>CM064869.1:12701830-14061263 GCA_032719365.1 Prinsepia uniflora | reverse complement strand
ATCAATGACATCCTTTAGTCCCACTAAACCTCTTACAAAATTGCTACAGACGAGACTTTTTTCTCAATACCCTTCAGCATTGAGGCTGTCGTACCAATGAAAGTTGGAGAGACATCCTACCGGGTCATCTTCTAAGATCCTGAAGAAAACAACCAGCATGTAGCACTCAGCCTCGACCTCCTGGAAGAATAAAGAGAAAAAACAAACCTGAAGAACATCGCCTCAAACAGTGGGTCACAAGGTACTACAACTCTCGAGTTCATCATCGAAACTTCAAAGTTTGAGACTTAGTACTCAGAAAGGTCAGCCTTGCAACTAAGGAAAGGTCAGCTGAAACATTTTCCCCAACTTGGGAAGGACCCTACAAGGTATCTAGGGTATGCAGAGAATCAACCTCGAGGTGATATGCTCAGGGCCAAACCTTTGTAATCATTCCTAGCACCCCAGTACATCTAATGAATGATTTTTATCACTTGAGACAAATTAATTAGATGTTGTTATTTTCTAACTCATAACTAATCAGTCTCAGCCTATGACGAAGCTACATTTAGATCGTGTTCAAAGGTACCTAACTCATCTTCTCTCGGTTTTACTCGAATCATCATCACTGGCGCATTGTCTTATTTAAAATATTCCAAGACAACTTTCTACGGCTGGGTCTCGGCCTTACATACCTTTCACATTGATGAACACTCAACATATTCCATTCATAAATCATTTACAACACATTGTTGATCGGCCAAACAACAAACTCATGATCAACCTATTCTCTACTTGGTTAAACCCTACATTCATCGATTATACATTTTCTCAGATCACTACCAACCTAACTGATTAGCTAGCCTAACAAACCTTTACTATTGGCCAATTGATGTTCCTAACCGATCACATCACATGTAACGCCCCAGAACTTTGAGTAGAGCCAAAATGACCATTTTGCCCCTAAGTCAAAAGGTTGACTTTAAACCAAATATTGACTTTTTATCTGGACGACCTTTGGGAATTCTGGAAAGGTACCGTTAAGAAGGTCTTGACCTCCTAAATACATAGGCAGTCAACACGCCAAAATCGTAGGTCGGATGGAATTGCTATGAGTCTAGAATGCATAATGGTATTTTGGTAAATATGTGATGAAGGGTAATTAGGTAATTTCACATTTTAGCATGTGAATCATATGAGTTTTTCTAGAACATTCTCCAACTCTCCTTCCACAATTCCTCCATCGACTTATACACATTATTTATATGGGTGTTGTGTTTGTGTACAGGGCATCAAGGGGAGTGCAACCGAAAAGGAAAGGAAAATACATACCTTGCACTAGTGAGAAGAAACCCAGGGAAATTGAAGGGGAGAAGGAAAGAGTGATACAAAACATTTAGAGGAAGAAATTGAACGAAAACGGCGAGGTGAAAGGTGAAAATAGGGAAGAAACCCACGATCATGTCAACATGGAATCGGGTGGCTGAAAATAATACGTGAAAATAGCATTCCTGAGAGTTTATGACGTCCTTACGGTCGTTCTAAGCCCAAAATAATAGGGGAAGGGACGCTAGAACGTGGTGGCCGAAACTGTAAGCCATGGACGAAGTGATCAAGGTATGAAATTCTGACCTCGAATGCATATTACTTAGTTTAGAAGTTGTAGATGTGTTTTTGGAATCAAAATTAAGAGGTTTGGTGAAGAAAGCATGAAAAATAGAAGTAAAACGAAGAAATTACAGTCGGGTCAGGTCGCCGGGTCGGGCGACCCGAAAATCAGAGAATCGGACAAAGGGGTGATGCTACATTGCTGGGCGAGTGTGGGCACGTGCGGCAGCGCTCGGCGGTCCAGTCAACATGAAACATTTTTCTTTTAATTTTCTGAGTTTAATTATATAATTTCTGGAATTATTGGACACTATTTGGGCATAATTCCGAATATCTAATGTGTTTTTTTATAAATTATTTATTCTTTATTTGTTTCTTAATTATGTTTCTATTATGGATCTATGGTGTTGATCATGATAAATATGATGATGGTGATAAATTGGTTATAAGGGTAAACCTAATGGTTAAATGGTTAATTAGGTTGATGTTTATATTAATGATTATGCAAGAAATTATTATAATTAAGACTTATATTGGTGTTTACTAATAATAATAAATGTAGAATACAACTAAGGGAGAAGTAAAGGAAAGACATTTATTGATAATGTGATTAAAGTCCATGTTAAGCAATGTTAGAAATTTTTGTCACTTGACGGGGTTAAGTGTAACGACCCGTCCCAAATTAACGAGATTAATTAAGGATTAGCGAGACTAATCGGGGATTAGACGAGGATTAGCGGACGTTCAAGGCGAAATGACGATTTTGCCATTAAAATGGGCAAAATGTTGATTTTTCGTTCGGACGGTCAAATGGACTTTGGTCAATGATTGTGACGTAGTTCGGAATGTCACGATTTCATAGACACGTGGCACGTTCGATTCCGACATTCGTGGAAGAAGTTGTGACGATCGGAAGATCGGGGGAATTTTGGTAATTTGGGTGAATAGGGGCCAATAGTTGACTTTTGACCCGGGAGGTCAGATGGTCAAGGGACGAGGACCATTACGTAGATCAGGACGATACGAATCCGTAGACAGGCGGCACGCCGAATTCGGACGTTCGACGGAGAAGTTACGGTTCACGGAAGTTCGAACATACTATTGCACGTTTTACGAGACGGAGACTATTTGGCAACAAGTGGGGCCCAGATATTTGTCCCAAGACCCAATGGATGAGTGACAAGTGTCACCCATCCACTGGACATCATTTTCCTTCATGCATACCACATTCCCCTTTCATCGATCATTTTCTCCCATCCACCCAAACCCAAACCGATCACCATTTCCAATCTAATCCAAACCCTTCAACCTATAACCATTTGTGAGACCAGGAGAGTGAGAAGAGGACTGGAGGATGTGGTGGCTGGCCCAGGCAGAGCCGCCGTGGACGGCGGAGGAGAAAACCGATCCAGGTAATCGGTTTTAACCGATTTAATCCATTTTCGATTTCTAGTTATTAAGGGCTTGTTTGGATAATTGTGTTGAATTAAATAGGTTTCTAGGGTTTTAATAAGATGGTTTTGGGAGGTGGTAGACGGCTACGAAGCCGTGGGAAGGTTTTGGAAAACTGGATCGTGGAGGAGGTTTTGGGCCGGTTAGATTTTAAGGGTTTTAGGTAGTTTTAATCGTATATTTAGATTCCTGAGATCGAATTAGAAGGATTAGGAACAAAACGGGCAAAAATTAGACCGGATATGGACCTGGTTTGGTCACGCAGTCCAGTTGCAAAACAGAACCGAGCCGGCCGGTTCGGACCGGCCTAGCCGAGGAAGAAGATGACCTGTGTAGGGCGCGTGAGTCCCACGCACAGGCCATTTTCAGGACGCGTGGCAGGGAATCTGGGGACGTTTCCAACATATCAAATGATCTATTCGATGTAACGAACATTTTGGGACTGGTTTCGAGTCGATCGGACATCATCCCAATATAGTTCGGGCTATCCGAAGGTTTCGATGCGGGTTTAAAAATAGTTAAAAATCCCAGAAAATTAGAGGACTTTAGTGAGGGGTTAATTAAGTAGTTAGTAACCCTCTAAAGTTATTTGGACAGGTATGGGAATCCCGGAGACGACGGTTGATTCGGAAAGGCGTACGGCGCACATATCGAGGCAACAGAGCGGACGATCTGTGAGTGAACTTTCTTTCTGAAATCGATGCATGCATAAATGTTTTATATATGTTTTAATATGTGTTTTGTGATGCCTTGAGTGCATTTTGGTGTGTGTTTGTGTTTGTGATGCCTTGAGTGCATTTTGGTGTGTGTTTGTGTTTGTGATGCCTTGAGTGCATTTCGGTTTTCATGAAATGGTTTTGAAAAGGTAAAACCGGGCATGAGACCCATTTGGATTTGGTTTTGACTCGGGCATGAGACCCTATTGACGACTTGTAGGTCTGAGTCGTGGTCGCGACAGGTGCTATGTGCAAGACGACGGACGACGTGACGCTCGCCTCCAGATTGGGATGCGTTCCTTCAGGAGAGGTCACGATGCACGTCTCGTTGTTGAGCAGCCAATGGAAGCTCGACTTCGGAGTGCTGACGGTTTAGAGGATCGATCGGCGACGTGTGCACCATGGTCTCGAGATGGTCGCGACAATGATGTGTTCACGACGACATATCAGGATTGAGAGCTGTTCTGGATTGATGGTTGCACGCATCGCTATGATCGAGATTGTGACTGACCCTGAGATATTAGGCTCGATGCCCAGTTGATTGAGTTCGGGCTCGATGCCCAGTTGATTGAGTTCGGGCTCGATGCCCAGTTTTTGTGAAATCGAGCTAGAGACCCTATTGAGTCTTATGTTCGGAGCGGAAGGCCCAGTTGATTTGTGTTATCGGGCGTGAGTCCCGCTTTATGGTTTTCTTATACTGGTATGTATATACCCTCCTTTTGAGATTATTGATTGGTCTTCTCCAGTCATCGACCTGGAGAGTCATGATCCACAGACCAGAGTGGGTATCCCCATAGGGATCCCGTTCCAGGAGTAGGCGTTATGATGTGGTCCCGGACCAGATTCCGGAGAGATGATCGGACTAAATCTGAAGATAGAGCCTCCCAGATGGAGAATTCCTGGGAGAAGACTCGGAGTGAGACCCCGAGTAGTATGCATACTATATATATAAAGACATCGTGACTATATCGGGGATGTGTTCCCTAGGGGCTGTTTGCCCCGAGTTGGCATCTTCTCCGGAAGTTCCTAAGATGGGTTATATGTATATATGTATATGTGTATGAGTTTTCACTGAGATGGCGTTGGGCTGAGACCCACGCGTATTGATTTTGGGCTGAGACCCTTATGAATTGGTTTTGGGACGAGTTCCCACGTGTTTTGGTTTGGGCGGAGGTCCCATGTATTGATTGACGAATTTCGGGCTAAGGCCCCAACTGGTTTTATGGCTCATGACGGTTTATGGGAACCGGGCATGAACCCTAGAAATGGTTTTTGAATGCATGCATATGTTTTCAATGGAGGGCATAAAGGTCTTTTGTGAAAATGTTTTTATAAAATATTTGTTTTTTCCACTCACAACTTTTGTATTTTAAATGTCCTTCAGGTTGATCGCGGATGCGGCTCTAGCAGAGACGAGACATCGCATTCCTCCATCGGATCCTGGCGCACTCTGATAGTGTAACGACCCGTCCCAGAAAGTAGGGTTAGGATAGTGGTTAAGATGGGATTAGTGAGTTTAAGTGGTACTTAGTTGGGTACTTTTGGACCGATAGTGTAGAATGACGATTTTGCCCCTAGTTCGGGTAAAAAGTTGACTTTTAGTTCGGGGCGGTCGATTAGACTTTGACCGATGACCAGGACGTAGCTTAGGACGTCACGAATACGCCCGATTCCGACATCCGAGGAGGATGTTATGATGTTCGGAAGGTTGAGGGCATAACCGTAATTTGGTTAAAATAGGGGGAATAGTTGACTTTTTGTATGATCGGGTTTTGAGATGTTGACCTAGGATGGTTAGGTAGATCTCGTCGTCCTGAGTTCGACGACAGGCGGCACGTATTTATCAGAGTTACGATGTGGGAGTTACGGGTCTAGGAAGGTAGTGGCAAAGTTGTAATATTGGTTAAAACCGAAGGGTATTTTGGTCTTTTTGCACCTGGAGATTTGTTCATCAAAGAGGGAAAATGGATGGCTGGGATTGAGCCAGTTGTGAGGGAGAAGAGGTGATGGTGACACGTGTAGGGGTTCTGGTTGGTTCTAGTGTGTGCACGGTCCAATTATTTGGGGTGCAACTGTGCTGTGTGTGTTTGTTCGCAGAGAAGAATAGAAAACAGAGAGGGAGATCGGGGAAAAATTGATCGGCGATGGTGTGTGCTAGTAAGTTCTGGTGAGTGAGTGAATGACGGGAGATTGAAAGGAAGCTGGTGAGCTTGTTGAGAAGTGCAGCGGTTGTATGTGTGGGAGCTGTGAGCCACGAGAAAATCAGAGAAAACAAGGAGGAGGTGAGAGCTCGTAGTGGTGGTGTGGCCGTGTGCTGATCGATTGGGCTCGACGGGGGGTGGAGACAGCTTTGTGGACCCCAGGGAACACGGCAGTGGGCACGGCGGTGGACGATTGCAGGTAATTACTTCCCCCTGTGTATACTGTTTTGGCCGTGAGTTTCAAACGGGAAGTCGTGAGTCTAGGGGTTGAATCGAAGATTCTAGGGAGGTCTAGGGGACTCAGTGGAGTCCTGGGTATCTTCTGGTTGTGCTGCCGTGACGAGGAGTGCACGGTGGGGGTTAGCACGACGGAGAGTACTCTGTGTGCTCTGTTTCGCCGTCGATGTTTGAATGAAAAGTCGTGGACTTGGGGAGTGAGTCGACGGTTAAGGTGAGTTGGGTTAGGTTCAGAAGGGTCCTAGGAACGTCTGGTGTTGCCACCATGACGGGGGAAGACCTGGGTGGCCGGAGAAGGAAACAGGGGTCTGTACGGGTTTTCTTTTGAGCTTCAGTCGACGAGTTGTGGGTCGAGTCGAGGTCTATGGAGTTGGGGAAAAGGTAGCCTAGGTCTGGACGATGCTGTGGGTGAAGAGAGGAGTCGATTCGGTGGTCGGACGGCGGAGAACTATTCTCGCCGGTTCGAGTTGCAGCGGCCGGTTCGACACAGTCATCTCGAGGAAGACGGTGACACTGTAGCTGGCGCGTGAGGGCCATGTGCAGCCACTTTGGGCGGCGCGTGGGGGCACGTGCGGCGGCGGTTGGGGAAGTTGTCAACATGGGTTTTGGTCTAGGTGTTGTGACGAGTCTAATGGAATTAGTTTCGGGTTAATCGGACGTCGAATCGAAGTAGTTTCGCGAGGGTGAAGGTTTAGGGTTCCAGTTCGTTACGTTTAGGACCCGGGGATTTTTGTGGGAAATTAGGTGAACCGTCATAGATGTGTTAGTGACGTAATTTGGTGGTTGTTGACAGGATCGGGATTTCCCGAGGAAGCTGAGGAACGTACGAGACGTTCGGGACGCGATTGAGGGCTTGGTACTGTGAGTGGACCCTTTCTCTAAACTCGAGCATGCATAACTGTTTTTCTATAATTGTTTTATGGTTTTATATGTGATTTCATGATTATCGAATATGCTTTGTTGGTTTTCCTCATTGGCACGTTTTACGAGAAACGTTGATTTCTGAGTAAAATGCCATGGTTTTGGGTTTTTCAAAGGATAACTGGTTTGAATACTCATAAAGGGATTTTGAAACATGATTTGGTAATTAAAGGGTTTTCGATTTTGGAATCGGATTTCGGTAACGGAATTTGGTTTTAAAGTTGAACAATGGGAATTCCGGATTTGGGTTCGGAATGACGGTTCTGGATGCCGGAAGGGCTTCGGGCCGGTGATTTCGAATTCGGGTTTGGATATGAATTTTGAAATGGTTTTCAAACGGTTTTGGATTGGATTTGCTGGATCTGGTTATTGGGTTTAAAGACCCGGATATTGATTGACGGGGGACGGGCCCAGATTGAGTTTAAAGACTCGGGAGTTTAAAGACTCGGATATATTGATATTTCCCCCGTAGGCCTGTTGAGTTTAAAGACTCGGGAGTTTAAAGACTCGGATATTATTGAGGCCTGGATTGAGTTTAAAGACTCGGGAATTTAAAGACTCGGATAGGTCCAGCAGGTTTGATCGGAAAATGTCTGGTTGGAACTCATGTTTTCTGATACTGTTTTATGATGCTTATGATATGATTTCTATAACTATTTTATAGTGTTTCTGTTTCTTATGATGTTTTATAATGAAAGATTTATTAACTGTTTTAAATAACTGGGTTATGCATGTGGTTTCAAAACGGAGGGGCCAAACCCGGTTTTCTTATTAAATGGTTTTGGAAACTTTTATTTTATTTCTGGTCCACTCACACCTTCTGTTTTTTAACTTGCCCTCCAGGTCGTGGAGCTAGAGCGGAGTTTCGGCGTCGAGGCAGCGTCTGAGGCATAGAAGTCGTGAGAGGGATCCCGAACTGTTTATCTTTCCGCGTGCATGTATCTAGTTTATTTGTTTTATTTCCTGTGTATTTGGGACTATGCTCTGTAAACTTTTAACTTCGGGATGTATTGTATAGTTTCTCCTGCGTCTGACTGAGTACTTTGGTGGTTTCGCGTGAGTTTTACTTTGTTGTTGTGTCGGGGAGTCAGACGGGAGCAGGATTTACCTCGGGTTTCGGGGTGAAACCGAGGTGGGTCCTGACAGATAGCCCCAGTTGGGCAAGGGACGGAAATATCCCTGGTCTGACACTTCATGTCAGACGGGAGCAGGCACGTCTCACGCTAATCCCGAGGGATTTGGGACGGGTCCTGTCATTAAGTGGGATAGATGTGGGCGAAATCCCGTAAGGATGGACTAGTTTGGTTAATTGAATAATTATGAACATAGTCAAGCTAGTAATATCCTTTTTCTGATAAAGAGTTATCAGAAGGGAACCGGACCAGTTTAGTTTCAGGTTAATTAGGGACGGGTCCTGTCATCACACTTGACAAATTATTAACAAACAAAATTTAGTCAAACCGACTAATGCACACATCATATGAGAAAGAAACTTCTTATATATATATATATATATATATATATATATATATATATGAAAAATAATTCGGTTACAAATAGGCCCACGAACGATTACAAAAAACAGTTGAACAAAAAAGTGACTTTTCCCCATAAACTAATCTACTCATCGGCCTCCCTTCGCTTGGCCTCTTTCTCTTGTTAGACAGTCTCTTCTTCCTCGGCCACCTCTTGCGGTCGCCCAGCCTCCTCATCAATCTCCTCAATGCCCTCATCCTGCTGCTCGACCTCCTTCTCCTCAGCCACCTCATCAGAATCATCCTCCTCATCATCCTCGTCGTCTGGGAGGGGATTGCATTGCTCATCTAGGTAGTCATCCAGTCTTGGCGAAGACTTGAGCCAGTGGGAAGACAACTGGATTGCCGATGTTCGAGAGCAGGAATTTCTTGTACAAGTCGTCCTCAAATTTGGCCCCAAACTTTTGCAGAGTCTTATGGTAGGCACCCAAGCCCTTGTATTCCTCAATGCCGACTTGCTTGGCCGATACCAGTTGCTTGGCCAGCCTTGCATTGGCTGACTCAAGCTCCCTCTCACGAGACTTCGCTGCCTCCAGCTCATACTCCTTAAGTTTGACTGCCTCGGTCTAGGCAGTCACTTTCATCTCCAACTCCTTGACTTTGAGCTCTTGATCGACCTTTATGCCCAAAGTCTTCTTGAATAGCTCCACCTAATCGGCCAGGACCACAACCTTACCCTTGATCAGTCTCATCTCTTTGGCCAACTCTTACTGGACTAGACTGGCATATCGAAAAGTGGTGAAAACCTCACCAAGGAACTGCAAACAAAACAAATCGAGTTAGAACAAGATGAAAGAATTCACAAAAACTAAAGGTGACTAACCGAGACACTTACATAAGCTCCAATGCATGATGCTCATAGTCATGGTTTTGGCTTCTTACACTTCGGTTTGAAAATTAAAAATTAATATTTTTTAGGCGTTCATAATTTTGGACAATATATATCATTATTTAAAGTAATTACCTATATTTTATTTTATGTACACTCACTTCTCATTACAATTTAAACCAAACTCAACTCAAATCAATTTTGAGTAAAATCAACCACTTTCTTAACAATCAAACCTCCTTTGATCACCCGAACATCACTATTTATCTTTTCAATCCCTAATAAGATGCAAAAAAATATTGATTAACAAGATCTCGTTCTTCTCCTTGAGGTCCCTTCCCTTCTTCTTGCCCCCACTTTGAAATGAACTTGAGGGTATGATTCAGCGTGAGTACCCACATTGATCAGTTAGGTATACCATCTCCATCATAGTATCTTCCTATTTTTATTTGCGTTACACTACTTATTGTAGGTCCCTTACACACTTAACCCAAAAATAAAATCACCCTTAATTATTTATTAATGAATATTCAATGACTCATTTATGGATGCAGTGTGTCACACCAGATCATGACCTGGGAGAAATTTAGCCGCTATTTTCGGAATAAATTTTGGTTTTTTTTTTAATTTTAATTTTTTCCAGCAAGGTCACAACCAGGCCTAGGAGAGGAGATTTGACCAGTTAATTTGGTTTGACCAGGTTTATTGGCTACTTGGGTGAGAGCTGCGAAAGACTGAGGCCTTCACACAACACACACAAAAATAAATTTAAAAAAAAAACAAAACATATACTCCAGCTGGAAACCGTACCAGGACAAGGAGGTAAATTGATGATTAGATTCCATTATTCCTTATGTTCCTGAGGGTCAGAGACTCAAAACCCTCCAAAGTAAAAAGAAAAAGATTATAAGTACTACTAAATAATATTGAACTTGCTTAAAGAAAATTGAGATTTTAAGCTCTGTTATGCAGCCTCAGCCTACAACCTCTACACTCTCAGTCTGGTCCTAGTCAGAGGCACACACCTGTCAATAAGGGGTCCACCAGATGAACAAGTAGAGGGCATCTTTGACATGGTTAGATGTAAACTAATCAGAAATCCAATGGTGGGCAGAGGAGGATTTTGGGGGTGGGACCCAGTGAGTTACAGTGATATCCAATGATGTAGATGGAGGATGGTGGAGGTTAGGAGCATAATGAGGCTTCTCAAAAGAAATGAAAGGGAGTTAGTTGGCACTGAGAAAAATGAGTGTGTAACAGCAAAGAGAGGTCTGTTAGAATAGTTGGCAAATGTGTCAGTAAAAAAAAAAGGTATGTCAAAGATGGAAGCAAGCAAAGCTTGGTCTTGAAGAGAAGAACCTCTTCAATTTTTAATGGAAAACAATATATAGAGGGAAGCATTATTATATTTGATAAATTGTAAAGAAAGAAAGTTCAAAGTAGAGAGGGAGAGAGAGAGAGAGAAATTACAAAGAATAAAGTGTGGGAGGGAGAGAGAGATTAGGTTCTGTAATAATTTTTCCAACAAGAGCAGTTGGCAGTAGTTATTCTGGTCTTTTAAAATCATACATGTCACCTGTTAACTTCAGCAGGTAAGCAAAGTCTCACTCTTCCTTCGCTCTCTCAATAGCTCGTGTTTGTGATCTATAAAGATTGGAACTTGCTGCTTCTTTTGTTGTTTCTGCAAGTACCCGGCTGGTGAGTTGGGTTTTTCTTGTTGAAATTAGCCAAGCATTTGATGCTTATTGAAGGAACAATCGAAAAACCCAATTGCTAAGCCCTGTAAAATTTGAGTTGTTGCACAATTCAAGTAGAGAATTTGACGCCTTTTAGTCTTTCTTGGGTACCCATCTGAGAATATCTCAAAAGGGGTTCTGTAACTTTCCCTCTTTTCTTGGTTCTGGGTGCTTTGATTCTAACTTGAGACCTAGTTTTTATTTCCTTATAAGTGATTGGCAACAATTTATCCTATTATAATATCAATTGCTTGAAGCTTGGAGTGATTCTGTTCTCTGCCCAATTTAGTCATAGCTGAAGAGATTCAAAAGTGCTTTTCTTTCCATCAGATTGATGTTTGATTGACTTGAGGATATGAACAGTTAGGCCATTCCCTTAAACAAAAGAGAGAAAGGGAATCTGCTTTCTTTTTGTTAGTCTGGTGAGCTGTTGCTTAGCTATTGCCATTGTGTTTGTCCATGTCTACTTTATGCTCTGAAAGGTTCACTTTTCTTGTCTGTGGGAAGCATTTCCTTTAATTTATTTATATTTCTTTTTTCCATCTCTGAATTAGAGTAACCTTGATCCTAGGGTTTTTGAAAGGAAGAGGTCAGTCAGTAGCTGGTGCAGCATAAGATTTTATGCCTGATAAACAGGATTTATCCTTTCACTTTGTGTCTATGGGATGCTGCAACAAGAGGCATCTGTTACTTTAACACCCTCCCAGCGCAGGTCTATAAAGCTGCAAAGGTTACTTGTTCCTTGTTGAGTCTGCAAGATATCACCAGTCAATTTTGGTCAAGGCCACCCGCTTTCCCTTTAGTTTCATAGATTTTGTGTTTTATTTTTTATTCATAGCCCTGCTAGTCTACGCCAACTGTTAAGTGGGGTGTCATTTGAATAATATATAGGTGGAGACTCCATAGTTTTGGAGGATTAAGCTTCTAAATTCAGAAATGGGTGGTCATGACAATGAGGATGTAGGGTTTCAACATAGAACTGATGGAAGTCTGAATTGCCCATCTTCCGGGATGAGCACGAATCCGCTGCCCGAAAAGGTTTCAAGAACGACAATGAGTAGTTCAGTGTCCATGTTTAAGCCTTCAAATGCAGCTGACCCATTCTTCGGTTCTGGTTGGGATCCAATTGTTTCCTTGAGTCAAAGTGATAATTTTGGAGGTTCTTCAGTTGTTTCTCATGGTGAATTTTCCAATCCTTCTTACCCGGTTCCGATGGAAAACCAGGGATTGAGTAGCACTTCCCACCTTGTTCAATATCCATCTGATTCAAGTTATGTGGAGATGGTGCCAAAGCTTCCATGTTTTGGAAGTGGGAGCTTCTCAGAAATGGCTGGTTCTTTTGGTCTATCTGAGTGTGCCCAGATTGCTAACCCTGGCTGTCCTGCAAATTATAACCCTAACAGGGAGGGGAACATTGAGAGAACTTCAATAATCGGTGGTCAATTTCGTGATGATCGCCAAATTTCGGAAGAGGGTGCTTTAGGATCTTCACCCAATGGAAAGAGAAGGAAGCGAGCTTCGGAACCCAATTCCGGATTCAGTCCAAATAAGGTAAGTTGAGCTTTGATAAATTAATGTGTATCATTTGGGATGTTTATGAATGTGTTTATCTTCAATTGAATGCCTTAGTGATGTTAGTTACTTTGTTATCTGTAATAGAATGCTGAAGGGGAACCTAACAAAGATCTGTCTGGTGAGAGCTCTGATTATCTGAAAGAACATGATGAGAAAAAGGCAAAAGTTGAAGAAAACGCAGCTGCAAATCTGCGCGGTAAGCAGACGGGCAAACAAGCTAAAGAAAATTCCCAAAGTGGAGATCCAAAAGACAGTTACATTCATGTTAGAGCCCGAAGGGGCCAGGCTACAAATAGTCACAGCCTCGCAGAAAGGGTAAGTTCTTGTTACTACTGTATATATTTCAAGAAATTATCTTTTTATTTAATGTATTGAGGCAATAAAAGTTACTGCCTGCAGGTAAGAAGAGAAAAGATCAGCGAGCGGATGAGACTGCTTCAAGAACTTGTTCCAGGATGCAATAAGGTATGTTGAATTTCGGTATTGGTCCATGTTCTGAGTGATCTATTATGTTACATACAATACTGGTCAATTTAATACGCAATCACTTTTATAGATTACGGGGAAGGCGGTAATGCTTGATGAGATCATCAACTATGTGCAGTCTCTGCAACAGCAAGTTGAGGTAAGATATTCTGCAATCTAAAATGACGAATTGTTTCCTCTTTTGGAAAGAAAAATATATCTGCATACACACATAGATGCACCGCATCTTCTGCAGCTGAAATTAGAGAACCATGTGCATGATTGTGAACTATTAGTTCTGTGGTCGTGTGGTTTGTTAATTTTCTTTGATGTTTCAGTTTTTGTCAATGAAACTTGCAACCGTCAATCCAGAAATCAACATTGATATAGAACGGATTCTATCCAAAGATGTAAGTTCAGCCTAGTGTTAGTATTAGTCAATGATTTTGTCAATTGCATAAATTTGCTTCAGATATTGAACTTCAACTTGGTTTGCTTTTTCTGTAGATTCTTAACACACGAAATGGCAGTGGATCTATTTTCGGATTTAGTCCCGGAATCAGCTCTTCTCACCCATACCCTCATGGTATGTTCCCTGGAACCATGCCCAGTATGCCAAGTTCAGCTCCACAATTTCCTTCCTTGCCTCAGGTAATTTCAGAATCTTTAGATTGTACCACTATCAGTTCCATTCTTTTGTTTGCCGAAAAGATTGTTTGATTAAATGTTTGTGGTTTTGCAGAATGTATTAGACAGCGAGCTCCAAGGTCTTTTCCATATGGGTTTTGATTCTAGTTCGGCGACTGACAATATGGGACAAAATGGTAAATAACACAACTATCACGTTTGCAATCACTGCAAAGTTCTGTCTTGGCAATTTTCTAACATTGAGATGCTATAAATTTCTGCAGGCCGTTTAAAATCAGAGCTTTAAGTTTTGATACAGACTTAGCTTCTAATCCGTATTTCCTCCCAACGGATCATTCAAAATTTTCAGTTAACTGTACCTGACTCGGTTAGAGAAGAAGCGGCAGCAGAAGAAGAAGAAGAAGAAGGGATGTTATTTCAGTTGTATAGGTTCTCTGAGTTCCTAATTGTTTGTTCTTCGAATTTTTAGCAGAAGAAAGGGTGACTTTGTTGGTAATGTTATATTACAAAGGAATGAAATGTGTATAATCAAAGACAAGGAAGGAAGGAAGGCAAGACTTTGATTGGTGAAGAAGAAGAAGATGATTGTTTGAAACTTTGTTGTTATCGGTGTTTGTAGAAATAGATCTCTATGCTTGGAGGTTTAAGCTTTTCTCAGGGTTTTTAAAGAAACTGTCAAACAATTGTTGTTCATTGTTTTTTTTGTAGAGTGCATCTTCATGATAAGTAACATTGACATGTAATGGAGTGTAGCAGAGTGTTTTCAAATTTATGTAACTTACAAAAAAATAATTTCTTGGCTTCTTTTCTCCCAGTCATTCTGTTTTTTTTTTTTCCTTATTTTAACTATTAGGTTTTATTTATTTGTATTATTTAAAAATTCTTGCATATTTTAGTTTTTATTAAGTAACTAATTATTTTAATTTATCTACTATTTCAAATTAGGGCATTTAAATCAATTATGTGAGCATTATCTTTAATCTACATTTTTTTTTATTACAGGAACCAGAGAATTTTAAAAAAAAATATTTATACAATGTATAATCGGAGTTTGAATTTAAGATCAATTATCTATAAATTAACGTTAGAATCAACTGAATTAGATACATCTGACTTCATCTATATTAAGTTTAATCAATTATGTTCTTGTAATTTGTTTAAAATGTACCAATTTAAAAGAATACTTATATTAAAATTATTAGTCATTTATGAAAAATTATCTTTAATTTAATTGATAAAATAAGTAGATGAAGAAGATTGATGTGATCTTAAAAATTGGAATTATATGGAGTAAAATGATAAAATTGAAATTTAAGCATTTGTTTTGAAATTAAACCCTAAATCTGGGTGTGTAAAATGATGTTGTTCCTAATAATTACTATTTTCCAAACAGCAGTCCAATTTCTTTTGTTCAAACTTCAAACTCATCCACTTATGATATATTTGTGAACAATAATAGTATGATATGATTATAAAGTTTATTATTTAAAATGCTCTCATAATCGGATGTTAAGTATCATTTTGTTCTCCGAATATTTCAGAGGAAAAACAAAGTGGGACCTCGTTCTTTACTAGTTCGATTGTTTGCGTCCTCAAAGTTGGGTTTTTCCTTGACCAGCTGTCCTAGTTCTTTCCTGGGCTTTTTTCCCTTTTTATTTAGTTTTTTTCGACCGAAAAAATGGTTTCTTTTCGATCGAACAACATTTAAGGTTGCATAAAAACAAAACCTGCTGACGAAGCAGCAGCTATCTGCGCTATCCCTATTTGTCAGTTATGAGTTGTCGATGGTGCAACTTCACGGTAAGGAATGTTTGAAATTTTGGTCGGATTTCATTTTAAAAAATAGAACATATCAAATCTTCAAACGTATGAACAAAAATTGCATGGATTTCCATTAGAATTCTTGGTTGCTTTGACAGATGAAAAATCTGAAGTTCTGGGTAAAGGACAAGTGAAAATTCAAAATTGTTACTGCTGTAAGAGGATGCTATCAGTCTTATGTAAGAATTGCTTGCATTTCTAACTATACAAAAACTTGACAAAGGCAGGCTACAAGAGTTTATACTTAATCAAGGAAAGTAGGAAACTAAAAATCAGAGTACAGCATCAGGATCACTAAGATTGCCTTGAAACTGTAAGAAGTTGTGTTTTGTCGTTTGGAAGGACAAATTTTCTTACAAAAGAATTGACTACAACAAAAGAATGAAAATAAATAGGACAAAAAAAAAGCCAAAAGATTGAAAAAAGTTGGATGGGCAAAACCATTTCTTGAGTAGCATCTGTGTTTGTCCAAAGATGGCATCCTTTCTCCATCCATATAATCAACAACTATGCGTGTTTCCTTCAGGGGGAGAGCCTCAGGGGTGGACGACAAGCAAGAAAGAGAGTCCTCCCGGAGCCCTATACACAACCTTCTCCCCGGGACTCCTCTCCGGGTCTTAAATGCAGTTTTTACTTTCTACTACCCGTGTTTGTCCGATTAGATCATCCATATACCCTACGAAGTTTATTTTACATACTCATCACTCAACCTGCTCACCAATTAGGTCTAAACCAACCAGCAGGAATGATATCCCCTGAAACAACAAGAAGTAGAAATGGATACCCTGAGCAGACAGAAGGCTTCGTGCCGAAGCAGTTAGAAGAAGAAAAGCCAGTGCCAGCTCCTTTGTGTATATTCTGTTATGCTTCTTCTTCCTGGAAGCCATTCGCTCCTGCTGTCTAATTTCTTCCTTCATTTCATCAAGGTCTGGGACTGAGACCCCCCTTTGATGCTTTGATTCCTTCTCGACCCCCTTTTGATGCTTTGGCTCTTTCTCAACTAAGGAGGCAAGATCACCTTCTGAGGAACGGCCAGATTTCTTAGTGACAACCCACTCGTATGCACTACCAAGCTGGAACAGACCGGAGATCATAGCATTGAACTTAGTCACAGACATAGTGTTTTCGAAAAGAAGGTAGGGGACAATGAAAGGGAAGGCTTTTGGGGCAGGGAGGATGTTGAGAAATGACATGGTAGCTGGGATGTAACATACAACCCATGCGGGTAACTCAGCCTCCGGGATGAACATTGTCATGGGGAGAATAATGCAAAATAGGGTAAAAGAATAGAAGGGCAATATGAGTTTTCGGAGCAGAAAGAAGAGAAAAATCAAATTGAATTTCTTCCCAAAGCTAATCTGTTACAAGCAAAAGTGCACCAAAATATATTAGTGATCTAGAATCCACAATTCCCCAGAAGAAGCAAAATAAGCCTAATTGAAAGGATAAACTAGTGCAGAAAGTATATTATACCTTTGATTTGATGATATCGGGCAAACATAGGCGAAACAACTGCATAGGTCCTGAATGCCATCTGTGTTGTTGCTTCCGATAAGCTTCATAAGATTCTGGTAATTCACATTGGCACTAAGCACATAGATAAGAACAAAAACCATTAGGCCACTATGGAAACAAAGTAGGTAGGTTTTAATACGACATGATTTGCATTTGTGACAAATTAGTACCTCAACATCATTGAGGAAAATGAATTTCCAGCCATGGAGATGGGCACGGACAGCAATGTCCATGTCTTCCACAGTGGTCCTCTCCAACCAACCACCGGATTCCTCCAACGCCTTTATCCTCCACACACCAGCTGTCCCATTGAACCCAAAGAAATTAATGAATACGCTGTTCACTTGCTGCTCTACCTCAAAGTGGAATGACAAATTAATGTTCTGCAATCTTGTGAGCAGGTTCTCATCCATGTTCACAAAGGACCACCTCGCTTGAACCAGCCCTAGATCATCATTATCCTGAAATGCAACCAAAGCAAAGAATTTAAAAACTGATTCTGATAATTACTGTTACGTTTTAAGAGTAATTATTAGCTGCATCTCATCACTAAAAGCAAGAATCTTTTGGATAATGTAGTTTGATCACAGGGATGATCACAACCTAACAGGAAGAATTGGAAAATAAATGATAATAGACTGATGAATTAGCAACAATTAGCTAGGTACCTTGAAATGAGGGACTGTTCTCTTAAGGAAATCAGGGGTGGGCTGAAAATCGGCATCAAAAATGGCCACGAATTCATAGTCTTTGACATAACTACAATTCATTGCAGACTTGAGATTACCAGCCTTGTACCCATCTCTGATCACTCGGTGCCGGTACAAAATGTTGGCTCCTTCTTGTTGCCGCTTATGAACGTCCTCTTTGATCAAAAATTGCGTAGTTGGGTCGTCAGAATCGTCAAGAATTTGAATCAACAACTTCGATTTGGGCCAGTCTAAGTTGCACACAGCAGCAATTGATTGCTGATAAACCTGATTTTTCAACAACTAAAATCAGTCAAAAAGGCTAACACCACACAAATCTTTCCAAAACAAAAGTAACTGTCAGCTAATTAAGTGAAGTTGAAATAGAGATTTACCTCCTTTTCATTACACATGGGGATCTGAACAAGAACCATAGGGAAATAACCAGTCTCTCCAGATTCAGGATCGAAAGTACCTTCTTTGGGAACCGGTTTGATCTTCTTGAACCGGATCCAGAAACAACCGATACAGAGAATTAGCCTATCCAAGCTCTGGATCATGAAGAGGACAATGCAGGCACTGGTTAGAAACTGAAGAGGAGGAGCAAGATACTCGACCCGAATCAAAACCCACTTAGAATACACCCAATCAAACGCACCCTTAACCCCAAATGGCGAAGCCCACAAGTATTCCAGCTGAAGATGCGGCGAACCGAAGTGCCAACCTTTACAATACGCGGCCACCTCGAACCCCAACAAAATCACAGACAGACATAGAAACACTTTGATGAAGAAATAGAATCTGCTCTTCACGGTTGGGTTCTCGGCTAGTCTGCCGCGCCCCAGGGGCTCCACGTCGGTGTCGGTGTCGGTTCGCCCCGAGGCCACTCGGCGGCGTATTGCGGAGGCCAGGCCCAACATTGTGGAGCCTATGGATGTTAAGCAGCCGGCGGCTCTGTGAGCTTTGAGGAGGAGGACCCAAGTGAACTGTTTGGCGTTTTTGCCCCGGACCCGACCCGGTGAGTCGGCGATTAGGAAGTCTTCCTCTGAAGGACCCTCGAGCTCAACCATGGACCAGTTTGGATTCTCCATCTTCACCACCACCGGCGTGCCTCGGTGGGTGTCTTTGTTAGACCACCAGCCGAACGACGGTGCCATTTATCTCAAGAAACCCAGCTGAGAAATTAAAGTTGATTTTTCCTTGAACCAAAATCCCTTATGGACCGGTTGGTTTTGAAGAGACCCAAGAACGGAGAAAAAAGGCTAGGACTTTGATCGCATTGTCAGAAAAGAGGGATGATGAAAATGGAGGGACGCGTGGTGGAGCAAGCAAAAGGAGAGGAGGGGCGTTTCTAAATCAATGTGACATTCGGTGACAAAGTTTATAAGAGAAGTGATTTCACAGAGAGAGAGAGAGAGAGAGAGAGAGAGAGAGAGAGAGACAAACAAAGGTTATGACTTTGTGTGGGGCATTGAGGCCAAATGTGCTACCATTCAATTACAGCTTGCAAAAAAGACCTCGGAAGCAATAAGAAGAAGACGATGAAAAGAAAAGAGACTTGCGAGCGAGATGGTAACAGCTCAACACGTCTTTGATTTTGATTCGGAAATTAATTAATTATAATCAAACGAGCCAGGGAAAGGAAAAACTTGAAAAAATAAATTATAAAAATTCTTTTTCAAATTACACAACCCACGTTGTCGGTGTCAATCTCAGAAACAAGATTCAATCTTTTTTGCCATAATAATAACACCAGCTGATTTGGAAACTAAATCGAACCGATAATTGGGTTTAATGAACAGAACCTGGATTACCAAATTGTACACAAATTCACAAAATTGAAGATAAATTTTCCGACAATGACAGATAAAGCTTTTGCCTTTTTTTTTTTTTTTCTCTTCTTTCCTTTTCCACCCACTGCTTTCAAATTATAATAAAATCAGTAACAACCAACAACGCATGCCCTAGTCCTAGGAATTCCCTTCGAACATACAAAAGAACCATTTCTTGTTTTACTGTGGAGGTGGGAGTTACCATCCATAATGTACAAAATGGTATGAGAATTTACTGAGATTTTCTTCTCGCGTGGAAGATACCAGATGCTTCTTCCCTCCTCGTTCCAATTCCATCTGGGTGGTTGCTTTCTCGTATGAATTCAAAGCTAGAATTAAAGAATTCAAACGTCTTTTACCATTTCTGTTTTACTGTTTAGCTCAAAAAAATATTGGACAACAAATTTTTAAAAAAAAATTAATAAAAGTTTAACGAGAAAGACAGGGTGACGATCTAACAACCACAAAGTGCGCCATGATGCGACAAAAAGTGAAAAAAAAAATGGCATTTTGGGTTTTCTTTTGTTATTTTTAGTTTGTATTTTGTTAGAAAATTAAAATAATTTAGTTTTATTTTTGAAGGATTAATGGATGGTTTGGTTTGTTTAAAATTTTCTTGGCCGAGAGGAATGAATGACCACGTCCCTCCATCGCAGTGTCGCTAATTCGAAGCTCCAAATGGGTAGGTTTAGTAAGGGACAGTGTCTCAGGCAATCAATCCTCCACGCTCCCACCAAGAGCGCGTGCATTACATTGCCCAATCACAATTTACTAAGTCCAATTTATTATAATATGCTGCTTTTTTTGGTTTAAGCAAAATAAACAAATTTCAAATTTTTTAAAGTATTTGGCAAAAAAAAAATAAATATTGAAAGTAAATCTAGACCACCTTGTAAAGCTAGACAAGAAAAATGTTACTGAGATTTTCTGAATAGATGAAGATCTATTTACTTACATACTAAATAGGGTATGAAATTACAATTATACATATAACATAAAGATTGTTACTTAAATAAATCTGTTCTTAGTATTCTATTCACTAGATTATAATTTAGATATACTTAATTAATGAGATTTCAATACAGAAGATCATGAATAGTTATAAAGAGTAAAACTTGTATTTAAGGTCCCTTAAGTAAATTCAAAATTATAAAAGTTTAGCAAGCTTTTTATGGATACTTTTTTTTTTCCTTTTTTTTTTTTTGGTGATACACACCCAATATGCAAAATTTGAAGTTCTATTGAGCAAAAATGAGCTTTTATCTATCTATATTATAGATTTCATGTCTCATTCTAAGATAAAATAGATTAATAATGAAATTATATACATGTAGTATGTTCTTGATTGGTAACCCCATAAGATAAGTGCTTGAAGACTACAAAAATTACTTGTAAATTCATATTAATTGTCTTAGACAATGGTGAAAAAATAATAATTTTGCCTAAAAATATTTTCAGGATTCATATTTGATTTACTAGTGAATGAAAGTAGCAATCTATATTTATTCTATCTGTTTTTATTGGTAGCTTTTAATAAAATTACTGATGTTTCTCTTTTTATTATACATTTAGGATATTCAATTGAGATTTATTCTTATATAAATAAAGTATAACTCGCAATATATTTATGCTACAATTATTTTTTAAAATACGAAGAAAATTAAAACTGAAAATCTTTTGGACAACCTAAATAATTCGATCAAAACGTAGGCAGCCGGAGAGATGGACCAAATCCAAATGTGTTTTACCGGTGAGGCTGTACCGCAACTTTCCTGATTTCGTACAAACAAGAATCCACCAATGCACGCGCCATGCGCCTGTGAGTTTACCATCGTTTGGGCGCGCCACTAGAAAATTGAGAAAATTGAAATGGATTTGACAGTATACGATGATGTGAATGGTCTATAATCTACATTACCCTCGCGTCGTTGTTCCCACCGACAATTATCACTTACTGCATAGAGGATACATACGGGATATTACACAGGAGCACCAGGCTGTTTACGGTGGTAGTTATGCTGACAACAATAACGACAACTAACATATATGAATTACTTTTGTTAATATGCGGTCGGATTATGATTTGCCCATGGTAATCACAGGATTCTATGCGGATGCGTTGCAGCGCAGCAAATCCCTTGTTGTAGTAGGCACGTGAGCAAAGCAAAGTGAAGAGCAGCCAGCCATTTTTCAAAATTCAAAACTCAAGAAAATATTGCAGGAGATGACTAGGACAGACTGCATACATAAAGGATAAGGGGTAAAATTGATATTTTGGCCACTGGCAAGAATTTTGACACTTTGGTAATATTGTAATATTACGGGGACACGAGTGAAACTGTACAGAGAGAGACCGTATTCTTGGTATGGAGAATAATGGCCGTTGATCTTTGTCACGTAAGATCGATGAGTTAGGATCACAAACCGCACGTGATGGCCAGGTTTTCATAAAGCGTGTGCCACGGCGACCCGAGGTTAAGACACGTGGAGCGGCGGTGGTCATACGGTCATTAAGCGACAGCCGGCTGGGACTGGCGTGCCCAACAGCTAAGGAGCGTTGCGTAATTCCCGGCACCTCGCCACGTCATCCTTCCCATTTTGATATGAAAAACGTATATTTTTTGTTTTTTAAGGGAAAAAAATAAAACAAAGCTCATGAAAAAACCAATATTCCAAACGGTGTTAGACTATTATAAACGGCGTTAGACGCTCCCGAGGCGGTGGATTGAGGCCTAACACCTAAACGGTTTTTTTAAGGTAAAAATTAATAAATTATATATTATATAATTACATATACATAAACATACATACCAAATTATGTACATATACATAAATTATATATTGCATAATTATATAAATTATGTACTACATACATTTACTAATTACTATATACATAAACATATGTATTAAAATCTGTAGTACTACATACATAAATTATGTACTAAATTATGCACTACAAAATTACATAAATTATGTATTAAATTACGTACTACAAACATATACTATATGCAAAAATTATTACTACATAGTAGTAGGATGATGCCACGTGTGACTTCCAAAACCAAGGAAAAAAATCAACAGAAAACATCTCAAACAAAGATATTCAAACTTCAAAATTGTTTAAACAATATTGACACATAGGTAATAATAATATATTCAATGTCCAAAAAAAAGTCATAATATATTCAAACAAGAGGCTGACACATTGCAAAACTAATATATATGCATTTGCAGATGTATTGACACGTTGCAAAACTAATATACATCGCTGTGCTTTTTTTTAATAACAAAGGCCAACAGATCTTGAATTCTCAAGGGAAGAATATTGTGAGGTTCTGAATCTCCAAGAAAAAAAAAGAGGGCTCGAGACGAGACCAGAGAGAGTAAGGGAGAGAGCCACGGAGAGAGGAGAGAGAGAGAGAGAGAGAGACAGGAGTGAGGGAGAGAGAGAGGGAGAGGGAGGCGATGTCAATGGCGATGGTGCGATGGTGCGATGGTGCGATGGTAGGATGGCGACGTGGAGAAAGACGGCGTCGAAACTCGCGATGTTCCCAACCGTGATGCGATGGCGATGTTGGGTTCTTCAAATCTAGGTGAGTCTCGAATTCATAACTGTGTTATTCAGTTCATCTGTAATTTGGCTGAATTTTGGGTGAAATTAGCTGATTTTTTGTGGATTTTTTTGTACAGCCTTGGCGCCGCCCAGCCCGCCTAGGGCCGCCTAACTGCCGCCGAGTCCGCTAGACGCCGCCTAATTCCTCTCCCGCGTTTTGCTACCGCATAACCATGATTCGCAGCGGATTACCCCCTCTTAACGCCTAGGCGGGGCGGCCGCCTAGCCCGCCGTTTTGAACATTGGAAAAAACTATGCACATACTACTACGTCAAGTTAAAGTTGTGGTAAAAATCACAGGACAATACTTAGGTTTTTTTTTAGGTCCATAAATACTTAGGTTCAAATTAAATAAAAATGAGATTCTGTTTTTGTATTAAAAAAAAAAGTAAAAATAATATTCATTCAATGTGTTAATTTCTTATAATAAAAATATATGATAATTAATTTGATTAAGAAATTAATATACGTGATATAATGTTATTTGTTTAAAATGAAAACTAAAAATAAATTTTTTTTCCTACTAATAAGGACCTAGGTATTTTTTTTTATTATAACCTAAGTATTATTCAAAATCACAATACCAGGGTTTATCAACTTCAAATATTTATGAACTAATTTGATTATTTTTATGAAGATTTATGCATTTGTCATTAGATTGTCTTTCATGTTATCGATTTGCCTACTTGACAAAAATATAATTATTCTGACTAAAAAACAAAAATAAAATAAATTGATTAATAATTATTAAAAATAGATATATTTCATTATGTAACAAGACATGGAGTAGTAATTATATTATAACTCTGCGGATGACTTATATTTAAAATAAAAAAATAAAACTATGTGGATGACAGCTCCAATCGTGTGGCTGCTTTGGATATTTTTTTTTTCGGTTATGAGCACACAGATTATTGTACAAGTTAATTTTGGAGAGATGAATTAGGGATATAAGGATATTAATTAAACAATATTGATGTGTAACAGTTGGAGGACATGTAGGTCCTTGGGCATCTTTACTAATCTAATGAAACATGATTAGGTGATGGGTACGATCAAATTTCAAAGAGCACTGCTCTCAATCCATAATTATTAATAATCATGTTTAGGGATCATAATGACTGTCCAAGTGGATGGTTTATTTGCAACTTTGAAATGCTACAAGCCTACAACTATACAGTCTATACTATAGTACCCTTATAGTATTTGATTAGTTATATACTTAATAGTCACAATGATATGTTGTATGTGTCAACAAAGGGACAAAACACCGACACTGCTCTTTAGTCTTTTTAAAAAATTTAATCTAATCATTCTCTAATATCATTTTATAATCCCTAATATCATTTTATAATCCCGTTAAGTTTTTGGAAAATCAACTCAAGAAAGCCAGAGAGACACTCTTACCATCTTACGACTGCAACAAAATTTTCTATTTGAAATTGGACTATTTCGTCAAAATTGTTTTATATTCGATTTCATTATTTGTAAAAGTCAAACTCGGAATTTCTCTCTACACAACGAAAAAGAAAATCAATACTATCAACAAGATTCAAATGAGATTGAATATAAAAAATGTTCTATAGAAACATGAAGATATAGTTTTAGTGACAATTTCTATCGATCCATAAGATCGTTTTCTCGCATTTGCATATGAGTTATGACCAAGAATTAAAATATTGATATCGATGAATATATCACTAGTTAAATTTACGGATATCTCGCTCCAAATATCGATATCGTTTACGATCAACAAAAATGACGGAAATTTGATGTAAAAATTGGAAATTTGGAATGAAACTTTAGGAAAAACTTAAGTTCCCAATAATGGCTATATATGACTAATAAAAATTATAAAATGACTTTGATATAATAAATATATGATGAAATATATGATACAATAGAGTTCTGCCGATGACTAATAATATAAAATCTTAAACATAAACATAAATTGAAGTGAGTTACTATAATTGAATGTTAATATAGTTAAAAAAAACATAACAATAAACATACCCAAATTTAATGTAAGAAAAATGATAAAATAAGTTTAAATATATTTAAAATTGGAAAAAAAAGAGATGAAAAAATAGGACCAAATTTTGTTAAAAAGTTGGAAGTAATAGATATATTTAAAATTGGACAAAAAATGAAGGAAAAAAAGGCCACATTTTGTTGAAAAATTGGGAAAAAAATGGATAAAAAACAAAAAACAAAAAACAAAAAACAAACAGTAGCTGAAGGTTAAGGGGGGTCGAACCCAAGAACCCTCAAATGCATATTAAAACACAAATCAACTCTACTAGCCAATGTGTTTGTAACTTTAACTAACGTCAATTGTATAAGTATAACAATTAACAGTCATCTCCTACCTCCAGTCGGGTTTGCAACTCAGGTTTTCCAACCCGACCCAACTAAATCTCCTTCTTTTTATGTCCGATTTTCACGAATTAATAGTGCGTCTTCATCGTTTTGATCTCTGGAAAGGATATGTGGGCTCAAAACAAGGAAAAATGTCCAAATTTCGGTCAATATCTTTCCCCCTTCTTATGTGCCACTGATACGCAAAAACTAAATATTAAAGTAAACACAAAGTCAAACTCAGCACTTAAGGAAACGTGTAATGACCCGTCCCAAATTTTCGGGATTAATTAAGAATTAATTGAGACTAATCGGGAATTAGTCGAGGATCATCGGACGTTCAGGGCAAATTTATGATTTTACCCCTAGACAAGGGTAAAAAGTTTACTTTTGACCAGGGAGATCCAATGCATGAGGACCAATGACCGTTACGTAGATCGAGTCGATACGAATCCGTAGACAGGCTGCACGTCGAAATCGAACATTCGACGGGAAAGTTACGAGTCACGGAAGTTTCGAGACACTATTGCACATTTTACGAGACGAGTGGCATTTGTCTCATGTGGGGCCCAGATATTTTTCTCAGGCCCAATGGATGAGTGACAAGTGTGCTCAAAACAAGGAAAGGATATTTTTCTCACATACATGCATCTGCACCCCTTCCCTTTTCATTCGATCCAAAACCGAGAACCCCTCCCCTATTTCAATCCATCCTTATCCCATCACATTCTTGAGACCCTGGATGGACAGAGGAAATGAGAGTGAGACTAGAGGGATGGCGGAGCCACCGTGAACGTCTGAGGAAACCATGAAAAAGGTAAAAATCGAAATATGTGGCTTTTAAATTCGAAACTTTGGATTTGAACGTTGGGGGTGTTTTCTGACGTTGGGGTTATGTTTTTGGTGGTGGTACGAGCCATTTAGGATCGGAATCGAAGGCGAAGGACGACTATATGGGGCAAGCAGGAAGCTTGAAGATGGTCGTGCGGGTTCATGATCGAACAAGTAGTTTCCAGGCCATTTTTATGTGTTTTGAATACATAGATCCACTGCATAGGACTGGACAATCATGTAGGAAGCAACGGCTTCGAAAATGGGCCAGAAACGACGGAGGTAGAACCGGGTCAGGGTCGAGGGTCTGCGTGAGAAATGGACTGACCCGGATAGAGGTTAGGGGTAATGACATCATCAGCTAACATCATCACCTATCAAGTTGTCAGGTGACGTGGCCCAATGGGGATGGACACGTGGTAGTTGTTAGTGCACAGTCAGCCTGACATGTTAGTGAGGTGGACCAATCAGAGGATGCCATGTGTCACTGACATGTCATACATGTGGACTCGTGAGCTACTGACACGTGTTAGTGTCACATGTCAGTGATGACATCATTGCTGACGTTAGCGTTGACTTTGCTGACGTCAACGTTGACTTTTGATTTGACTCGCGCGTAGGGGCGCATTGGCACGTATTTCGAGGTGGGACTAGGATAATTTTAAAGATTTCAACGATACGAATCCAATGGTGGTGGTTTCGAGTCGATCAAAGATCGTTAGGTTGGTCAAATTGAGGTTTAAAGCCTAGGGAGGAGTATCCGGGACACGTTGACTTTTTCGGGAATGTTGGGGATTCTTGATATGGACTTGTTTAGGTTGATAGTAACCTTTAAGTATATTTTGGACAGGTCTGGATGACCCGGAGAGGTCGGATTAGCCCAGATAGGCTTATGGCACGCATATCGAGGTGTATCATGGACAGTTTGTGAGTGGAGTTTGCTTTATGAACATGATGCATGCATAAATGTTTTATATGTGTTTATGAACATGTTTTGAGATGCCATGAGTGCATGTGATTTAAATATGAATTGTTTGGCATTTTCGGAGGAAATGCGTTATTACACGTAGTTCGAGATTTCTTTTTTATATGATGATTGGGCTTCGGCCGAGTGTACTATATGCTTGTGTTTTATGTGATTTAAAAAGTTTCACGGAGAGGCGTGAAACTGAGGAACTGATTTATAGTTTGGAAGATTTCACGGGGATGCGTGAAATTGAGATTCGGGCATGAGTCCTAGTTGAACTATGATTGGAAAATGTTTTGGAAATGAGAACTGGTTTTTAGTTTTGGAAATATCTTTCGGACGTATGACCCAGTTGATTTGAGGTTTAACTTAGAGTATAGTTAAACGTGAGATAAGTCGGGCTGTAACCCATTTATGAGTTTTATGAAAGATGTTTCGGGCATGAGAACCAGTTGTGGATTTGATAGGATTCGAGGAATCCTGGAATATTAAGTGTCGTAGGACACTGGTTTTCAGGCTGTGACCCATTTGGTGAGGTCGTGTGCTTGAGGCCCTTTTGATGATGGTGACGCTCGCCTCCAGACTGCAGATGCGTTACTTCCGAAGAGGTCACGATGCACTGCCTGTTGTCGAGCAGCCGCGGGAAGCAATGGCCGAGGGAGGCTCGACTTGGGAGTGCTGATGGTATCCTCTGAGATCGATCGGCGATGTATTCGCGATGATCTAGAGACAGTCGCGGCGAGTGATGTGTTCACGGCGACATGCAAGGATTGTGAGCTGTCCTGAGCTATATGCACATGTGCTAGGATTAGAATCCTGACTTGTAACGCCCCGAAAATTCGAAAAATGAAAATTTGGAAACTTTGAAGGAAAATGACGATTTTGCCCATGGAATTGGGCGAACGGTTGACTTTTTATTCGCGCGGTCAAACGGACTTTGACCGATGACTGTTGTCAGGACCCACCCCGGTTTCACCCCGAAACCCGAGGTAAATCCTGCTCCCGTCTGACTCCTCGACACAATACCCAAGTAAAGCTCACTCAAAATCACCCAAAACTCAGTCAGACGCAGGAGAGACTATATAAAACATCCTGGAGTTATAATTTACAGAGCATAGTATGAAACACAAGGAAATAAAACCGATAATAATTACACGCACGCGGAAGACTTTAAACCACTCCGGAATCTTTCACGTGACCTCTATGCCTCAGACACTGCCTCGACGTCAACACCCCGCGCTATCTCCACAACCTGGAGGGCAAGTTAAAAACACAAGGTGTGAGTGGACCATACTAAAAGAAAAGTTCTAAAACCATTTATCAAAAAACCAAAACCAAGTTTCACCCTCCATTTTGAAAACCACATGCATAACCAAGTTTATAAAACAGTTATAGACCAAATTACCATAAACCATATCATAAGAAACAGAAACACTATAAAACAGTTAGAAAAAACCAGAGCATGTGAATTATAAAACCGTATCATAAACCATGAACATGAAATCATCATTTTCCGATCAAACCTGCTGGACCTATCTGAGTCTTTAAACTCCCGAGTCTTTAAACTCAATCCAGGCCTTAACAATATCCGAGTCTTTAAACTCCCGAGTCTTTAAACTCAAAGGCCTACGGGGGAAAATCAATATATCCGAGTCTTTAAACTCCCGAGTCTTTAAACTCAATCCGGGCCCGTCCCCCGTCAAATCAGTATACGGGTCTTTAAACCCAATAACCAGATCCAGCAAATCCAATCCAAAACCATTTGTAAAACCATTTCCGTATTCACATCCAAACCCGAATCTGAAATCACCGGTCCGATGCCTTTCCCGCATCCTAAACCGTCATTCCGAACCCAAATCCGGAATCCACTTTTCCACTTGGAAACCAACCCTTTTTCCGAAAGCCGTTTCCAAAACCGAAAACCTTTTCCGAACGCCGTTTCCAAAATCGAAAACCTTTAATCATCGAAATCATGTTCCAAAATTCATTTATAATCAAAAATCAACCTTTTATCATAAAACGTGCCACATACCGTATTTTCTCGAAAATCACAGATATAAAACAATTCTAGAAAAGCAGTTATGCATGTTCGAGTTTAAGGAAAGGGTCCACTCACAGTACCGAGCCCTCAATCGCGTCCTGAACGTCCCGCACGTTCCCCGGCTTCCTCGGGAAATCCCGATCCTGTCAACAACCACCAAAACCCATCACTAACACGTTTACGAAGGTTCACCTAAATGCCCTCAAAATTCCCCGAATCGAAAGCGTAATAACCCGGGACCCTAAGCTTTCACCCTCGCGAAACTAAACTCAAACGACGTCTGATTAACCCGAAACCACTTCCAATGAACTCAACACAACTCCTGGACCAAAAACCATGTTGACCGTTCCTCCCAGAACCGCCGCACGCGCCTTCACGCGCCGCCCAAAGTGGCTGCGCGTGGCCCTCACGCGCCAGCTACAGTGTACCTTCAACCTCACGTCGACCCGGTTCAACACAGTAGTCTGCAGCTTGAACCGGCGTCAATGGTTCTCCTCTGTCCGGCCACCACTTCACCTCCTTTCTTCTCCTATAGCTTCGTCCAACCTTACTCTATGCATCCCCGTCCTACACTCACCTCGACACAGCCCCTACACCGTCGACTCAGACTCGAAACCAGACGGCCCAATTCCTCTGTTTTCCTTTCCGGCCGCCCAGGTAACCTCCCTTCACGGTGGCAATACCAGACGGTTCCTAGGACCTCAAGGAACCTAACCCAACTCTCCTAGACCTTCGACTCAGTCTCTAGGATCACGACTCTGGGTTTGAAACAAAACGGGAAAACAGGGCACACAGAGTCCCTCCGTCGTGCCAACCGTCACCGTGCACCTCCCGTCACGGCAACGCAACCGAACGACGCCCTGGACTCGACTGAACTCCCTAGACTCCCCTAGACTCTTCGATTCAACCCCTCAAGCCACAACTTCCACTTTGAAGTCACGGCCAAAACAGAGCATAGTCACGGGGAAATAGAAATTACCTGCAACCTGTCGCCGTCGTGAGCTCCGCCGGTATTGGTTGACTCCTCGCACCCCTTACAACACCACCACGGTCTCAGTTGCCCCGTACATGGCCGCCACCGCCACGATTCTCACGACCTCCCTGCTTTTCACCCCTAGTTTTCCCGCAGTTCCCAGCTACCCAACCACACGATTTCCTCACCTCCCAACCTTCTTACCGTCTCCCTTTCCTTCTCTGGACACCCCCACACACTCACAACTCACCAGCTCCCTCAATCAACTCTTCAATGCTCTCAATTTCCGCCCACAATCTCCCTCTGTTTCTGTCTCCCTCTGCGCACAAACACGAACACGGGCACGGTTGCACCCCAATTATTTGGGTCGTGTATGTACAAATTCAACCAGAACCATCTAGTCCCTCAACACGTGTCACCAATCTGCCCAAGCCTTCACCATCTGGCCCAATCCCAGCCGTCCATCTGTTCTCTCTCTGCACAAATTCCAGAACACAAAAGACCAAACTACCCCTCCTTTTTACTCAATTTTACAATTATGCCACTACCTTTCTAGACCCGTAACTCACTCCTCGTAAGTCCGATGAATACGTGCCGCCTGTCATCGAACTCAGGATGACGAGATCTACGTAACCATCCTCGGTCAACGTACCAAAATCCGATCGTCCAAAAAGTCAACTATTCCCCCTAATTTACCCAAATTACGGTTATGCCCTCAACCTTCCGAACATCATAACTTCCTCCTCGGATGTCGGAATCGTGCGTGCCACCTGCCTACGGATTAGTGACGTCCTAAACTACGTCCTGATCACCGGTCAAAGTCCATCCGACCACCCGAACTAAAGTCAACATTTTTGTCCAGATCAGGGGGAAAATTGTCATTCTAAGCTTACGGACCTATCGGGACCACCTAACCACCAATAAGCCTTACTAATCCCACCTTACTCACTATCTTAATCCCGGCTCTAGGGACGGGTTGTTACAATCCACCCACCTAAAAAGAATTTCGTCCCCGAAATTCCACAGCTAGTTTCCGACACCTAGGGTCTCCTACCCGGTCAATACCAACCTCTCCTGGGTTTCCTGTCTATCATCTCCACCTTGGGTATTTCACTCCGTCCCTAACTAGGTGTATGCAAGGGAAACTCTATGAACAGAAAACAAAGGTATTTTACAATACCTCATATGGAATACCAGAATAAATTCACAGAGCACATCCTCACGTACTACCCCACCTTTCCAAACCAACTCGACTACTACGTCGGCCATTACCGGAATAAATCTACAAAGTCCTAAAGGTAAACTCTAGCTTGTGGGTTCTCTCCGTCAACTCCTATCGATCAGTTATTGTCACTCCTTTCCTATTCCCTCCGTCACCCTTCCACTGTAACACCTCTTAGGTTACCTAGGGAAACTCCTCCTAGACTCTACCCTGGGTGCCAACAAACACAAAACTAAGTGCAACACAACCAAAATAAAACAAGTACCTGTCCCCGCATCTGGTGCCGACTGAACCTCCTGCTGAGTCATCGAGAATACTCGGGCCTGAGCTCCCGACGCTCTACCACGTCCCCTCGAACTACTAGTGGCAGTGCCACCTCCTCTAGTGCCCGCTGCCCTGACGCTGTACTGTGTCCAGGCTCCGCTGCTCCTTGGCCTACACCACCTTCATGTGGCAACAGTGGACACTCACATCGAAAATGACCTCGCTCCCCACAGTAGAAACACACATCCCGACCGGAAAAACCTGGTCGCCCTGTCGACGCAACAGACGTCGCACTAGCTTGCGGAGTCGGCTGTGCTCGGTAACCCCGAAATCCTGAACTCTGGAAACTACCAGGCCTACCAAAACGATCATCGCCCGACGACGATGCTCCACCGAAGTTACCCCTTTTCGGTGTCCGCTGGCTCGAAACTCCAGAAAAAGATGGCTCCCGGCGCTGTACCGGCAAACTGGCCCCAACCCGCACTGCAGCGTCCGACAAGTCTCGAAGGGTAGCAAATGATCCAGCCGTCACTATGGCTCGAATCTCGCCTCGCAGGCCCAACTCAAACCTACGGCATTTCTCGGCTTCAGTGGCCACAAAAACAGGAGCAAACCGAGACAACATCTGGAATTTCCGTTCATACTCAGCTACACTCATATCCCCTTGTTGGAGCTGCAGAAACTCCGCCTCCTTGGCATCTCGAAAAGAACGAGGATAATACTGTTCCAGAAACCGTTCCGTAAACGTCTCCCAAGTCACACTATGGGCATCCCAACCGGACAACTCGAGGGTATACCACCACTCGTACGCCGCACCGTCCAATAAAAATGTAGCTAACAGCACGCGCTCCTCTGGCGGGCAATGCATCACCGCAAAGATCCGCTCAAGCCTGGTAATCCACCTCTGGGCTTCCTCAGGATCAGCCCCACCACTAAACGTAGTAGCCCCGAGCCGCTGGGCTCGCTCAATCGTAGTACTCTCAGTTCCCCTCGCCATTTCTTCTTCAGGTCGTGGAGAGGGTCTACGTCTCGGAGGCATCGTCAAACAGCACGCTGAAAGAGGCATAGAAGTAGTCAAACAACTAAAACACAACCTCACAAACCAACAAACCCCAAAAACTCGACAAACCTATGCTCTGATACCAATTGTCAGGACCCACCCCGGTTTCACCCCGAAATCCGAGGTAAATCCTGCTCCCGTCTGATTCCTCGACACAATACCCAAGTAAAGCTCACTCAAAATCACCCAAAACTCAGTCAGACGCATGAGAGACTATATAAAACATCCCGAAGTTATAATTTACAGAGCATAGTACGAAACACAAGGAAATAAAACCGATAATAATTACACGCACGCGGAAGACTTTAAACCACTCCGGAATCTTTCACGTGACCTCTATGCCTCAGACACTGCCTCGACGTCAACACCCCGCGCTATCTCCACAACCTGGAGGGCAAGTTAAAAACACAAGGTGTGAGTGGACCATACTAAAAGAAAAGTTCTAAAACCATTTATCAAAAAACCAAAACCAAGTTTCACCCTCCATTTTGAAAACCACATGCATAACCAAGTTTATAAAACAGTTATAGACCAAATTACCATAAACCATATCATAAGAAACAGAAACACTATAAAACAGTTAGAAAAAAACCAGAGCATGTGAATTATAAAACCGTATCATAAACCATGAACATGAAATCATCATTTTCCGATCAAACCTGCTGGACCTATCCGAGTCTTTAAACTCCCGAGTCTTTAAACTCAATCCAGGCCTTAACAATATCCGAGTCTTTAAACTCCCGAGTCTTTAAACTCAAAGCCCTACGGGGGAAAATCAATATATCCGAGTCTTTAAACTCCCGAGTCTTTAAACTCAATCCGGGCCCGTCCCCCGTCAAATCAGTATCCGGGTCTTTAAACCCAATAACCAGATCCAGCAAATCCAATCCAAAACCATTTGTAAAACCATTTCCGTATTCACATCCAAACCCGAATCCGAAATTACCGGTTCGATGCCTTTCCCGCATCCTGAACCGTCATTCCGAACCCAAATCCGGAATCCACTTTTCCACTTGGAAACCAACCCTTTTTCCGAAAGCCGTTTCCAAAACCGAAAACCTTTTTCGAACGCCGTTTCCAAAACCGAAAACCTTTAATCATCGAAATCATATTCCAAAATTCATTTATAATCAAAAATCAACCTTTTATCATAAAACGTGACACATACCGTATTTTCTCGGAAAACGTGCAATTATGTAAAATCACATCATAAATCCATCAAGCATGAAATCACAGATATAAAACAATTCTAGAAAAGCAGTTATGCATGTTCGAGTTTAAGGAAAGGGTCCACTCACAGTATCGTGCCCTCAATCGCGTCCCGAACGTCCCGCACGTTCCTCGGCTTCCTCGGGAAAACCCGATCCTGTCAACAACCACCAAAATCCGTCACTAACACGTCTACGAAGGTTCGCCTAAATGCCCTCAAAATTCCTCCTAGAACCGCCGCACGCGCCTCCACGCGCCGCCCAAAGTGGCTGCGCGTGGCCCTCACGCGCCAGCTACAGTGTACCTTCAACCTCACGTCGACCCGGTTCAACACAGTAGTCTGCAGCTTGAACCTGCGTCAACGGTTCTCCTATGTCCGGCCACCACTTCACCTCATTTCTTCTCCTATAGCTTCGTCCAACCTTACTCTATGCATCCCCGTCCTCCACTCACCTCGACACAGCCCCTACACCGTCGACTCAGACTCGAAACTAGACGGCCCAATTCCTCTGTTTTCCTTTCCGGCCGCCCAGGTAACCTCCCTTCACGGTGGCAATACCAGACGGTTCCTAGGACCTCAAGGAACCTAACCCAACTCTCCTAGACCTTCGACTCAGTCTCTAGGATCACGACTCTGGGTTTGAAACAAAAAGGGAAAACAGGGCACACAGAGTCCCTCCGTCGTGCCAACCGTCACCGTGCACCTCCCGTCACGGCAACGCAACCGAACGATGCCCTGGACTCGACTGAACTCCCTAGACTCCCCTAGACTCTTCGATTCAACCCCTCAAGCCACAACTTCCACTTTGAAGTCACGGCCAAAACAGAGCATAGTCACGGGGAAATAGAAATTACCTGCAACCTGTCGCATCGTGAGCTCCGCCGGTATTGGTTGACTCCTCGCACCCCTTACAACACCACCACGGTCTCAGTTGCCCTGTACACGGCCGCCACTGCCACGATTCTCACGACCTCCCTGCTTTTCACCCCTGGTTTTCCCGCAGCTCCCAGCTGCCCAACCACACGACTTCCTCACCTCCCAACCTTTTTACCGTCTCCCTTTCCTTCTCTGGACACCCACACACACTCACAACTCACCAGCTCCCTCAATCAACTCTTCAATGCTCTCAATTTCCGCCCACAATCTCCCTCTGTTTCTGTCTCTCTCTGCGCACAAACACGAACACGGGCACGGTTGCACCCCAATTATTTGGGCCGTGTATGTACAGGATTCAACCAGAACCCTCTAGTCCCTCAACACGTGTCACCAATCTGCCCAAGCCTTCACCATCTAGCCCAATCCCAGCCGTCCATCTGTTCTCTCTCTGCACAAATTTCAGAACACAAAAGACCAAACTACCCCTCCTTTTTACTCAATTTTACAATTATGCCACTACCTTTCTAGACCCGTAACTCACTCCTCGTAAGTCCGATGAATACGTGCCGCCTGTCATCGAACTCAGGATGACGAGATCTACGTAACCATCCTCGGTCAACGTACCAAAACCCGATCGTCCAAAAAGTCAACTATTTCCCCTAATTTACCCAAATTACGGTTATGCCCTCAACCTTCCGAACATCATAACTTCCTCCTCGGATGTCGGAATCGAGCGTGCCACCTGCCTACGGATTCGTGACGTCCTAAACTACGTCCTGGTCACCGGTCAAATTCCATCCGACCACCCGAACTAAAGTCAACATTTTTGCCCAGGTCAGGGGCAAAATCGTCATTCTAAGCTTACGGACCTATCGGGACCACCTAACCACCAATAAGCCTTACTAATCCCACCTTACTCACTATCTTAATCCCGGCTCTCGGGACGGGTTGTTACACTGTGACGTAGTTCGGGACGTCACGAGTTCATAGACAGGTGGCACGCCCAATTCCGACATTCGAGGAGAAAGTTATGACGTTCGGAAGTTTAAGGGCAGTTTGGTAAATTGGTCACAAGGGCCGAAAGTTGAATTTTTGATCGGGACATTGTTTGGACTTTCCGGGAAGACCGTTGGATAGGTCTCGGGACGCTGAATCCGTGGACAGGAGGCATGCGTCAATTGGAGTCCGAACGAAAAAGTTACGGGGTTGTGAAGTGTAGGGGCATTTTGGTCATTTGTGCCTTAGAGGGTAAAATGGTAATTTTGTTGCAGCAGGGATAATTGTACTAATTGATTAGCTTATTCAAGTGAGTTAGGCGTGGATTGACCATTTAGTGACACTTGTCACCATTTGTGAAGGATTAGTGGCTTGAATGCCTAATACAAACAAATGCACCCGCCCACCGTCCCGTGTTGAATTCGATCAAATTGATCGGTGAAGGAAGAAAACAGAGACCACCGGAGACAAAAAGAGAACACTACAGAGAGAAACTACGTGAAAAACTGAAAAGAATGGAGTTATAAGGACCTAAAACCCTACTGAGAAACCCGAAAAACTACCTAAACTTATAAATATCGATTTTGATTTTGTAAACTGTTTCGAGGGAAATTGATTAGATATTCAACTTCCTGGGAGCTGGACGACTCGAACCAAATCAATTGAGAAGCCAATTGATGGTGAATTGACGGCGAACAGCCCCTGCGACTGTGTTGAATTTTGGAGCTTGAGTTTGATCAGTTGAAGGTAATGATTCGTGAAATTGATTTCAATTTCGTGTTTAGCATAACGGTTAGAGGCTTCTGGTGCAATCAATTGAACAAAACAGTGTGAAATTGGGCAGAACCCGATTTCAGACCCGTCGGGTGTTCGTCTTGAGTCGAGGAGTTTTAGAGCTTGTTTGAGTCAAATTAACTCACATACCTGTAATCTATATTGAATTGATGTTAATGAGTGAAATAACGGGAGAAATCGAGCTCGAATTGGCTTAGATTGAAACGGGTTTCATCGCGGGTCGTAGGATCCGTTTACCAGGTAAACGGGTAAGGAAGGAGACTGTGCAGGTTACTGTTCAAGGCGCGTGAGGGCGCGTGGTGGAGTTTCTGAGGAAGGTTTCAACAGATGTTTTACTCTATGTAATGTAACAGACATTTTAAAATTTGTTTCGAGTCAATCGGACACCGTCTCGATTATGTTTCGAGGGTCCGACGGTTTATGTTATATTTTAAATTAATATTAAATTCCCGAAAAATTATGGGGAATTAATGTGATGTAAATTGACTTGTTAGTAACCTTGAATGATGATTTTGGACAGGATTCGAGATTCCTGAAAAGTGTCGGAAATTACGGAAACGCGTGCAGCGCTGAAAGCGAGCGGGTTGGACAGTGTGTGAGTGGACGTTTGTTTTATAAATTAATATGCATGCATAGTTAAATGGTTTACATGATTGAATTCATGATTTGGTTTGCAATGATGTCATGATTTGATTGGATGATTATTTATGATTTAATGATTATTTTAATCGGTAATTCTGGCACGTTTTTCGAGGAAATGCGTAAATGATATTTTGGGCTAGGCCCGGAGTCAAAATGATTTTAAAATAGATATTTTGATGAATTGATGAGTCAAGAATGATTTCTGGATTATTATAATGTTTTCCCTGTGATTTTACGGATTTACGTATAAAGGGTATTTGGGCTTGAGTCCCGGTTGGTAATGATTTGACTTGGCTTGAGTCATGGAGCTGATTGACATGTTTTGGGATATGCTCCCGGGATGATTTTCATTGTGATTGTGATTTTGAATACCCAGACGGTCGAAACTAGGGGTGTTCCCAGACGACCGGAGCTCGGGGATATGATTGTGATTGTTCCCAGGCAGCCGAGACTAGGGGCATTCCCAGACGGCTGTTGCTCGGGGAGATATGTGTTCCCAGGTAGCCGAAGCTCGGGGTGTTCCCAGACGGCTAACGCTCGGGGTGATGCATACCGGGGCAGTCGGAGCTCGGGGTGACTTCCCAGACGACTGAGGCACGGGTTATGGCCTACGCGTAGTGCAAACGGGACAGTGTGATGGTTTGTGCACTTGTGAATAGTGCGGATTGATTGATTGATTGATTGAGTAATTGATTGTGACCTTGTGCATAGTACTGTTTGATGTTGATTATGATTACGTACTGGTATTGAGTACGAGTTCTGGTCTGTGTGGCCAGGTGACTATGTTTTCCTGCGTTTGGCCTGAGAGCCGGAAATTTTGACTTGTTATGTGGTTTGGCTGGAAAGCCGGTGATTGTGAGTCATATGTTTTCCTATGCATGCAGGTTTGATAAACTGGAAGGTAAATGATGTCTGTTAAAATGTGTTTTAACAAATATATTTTTGTCCACTCACACTTTTCTGTTTTGATGACCCTCCAGGTCGTGACACGATGTTCGGGGCTAACCGTGAGGCGGAGGCATAAGCGGAGATAATCCCTTGTCTGATAGGTGTTGAAGGATCGTTTCGGGACTTCAGTTGACTTGTCAGATGGGAGCAGGACCGGGCACGACTATCGAGGTCTGGTTGGGACGGGTCCTGTCATGACTGACATTGGGATGAGTTCCCATGGGATGTGTTCCCACGTGTTCGATGAACAGGGCCGAGGTTCCGTTCTAATTTGTTTGATTTGGTTTTTGGGCTGAGACCCTACTGAGATGATGGCTTCGATTGAGAATCATTTTTCACTATGTTTTGTTTTGGGAAGCAATACGTCTTGCTTTTGAGAAAGTATTTGAAATAACTGTTTTATGATGCATGCATACTTTTACGTGAAGGGTATAAATGTCATTTTGATATAAATGATTTTTAATAAACTATTGTTTTGTCCACTCACAACTTTTAATGGTTTTAATACCTTTCATGTTGGTAACGGATGCAGGCTGTAGCAGAGATCGAGACATCACATGCCACCGCCGATCCTGGCGTACACTGATGGACCCCGAGCGGGTGACGAGTTTATCCCTGGTTTGACACGCAGTGCCAGACGGGAGCAAGCACGTCCCACGATAATCCAAGAGGATTGAGACGAGTCCTGTCCAAACGTATGCAATTAATTTTTTTTTTGTAGATTGTAGTATTAGTAAATAGGGATCATTCTGAACCGGGGATTAAGGGTACCTAAACATAATTATCGTTTGATTGGTTAATTGGGGGGTAAAGATTGATTTAAAGTCCCAAATAATTAAACTAAACTTAAACTAACCTAATCTATTATTTACACGTGGTCACCTCATTCTTTATGCGTTACTCATTCATGAATTATATCAATTTCAAATCTACAAAATTCTATAACCTTAATTCTACGAGATGATTGCTTATTCGTAAATACGTGCAGGGAGACACTCGCGCCGCACTTTCAATAATAGACTAGGGAACGCCCAACTTATCTATCAAGCATTAAGCATCAATATACAAACATAGCAAAAACTAAAATACTAGAACACATGGAAGATTTATACGAAATTAATATAAAGCATAAAACCACAATAAGATTAATAATCAATTCATAGAAACGATATTCATGCCATAAGATAACTACGAAATAAGAGGTCATGTTACACTTTTTCTCCAAGGAGCCTAAAGGATATGAAGTGATGGAGCTCTGTCGTATTACACTTTTTCTCCTGAGTAACCCAAAGGATACGAAGTGATGGAACTCTTGGGTGAGACAATAGGGAACGCCCAACTATGTCATGGATGAAGGGTAGAAGATGGAGTATGATGTAATTAATCTTGCAAAATAATATCGATTATATAAATTGGAAAGTTTGGTCAAGTATAATTTCGGTACAAGAATGAGCCACATTTACAAATAATCTAAGCCTCTCTATTTATAGGATAAATTAATCTCCAAATAAATAGGAGTTCACAATTTAAATCCTAAAAAAAAAAGGTTTAAACTAATTAAATTAAAATCTTAAAGATAAAAAGTATTCTAAATCCTAATGAAAGAATAAATACAAAAATTAATTAAAACGGTAATAAAAACTCCTAATTTAAAAAGGGAAAACAAATCCAATTAAAAAGGACATTTTTCCTTAAAAATGAAGGAAAATGCTTGCTGGAGTTGAACAGGAATCGGCTCAGTAGAAAGCTGCTAAAACTTGGAGGGCAATTCGGTAGACGCTGGCCGAAAAAGGTAATGGAAATTCAGTAAAAGCGCGCTAAGGAAGGGGTAGAGTGGTTAGGTGCACGCGCGTCGACCCAGGGTTCACGCTGTCGGGACACGTGCGTCAACTCTGTTAAGCAGGGCCGAACTGGTCTCTGGGCTGTTTATATTTGTTCGGTAGCTCCTATCGAATTCTGATGTACTTTTTGGTGGCCTACTTTGTTTTGATCATAACTTCTTCATTACAACTCCGATTGAGGTGATTCTTTCCCCTAAATTCTCGTAATTCCGTTCTCTATCCAATTCTGTACAATTCTCACAAAAGATATTATTTCCTACAATATTTTGGTATTTAAACATTAAAAGATAAGTATAAATGGTATAAAATGATGCTTAATTCAAGGCTTATCAGCCACCGGCCCAAATTACCGAAATTTCACCGAAATATACCGATATTTTTATCGATGGTCATAACATAAGAAAGAAAAGGGATAGATTTAGTAAGGGTGGTTGCATGAGGCTAGTAATGTCAATCAAGAATTGACATGTCTTTGTAACTCTGTTTTTGTTTTGGGTCAATCCTTTTTAGGTGGTTTCAATCAACCAATTATGCATTCGAAACGTGCATGGTTTTATGCCTTTTGTAGTTTTGTGTATGGTGTCCATGTCTTCTAATTCCCTATGTGATTTCTCCTCCTTTTTTTGGTTAAATATGTTTTGGTCATGACTTTTGACGGTGTCCAAACCGTCCAAGTTCATAGTCATTCTTGTTGTTCATGGAAATGGGGCAACTGTAATGTGTATAATAGATTTTTATTTTCTTCGATCAACGCATTTTTGTTTATAAATTAGAAGCTACTTAATTTAATTCCGAATCAAAGTCACCCATTTATATATTTTAAAATTCATTATAATTGGGTATGTTATTAGTACGTGATCATATAAGTATTTGATTAAATCCCAACTTATTATATGTATATATGTATATTAAAAATTTATAATTATGTTGAATGAGGTCGAAAGCTGATTATAGTTGGAGATTATGATTTAATGGTGTGTTGGACTTTGTTCACAAAGTATGCTCTTTGTAACCCCTGGGCGTAGGAAGGGTGGTAGGGGTCTCCCAGCCTCTGATTTTGGGTTCAAACTTCACCATCTTCCATCGAGTCTTGATTTAAGCGTTCACACAGTTGATGATTAGGTTGTGTGAACCCCAATTGACTGGTTATGGTTGAATCTGAAGGACGTGACTTTGGATGAGTTCCGGGTAAAAAAAAAAGAAGAGGTATGCTCCCTGTAAACTTATTTTGGTTGGAGGTTGTTCTTTAAGGCGTATTGGACAGTTAATTCCACGTACACAAAATGAGTAAAAATCATTTTTTTTTGTTACATATGACAATGTCTTCCGAGAATTAAAAGGCTCACTTGCAGTCGGTGAATTCATCTTACCTTGTTTAAATTAATTTCCATAATGGCGATAAAGTAAAAGATTTTGATATTCTAAAATTAGCTGATTTGTTTCAAAATATGGAACTAACGGTTGGAATAGATATACTTCACAAAATAATATCACAATCTAACTGTACGTTCATTTTGTAGTTTATTATTGAAAGATCATTTTTATAAAAAACCATCCAATATGGCAATCTTTTAATTATATAACACAATAGCTAAATGCATAATGAACATTGTGCATCAAATAACACAATAAATGTTTTTACCACTAATCGATTGACTAAATAATTTTTGATTTGAATGAATTTTTGCACATAAAATCTTTGAATAATAAATTATAAAATGAATGATTAGGTTGTAAAACTGTTTCATGGATTGGGTCCAAACGAGTGGTTGCTTCCTTATTATGGAACCAAATAAGGAACCAACTACTTGCTAGTTCTTGAGCATTTGTGCGTGTGTGGGTGTGTGCGTATGTGTGTTTATTAACATCACGTGCAATTAATTATCAGTTTGTGTTTATTTTATAAAATAAGGTTTCGTTTGGTACATCGTATTATATTAACTATTTTAGTCGGATAAACTGACTATTTAGTCGGACATTTAATGCTCGACCGGATTAAAATGTTCACCATATTATACTGGACGAATTATATTATAGTTGTTGATAAGAAATATTTATTATGTACATTATTATTTTATTTTAATTAATTATTATTTCTATTTATTAAGAATATATATTCATATTATTATTATTATTATTATCATACTTTTCAAGATTGTTAGTCATCCGACTATCTAATATGGATAATTTGGAGAGTATTATTTTAGTGTGTCTGCACAGTATAAAGACACTCAATCATATTAATTAATACGGTAACTAATTAATACGAGTGGTACCAAACACTGATTTCGTATTATATTATATTATCCAGTCCCTTAGACGGCGTGTCAAACGCAGCCTAATATTACAATCTAACACGTTATTTCGGATCCTAATAATGTAATCCTCGGACCCTAATATCTATAATGTAATTTCCTATACCCAATTTGTATATAAAAAAAAACCGGCTCTTATTTAAAAAGAGTTTCTTTTATATAAAAATAAAAAATCAGTTGTTTGGCTATCCAATATTATAGCCAACCACATAGATGAGCAAACTATGTTTTATAATATCATGACGTTCATAATAATAATTGAACGGTTAAATGGTTTTCTATTCACATAATTTTTTTACAAGAATGATTTTTGGATAAAATCTTATAAAATAAACAATTAAACTGAACTACTGTTTTGTGAGGTGAGCCTTGACGAATAGTTGTCGTTTTAATATTAATCTGTATATTAGATAAAATTGATAAGTAATTAGATGGCAAGCGAAGTAGGTAGGAATATTCTGTAATTTGCAATAAAAAGCGCCGTCAACATCTCAATCGTCAATATAAAAAATTAAAAAAAAACATTTTGTTAATTTGAGAGGGAAGTAATAAGTTTTTTTTTTTTTTGGTTAAATCGGAAGTAATAAGATTTGAAGAAGAAACCTGGCCAAATTATAGCCGTTCCCAAATGGTCCAAACTAGTTGCTGTCTCATTCTTCCATGGACCATCCCACTGGGTTGAATACGACCATTTCTTATGGAATCTTCCATCAAAAAATATAAAACATGTTATCGATAATATTGTCACTAATATCGATAATATTGTCACTAATATCAATATAAGTTCGTTTTTAAATAAAAATTCAGAACATCGTAAAATACATAATTTCCACGAAAACGCTATAGATTTAGGTATCATCCGGATTCCAGTGCACATACTATTCGCTAAAATGAGCTGGGAAACAATATATATGTGGTTTCTTTGTGTCTCATTCAAACAATGTAAACAAAAAGGTATTACTATCCTAGTTCTAAATTAAACAAATTTAAGAATTAAGATTAAAAATCCATTTCAGCATTGACACTAAGTTCACTAACCCGAGCCATAAATGAAAAACTATTTCATATAATACAAGAGGTAACCAACTAATAATAAATAAGAATTATCCACGTAGAGGATATCGCCGCAAAACAACTCGGCAACTCTAATTATCCACGTAGAGGATATCGTCGCAAAACAAGTCGGCAACTCTATACATATGTTAGTTTTTTTTTAAAGACAATTTGGCAATAGCACTGTTGATTGCAAGAAACATTTCATGTTCTCGGGGGAGGAATACTAGTCAAGTTAATATTAAGGGAAGAGTTTATGTTATCCCTTTTTTTTTTTAAATAAGGATTTTCATTAGTATTTTTTAAGGGCAATTATAAATAGGTCATATTTTAGAGTTCAAATTATAAGTTAATTCACTATAATAAATAAGAAATAACTTTTTTTTATATCAAAATATATCATTATTTTTTGTGCGCTATTTTTTAAAGAATTACAAGTATGACATTACATATCATATTTATCTTGAGCGTACAAAATTCCATCATTCTAGGGTGTCACGTCCCTTATTTTTTTCCCTTTTATGTACTACCATAATTTGATTCTAGACTTAACAGATAAATTAAACAACATTACCTACTTAACTCCCCCGCATAAATAAGATACCTATACATGGAAATTTCAACTGTATCATAATAGGTATATTATATTTGATATTTACCTGTCTAAAAAAAACTACAGATAATTATTAATTTACTTACAAGAAAAATAAAATATACATGTAATTATTAATTTACCTATAAAGTAATAAGATAGATAACGTACTTGTAAGTATCTGACTTTTCAAAAATATCAGATGTTATCCGATAAAAAAATATAAAATAAACCTTCAATTATGAAATTTAGTTGGAATTATCTTAAATTAAATAATTTTAAAAAATAAATATAAAATAATAATATTTAAAATTTGAAATTTGAAAGTTTCTCATCCATATCTGAAAATGGTATAAATGATATAAGGAATTTTTTTTTTAAAAAAAAACCATAAAAATAACACAATAAATTTTTTGATAATGCAGTAAATGAACTATTTGATATGTTAGGTGGACTAATTTATATATTAGGTTTAAAAATTAGACTAATTTATAATTATTTATTTTATGGTAAAATCAACGAAAAATGATGTTAAATAAACTAATTTGATGTGGCAGGCGTCGGATGGGTGGCTATATTTTATGGAAAAAGTTAACTTATGTTTTGTATTTTAGGACCACCGTAACCATTTGTGAAAGATAAGGAAAAACTATGAACATTGTGAAAAAAAAAAATATGTGATCACTCAACACTCATCAATGTGCTTAATCAAAACAGTTGACTCAAAGTGACGTGAAACACGTATGACCAATTAATTGTAGATTTTTTGTGGGATCTTATAAGTATACTTAGATTTTTTATAAGTTATAACTATTGATGAAAATATCGACAATATCGTCGATATATTGGTTGATATATCAGGAAATTTGGCCGGCGGCATGTAAGAAGGAGGTGAAAGAAATTGAGCGAAATATCGACATTTTTCTTTGTTTTAAGCCCATCAATCTCCTTATTTTATTAAAACGATCGAGATAGAGCCAAATTTCATGAAATTCAGACGTATAACTATCGATTTCCAGTCGGATCATGCCGCGCGGGTCAAAAAACCCGAATCACAGACCCGCGCGAGGTTGAAGATTACTGTTACAGGCGTATGTATGTATACTTTATATATTATTTGGTTGCTTATGTTTACAATTGGGCTTGCCTAGATGAGTTGGTTTGTTGTTGTTTGTCCTTGGCTTTAAAATTTGGAGGTCCTATGTTCAACCCCTGCAGCACGCGGGTGTTGGGTTTTTTCTTTTTTTTCTTGTTTTTTTTTTTTTTCAAATTTGCAAATATATTTGTCAATTTTTTTTTTCAATTTTAAATATATAAATTCTTTTCAATTTTAAATATATAAATTCTTTTCAATTTTAAATATATCAATTCTTTTCAATTTTAAATATATCAATTCTTTTCAATTTTAAATACATCAATTCTTTTCAATTTTAAATATATCAATTCTTTCCAATTTTTGAACGACTCTATTTTTTCATCCTTTTTTTTCCCAATTTTAAATATATTTACTCATTTTATAATTTTTCTTCCATTGAATTTTTTTATGCTTATTGTTATGTTTTTAATTATATTAACATTCAATTATAGTAATTCACTTCAATTTATATTTATATTTAAAATTTTATATTATTAGTCATCGACAAAACTCTATTTTATCATATTATTCATCGTATATTTATTATAACAAAGTCATTTTATAGTTTTTATTAGTCTTATATAACCATTATTGGGTACTTAAATTTTTCTCAAAATTTCATTTCAAATTTCCAACTTTTGAACCCAATTTCCGTCATTTTTGTTGACCGTAAACGATATCGATATTGATACCGATATTTGGGGCGAAATATTCATAAATTCGACTAACGATATATCCATCGATATCAATATTTCAATCTTTGGTTATAATCACCTTGATATTAGGCACTTATAAATTCTCCCAAAAAGTACCTAAAGCCATTTTGAATATTGATCATAATTCATAAGTAACGTGAAACACATATAACCATTCCGTCAGAGAACTTTCGTGGAGTCCTATAGGAAAGATCCGCTCCCATAGGAAAGTGCACAAGAGTGAATAGTTGAGTGAAATGACACACACCAACAAAATGCAGAAGAGTCAACATTTTGTAGGAGAAGACAAAAACAGCCATGGGGAGACCACTAAGAATCATAAAAGTTAAAAACACTAGTTAGAATAGTTAATGACAGCGAACCATTGCAGCAACAGGGATTTAATCATCTTATCTATTATCCATTCCACATCATTACTATTATTTTCACATCAAAACCAAATCTTCCACATAGGCATAGTATTGGAATATAACAGCATTATAAAACTATCGCTTTTTTCCTCTTTTTTTTCCTAATGATCAATGATTAGTAGATTTTTTGTTTTAAAAAAAAAAAGAATCTTTCACGTTAACAATGAAAAGTAAGAAAATTGGGTGTTTAATAAAATAAATCAACTCTACATTTCTGATTCTAAATGAATAAATTACTAAAACTTCAGTGTCTTGTATTGTATTGTCAGCTTCGAGCTCCTTGCTCGCGACTAAAGATGTTGTAAATGTCGCTGGAGATGGCCGCTGTGCTCGATGAAACTGCTAAGAAGATCATCACCCATGACAGTAGTTTGTCCTTCTTCGTCGCGATTCCGTGAGTGTCCTTGCATAACAGCCGAGAGAGAAGACCAGGACATGTTTTTTTATGAGTCTAAACAACAAGGTTCATGGGAATCAAAGTAATTAATTTTTGGTTTAATGACTAAATTTCCCAAAGTGGAAAGGTGGTTGGTTACCTAAGCGCAACGGCAGCTGGAAATATGAAGCCAACGGAGATGGCAGTTGTAGCACCGGTGAACTGAAAGGCATCCCAGATGCTAGGTACGAAATTGGCTCCCAGAAAAATGAAGCCCATGAGAGCCCCCGTTACTGAGTAGAACCTTCAATTGTCAAATGCTATGGGAATGGCAAAGGGAAAGAGGAGACCATCTAGATTGAGTCGTAGAGAGAAAAAAACAATGGGGAAAACAAGCATCAGGTGAAGACCATAGCTGACCCTGACTATATCATCTAGAAATGAGCTATACGGAATTCCAAGATCAGCGTCAAAATTTGCAAGAACATCATCCAGTGTCTGATCCCCAAAGAGAAGGAAACCAAAGAAGCTGGTTGCAATGTAGACCGATGAGCAGAATGTAAGTGATGTCCCCACTATTGACTTCATCTGGGTAGGATCTATGAGTTCATTCTCTATCGGGTGAACTGCATGAACATTAGATAAGTAGTTAGCGAAGAATACAAAAGCAACTAAATAAGATTGAACTGTACTTGGAAACTAAGCAGCGTGCCAAACTATAAGGAAAGAATGCAACCATAACACTTATTCGTATCTTTAACCGGAAAAGATTATCACGTAACATGAGCATTTTTAACCACTCCCTTTGTATGAATAATCTAATTAATGGATTGATTTCATCTTCATACTGCATTAGAAAGACAATAAAAATCTAGCAGGCTAGTTTTCGTAGAGTACTTACTATTATGGTAGCAGATATATGCAGTGACGAGTGTTCATACCCAATCTGGTCGGTCTGGTCAAAGGTCCATACTGATCTGACCTGTCCCCGCTTTACCAGCCCCAGGCAAGCCTCAGATCGTGCCAAAAGAGCCAGGAACGACCTAGGAAGAACAAATATGGTCGGCCAGGCTTACTGACAAGTCATAAATACTATCGGGGACCACCACATGACACATGTCAGCTCCTAAGGGCAGTAACATTTATCCCACATTGACAAACACCAACAAACACATTCAATGCTACTATAAATACAAGTGCATCCCCCTCCAAAAGGTAAGGACAATCTTGCCCTCACGCTGTCTAAATTACAACAATACCCTCCTACTTAACTGACTTAGGCATCGGAGACTGTTCGGCCGGCACCACACCGGTGTCCCTTTGCATTTACCCTCTTCCTGTGCAGGCCACCATATTTCAAGAGGAATCACGAAGGAAACTTAGCGAGGCAGGACTAAGTTGATCCATTTCTTGCATCAACAGATTGGCGCCGTCTGTGGGAACCTGAAACAACAGCCCACGCTCTCACTCACCAGATCAGCCGTCCCGAATCTTGCCCAAGGCCATGTCGGACGAACGAGACGAAGGAGAGCTCAATCACACCCCCTTCACTCGGGGAAACACAACTAGGAACACCCCAGATGCCTACCGGCAGACGCTGGACGACTTGATGCGCGAAGTGGCCGCGCTGAAGGCCCATAATGCAAAAATTGACGCGAAGAACCAACTCCTAACGGAGCAGTACGTGAACACAATTGCCCTCGTGAAGATGTCCCAGCGCGAGGACCAACCGGGAAAGGAACTGGCAGACCGTTCACGGGCCGAGGGGAGACAGGCCGACAGGCCACGTGCTGCGCACATTGTAGTCGAGAGGTCATCGGACCAGCCAGGAAGACAAAACAGGCCGAACCCAGCCTCTTCCGGTCGACTCCTCATCCAACCGACGAAGGCAGGACCCTCAGGAACCAAGATCTACCGGGATACCCGATAGCTGCTGGAAGAACGCCAAGTCGTACCGGCTAGGCTCTCCTACGAAACGTCAGATGAGAGGACCTCATCAGTACGACATCACAGCTCAACCGACCGCCAGGTCGACGCCGGACACCCGGACCACGGGCCAAGGGACAGGGGTTGCCAGACAACCAGGAAGGACGAAACCCATTCGCAGGAGTACCATCCGGATGAAACGGACTCAACGGCAGGTAGTTATTCCCAAGGCCGAGAGGCAAAGGTCCGCCAGGACAGGAGCCGACGGCCGACCGAGTCTCTTACCCAACTGCCTACTGATCAGGGCGTAGAGATTGAGGCCCTCCTGAAAAGAGTACGCGCTTTGGAGGCGAATGAAGATAGAAGCAAGTTGCCTGCCTTAAAGAAGGCCAACCCTGGCCCTTTCTCGGAAAGACTCCTCCGCTCTTGTCACAGAACCGGGTTCAAACCCCTTAAGATTGCTCTGTATACGGGGAAAAGAGACCCCAACACCCACTGGAACAACTACACTTCTGCCCTGGCATACCGCGACGCCTCGGAGGACGAACATTGCCTCATTTTCAGCTCCACCCTCACTGATGCGACCCTAAACTGGTTTTACCGTCTGCCGCCAGGCACAATCGATTCTCTTGAGGATCTGCATTCAACGTTCTTAAGTCAGTTCATGATCCAAACCATTAGGCTCGTATCTACGGACGATCTATTCTCCATCAGGCAGAAGGAGGACGAGACCCTCCAGAAATATGCCGCAAGGTTTAGTCTGGAGTACTCCCGCTGCCAGGACACGGATGACAAGGCCGCATTCAATGTCTTCCGGAGCGGTATTAAGGAATCTCCTTTCAAATATGCGGCCCATACGGAAGAATGGGGCAGCTACGCCGAGCTCATGAGGAGGGCCAGCATTCACGCAAAGGCCGAGTTCTTCCACACCCCTCCAAGGGAGAGCAGACACACTCAGCCCAACACCCCAGCCACAAGTTCGGGAAGAACTCAACCAAGCCCCAACAGTCACGGTGACAATCGTTCCGAAACGGGGAAAAGGAAGCTTCACTTTGATTCTCGCAATCAGGAGAAGAAGGGAAGGTCAGGTCGCAACGACCGCGACTTCCACCGAGGGGACCCACAGGAGTCCAAGGGATTGGTAGCCGGGGGCGCAGGCCCCAGGCGCCGGTTCGAGACGTACACGATTCTGAATACGACACTCGATAATGTCTTGTTGAGTGTGGAGGAGATGATCCCAAAGCCCAAGGCAAGAAACCCAAACTACCGGCCTGTCGTCAACAAGGAGGCCTTCTGCCAGTACCACAAGTACAACGGCCATACCATTGAAGAATGCATCGCCTTCAAGGACATAGTTAAACAGCTAGTCCGCGATGGCAGACTCGACCAATTTGTGACCCGAGCACAGGCCACCCCGGCGCGCCTTCAAATCAACACCATCAGTGGAGGCCCAACTTTGTCCTCACCCATCACCTCCAATCGGGCTAGGAAGAACTTCAACAGGGCTTCGCAATCCAACCAAGTACTCAGTATTGGCGCCAGCCGACCCAGCAAGGTTGCAAGGGCCGGATGGACAACTATCAGCTTCTCAGAGGAGGAGGAGCGAGGCATCGTGTTTCCACATGACGATCCCCTGATCGTCCGGGCGTTAATATCGAACTGCGACGTAGGCCGCATTCTCGTCGATACCGGCAGTTCAGTCAACGTACTCTTTTGGGAGGCCTTTCAACGAATGGGCTTGAGCGAGAAGGAATTAGACCGCAAGGTCACGCCTCTTCTCAGTTTTTCGGGAGATTCTGTCCTCCCAAGGGGTATTATCACTCTGCCAATCACTATGGGCTCCGAGCCCCTCACCACCACCACACTGACCACTTTCCTCGTGGTCGATTGCCCGACCGCCTACAACGCGATCCTTGGCAGTGGCCTGCTAAACTAGATGCGAGCCATCGTATCCACCCACCTCCTGCTGATGAAATTCCCAACACCTTTGGGGTCAGGCCAGGTGCAGGGATACCAGCTCTCAGCCCGGACATGTTATGCCACTTCTCTCACCAAAACAAACCAGCGCCCGCCCGAGGCGACGGAGACGCTCTCGGTCATGGAATCGGCACTAGGGGACGACCCCGTGGACCCGGGAAACATGGAAGAACTCAGGGGCAGCCCCCCGGAAGACCCCCGCGACTTAGCTCACACGCCCCACACAGAACCAGTGGAAGAGACAGAGACAATCCCTCTTTCCGAGGAGCACAAGGACCGCCAGGTTCGAATAGGCTCGAAACTCAGTCCCACCATCCGCTCCGCCCTCATCAAGTTCCTCCAGGACAACGCCGTGGTGTTTGCATGGTCCTACGCAGACATGCCCGGCATTTCCACCGATGTAATCTGCCACCGGCTCGCCATCGACCCCTCCTTCAGGCCGATCGCCCAGAAACAACGAGGCTATGACGCGGAGAGGCAAATGGAAATGTAGGCTGAGATCACGAAGCTCAGCCCGATCCACTTCGTCAGGAAGGCCATAGACGCTGCGTGGGTCGCCAACGTGGTCCTAGTCAAGAAACCTACGGGATTATGGCGAATGTGTATTGATTTCACGGATTTAAACAAGGCATGCCCGAAGGACTACTTCCCACTCCCGAAAATCGACATGCTGGTAGACGCAACAGCCGGGCACGAGCTGCTCAGTTTCATGGACGCCTATTCTGGATATAATCAGATCCTGATGAATCCGGAATACCAGATCCACACTAGCTTCCGGACCAATTTGGGGGTCTACTGTTATAATGTCATGCCCTTCGGCCTGAAGAATGCGGGGGCAACCTATCAACGCCTAGTCAACTTCATGTTTGCATACCAGATTGGCAAAACCATGGAAGTATATATGGATGACATGCTTGTCAAAAGCAGGACGGCAGGAGAGCACGTCCCCAACCTGGCCAGAATGTTTAAAGTCCTCAAACACTACAAAATACGCCTCAACCCTGCCAAGTGTGTTTTCGGTGTGGGCTCGGGCAAGTTTCTAGGGTACATGATCAGTTAGAGAGGAATCGAGGCCAACCCTAAAAAAATCAGGGCTATCATGGACATGTAACCCCCTCAGACACACAAGGACATCCAGAGCCTCACAGGGCGAGTAGCGGCCCTCACGAGATTCATATCCAAGGCAATGGATAAGTGCACCCCCTTCTTCAAGGCACTGAAAGGCAAGGGAAAGAAGCTCAACTGGACGGAGGAATGCAACAAGGCATTCGTGGAGCTCAAGCAGTACATGAGCAGAGCGCCACTCCTAACCAGACCAGAGACGGGGGAACACCTTTTCGTTTACCTATCAGTATCCACCTCCGCGGTTAGCTCGGTCCTAGTCACCCGGAGGACAGGGGCCGAGAATTCGGTCTACTACGTCAGCAGGGCTCTGCAAGATGCAGAAACAAGATACCCCGACTTGGAGAAGCTGGCACTTGCACTGGTGATAACAGCACGGCGACTGCGCCCATACTTTCAGGCACACGAAATCAAGGTCGTCACTAATAAACCTCTCCGACAGGTCCTCCAGAAACCCGACACCTCGGGCAGGCTGATTAAGTGGGCAATTGAGCTCAGCGAGTTCGACATCAACTATGTGGCAAAATTGCCGAACGAGGACAAGCGGTGGCTGATTTCGTCGCCGACTACTCCTACCAACCCACCTAGTGCATACCACCTAAAGGTACTATCAAGCAGGATCTTCCCGCCAGGGAAGGAGCAGGGACATCTACCTCTAGCATCGACCCCACACGACCGTGTTGGACGCTGTACGTCGACGGTTCAGCCTGCCACAACGGATCAGGTGCAGGCTTAGTACTTACCTCCCCCGACCAAGTCAAGCTAGAGTACGCTCTAAGGTTTAGTTTCCGAGCATCCAACAATGAGGCAGAATACGAGGCTCTACTGGCTGGCCTCCGCCTCGCCATAGATATGGAGGCCCAGAAACTACGCATTTTCAGTGACTCCCAACTGGTCGTCAGCCAGATCAACGACAATTTCGAGGCCAAGGATGCGTCCATGGCTCTTTACTTGGCCCTCGACAGGCAACTCCTCGGGTCGTTTACAAACTTTGAGGTTGCAAAGATCCCGCAATCGGAGAACAGCCATGCCGACGCCCTAGCTCTACTGGCATCCTCACTGGATGATAAGGAAGGGAGACAAGTTTTAGTTGAAGTCCAACACAGGCCTAGCACCAGACCAAACCCTGTGTACACCATCAACACCAGCCCGACGTGGATGGACCCCATCAGGGCCTACCTGCAGGATGGCTCTCTCCCGGAGAGCAGGCTGGAGGCCAAGAAAATCAGAAGGCAGGCCACTCGCTACACCATTCAGCACGACCATCTATATAAGCGAGGATTCACCTGCCTCACACCAGAACTAGGAGACTACGTTCTACGAGAAATGCACGAAGGCATATGCCGAGACCATTCGGGCGCACGCACCTTGGCACACAAGGCATTCCGCCAGGGATACTTTTGGCCAACAATGCTCGCAGATGCCACTGCTCTCACACAGCAATGCGACAAGTGTCAGCGGCACGCCCAGACCCCTCACCTGCCAGCTGAACCCCTAACTTCCATGATGAGCCCATGGCCTTTCTCACAGTGGGGACTCGACCTTATCGGGCTAATGCCTACGGGTAAGGGCAGGGTAACCTTCGTTATGGTGGCAGTGGACTATTTCACCAAATGGGCCGAGGCGAAGCCCCTGGCGGCCATCACGGCAGCACAAATCGAGTCGTTCGTGTACCAGAATATCATTTTCCGTTTCGGAATTCCACACACCATCGTGACCGATAACGGGAGGCAGTTCGACTGCAATTGTTTCAAAGAATTCTTCCAGACGTACATAATACAGCTCATTTTCGCCTCCCCTGCACACCCCCAGTTCAACGGCCAGGTGGAGGCCGTGAACAAAAACATCAAGTACAACTTGAAAAAGCGCCTGGACGAAGACAAGAGCAAATGGGTAGACATAATCAACGACGTCCTTTGGTCACATCGTACTTCATACAAAATGGCCACAAACGAAACGCCCTTTGCCCTAGCTTTTGGGACAGAGGCCGTGGTCCCCGTGGAGGTCGGAGAAACATCGTACCACGTGATCTCTTATGATCCGGGCACCAACGATCAGCAGATTGCCCTCAACCTCGATCTCCTGGAAGAAAGGCGGGATCAAGCCAACTTGAAAAACATGGCTTACAAGCAAAGGGTGGCTAGATACTACGACTCGAGGGTTCGACACAGGAGTTTCAGAGTGGGGGACTTGGTCCTCCGCAAGGTCAACCATGGCACCAGGGACAAAGCAGCAGGCACTTTTGCCTCCAACTGGGAAGGACCATATATCGTGGCAAGAGTCTGCCAAGAGGGGACTTACGAGCTTCAAACTTCTGAAGGGAAGACACTTCCACATCCTTGGAACGTGGACCATCTCAAGTACTACTACAGATAAGTTGTTGTAAAACGCCGCAAGGCGCACAACCCATGGCCACTTTTGTAAACATGTTCTGGCATCCCCAGACTGATATATGAATGAAATTCACCAAGTGATCTATTCTGTTTTATCTCTCGGCCTAGGTTCCAAACATTACGAATACCATCGGCCATCAATGGCCGACCTACCAACTCATGTTCACTAGCGCTTTCGCCACTCTACCGGTTTCCTTTTATGGGTTAAATTTCGTTATCTTCCTTTCCATATGCTACCCAAATAACCAATGGCCGATACACTGGTTAAAGTTCCTATACTTTCCGGTCTTAGTCCGATACACTTGGTACTTATTTCAAATTAAAACTCACATTTATACCAAGCGCACATCAATTACCAAAAGACAGTTTATTCCAACAAAAGTCGTATTACATAGGCCCTAGGCCAAATTACATCAAAACTACATGTTACAAAATTCATTGTCAGACCCTACTGGCCGTCACCACCTAATTCGGTTGTCTCCTCCTCCTCGGCTTGCAGCTCACCAACCTTCTCGGCCTCAGATGTTTCAGCCAGCTCATCAGAGTCCAACTCTTCCTCGTCCTCATCAGGCAGAGGATTACCATCGTCGTCCAGGTAATCCTCAACAGGGAGGTCTGCGAAGGCACGACCATGTTCCTCACCTATTCAAGGGTCTCCACCTCGGCCTGCCTTTTCTGCCGCTTTTTCTCGGCCGGCTCCTCATCTTCCCTGGCCTCCTTCCTCTCCGCCAGCTTCTTTTTCTTTTTGAGGCGAGCCTCGGCCACAAACTTCCTCCTCTGTTCGGCCGCATCATCTATTTCGATGACGACTGGAGAACTACCAGGCGGCCCCTTCCTCTTCTCACTGGCAGCCGCAGGAGGACTTGAGAGCAAGGGCTCAATAGGCTCCCCCGTCGCATCATCTACATCGGTTGCTGGCTGTATCTCGGCCTGACTTGACGCCCCGGCTATTCGCAACCTCGGCTTCACTCTGGCCATGGATTTGGTTTTGAGAGGCTGCCTATAATCAACCTTGGATGACGCCCCGGCCTTCTGAGCATCGGCCTTCGCATCCTCCGCCTGTTTCATAATCTCTTGAATTTTGGCCATTCGGTTGGAGCACTGGGTGGCCACGGCAAGTACGTAGTCAGGAGGGGCTGGCATAAGACAACAATTGGTCATACATTAATAGGACTGACCGACAAATTTTCACAAGGGGTGATGGTTAGATACTTACGAAGCTCCGATATCAGGCCGACCTTCAGCGAATTCTGAGGAAGCCGCAAAAAATCTCTACTTCTCTCCGAACGGTCAAGCCTCTCAAATAGTTCCAGGCAATCGCTTTTCTCTTGGTCGGTCAACGTGGGACACTTGAAGACTTCTGCAAAGACAAAATACAACTATGTTAACCAAGGCTTCCCAACAGGAATATTCGCAACAAAACACAGCAAACACACACAGGACCCTCGGCTATACCTTTGAACTGATACGTCCTCGGTATTCTACGTTGGGCTTCGGTCAGGGACCCTTCCCAATCCCCGCACATTAGAATAAACCTATGCTTCCAGGCTTTCTGCGAGGTCGGCATATCCCATATAAAGGGGCCTCTGACCTTCCTATCCTTAGCCTCTACATAGACCCAGCCCGTCTTATCTCTTCTGAACTGGTACAGACAGTTGATGTGTCCCCAGGTCGGCTCCCCCTTCCCAGCTAATCTAAAAGCCGTGTACACACCAGTTAGGGCAATCCAGGTATTTGGATTGACCTGGCCGATGGCCACCCCCATGTTTGCCACCATCTTCTGGACCCAGGGGTGCAGGGGTAGGCCGACCCCGTGCGTGAATACATCTGGGTGAAAGGTCGTCCAAGGCTCCGGAGGATCACTCGGCATGTCCCTATCCCAAATCAGCCTCATCACAACTGAATCGGGCACGTGAAATGCCTCTCGGTATGCTTGAATATCGTCCCATTTTATCGTACTCATCTGACGATCAATCTGATAAACGGACGCTGCAACGGTGACTTGCTTCATCGCGTCCTCCACATCAATCTCGATCACCATCGGTCTTGATGTGGCATCTTGATCACTCGTACCCACTACCTCCTTTCCCCTAGCTCGGCCGGACTGCATCGGTATGCCTTCAAACACATCGGTCTGACCAACCGAGTCTACATCAACGATCAACTGTTCGACCTCACCAATGGCCGAAACAGCCTCGTCTGGCATCTGGGCAAAAGCTTTCTCAAGCTCCTCCTCCAGATCTCTATCCTCCTCGGCCTGCGACCTCAAATTCACCTCTGGCTGAGATGTCCCTGAAGTTGAAGCCAACCCACTCGTCCTCAACCTTGTGTCCAAAGCGGCCGAGGCCGTTGAATCATCCTCGAAGGCATTTCCAGACCGGACGTCCGTGCCTTGAGAATCTTCAGACACCATCTACAAATACAAAAAGATTCCTAAGAATGGAAAACAACGCGACTCTCCTTCCTGACCGACCTATGGAATCTAGAAACTACGGGACAAACATGCATATGTGTTCATCCCATGTTCTTGCCAACAAACAAACTTTGAATCCAAATCACAAGGTCAAAATTTACTTAACGTGTTTTTTCTTGAACGTCACCTTTGCACCCAAGTGACATGTGATCGGCCTCCAGGTTAATACCTAGGCCGATCGGTCACCTCATCGTGTAAGGTCCCGCGCAAGCTGATCGATCATGTGACATCCTTCATCTTTGCACCCAAGTGACAAGTGATCGGCCTTCAGGTTACCTTCTAGGCCGATCGGTCACCTCGTCGTGTGAGGTCCCGCACAAGCTGACCGATCAGGTGACATCCTTCACCTTTGCACCCAAGTGACAAGTGATCGGCCTTCAGGTTACCTCCTAGGCTGATCGGTCACCTCGTCGTGTGAGGTCCCGCGTAAGCTGACCTATTAGGTGACATCCTTCACCTTTGCACCCAAGTGACATGTGATCGGCCTTCAGGTTAATACCTAGGCTGATCGGTCACCTCATTGTGTGAGGTCCCGTGCAAGCTGACCGACCAAGGTGACATCCTTCACCTTGGCACCCAAGTGACATGTGATCGGCCTTCAGGTTAATTCCTAGGCCGATCGGTCACCTCATCGTGTGAGGTCCCGCGCAAGCTGACTGACCGAGGTGATCGGTCTTCAGGATACCCCCTAGGCCGATCGGCCAACCACTTACAACCCGTCCAATACCAGATTTTAACCTCCACTCCTTCGGCTTTTTTTCCTCCTTTAAGGGCTTGGGGGACTGGAGACTGGCATACTTGGCACCAGAACAGGCCGACAATCGCAATACAAGCCCTCAACCGAGGCAATCCACCTCAGTCAATGACTTGGGGGACTTCTGTTCATACCCAATCTGGTCGGCCTGGTCAAAGGTCCAGACTGACCTGACCTGTCCCCGCTTTACCAGCCCCAGGCAAGCCTCAGATCGTGCCAACAAAGCCAGGAACGACCTAGGAAGAACAAATCTAGTTGGCCAGGCTTACTAACAAGTCATAAATGCTATCCGGGACCACCACAGGACACCTGTCAGCTCCTAAGGGCAGCAACATTTATCCCACATTGACAAACACCAACAAACACATTCAATGCTACTATAAATACAAGGGCATCCCCCTCCAAAAGGTAAGGACAATCTTGCCCTCACGCTGTCTAAATTACAACAATACCCTCCTACTTAACTGACTTAGGCATCAGAGACTGTTCGGCTGGCACCACACCGGTGTCCCTTTGCATTTACCCTCTTCTTGTGTAGGCCACCATATTTCAAGAGGAATCACGAAGGAAACTCAGCGAGGCAGGACTAAGTTGATCCATTTCTTGCATCAACAATGAGAATGGGGATGGTGGTGAATAGCTTCCAAAAGGATGCCTGGTCAACGAGTTTGGGCATCAAACGTGGAAATGCAATGCTTCCATCCATCAACTTAAAGATTGCCACTCCTGCTGTTATTGAGACGAATAAAATAGCCAAAGCAACCGACAATGCTGATGTGTATCTCAATGAATCTTGCATCAAAAGAAAATATGAGCACGAATCAGTAAGTAATGCAACAATTATTATGCCAATCAACTAATATCCTATTAGGTAGCATTTGAATCAGTCTGATATTAATATAGCAATAAAATTTGCAAGTATGAACATTTCTTTCCTAATTATAGAAAATCAATACGATACCAAAAAAAAAACTAGCTTCCCTCCATTCACTAGTAATTAACTTAAGTTCGGAGCCTTCAAAGCTGTGTGTGTTGGAAATGAATATCCTGGTGTGTCAAAGAATCCAGTACTTCTGAACTAGTTCCATCCAGCACCTGTCTGATGGCAGAGCAAAAGCGTAAAAGGAACAATCCTCTTAGTTCAACCAAAACAACTAATGCAAGCTTGAACATAACCAGAACCATAGCTGCTTATACAATAAGAAACACTCGCTGCATCTTTAATGCTATTTGCTTCACGTTTCACTAAATTTATCTCAGTCAATATGCTTTCTATTAGTATGAAAACATTTGGACTAACGAGGACCTGGATAATGCCCAAAGAAAATAAAATTCTAGCAATTTAGTGGCTTGGGCTAGTAATGTTTCACTAGCTCATTCTAGTTACATGCTTACGGTAACAACATCGAATTAAGCACCTAAAAACTATATTTGGGATGTTAATATTCGGCTGCATTTTACAAATAAAAGACATTTGTTTTCCTAAAAAAAGAGAGAGCTCTGCTTCTAGTAGATATGCCTGATTAAAACAATTAGAAGAAAAAAAGGAAAGTAGAGAATATACCCACGCGCTTGAAAGAAATAAGAGGTGCAAGAACAAGACGCGTGGTTACAAGTAGCAACGAGAAGCGAACAGTCCACCAACGTTGTCCGAACCATTCTTCTATGACACCGGAATAGCGAACTCCGTCCGACCAAGTCTCTGACAGCACATCACCTAAAACAACAAAAGTCGAAAACCAGGTCCGGTAAAATTTCCCAAAATATAACTTGGAGGTCGCTAAGCAGTTAAAATTAAAAAGCGTGAACCACGTTGACTAAAAATCTTGTACAAAAAAATGAAAATGAAATTGAGAAATATGAACTTCAATTTCAATATCGATGATGATCATGTAGACGACGAGCATTCCCAAGTTGTTTACAACGACGCAGAGCTGGAGTAGGGTCCGACCAAGCCCACCGAAAGCGTCTCCGACCAGACTCGAATACGAGGCAGTCTTGGAAGCTCGGGTGAACCTCATAATCATGTCGATGGAAGACTCCGTCAACATGGCGCCCAAAACGATCATAATTAATCCCGGAAACATGCCCAATTGCTTAACCGCGGCCGGTAGAGCCATGATTCCGACACCAACGATTGTAGTGGAGAGGTTGAACACAGCCCCGGCAAACGACGCGCCGTCGAAACCGACCTCGACGGAGTCATGGTGGTCGTGCTTTTGCGGCAGGAGAGGAGCTTTGGGGCTGCGCTGGTACTTCCGTTCCGAGGAGACAATCGTCATTTCGGTTGATTATTGAGGTGGCCGTTGAGGGATTTCGATGGGAGGACTTCTACAAGATGCGTACCAATCGGGGAACAAATGGCGAGTTGACACGTACGCAAGATTTTCGTATCTCAGGGCATAGGCGTATATGACGCTGCCGTTTTATTAGAACTTGCACGGCTGTATGACTGTATCATGAAGGCGAAGACAAAAGTAAGACTTAGGAAACTCCTTACGTTTTGGGAAAGGCATCAGAGAGGATAAGCCAACGAGGATGGGATGGCGCGTCTACCTGGTCCGAATTGTACTAAACTATATATATATATACAAAATATATATTTTAAGAAGATAATTGTATTATACTCTAATGGTATATTCTCATATTACTCTTTTGATTTATTGAATTATTTTTATACATATATTATAATCGAAACCGTTCATTCTTTAAATCATCATATCAAAATCATCCCCGCAAAAAAAAATCAACAATATTGGAGATCATGTTGGAAGGACGATCGAGATGGTATCTCCTAGTTCCTATTCTTCCTGGGGTACTGTTGGTCGGCGTCTCGGGCATGACATCGAGCTGTTTATACGATTCTCTCAACCTCTTGTGAAGAGTCGACCCTTTCAGATTCCATCATGGGGATCAGAGCAGAATTAGACAACGGATGCCTTATCCAGTTGACGTCTATAAGATTCCGACGAGTGGTCCATGTCTCTCGAAGAAGAGTAGTCATTTTTTCGGTAGGTTGAGAAGTGTGGCCTTAGTCAGAGGGCGGCATACTAGCTGTGTTTAGTTGAGTGGTGACTAGTTTCTTCGAGATCCCTAGCTTAAGACCTTGCGGGCGTCTTGGTAAATCCTGGTCTTGGCCTGCCCCTTGTTAGGGATAATGAGTAGCCGAGAGGTTTTGTTAGGTAGTTTGGTGGGAGTCGAGTTTTTCCTTTTCTACGACTCGGCAGAGTCTCTTGGTCCGTTCAACGCATTTAGCCACCACCATGTTAGCCTCCTCGGTCGTAGCTCTAGCTCGGTGGGCTTAAGCTTGGCCTGGACAGTTTGCAACTGCTCGCCCACCTCGGTGTACCGTTCATCAAAAGGTCTGGCATCTCGACTCGGCTTGTGCGCCCTTAGACTTCACTTTAGCCATGTTTCTTTGTAGTTTTTCGATTATTTGTAAGAAATTTGGAGAATTGTCTCTCGGAATCTTGGACCCTTGTCTAGGCGTTATTTCGTTGAGATCATAATTTCCTAGCATGATTGCTGTGCCAGACAAGTATGTGCTTGGCTCTGTAGAGAATGGGCAGACTTAGTCAGTTTTCCACAGACGTCGCCAAACTGTTAAAGCATAAAATATTTCAACTTAAAATTACTCCTCGTCCAATCACCGTTCGTCATGTGTCCCTCATATTAACTTACAGACTAGGAAGAACAGTGGGTCTTCCGTTAGTGATGAGCACCAGTGTGGTGTCGGCCTAAAATTCTCAAACAGTCAAATTCATAAGTTTGTTTTAGTATAATGATATTTACATGATGTTTTAAGAATTAACGATTCGACGAGAAAGCTTAAATTCAATAACCATGTAAACATTGGGCACACCAGTCCAAGATTGATGCAAAGGTCATCCTTTGTTCCTGCCTTATTGATGTTGTTTCGGTATTTTGTTGAAAACTCATATTCGGTGTAACTTATACCTAATAATTAAAAATTTACAACGTTTGACGTACTATTTTGAAGCTTTGATTTCATTTGGAAATATTTGTCGGAGATTATTTTTGTTACGAACACAATGCCTTCTTTAAAATAATGCAAGGTTGTGCTCACTAGGATTATTTGATGCAAGTATTTCCGGCATGCGGACCTGGTCATCCGTCGCCCACCGTTATTCACGGGAAGAATCAATGTTATTCACAGCACCTATGCATTTAAATTATTCAGTTTCGATCCTATACTTAATATTCTAGACTAATTAATATATATTCAATTCAGATTCATGAGCTATAATAAAATATGTATGTTATTCATCGAGAATCGCCCAACCGTTGTTTTGTTTGACGACTTGTATTCAAAGCAAGAGCTTTTTTTTTAACCTCAAAGCAAGGGCTCTTCACTTGAAAACGTTGAAGTGTTTTATTTTGATAAATTTCACCACGAGGGGTTCAGATCAACTTGCGCGCACATCGACTAATTTCTATTTAAGTTGGAAGATAAATATGTAAAAAGTTGAGATTCCACTCCAAAACCAATTGGCAATGTGGGAGTAGCCCAAGATCTTATAAGGCACAAACTGTAATTGTGTTTTTCCGATGTGGGACATTATCCTCACATCTCAACACGTCCCCTCACGTGTAGCGGATTTTCCAGCCTATCACATGACAATTTGAATGGGTACGTGTGACACGTGTGGCGGTTAAGCCTTCATGTGGGATAACCCCACTCTGATACCATGTAAGAAGATGAGGTTCCACCTCAAAACCAATTGGTCATGGAAGGAGTAGTCCATGATCTTATAAGGCACAAATTGTAGTTGTGTTTTTCTGATGTGGGACATTTTGCTCACATCTCAACACGGCCCCTCACGTGTGGCTGATACCATGTAAGAAGTTGAGGTTCCACCCCAAAACCAATTGGCCATGAGCGGAGTAGTTCAAAATCTTATAAGGCACAAATTGTTGTTGTGTTTTTCTGATGTGGCACATTTTGTTCACATCTCAACACGCCCCCTCACGTGTGGCTGATTTTCTAGCCTATCACGTGGCGATTTGATGGGTACGTGTGACACGTGTGGCGGTTAAGCCTTCACGTGAGATAACCCCGCTCTGATACCATGTAAGAATACGTGTGACACGTGTGACGGTTAAACTTTCACGTGAGATAACCCCACTCTGATACCATGTAAGAAGTTGAGATTCCACCTCAAAACCAATTGGTCATGGGGGGAGTAATCCAAGATCTTATAAGGCACAAATTGTAGTTGTGTTTTTCTGATGTGGGACATTTTGCTCACATCTCAACATGCCCCCTCACGTGTGGCTGATATTATGTAAGAAGTTGAAGTTGCACCCCAAAACCAATTGGCCATGGGCGGAGTAGTCCAAGATCTTATAAGGCACAAATTGTTGTTGTGTATTTTCTGATGTGGGACATTTTGCTCACATCTCAACACGCCCCCTCATGTGTGGCTGATTTTCCACCCTATCACGTGTTAAGTTTTCGCATAAGATAACCCCACTCTGATACCATGTAAGAAGTTGAGGTTTCACACCAAAATCAATTGGCAATGAGAAGAGTAGCCCAAGATCTTATAAGACACAAATTGTAGTTGTGCTTTTCCGATGTGGGACATTTTTCTCACATCTCAACAAAATAAAGCCTTAGTCATATGTGTGTCCATTAAAAATTGAACTTGGACAATACTAGAACAATTCAACTGCTATTGGCATGATAACCAATCACATCACACTTAGTGGTTGAAGACTTGAAATTGAATCCAAGATGTTAGAATTTATAGAATTATTATTTCAGTTAAATTATCATCAGTAATGTCATGTTGTTATATTTTTTTTTAGGAAGGTAAAACTTCTGGTGGGTTTGATGAAGTATGAGAGTTGAACATTTAACTCGAAATTTTGCATATAATGTGTAATTATTAAACTGTAAAGAGAAATATCATAATTAGATCATAATATTAAGTTACAGACTCCTAATATACAATGAAAATAATGCAATGTGAGTGGAATTATTAGCAATTCAACCTCGATCATGAAAATGTATAATAGAAAGAGCTTAAATGTCAACCAAGCTTGTTAGTTGTGAAACAATACTGTGGATTTTCTAATGAATCAGATATCATATCATATAAGAGCATGCAAGCCGACAAAAACAAATCCACATTGGCGAGTAGGGCATCATTGAGTCAAGGTTTTTCTCAACATATAATTTGTTACATTTCACTTTTTAATTTTTATTTGAAATAATATAGCTTGTTACCTATCTTAATAATTTTATTTTATATCAAATTTAGCAGTGTGACTAGCGATATATGCGGTGAAGATCTTAGGCTGTAACCAAGGATGAAAATATCGATATCGACGGATATATCGCTAGTCAAATTTATGGATATATTGTCCCAAATGTTAGACTATGTATATATCACCCTAGCACACACTGTACATTAGTTCCTAGGTTAAACCCGTGTACCTAAGTCCCTAGTAGAAGCTAGACATCAGTTAAGTACTAGGTATAGGACACTTTTCCTATTTAGAGACAGTTACCTACAGTGACATGTATATAGGACATCTGTCCTACTACAGTTAGAAGCAGTTTAAGGAGATAAGAACTGCTCTGTCTTATCCCTTAAACAAACCTCTATAAAAAGCCATATTGGCTGTTGTAATAAACACACGGTTTATGCATTTCTACATGGTATCAGAGCCCTCGGTCTGATAACCACAACCGATCCCTCTGTTCTTCCCAATCTGAACCTCTTTTGTTCTTCCCCCATTCTAATGGCCACCGATTCCTGCTCCACTCCTTCAATCTCCCCTACTCACGTCTCCACTCTAAATTTCCCTCCTCTACTCACGTCTCTACTCCAAATCCAGTAATCTTCTCTTCCTTTCCAAATACCCCCTCCCTCAAGTATATGCCACACTAGCTATGATAGGACCCGTCCCAATCCCACTGGGACCACCAGGGGACGTGTCCCACTCCCGTCTGACAACGACTCCAAACATACCAAAAGTACCCTTACTCGAAATCAAAATACTTCAAATTAAACAAATAACGTTTAAACATAAGAGTTCAGAGTAATATGCTGTCAGACCAGGGATAGTACAATACAAAACCTGAGCACAATAGTCAGATTACATAATTAGTGCTCAACCTACCCACTTGGGGTGTACAGGTGCACAGCGAACTAGACTAAGCCTCGTCCTCCGGATCCTCCTCTAATTCGTGGCACGGCCTGGAGGGGTCAGTAAAACATTAAGGTTTTACCCCTCCATTTTCCAAAACTTGCATGCATGGAAGTAAACATAGTATCATAATCACATAATCATATAATAATCGAAAAGGGAAAACCAACATAATAATGCACAGTAAAACCCAACCCTGGAACCCCCGATGCCTAATGATGATGTCACGGTTCTAAGGCTACGCGTTGCCACTCAGGGTCTCAAAGCCCGAGAAATCCCCTAGGTCCACTAGTGCCCGGTATCCTGGTTACTGCCCGAGGTATACACAATATGCCTTCCAGAGTGTAGGCAACCCAACAAGGGTCAGCTCCTCTCAGTCAGTGCCCCGTGACTACTCCAGGGTCCACTCAGGCCAACGACCCTCCCTAGAGGAGACAAGATAGTAAGGTAGGAAAGTACATCACAATAATAGTATAGTTACCCTGTGTCCCCTGAACATCCCTGAAAACTTTCCATATATAATCCAGACGGGTCTCATGCCCAAAACATCATAATATGTAATAAGCATTCCCATATAGTACCCATAATAGTCCCATCTAAATCATAAAATGGAATAGTAAAATAGTTTATGCATGCAATCCTTTTAGAAATCAAATAGCCCACTCACACACGATCCTTGCTGCTCAACGACCGCCTAAACCTGTATTAACATATCCAAGAGTCACTAAAAGACCCCACTAGTTCAATACTAAAACCCTAGAACATATTCGTCCCGAAAACGTAGCCCCGACATTATTCCCGAGGCTTCAAACCCCATTTTAATCGACTTAACGATCTCCGATCGACACGAAATCACCGCCATTGGATCCGTATCATCGAAACCTTTAAAATGGTACTGACCCCATCAAAATTACTGTTCACACGCACCCCCACGCACCTGGTTAACGCTGCTACAGTGATTACTGACGTCAGCATGGCATCATCTCTGACACATGTCAGAGGACACATGTCACTCTCTGGTTGATCCCTTGTCTGACATTTTCTGACAAGACGACATCAACATGACATCACTACTGATGTCAGTATGATGATGTCATCACTGCTACAGTTGACCGAGTCAACCTGAAGCCCTGAAATCGGGTCGTCGGCTACCCGCGGCTTGACCCGATTCCAGATTCCGTTTCTAGCCACCATTTTCGATAGGGTTTGTTCCTAGAGGATCTTCTATGTCTATTCTACAGATCTGTGACCTCTAAAACTGGAAACAAGGACGAGATCTATACCTGTAGCTTGAAGAAAACTCACGGTTTGCTCCGGTCGTCTTCTTCGTCACTCTCGTCTGTTTCCAACGTCAAAACCAGCTCCCTTCAGGTCATAACTGCTCCTAGGATGTGTCCCAACAGAGAGAATCGAAGCACACACGTTAAAAGGGTTCATTCAAATACTTGGGAAAAACTAGGCCTCTAGGGTTTCATGGCTAACCTCCGACGTGTCGCCGCCGTGGGTCGTGTCGACTATTTATCCGTCCTCCTGAGGTCCTAATAGTCTTAGCCTGGTCCTAGTTCGAGTCGAGAAGATGAGGTCGTGTGGTTTGGGTTTCCTGGATCTGAATGCTCGTCTCGGGTCTGGGGTGGTTTCCTGGGTTTGCAGACAGAGGGAAGGAGATGAGGGGCGGCTGATGATGGAGATGCAGGTGGAGAGGACGGTGGTCATGGTCTGGTGGCAAGTGTGGTGGCTGGTTGGTCGTTTGGGGGGTCTAAGCACGGTGAGTCGTGTGTTCCTTCACGGGTAAAATGGTTTGTGCGAGTGAGAGGGAGAGTGATTGTGCAGATAAAAGGGAAAATGCAAACAGAATTGGACGACCCAGATTAAATGGGGCAGAAAATGGATGGCTGGGGTGAATTGAGGGAAAATAAAATAATTAAAAAGGGACCAATATGTGTAGACCCAGCTTTTTAGGAATAGTAATCTCTAGGATGAGTGACATTTGTCACTCATCCGAGGTTTCAGATTAATTCTAGGGATTTGCACAGATTTGAATATTTGAATATTATTTTAAGTTTGTTCTCGGTTCGTAAGTTTCGTTAAAATCGCATCCGTGACCATAACTTCCTCGTACGAAGTCTGATTTCGACGTGCCGCCTGTCTACGGATTCGTAACGTCCCGATCTACATCAAGATCATGGGTCAAAGTCCTAATTATTTCCCAGGTCAAAAGTCAAAGTTCCCCCTTCAAGGGTAAAATAGTCATTTCATAATAAAATAATAATAATAATAATAAAGGTTCGGGTCGTTACAACCTACCCACCTTACAAAAATTTCATCCTCGAAATTACTCAAACAAGTATGGGTACTGCTCTCTCATTAAATCCTCAGGTTCCCACGCCGCTTCGTCGACGTCATGGTTTCTCCACACCACCTTTACTAATGGGATCGTCTTGTTCCTTAGAACTTTGTCATTCCAATCCAGAATCTGCACTGGCTGCTCGTCAAAGCTTAAGTCTGTCATCAATTCCAGTGGTTGTTCTGGTAGTGCATGCAAGTCATCCCGAAGGTATTTCCGTAGCATGGACACATGGAACACATCATGTACTCGGGAAAGTTCTGGAGGTAGCGCCAAGCGATAAGCCACTGGACTAATCCTCTCTGTGATCTCATAAGGCCCAATGTACCGGGGACTCAACTTCCCACATCCTCCGAATCGGATGATCCCTTTCCATAGAGATAACTTCAATAAAACAAAATCCCCAAGCTCAAACTCTAAGTCTCGGATCCGTCTGTCTGCATAACTCTTCTGACGATCCTAGGCCGCCTTCAACCTATCTCTGATAACTCGGACTGTCTCCTGGGTCATATCCATCAAGTCTGGCCCCACTGTGGTTCGCTCCCCGACTTCCATCCAACAAACAGGTGTCCTGCACTGTCGACTATACAGTGCCTCATAGGGTGCCATTCCAATGCTCGCATGATAGCTGGTGTTGTACGCGAACTCTATCAATGGTAACCGGTCATCCCATGAATCCTAGAACTGCAGCACGTAGGCTCTCATCATATCCTCTAGTGTCTGTATCGTCCTTTCAGACTGCCCGTCGGTCTGTGGGTGAAAAGCCGTACTGAAATGCAAGTTCGTACCCAATGCAGTCTGCAACTCCTCCAAAATCGAGAAGTGAAACGCGGGTCCCGATCCGAAACTATCGACTCTGGGGTACCGTGAAGTTGGATGATCTCAGTAATAAACAACTGAGCCAGTCGGTTGGGCTTGTAAGTCTTGCGTACAGGCAGAAAGTGTGCTGACTTGGTTAACTGGTCCACAATTACCCAAATCCCATCAAAACCACTCCGTGCCTTCGGTAACTTAAAGACAAAATCCATTGTAATATGATCACATTTCCATTCAGGGATCGGAAGTGGCTGCATGGCTCCATACGGTCTCTGCCATTCTGCTTTGACCTGCTGGCAGGTTAAATACTTGCTGACGAACTCAGCTATTTCCTTCTTCATCCCCTGCCACCAATAGTGGTCCCGGAGGGTACGATGCATTTTTGTCCTTCCTGGATGCATAACATATGCTGAACTGTGTGCCTTATCCAGAATCTCTCTCCATAACTCCGTCACTGTAGGTACACATAGACGTCCAAGTTTCACTAGTGCTCCATCGCCCCGGACTGAGAAGTCCTACCTCTGTCCTGCCTCAACTTCACCTGTGTAACCCCAAAGTATCAAGTCCTGGAGTTGAGCCTCAATAATCTTATCGACCAGCACCGGTCGTACATGGAAGCTAGCCAACAAAGCTCCCTGCTCGTCCATCTCCAACATAACCTCGATCTTCTGGAGTTCCACCAGTAAGGGAAGATACATCATCCTCAGGTGTGCAACTGATCTCGCCGATTTTCTGCTGAGTGCATCCGCCACTACATGTGTTTTGCCAGGATGATACTCAATAGTACAGTCATAATCCTTGATCAGCTCTAACCATCTCCGTTGCCTCATGTTCAGCTCCTTCTGGGTGAATAGATGCTTTAGAGTCTTATGGTCGGTGTATATCCTGCATGTCACACCGAACAAGTAATGTCTCCAAATTTTTAAGGCATGAACTACCGCTGCCAACTCCAATTTGTGCGTAGGGTAGTTCAGTTCATGAGTTTTCATCTGCTGTGATGCGTAGGCGATAACCCTACCATTCTGCATTAACACTCAACCCAGTACTTGCAGCGATGCATCACTGTAGACCACGAACTCCTCGCAGTTATCCGGCAGTGCAAGGACGGGTGCAGTGGTCAACCGATACTTCAATTCCTGGAAAATCTATTCACACTGCTCATCCTAAATGAACTTCACCCCTTTCCTAGTCAGCCGAGTCAACGGCGCAGCAATTTTGGAGAATCCCTCCACGAATCTCCGATAATAACCTGCTAATCCGACAAAAATCCGTACCTCCATCACAGTTATCGGTCTGGCCCAGTTAGTCACTGCTTCTATCTTCTGAGGATCCACGCTAATCCCTTTGGGTGATATGATATGGCCTAGAAATTCGATACTGTTCAGCCAAAACTGACACTTGCTCAGCTTGGCATATAACTGTTTTTGTCGCAGTCTGCCCAAAACTAGTCGCAGATGTTTCTCGTGAGTCTTGACATTCTTGGAGTACACCAAAAAGTCGTCGATGAACACGATCACAAATTTGTCCAAGTATGATAAGAAGACCTTGTTCATCAAGTCCATAAATGCAGCTGGTGCATTCGACAATGCAAAGGGCATTACCAAGAACTCGTAATGTCCATATCTTGTCCGGAAAGCCGTCTTCTGAACATCTCCCTCAGTTATCCTCAACTGATGGTACCCTGATCGTAGATTTATCTTCGAGAAGTACCGCGCTCCCCGCAGTTGTTCAAATAGGTCGTCAATCCTAGGTAAGGGGTACTGGTTCCTTACCGTGGCCTTATTGAGTTGCCGATAGTCCACACACAACGATAAACTGCCTTCATTCTTTTTAACAAAAAAAACCAGCGCTCCCCAGGGTGAAGTGCTGGGTCGGATGAATCCCAGATCCACCAATTCCTGAAGTTGAGTTTTTAATTCCCGCAATTTGGTCGGTGACATACGATACTGCGCTTGAGATATCGGTCGTGTCCCGAGGAGTAATTCGATCGTGAAGCCAATCTCCCGGGGTGGTGGCAATCCAGGCAAGTCCTCTGGAAATACGTCAGAAAATTCCCGTACCACCGGGATATCCTCGATCCTCAAAGATTCATCAGATGACTCCACCACATAAGCTAGGCAACCCTGACACCTTTTCTGTAGTAGTTTAGTAGTTGTAAGCGCATATATTACCTTGGGTGACGAGTCTCCACACTCTCCTTGGAAGATCACCTTCGGTAAACCCGGACTCCTCAATGTCACCTGTTTGTTGCAGCAGTCGATGAGCGAATAGTGTTCTGACAACCAGTCGACTCCGAGTATGACGTTGAAGTCGTGCATGTCCAAAATAATCAAGTCGGCTGGAAACTCTACACCCTTCACTTCCACTGGACAAGCACGTAACACCTGGTTCACTCGGTAGATCACCATCATCGGTGTATCCACACCCATCTCACTCTCGAGTGCTGATACTTCACAGCCCAAAAGACTCGCACAGCTCCGTGAAATAAATGAGTGAGTCACCCCCGAATCCATCAATACACGAACGACAATATAAGAAATGAATAAGGTACCTGTCACGAATCCCGGGGCAAATCTGGCCTGCTGGTGTGTGACTGTATAAACATGAGCCTGAGGTCCGGTCGCCCGACCAAGTCCCCTAGCTCCTCCATCACGGCCACGTGCTCCACCATGTCCACGGCTACGGGTAGTATGAGATGCTGAGCTCTGTACTGAACTGGTGCTGCCCTGAACTAATGGGAAATCAGATGTATAGTGTCTCGGCTCCCCACAAGCGAAACAAGTAACTGCTCTCGGCCTGCCCGAGTATCCACCTGGCGAGTTGCTCATGGGTGAGTACTGATGCTGCCAAGATCCAGATCACTGCCCTGACCTCGATGTCACCATCGTTTGTATTTCCCCTCGCAGTCCCCACTCAAACCTGCGACATCGATCCTCCTCAGTGATCACAAAGTTTTCGGTAAAGCGAGACAACATCAGAAATGTCTCCTCATACTATGTGACACGACCCATCCCAATCCCCCCGGGATTACCATGGAATGTGTCATGCTCCCGTCTGACAAGAGGTGTCAGACAAGGGATAACCTGTTGCCACTGCCCAACCGGGCTTCCAGAGTGCGTAAGGATCGTTGGAGGAGGTGTATGATGCTCAAGTCTCTGCTGCAGTCGCATCCGGAATCAACCTGAAGGGCATTAAAACAAAAGCTGTGAGTGGACGAAAATAAACAAGTCTGTTTAAAACATTTATAAGACATTTATGCCCCTCAGTAAAACCATATGCATGCACCATCATTTTAAATCATATATCATATAATATGAACCATAAGGCATATAATAAAACCATAACCATAATTTTAGCCACTGCACTATACACTCCAATCCGACATCCCTGATGTCTGACGTCCCTGACGTCAATAAGGTCACAATCACAAAGCTACGCGTGCCACTCGGGTCTCAATTTCCGAGTTCAATCCCCGAACCCCGTTCGGGTACAGCATCCCCGATGCTTAGCGTCATAGACGCTGGACGTTCTAGACGTCCGTGACCTCTCCGGGGTACCTCATCCGGAGGAGAGAGTATCATATGGAAGGATCTATACAGTGCAGTACCAAATACATTTTATTGATATCCACATGCAAAGCATATATATATACATAGATAAAATCCAAACCAATCTTTAAGTTTTATCAAACGGGTCTCAAGCCCAAATACCGTGAAACGTGCCATAACCATAATTTCCATATCATCAAACCGTTATTTGTTTTTAGCATGTGAATATATATAAAATCTAAACCAGAAAACATTTATTCAATTCCATTTTAGGGTCCCCGACCCGCAATCACATGTAGAAATCAACTGGGGCCCTGGCCCGATTTCACAAGTTAACTGGGCTCCTGGCCCGATTCACAAGTTAACTGGGCCCCTGGCCCGATTTCATAATTCAACTGGGCCCCTGACCCGAATTCATAAGTCATCTGGGCCCCTGGCCCGAATTCATAAATCAACTGGGCCCCTGGCCCGATTTCACTTTATCAAATCCGTAACCGTTTCATGAAATCATATCCGAACCACCATTTTGGAAATCAGTGCAAATCCAGAAAAATCTCGATTTACGTGCAAACACATAAATCACCTCGAAATGCGTGAAATCATATAAATTCACCGATATCCAAAATAAATCATTTAATTACAATTATAAAAATCATGAAACAGTTATGCATGCATCGAATTTATAAAACCAATGTCCACTTACAAACCGTTTAACCGAGCGCCTCGATACGTGTGCCATAGGCCTTCCCGGGCCACACCACTATCACCTAGACTCCCAATCCTGTTCAAATCACATTAGAGGGTTACTAACCTCCTCATTAACATCCTATTCAAGTCCTGTAATTTTCCTGAATTTTTACGTATTTTAAAATTGGATATAAAACCTTCGGATATCCCGAACAATATCGAAACGGGATCCGATCGACACGAAACCAATCCCAAAATGTTCGTTACATTAAATAGGACAGAAGTCATGTTGACCTTACCTCGAGATTCGTGCCCACGCGCCGTCACGCGCCGCCGTGAGTGGCTGCGCGTGAAAGCCACGCGCCTGCTACAGTACCAGCACAGTCATCCCCTTCGCCCGTTTGTCTGGTAAACGGGTTGAAAAACCCGCGAGATGACCCGGTTCCAATCCTATCAATTCGACACCGATTTCATCAATTGAGCATTCAGTTAGCTTCGTTCTTAGTTCAATTTAAGTTCTGTAATGTTTATTACACAAATCCTTACCTACAATGCATCGATTCCATGATGAACAATGAAGAACACCCGTCATTGTGCAATCATGGAATTCCGTCAATCTCAGCCAGTTTCTTCCAATTGATTCACTCAGAAGCATCGTGGGATCCTGAGAAGTAGTTTCCCCACATCAATTACACCGTTTGATCACTCAAAGATCACGACTCGACTTCGAAATTTCCTTACTGTCACCGGGTCCGTTCAGAGCCAATTTATGGCCAATTTCCTTCGTTCCTTCGACGAAACTGATCGTGGCATTCCCAAAAAGCTGAATGTGAGCTCCAATTTGATCCTCACGGCCCTAAGTTTAAAATCTGATCTTCCCCCCCCAAAAATCCAAATTTTCAATTCTCAGTTTCTTCTCCCTCTCAATCCCCGTGTAATACCAGTTCAACTCACTCTCAATTCACTCACAATTTCGCACTCTCAGGTTTAGAATGGAAGGGAAATGGTGGACAGAGATCAAACCCTCTTCTCTGTGTTTGTTTGCACACGGGTTAAGGGCAGAAGAGATTAATGGAGGAATTAACAATAATTAAACATAATTAATTAATAAAACATCATAATTAGGTCTCCCCAAAAAAATGGATCTGTGTTTGGGCCTGAATTTAAGGGATGAGTGACACTTGTCACTCATCCAGATGTGTTCAATCATCGGGTACAGTTCATAATAATAAAATAATATTTTAATCCCAGTTCGTTCGGTTAATCGAGTCCGTTCCTGTGACCATAACTTCGTCGTCGAATCTCCGATTTCGGCATGCCGCCTGTCGTTGGATTCGTATCGACGAAACCTACGTAACGGTCCTTGGCCCTCGTCCATTGGACTTCCCGGGTCAAAAGTCAACATTTGGCCCCATTTAAGTCAAATTACGAAAATGCCCTTGGGCTTCCGTACATCATAACTTCTTCCACGAACGTCGGATTTGAACGTGACACCTGTCTATGAACTCGTGACGTCCCGAACTACGTCACGGTCATCGGTCAAAGTCCGTTTGACCATCCGAATTAAAAGTCAACGTTTTGCCCACGCCTAGGGGCAAAACGGTCATTTTGCACAATTAGTCCGAAATTACTCAACTAATCCCAGATTAGTAAATTATAATTAAATATTATTAAATCCCGATATTCGGGACTGGTCGTTACACTATGCCACCGTCAGGTTCCCCTGCTGGAGCTGCAAGAATTCGGCCTCCCGGGCATTGCGGAACGACCTCGGATAATACTGGTTGAGAAACCGCTCCTTGAAGGTTTCCTAAGTGATGATGTGAACAGTCCAGCAGGCTAGTACAAGGTTGTGCCACCAACGATAAACGCTCTCATCCAGTAGGAATGTTGCTAGCACCACACGCTCCACGGGTGGGCAATGCATGACTTCAAAGATCCTCTCCCAGCGGTCAATCCACTGGTGCGCCTCCTCGGGGTCGGTCCCCCTGCTAAAGATCAAGGCACCCAGGCGCTGGGCCCGCTCGATACTCGCAGTATCCATATCTCGCCCAACTTCCTTCTAGGCACGTGCACGAGGATCTCGTCGTGGAGGCATATCAAAAATTTTAAGAGGCAAACAAGTTAAAAGACGTCTAAAGCGACAATGTACAAGGTACAAACCGCTAACCTAATACAATGATTGCTAATCCTAGTGCTCTGATATCAGGTTGACAGGACCCGTCCCAATCCCACTGGGACCACCCAGGGACGTGTCCCGCTCCCGTTTGACAACGACTCCAAACATACCAAAAGTACCCTTACTCGAAATCAAAATACTTCAAATTAAAAAAATAACATTTAAACATAAGAGTTCAGAGTAATATGCTGTCAGACCAGGGATAGTAGAATACAAAACATGAGCACAATAGTCAGATTACATAATTAGTGCTCAACCTACCCACTTGGGGTGTACATGTGCACATCAAACTAGACTAAGCCTCGTCCTCCAGATCCTCTTCTAATTCCGTGGCACGGTATGGAGGGGCCAGTAAAACATTAAAGAGTGAATGGGCCGAAAATAAACAGTTATGAAACCAATTTAATAATATAATAAATCATAAAGTTTTACCCCTCCGTTTTCCAAAACTTGCATGCATTGAAGTATACATAGTATCATAATAGAATCATAATCACATAATCATATAATAATCGAAAAGGGAAAACCAACATAATAGTGCAGTGTAAAATCTAACCCCGACACCTCCGATGCCTAATGATGATGTCACGGTTCTAAGGCTACGCGTTGCCACTCAGGGTCTCAAAGCCTGAGAAATCCCTTAGGTCCACCAGTGCCCGGTATCCCGGTCACTGCCCGAGGTATACACAATACGCCTTCCTGAGAGTAGGCAACCCAATGGGGGTCAACTCCTCTCAGTCAGTGCCCCGTGACTACTCCAGAGTCCACCCAGGCCAACGACCCTCCCTAGAGGAGAGAAGATAGTAAGGTAGGAAAGTACAGCACAATAATAGTATAGTTACCTTGTGTCCCCTGAACATCCCTGAAAACATTCCATACATAATCCAGACGGGTCTCATGCCCAAAACATCATAATATGTAATAAGCATTCCCATATAGTACCCATAATAGTCCCATCTAAATCATAAAATGGAATAGTAAAACAGTTTATGCATGCAATCCTTTTAGAAATCAAATAGCCCACTCACACACGGTCCTTGCTGCTCAACAACCGCCTAAACCTATATTAACATGTCCAAGAGTCACTAAAGGACCCCACTAGTTCAATACTAAAATCCTAGAACAGATTCGTCCCGAAAACATAGCCTGGGTACTATTCCTGAGGATTCAAACCCCATTTTGACTGACCTAACGATCTCTGATCGACACGAAACCACCGCCATTGGATCGGTATTGTCGAAACCTTGAAAATGGTACTGGCCCCACAAAAATTACTGTTCACATGCGCCCCCACGCTCCTAGTCAACGCATGGTCAACACTGCTACAGTGACTGCTGACGTCAGCAAGACGTCATCTCTATCACATGTCACTCTCTGGTTGGTCCTTGGTCTGTCATTTTCTGACATGATGATGTCACTGCTAACGTCAGCATGATGACGTCATTACTGCTATAGTTGACCGGGTCAACCTGAAACCTTGAAACCGGGTCGCCGACGACCAGTGGCTTGACCTGATTCCAGATTCCATTTTCGGCCACCATTTTCGATATGGTTTGTTCCTAGAGGATCTTCTATGTCTGTTCTACTAATCTGTGACCTCAAAAACTAGAAACAAGGATGAGATCTATACATGTGGCTTGAAGAAAACTCACGGTTTGCTCCGGTCGTTTTCTCCGTCACTCCCGTCTGTTTCCAATGTTGAAACCAGCTCCCTTCAGGTCGTCACTGCTCCTAGGGCATGTCCCAACAGAGAGGATCAAAGCACACACATTAAAAGGGTTTATTCGAATACTTGGGAAAAACTGGGCCTCTTGGGTTTCATGGCTTACCTCTGCCGTGTCACTGCCGTGGGTCGTGTCGACTATCTATCCGTCCTCCTGAGGTCCTTACAGTCTTAGCCTGGTCCTTATTCGAGTCGAGAAGACGAGGTTGTGTGGTTTGGGTTTCTTGGATCCGAATGCTCGTCTCGGGTCTGGGGTGGTTTCCTGGGTTTGCAGATAGAGGGAAGGAGATGAGGGGCGACTGATGATGAAGATGCAAGTGGCGTGGACGATGGTCGTGGTCTGGTGGCAAGTGTCGTGGCTGGTTGGTCGTTTGGGGGGTCTGAGCACGGTAAACCGTGTGTTCCTTTACGGGTAAAATAGTTTGTGCGAGTGAGAGGGAGAGTGATCGTGCAGATAAAAGGGAAAAAGGCAGACTAAATTGGACGACCCAGATTAAATGGGACAGAAAATGGATGGCTGGGGTGAATTGAGGGAAAATAAAATAATTAAAAAGGGACCAATAGGTGTAGACCCAGCTTTTGGGAATAGTAATCTCTAGGATGAGTGACATTTGTCACTCATCCGACGGTTCATATTAAGTCTAAGGATTTGTACAGATTAGAATATTTTAATATTATTTTAAGTTTATTCTCGGTTCGTAAGTTTCGCTAAAATCGCATCCGTGACCATAACTTCCTCATACGAAGTTCGATTTCGACGTGCCGCCTGCCTACGGATTCATGACGTCTCTATCTATCTCACGGTTATGGGTCAAAGTCCTAATTATTTTCCGGGTCAAAAGTCAAAGTTTCCCCCTTCAGGGGTAAAATAGTAATTTCACAATAAAATAATAATAATAATAAAGGTTCGAGTCGTTACAACCTACCCAATCTCCATTCTAGTCTCCTGCTCCACTCCTTCAATCTCCCCTACTCACGTCCAAATCCTGTAATGTAATGACCCATCCAGGAAACCAGGATTAGATTAGTAGTTAATGATAGATTAATGAAGTTAATCAGTGATTAGTTGGACGAATTCAGACAGACGGTGCAAAATGACGATTTTGCCTTTGGAATGTGCAAAAATGTTGACTTTTAGTTCGGAAGGTCAAATGGACTTTGACCGATGACCGTGATGTTGTTCGGAACGTCACGAGTTCATAGACAGGTGGCACGTTCGATTTCGACATCTGAGGAGGAAGATATGACGTTCGGAAGTTCGAGGGTATTTTGGTAAATTAGTTAAAAAGGGGCAAATGATTGACTTTTTCTACGATAGGCCTTTGTCACGTATTTTGAGGACCGTTAGGTTGGGCTCGATCCCCCGAGTACAATGACAGGCGGCACGCTATCATTGGACGTTGGTAGATTCGGATTTTGGTCTAAAACCACTAAGGGCAAAATGGTAATTTGCAAGGATAAGGGGCAATTTGGTCTTTTTGCAGTGCCCTGTTAGAATTGGACATGTGGCTGTTTTGGGGAATTGTGCCCATAAGATTGGGGACATCTGGCTGGTCCTGGATGGTGCTAGAACTAACTCACCGCCTTCAAACTGTTTTAAAACAAATGTATGTGTGTGCACGGTGTAGGAAGAAAAACAGAGGACTGGTGAGGCACTTGATGTAACGACCCGTCCCGAATGGCGGGATTTAATAATATTTAACTGTGATTTACTAATCTGGGATTAGTTGGACGATTTCGGACGAATTGTGCAAAATGACCGTTTTGCCCCTGGGCGTGGGCAAAACGTTGACTTTTAATTCGGATGGTCAAATGGACTTTGACCAATGACCGTGACGTAGTTTGGGACGTCACGAGTTCATAGACAGGTGGCACGTTCGATTCCGACGTTCATGGTGAAAGTTATGATGTGCGGAAGTTCAGGGGCGTTTTCGTAATTTGTACGAAATAAGGGAAAATGTTGACTTTTTGATCAGGAGGTCCGATGGCCGAGGACCGAGGACCGTTAGGATGGTCTCGATGCCCTGAGTTCGTAGACAGGCGGCACGCATCAATCGGAGTCCGTATGGCCGAGTTACGAGTCAGGATGCGTGAGGGGCATTTTGGTAATTTACAGCACAAGGGCAGAATGGTATTTTCGCTGAGTGTTGAACGGTTACTGTAGCACCATGTTGGGAGAACATGGCCAGAGCACAGGTGGTTTGTTTGTGGGGCAAATTGCTGGCCTAAACTTTTGTTATGGATTGTTTATTGAGGTTAGTGCGATGCAAGGCTGTGTGGGACGGTGTTTGGCCATTAAACTATGGCTGCTGCATATGAAAATGGAAGAAAAACTGAGGACTGCTCCCATACTTGATCAGTCATCCCCAGGCCGAAATTGTGTGGATTTTGCAGGGGATGTAACCTTGGGGGATGAGAGAAACACTTTGGGATTGAGAGATGGGAAAATGGGAAGGTTTTGGTGGAGGAATGCTCAAAAACCCGAAACTGGTTTTTGAAGTGTTCAAAATCGAACTTCGGTTTTTAGGCCAGCCCAAGCCTAATTGATGATGGATTGAGCTTTCTGGAACTTCAACGAGTTGAACCAGATCAAATGGGGCAAGCTTTGGGGCTCCTAGGGCCGTGGACGGACGAGGTGGACGGCCGGAAAACTCAAGCTTGAGTTGTGGTGATTGAGGTAACGTCGTGTTCAATTAATCATGTGAATTGGTTCATATTAATCCTTATAAGCTTCCTGTGAAGTTAATTTGACAATGGTGGAGGATTGGTGGATTTTTGGTGATCGACCCGTTTTGGGTGATCACGGGTTGGTGGCACGATTATGGGTTAGTTGTTGTTAATCGATGTCACAGACCTAAAATTCATTGGTTAATGATTGTTATAAGATCAAGAACGGATTGAATTGATGTCGAATTGGGTGTGATTGAACCGGATCCTATCGCGGCCTTTCCAACCCGTTTACCAGACAAACGGGTGAAGATGGTGACTGTAGCAGTCACTGTAGCAGGCGCGTGGCTTTCACGCGCAGCCACTCACGGCGGCGCGTGACGGCGCGTGGGTACGAATCTCGAGGTGAGTTTAACATGACTTTTGTTCTATACAATGTAATGAACATTTTGGGATTGGTTTCGTGTCGATCGGACACCGTCTCGATATTGTTCGGGATGTCCGAAGGTTTTAAATCCAATTTAAAAATACTTAAAAATTCGGGAAAATTACGGGACTTGAATAGGATGTTAATGATGAGGTTAGTAATCCTCTAATGTGATTTGAACAGGATTGGGAGTCCCGGTGATAGTGGTGTGGCCCGGGAAGGCCTATGGCACGCGTATCGAGGCACTCGGTAAAATGGTATGTGAGTGGACATTGGTTTCATAAATTCGATGCATGCATAACTGTTTTATGATTGTTATAATTATGATTAAATGATTTACTTTGGATATCGGTGAATTTAAAATGATTTCACGTATTTCGAGGTGAATTACATATTTGCACGTAAACCGAGGTTTTCTGGATTTGCATCGATTTCCATAAATGTGGTTGGATATGATTTCATGAAACGGTTACGAACTTGAATAAAGTAAAATCGGGCCAGGGGCCCAGTTGAACTACGAAATCGGGCCAGGGGCCAGTTAACATGTGGATCGGGCTAGGGGCCCAGTTAACTTGTGAAATCGGGCCAGGGGCCCAGTTGATTTCTACATACGATTGCGGGTCAGAGACCCTAAAATGGAATTGAATAAATGTTTTCTGGTTTACATTTTATATATGTTCACATGCTGGAATCAATAAATGGTTTTGATGATATTTCGGTTATGGCACGTTTCACGGTATTTGGGCATGAGACCCGTTTGATGAAACGTAACGATCGGTTCAGATTTTACCTATGTATACCTATATGTTTTGCATGTGGATATCAATAAAATGTATTTAGTACTGCACTGTATAAATCCTTCCATAATATATTGTCTCCTCCGGATGAGGTACCCCGGAGAGGTCACGGACGTCTAGTACGTCCAGCGTCTATGACGCTAAGCATCGGGGATGCTGTACCCGAACGGGGTTCGGGGATTGAACTCGGAAATTGAGACCCGAGTGGCACGCGTAGCCTTGTGATTGTGACCTTATTGACGTCAGGGACGTCAGACATCAGGGATGTCGGATTGGAGTGTATAGTGCAGTGGCTAAAATTATGGTTATGGTTTATATTATATGCCTTATGGTTCATATTACTGGATTTATGAAATAACTCTTGGATTGACTTTTGGAAATTGAAACTATGCTTTGGTTTCCGGGCTAAGGCCCTAATGGTTATTTCTAAATAAATGTGTGATCATTGGTTTTTGGCGCATGCATATGGTTTTACTGAGGGGCATAAATGTCTTATAAATGTTTTAAACAGACTTGTTTATTTTCGTCCACTCACAGCTTTTGTTTTTAATGCCCTTCAGGTTGATTCCGGAAGCGACTGCAGCAGAGACTGGGACATCATACACCTCCTCCATCGATCCTTACGTACTCTGGAAGCCCGGTTGGGCAATGGCAACAGGTTATCCCTTGTCCGACACCTCTTGTCAGACGGGAGCATGACACATTCCATGGTAATCCCGGGGGGATTGGGATAGTTCGTGTCACTTGATGTAACGACCCGAACCGGGTTTATTAATATTTTAATGTAAAATGACTATTTTGCCTTGAGGGGGGGAAACTTTGACTTTTGACCCAAGAAATAATTTAGACTTTGACCCATGACTATGACGTAGATCAGAACGTCATGAATCCGTAGACAGGCGGCACGCCGAAATCAGAGTTCGTATGTAAAAGTTATGGTCACGAAAGCATTTTAGCTGAATTTACGAACCGAGGGCAAACGAGTAAAATAATAATTTATTATGGGAATCCGTGCAAACCCTAAATTCAAACTGATCCAGCGGATGACAAGTGTCACTCATCCAAGTGAACACTATTCCCATAAAGTTGGGTCTACTCCTATAGGCTAGATTTTATATATTTTATTTCCTCTCAAACAACCCTAGCCCTTGACCTCTCTCTGCCCAAACTGATCCTAACCCTTCATTTTCTTCTGCTTTTTCTCTATCCCTGCACGACCATCTCTCTCTATGGGAAAACACACAAACACACATCCATTCCTTAACCGTACAAACACAACCCTTCCATTTTCTCTCAACCCAACCGATCGAACTAGCCATCCTCACACCACCAGACGGCCGTCCTCAGCACCACCATCATCTCCAGCACTCCACCGTGCACCACCAGCAACCACAACCCTTCCTCCCAGCCTGAACAGACCCGAAAAGCCCCCAGACCCGAAACACAGAGGAATCGGATCCAGGAAGCAAAACTGTACCTCCTCACCTTCTCGACTTGAACGGAGCTCCAGTTGACATCTTGAGGACCCCAGGAGCACGGCTGAACGAACGACGAAGGCCACGGCGGCGACACGGCGGAGGTAACGCCCAAAACCCGTGAAACCCGTTTTACCTCCCCTGTTTTGAAACAAACCGTTTTAACGTTTAGGGTTCGACTCTTTGGTTAGGGACATGCTCTAGGGTCAGAGACAAGCTCATATGGACCGATTTGGACGACTGAGACAGAGTGGATAGCGGGAGAAGACGACCGGAGTTTGGCCGTGAACTTCATCGAGGCCCGGGTATGATTCTACCGGTTTTCTTCCAGTTTTGAGGTTATGGAACCGTAGAACAAACCTAGACGACTCAGTAGGATTGAACCCCGTCGAAAATGGTGGCCGGAAACGGACTGTGGAAACGGGTCAAGCCGCGGCTCAACGGCGACCCGGTTCCAGTAAACGGGTTGACCCAATACTGTAGTAGTGATGATGTCATCATGTTGACGTCATCCTGTTAGAGATTGTCAGATCAGGGGCCAACCAGAGCATGCCACGTGTCACCTGACAAGTGTCAGTGATGACGTCAGCATGACGTCACTGCTGACGTCAGCAACACTGTAGCAGCGTTGACCAGGCGCGTGGGGGTGCGTGTGAACAATATTTTTGGTGGGACCGGTACCATTTTCAAGGTTTCGACGATACGGATCCAATGGTGGTGGTTTCGTGTCGATCGGAGATCGTTAAGATAGTCAAAATGAGGTTTGAAGCCTGGGGAATAGTGTCCGGATTGCGTATTCGAGACAGATTTGTTCTAGGGTCTTAGTATTGGAGTTGTAGAGTCCTTTAGTGACTCTTAGATGTGTTAATGCAGGTTTTAGTGGTCGTTGAGCAGCGAGGACAGAGTGTGAGTGGGCTGTTTGATTTATAAAAGACTTGCATGCATAAACTGTTTTACTATTTCCACTTATGATTTAGATGAGTACTATATGAACTGTTTATATCTCTTATTATAATGTTTTGGGCATGAGGCCCGTCTGGATTTTATGTGGATTGTGTTCTGGGATGTGTGAGGGACATAGGGTAAACTATACTGTTATTGTACTGTACTTTCCTACCTGTCTATCTTGTCTCCTCCAAGGAGGGTCGTTTGTCAGGACCCACCCCGGTTTCACCCCGAAAACCAAGGTAAATCCTGCTCCCGTCTGACACCCCGACACTCAACTAAAGTAAACTCATGAAAAACCACCAAATTACAAGCCAGAAGCAGGAGAAAATTTAAACATCCCGAAGTCAAAGTGTTACAGAGCATAGTACCAAAATACAAAGGAAATAAAACTGATAAACTAGGTACACGCACAACGGAAAATGTAAAGCACTCCGGGGTCACTCTCGAGTATTCTATGCCTCCGACGCTGCCTCAACGTCAAAACCCCGCACTAGCTCCACGACCTGGAGGGCAAGTTAAAACCAGAAAATGTGAGTGGACCAGAAAGAATAAAAATTCAAAAACTATTTCATAAACAAACCAGAGTTTTGGCCCTCCGTTTTGAAATCACATGCATAACCCAGTTTCTGAAAACAATTATAATTCACATAAAGATTGTCATAAAACATTTATAGAATCATCTTAAAAAAACAGTAATAGAAACCACATCATAAGTATCATAAAAGCGTATCATAAAACGTAAACATCAAGCAATCATTATCCGATCAAACCTGCTGGACCTATCCGAGTCTTTAAACTCCCGAGTCTTTAAACTCATTCCAGACCTCAATAATCTTAGTCTTTAAACTCCCGAGCCTTTAAACTCAACAGGCCTACGGGGGAAATATCAATATATCCGAGTCTTTAAACTCCCGAGTCTTTAAACTCAATCCGGGTCTTTAAACCCAATCCGGGCCCGTCCCCCGTCAATCACAATATCCGGGTCTTTAAACCCAATACCCAGATCCAGCAAATCCAATCCAAAACCATTTGAAAACCATTCTAAATCCTCATCCAAACCCGAATCCGAAATCACCGGTCCGAAGCCCTTCCGGCGTCCAGAACCGTCATTCCGAACCCAAATCCGGAAATCCACTTTCCAACTTTAAAATCAAATTCCGTTTCCGAAATCCGATTTCAAAACCGAAAGCCTTGATCATCAAAATCATGTTCTAAAACCATTGATCATTTGAAATCCCAAATCATGGCATCATAATCAACAATCAAGCCTTTCTCGTAAAATGTGCCAAATACGTAATTTCCTCGAAAACCGTGCCATTTCATAAAACAGATATAAAGCATTCAATAATCATGAAATCATAATGAAAACCATAAAACAAGTAATTAAAAGCAGTTATGCATGCTCGAGTTTAGAGAAGGGGTCCACTCACAGTCACCGGCACGTCACTCGCGCCCCGTACGTCCCGTACGTTCCTCAGCTTCCTCGGGAAGTCCCGATCCTGTCACAAGTCACCAAAGAACGTCACTAATACTTCTACAAAGACTCTCCTAATTTTCCCCAAAAATCCCCGGGTCCTAAACATAACGAACCGGAATCCTAAACTTTCAACCTCATAGAACTACCTCGAATCGACGTCCGATTAACCCGAAACTAATTCCATTAGACTCATTATAACTCCTGTACCAATAACTATGTTGACCGTTTTCCCAAGAACCGCTGCACGCGACCCCACGCGCCCCCAAGCGCCGCCCAAAGTGGCTGCGCGTGGGCCTCAAACGTCGCCCAAAGTGGCTGCGCGTGGGCCTCACGCGCCTGCACGCAGACACTGTTCACCGTCGTCTTCCTTGGGCGAACCGGTCTGAACCGGCGTTCCCGGTTCTCCGCCGTCCGTCCACCATTCGACTCCTCTCTTCACCAATCTCTTCGTTCAGTCCTAAGCAACCTATTCCCCTCACTCTAACACCTCAACACAGCCCATATCCCGTCGTCTTCAACCTCGAAACAAAACCCGAACAGTCCCCTGCTTCGGTTCCCGGCCACCCAGTCACTCTCCCGTCACGGAAACTACCTTAGACGGTTCCTAGGACCTCACTGAAGCTCACCTAACTCACCAAATCCCTCGACTCGTACTCAAAACCCACGACTTCCCGTTTGAAAATCACGGCAAAACAGAGCAAGTTAACGGGGATGAGGAATTACCTGTGCTCAGGCCGCCGCCGTGAGCTCAGCTGTGCGTACGTAACTCCTCCTGTCCTCCTCCGTCCTCTGTGCACTACCTTTCGCTTCAATTGATCGATTACACGGCCGAACCACCACCTAAACTCCTCTCTGTTCTCTGGTTTTTCCTGAGACCTCACCTCTCGCACACACACGAACACTTCACCTTCCAACCGTCTCAACACTACCATGCACTCTCCATCTCCCTCTGACCACACTCACACACTCACAGAACTCACACCTTCTCGGCCATCGATCGATTTCACTCTTCTGCCTCACTCTGTTCTCACTTGTTCGAACACACACGGCACACACCTGCACGATTTTGAACACACCCGTGCACTCCCTAGAACCTACTACACACTTGCCAAATGTCACAATCCTCTCACTCTCTCACAAAAAATCTCAATCTTCTCAGGACACTTGGCACAATCTGGTTGCACAATTCCCAATGTGCAAAAGACTAAAATGCCCCTCCTTTGAGTCAAAATTACAATTATGCCCTTACCGTTCTAGACCCGTAACTTACGCATCCTAGGTCCAATGAACACGTGCCGCCTGTCGTTGAACTCAGGACCACGAGCTTTACTTAACGGTCCTAGGTCAACATTTCAAAACCCAATCGTACGAAAAGTTAACTCTTCCTCCTAGTTTAACCAAATTACGGCAATGCCCCCAACCTTCCGAACATCATAACTTCCTCCTCGGATGTCGGAATTGGGCGTGCCACCTGTCTACGGATTCGTGACGTCCCGAACTACGTCACGGTCATCAATCAAAGTCCATTTGACAGCCCAAACTAAAAGTCAACATTTTGCCCAACCTAGGGGCAGAATCGTCATTCTACGCTAACGGACCTATCAGAACCAACTAACCACCGCTTAAGCTCACTAATCCTTCACTAATCACTGTCTTAATCCTAATTTCAGGGACGAGTCATTACATCGTTGGCCCGGGTGGACCCTGGAGTAGTCACGGGGCCCTGACTGAGTGGAGTTGACCCCCGTTGGGTTGCTTACTCTCAGGAAGGCATATTCGTATACCTTGGGCAGTGACCGGGATACCGGGCACTGATATACCTAGGAAGTCTTGGGTGTGAGACCCTGAGTGGCAACGCGTAGCCTTAGAACCGTGACATCATTTGGGTTGGGTTTTACAGTGCACTAATATGTTAGTTTCTCCTTCCGATTATGATTATGATTGTGTGATTATGATTTCATTATGATATTATGTTTTCAATGCATGCAAGGTTTGGAAAACAGAGGGGTAAAACCTTATGATTTACTTTATTATGAAATTGATTTATAAACTGTTTATTTTTGGCCCACTCACTCTTTAAATGTTTTACTGACCCCTCCAGGCCGTGACACGGAACTAAAGGAGGAGGAAGAGGCTTAGTTTATTCGTTGTGCACCTGTACACCCCCTTGTGGGTAGGTTGAGCACCAAATAATGTACTCTGACTATTGTGCTCACGTTTTGTTATTTTACTATCCCTTGTCTGACAACTATCACTCTGAACAATGTTGTTGCACGTTATTTATCTATTTGAGTATTTAGTTTTTATTTAAGGGTAATTTTGGTATGTTTGGAGTTGTTGTCAAACGGGAACGGGGCACGTCCCCAGGTGGTCCTAGTGGGATTTGGACGGGTCCTGTCACTTGATCCCCTCACTCTCCATGGTGATCGGTTGCCCCTAAGTGGTGAACAAGAATGAGAGGTTAGAAGATGGGAAATGTGGTGGTGATACCGTGGAAGGCCGCCGTGCACGGTGGAGGTAGAATAAAGGTGAACCGTGAATCCTATTTGTTAGCCCATTTCTTCTTAAGCCTGAATTAGTGGTTAATAAGTTAAATGATTAGTGGGATGAGTTTTAGGAAGCTCAGAGGAAGAGAACAAGCATGGTTTTGAGGCCTGTCTTGGACGAGGGCCAGAGAACTCGACATGGTAAACATAATATTCAAAAATGGCAAGTCGGGTTTTGGTGGCTGTCGAGTGAGTTTATTGATCAAATGATCCTTCTGAGGTTGCTAGGGACCTAAAGAACCTGTTTTGGTAGCTGAAGGATGGACGGAGGTAGGGGAACTGTCGAGGTGGTGATCGGCCGGTCCAATAATGGATTGAAGGTATATGGGTTTCACTTGGTTTTCTTATTCTGAGGCTATGGATCATTTGGAAAAGCTAAAAGGGAAGGATAGGATTAAAAAGGGGTTGAAATCGGGCTGGAAAAAGGCTGGAATGGCCGTGAACCATGACTGCCGATTCAATTAGACTGGCCTGAACTGAACTGGTCTGGACCCGGTTCGGCGAGAGGACAGGGATGAACAGTGTCAACGCGTGGCTCTCACGCGCAGCCCCTTTCGGCGGCGCGTGAGGGCACGTGGAACATATTACGAGGAAGTGTTCAACATGTGTAATGATGTAATCGATATAACGAACATTTTGGCACTGGTTTCGAGTCAATCGGACATCATCTCGATATGTTTCGGGTTGTCCGAAGATTTTAGGGCTCGTTTAAAAATAGTTAAAAATTCAAGAAAATTATGGGGCTTTAGTAGAAGCTTAATAAAGTAGTTAGTGACCTTATTATGAGATTTGGACAGGTTAGGGAGAGCCGGTGATAGTGGATTAGCTAGGGAAGCGTAATTGTGCGCATATCGAGGCGGCGACGCTAATGGTCTGTGAGTGGACCTTGCTTTCGAACTTATGATGCATATATGTTTTTTTATGTTTTCTATACGGGATTTCTATATTTGTGAATTGATCTTGATGATTTACGATTTTGCACGTATTTCGAGATATTTACGTATTTGCACGTTTTACGAGTTTTCGATTTCTGTTGTGATTTGACCAATGGTTTTGATGATTTGATTTTGGGATGAAATATGATTTGATTTCAATAAGTTACAATGGATTTTGGAAAAGTGATTTTAGGCTTGGAGCCCTGTTCATGAGATTTCGGTTTTGAAATCGGATTTTGGAAAGATGATTCATGATTCGGTTTTGAAACTTGAAAGAGAAATTCTGGATTTGGGTTCGGGATGCTAGCTTACGGAATCATTATTGCGAATTCGGATGTGTATTTTCTATGGTTTTCACTGTTGATTGAAAAATGGTTTTGGGTTTAAAGACCCGGAAAAAGAAAAAAAAATGGCTGGATCTGGTTTTGAGTTTAAAGACTCGGTTGATTGACGGGGGAGGGCCCTGGATTGATATGTTTTGAGTTTAAAGACTCAGTATATATTTTGAGTTTAAAGACTCCGTTATGATATCCCCCGAGGCCTGTTGATTGTGTTTTGAGTTTTAAGACTCGGGCGCACTTGAGATCCAGCAACTCGTATGATTGATGTTTTTCACTGGTTTTCAGATGTTTTGGGAAATGACCCGGATGGTTTGTATTTAATGTGTTTTGGGCTGAGTTCCCGTACTTGATGAGGATTTATGATTTTGGGCCGAGACCCTGGATTTGAATTGCAGATTTGAGGAAAGGAAATAATTCTGGTTTTCAATGATGGTTTTGGATATGAAATGGTTTTGTGAATTAGGTGTATATGCATGCATTGGTTTTTAAATGGAGGGTATAAATGTCTTTCTGATAACAGTTTTCTAAACTTGCTATTTATTTTTGTCCACTCACTGTCTTTTTGTGTTTTCGATACCCTCCAGGTTGTCGCGGTCCAGACTGTTGGTCGAGAGAGACGGAGACATCACACACGCGATCCACAGTAGATTCTGCGCACTCTGGGAAGTCCGGAAGTTTTAAATGGTTCGTTTGGAAATCCCTTGTCCGACTGACGTGTCACACGGAGTTAGACGTCGGTTTAGCCTTCGGGTCATGCGTAAGTTAGACGGGAGCATGACTTAGCCCTTAATACCGGAGGATTGAGGGTGATTCGTGTCATGTAATCTTCTCTTCCTTTCCAAATACCCCCTTCCTCAAGTATATGCCATACTAGCTACCCAATCTCCTGAACCATTCACTTACAAATAAGCCTCCAAATATCCCCACTGGATCCAAGCTATGCAAACTGAGTACTCTACCTTCCTCAACCAAAATACATGGTCCCTTGCTGTTGGCGGCAAATGGGTCTTTAAAACCAAAAGACATGCAGATGGCACCATAGAAAGGCACAAAGCCCGTCTAGTCGCCAAGGGTTTTCACCAAACTGAAGGTCTTGATTACCAAGAGACCTTTAGTCCAGTTGTCAAACCAGCTACTATCCCAGTCGTACTAACTATCGCTGTCTCCCTTGGTTGGTCCATTCGTCAAATGGACGTCACCAATGCATTCTTGCATGGAACTCTCACAGAGGAGGTGTATATGCAACAACCTCCTGGTTTTACTGATACACAACATCCCAATCATGTGTGTAGACTCCACAAGGCTCTATACGGCTTCAAACAGTCCCCCAGGGATTGGTTTGAACGATTCAGCACCTTCCTGTTCCAACATGGATTCACTCAAAGCAGGGTAGATCCCTCACTGTTTATTTTCAAGAACTCGACAACTATCATGTTCCTCCTCCTCTACGTTGATGATATCATCCTCACAGGTAGCTCTACATCTTCCCTACAGACTTTCCAAACCAGCCTGGTCCGTGAATTTGCAATCAAAGATTTGGGCCCATTTCACTATTTCCTAGGTGTTGAAGCCACTCCTACAGCCAATGGCCTTCATCTAACCCAAAACCAATACACCATAGACATCCTAACCCGTAGTGGTCTCCTAGACTGTAAACCTGCTCCCACTCCCGTGGCCTCTAAACAGCTAATCTCAACCCACACATGAACTCCCCTGCCCGATGCTTCCCTCTACCATCAACTAGTAAGTGCCTTTCTCTACTTAACCTTAACCCGACCAGACATTTCCTTTGCAGTCCAGCATGCTGCTCAATTCATGAGCCATCCTACAGATCTCCATCTTATTATCGTAAATTGGATCATCCGCTATCTAAAGGGCACCATTGGCCTTGGCATCACCATTCACAAATCTTCCTTCCCCCTCGGACTCCAGGCTTACTCAGATGTAGATTGGACAGGCTGTCCTGACACAAGATGATCAGTCACAGGGTTCTGCATATTCCTAGGCCTTACTCTTATCTCCTGGTGCTCCAAGAAACAGAAGATAGTGTCCAGCTCCAATTCAGAAGAAGAGTACAGAGCCCTCGCTTACACTTGTGAAGATAGCATTTGGCTCCTAAATCTACTCCGTGAACTCACGTTTACTCCTCCCCTGCCCATACAGTTGCACTATGACAATCTAAGCACCTGTCACATGTCTCAGAACCCAGTTTTTCATGCTCGAACAAAGCATATTGTAACGACCCGTCCCGGGAGTCGGGATTAGTAAAGTGATTAGTGACGGATTAGTACGCTTAATTGGTGGTTAGTTGGCTACTTTTGGACCTTGGGCGAAAAATGACGATTTTACCCATAGTTTGGGCAAAATGTTGACTTTAAGTTCGGACGGTCAATTGGACATTGACCAATAACCGTGACGTATTTCGAGATGTTACGAATCCATAGACAGGTGGCACGCCAGATTCCGACATCCGAGGAGGAAGTTATGATGTTCGGAAGGTTGAGGGCATTACCGTAATTTGGTTAAAATAGGAGGAAAAGATTGACTTTTCATTGGACGCTTGGTTTTCACGTAGACCGAGGACGGTTAGGTAGGTCTCGTCGTCCTGAGTTCAACGACATGCGGCATGCTTTCATCGGACGTAGGACGAGTAAGTTACAAGTCTAGAACGGTGAAGGGCAAAATGGTAGTTTTGATTTACAAGGGCATTTTGGTCTTTTTGTGCCTTGGGAATTAGGCCAATCTGATAAGGCCAAGTGTACAGGAGTGATTGGGATATTTTGGGTTTGGACCACAGGATTATGGACACGTGGTGTGCATGTAGTGGGTTCTAGGATGTGCACGGTGAAATTAAACAGGTAGTCGTGCTTGCGTTTATGTTTGAGAGAAACAGAGACTGAGTGTTGGGAGGAAATCGATCGACTGCTGGGTGTGTGTGAGGTTTTGTGAACTGGTGAGTGTGATCAGGATGGAGAGGTTGAGAGTGCAAGGACTGGGTTGAGAGGTTTGAGAGTTGAGTGGTTGTGTGTGAGGAGTGTGCGAGTGTCTCAGGAGAAACAGAGAACAGAGAGGAAGTTTGGTGGTGGTGCTGTCGTGTGTTGATCAATCGGGGCTGCTGGTGGTGGTCAGGGACCGTAGTGGAGCCTTAGGGACCCAGTGGACAGCGCGGAGCTCGCGGTGGAGCACGGACAACAAGTAATTTCTCTTCTTTTCCCTGTTTGCTTTGTTTTCCAGTTTAGGTTCACACGGTGAGTCGTGGCCTTTGGTTAAGAGTCGAGGTGTTTGGTGAGTACTAGTCGACTAAGTAGGTCCCTAGGAAGCTATTGGTTGTGCAGCCGTGAATGGGGGATGCACGGGTAGCCGGAAATCGAAACAGGGGTTTTCGGGAGGTTTGTGTTTCGAGTTTGGGAGTTGAGTTGTAGGCCGTGTTGTCGAGTTTGTTTGAGGGGAATCGTTTTCTAATAAGGGGACAACGCTATTGGTGGAACAAGGAGCGGAAATGGTTGCAGGAAGGCGGAGAACTGGGAACGCCGGTTCAGACCGGTCGACCCATCGAAGAAGACAATGAACAGTGACTGGGTGTAGGCGCGTGAGGCCCACGCGCAGCCACTTTGGGCGGCACGTGGGGGCGCGTGGGGAGTTTTCTGGGGAAACTTCCAACTAGGTTTTTGGTCTAGATTTTATAACGAATCTTTTGAGATAGGTTTCGGGTTAATCGGACGTCGATTCGAGTTAGTTTTGCGGGATCGAAGGTTTAGGGTCTCGGTTCGTTACGTTTAGAACCCGGGGAATTTCGTGGGGAATTAGGAGAACCTGGGTGGACGTGTTAGTGACGTATTTTCGTGCCTTGTGACAGGTTCGAGAATCCCCGAGGTGGACGAGGAACGTACGGAACGTACGAGACGCGAGTGACGTGCCCAGTACTATGAGTGGACTTCTTTCTTATAACTGAGCATGCATAACTGCTTTAAATTACTTGTTTTATGATTTTCATTATGATTTCATAATTATTGAATGCTTTATACCTGTTTTATGAAATGGCACGGTTTTCGAGAAAGTACGTATTTCAGCACGTTTTTCGAGAAATGTTGTGAGTATGATTTTGATGCCATGGTTTTGGGATTTCAAACAATAAATGGTTTTCAATGATTATAAATGGATTTGAGTAAAGGTTTTTGGTTTTAGAATCGGATTTCGGAAAACGGAATTTGGTTTTAAAGTTGAAAAGTGGATTTCCAGATTTGGGTTCGGAATGACAGTTCTGGATACTGGAAAGGTTTCGGACCAGTGGTTTCGGATTCGAGTTTGGATATGGATTTAGAAATGGTTTTCAAATGGTTTTGGATTGGATTTGCTGGATATGATTATTGGGTTTAAAGACCCGGATTATGATTGACGGGGGATAGACCCGGATTGGGTTTAAAGACCCGGATTGGGTTTAAAGACCCGGATTGAGTTTAAAGACTCGGGAGTTTAAAGACTCGGATATTGATATTTTCCCCCGTAGGCCTGTTGAGTTTAAAGACTCGGGAGTTTAAAGACTCGAGAGTTTAAAGACTCGGATTATATTGAGGCCTGGATTGAGTTTAAAGACTCGGGAGTTTAAAGACTCGGATAGATCCAGCAGATTTGATCGGATGATTATATTGGTATCTGATGTTTTATTGCTAATGTGATAACGTGTTTATGTTACTGTGGTTTCCATGATGAAAATAAATGTTTTCAGAACTTGGGTTATGCATGCATGTTTTCAAAACGGAGGGCCAAACCCAGGTTTGTTTATGAAATGGTTTTTTTTTGAAACTTTTATTCTTTTTGGTCCACTCACACCTTCTGGTTTTTAACTGCCCTCCAGGTTGTGGAGCTAGCGCGGGGGTTGACGTTGAGGCAGCGCCGGAGGTATAGAGTACTCGAGCATTTCCCGGAGTAGTTTTCAGTGTTCCGTTGTGCGTGTAATCTGTGTGTGGTTTTGTTTTACTTTGTTTGGTACTATGCTCAGTATAACGGTTGACTCTTGTTGGATTTCAAATTTCTCCTTCGTCTGACAGTGTAATTTGTGGTTTTGGTGAGGTTATTTCGGTCTTTTGTGTTGGGTTGTCAGACGGAAGCAGGGGTCACCTCGGTTATCGGGGTGATAATCGGGGTGGGTCCTGACAATTGGTATCCGAGCATAGGTTTGTTAGTTTGTGTCGGTTATGAGGTTGTGTTTAGGTTGTTTGACTGATTCTATGCCTCTTTCAGCGTGTGGTTGACTATGCCTCCGAGTCATGAACCCTATCCACGACCTAAAGATGTGGCGAGAGATGTGGAGAGTGCTACGATCGAGCGAGCCCAGCGGCTCGGGGCTACGACGTTTAGTGGTGGGGCAGATCCAGAGGAAGCCCAGATGTGGATCACGAGACTTGACCGGATTTTCGCAGTGATGCGATGCCCACTGGAGGATCGAGTGTTATTGGCTACCTTTTTACTGGATGGTGCGGCGTACGAGTAGTGATATACCCTCGAGTTGTCTGGCTGGGACGCTCACACAGTGACCTGGGAGACGTTTAGGGAGCGGTTTTTGGACTAGTACTACCCTCGTTCTTTCCGTGATGCCAAGGAGGCTGAGTTTTTGCAGCTCCAACAGGGGAGTATGAGTATGGCTGAGTACGAACAGAAGTTTCAGGTGTTGTCTCGTTTTGCTCCTGCTTTTGTGGCTACTGAAGCCAAGAAGTGCCGTAGGTTTGAGTTGGGCCTGCGAGGTGAGATTCGAGCCATAGTGACGGCTGGATCATTTGAGGCCCTCCGAGAGTTGTCAGATGCTGCGGTGAGGGTTGAGGCTAGCTTGTCGGTGCGATGCCGGGAGCCACATTTTTCTGGAGCTTCGAGCCAGAGGACACCGAAGAGAGGCAACTACAGCGGAGCATCGTCGGCGGGCGATGATCGTTTTGGTAGACCTGGTAGTTTCCAGAGTTCAGGATTCCGTGGTTACCGAGCACAGCCGACTCCGCAAGCCAGTGCGACGTCTGTTGCATCTACAGGGAGACCTGGTCCTACCAGTCGGGATGTGTGTTACTACTATAGGGAGCGAGGTCACTTCCGACGTGCAGATCTATTCACAAAAAAGGATTGTTCACAGCCCGCCACAACAACCTTACAACCAAACTTGTCATCCGTCGGGTGCCTAGTTTGCGGGGGGATGTTAGACTATGTATATATCACCCTAACACACACTGTACATTAGTTCCTAGGTTAAACCCGTGTACCTAAGTCCCTAGTAGAAACTAGACATCAGTTAAGTACTAGGTATAGGACACCTGTCCTATTTGGAGACAGTTACCTACAGTTACATGTATATAGGACATCTGTCCTACTACAGTTAGAAGAAGTTTAAGGAGATAAGATGTAACGACCGTTCCGAAAACTAGGATTATATTAGTGTTTAATGATAGATTTGTGAAGTTAATCGGTGATTAGTTGGAGGTGTTCGGACGCACGGTGCGAAATGACGATTTTGCCCCTAGAATGAGCAAAATATTGACTTTTAATTCGGCGGTCAAATGGATATTGACCGATGACCGTGACATAGTTCGGGACATCACGAGTCCGTAGACAGGTGGCACGTCCGATTCCGACATCCGAGGAGAAAGTTAAGACATTCGGAAGTTTGAGGGTACTTTGGTAATTCGATCGAATATGGGCAAGAAGTTGACTTTTTGAACGACAAGGTTTCTTCACGCAAACCAAGGACCGTTAGGTAGATCTTGACGTCCTGAGTACAATGACAGGCGACACGTCTTCATCGAACTTTTGATGAATTAGTTATGGGTCTAAACATGCCAAGGGCATTTTGGTAATTTTTACCTTAAAGGTATTTTGGTCATTATCCTGCATAGGAATGTGTGCCCAATAAGAGTGGGACACTTGGTTGCATCTGAAGAGGGGACCACCAGGGTATGGACACCTGGCAGAGTCTGGATGGTGGTAGAACATTGTACAACCGCCCTTGTTACATTTAACAAACACGGGTTGGGAACTCAGTGAGAAACAAAAAACAGAGTAAGCAAAAACCCTTACTCCAATTCACCCATTTATTCTCAAGTTTCTGCCTTTGAGTTATAAACAAGATAGTTAAGGAAGGTTGATCTGCGGAGGAAGACGGACACGGCAGTGTTCTCGGCGGTGAGGGGAAGTGGAATCATGGAACCCGTAGGTGTGCCCTGTTCTCCTTCGAAATGGCAACGGGTTCTGCGAAGGTTGAGGTGCCAAATTAAGGTTAAGATGAGGTTCAAGGGGATTCCAGGAATGTCTAGAGTTAGGTTTCGAGACCTGCCGTGGACGGCGGCAGGGAAACTGAAGATGGGTAAGTCTTCCTTCAAAATGGTGTTTCGTGATTTCGTGTTAGTGACTCGGGTTTGATGATTGAGAACTTACTCTTACACTGCCAGGAGAAGAATGGAATCGAAACCAGGGTCTGGAAGGCCTAATATCAGAGCAACCGTTAGGGGGAAACTTCGAGTTTTGTAGGCTTGCTTGGGAGGTAGGATCTTTTATTTTCTTTCTTGAATTATTTAGTTAGATCGAGTGTTTAGTGTAGGACGAAACTAATGGGATTGAAAGGAGTGAAAATAATAGAGAATTGGACGAAAACCGCCCACGTCGGTTCAACTGGACCGGCCTGAACTGAACCAGTCTGGACCTGGTTCGGCAGAGGTTGAAGATGAACAGTGCTGGGCGCGTGGCTCCCACGCGCAACCCCTTTGTGGGGTACGTGAGGGCGTGTGGAGGCCCCTTTTGGGGAAGATTCCAACACAACTTCTAAAGTAATCGATGTAACGAACATTTTGGCGCTGGTTTCGAGTCAATCGGACATCGTCTCGATATATTTCGGGATGTCCGAAGGTTTAAGGCTCGGTTAAAAATAGCTAAAAATACGGGAAAATTATGGGGCTTTAGTATGACCTTTGTGAAGTAGTTAGTGATCTTGGTATGAGATTTGGACAGGTTCGGGAAAGCTGAGGATAGTAGAATGGCCGGGAACGGCGTAAGTGCACGCGTATCGAGGCGACGTCATAATGGTCTGTGAGTGGACTTTGTTTTCTAACTCTTGATGCATGCATATATGTTTTTATATGTTTTCTATACGTGATTCCATGATTTGATTTATGATATTGATGGTTTACGATTTTGCACGGAATTTCACGTTTTACGAGATTTTGTTGGATATTGTGATTTGAACCTGGTTTTCATGATTTGATGTTGGGGTTTGAAATATGATTTAAAATCAATGATTTAAAATAGATTTCGGAAAAGTGTTTTCGGGCTTGAAGCCCATATCAGGAAGTGGTTTTAAGAAACGCGATTTCAGGTTTTTGAATCGAATTTTCGGATGACAATTCGGGATTCGATTTGGAACTTGAAAGTGGATTTCCGGGTTTGGGTTCGAAATGGTTATTCCGGATGCTAGCTTACGGAATGATGGTTTCGAACTCGGATTTGGAAATGGATGTGGATATGAGTTCTGGGTTTGGATTCGGGATCCTGATGAGATTGCAGATTCGGATTCGGAAATGGCAAAAAGGTTTTCAAATGATTTTGGATTGGATTTGTTGGATCTGGTTATTGGGTTTAAAGACCCGGATTATGATATAACGGGGGCGGACCCGAATTGGGTTTAAATACTAGGATTGAGTTTAAACACTCGGGAGTTTAAAGACTCGGATATTGATATTTCCCCCGTAGGCCTGTTGAGTTTAAAGACTCGGATTATATTGAGGCCTGGATTGAGTTTAAAGATTCGGGAGTTTAAAGACTCGGATAGATCCAACAGGTTCGATGGATTGAAATGTGGTTTCAAATGTGTTTTGGTTTTCACTGAGACTTGATGATGATGGTTTTGGGCTGAGGCCCGGGAATTGGAAAAAGAAACTACTTGGTTTTCTTACATGGTTTTATGACATGAATTTGATATGCATGCATTGGTTTTCGCATGGAGGGTAAAAATGTACCTGTTTTATGAACTGTTTTCAACCTTATACTTTATTTTTGTCCACTCGCAGTCTTTTCGTGTTTTCAATACCCTCCAGGTTGTTGCGGCACGGGCTGTTGATCGAGAGAGACGGAGACATCACACCCGCGATCCACAGTAGTTTGGTATACTCTGGGAAGACCGGTTACTTTTCGAATGGTTGGATCGAGAATCCCTTGTCCGACTTACGTGTCGCATGAAGGTTGGACGTTGGTTTAGCCTTCGTGTCATGCGTAAGTTAGACGGAATCGAGATTTAGCCCTTAATCCCGGAGGATTAGGGGTGGGTCCTATCATAAGATCTGCTCTGTCTTATCCCTTAAACAAACCTCAATAAAATGTCATATTGGCTATTGTAATAAACACACAGTTTATGCATTTCTACACCAAATATCGATTTCGATATCGATATCGTTTACGGTCAACAAAAATGACGGAAATTCGGTCTAAAAATTGGAAATTTGGAATAAAACTTTGGGAATAACTTAAGTACCCAATGATAGTTATATATGATTAATAAAAACTACAAAATGACTTTGTTATAATAAATATATGATTAATAATATGACACAATAGGGTTCTGACTATAACTAATAATATAAAATTTAAACATAAACATAAGTTGAAGTGAATTACTATAATTGAATGTTAATATAATTAAAAATATAACAATAAGCACAAAAAAATTTCAATGGAAGAAAAATTATAAAATGTGTAAATATATTTAAAATTGAAAAACAAATGATGAAAAATTAGAGTCAATCTTTGTTCAAAAATGGGAAAGAATTGATATATTTAAAATTGGAAAAAAAATGACAAATAAAGTTGAAAATTTAGAAAAAACGAAGAAAAAAAAACAACAAATGTGCCTTGGGTGGGTTGAACCCACGACCTTAGGTCTGAGGGGCAAAACCTAAACCAACTCAGCTGGCCCGATTTAATTGAAACTACAAGCACCGTATAATATATAAAGGATACAAACGTACACTCTTAACAGTCATCCCCTTCCTCCCGCGGGTCTGCGATTTGGGTTTTTGCGACCCGATGACATGACCCGACTAGAATTCACTTGTTTTACGTCCGATTTTCAAAAAATTTGGTTCAATCTCGATCTTTTTAAGCAAATAATGAGATTTATGGGTTTAAAACAAAACAAAATATCGAAATTTCGTTCAATTTCTTCCCCCTCTTATGTGCCGCCGGTCAATTTTAACGAAATATCAACGAAATTTCGCCAATATCCACCAATTTTTTCATTAGGACTATAACTAATGATATTCCTTTACTCTTTATGCAGTGAAGATCTCAGGTGGTAATACAGTCAACGAAAAATTAACCAAATTAGTTAAATTTTATAATAATATAAAAATTTGAAATCTCCTGCCATATTTTGAAAAAAAAAATAAAATAGAAATAGCCCTAAAATTCAAATAATTAACAGGTAGAGATTCTATACGCGCCGGCGCAGGGTAAGCCTAACTGACACTCACCTAGCGCAAGTTAGAATCCAAATCTAACAGAACGCACCGTAACACATCTGCATAGCTGTCTAGTTTGTTGTCATTCCACGAGGCTTATAAAATGTGGACATGCCGTGGCAACACTTAGTCTGTGGAACCGTTTTAACGGCCTCCAACTAAAGCACCTCCATTCTAAAAAAGCAAATAGCCAGCGAAGCGTCGAAGACTCCAGAGAGCGAGTGTCTCTGTGTGTGAGGGCTTCAACAAAAGCCAATTCAGACGGAGACAGACGCGTCGTCATTTCGTTGTCTCTGAGAGTTCGAGAACTACGGCCGTATTCGCATTTCGGAGGAAAAATGGCGGATCGCTACTTGCTTGGGTGGATCTTGGCCTCCGCTTTCGGCCTCGTGGCGCTATACAAAATTTTGGTGAAGAGGAACGACGACCGCAGCAGAGCTTTGCAGGGGAAGAGAAGCGAGTGCGTGAAGAGTGTAATGGTCTCTACCGGAGAATGTAGATCTACTGACGGCGATGTCGACGTCATCATCGTCGGAGCTGGCGTCGCCGGCGCCGCTCTTGCTCACACTCTCGGGAAGGTGAGAGAATAGGCTTCATCGAACGTCTATTTTTTATTTTCTCAGCAAACGAACACATTTTTAGTTTAATTTTTGTTGTTGTTGTTGATTTGCATTAATGTGGAATTCTGGTTGCATTGTGTGAGGAATCACGCGCTTGAATTCATGAAGAGAAAAGAAAGGTAGTTGCTCTTGAAAAATGGGAGTATTTGGCATTTAATATAAAAAAAGGTTAATTAGGAACAAGCAGTGACACACCGCACACACAATCATGCATATTCATATGGAGCTATTATAAAGAATTACTCTAATGACCTCGCTGAGAAAGCCTTAAATAAGGTAGCTGGTAGCCTACATTTTTAAATATTAATTTTGAATTTTTTCTGGTAATCTTGCTGAATTAAAAAATAATTATATGCACTTTTCGATTTGCTTCAGTGGCTTCTAGTAATTTGTTGTTGCATCACTCACAAAGTCATGATTACTGTCAAAACATTATATATGGACTTATTGCCAGTGGAATCTTTACATATGATCAAGATTGAGGGCGCTTGTGTTCTAATGTTAGTTTTAGCATGCTTACGATGTTAATTGATGATGCCGCGACCTTTTGATTGGATTGAGTATGTTAGTAAACACTGATTCTATTTGTTTGCAATCTCTTATGTTTCTTCTTTAGATTATACCATGTAACATTACTTACCTTATGTCCTGTATCGTCTACTAGCTAGGACTGGTGCTTCTAAAGAACACAATAGGTGTATTACCTCTCTATTAAAGTAGTCAAAAGTAGATTCCTTACATGTGAAGAGTCCAATGTGACATAGTAGTTGTATGCTTACAGTGTTAGTTTATGATGCCACTACCTTTTGATTGGATTCAGTATGTTATTAAACTCTGATTTGTATGGGTTTGCAATCTCTTATGTTTCTTGTTTAGATTGTACCGTGTAACATTACTTACCTTTTGTCCTGTATTGTCTACTAGTTAGGACTGGTGCTTGTTAAGGGCACAATTGGTGCATTACCTTTCTATTATAACGGTGAAAAGTAGATTCATTATATGTGAAGACTAATTTTTCATAGTAGTCTTACCAAAAAGAAAAAAATGTTTATTCAGAATTCCATTTGGTGCCATATACAGATATACCTGTTTGAAGTCTAAAATTATAATGGCCTGCATTTTTGTGAGATTCCGTCTTACTGACCAAATGCACGCTTACCACGCAGGTCCTTGAATGAAACTATGTATAGAGCTACCGCATTTTGCTTGCCCATATTTTGTGTTTGATCTTTTCTGTGTTTGGAGCATTTTGTCTGTACTGTAAAAGGCCACTATTCTTTATGCAAAGAAAATTAAAGATGAAGATGGTCCAAGTGTGTTTGCCCAAAAGGCAACTTACTTTTCTTTTACGTGGTTAAATTCTAGTGCAATTGTTTCATTTGGAAATTGATAAAAGTACTTGAACACTGCAGGATGGTCGTCGGGTGCATGTGATTGAACGAGACTTAAATGAGCCAGACCGAATTGTTGGTGAACTACTACAACCTGGAGGCTACCTCAAATTAATTGAGCTGGGACTAGAAGGTAGGCTCATTTAAACTTTTCAACCATGGGGTTGTGTATGATGTATATTATGCAGCAACCTTCTCTTCAATAGTGAGTTAATCATAACTAATTAAATGATTATATTTTGCACGCCTCCAATTACATCAGAAATCATTAGTTAATGGAGTTTGGATTTTATGTGACTGCAGATTGTGTGGAGAAAATTGATGCTCAGCGGGTTTTTGGTTATGCTCTTTTCAAGGATGGGAAAAATACTAGACTCTCTTATCCCTTGGAAAAATTTCACTCAGATGTTGCTGGGAGGAGCTTTCACAATGGACGTTTCATACAGAGGATGCGGGAGAAAGCTGCAACTCTTCCCAAGTATATCTTCTTTCCCTTGTTTGATACAGATTCAGTGTTGGTTCTTATATACTGTTTGTTTCTTCTTGTTGACTCATTGATAGTAACATGTGCTACTGATAAGCTTTTTTCTTTGTTGAGGGCTTTTTACTCGCTGGTTTTCATGCTTGCCTTTTTCTTTTATTTTGTTCAGTGTGCAATTGAAGCAAGGAACTGTTACTTCTCTTCTTGAAGAAATGGGAACAATTAAAGGTGTGCAATACAAGACTAAAACTGGCGAAGAGATGACAACATATGCACCTCTTACTATTGTTTGTGATGGCTGTTTCTCCAACTTGCGTCGCTCTCTTTGTGATCCTAAGGTGAGGATTGGATAGGAAGATTTTATTGCATTATGCTTGTCTCCAGACTAACTAAAAGAGTTAACAATCAACTTTCCTTGTTGATTCCTTGCAGCCCTATCAGCTCTTATTTACTAAGTTTCTGTTCTGCAGGTGGATGTGCCTTCTTGTTTTGTTGGTTTGATTCTGGAGAATTGCGATCTTCCACATGCTAATCATGGACATGTTATATTGGCAGACCCTTCTCCAATTTTGTTCTATCAGATTAGCAGTACAGAAGTTCGCTGTCTGGTTGATGTACCTGGACAAAAAGTTCCTTCCATTTCAAATGGTGAAATGGCAAAGTATTTAAAGACTCTGGTAGCTCCTCAGGTATGCACTGTTTTTCGTGACTGTTAACATTTTTTTGGTTTCTGCGCTTCTGTTTACCCATTAAATCCAGGATTTTGCTTCATGTTTCCTCTTCACTTATGTTGCAGATTCCTCCTCAACTTTATGGTTCATTCATAGCTGCAGTTGATAAGGGTGCCATGAGGACTATGCCAAACAGAAGCATGCCAGCCACTCCCTACCCTGCACCCGGAGCTTTACTGATGGGGGATGCATTCAACATGCGGCACCCTCTAACAGGGGGAGGAATGACCGTGGCATTGTCTGATATTGTTGTCCTCCGCAATCTCCTCAGGCCTTTGACCAACCTAAATGATCCATCAACTCTCTCCAAATATCTTGAATCCTTTTACACTCTGCGCAAGGTAAGTTGTATGAACACACTGGTGTTTTAAACAGAGAGTTCTGCACTTCCTCTTTTCAGTGGGATCTAAACTTGAACTGACGGCCTTTATAACGTTCCTTTTTGCAGCCGGTGGCATCCACTATAAATACACTGGCAGGGGCACTTTACAAGGTGTTTTCTTCTTCACCTGATCATGCAAGGAAGGAGATGCGCCAGGCTTGCTTTGATTATTTAAGTCTTGGAGGTGTATTCTCAACAGGGCCAGTTTCCCTACTCTCGGGACTCAACCCCCGTCCATTGAGTTTGGTTCTTCATTTCTTCGCTGTTGCAGTGTATGGTGTTGGTCGACTGTTGCTTCCATTCCCATCACCTAAACGTGCCTGGATTGGAGCCAGATTAATTTCTGTGAGTATAAACTTTTTTTTTCTTTCTTTCAAGTTTTTGCTTTTGGGATATGCTTTTTTCACCCTATTTCTGAGTATACGCGTTTTCTGCAGAGTGCCTCAGGAATCATCTTCCCAATAATTAAGGCAGAAGGAGTTAGACAAATGTTTTTTCCAGCAATGGTTCCAGCATATTACAGAGTGCCCGTCTCAAGTGAGAAACAGATAACCAACACCAAAGATTGCGTAAAATGAATATTGCTGTCTGGAGAGGCTCCGATTTGGACTGCCAACAACCATTCCTCGTTTGAAGTTGAGGAAGGGGAAGGTGAATGAAAAGAAGCAAAAAAGGGAAAGATCTGTTGTGGTAATCGTAGATTTTTTTGTTTTTTCTTTTCTAGGACTCTTTCGTTTTATGTATTTATACCTTTATTTTTTCAAGTACATAGTAGAAAGAAAGGAAAAAAACTCTTCATTTATTCATCCATCCATCTTATGACTGATTCAAAACCTCAATGTTATTATTATTTTGCGATGATGCGACTCTATAATACGACTAATATTAAATTAATGCGTTTCAATGGCCAAAAATAAGAATTGAATTATATACACTGCAAAATTTGTTGAAAACTGTTTTGACATTATAATACAAAAGCCTATGGTTGCATAGTAGCATGTTCACCAAATACATAGCTGCCCAGCCTTTGCTTTTATGCGTGTAAAAAGAATCGCCAATTATTTCCATATGATACAACACCAAATGAAGATTCAAATTTTTCGAAAGGCAAAGATTAATCTACTCGGAATTATGTTTTACCACTATAATGCAAAGAAAACGTGAACGTGTCCAGTTGAATTGAATAGTCCAGGGTTGTGCGCGGTCGAAAATCCCAGGCTGTATAATTCAGCCGTTCACAGATTTGTGTTTCCCCTCTCTTTCTTAATTGCCTCATAGGACGTCATTACCTCTTTAAACTTGGCTTCCGCGGCCTCTGCAACAAAATTCGAAGCAATAAAAACTTCAATGCGAAGTAATGGCACTGCCTTACAAGAATTTGGTAATTGCCAATAATAGCACACCTTTATTATTTTGGTTCTGATCTGGGTGAAATTGCTTTGCCTTGGTCCTAAATGCCGTCTGCAAGAATTATGTGTTAGGATAAAACAATACAAACAAATAATCCAGTAAACTTTTCTATTGAAATATAGAATCGGTAACAGCTGCTCGAACTTCAATACAACACGACATATCAGAATTATGCTCTTAATTATAACAATCCCATGTTTACCACATACCAACACTCCCTTGTATTTTCAAAGCGTTCATTAAGAGATGCAATTTTTATATTTTACACCCTATCGAAGGTCAATCATCAAGACTCCTAACATAGAAATTGTCATGCAAATGTAGAGGAAAAGACACATCAGCTTAAGCAGTATGCACAATTGCAGGGAATACCTTGATTTCAGCATCCGTGTAAGGTGCCTTTCTAAACCTGTTGAAAAAGGAATAAAAATGTCAGGTTCACCACTATTCATGATATTTGAGTGATCATGCAATTGCATGTCCAACAGACGCACTTCAGGACAAAGGACATACAAAAACTCAACTTCATGCACCAGCCAGATATACACTACGAAAGATACACTGCAAAGTGAGCCTTTATCTGTCACGATATATGCATATCGTGCTTGACTTATGCTTTAATTGCTTGAACCTAACGAATCCCTATTAATCCCCTATAGCAATTGAATTTAGCAAAGCTCTCACCTAGGATATAAGAAATGAAACGTCATTGAAAGAGAGAGCTTTGGCCTCCAAGAAACTAACTATATTTGAAAAGCTTCCATGCAGCTAAGGTTAATAATTAGATGCATCTGGTTTGGCTCCCTAGCCTGTACCTGGTAGCTACAACCCCTTGAACTATCAAGGACTATTAACTAGTGTACCATTATACATTACAAGTAGAGCAGGAGAATAGTACAAAAGCTCAGATATTCCAAACCCATTATGTGCCATGGAAGTCAGGAGCAGCTAGGAGGAAAAGTCATTAAGAGTACATTAGGCTGATCAATTGCACAAAGTTATGCCTTCCCTAATAACTTCTATTCGATCGCTTGCTTTTCAACATAATTAATAAGTTGATAAATTTTCTTTTCTTAACAAGCCGGTAATATTATGTATAAGAATACATAATTTATAAGAATACAAAGTTATACCTTCCCTAATAACTTCTATTCGATCGCTTGCTTTCCAACATAATTAATAAGTTGATCAATTTTCTTTTCTTAACAAGCTGGTCATTTTAAAACTGATCCACACGAAGACACAATTTATAAGAACACAAAAGTGCAAAATGATTCTGAATATCGCGGATTCTGATTGTGATTAGGTTTGTGTAACCACTAACTTTACCTGTCAAGTCCCAAAACTGAGTAGTGATGTGATAATAAGTAGCTGGCATTTTCTCGAGGCGTTTCCCTGTAGTTACTCCTTCGGTCTTTGAAAGATGCATCAGTCTTCCAATACCAATCTTCCCGGAAATGTTGATGATATGCACCTTCACCATTTTCCCTCCAGCTCTCGTAGGTTCTTTTGTACTTATTCCTCTCTCTATTGAACACACTTTGCATACGCCTTATACGTTCCTATAGAGGACAGAAAATCTTGATAAATTTTACAAGGTAAGCACTACAAACTATTTTAACATTGGAGTTGCAAATATGGATTTTGAGCTGAGTAGGTTTTTGTCATGCAATGCGATGACTTCTCTTCCAATTCTATTGCACTTAAGGGGAACAAGTTTTTTGAGTAAAGGGGAACAAGTTTTTTGAGTAAAGGGAAACTGCAACTACAGTAATTTGCTAAGGTTCAAATATGGGAAAGGAGCATTTATTTTACAATAACAGTCGAGGATTTTACAAATACCGAAAAGAGCATGAATTAATCAGAATTTTACAAAAACACTTAACTCAATTAACAGATTGTTGGAAAAAAGAAAACCGGAAAAATAGTACACATTGAAAACGCACCACTCTCTCCAGTTCCTCTTCTAACTCCTCTTGCATGCGACGATTATATCTTTTCCATGCCTCCTCCTGAAAAGATGTCCTGAATGAGCTACCACTTCCTCCTCTCGAGGATGATTGTGACCTGAACAACTTTAGCCATGCAATCAAGAACCTGATCAGCTCCAGAAACCACCAATAAATAACCCTAATCTTAATTCTAACAAAAAAAGAAAAGAAAAAGGAAAAGGATAACTTTCCAATGGGAAAGTTTACTACAATTGGCCTCTCTAAAATCTAAATTTCTTTCAAGCATACAGTTTTTGGTTCACAAAAAAAAAAGTTTGAAATTTATAAAATCTACTATAAACTCATTATTTGTATGATTATCTACCTGAGTATAGACCCAATCAACGGTCCTACGAAGCTGAGAAACCTGCGAAATTCCCACACAAATCTCAATTCTCAATTCCTATCTGCCGCAAACTTTGCAGATTGAACTCTCATTCGTATAAGAAATAAAATGAAGAGAGTTGAACTTACGGCGAGAGTGGTGGCGGTGGCGCCAATTAGACCAAACGCGAGAATTCCCCAAATCTTCATGTCTTCTTCATCTTTTGTAGGATAGGGTCTGTTTGGCGGTGTCCATGGGCCATTCTTATTCTTACTCCGATTACAATCGTCGTCGCTCATTGTCCCCGCAAATTGTCAAACTTCGGATGTCGAATTCAATAACTACTCTTTTCAGATGGTAAATGTACAGGAAACCAGACAACCATGGTTAGGGTTTCTCCTCCTTATTTTTGCCCAAAACAGAAAAAACTTTATGAATTGTATTCCTATTTCCTCACTGACTCACCGCCTCAGAATGCGACTCTGGAATTCTCAATGGAAATGGAGTTTGAACTTTGAAGACATGTGAAAAGAAGAGAATCCGAGCTTTGAATCTCTGGTGGTGTGGGCTTCTTTGAAATTGGGCCTTCCGCTTATGGGTCCAATGGGCCTACACAGAATTAAAGTCAAAAATAGAAAAAGAAAAAGGATGCTTCGTCTTCAAAGTTCAACATTTACGATGTGGGTTCCTTAGCGCTCTTCTTCTGGTAAAGCTGATGCATTTGGCAATTTCATATCAATTATTTTGGTTGATTTCGTTCGCTGTTAGCTTTATATATCTAACAGAAACATTGGATAAACCATGTCTCGGAGGCCAGTGAATACGAATTTGAACCCGTCTCGGCGATTTGGGGACAATGGAGGCTTTTTTCCCTCATCTTCTGCCAATTCTAAATCGAGGTCTTCGCCAATCTTATCAGTCACCATAATTGCCGTGGTAGTTAATACTCATTTTTATTTTATTACTTGTTGAGTTGAAAATATGAATGCATGGTTCATTGGATTAATGGCAATGGTTAATTTTCAGGGAGCATTGCTTCTTCTTGGTTATTCATACAGCGGCAGAGGTTTTTACCTTTTCACTCTCTTTGTTTTTGTTACTTCTAAAAGGTGAGGATTTTCTCTGCTTACCCTGATTGAATTTGATTATGTGACTGAATGTAGGTGGAGTTGGTGTTGTTAAAGGGGTTACTAGTAGGGTTGAAGGTAAATTTGCTACATTTTCTCTGTTATTATGTTAATTATATTTATCTGCTTGTGTGGGATTGATTTTAAAAAAAATCGTTCCATTAGAAACTATGTTGAAGTTGTTTGTGTAATGAAACTCCATTTTCTAGTTCATTAAGAACATCAATGTTTGTTTTTCGAGCTGCTTTTGGAAGAAAAAAAGTCCCGCATCGGAAATTTGAGAACTTAGGAGGAGTTGCAGTACTCCCCCCATCGCCAATAGGTTTTGGGGTGGAACCTCAGCTTCCTTCACGAAGCAGGTGGCATTTTGTTAGGTGTTTGCTTGTTATGAAAATTTTCATTGTCATATATGAAGATTTCAGCTGCAGGTGATTACTCATGCACAGCGGACGTCCAACGAGCAATTCCTGTTTTGAAGACAGTATACGGTTACAGCATGCGTAAGGTTTTGCATATTGGCCCTGATACTTGTACAGTGGTTTCTAAATTGCTGAGTGAAGATGGAATTGAAGCCTGGGGTGTGGAGCCCTACGATGTTGAGGATGCTAGTAGAAGTTGTAAAGCTCTTGTGCGCAAAGGCATAGTGCGTGTTGTTGATATCAAGTATCCGCTTCCATACAGGCCAAAATCGTTTTCGATTGTACTTATTTCAGATGCGTTGGATTATGTTTCTGAAAAATACCTCAACAAGACCCTTCCGGATCTAGCAAGGGTATCAGTAGAAGGTCTTGTGATTTTGACAGGTGAATCTTATTCTTATCTCTGCTTGTTAGATACGTTTATGCATGTATTTGTATATACATTTATGTAGGTTGCATTTAGACATACCCTTTTGTTCTCATACCAGGTTTAAAGTGTATTTTCTCCTTTTGACTCTTCATGAGCTCCATATCCTTGAGGTTCTTCTACCTAATTATGGTCACAGCATTTGCAATTCTATGCCCGTCATTGGAGACTTGGAAGACTTGCACCAAATTATTGATGTGTGAATCCATACAAACCCAATCTCATATATTTCTAGAATCATCGTCTTGCTGCATATACCATGAATTTGGATTTGAAAATCTGTAACATTGTGACCAGCACGACTGTCTTAAGAATTTTCAAGGATTATGATACTGAACACTGTCAGTTGGTTTAAGAAGTTAACATCTCACTAAGGAATAGAAAGGTGACATAAGTTTTTTTTTTCTTGGTAATCTTTCATAAAATGTGCTTCTTTGACTGCCATATAGTCCACCTCGGTTTGCCTCTTACGTTTTTGAAGATGTATTTCAGGTTCTTTGAGAAGATATTGTCTTCTTTTTTGTCCCAAATTTAATCTTTTGTTCCTATCAATAGGAAACCCATGTTTTAGTGAGAAAATGTACAAATCTGTTTGACTCAGTGAGATCTTTGACATTTATCACATAGGTTATCCTCGTAAGCAGAGAGCTAAAGCTGCTGAGGTCTCCAAGTTTGGTAGGGTGGTAAGTAACTGCTGCTTATTGAGTTATAAGATCCTCTAGTTTCCCTTATTTGTGCTTGGTTAATTATTCATTGAGTGTTTGTATGTTCTGCTTTCCGAAGATAATTAAATTCTTCTGATTATGTATGCTATTTTCCTTTGGGACTGATGAACACACACCCACGCACTCATACAGAACAGAGTAAAATCACGAGTGAGATGATGATTATTATCATTTCTACCTTATCTTGATTTCTAAGTAGTTATCAGGTTTTACATCATTGAATTTGTTTATTCCTGAATAACTTACATATTGGGATGTTGCCTTTCCGAAGGCAAAACTGAGGAGCACATCGTGGTGGACTAGTTATTTTAGTCAGGTTAGCTTGGATGAGAACGAAGGTGCCACTGAGAAGTTTAATTTGGGTGCAGCAAAGCTTTCACATGCCTCAAACTGCCAAGTTTTCCACCTCAAGTCATTCACTTGACATCTTCACTCACATATTTGCCTGTCTTGAAGCTGCTCACTACAGTGACTTCAATTTTTTGGGAATCTTTTCCACAACCTAACCTTATTTTTTCATATGTTTATTCGTTCATTAAATTCCTTTGGGATGTGAAGGCATGTTTTTGTATGGCGAGCCAAGAGTGCTCGATTTAAGTTGTTTCCTCTGCACTTAGTTTCTCGGTGATGAATCAAATCTCGTATTTTATCTGTTCTTGTAATAGGCTTTGCAGTAGCTCGATGTTAATCAATGAGTTGTAAACTTTCGTCAAGACAGTTATTAAAAACTCAGAAAATCAAGAACTTGAGTCCAGATTTTGGGGTGCTTGACAATGTGGGTTTCCATGCTTTGGAGTTTGGAGTGGTTGGATGTTTACAATTTCGGTTCATAGTTTGGAGGTTTTGGGATTAGCAAATTAAGAGAAATCAGTACTAATTGAATTGTCATTTGTGTTAGAGTAGAGCCTAACTACACAATTGATTAGAATGGATACGCTTCCTTTTTAGTACTCGGATTTAAATCCTCTTCTAATTTAGATATTCAAATTAAAAGAATATATTTTTGTGGACATCATTATTTTGCTCCTTACCGTCTTCAATGTTTAATAATGTGGACTCAAATTGCCATCATTTCTTAATGCCGTCTTGCACGTTTAATAATGTGGAGTCCAATGATAGTTTTTTCCACTCTTAATACTGTGAATTTCAATGATGGTTCATCTAAAGTTAGAAGAAAGAGGTCACAAGCGTAAGAGAGGGATGAAGGTGACTAGGTGACACTATTGATGTTGTGAGGGCAACCACATAGGAAATTTTTGAGGGTACAAAATGACCCAAAATTTAAAAAATCACTAATTGAACCCCTATATTATGTACTTGTAAATATTCCACATATATCCTACAAGTATTTGATACGTATCCCCTTGTACAAAAATGTTTCAAGAACTTTTTCGATACAAGTGTATTTATATTGCACTTAGATTTTGTATCATTCCAAATTGGAGTTTTAGTGCTTTATAGCAGCAGGCTAGTGATATTTTTTTTCATTTTAAGGTGAAGTGATCTCATGTTGGTCTTATATTTCAATATTATAAATAATAAAATTGATACTCAATTATATAATCTCTATCTGCCAATACAACACTCTTACCATTATGTATCCACTTGGTTATGAAAATCCCACAAAGCATTATTAATAAAAATGTGAAGAGAAAGTTCGGACAAAATCTTTTAGTATATATATGTGATCCAATAAGGTTGATGACATAAAATATTATGTCTGGCAAAAATATCACCTTAATTATGATACGGTACATATTTGTTTCTTAATGATTTAGAAAAAATTTTAATTAGTTTTTTAATTTATTTCATGCATTTCAATTTTTTTTTACGGGTATGAATAATTGCATTTAAGGGGGTTTACGGTTTAACCTATATCCTACCAGTGAGTAATGGATCCCCACGATTCCTTTCAGTATTTGTTTTTTGAGGGTTTTGATAGATTAATTGGATATGGGCTTTCATTTGATTGTGGCGGTGCCATGATCCAGGGCCATTACAGGTGGGTTTTCAGGCGTTGGATAGCCTTCATGGGCTCTACCATTGCCTCTGGTGCATTGCCTGTGGATCAAAGCATCTAGGAACGTATTGGTGGCGAGTGATCATGCCATGTCATCTCTAGAATTTCACGAGGATTATGGTAGTATGTGTGGTAGAGGCGACATTGGCCTATCTCTACTTGTTGTCTACATTTTTTTTTGGTATGTTTAAATATTCAGTTTGGCTTGTCCAAATAATTTCAGCACTCTTTTTGATGGTTGAGTAGTGCTGTAGTGGGTTGGGTCTTCTCTTTTATGAGACTGTTAAATCCAATAGCTCTTCTATAGGCTACTCGTGTTGGGTGATTAGAGCTTGCGATGATTGGCCCTTTGCGCCACAATGGCCTTGATGGTGCATAGGATTTTGTAATTATGTTAGTTGAGTTTGATTTCCTAGGGATCTATCACAACTTAGTCACTAGAAGTATTTTATCAATGATTATTGTCAAGCGATAGTTATATTTTAGCTTTTCTTCGCTCTATAATTTTGTTTTGTGAATGAATTTGGTTTATTAAAAAAAACATCATGAGTTACATAATTTAATTTCCTTTTGTCTAAAAGTTATCATATAAGAGAATGAATCATAGAGGAGAGCAAAGAGATAAACACATCATATCTTCTGGTGTAAAGGAGGGTACTGAAAAGAAAGGAAACTTATTGATCTTCTTGGAGGATGTTGTGTTAATGGTGTTCATGGATAAGGTTTCTACCAAATCAGTGGGAGACAGTGAGTCTGGAACTCTGGATGATAAATTACTTGGAAGTTGGAAGAAGGGATAAACCCCAATATCCCATGAATACCTTAGTTGCCTAGGCTTATGTGTCGCATGTACAATTTCCAACCTATCTTTGCTACTTTTGGGATTAATTGTTGGTTGTAGCTAGAGGGGATATGTCTTTGTGCATTCGAAGACCAAGTTGTTTCCTTTGGGTCATCCGATATAATTGGAGATGAGAGGTTGATGGCACCTCCAGCCCATTTTGTACAACAAAGGAAATTGCTAACTAGCCTTTGTTTTGGATGTGAATTCTTAGTAGATATGACATCCAAGATTAGGTTATCCTTACTTTTTTACTTAAATAATTGTTTGTTATCTTTATATAAAAGTGCTGATGATAGTGTTTACATCCGAAAAAAATTCTCTCTAAGCCCAAGACAATGGCTCGCGAAAATTAAAGGTTCAAAACAAATACAAGCTCAGCCCAAAGAGCTTTGAGTGTGAAGAAGAAGAAGGTGTAAACAGTGCTGACAAAATGCAAAGAAAACAGAGTTAAATGGGGAGTGTCATAACGGAAAAATGGGGAAATTAGACCCACGCGGGACCCAATTCAAACAAGTGTATAAATAGAGAACAACCCAGCTTCTCAAAAGAACGTAATCGATCAATCAAACTCATCAAATTGATCTCTATCACTTTCTGAACCTTTGAACACCTTTAACCAAGGTTTCATGGTTTAAAAAAGACTGGTCTTTGTAAAAAAAAATTACTTTTTTCAACTTAGAAAATCAAGATGCAGTTTCTCTTCTCACCTCTACGAGGCATTTATGTAACTGCCTAATCGCATTTCTGATCGCTCCAGAATTAATGTCATAATGGTTCATTTCCTTGCACAAGCCTTCTTTCCGACTGTTCAGTGTCATAAGGGTTCCCCAACTGACCAGTTCATGGAATTTCAGTTCATGGAATTTCATCTGAGGTTAGCGACAGATCAACCTTCTTTCTGACCATTCAATGTCATATGGGTTGATATTGTCAACTATCGGCTCACGAAAAGTCATCATGACTATCGGTTCACAGATAGTACTCGGCCACCATTTCACGGAAAGCCATCCCGACTACCGACTACACGGAAGGTCATCTCGATTGCCAACTCATGCTGGTCACTGAAGAACTCAAACCTCCTTTTTGACATCTTGTCGTCCCATTTGAGTGTTCTGTCATCTAATGACATGATTTCAGATTGATATTTATTTCAGTTAATGATTTCTAGAGTTTCTTGCTTGTTACAAACTTGAAACACAAATTTTTTTTTTACTTTTTTGTACTTGTAATTTCAGTTGTTATTCAATTCTAGTACTTTTACATTTCCATACTCGTACTTTCATTTCCATTTCAATACAAACTAGATTTTCTTAAGTAAGTGATTGGTACTCGATATACACCATCCGAGTGTGGTTTACGATTTTCCAAGTCGGGATATCATCCTTGTGCATTGGTCTGAATACTTCGATTCCGACTCAAGAGAAACTGAGACCATTGTCCATTTAACAACCAAAATAACAACGCCGCCAACATGAATATCATGGCGAAACAAAACTTATGAACTTGGGCTACGTTGGAAATAAATATTTTAAGTCCTTGGAAAAGGCATAGAAAAGAATAACGCAAAAGATTTCTTGTCTGCCTGCCTGCCTCACAATCGGTTTGATCAGAAGAAAGGTTTTTGGGCTGAAAATGAAACCCATTTACATTGTCTAGTAGCAGCTTCTACTACTAGCATGCCTGCACTTGAGTTGAGAGGCCTGCTTGCTTCTTGGTCTGCCCATCTAGGGATCGACCATATATAACTGAAGACCTATCATATTCAGCCCATCCAGCATCTCTACACCTTACCATCCAATGCAAAATAGATCCCCACGAGTGGTGCGCCTCTCTCACTCCGCAAAAAGGTTCCACGCAGAGGTTCAGTAAGGGTTGTCTCGAGACATTCGACTTCTAAAATGAGAAAAACATTTTGGGCAAAAACATATAGGTTGTTAAAAATGCCATAAAAGCAAACCACACGTCATTTAGTTGAAAAGTGTCTTATCATTTAGTATTATATCATGTTACAAAAATAGTCCGACTCAAAAATTTCTCGAATGAACTTTATCTGAAGTCGTAATTGAGAGCCATTTTTCCACACTTGGGCATATGAAAAGCTTGAGATCTGGCCATGACTGAAGATGTAAATAACTTGAGAGGAGACTCAGTGTGACATGACCCATCCCAATCCCCTAGATTATCGTGGGATCTGCCCTACTCCCGTCTGACACCACGTGCCAGATCAGGGATAAAACTATAACCCGCTCGGGGTTTCCAGATTGGGCAGTGACTTGTGGAGTCCGTAGTGGCATGTGATGTCTCGGTCTCTGCTATAGCCCGCATCCGCGAACAATTTGAAGGGTATTAAAAATATTAAAAGTTGTGAGTGGACAAAAATAAACAATTTATAAAACCATTTAACAAAAAGACATTTATACCCTTCACTTAACAACATGCATGCATTAGAAAACAGTATCTCATATACTTTCTTAAAAGCAAATCATATGGTTTTTCAAATCAATACACAGTGAAAACATTCATCAATCAAAGCCATTTCCTCGATAGGGTCTCAGCCCAAAACCAAATGTGTCGACTCGAAAATTCGAAAAAGGAAATTTTGTAAAATTGAAGGAAAGGACGATTTTGCCCCTAGTTATAAGGGCCAAAAGTTGACTTTTTGATCGGGACACTATTTGGACTGGCTGTAAGGACAGTTGGATAGGTCTCGAGATGATGAGTTCGTAGACAGGTGGCATGCGTCAATCGGAGTTTGGATGACAAAACTACGGGTCTAGGAGTGTGAAGGGTATTTTGGTAATTTGTGCAAGCAGGGGCAAAATGGACTTTTGGGCAGGTGAAGGGCTGATTTAGCTTTCTTAGTGACTCACCTAGCCTAATTGGTGACATATGTCACCCTAATAGTCGAATTAGTGGCTTGGTCAGGTGATGAGGTTTGAATTATCTATTCAAACCACTTTCTACTGTAATTGTACATATATACGTACGGTGAGAAAACAAAGATCTCAATATGCCCAACTAAAGGCAACAAAAATCCTCCCCCCCCCCCCCCCCTGATCGATCAAATTGGGAAGAATAGAGAGGGGGCGAATAGAGAATTAATGAGGGAATGGAGGTAGGAAACTGTGGAATGAAACCCAAAACCTAACCCTTAGAATTTCGAAATGGATCAAAATGCAAAAGTGGAATTAGAGATCCCAATGAAAAAAATGGACCTTTGTAGGAGCTTTCTGGGATTGATTGGAGTGTAATCATCTCAAAATTGAGAAGAATTGACCCAAAAATGGGCAAAAACACGACTGGCGACGGTTCTGAAATCCCATGGTTGAGTTCGAATAATTAAGTGTAAGATGGACTCAAATTGAACTTGAATTCATGATTTGAATGAAGATATGATGCTACCTATGTGATTAGAATAAGGACATGGGTTGAAATTGGGTGGAACCCGATTAATAACCCATCGGGTATTCAATCGAATCGATTGGTTTTGGGCTCGAATTCATGAAATCAGGGATACAGATCCTTAATTAAGGTCCAAATGATATTAATGGATGAACTAATTAAATAAATTGACTTGGAATTGAAAGGAATCCGAACGGGTTGTGTCGCGGGCTAACGGGTTCGAATTACAGGAAACGGGCAGAGAAGATGAACAGTGTCATGCACTGTAGCAGGCACGTGGCTCCCACGCGCAGCCACTTGTGGTGGCACGTGAAGGCCAGGCTGCAGCTAAGGTCAACATGAAACTTGATCCTCTCAATGTAATGAACATTTTGTCATTGGTTTCAAGGAAATCGGATATCGTTTCGATAATGTTCAGTGTATCCGAAATTTTCAGATACGTTTAAAATACGTATTTCAATCCCGAAAAAATTGAGGAAAATTATATGAGGTATATTGAAGTGTTAGTGGCCCTCGATAATAATTTTGGACAGAAATTGTGATTTTCGGAATTTACGGAAAAACGTGCAGCTCGGAAGCGGGCCGTTTGAACGGTGTGAGTGGACGTTTGTTTTATAAACTAATATGCATGCATAGTTAAATGTTTTACATGATTTATTGCATTATTTGATTTGCAATGATTTCATGATGATTTGATATGATTAATTGTTGGATTTATGGATTATTTAATCAGTTTTTGGGCACGTTTTACGAGAAAGGTGAAATGATGATTTTGGGCTAGGCCCAGGGTTTTAAAATGCTGCTTTGACTTGGATTTTGAGTCAAGAACCTTGTGAAAGCCTGGTGGTTGGCTTTTTGAGTTTTTTTTTACTGTAAGCTAGCTTCTCGAATGCGACTGAGCCTGGATGTAGCACTCGGATGCGTCTGATCATGGGGATGTGTTCGCCCAGATGTGTCTGATCCCGAGAATGTGGCTGGATGGTTGCCTACGCGTAGCGCGTATGTGATTGTGTGATTGATTGTGCACTTGTGAGTAGTGTTGTTTGATGTTGATTTGATTTTGGTTCTTTGTGTATTGGTAATGAGTACAGGTTTTGGTCTTTGTGGTCAGGTTAGTGTTTTCATATGTTTGGCTTGAGAGCCGGGATTTGATACTTTTCATGTGATTTGGCTGGAAATCCGGTGATGGTTATTCATATGTTTTACACTATGCAAGCATGGTTTGATAAACTGGAGAGGAAAATGGTCTATTTGAAATGCATTTTCAAAGGCTATTATTTTGTCCACTCATACCTTTTCTGTTTTATTGACCCTCTAGGTCGTGGCGCCATTGTCAGGACCCACCCCTAATCCCCCGGGATTAAGGGCTAAACCCCGCTCCTGTCTAGCTTACGCATGACACGAGGGTCAAACAGACGCCTAACCTCCGTGTGACACGTAAGTCGGACGAGGGAGTTCCGATCCGACCATCCCGAAACTTCCAAATTTCCCAGAGTGCGCAGAGTCTACTGTGGATCGTACGTGTGATGTCTCCATCTCTCTCGACCAACAGCCCGCGCCGCAACAGCCTGGAGGGTATCAAAAACACGAAAAGACTGTGAGTAGAAAAAAATAAAGTTTAAGTTCAATAAAACAATTATCAGAAAACTCATACATTTATACCCTCCGCGTAAAAACCAATGCATGCATATCAATTTTACGTCATAAAACCATGTACGAAAACCAAACACATTTTCTTTTCCTCAACCCGGGCCTCAGCCCAAAACCACAAAAATCATTTCATCCGGGGCACTGCCCAAAACATCATCATCAAGTCTCAGTGAAAACCCAAAACACATTTAAAGCCACATTCTCATCCATCGAACTTGCTGGATTTATCCGAGTCTTTAAACTCCCGAGTCTTTAAACTCAATCCAGGCCTCAATAATATCCGAGTCTTTAAACTCCCGAGTCTTTAAACTCAACAGGCCTACGGGGGAAATATCAATATATCCGAGTCTTTAAACTCCCGAGTCTTTAAACTCAATCCGCGTCTTTAAACCCAATCCTGGCCCGTCCCCCTTCAAATCAATATCCGGGTCTTTAAACCCAATAACCAGATCCAGAAAATCCAATCCAAAACCATTTGAAAACCATTTCTAAATCCACATCCAAACCTGAATCTGAAACCACCGGTCTGATGCCCTTCTGGCATGCAGAACCGTTATTCCGAATCCAGACCCAGAACTCATTTCCTTCTCATTTCCCGATCCGAGTCCGCAACCATCATTCCGTAAGCCGGCATCCGGAATAATCATTCCGAACCCAAACCCGAAATTCCATTTCAAGTCTTGAATCGAATCCCGAATCGTCACTCGGAATTCCGATTCCGAAACCCAAAATCACCTTTCCGAAAACCACTTTGAACTGCCCGAAAATACTTTCCAAAATCCTTTTACTTTCTTTGAAATCCAACCGTATTTCAAATCCCGAAATCCACCGTTAAAACCAGGTTCAAATCACGATAGTTATCAAAGCCTCGTAAAACGTGAAAATCGTCGTTTTCTCGAAAATGTGCAAACCCATAAACCATCACAATCATAAATCAAATCATAGAATCAAGTATAGAAAACATATTAAAGCATATATGCATACATCAAGAGTTAGAAAGCAAAGTCCACTCATAGACCATTTCAGCGTCGCCTCGATACGCTCGCACTTACGCCGTCCTCGGCCATTATCCTCGGCTTTCCCGAACCTGTCCAAATCCCAATATAAGGTCACTAACTACTTCACGATACTCATACTAAAACCCCATAATTTTCCCGTATTTTTAATTATTTTTAACGGAGTCCTAAAACCTTCGGACAGCCCGAAACATATCGAGACGGTGTCCGATTGATTCGAAACCAGCGCCAAAATGTTCGTTACAACAAATACTTTAAAAGTCGTGATGTAACAATCCTCAAACTAGGCCTCACGCGTCCCCACGCGCGTCTAGAAGGTTCTGCGCGTGAAACCCACGCGCGTGAACAGTGTCACCTTCTTCCTCTTGCCGACCTGGTTCAGTCCGGTTCGACCAAGCCGGCGTGAGCGGTTTCGTCCCATTTTTGATCCGTTTTAAAACCTAATTAGTCCATTAGTTTCGTCCTTCTCCTCTTAATCTACTAACCTAATCAATTTGTAACAAAAACCACGAATTCATACCTTCATAATCAAGGGTTCAACCCGTACTCTGTAACCTCATCCTCTATAGTTTTTCCGGCTTCCTCCAGCCTCCAGATTCATCCTAATTGACTTGTTTCCCTTCCATAATCATGTTCCAATCATTAGTTTGCGTCGTCAAGGTCTACAAACCCATAATGGAATTTAAAATCTAAACTTACCGTAACGGGTTTACCGGCCACGAAATCACGTCCATTCGACTCCCAGACACCTCAGAATCACGATGCCATATTCAAGTAAGCTCCTGAACCCTTATCTGTGACGTTCAATTGTGAAGGTAAAAACAGAGGACTTGTGGGTTCCTCTCAATTCCGCCACTGTCCCTTACTGTCGAACCTCGCTGTGACCACTAACCATCCTATCTAAGCTCCCTCTCTCCTTTCCTTTCAGACCACAAAGGCAAAGAATGAGGTTTGAGTGGTGTTAGGAAGCTGAGTTCTCTCTGTTGCACACGGCACTCTGCCTCTCGTGATATCAAAGCCACCGTCCACGGCGGTGATTGATTTCGACACCACCACACTCGTCCTATGCTCCTCTCCATTGTTTCTTCACACTCAAGGCCGGAAGATGACAATTAAGGGACCAATTTGACGGGTTCTCTCACGGTTGCACCTCCCCTCTGCTTTTTCAACTCCAAAACGATTTAAACCGCCGTGTAAACGTGTGAGGCGGTCATCAGTGTTCCACAACCATCTGGAGAGGGACACTTGTCAAACTCCCGATGGTCCCTTCTTCAGATGCAACCAAGTGTCCCACTTGTATTGGGCACACATCCCAATGCAAGAGAAAGACCAAAATACCCTTTTTAAACCCAAAATTACCATTTTACCCTTACTGTTTTAGACCCGTAGCTTGCCTGTCCTAACTCCGATGAACACGTTCCGCCTGTCATCGAACTCAGGACGACGAGATCTACCCAACGGTCCTAGGTCAACGTGTCAAAACCCGAACCTATGAAAAGTCAACTTTCCCCCTATTTTAACCAATTTACGGTTATGTCCTCAACCTTCCGAACATCATAACTTCCTCCTCGGATGTCAGAATCGGGCGTGCCACCTGTCTACGGATTCGTGACGTCCTAAACTACGTCCTGGTCATCGATCAAAACCAAATGACTGCCCGAACTAAAAGTCAACAATTTGCCTAAACTAGGGGCAAAATCATCATTCTAGGCTAACGACCCCATCGAGACCAACTAACCCCCGATTAAGCTCATTAATCTTATCTTAAACAATTCCTTAACCCCAGTTCCTGGAACGGGTTGTTACAGCCACAATCGAGGCTGATTGGGAGGTGGAGGCATGAGTGAGCGCATGTGCGGTTATCCCTTGTTTGGCAAGTGCTGAGGGTAATTTCGGAACTTTAGTTGACTTGTTAGACGGGAGCAGGACCGTGTACGGTTATCTATGTCCTTCAGGGACAGGTCCTGTCACAAATCACGTAGGGTCGCAGTCCAAATCAAAACCACATGGGATCTCAGTCCAAAACAATCTCATAAATCATCTCAATAGAGCCTTTGCCCGAAACATAGACTCACATCCGGAGTCTCATGAAAACATGAGTAACCAATCCTCTTTATCCAATATCCAACAAACCATCTCACTCGTCACGATATCAGCGATACACGTGCGACTCAAGATTACACATCCTAGTATACACCAAGCTCGGAGCCCGTTGCTCGACATCTAGGTGTTCTAACTCAGGTTCGGAACCCCTGGCTCGACGTCTGAGCAATGACATCAACATGTTCGGAACCCCTGGCTCGAAGTCTGCAAAATTTCCTTCTCTGACACTCCTGCAGGCAGTGTTATCGTGACCTCTCTAGGATCTATGACATCTGGAGGCTACCACGCCAAGATCTACGACATCTGACGAGACCAATCACATCATAGAGGATGGTAGTATGGAAAATATTTCACAAATCTCAAATCATCTCAAAATATCTCAATGGGGCCCACGCCTGAAATATAGTTTCATGAAATCAGTTTCCACAAAACCAACATAAAATTAGTGTTCAAAATATTTCCCAAATCCAGGATTCCTCGGATCCTATAAAATCCAAACTCGTAAATCCACAATAAGGACACAAGCCCGATATAGCATATCATAAATCAGAACTGGGATGTAACGACCCGTTCCAAATTTTCAGGATTAATTAAGAATTAATCGAGAACTAGCGAGGCTAATCGGGGGTTATTTGAGGATTAGTGGACGTTCAGGGCAAAATTACGATTTTACCCTTAGACAAGGGTAAAAGGTTAACTTTTGACCTGAAAGATCCAATACATGAGAATAGAGGACCGTTACGTAGATCGAGTCGATACGAGTCCGTAGACAGGCGGCACGTCGAAATTGGACATTCGACGGGAAAGTTACTGTTCACGGAAATTTTGAGGTACTATTGCACGTTTTACGAGACGGGTACCTTTTGTCCTAGTAAGGGCCCATATATTTTTTTCAGGACTAATGGATGAGTGACAAGTGTCACTCATCCATTGCCCAACCCTTTACATACATGCATATCCATTCCCTCTGTATCATTCACCTTCTTTGTTTTTCTTAAACCGAAACCACCCAAACTAGTGCAACCCAAACACCCACACCACCATGCTCCCTGGTGGTTCGATTGTTGAAAGAAGGAGAGTGATGGACTGAGTTTGACAGAGGGGTTACACGGCTGAGAACGGTGGAGGTAAGAAACCTGATAACCCGTTTTTGTTCAATATTGGATTTTCGAGTTTGGTACGTTTTGGATGGTTCCTAATGAATGGATGATGTTTTTGGGGTTTGTATGAACCACTAGGGATCGAAATCGAGGAAGAAACACGGTTGTGTGGTGCAGGCAGGAAGCTTGAAGATGGCCGTGAATGTCTGGATCAAATAGGTAATTCCTAGCTAGTTTTACACGTTTTTGAACCCATAGATCACCTAGGGAGGATTGGACGATCAAACTAGTACCAACGAGAATGAAATCGATTGAGAAATGGAGATTTTGGAATCGGGTCAGGGTTGCGGGTCTGCGCGACCCGGTTCAGAGTGACACGACCCATCCCAATCCCCTTGGGAATACTGTGGGATGTGCCATGCTCCCGTCTGATACGAAGTGTCAGACAAGGGATAACCTAAAGCCACTACCCAATCGAGGCTTCCAGAGTGCGCAAGGATCGATGGATGAGGCATGCGATGTCCCGGTCTCTCCTGCAGTCGCATCCGTGATCAACCTGAAGGGCATGAAAACAACAAAGACTGTGAGTGGACGAAAAATAAATAAGTTCATAAAACACATTTCACAAAGATATTTATGCCCTTCATTAAAACGTATGCATGCATCGAAAATCAGTAAGCAAACTATTTACTAAAAGTAACCATTAGGGCCTTAGCCCAGAAACCGTAACTCAAAACCCAATGTGGGAACTCAGCCCAACACCGTAAAACCAAATCATGTGGGTCTCTGCCCAAATCCATGAATATTGAAAACCAAAACATATATTCGATAAATCCGACATCCAAATACCAATTCCAATTCCAAGTGGGTCACCACCCAAAACCATAACCATAAATACCATTCAAGAAAAACATGTTTAAACCATCCTGGGCATCCCAGATGCCTAGCGTCCCAGACGTCGTATCTCACGGTATAAGCAACGTGTGCTGCCCAGGGTCTCACCGGGTCCATATCTCTAACATCTCAGATGTCAAATGATAGCAATCCTACTTCGAGTCACTATACAGTCCGGTCGCTCCGTGTAGTGACCCCTCGTAGGTAATGCACCGTGACTTCTCCAGTGTCCCAGACACCTGGAGGAGACCATCCACATATCCTCGTATCAAGATGGTTTATGGAAAACAGTTTATCAAATCATTTCAAAACATCTCAAGGGCCCTGCCCAGAATTTCCATAAAACCATCACAAGTCAAAACATCTGATTTCTCAAATCCAAAACTATTTATTCAAATCCATTTAGGGTCCTCGACCTGCAATCACATTTATAAACCAAATGGGCCTCATGCCCGATTTCGTAAACCAACTGGGCCCACGACTCGATTTCATAAATCAACTGGGCCCCTGGCCCGATTTCATAAATCAACTGGGCCCCTGACCAGATAATATAACTCAAATGGGGCTCAGCCAGATTTCGTAACCAACTGGGCCCCTGGCCCGATTTCATAAAGCAACTGGGCCCCAGGCCCGATTATGTAACTAAAAAAGACTCAAAGTCTGGGGTTTCCAAAATAATTGGGTCTCATTCCCGAGTTCATCTTTCCAATTTCAAAACTATTTCATCACATCATTCATGAAACCGCAAGCACGTAAAACCACAATAAACCGCCAACCTCGATATGCGTGTAATACGGAAAACATCTCAAAATACATGTAACATATGCAAAATCAATAATCACAATCATCATCATAGAAATCACTTATATAAAACATATAAAACAGTTATGCATGCATAGTATTTATAAAACCAAAGTCCACTCACAGACCGTCCTATGTTGTGCCTCGATACGCGTGCAATAAGCCATCCTGGGTCACACCACTATCACCGGGACTTCCAAACCTGTCCAAATCACACTATTAGGTCACTAACCTCTTCATTAACCTCCTATTAAAGTCCCGTAATTTTTTTGAATTTTTAACCATTTTTAAACTCAATTCAAAACCTTTGGACACCCCGAAACATATTGAGACAGTGTCCGATTGACACGAAACCAGTCTCAAAATGTTCGTTACATAAAATAAATTATTTCACGTGTTGAAAGTTTCCCCAAAATACTCTTCACCCGCCCTCATGCGCCGCCGTAAGCGGCTGCACATGAAGCCCATGTGTGGTGAACAGTGTCGTCGTCTTCCTCTGGTGAACTGGGTTCACTAGTTCGAACCGGTTCAGCCGAACCGCTGAACCGACCCGATCGGTTCTCAACCATTCCTCAACCATTTTTAGTGATTTCAATTCCCACAAGTTCGTCTAATTGCCTAGGTTCGATTTCTAACTTCAAAATCAAGAAATGAGATCAAAATTTCACATGTTGGAGAAGGAACAGTGGCCGGCTACCTGCAACCGTGTTCTGCCATTGATTCCAGCCGCCTCAGTGTCCCATTCTTGGTCCTTCTGTCTCGTAATAACCTAAGGGACAAGTTCCAATCAATGAAACTCCCTGAATCTCGACGTCCAAAAATCGAAATCACCAGCCTATCATATCGGGTTTCCAGCCACCGTCCACGGGGATCGACACCGTGACCACCACTCGACTCGTCTCAAGTTCCTCTCCAATATTCCTTCACAGTCTAGCAACAATGGGTGGGGTTTAGAGGGGTTATGGCTGGTGTGTGTTCGGGTGTTTAGAAGAAAATGGTGTTGATGGTCGTGGGGAGGGAGAAAGAAAATGAGTGTTAAGTTTATAAAATAATATAAAATATAATATATAATAAACTCCCCAATCAAACAAGATCCTTAATTTAGGGAAGGCCACCCATAGGATGAGTGACACTTGTCACTCATCTAAGGGCCCCAAACAAAATATCAGCCAATAGGATTAAAATAATATATAATTGAGAATCCCGAGACGTAAATTTCCGATTTCGCTCCCGTAACCATAACTTTTCCGTCCAACGTCCGATTTCGGCGTGCCGCCTGTCTACGGATTCGTATCGACCCGATCTACGTCACAGTCATTGGTCCTCGTATGTTTGACTCCCCGAGTTAAAAGTCAACATTTTTCTATTTTTTTAACCAAATTACCAAAATACCCCCAAACTTTCGAACATCACAACTTCGTCCTCGAATGTCGGAGTCAGACGTGCCACCTGTTCATGAACTCGTGATATCCCAAACTACGTCACAGTCATTGGTCAAAGTCCATTTGACCACCCGAACTAAAAGTCAACCTTTTTGCTCATGACTAGGGGCAAAACTGTCATTTCGCACCGTCCGTCCAAAATCACTCAACTAATCCCCGATTAGTCATCCTAACCTATAATTAATTAATACGTAATCTCGATATTTGAGACGGGTCGTTACAACCTTCCCCCCTTAATTAATTTCGTCCTCGAAATTGCAACTATCCTTATTCCACATCCAACTCGTGGAAAACAAGTTCGACCTCACATCATGTGTACGCGTGTACACCCATTAACTAGCACAATACTCGTCTGCACCCAGCAGTTTCACCAATACTCACGTCACCTCATATACACTCGACCACATCACGCGAAATTGACCACACAATCCAAATTAGGACAAGTCTTCCATTGCCCTGACCAATTTAGCTGACACACTCAGCTTGAAGGTTCATCTTAATCACCAATCCACTCTGACATCTGGTCCCACTGGGAGTCACCGAATCCATGCTGACACTACTAGCCAAACTGTCACAACTAAGCTTTACCACCTTAGTAAAGCTCCCATTATCAACCAATCAGTGGCAACACCTTGTACCACAACTTCATCAATGTAGCGTAAGACCAACAACAGGGTCTCACCTCGCAGGGCAAGTTCAATCCTGCGACATATATCGATCTCAGCATCCACAACTGTCAACTCCCTCAGTGATCCATGACGCTGGTAAGAGTCACAGAGTAGTAACTTCACTCGAAGCAACCTGTGGTTACACTAACCACCAACTCCCTCATCCTGAGTATACGCATACCGTCATCTCACTCAATCAGGTGGTGTAACTGTGACACATTGAACACCTGCCCATCAGTGATCACACATCTCAACACTAGGGTTTCACTAGCCATCCATGGCTAAGAAAACCTGCTCATACAATCACTTAACCCAACAAGATCACTCTGGCCTAATGCGCAGTATCCAATGTCCAGTCCACGATCACAACCAATCCAATGATATCGGAACTAAGTCGATTACCAACACATTCATCCACATACCCCTGGTACATCCCATATATCACCACGCTCGATCACACAATGGACGAGGTACGTACATCCATCCATCATCCAGCCTACAACATAGCTCGTAACTAATCACGCCACAATTCTAGAGTCCATCTGTCCAGCCCAACACTAGACCAAATACTCCAAATCATCACCTATCACAAGTCCCATAGTCATTCGACCAACATCACAAAGTCTACTCCCAATCACGTCATCCAAAATGTACCAATCCAAGCACGCCCACTAAGGCATACCCATTCATGCCAAATGAGCATCCAATCTCACTCACGTCTACCGAGACGCACAAACTCCAAACCTATCGGATACTTTCTCACTCGATTACCATATCATATTTGATTGACTCCGAAAGGAAGCCAATCCCATCATTCACATATCCAAGACTGACCAATCTGACCCTGTCGGATATTCACTCATTCAATTAATATATCACGCAGGATTAACCTCGAAAAGAAGTCAGTCCTGACATCTTTATATCCAATATCCAAGTAAGAGCAATAAGCCCTCCACCTACTTGGATCAACAAGGTCACGATCCAGATCCATCGCTACTGTCACCAGATCATTAACATCACGATCCCAGATCATGAACGTCACATCATCCGTTCATCCACATCGCGATCCAGATCCACATCACGATTCCGATCATAAACGTCACGATCCTAGATCGTCACAACGCTCCATATCCTCAACATCGCGATCCCGATCCACCTAGGATCCACACATACTCTCACTCAGCTAGCTATCAGGATTCGGGTCATAGGGTCTTACACCCTATGAATCTGCATACTATCGCATCATTCCATAACTGCTTCACATCTCATCACTCAGTCAAAGATGAAACATGTCTAGACCATGGGTTCTCTCCAATTGCCTCTTATCGATCCTTGTCATCCCACCTAGGGAAATCAAGGATGATCCAAGATGATGGCATCAAATTTCATCCCACGTGAGTGCAAGCATAAGACCACTGCACCCACCACACCATGTAACACAAAATTTTCTACCATCAAGTAGAAAATGAGAAATCTCCTTCACCTAACTTCAAAATACTCAACTCCTCCTGATGACCCAAAACAAATCATGGGTCCACCCACCAATACACGCTCAACGTACTGGTGACAATAACATTATCTGCCAGGGGCAGAAAATAAGAAGTCACCCCCAATGACTTCAGAATACCTATCACCAATGCGGAATCAAGCACCCAGCATAACTTCTCTTGGTTCCGATGTTCCAACCATGTTGGAACCAACTCACTCGGACACCAACCACGTGTCCGCAACCAATCTATCACCCAGACCTCATGTCTGTTTATACTGTTTATGACATCCAAAAGGATGCAATTCATTACTATCTTGTTCTCACATACCAACCTTTACAGGTTCAACTCTCGGTTTTCCCTGTTATCCACAATCACACATGTTTCGGAGTTGACGACAACTCCCCGAATCCACTCATTTCCATGACGTCCCCTGCGTCATCCAAAATTCCTTGTGTCTCATTCAAACCCTTTCATCCATCACTTAGTCATCCCATACATGTTGGGACTTAACCCAACACATCTCAACTCCCTACTGGATCTCATCCAGTCCAACACTCACCCACTGCCGAATCTCAGATACCGAACGTATGTCCATCATGACGGAGTCACATCCCAACTTATGGCTCATCGTCATCACAATCACCAGCACATGGTGAGTGAATCAGACAACCCTGAGTTGTTACTCATACCGAGCAAAAACCACGTATACATCCACCCTCGATGGTAGTGCCTGCCACCCACTCATGCAGACCCAACCACTAGACATCACTATTGAGACTCCGGACCCAACCGGAATCAACCGCTCATACCCAACCAGAATCAACCGCTCGTACCTACTACCATGTATCCCCGCTCCAGTATTTCATCGACGAGTACCACACCGTGGTAACCTGTCCAACCAGTCTCTAACCAATCGTTAGCTAATATCAACTCGACTCAACCAGTGTCGTCCACCAGGTCATCCCCGACCTTAGCCTTTCTCTACGACACAATTTCAATCTACCAATCACAATCTTCGATTCTACCCGACAAACTACCTCGACTTCAGAAAGTCACCCAATCCACGACAACTACGAACACACAATTTTTAGTTCGTCAGCCACAACTAAAGTTCACATTTCCAGTTCATCCATCGTGAATTAGGATTCCACAATCACACCCTAGGGTTTCTCTGAACCCAACTGCGCACAACAGCATAACAATCTAATATCACGTGACCGAACCGACGGTCCCACATTACCAGTTCATCACATACAACCCCACTTGGGTCGAATCACACAACGCACGGCGTATCGAGCCAATCATACTCTATCCACAATTCAATTCCAAAAACTATCTATTAGGTTGATAACGAACTGCAACCGATAAAGACATCACACCCTCGACCTGCGTGCACAAAAAGAGCAAACCTGCTCAGATACCACTTGACATGACCCATCCCAATCCCCCCGGGATTACCGTGGGATGTGCTATGCTCCCGTCTGACACGAAGTGTCAGACAAGGGATAACCTAAAACCTCTACCCAATCGGGGCTTCTAGAGTGTTCAAGGATCGATGGAGGAGGCATGCGATGTCCAGATCTCTGCTGGAGTCGCATCCGTGATCAACCTGAAGGGCATTAAAACAGCAAAGGCTGTGAGTGGACGAAAATTAAATAAGTTCATAAAACACATTTCCCAAAGATATTTATGCCCTTCAGTAAAACGTATGCATGTATCGAAAATCAGTAAGCAAACTATTTACTAAAAGCAACCATTAGGGCCTTAGCCCAGAAACTGTAACTCAAAACCCAATGTGGGAACTCAGCCCAACACCGTAAAACCAAATAAAGTGGGTCTCTGCCCAAATCCATGAATATCGAAAACCAAAACATATATTCGATAAATCCGACATCCAAATACCAATTCCAATTCCAAGTGGGTCACCACCTAAAACCATAACCACAAATACCATTCAAGAAAAACATGTTTAAACCATCCTGGGTAACCCAGATTCCTAGCGTCCCAGACGTTCGACGTCCCAGACGTCATATCTCACGATATAAGTAACCTGTGCTGCCCGGGGTCTCACCGGGTCCATATCTCTGACATCCCAGATGTCTGACGTCTCAGACGTCAAATCATAACAATCCTACTCCGAGTCACTATACGATCTGGTCGCTCTGTACAGTGACCCCTCACAGGTAATGCACCGTGACTTCTCCAGTGTCCCAGACACCTGGAGGAGACCATCCACATATCCTCGTATCAAGATGGTTTATGGAAAATAGTTTATCAAATCATTTCAAAACATCTCATGGGCCCTGCCCGGAATTTCCATAAAACCATCACAAGTCTAAACATCTGATTTCTCAAATCCAAAACCATTTATTCAAATCCATTTAGGGTCCCCGACCCGCAATCACATTTATAAACCAACTAGGCCTCACGCCCAATTTTGTAAACCAACTGGGCCCACGACCCGATTTCATAAATCAACTGGGCCCCTGGCCCGATAATATAACTCAAATGGGTCTCAGCCCGATTTCGTAACCAACTGGGCCCCTAACCCGATTTCATAAAGCAACTGGGCCCCCTGCCCAATTACGTAACTCAAATGGACTCCAAGTCTGAGGTTTTCAAAATAATTGGGTCTCATTCCCGAGTTCATCTTTCCAATTTCAAAACCATTTCATCACATCATTCATGAAACCGCAAGCACGTAAAACCAAAATAAAACCGCCAACCTCGATATGCGTATAATATGAAAAACATCTCGAAATACATGTAACATACGCAAAATAAATAATCACAATAATCATCATAGAAATCACGTATATAAAACATATAAAACAGTTATGCATGCATAGTATTTATAAAACCAAAGTCCACTCACAGACCGTCTTACGCTGCACCGCGATACGCGTGCCATAAGCCTTCCCGGGCCACACCACTATCACCGGAACTTCCAAACCTATCCAAATCACACTAGAGGGTCACTAACCTCTTCATTAACCTCCTATTAAAGTCCCGTAATTTTTTAGAACTTTTAACTATTTTTAAACTCGATTCAAAACCTTCGGACACCTCGAAACATATCGAGACGGTGTCCGGTTGACACGAAACCAGTCCCAAAATGTTCGTTACATCGAATAAATTATTTCACGTGTTGAAAGTTTCCCCAAAATACCCTTCACGCGCCCCCGGCTACCTGCAACCGTGTTCTGCCATTGATTCTGGCTGTCTCAGTGTCCCATTCTTGGTCCTTCAGTCTTCTAATAACCTAAGGGACAAGTTCCAATCAACGAAACCCCCTGAAACTCTCTGAATCTCGACGTCCAAAAATCGAAATCACCAGCCTACCGTATCGGGTTTCTAGCCACTGTCCACGGCGATCGACGCCGTGACCACCATTCGACTCGTCTCAAGTTCCTCTCCAATATTCCTTCACAGTCTAGCAACAATGGGTGGGATTTGGAGGGGTTATGGCTGGTGTGTGTTTGGGTGTTTGGAAGAAAATGGTGGTGATGGGCGTGGGGAGGGAGAGAGAAAATGAATGTTAAGTTTATAAAATAATATAAAATATAATATATAATAAACCCCCCAATCAAACAAGATCCTTAATTTAGGGAAGGCCACCCATGGGATGAGTGACACTTGTCACTCATCCAAGGGCCCCAAAAAAAATATCAGCCAATAGGATTAAAATAATATATAATTGTGAATCCCGAGACGTAAATTCCCAATTTCGCTCCCATGACCATAACTTTTCCATCCGACTTCCGATTTCGGCGTGCCGCCTGTCTACAGATTCGTATCGACCCGATATACGTCACGGTCATTGGTTCTTGTATGTTTGACTCCTTGAGTTAAAAGTCAACATTTTACGCATTTTTAACCAAATTACCAAAATACCCCCGAACTTTCGAACATCACAACTTCGTCCTCAAATGTCGGAATCGGACGTGCCACCTGTCCATGAACTCGTGACGTCCCGAACTACGTCACAGTCATTGGTCAAAGTCCATTTGACAGCCCGAACTAAAAGTCAACCTTTTTACCCAAGACTAGGGGCAAAACGGTCATTTCGCACCGTCCGTCTGAAATCACTCAACTAATCCTCGATTAGTCATCCTAACCTATATTTAATTAATACGTAATCCTGTTATTCGTGATTGGTCGTTACACAGAGAGTTGGACTGACCCGGAAGGAGGTTAGGGGTGATGACATCATCAGCTGACGTCATCACCTGTCAGATTGCCAAGTGACGTGGCCTAATGGGAGAGGGACACATGGCAGTTGTCAGTGCATAATCAACCTGACATGTTAGTAACGTGGACCAATCAGATGGTGCCACATGTCAGTAACATGTCAGACACGTGGACCCGTGAGCTGCTAACACGTGGCACTATCAGACTGACATGTGTCAGTGTCAGATGTCAGTGATGATGTCACTACTAACGTTAGCATTGACTTTGACCGTTGACCACTAACATCAGCTTTGACTTTACTGACGTCCACATTGACTTTTGTGTCAACGTTGATCGTACCTTTGACCCGTGCGTGGAGGCACGTGGGCATGTATTTCGAGGTGGGACTAGGACCATTTAAAAAATTTCGACGATACAAATCCAATGGTGGTCTGGGACACGTTGACTTTTTCGGGAATGTTGGGATTTCTTGACATGGACTTGTCCAGGTTAGTATTGACCTTTGAGTATGTTTTGGACACGTCTAGAAGACCCAGAGAGGTCAAATTAGCCCGAAAAAGCTTATGGCACACGTATCAAAGTGCAACATGGACGATCTGTGAGTGGACTTTTTTTTATGAACATGATGCATGCATAAATGTTTTATATGTGTTTATGAACATGTTTTGAGATGCTATGAGTGCATGTGATTTAAATATGAATTGTTTGGCATTTTCGGAGGAAAATGCGTTATTGCACGTAGTTCGAGATTTTTGTTTTATATGATGTTTGTGCTTCGGCGGAGTGTATTACGTGTTTGTGTTTTATGTGATTCCGAAAGTTTCACAGAGAGACGTAAAACTGAGGAACTGATTTACGATTTTGGAAGTTTTTACGGGGGTACGTGAAATTGAGATTCGGGCACGAGTCCCAGTTGAACTATGATTGGAAAGTATTTTGGAAATGAGAACTGTTTTTCAGCTTTGGAAATATCTTTCGGGCGTATGACCCAGTTGATTTGAGGTTTGACTTAGAGTATTGTCAAACGTGAGATAAGTCGGGCTGTGACCCAGTTATGATTTTTATGGAAGATATTTTGGGCATGAGACCCAGTGGTGGATTTTATAGGATTCGAGGAATTCTGGGATATGAAGTGTCGTAGGACACTGGTTTTCGGGCTGTGACCCATTTGGTGATGTTCCGTGCTTGATGCCCTATTGATGATGGGGACGCTCGTCTCTGGACTGCAGATGTGTTCCTTCCGGAGATGTCCCGATGCACTGCCTGTTGTCGAGCAGCCACGGGAAGTAATGACCGAGGGAGACATGAATTAGGAGTGCTGATGGTATCCTTTGAAATCGATCGACGATGTGTTCGCGATGATGTAGAGACAGTCACGGTGAATGATATGTTTATGGCGACATGGTAGGATTGTGAGTGGTCTTGAGCCTTTTGCACATGTGCTAGGATTAGAATTGTGACTGACATTGGGATGAGTTCCCACATGTTCTATGATTTGGGCTGAGGTTCCGTTCTGGTTTTCCTTGATTTTGGTTTTGGGCTACGGCCCTGTATGATTCGGTTTTTGGGTTGAGGCCCTACTAAGATGATGGCTTTGATTGAGAAGCATTTTTCACTGTGTTTTGATTTGAGAAGCAATACGTCTTGCTTCCAAGAAAGTATTTGAAATGACTATTTTATGATGCATGCATGCTTTTACGTGAAGGGTATAAATGTATTTTTGATATAAATGATTTTATAAACTGTTGTTTTGTCCACTTATAGCTTTTATGGTTTTAATACCCTTCAGGTTGATCTCGGATGAGGGTTGTAGCAGAGATTGAGACATCACATGCCACTTCCGATCCTAGTGTACTCTGATGGACCCCGAGCGGGTGACGAGTTTATCCCTAATCTGACACGGGGTGTCAGACGGGAGTAGGCATGTCCCACGATAATACAGGGGGATTGGGACGGGTCCTATCTTGGGACACATCCTCGAATAGTATTTCCAAATTCGAAAACCATTTCACAATTCAAATCACTTTTCCAAATCACCTTTGATTGTAATCCAAGTCACCTTTGATTGTAATTCAAGTCAAACTCAATAATCAACTAGGTCTCATGCCTGAAATAACATTTCACGCATCTCAGTGAAATCATTTAAACCCGATAGTAAAATTCTTAATTTCACACCTTTCCGTGAAACCATTCAAATCACATAAATCACATGAACGTAGAATACTCGGCCTAAGCCCAAGTATCATATAAAAATAGAATACTCAAAATACGTATATTTTCTACAAAAATTCCAAATCATCAACATAAATCATATTTAAATCATATGCAATCAATGCATATCAAATCATGTTCATAAAACATATAAAACATTTCATTTAGAAATCAAAGTCCACTCATAGACCGTCCATGATGTGTGTTCACAATCTGCATCGTAAACCACTCCAAGGCTAATCTACAATCTCCGAGACGTCTGAACCTGTCCAAATCATATCCAAAGGTCACTATCAACCTATACAAATCCAAACCATAAACCCTCAAAACTCCCGTAACAGTAAACGTGTCTCGAACATACTTCCCGAGGCTAAAAACCTCCAAATGATCTATCAAACGGTCTTCGATCGACCTGAAACCACCACTATTGGATTCAAATAGTAGAAACATTTTGAACAAGACCGGTTTGACCTCAAAATTCATGCCTATGCGCCTCCACGCGCCGGTCAAAGTTTCAGTCAACGCTGGTCAACTACTGATGTGGCACCCTGCCACGTGTCACTAACACCCTGCTGACGTGTCATGCTGACATCATTGATAACATGGCACGTTGACGTCATCATGTGATGGCATCCCCTCACCGGAGAAAACGACCAGCGTCGCCATGCGCCACCGTCTGGTTGGAAGATCGGCGGCCGAAAAACCTCCATTTTTGGCCCGATTTTCAAACCTTCATATCTCCCTAAATACTCAACCAAATCCTACGTTCTTTATATGAAAATCTATATACTCGAGCCAAGGAATCCAAATCTGAACGATGAATTGAGAGAAAGTACATGATTTTGAAGATATAAGCTTCCAAAGTTTCAGCCAAACTTTGAGTCCATGTTTTGGCCACTCCCGTCGTCCAAAACCTTCCATTTTTGGCTTTATAGACTCCCCTCTTGTCACGACTCGTCCCAAATCCCCCAGGTTTAATGTGGGACGTTTCTACTCCCGTCTAACACGAAGTGTCAGACCAGGAATAATTGCAACCTCAACCCCACCGGGGCTTCTAGAGTACGCCAAGATCCGGAGGAGGAGTCTGATGTCTCGATCTCTGCTACAACCCGCATCCGCGATCAATCTGAAGGGAATTCAAAACATCAAAAGTCGTGAGTGGACAAAACAAAGAATTTATAAAAACATTTTCACAAAAAGACGTTTATACCCTTCACTAAAAAGTATGCATGCATTCGAAAACCATTTATCAAAACATTCACAAAACCATTAGGGCCTTGGCCCAAAAACTGTAAATCAAGTGCATGGGAACTCAGCCCAAAACCAATCCATTGGGACTCAGCCCAAATCCAATTCACGTGGGTCTCAGCCCAAAACCAGTTTCCGTGAAACATCGTACTAACAAATATATATATATATATATATAACCCATCCCCGGCATCTCATATGCCCAATCAACAATCGTCACGATTTCTCTATAAGTATGCATATTACTCGGGGTCTCATTCCGAGTCTACCCCCAGGATCTATGAGGTCTGGGAGGATTGTCCAAAATCCAGGATCTACGACGTCTAGAGGGGTGTCCCCGGATCGTGTCCGTGACTATACCATATCTCACACTCCTGGAATGTGCTCCCTCTTGGAGTCACTCATTCCAGGCAGTGGATCGTGACACTCCAGGATCTACGACGTTTTAAGGAGACCAATACGCTAATCTAGGAGGGTATATACATTTATGTGAAAACATTCAATTAGGTCTCATACCTGAGTATCTCAACTAACGGGGCCTCAAGCCCGATACCATAAATCAATTGGGACTTAAGCCCGATATCATAGCTCAACTGGGCCTCAAGCCCAAATTCGTAAACCAACGGGGCCCTCGGCCTGATCGTATAACTCAAATAGGCCTCCAGCCCGATTTCTCATCAAATCAAATGGACTCTAAGTCTGATGGTTCGTAAATCAAATGGGTCTCATGCCCGACTCCATATTTCTAAATCCAAAATCATTTCATCAAATCATTATTGAAAACACAGTACGCATAGGCACGCCATAAAACCAAAAACCTCGAAAAGCGTGCAAATACGTCAATACTAGCTACCACAAACAAATTCACTCATGGCATCATAAAACATATTCATTAAATCATATAAAACATTTATACATGCATCGAATTCATAAAACAAGTCCGCTCACAGACCGTCTAAAGTCGCCTCGATACTCGTGTCATACGCCCTTCCCTGGCTAATTGCCGTGTCTGGGGCTTCCGAACCTATCCAAATCATAATAGAGGGTTACTAACTACTTCATTAACCTCTCATAAAAGCCGCCTAATTTTCTGGGATTTTTAACTATTTTGAAACCTGATCCTAAACCTCCAGACGTCTCGAACTATATCGAAACGATGTCTGATCGACTCGAAACGAGTCCCAAAATGTTCGTTACATCAAAATGATGGTTTCACATGTTGAAAGTAACCCTAAAAGATGGCCCACGCGCCCCCATACATCGCCCAAAGCCCCTGCGCGTGGGAGTCACGAGCCATGAACAGTGTTATCTTCTTCCTTGCGATGGCCAGTTTGGCCGATTCAGCTGTTTGGCTGGTCCAACTGGACCGGCGTGACCGGTTCGAGCCGTTTTCTCTTCCATTTTTCATCCTTCTTCTATCTTTTCAATCCTAATCTTTTTTTCTCATCAATATCTATCTATTTACACGATTAGAATCAAGAAAAACGGTTTAAAACTTGACTATTCAACCCCCTTTTTCACGGCCCTGTTTTCCAGCCACTTACCTGGGCTGCCCCGCCGCCCTCCGTTGTCCAAAACCACCCTTAAACCGTCATACTAACCCAATAAACACTCCCTAATCCTCAGATAACAACCTAAACGTCTAAATCCAAAATTTGAATCATTGAATCAAAAATGGAGTTATCGGGTTACCTTCCTCCGCCGTCCACGACGGCTCAGTCGATCTTGCCACCATCTCCATCATCTCATTCCATTCTCTCTCTTTCTTTCATGTTCTATACACAGAGGGTGAGTCTTTGGGGGAGGGTGGTATGTGTGGGTTTGTACAAAATGGGAATGGGTTTCAGATTCAATGAAACAGACGAGAGGATGGGGAGGATGCATGTATGTGTGATGCTAGGCAATGGATGAGTGACACTTGTCACTCATCCATTGGGCCAATTCAAAATATCTGGGCCCCACTCAGGACAAAAGTCCACTTTTGCCTCTTAAAACGTGCTGTCGTAAATAGTGCCTCAGAATTTCCGTGAGCCGTAACTTTTCCGTCGAACGTCCGATTTCGACGTGTCGCCTGTCTACTGACTCGTATCGACTCGATCTACGTAATGGTCCTCGGCCCAAGGTCATCAAACCTCCCGAGTCAAAAGTCAACTTTTTACTCTCATTCAGGGGAAAATCCGTCATTAGTCTCGGCTAATCCCCGATTAGTCTTGCTAATCCGTCATTAGTTCTTAATTAATCCCGATAATCTGGCACAGGTCGTTACACCTCTCCTCCAAGAACATGAATATGGGCTTAGAATCATGTAAAAATATCTAAAATTGAAAACCCAAAATCAAACACCCCCGGGTTACCTTTTTTTTCCATGATTTCCGGCCTCCGTCGTCTCATAGTCTCTCTCACGTCCTCAGACCCTCTCTGTGGTCTCAGATGATGCAGATGAAGGAGATGAAATGGGGGAGGGGGTGGGTGTTCAGGTGGAATCAAGAAAAGAAGAAGAAAATGAAGACGATGGTTGCATGAATTAAATAAAATGGGCCATAGGGTAGGTGACAAGTGTCACTCATCCTATGGTCCTAAAACTGATATTTTGGGTCCCACAAGTCAATACCAAAAGTCAACTATCTCGATTTTTGTTTAACTATAAATAGTACAAAAAAATATCATTGACCTGTAACTTTCCAGTACGATGTTCGATTTCGAAGTGCCACCTGTTTACGGACTCATATCGTCTCGATCTACATAATGGATCTCGGTCCACGTGCTAATAACCTCTCAGGTCAAAAGTCAACTTTTTCGCCCGTTTAGGGGCAAAATTATAATTTCACCCTGATCGTTCTATAATCCTCGACTAATTCTCGATTAGTCATTGATAATCCTTAATTAATTCTCGATAATCATAAAATTCGAGACAGGTCGTTACACAGTGTGCAAGTATGAATTACATGATGATGCATTGCTTGGTGCAACATCTTGTCATCTCCAAAAATAAACAAATGATGAAAGGAAGGACCTGCATGCTGGCGTTTTCATGCCGTTATGTAGCCAGAATCAAACCAAATTAGCAAGTTAACCACAATCAATCCAGAAAATCCAGATAAATATAAATTTACCGTGCAATGTATTAACATATATACACCTCTCGTAGATGGAGCTAGTGATGTGTCAATGCCACATCCAGTGACATGTGAATAATATGCTCATACACTAATACTGCATCTTGTTAGTGTTTAAGCAAATCACTGGAACGGTGACTTAGCACAATGCCAAGTGGAAAGTGACAAGTGTAATTGTGTGTGTGTGTGTGTGTGTGTGTGTGTGTGTGTGTGAAATCAATGTAACCATGTGTGTGTGTGCTTATCATTCTATTAGTGAATGTAAGTGTGTGTGAGAGTGTGTGAAGGTGCATTGAATGAAATTCAGCAAATAAAGTGTGAGTGTGTGAGCTGTAAAATTGCTGTGGTGTGATGATGTCACTAACCGTTTCATAGTGAGTGTGTAAAGGTGTGTGAGTGTGAAATGCACGGATATATATATATATATATATGTATGGAAGATGCAGAATGTAATCTAATGAGAAAAAGAAAGAAAACTCAGTAGGTAGTGCTATTTCTACACTGAAAAATCACAAAGAATTAAGCTTCATCTCATTCAAACAATTTCACAAACATTTGGTGTGCTCATTCATTCAATACAATCATCAATCTCATTTCTATAGTTTCAATCACCAGAATTACAGAGAAGAAGAGTTCCTAATCTATTCTAGCCTAATTCAATCGAGCTAGTCTCGATACATCAGCTAGGGAGTAGAAGGGTTTGAGGAGTGTACCTGTTAAGTTGGTTGAGCTTGCCTCTGAATTTCTTTCCAGTGTTCTTGATCGATTTGCTACATCCTGCAAGTTCCTCTGGATCCTTGAAGTGCCACTGCTAACATGGTATCAGAGCAATAAGATCTACTGTCTCTGGGGCGTGGTGAAGCTGTGAAGAAAAAGCTGTACGGTTGCTTGTGAATCAAGGCACGATGGCTGGAACTAGTGGTGATCCTAAGCTACCTGTTTTCACAGGAATCAACTATGATTTCTGGAATATCAAGATGAAAACAGCACTTAAAGCAATTGATCTATGGAAGATTGTTGATCAAGGAGTACCTGATGTGGAGTATGATAGTGATGATGAAGAGATAGAAACTGCACAGACCAAGGAAGATCAGATCAGAAATGCCAAGGCCTTGAATCTAATCCAAAATGCAGTCTCTGAGGAAATTTTCCCTAGAATTTCAAATGAAGAGAGTGCTAAGAAGGCCTGGGATATTCTGAAGCAAGATTTCAGAGGGGATCCTGAGGTAAGAGTAGTTAAACTTCAATCACTAAGAAGGGATTTTGAGTATACTAGGATGAGAAGTGATGAAACATTTTCAGCATACATGTCTAGGCTATATGGAGTTGTAAACCAGATGAAAACCTATGGAGAAACCAAAACAAAAAAAATTTTGGCTCAGAAAATACTCATTATCTTGACTAACTCCTATGACTCAATTGTTTTTATCCTAGAAAAGACAAGAGATTTAGACACTGTTAGTGTTGAAAGTATCACTGCATCTATAGGGCCTTTGATCAAAGGTTGGAGATGCATGATGACAGTGAAGTAGAGAAGGCATTCTCTAGCATGAGTATGCAAAACCAGTCCAGAGGTCAAACTGGAGGAACTCAAGGAGGCTACAAGAAGAAGTTTCCTGGTAAAAGCTGGGGTTTCAACAAGAGTCGATTTGGTGCTAAGGATAAACAGCAGACAGAAGTTCAGAAGAGTGAAGAAAATGACACTAAACCAACCTGCAAGACCTGTGACAGAAAGCACTTTGGTTCCTGCTGGACCAAAAACAAGTACAAGTGTTTTAAGTGTGGAAAGCTGGGCCATATTGCAAAAGAGTACAGAGTTAAGCAAAATGCACATATGGCACAGCAGGTGAAAGAACCAGAGAAGAAAGTGGAGGGAAATCTGTTTTATGCATGTGACTTAGCTTCAGTTGAGAAGAATGCTGAAGTTTGGTACCTTGACAGTGGTTGTAGCAACCACATGACAGATCATGAGTCCCTACTGTCTGATATTGACAGAACTTTGAATGTGAAGGTGAAAATGGGAACAGGTGATCTGGTTCAAACTGCAGGGAAAGGGTCTTTACTAGTTCACACTAGTCAAGGTAACAAGTACATCAGAGATGTTATGCTTGTACCTGGTTTGGATGAGAATTTACTGAGTGTGGGTCAGATGATTGAGCATGGCTACTGTCTGGTGTTTGGAGATCAAGTAGCTGAAGTATATGAAGACACAGAAATGAAGCACAAGATTACAAGGGTTCTTATGAAAGGCAGCAGATGTTTTAAGTTGTCCCTGGATGATGGTTTTCATGTGGCTAGGAAGGCTGAAGCAAAGGAGGATTTGGAGTTGTGGCACAGAAGATATGGACATCTGAATCACTCCAGTCTTCAGATGTTAAGTCAAAAGGATATGGTGGTTGGACTACCAAAGTTGGTTGGGGAGAAAGTTTTGTGTGAAGGGTGTATCACAGGGAAGTTTCATGTGACTCCCTTTGACACTGAAGAAGCATGGAGGGCCTCAATGCCATTAGAACTCATACATTCAGATGTATGTAGGCCAATGCAAACATAAAATTTTGGTGGTAATCTCTATTTCCTTACTTTTATAGATGACCATACAAGAATGTGTTGGATCTATTTTCTTAGACACAAGGCAGGAGTGCTAAATGTGTTTAAGAAGTTTAAAGCTACTGTTGAGCTGCAAAGTGGATTCAAAGTGAAGAAGCTAAGAAGTGATAGGGGAGGAGAGTACACATCAAATGTCTTCAAGGAGTTCTGTGATGAACATGGAATAGAGAGGCAACTAACTGTTTCTTACTCTCCTCAGCAAAATGGTGTTGTTGAGAGAAAGAATAGGACAATTGTAGAAATGGCAAAGTCCATGTTACACAGTAAGAAGCTACCCTATGAGTTTTGGGGTGAGGCAGTGAGCACTGCAGTATACATCCTCAACGGAAGTCCTACTAAGGTTGTGCAAGGGAAGACACCTTTTGAGAAGTTCTCAGGGAAAATGCCAGGTGTCTCCCACCTGAAAGTATTTGGAAGTATATGCTATCTGCATACCCCTAAACAGAAAAGACAGAAACTGGATGAATCAGGATAAAAAGGGATATTTGTAGGATATGGGAGTTGTGAAAAGGGTTATAGAATCTACAGCCTAGCAACAAAGAAGGTGGTGATACCCATGAGTGTGATATTTAATGAAGAAGAGTGCTGGGATTAGAGAGGAGACTCATGTTCTCAAACTTATGTTCAAGTGCCAATGAACTTAGAAGAAACACAGGCAAGTCCTGAAGTGTCCATTTCCAGTTCTCAGAACTCAAGTCCAAGCAGTGGAGCAGGTCCTAGTTCTAGTACTAGTTCAAGATTAAGTCAGACAACAAGTTCAGAATCCAGAGGGGAGACCAGTGAGAGTACTCCTGTGAGATTGAGAAGTCTCAGTGACATCTATGCTAGATGTCACATGAGTATCATAGAACCTGAAAGTTTCAGGGAAGCCTCTCAAGACACAGCATGGAAGAAGGCAATGGAAGCTGAACTACTGATGATTGAAAAGAATAACACTTGGGAGTTAACAGATAAGCCACTTGACAAGCCTGTTATTGGAGTTAAGTGGGTATACAAAACAAAGCTAAATCTGGATGGATCTATTTAGAAGTATAAAGCAAGACTAGTAGCTAAGGGGTATGCTCAGAAACCAAAGGTTGATTTCAATGAAACCTTTGCCCCTGTGGCAAGGTTGGACACCATTAGAACCCTAATTGCCTTAGCAGCACAGAGAGAATGGAAATTGTTCCAACTTGATTGAAATCTGCTTTCTTAAATGGTGAACTAGAAGGGGAAGTGTATGTTGATCAACCTGAGGGGTATGAAGTAAAGGGCAGAGAGGAGAAGGTCTACAGGTTAAGGAAGGCTCTCTATGGGCTCAAGCAAGCACCACGGGTCTGGTATGAGGAGATTGCTGCTCATTTGCTAAAGTGTGGTTTTGAGAGAAGCACCAGTGAGGCTACTCTGTATTTGAAGGGCAGGAAGAGTGAAGGAACTCTCATTGTGTCTATCTACGTATATGATATTGTCTACACAGGAGACAATGAGGAGTTGATGTCTGTTTTCAAGCAGGATATCATGAGCAAATATGAGATGACAGACTTGGGTTTACTGCATCATTTCCTAGGGATAGGGGTCATGCAATCCAGCAGTGGAATCTACATACATCAAAGGAAGTATGCAGAGACTTTGCTAAAGAAATTTGGTCTACAAGGATGCAAACCAGTAGGCACTCCTCTAGCTACAAAAGACAGGTTACAAAGAGAAGATGGAAATGAAGGGGCAGATGAACAACTATACAGGCAGATTGTGGGAAGTCTGCTATATTTGATAGCAACCAGACCTGATATTATGTTTTCTGCAAATCTATTATCTAGGTTTATGAACAATCCCACAAGGAAACATCTTGGCACAACAAAAAGAGTATTGAGGTATGTGCAGGGGACTCTAGACTATGGTTTGGAATACAAGAAAGGGAAAATGGAAACTTTGATTGGTTACTGTGACAGTGACTAGGGAGGGTCACTAGATGATAGTAAGAGCACTTCTGGATATGCATTTACTTTTGGAAGTGGCATTTTCTCATGGGAATCAATGAAGCAGACAAGTGTAGCTCTATCTACAGCAGAGGCTGAGTATGTTAGTGCCTCTGATGCAACTACTCAGGCCATATGGCTCAGGTTTGTGTTGCAGGATTTTGGTGAGGAACAACTAAACCCTACAACTCTTATGTGTGATAGCATGTCTGCTATAGTTATGGCTAGAAACCCAGTGTTCCATCAAAGAACTAAACACATAAGTAGGAAATTCCATTTCATCAGAAAAGCACTGCAGAATGGAGAAATCATGATACAATACTGCAACACTGAAGAACAGATTTCCGATATCTTTACTAAGGCTCTACCTAAGCCTAGATTTTTCTATCTAAGGAAATTGCTAGGGGTGGTTCTAGTGATTAGCTTAGGAGGGGCTGTTAGTGTTTAAGCAAATCACTGGAAAGGTGACTTGGCACAATGCCAAGTGGATTTTCAAGTGGCAAGTGACAAGTGTAATTGTGTGTGTGTGAAATCAATGTAACCGTGTGTGTGTGTGTGTATGCGCGCTTATCATTCTATTAGTGAATGTAAGTGTGTGAGGGTGCATTGAATGAAATTCAACAAAGAAAGTGTGAGTGTGTGAGCTGTAAATTTATTGAGGTGTGATGATGTCACTAACCGTTTCACAGTGAGAGTGTGAAGGTGTGTAAATGTGAAATGCACGGATATATGTGTATGGAAGATGCAGAATGCAATCTAATGAGAAAAAGAAAGAAAACTCAGTAGGTAGTGCTATTTCTACACTGAGAAATCACAAAGAATTAAGCTCCATCTCATTCAAACAATTTCACAAACACTTGGTGTGCACATTCATTCAATACAATCATCAATCTCATTTCTATAGTTTCAATCACCAGAATTACAGAGAAGAAGAGTTCTTAATCTATTCTAGTCTAATCCAGTCGAGCTAGTCTCGATACATCAGCTAAGGAATAAAAGGGTTTGAAGAGTGTACATATTTAGTTGGTTGAGCTTGGCTCTGAATTTCTTTCCAATGTTCTTGATCCATTGCTGCATCCTGCAAGTTCCTCTGGATTCCTGAAATGCCACTAACACATCTATCTATAATTAACCGACTTGCATATATGTGTAGGATTTGCTATTATTTGTTGTCACAACAAGAACCTTGCATGCAACAAGGACTGAAGGACATATGCTCATATACATATATATATTCAAAAATATATATGGATCAAGTATGCAAGAAATTTAGGATTGGTATAGCAAGCATGCATGCACGTAGGTCAAAAGCATACGTCCTTCAACTCTGAATAATCAGGAGACAAGGCCTGCTATAATTTTCTTGCTAACCATGCTTGTTCAAGCATAACCTACAGTATATGATAAGGGTACAGCTTATCGAATAGATGAAGAATACTCGGATCACCAATGAGCAATGTGGTGTTTGTCAAAGTTATTGTGACAGGCTGTGTATACTGGGGTCTTTTCTGGTTCCGTTAAAGTCATACAAATGATCAGAGCCTGCGACTGGGAAGTGGGAATCTCCTCACTACTGTGCTTTCCCATGCCCACCACCCCTTTCAGCCTTTCAGCTTTCCACCCAAACTAAACTAGCTATATTATAATCACGTACCCACCTAGCTAGAATGCTAGATGCCTGGCTATATATCATCAAATTAAATCCTTCTTCTACTACAAAATCACGTGCCTCCTCCCCACCATCTCTCTAGCTCCCTAGCTAGCTCTTTCATATTATATACCAGTTTCAGATATTTCATCAAACATTAATTCATCTGTATGAGAACATATTATTAATGATACGACCTATATATGTATGGTCCATACCAAATTAATAATTGTTAAAAAATAGTCGGTAATAGTTTATTCCATGTAAATTCTACAAATATATCAAATCAAATAATATACGTATATATTATTGTATTTATCATGTAATAAACTTGACATAATATATATATATATGTATTTATTATAATTATTGTGTCTATTGTATACGAAATTTGACATATATATATATATATATATACCAGCGCCCATAATATACAAGTTCCTCACAATCAAGACACATATGCAAATAAATCTCTATCTATATAAATGGATATGCATCGATCAAAGCATTTTCCATACATTCAGCTTAACTAGAGCAAAATTAATTAAGCTAACCCAATATACGTACCTTCTTAATATGGATGAACTTTTTCCTAATCAAAACAAGAAAATATATAACACGTACATGACACATACACACACATAGTTCACAAAATGACACGTACGTGGCTACAAACTTGTTATCCAAAGTAGGAAGACGAGACATATATATTCGTAAATAGAAGGATGATATATCGTTCATTTCCCCAATAGAGAAAATGTTGGATTTTTTATTCCTGAACTCAATCCAAAAGTTTGATGCATAGGTGTCTCTTGCGTACCCCATTTCGCCATTGTTATCTTTTTCCCTTATTTTCATGCTTCTGACCCCAATTATTAACTCAACTGGAATTGCAAAAGGTATGTAATAATAATTTCAAAACACATCAGCAACTACCATACGTAAAAAACAAACAACTCCTATTATATATCTAAAATGCATATATAAAATAAATAATAAAGATTATAAAAAAAAGCGTAAAATAGTAAAAAAAAAAAACTTTAAGATAGAGCTATGAATTAAAAAAAATTAAAAAAATCCCGTTTATCATAATTTCACCAATTTATTTACTTTTAATCATATTCTTGTGCAAAATTTAATGCCTGCGACAATCGTACAGAAGAGATTGTCCAAATAATCAAAATAATATCTGTGGCGTGTGAAATGAGAGCACAGACTTTGACCTGGAGTAGAAAGCCAAATATTGTTTCTGCATAATAAACTGGCTAGAAGGTTTATTATTTTATTTTCCTAATTATTTTGCGTGCACAGTCCCACCAAGCTTATAAATTTAGCACAAAATTGAATGGGGTTTTGGCATGTTATACAAAACCGCGTTAATTCCTGAGTGAGTTCATTTTCAGGCAGCTCATCATGATGGTTACTATTGCCAAATTAAATACACTTCACTTTCATGAATAATTGAATATTAAAATAATTATTAGTTGAAGGACATAAAGTTTGATTTTTATTTTGTCATTAATTAATCCACATGATCCACAGGTGGAAATTAATATTTATAATTGCAGTTTATTAAGACTTAATTAAGAGAGCATGCATGCATGCCAAATTATAAGAATCAAAGAAGAAATCTTGAATATTGAGCCTGGCTGTATCCCCACTCTATAACGCGTGTGATTCATTATTTTAAACAAGACAACATAAAATCATGAATATTCATCAAATTAATATTCGAGAGATGAGGAGGCTGGCCATGGAGGCAGGGAATAAAACCGCACACCAACTCCTTTCCGTCACTCCCTTAAGCACTTGTTTTTTCAATTATTAGACAACCTAATCCATCACTAATAATATGATTATGTTCCGCCATTATTTTCTATTAGTACAGCGTCTCATATAAATTGAAGTCATGATTTTCAAATTTTTATTTTCTTTATTCACATAAGATTTTATCGCATAATATGTAACAACCCGTCCCGAGAGCCGGGATTAGGAGAGTGATTAAGGTGGGATTAGTGAGGCTAATCGGGGGTTAGGTGGTCCCGATAGGTCCGTAAGCTTAGAATGACGATTTTGCCCCTGGTTCGGGCAAAATGTTGACTTTTAGTTCGGGTGGTCTAGTGGGTATTGACCAGTGACCAGGACGTAGTTTAGGACGTCACGAATCCGTAGGCAGGTGGCACGCCTGATTCCGACATCCGAGGAGGAAGTTGTGATGTTCGGAAGGTTGAGGGCATAACCGTAAATTGGTTAAAAAGAGGGGGAAGGGTTGACTTTTTGGACGATCGAGTTTTGGTACGTTGACCGAGGATGGTTACGTAGATCTCGTTGTCCTGAGTTCAATGACAGGCGGCACGTATTCATCGGACTTACGGTGTGTGAGATACGGGTCTAGAAAGGTAGTGGCATAATTGTAAAATTGAGTAAAAAGGAGGGGCAGTTTAGTCTTTGTGTTCTGGAATTTGTGCAGAAAGAGAGAACAGATGGACGGCTGGGATTGGACCATGTGGGAGTGTAGGGATTGGATGGTGACACGTGTTGGGGGACTAGAGGGTTCTGGTTGGATCTTGTGTGAGCACGGTTCCAATTAATTAGGTGAGCCCGTGTATGATCGTGTGTGTGTTGAACCAGAGTGAAACAGAGTGAGGCGGTGAGGAAAAATTGAAGGCTGATTGAAGGTGCTGGTGAGTTGTGAGTGTGTGACGATGATCAGAGAGTGATAAGGAGCTAGTGAGAAGGTTAGAAGACATGAGGGTGGCGTGTGAATGAGTTGGGAGCCATGGGAAATTCAGAGAAAACAAGGAGGAGGTGTGAGCTTGTGGTGGTGCGGTGGCCGTGTGCGGTGCAAGGAAACTCGAGAGGAGGCTGAGGCGGCTCTGTGGACTCCAGGGAACACGGCGGCGAGCACGGCGGTGACCGATTGCAGGTAATTCCTAAGTCCTGTGTTCGATGCTCTGTTTTCCGTCGAATTTCAAAGTGAGAGTCGTGAGTCTAGAGGTTGAATCGATGAGTCTAGGGTGGTCTGGGTGACTCAGGGGAGGCCTGGGTATCTCCTGGTGGTGTTGCCGTGACGGGTGGTGCGCGGTGACGATTGGCACGACGGAGGGACTCTGTGTGCCCTGTTTTGCCGTCAAGGTTCGAACGGCGAGTCGTGAAGCTGGGGAGTGAGTCGACGGTTCTGGTTAGCTGGGTTAGGTTTAGACGGGCCCTAGGAAGCGTCCGGTGTCGCCACCGTGAAGAGGGGTGAGCTGGGTGGCCGGGAAGGAAGACAGGGGAATTCGGGCCGTCTGGTTCGAGCTTGAGTCGACGGTGTAGGGGCCGTGTCGAGGTCTAAGAAGGATGAGGATGAATAGAGTAAGTCTGGACGATGAAGATTGTAATGACCCGTCCCGAATATCGGGAGTAAATATTAATTAATTACGAATTAGAATGACTAATCGGGGATTAGTTGAGTGAAATCGGACGAAACGTGCAAAATGACCGTTTTACCCCTAGCGTGGGCAAAATGTTGACTTTTAGTTCGGGCGGTCAAATGGACTTTGGCCGATGACTGTGACGTAGTTCGGGACGTCACGAGTTCATAGACAGGTGGCACGTTCAATTCCGACATTCGTAGAGAAAGTTATGATGTTCGGAAGTTGAGGGGTATTTTGGTAATTTGGCTTAGTAGGGGCCAGATGTTGACTTTTTGGCCGGGAAGTCCAACGGACGAGGGCCAAGGACCGTTACGTAGGTCTCGTCGATACGAATCCAACGACAGGCGGCATGCCGAAATCGGAGATTCGACGACGAAGTTATGGTCACGGAATCAGGCTCGATTAACCGAACGAACCGGGAATAAAATAATATTTTAATAATGAACAGCACCCGGTGACTGAGCACACTTGGATGAGTGACAAGTGTCACTCATCCCTTAAAATCAGGCACAAAACATGGATCCACGATTTTGGGGGAGACCTAATTATTATGTTTTATTATATTAAATTAATTAATTAATCCTAATTTCCATTAATCTCCCATATTTTCTTCAACCGTGTACAACCCACAAATCAGTTTTCTCCCAACCTCCAATTCTCTTCCATTTCTGAACCAAAGTGTGAGCATTTGAGAGTGAATTGAACTGGGAAAATCGAGGGATTAATTGAGAGCTGAGGACTGGGATTTCGGGTTTTAGAAAATTTGGAGGAAAAATCGAATTGGTCGAATTGAGCTGTGATGATCGAATTGGACATTGGAAATAGCTTCCTGAGGTTGAGACGAGTTGTTTCAAATCAAAAACGAGAGGAATTCATGCCCAATTGGCTCTGAACGGGTTTGGTAACAGTGGGAGATATCGAGCTTGAGTCGTGATCAATGCGTGATCAAACGACGAAATTGAGGTGGGGAAACAATTCCTCATGGTCCATTGATACTTCTGGGTTCGTCAATTGGGAGGAATCAGTGGCCAAGGTGGAAACTCCATGGTTGCACACTGTTCGGATGTTCGAGTTTGAGTCGTGAAGATTGAGCAATGATTTGATCCAATTGAGTTGGGGGAAAGGTCTACCTGTGATCAATGAAGCTTCCTGATGAATCAATTTGGGGAAACCTTGTGGAATTGAGGTAATGTTTCAAGTAATTAAGGTTACAGAACCCTAATTGAACTTATAACGAAACTAACTGGATGCTCAATTGATGAAAACAGTGTGGAATTGACTGAAAACCAGCCGGGTCTGATCGCGGGTTGAACGACCCGTTTACCAGACAAACGGGCTTGAACGACGACACTGTAGCTGGCGCGTGGGTTTCACGCGCAGCCACTCACGGCGGCGCGTGAGGGCGCGTCCGGCCTAGTCTCAAGGTGAGGTCAACATGACTTTTGATCCTCTCAGTGTGACGAACATTTTGACGTTGATTTCGGTGAAATCGGATATTGTTTCGATAATGTTCCGCGTATCCGAAGTTTTGTTTTACGAGTTAAATACGTATTTAAATTCCGGAAAAATTGGGGAAAATTATATGATGTATTTTGAGATGTTAGTAACCCTCTATAATGATTTTGGGCAGGAGTTGTGATTTCCAGATTTTACGGAAAAACGTGCAGCTCGGAAACGAACCGTTTTGAACGGTGTGTGTGAGTGGACTTTTGGTTTTCTAACTGTGATGCATGCATATATGATTCAAAATGCTTTATTATATGATTTGATATGCTTTGGCATGAGTGGTATTTCAATTCGGTGATTTCTCAGTTTTGTGAGTATTATATTATTATATTCTGGCGCGATTTTCGAGAAATCATGAAATTGGTTAAAAATGATATTGTGGGCGTGAGAACCCAAGTAAATAATGATTTTGACTCGGATTTGGAGTTACATGTGAATTTGATGATTTTTGGTATCCTCGTGATTTTGTGATTATTTTAATCAGTCTTTCGGGCACGTTTTACGAGGAACGTGCAAATGATGTTTTGGGCTAAGCCCGGATTGAAAATGATGTTTTGACTCGGGTTATGAGTCAGGAAGTTGAAAATGATATTTGGACTCGGATTATGAGTCAGTGATTGATTTCATGGATTTACGTGATCGTGGCAACTCGGGTTTACGGTTGCACGGATTTACGTAATATTGATATTTTGGGCTTGAGACCCAATGGAATTGTGATTTTGGTTGGAATTGTATTTCCATGTGATGACATGATGATATTGATGATTTTCGGATTTATAAAGTAAATCGGGACTTGGGGCTGAGACCCTGTGTTGATATATGATTTGGTTTTTAATGCAACTGTTTTTCACTGGTTTTTGTGATGGTGATATGTTGCGGATATTTAGGGCTTTCGGGAGAAAATATGTTTTTCCCCGGAGTGCACCCTGGAGATAACGCTCGCCTTCGGGATGGAAGTGTTTACCCCGAAGAGGTCACGTAGCACGATCTTTGTCTTGCAGCCCAGGGGAAGCTTGACTCAGATCAGATGTGCTGGATTATATGGATCGGTAAGTGATGTGTTCACGAGATCCGGATCGTCGGCTGGTGAGGTTTTTCCCAGCGACGGATTGCTGACTGATGATGTGTTCACAGCAGCGGATGCTCGGATTTTGAGCGGTCCTTGAGCCTATTGATATGCACGCGTTGCAGGGATAAACGTGACTCTAAGCAACAGGATATGGAAATAAGTCCCGTGGTTTATGGAAAATGATTTTGAGGAAACCGTGGTTTAGCGGTTAAAATGATTTAAAGAAATTGTGAACTTTTGAGATGTTAAACTGATTTGGTGAACATGAGTTTTTGTGGACCACGGGAAAATATGTTTTGATTTTATCGGTCCACTGTTCATACTTGAATGATTTCATACTATTACTCATGTTTTACGATATGCATGCAAGTTTGTGAAAACTGGAGGGTAAGAATGTATTTTGGTAAATGTTTTTATAAGAAGTCATTTTTGTCCACTCACACCTTTTCTGTTTTGTTAACCCTTCAGGTCGTGGCGCGTTGATCGAGGCTATTCCAGAGGTGGAGGTATGTGCGGGCACAGGCGCAAAAATTCCCTTGTCTGGCAGGTACTGAAGGGTAGTTTCGGACTTTCAGTTGACTTGTCAGACGGGAGCAGGACCGGGTACGGTTTTTGACGTCCAGTTGGGACGGGTCCTGTCAAATTGGTATCAGAGCACTAGGTTGCTGATGCTGTTGCCATGCCATACCTCCGGAATGTGAGCCTCGTGCGCGACCTGGTAGTGAGATGGGTATATTAGGGTATTTGAGACCTTGTGATGAATCTCGGAATGTAATTGACCTTGGTTTGTGAGTCAGATATTAATTTGTGTAGCTACGGCTTACTAATTCTCGAATCGGTATTCTTGTGGGTCCTAGGATTTGCTGGATCCAGAGGCTTGGAAGGTAGCACAATTGGGTAGGTTGGACCCAGGATGAGATTATTCTCAGTAATTCCTTGTGCGAAATGTGAGTTCCCAACGTCTAGAGTGTGTTGGGGGTATTCCTAGGTTTGGAATGTGGTATTGATGTGGTTCACCGGCGGTAATTTGCTGGGTGACCGGGTATGCCAGGGATGGCATGGATGAATGAGTCAAAGAATTCAGTTAGGACTCGAGATGAGTCATGGTAATATCTTAAGTCTCAGGAGTTGTCGGGTTTTGAGGGACCCTAGGTAGTAATCGCGGAACCTAAGGTGGGATGTTCGGTTCGGAAATGTGTGCTGGCGGGTGGTTTGACTCTTAATGACTTTTCGAAGTCGAGACCGAGTGACGATTGTGTCAGGTCTGGTCATGTCAGCTTTAGTGGTGGAACTGCAATCCACAGTCGGGGTTGGTACTTGTCGAAGGAATCCCAGAGTGGGGATACAGGGTAGTCGTCCGAGTACTTGATTCCGTTGGATGTGGAGTCTCGATAGTGATGTCTGATGGTTGGGTCTGCACAAGTCTGTGGCAGGCACTCATACCGAGAGTGGTTGTTGAGAATCGGGGGGGGGGGACGTCAGGGGACGTTTCTTTTTCTCACATGAGTTGTCAGGGTGACTGTACCCAGAGTTGTTAGGTGCGAAGGAGGCAGAGTTTCTCCTATTCGAGCAGAGGTACGGGGTCGTCGCTTGTTATGAGCGGAGATCCAGGGTTGTCAGTTTTGCACACGGTGTGCTCATACTGATACTGTTGTCTGTGTACTGGTGTGGGTGCCGGTGTGGTGCTGACGATGGGTCACGAGTCGGGTTGTGACTTCGTCGAGTTGGGTATGTGTCAGTAACCAGTCCAAAGGGGACACGTGGTTGGTGTCCGAGTCCGATGGTTCCAACGTGGTTGGACCTACGGAATCACGAGAAGTTGTGTTTGAAGAGGATTGCGGGTTTTCCGCATGGGGATTAGGTATTCTGAAGTCATCAGGGGTGATTTCTTATTTTCTGTTGGGTTACCTGGCGTGGGGAGTGCAGTGAGTTTTGTTTGCATCCACGTAGGATGAGTATTGGTGTCATTGTTTTGGATCATCCTTGGTTTTCCCTAGGTGGGATGGAAAGGATAGATACGAGGTAATCAGTAAGGGTGTAAGACCCTGTGGTTCCTAGTTGTTGACTGTGTGGATCCTAGGTGGATCGGGTTTGTGATGTCGTGGACTTTGGGCATTGTGACAATCTAGGATCGTGATGGTCATGGTTGGCTGACGTCGTGATGGATCTGGGTCGTGATTTCGATGATCCAGATTGGGTGAGAGTTTATCACTCTTACTTTGGTATGTGGGTCGTAAGTGACGGGACTGAACTTCTTTTCGAAGTGGAGCCCCTTATGGTATGTTACTCGAACGAGTAGGTTTTCGACGGGGTCGAAATTGGTCAGCCTTAGAGTTGTGACGGATGGGATTGGCTTCCATATGAAGTCCATCGGATGTAATGTGTTACTCGCTTGAATTGGTAACCGATAGGTTCGGTTTTGGTGTGTCCGAGTGGACGTGAACCAGATTTCGGGTTTTGGAATCGAATTTCTGGGTGACGATTCAGGATTCGATTCAGGAACTTGAAAGTGGAATACCGGATTTGGGTGCGGAATGATTATTCCAAATGCTAGCTTACGGAATAATGATTTCGGATTCGGATTTGGATATGAATTAAAAACTGTGATGTATGGATTTGGATTCGGGATTTCTTACGAAATTGCGGATTCGGATTTGGTATTGAAACTAGCTGATTGGTGGAGTTTCGATTTGTCTCTTGCTGGTTTGGGCAAATGGACTCCATTATTGGAACGTGTTTGGCTATGACCTAGGTGGTTGTAGTCTGGTCAAGGGATAGATGTACGTACCTTATACGTGGTTTGGGGTACGATATTTTGCAGATTTGTGGTGGCCGGGGTTGATGTGAATCCCGGGAGAACTAGGCGTTCTTCCCTGTGGACACGTTGATGTGTCATTTTGAGTGTTGTCATTTGGCGAGGTGTTTTTGGGTAGCATAGGACAAGGATTGTCGATGTTAGCAAAAACCCTCAGGCTTTTTACTTTTGCCTTACCTGGTTTGGGATCGACCATATAGGTCTATGGGTCGAGTACTGGGGTCCAGCTGTAGGATCATGCTTGGTGTACGATGTACGGTATCGTATGGACGAGGGTACTTGATACCTAGTGACGGTACATGGGATGTACCAGTGTTGTGTCGATAAACGTGTTGGTGTTTTGGCTTAGTTCCAATACCATTGGTTGTGGATGTGAACGTGAACTGGACATTGAACACGATGCACTGGGCAGAGTGATTCTGACGATTACAGTGATTGTTTGAGCAGGTTCTCTTAGCCAAGGTTGGCAAGTATAACTCTAGTGTTGAGTTGTGTGATTACTGCTAGGCTTGTGTTCAACGTGTTCCAGATGCACCGTCTGATTGAGTGTGATGACGGTATGCGTATACTCAGGTGAGTGAGTTGGTGGTTGGTGTGACCGCAAGTTGCTTTGCGGCGAGATGTTACCTTGTCGTGACCTTACCAGCATCTGGGATCGCTGAGGGGGTGACAATTGTGGTAACTACTGTAGGTATTTGTCGCAGGATTGAGTTTGCCCTGCGAGGGGAGATCATGTTGATGATCATATGCTACATTGACGGACGTTGTAGTATGATGTGTTGTCACTGATTTAGTACTGATTGGCGCTTTACTAGGGTGGTAAAGCTTGGTAGTGACAGTTTGGCTTGTGGTGTCGGCTTGGACTAACTAGTGAGTTTTGGTGACTCTCTATGAGAGCGAAGGTCAGGACACATTAGTGATTACGTGGGGCCGTCAAGCTGAAAGAGTCAGCTTAATGGTGACATTGCCAATTTCTGGTAATCAATTTCATTCGAGGTGGTCGAGAGTAGTCAGTACGACGTGCATCTGGGATGTGACGTCTGAGTGCAGACGAGTTCTGTGTTGGCTAGTGGGTGTACAGGTGTACACGTGTTGTGTGGCCATTTGTTCTCCACGAGGTAGTTGTGGAATACGAGTAGTTGGAATTTCGGGGACGAAATTCTTTAAGGAGGGAAGGTTGTAATGACCCGTCCCGAATATCGGGAGTAAATATTAATTAATTACGAATTAGAATGACTAATCGGGGATTAGTTGAGTGAAATCGGACGAAACGTGCAAAATGACCGTTTTACCCCTAGCGTGGGCAAAATGTTGACTTTTAGTTCGGGCGGTCAAATGGACTTTGGCCGATGACTGTGACGTAGTTCGGGACGTCACGAGTTCATAGACAGGTGGCACGTTCAATTCCGACATTCGTAGAGAAAGTTATGATGTTCGGAAGTTGAGGGGTATTTTGGTAATTTGGCTTAGTAGGGGCCAGATGTTGACTTTTTGGCCGGGAAGTCCAACGGACGAGGGCCAAGGACCGTTACGTAGGTCTCGTCGATACGAATCCAACGACAGGCGGCATGCCGAAATCGGAGATTCGACGACGAAGTTATGGTCACGGAATCAGGCTCGATTAACCGAACGAACCGGGAATAAAATAATATTTTAATAATGAACAGCACCCGGTGACTGAGCACACTTGGATGAGTGACAAGTGTCACTCATCCCTTAAAATCAGGCACAAAACATGGATCCACGATTTTGGGGGAGACCTAATTATTATGTTTTATTATATTAAATTAATTAATTAATCCTAATTTCCATTAATCTCCCATATTTTCTTCAACCGTGTACAACCCACAAATCAGTTTTCTCCCAACCTCCAATTCTCTTCCATTTCTGAACCAAAGTGTGAGCATTTGAGAGTGAATTGAACTGGGAAAATCGAGGGATTAATTGAGAGCTGAGGACTGGGATTTCGGGTTTTAGAAAATTTGGAGGAAAAATCGAATTGGTCGAATTGAGCTGTGATGATCGAATTGGACATTGGAAATAGCTTCCTGAGGTTGAGACGAGTTGTTTCAAATCAAAAACGAGAGGAATTCATGCCCAATTGGCTCTGAACGGGTTTGGTAACAGTGGGAGATATCGAGCTTGAGTCGTGATCAATGCGTGATCAAACGACGAAATTGAGGTGGGGAAACAATTCCTCATGGTCCATTGATACTTCTGGGTTCGTCAATTGGGAGGAATCAGTGGCCAAGGTGGAAACTCCATGGTTGCACACTGTTCGGATGTTCGAGTTTGAGTCGTGAAGATTGAGCAATGATTTGATCCAATTGAGTTGGGGGAAAGGTCTACCTGTGATCAATGAAGCTTCCTGATGAATCAATTTGGGGAAACCTTGTGGAATTGAGGTAATGTTTCAAGTAATTAAGGTTACAGAACCCTAATTGAACTTATAACGAAACTAACTGGATGCTCAATTGATGAAAACAGTGTGGAATTGACTGAAAACCAGCCGGGTCTGATCGCGGGTTGAACGACCCGTTTACCAGACAAACGGGCTTGAACGACGACACTGTAGCTGGCGCGTGGGTTTCACGCGCAGCCACTCACGGCGGCGCGTGAGGGCGCGTCCGGCCTAGTCTCAAGGTGAGGTCAACATGACTTTTGATCCTCTCAGTGTGACGAACATTTTGACGTTGATTTCGGTGAAATCGGATATTGTTTCGATAATGTTCCGCGTATCCGAAGTTTTGTTTTACGAGTTAAATACGTATTTAAATTCCGGAAAAATTGGGGAAAATTATATGATGTATTTTGAGATGTTAGTAACCCTCTATAATGATTTTGGGCAGGAGTTGTGATTTCCAGATTTTACGGAAAAACGTGCAGCTCGGAAACGAACCGTTTTGAACGGTGTGTGTGAGTGGACTTTTGGTTTTCTAACTGTGATGCATGCATATATGATTCAAAATGCTTTATTATATGATTTGATATGCTTTGGCATGAGTGGTATTTCAATTCGGTGATTTCTCAGTTTTGTGAGTATTATATTATTATATTCTGGCGCGATTTTCGAGAAATCATGAAATTGGTTAAAAATGATATTGTGGGCGTGAGAACCCAAGTAAATAATGATTTTGACTCGGATTTGGAGTTACATGTGAATTTGATGATTTTTGGTATCCTCGTGATTTTGTGATTATTTTAATCAGTCTTTCGGGCACGTTTTACGAGGAACGTGCAAATGATGTTTTGGGCTAAGCCCGGATTGAAAATGATGTTTTGACTCGGGTTATGAGTCAGGAAGTTGAAAATGATATTTGGACTCGGATTATGAGTCAGTGATTGATTTCATGGATTTACGTGATCGTGGCAACTCGGGTTTACGGTTGCACGGATTTACGTAATATTGATATTTTGGGCTTGAGACCCAATGGAATTGTGATTTTGGTTGGAATTGTATTTCCATGTGATGACATGATGATATTGATGATTTTCGGATTTATAAAGTAAATCGGGACTTGGGGCTGAGACCCTGTGTTGATATATGATTTGGTTTTTAATGCAACTGTTTTTCACTGGTTTTTGTGATGGTGATATGTTGCGGATATTTAGGGCTTTCGGGAGAAAATATGTTTTTCCCCGGAGTGCACCCTGGAGATAACGCTCGCCTTCGGGATGGAAGTGTTTACCCCGAAGAGGTCACGTAGCACGATCTTTGTCTTGCAGCCCAGGGGAAGCTTGACTCAGATCAGATGTGCTGGATTATATGGATCGGTAAGTGATGTGTTCACGAGATCCGGATCGTCGGCTGGTGAGGTTTTTCCCAGCGACGGATTGCTGACTGATGATGTGTTCACAGCAGCGGATGCTCGGATTTTGAGCGGTCCTTGAGCCTATTGATATGCACGCGTTGCAGGGATAAACGTGACTCTAAGCAACAGGATATGGAAATAAGTCCCGTGGTTTATGGAAAATGATTTTGAGGAAACCGTGGTTTAGCGGTTAAAATGATTTAAAGAAATTGTGAACTTTTGAGATGTTAAACTGATTTGGTGAACATGAGTTTTTGTGGACCACGGGAAAATATGTTTTGATTTTATCGGTCCACTGTTCATACTTGAATGATTTCATACTATTACTCATGTTTTACGATATGCATGCAAGTTTGTGAAAACTGGAGGGTAAGAATGTATTTTGGTAAATGTTTTTATAAGAAGTCATTTTTGTCCACTCACACCTTTTCTGTTTTGTTAACCCTTCAGGTCGTGGCGCGTTGATCGAGGCTATTCCAGAGGTGGAGGTATGTGCGGGCACAGGCGCAAAAATTCCCTTGTCTGGCAGGTACTGAAGGGTAGTTTCGGACTTTCAGTTGACTTGTCAGACGGGAGCAGGACCGGGTACGGTTTTTGACGTCCAGTTGGGACGGGTCCTGTCAAAGATGGTGAAGGAAGGGAAGGAATTGAGACGGGACGGCAGAGAACCGTTCTCGCCGGTTCGATTTACAGACACTATGTCGAACCGGGTTTGCTCAAGTTAGCCGATGCACTGTAGCTGGCGCGTGAGGCCCACGCGCAGCCACTTTGGGCGGCGCGTGGGGGCGCGTGCGGCAGTTCTGGGGAAGGTGGTCAACATGGTTTTTAGTCTAAGTGTTCTAACGAGTCTAATGGAAGTGGTTTCGGGTTGTTCGGACGTCGTTTGAGTTTAGTTCCGCGAGGGTGAAGGTTGAGGGTCTCGGTTTAGTACGTTCAGGACCCGGGGATTTTTGAGGGAACTTAGGTGGTTACTCGTGGACGTGTTAGTGACGTAATTTGACGGTTGTTGACAGGATCGAGATTTCCCGAGGAAGCTGAGGAACGTGATGGACGTTCGGGACGCGATTGAGGGCTCGGTACTGTGAGTGGACCCTTTCCTTAAACTCGAACATGCATAACTGTTTCTATACTTGTTTTATATATGTGATTTCATGATTGTTGGATATATGATGTGATTTTACATAATTGTACGGTTTTCGAGAAAATACGGTTTTCAGCACGGTTTTACGAGAAAATGGTAATTATTGGAATTTCAAATGATAAATGGTTTTCAATGATTATAAAGGGATTTTGGAACATGATTTCGATGATCAAGGTTTTCGGTTTTAGAATCGGATTTCGGAAAGCGGAATTTGGTTTTAAAGTTGAAAAGTGGTATTCCGGATTTGGGTTCGGAATAACGGTTCTGAACGCCGGAAGGGCATCAGACCGGTGATTTCGGATTCGGGTTTGGATGAGGAGTTAGAAATGGTTTTAAAATGGTTTTGGATTGGATTTGCTGGATCTTGTTATTGGGTTTAAAGACCCGGATATTGATTGACGGGGGACGGGCCCGGATTGAGTTTAAAGACTCGGGAGTTTAAAGATTCGGATATATTATTATTTCCCCCGCAGGCCTATTGAGTTTAAAGACTCGGGAGTTTAAAGACTCGGATATGATTGAGGCCTGGATTGAGTTTAAAGACTTGGGAGTTTAAAGACTCGGATAGGTCCAGCAGGTTTGATCGGAAAATGATAATTTGAAGTTCATGGTTTCTGTTACGGTTCTATGACTTCTATAACTGTTTTATAGTGTTTCTGTTTCTTATGATGTGGTTTATGGTGATTTGGTTTATAACTGTTATATGAACTGGGTTATGCATGTGATTTCAAAACGGAGGGTGAAACTCGGTTTTTATTTAAATGGTTTTAGAACTTTTCTTTTATTTATGGTCCACTCACACCTTCTGTTTTTAACTGCCCTCCAGGTTGTGGAGATAGCGCGGGGTCTTGACGTCGAGGCAGTGTCCGAGGCATAGAAGTCACGAGAGGGATCCCAGAGTGTTTTCAATCTTTCTGAGTGCGTGTAACTAGTTTATCGGTTTTTATTTCCTTGTAATTCGTACTATGCTCTGTAAACTCTAACTTCGGTTTTTAGTGAGTGCTTTCTCCTGCGTCTGACTGTTTTTGTGTCGGGGTGTCAGGCGGGAGCAGGATTTATCTCGGATTTCGGGGTGAAACCGGGGTGGGTCCTGACATAATATGTCGTTGCAATTCAAACTTTATAATTAATAAATTCTTTTGTAATAGAAGAAAAAGAATGATACGAATATATATATATATAGCTGCTTCAATTATATAAATAATCTTCTTAATGAAGGGTTTATATATATACTAATTAATTAGTTGTGCTCGAGTTAACTTGATATCCAAAAGGATTATTATTTAATTATCAGTCGTTTTTTAGAGGTCAATCCTTAACACCAACCAGCACGATCGCTAGCTCTATGTAAGTTTAAATTAATTGGTAGGGAATTAGTTGGGAGGATAAGACTTTATCTTATAATATATATTATCAGTTGGTTCTCAGAAACTCATGAAGAATATTCAAATGAGATTTATTTTTTGAAAAAAGAAAAAAAGAAAAGCATTTGAGTTTGATAATTAATCTATACTGATCGAAAATGGCCGACAGAAAATGAGGGTTACATATATGGGAATGGGACCATGCAAGATGCAGCCGTACGTTGTCTGAGCCTAGCTACTGCATCAAGCACTTTCTATGGAGATTCTCATTTGATGATGGAGTCGAGCAACAAGCTAGAACTAGAAGATGACCAACTGACCAATGTAATGAGGACCCCCCCTCAAGGATCCGAATTAAAATCAGGACACGTGGCCACAGGTAGCCCAGCACAAGGACCTCAAAACTTTCTAGTATTTTGTACGTGCATCATCTGATTGATGGTGCAGCATATGGATGGACCACTTCAGTCCTAAAGTACATTTGGATTGAATTACTAATGGCCGTCTGATCCATCCGGAGAGATCATCATATCATGGAACCATCCATAATGGAGTTACTGTCATATTTCAAGCTTGAAAAGTCATCCATATTCCATCACCTCTACCTCTAATCCTCTATGCTCTCTCTATATTCTATATATCTTTTCTCTCTTCCACAGTTCCACTCCAAGAAATAAAAACAAACTGGATTTCTCACTACCAAGTCTCAAATTTACCTTTTTTTTTCTTTTTATTATTATATCTATTATTATATCAAATCGACTAAAATTTGGAAATAAAAAAATTCGGGAGCGCTGAATTTTTTTTTTCACCGGTTACTAATTCAGTATATTTAGGTTATTAACTTATTACTTAGCTCGATCGCATCTGGAGCATTTGACTTGTTCCATGATTGAGTACAACTACTCCATAACCTCTTTCTCTATTTTATGTAAATATCTCTTATTTTTTGTACTTCAATTATAAATTTTAGTTATTAACTTACATGACATGCGATGCAATAATTTCGTAAATAATTAAAATTAAGTATTTATTTATTAAAAATAGTTGTCATTATACATTTCAATTTAAAGCCAATTCATGGCTTTAATTTTAGAACTTCAACTTGATTCACAAGGTACTGATTATTATTATTATTATTATTATTATTATTAGAAGAAGCTAGTTATATGTAATGAATTATGAATCCCAATTGAAAATGAAGCAAGAAAATTTGATGAATTGAGGTTTGATTTGGATCCCTCAGTTCATAAGTAGTCAAAAGAGAGACACGTACGTAGTTGATCGAAAGAGAAAGGGACGTTCGCTTTCGGAGGAAAAGGTTTGACGTTGGCGTGTCGGTGCTTTATTGGAAGTCTTGACTCATAAGTCATAATTCAGTGCCTTCTCTTGGACATCCAATACCACAACTACCTTAGCTAGCAACACATATAATAACTTAATTTTTAACCAATATAATCAAGCCAAAAAGAACATATGTAAAATTTGCAGTGAAAATTCAACATTCATCTTCCTTTTAATATCATATTAGTTTTTTTTTAGTTGAAAATGAGGCATTTTGAAAGTAAAATTTTGAAAACTCCTATAATTTATTATTATGGTTTTCTAAATTAGAATAATAACTCACCGTCATAACCTCCAGCTTTAATTTTAGTCCGATTCAAAGAGAAATTGAGTCACAACTAACTACTTATAGAGCCACAACCAGTAACAAACCTATTGAGGGGGCATCTTAGGCTGTAGCCCATGTCACTTTTTATCGTTATATATTTTAGGAGATTAAAATGCATCAAGACTAGGCTAGTTCAGTTGGCTCTGTGGTTGGCCCCTTTGGAGGGGGCCTGGGTTTGAAACCTATTGTTGCTAATAGCTTGATTATATGTAATAATTCCTATATTTTTTTCCCCAATTTTGAATATATAAATCCAAAAATAGCATTTTCTTCCAATCTTTGAATAAAATTTGGCCATATTTTATCATTTTCTTCCATTTTGAATAAATTTTGATGAACTTACTTTATCCTTTAATTTTTTTTTTTTAAAAAAACAACTTGATGAATTTAACCCTCCTTCCAATTTTTTGAATAAAGTTGGCTTTATTTTACCAATTTTCTCGCAATTTTTGAATAAAATTGGCCCTATTTGATCATTTTCCTAATTTTTTGAATTAAAGTTGATGAATTTAGTTTACACTCCAATTATTTTTTTTAAAAAAAAACATAATGAATTTAGCTCATCCAACTTTAAATTCTTGTATCCGTCCTTGGCCACAACTAACGACTTACAGAGCATACAAATACAATTTCGTAATATGTTATTGATCTCTATTAATATTATGGTGATATGAGATATGTATATACTGTTAATCTAATTAATCATCGCTTAGTATTATATACTACTGTTTAATGATATATTTTTTTCCTCAATATAATTATTAACTGTGGATATATAAATAATTTTACAATCCCCTGTACGTGACTATAATAAAACAGGATACAGGATACAGTAGAGGAAATTGTGAAGTAGTACCAACCCCGGCATCAATGGTGACCGGTATATATGATATAAGAATCTATGTCTATATCTCGGAAGCAGCACTTCAGCTATATGACGTTGACACCTACCTAGCTGTACTTAATTCTATAATACACATTAATCAGCACCATATCAATAATTAACTACTAATTAAGTAGCCAAGCATACGTACGTGCAAAATTTATTAACAATTAACAATTATGACGATATCCAGAAAACCAGCTAGTACTGTCTATACTCTATAACTATACTTAATTGAAAAATGTCATTTCTTATATATAGCTAGTAGGATTAGAGATTATATCTTTGTTTGTTGTAAATTTCAAGCGATGGATGCTCCTTTTAACATAAACTGAATTTTTTAGATCACGAATAATATATAGGTTGAGGTTTGTAAGTCATTGTCATTAAAAATATATTTGAGCCATCGGAGATGATATATCGATGTAGTAGGTTATGACTGCTTACTTTCCAAAATACAACTTTTAACCCTTGTATGTGTAACTAGAGCAAACACTTGAACAAACGTGAAATAAAAAATATATTTTTTTTAAAAAAAAAACTCTCACTAAACTCGAGAAGAAATAGAAAAAATTCGAATGCCTTTTGTTATATATTAAAGCTAGATGAAGTAATATATATAGGGGTTGGAGGCAATGTAAAATCCTTCTAAAATTAAATAGAGAATAATTAAGTATATATATAGAATTCAAAATTTGAAATAACATAAATTAGCCCATTAAGATACTCAATTAAAATTGATGCACCAAATAAAAACTTATATATGAATTCAAATTACTTTATCACAAAAAAAAAAATGAAATATTAATTAATCAAGAATTCAAATTATAATTCAAAGCATCAAACTATTTTGATTTATATATTAACACAATTTTATTTTTCCATTAATAATTAAATTCAATATGTATTTTTGAAATACTCATATGACAAAAAAAAAACCCAACATGTTTATATACATTATGATTTATTGATATTTTTCTTAATTTTTTTATATTCAACTTTTTATAAATATTAAAACCGATTGATATAAAGTTTTAAGTTCGACTTTCAAATACGAACAAAAGAACTTACTATAGTTATATAGAATCCGATATAATTTCCATCAGTGAGACTCAAAAATATATTCATATTATTGAGATGAGCCAAAAGAAAAAGCTATGAATCAGCACCGTCAATTGATTATTCATAGTGTCGGAGGTGTCTCTTTGATTGTCTCTTTGACTGTTCCCTCTTATAACCCTGAGTCTCGAGAGGGCCCTATATATATGCATGCAGCTCCCTCTCGATTTTCCACAATCCAAACCCTCCCCAATCCCCACTTTTTTTAAAAAAAAAAAGCTCTTTGTCTCTCTAAAATTTCTAAAAAGCTTGCTTTAAAAAAGTGCTTTTGATATATCATCAATATCACTCTAGCTAAAAGCTTTGTTGCACTGAAGATGTTGTCGAAGAAAGTAAGGTGCGACTCACATGGCCAGGACTCTTCCTACTTCTTGGGGTGGCAAGAATATGAGAAGAACCCATATGATCAAGCCCACAATCCCAATGGTATCATTCAAATGGGACTCGCAGAGAATCAAGTAAGCTTTCCACTACGCTAGTGATTTTCACACTCCACGTCGATTGATTGCGGAAAAATTATAAAATATTTTATTCAAAGTTCAAGTGATTGGGAGAGGAGTGAAAATTTATTAACATTTGAGCTTTTGGTTAGACTTTAGTGTTACATTTTTAGTCTCTTACGCAATTCCATTTCTAGTGGTGACTTGACAATGATAAATTTCAACATGTGCTTATCTTCTTGCAGCTTTCGTTTGACCTTCTTGAGTCATGGCTTGCAAGCAACCCTGATGCACTGGAGCTCAAAAGAAATGGAGAATCAGCTTTCAGAAAGTTGGCTCTCTTTCAAGACTATCACGGCATGCCCGATTTCAAAAATGTACGTAACTATATACATATATATATAAATGTATATACATACGCATATCTACACACACATATATACATATACGAGCTAATATATATACATAAACTAATGTCTTATATATATATATACATATATACAGGCATTGGTAGAGTTCATGGCTGAAATGAGAGGAAACAAAGTAACATTTGATTCAAACAAGCTCGTCCTCACAGCCGGCTCAACTTCGGCTAATGAGACTCTTATGTTTTCCCTCGCTGATCCCGGTGAAGCCTTCCTCCTTCCCACTCCCTACTATCCCGGGTATTGATCATATTAATCCTTGTTCGAGTACTTTTGTATTTATATAACTTTTCTCTCACAACATGCAGGTGACATACGTTGTTATTGATCGATCACTTCTGTTTTTCTTTTTGTTAGGTTTGACAGAGATCTCAAATGGCGCACCGGAGTTGAAATAGTTCCAATACAATGCACAAGCTCAAATGGGTTCAAAATCACCAAGAAAGCATTGGAGGAAGCCTATGAAGTTGCCCAAAACCTTAACCTAAAAGTGAAAGGAGTGTTGATCACAAACCCTTCAAACCCTTTAGGCACAACAATGACTGGACTCGAACTCAACCTCCTCATAGACTTTGCCACTGCCCAAAAAGTGCACATCATAAGCGATGAAATATACTCAGGAACAGTCTTCAGCTCCCCAGGTTTCATAAGCATCATGGAAGCCGTAACCCAACGAAAACTCCAACACACCGAGTTATGGAACCGGGTTCACATTGTTTACAGCCTCTCCAAGGATCTTGGTCTCCCCGGTTTTCGAGTAGGCATGATCTACTCGAACAACCAGACAGTTGTGTCCGCAGCCACAAAGATGTCAAGCTTCGGACTTGTCTCCTCTCAAACTCAATACTCTCTTTCCCAAATGCTGAAAGACAAGAACTTCATGGCCAATTACATGAAGAAGAATCAACAGAGGCTGAAAAGGAGAAAGGAGATGCTTGTTTGTGGGCTCAAAGGGGCAGGGATCAGGTGCTTGACAAGCAATGCTGGGTTGTTTTGTTGGGTGGACATGAGGCACCTTTTGAGATCCAACACTTTTGAAGCTGAAAAGGAGCTTTGGAAGCGGGTGGTTTGCGAATTCGGATTGAACATCTCGCCCGGTTCGTCTTGCCATTGCCCTGAACCGGGCTGGTTCAGAATGTGCTTTGCAAACATGTCCGAAGAAACCGTCCAGGTTGCAATGCAACGAGTCAATGCCCTTGTTGACTCAGTACCCATAGTTCACCAACATCAAGTTACACTTTCGTCTAATAGGTCAACGTGGTCAACGAGCAAGTGGGTTTTCCAGTTAGCTTCCTATGATCGTGAACCAGAGCGATAATCTTCCATGCTTGCTAGTTATGGCTGGCTCATGAAATGTTTGAAGCCAATTAAGCTAGAAAGTTATGTTTGTAGCCAACGTCCCTATTAATTATTGTATTTATTCATTGTGTTTTGTATGTGTGCGCATGTAATAAACATAATAAAAATGTAATTATCCCGATAATGATTTTTTTATTTATTGAATTCTATATCATATTTATTTATTTTGTACGAGTATAATAAAATTAAATATATATATATATATACATTATTTTAATTTGTATGTTTCGCACCTTAGATATATAAAGGGCAGAAAAAAATAAGTGAATATATCCTATTTTAAAATCAAATAACAGATCATGTCAAAACAACTTGATCCCATACTCAACGTACTACCCAGTACCCATGTCATGAAGCAAGTGATGATGCAAGTAGCTTTCTCCCAATTCCTAAATAAAGGACTGCAACCTTCGAAAGCAAATGTACGTTGTGTAAAATGTATTATAATATTTTCTATATATACGTTTGGTTTGAAGATGCAACCTTGATAGGTCGTATTTGATTAATGACTTTTGAAGATAAAACAGTGCAAGGGAACTGACATAAAAAGAAAATTTACCTATTTTGAAGAAATTATATTGAATAAATTTTATTCTATGTTTAGTCTCCTATAAATCATATTCCCTTCCAATGGAAAATATAAATACAATCATTTTTTTTCTTTTAATATACATGAATTATGACAAGCTTTGGAATCCCATTCAAGAGTACTTTACTAAACTTGGCATATTTATGTGTTCCTGGATAATCATAAGAATGCCAAGTCGAAAGGAGGCGCGTATGTATATACTTCCACCCTCACCTCTGCATTCTGAATGTAGATTTAATTCAAATGAAATGTGCTCTTCAAAGTTAAAAAAAAAAAAAAAAAAACAAAAAAAAAAAACAAAAAAAAAGAAAAGGTCTTCTGCATACATAATTTAATTAAAGAAACGTTTACCACAAAATCTATAAGGTGCAGATACTGCAAACACATGATATAGTGCATGAATTCATCACTTTCTACAAAATCACGGATACTCCAACTGATTCCAATAAACTGCAAATTCTAGTCTAATCTTCCTTTTCTCCAGATCTCTGCTCTCTGCTTTCAGGCTCAACAGTAGAGCTTGTAGCATGATCGATCTGGCCTCCCGTACCAATCACGGGAGATTCATCATCTCCTTGATTGATCGATCTAATAAGCATAAATACCACAACCATAAAAATAATTACGTACACACTTCCAATCCCAATAAATGAAGTCATAAAGCTCATAAACGACCGACCACCAATTCTTTCCTTTATTATTCTTCCTTCCTTGTATCCTACAAGGAACTGTGAGACTTGAGATGCCTGATCTTCATCACCAATGCTTTCTGAACCGTTAACCTATTTTCCAAAATAATGTCAAGGTTGTGGAACATCATCTATCATGCAAAATCGTAAAACATACAAGTGATGTAAGAGAAACATGGAAATTTCCAAGTGCCAAAGATCACAAAAATCAGATGTGCTGAAAAATTTATAAAATAAATAAATAAAACTAAAAACATGGCTGCATCTTTGTTTGTGCATTTATTTTAGGCACCCAATGGCAATTGATCTAACCGATATCATGACCTCTAGGGGATTTTTCTTTTTGGTTAATAAATTCATCCCATACAAAATGGCCAGGCCCAAGGACAAATATAAGGGGGAAGAAACGAAAAACTAGAAACACAGAACCAACAGAAGAGGCAGCATCAACGAACAGAGGCGACTTGTAGCTGGGCTAAAGTCACTCCATTGAAGACCTAGTAATTAGCTTTGTGGTGTATTCATGAATCAGGACTGGTTGGGACCAGCCCAGGTTCAAACCCTGCTGGCGTTAGTTATAAGTTGACCACGCCACAACAGAAAAAGAAGAAGAAAAAGAAGAAGAAAAAGTTTACCCTTTTTCAGTGCTAAGTTTGTATGGTCTAAAAAATATCCATTTTTTAAATAAGTAATTACTTACTGTAAAGTATTCCTCCATTCGATCCCAAACAACCATTTTTGGCAGTTTTGTCTTCTTGTTGGCTCCAAAAGTATCAGCAAAGTCTTCCCACTGTTTGATCCCAACATAACCAAATACAAAGTCCCGATTAGCAGATGCAGCTGATTTCAAAATCTTGATTAGATTCTTCGACTTCTCTGCATCTTCATCCTCCACAATTGTCAAAACAATTTTTCTTTCATCATCGTTCAATGATTTTAATGTCTCATAATTTATTGGCATGGCCAAAGGGAACAAGCTTTGTCTTACAAAATCTTCCAAAAATTCCTCTGCATATTCCCAAAAAAAAAAAGGTAAAGTGAGCAGAAGTTGGAAACATCAAACTCAGGAAACCATACAAGAAAAATAAAGAAGGGAATCTAAAACCTGCTGAAATGCAAAATTCTTCATGGAAACCATTTTCAATTCATCAGATAAACAGTAACAATGTAGAAGACAGAGTTATGTTTGATTATTAGGTTCATCAAACTCACTTCATTTGACCAGATTTACAATCAAGCTCAGCTTCAGTTTTGCCAAAAATGTACGAGTCATGTTTGAGCTTCACCAAATGACTGGCGAGGTACTAGCACTTGCCTCAGCTTTTATTCTCTTTTTTCAGGTCAAAGCATATTGCGAAAAACACTTAGGGATGGCTCCTTCAAGACCCAGGCAGAAGCGAAAATTTAATTGTGGGCTAAAATTTAGTGGCAACTTATAAACTCACCATGTTCCTTAAATCTTACTAACAGATAGCCATTGCTTAAAAGTCTATAGGTTCAATTTTGCTACAAATGAACCAAAGTAGGCATAAAAAAAGCTAAACCAATGCATTAGTGTGCATTTAACAATGAGGAGCCATGTTTCAATTAGACTCGTTGACGCATAATAAATAATTCTTACTACGAGAGAAGGAAGAAAATATGAAGAAACCTATTACACTCACCTTACCTCTGTCATTTTAAAGAAAAATCTTTCACCTGAAGAAGTTGCGATCCCTTATATAGTTTTTATTTGGAAGGATCTCAAAACCAATGGGCTTTTGATAACATCTCAAAAACCAATAGGATACTAACAAGAAAAAATGTGTATATTATATATATATATATATATATATATCCCTTATGAAAGATGGATTCTGTGAGCAATGCAAGTTGAAAAAAAGTAAAGGATATGAGATGCGTAACAACATCAACCCGTAAGTTTGTAAGGTGATGTGTCATTATAACTCGGAGATGTTTAACCATTACGTGCCGAATGTCAGTAGTCCTTAACATACCGCTGAACTAGGAGGACTAATCAAAACAAACTAACCTTCAAAGGGGCCATAGAAGATGCTGCGCTCATTGTAAGTTGGATTAAGTGATGCCAAAGCAGGAACCCTGTCAAAATCATACAACAGCATTACATCCTCCGAGAAATCCTTTGCAACCGAAAACCAGGCCTTCTTTTTGTACTTTGTGGCTAACTTTGATATTGAAGATTCATTCAAGCCAAAACCAATATATATAGGAAAGTAAGTGCCAGCTTCTTGGACAAATTCAGTAATAGCAGAGTCTGACTCAAGTATGGAAACATCAGAAGCTGCAAATTTCTTCAGATAACGAACAAGCGAATCTGCTTTCCTGGGTCCATTATAATCTACTGGGACACCATGCATAAAAAGCTTGACGGTAGGATATGCACTATACCAAAAATAAATAAATAAATAAATAACAGGTTAAACTAAAAATGAAGAAATCTGCAATTTAGCAATCTAACTGAAATGGAAATACTACCATTTTAATGTAAAATTGTACTATGCAAACAAGAACATACTCAATTTCGTATTTGCGGGCTACGGAGGTAAACTTGTCAGCATTAAGTTTTGCTATCACTATCGGATGTTTCAACCCAGCAAGCACGGGGGCAGCTGCATCCAACTACCAAAAAATAAATAATTATATAAACCCTAAACAAAGACAAAATTAGGAAATTAACTGGAAACTAACAGATGCAACAAATATGGATGGAAGGATAAATTTAGAATGGATCGATTAGAAAATTGAACTGATAATGGAAATCTGATTTCAATTTCTCTAAAAAAGAAAGCGAAAGAAAGAGACCTGAGGGGAGAGACGTTTGCAGTGGCCGCACCATGGGGCGTAGAAATCAACCAAGACTAAGTCCAAGGAAGAAATGGCCGAATCGAAGTTGGAATCATCCAGCTCCAAGACCTTCCCATCCACCGGCCACGGCGACGACGCCGCCGCTACTCCGCACCAACTTACTGCTAACAATACCATCGGAGCCCAACATAACATCATCGTCTCTCTCAATTTCATTCTTCCCCCTTTTGCCTTTACCCGCAAATATAGTTTGATTTCAGTCTTTAAATCACAATCACCTGCTGCTTAGTAGCCACTACCCATTTCGCATGTTTTGTTTCTTTTCTTTTTTCGTACTATATCACATAAAGAAAGTATGCTTCTCAGAAATAAAAATTTCAATTTAGGATCAATTACGTAAAACTCCTTTCATTTTTTTTTATTTCAAATTAATTCAAACATTTTCAAAATTTTCTTTCTAATCCTTTTCTGAAACACCTCTCTCATTTTTTTTAATTGATTTCAAATTAATCCAAACATTTTTAAAAATTTCTCTCTAATCTTTTTTTGAAACACCCTCTCTCTAAATTCATACATGAGGTATTTCAGTCCATAAACTATTATTAGTTGCCATGTTCTCTGTTATTATATTTATAAAATTAGTTATTTATATATGGTACAATTTTTTCAAAAAATAAAATGTTAAATATCATTCTTCCTGAATAATTTTCCTTTCAAAGAGCTAAAAAAGGGCTGTTTTTTCAAATTTAGCTCCTTTCTCACTACTTCATTATTTTACCACAGTACTCTTAACTTTATTTATTTTTTAAATATGAATAACTCAACTAAAAAATTAAATGAAGGACACATTTACTTCTCAGGAATGGGTATAATGGATAATTGAAAAGGTAGACAATTAGCGTAGTAGATAATTAAAGTAGTAAGTAATCATTTCCATTAAGTATTTACTAACAAAAAATAATCAGAGCATTAATAAGAATGATTTTCATTATTATTATTTTAGTTGTTTACTAACAATTATTAATCTGAATGAAAATTAATTAATTATTAAAATACACTTTCTTTTTTCCAATTTTTTCAACATCTCATTCTCTTATATGATCACCTTCTCAAAATTCATTGCAAAAATATTCAATTTATCAAAAAATGAATAAAGTATTCTTCTTCATTTTCTCAAAGATTCCATTTATTAAAAAAATGAACAAATCATCCTTCTTTCTTTTTACCTACATGAGCTACACTTACTTATTATTATTAAACTTTATAATTATTGTAAAAGTTGGTATATAAAAAAATTAAAATAAGTAATGGCAATGATTATCGCCTCTCTTTTAGTTTTTTTTTTTTGGTTAAATCAAAATATATTAAAGGGTAAAAACCCAACACAATGCGCAAAGCACAAAAATAACAACTCACAAGAGCTCAACACACCTCCCGTAGGAGAACACACCAAACTAAAAGTACCTACGAAATAACAACATTTCAATTCCTAGCAGTACGGATATTGGAAGAATTATGCCTAAAGTTAAGAGTACAAAGCTTACCACGAATCATGGCAACGATAACATTAAAGACCACATCAGGAGGCTTCCTGGTGTTGCTGAAAATCCGATTATTTCGCTCCTGCCAAATGTGGTAGACAGTCACAGCCAAGGCAAGGCGCTTAGCAACCTGAGCCATCATTTTCCCACGCCAATGCCCAATAGCAGAAAAAACAGAATTCGGCCAATGAGAAGAAGACCAACCAGACTCTGTAATCGCCAAAATTCTCATCCAAATACAAGAACTATAAGGACAATTAAAAAACAAATGTTCATGCGACTCCCCTTCCCTGTCACAAAGGACACACGTAAGGTCACTTAGATTAGAGAAGCTACCAACACGGTCCAAAGTAGCAAGGCGAGTTTGGATAGCCAGCCAAAGAACAAAGCAAGTACGAGGAATAGCGCCAGAGAACCAAACCAACTCAGACCAAGAGCAAGCAGGATACTCCCTCCTGATTTTGTTCCATAGAGAAGCCGAGGAAAATTTAGCGTTCGCAGCAGCGTTCCACTTAAAAGTATCAGTCATATCAGACCTCACCTGGCAGGCTCGACTAGCAAGTTGAATTAGTCTAAAGCTAGGATCAGTCGAAAAGGGCCACACCCACTGACCATCAACAAGGACCGAAGAAAGACGAGCTTTCAAATGGATACCAGAACTTTGCGCAATAGATCCCCCAAAAAGATCCAGGAGGTAACCCAGATGACTCCAATTATCGTACCATAAAAAAACATCATCACCGTTTCCAACTTTGGCCTCGATGAAAGGTTTCACCAAGTCCCTAATCCTCAGCAGCCCCTTCCAATTCCAAGAACAAATAGAAGGGGTTTTAACCCCCCAAAAGCTGCTATCACGGATATAATACACTTTAACCCAATTGGCCCAAAGATTAATACCTTCTGGAGCAAAGAGAGACCAGATGAATCTTGCCATTAGAGCGACATTCCAGAGGGATAAACTGCGAATACCCAAACCCCCCTCATTCTTTGGCCTACACACCAAATTCCAAGCAACTTTGGCATGATATGAACCAGAAACCTGCCCAGACCAGAGGAACCGGCGAAAAATGCGCTCAATCTCATGACATACCTGCTTAGGGAGAAAAAGATGGGAAGCCCAGAAAACAATAGTGCTACTAAAAACAGACTGAATGAGGAGCAACCTGCCAGCAAAGGATAAAGCACGATGCTCCCAACCACGGATACGGTTCTCCACCCTTTCAATAAGAGCCACACAATCTCTAGATCTCAAGCAGGAAGTAATAAGGGGAACACCCAGATACCTCACAGGTAACGAACCCAGCTGAACACCAAAACACTCACGGAGATGAGAGGCACTCGTCATACTCATACCAGCGGCATAAATATAGCTCTTTTGGAGATTAGGCCTCAGACCAGACACACCAGCAAAATCATCCAAAGCCCGTCTCAAAGTGGCAACAGACTCCACATCACCCCGAGAGAAAACAAACAAATCATCAGCAAAGGCAAGATGAGAAAGCCTAACCTTATCACACCGCCAGTGGTATCTGAAGTAGGGAGAAGCGGCAATGCGATGGTGCATAATACGAGAAAAAACCTCCATAACCAGGACGAAAAGGTAAGGAGACATGGGATCCCCCTGCCTAAGGCCCCTGCAACCAGGGAAAAACCCAGCTAACTCGCCATTAACAGCAACAGAGAAACGAGCAGTGGAAATACAGGCTCTAATCCAACCAACAACCAGAGAGGGAAATTTGAAGGCAATAAGGGTATCAAGGAGGAAATCCCAAGAGACCGAATCATAAGCTTTGAGGATGTCCACCTTAACAGCACATCTAGGGCTCCCAAAGTTGAGATGGTAACCTCTAAGGAGCTCTTGCACTAACAAAATATTATCACCAATGTGTCTGCCACAAACAAATGCCGACTGATTATGACCAATGAGGGAAGGGAGAACAAGCTTAATCCGATTAGCAATTATTTTCGTGATAATTTTGTAAATCGTGTTGCAGCAAGAAATAGGGCGAAAGTCCCTCATGTGAGTAGGGTTAGCAACCTTCGGAATTAACGCAAGAATCGTAGAATTAGTTTCTCCCAACAATTGAGAGGAGCAAAAAAACTCAGACACTGCACGAATAACATGTGATCCCACCACAGTCCAAGCACGCCGAAAAAACAGCGCATTGAATCCATCCGGCCCGGGGGCCTTTTCAGCCTTTAAACTGAAACACACCTTCTCAATTTCAGAGGCAGTTACCGGAGCAGCCAAACTAGCACACTGGGCAGGAGACAACACATTAGAGAGGAGACCATCAAAATCCAGACCCTGCACGTCACCCACAGTACCAAACAACCCCTGAAAGTACCTAACAGCCTCATCCTTTATCTCATCCGGCTCCACAGCGACAGAGCCATCCTCACGAACAATAGACACAATCCGATTTCTATTGAGCCTTTTCTTAATCACCTTATGAAAATACGCTGAATTGCTATCACCCTTATCCAACCACTTTAGGCGAGACTTCTGCCTCAAAAAACTATCCTCAGCCAATAAACAGTCGTTGTACTTCTTCAATAAGTCGCGCTCCAAGGAGAGGAGAGACCTATCCAAAGGGTTACTAGAAAGACATATCTGACATCGATCCAAGGCCAGTTTAGCCTCCTTGACAGTCACTGACACATCAGCCATAGGTCGACGATTAAGCCCTTTCAGAGCCTCCCGCACAATTTTAAGTCTACAAGCAAGTTGGAACTGAGAAGTGCCAACCAGATGCAAACTAAAAGCTCGTTGCACAATGGGCATAAACTCATCATGGTCAGCATAGAAGTTAAAAAACTTAAAGGGGTGATTACCAGAATACCGGCCCACATCCAGCTTTAGGAGAGCGGGACAATGATCAGAGGAACCCGGCGATAAGAAGGAAGCAAAAGAAGAAGGAAAGCAAGAGAGCCACTCCTCATTTACCAGGACCCGATCCAATTTCCTAGCAATCCTACTAACAACCAGTTGATTATTATGCCAGGTGAGGAAGCGCCCCGAGAACCGTAAGTCATCCAGGCGACAATTATGAATACAACAGGCTGTGCTAATCATGAGAAGAGAAAACCGTGGTATCCCGAGGGCCACTCCTCCCTCCAATGCTAGTACCCAAAACGTCACCAACCTCCCTTGAAACCTCAACCCCATCACGCGACGACACATGCTTGTTTGATTTCTTCTTCGTATTTTTCTTTTTCAACAAACCCAGACCCTTCGATAACCCCACAGTTCCCATCGCCTTGGCGCTACCCGTCCTACGAGAAATCAAAGGCAATGGTACCACATGCTCGGAGTCAGAAGAATCACCCTCAGACACCAGAGGGAGAAATCGATTAGGAGATATTTCAGCCTCAACCACATGGCCATTAGCAGAAGCACTCGAAACCAAACCCCGCTTGGGCCTTGTAAACTTTAGTACCGAGGGAGGTAGTCGCGGGAAAACGTGCCTTACCCTCCTTAGGCATAAGGGGAACCAATTTAGGATCAGTAGACACGGACTGGGCACCAACATCCAAAACGGGGAGAGTCACATGCTCTTCCAAATCCACACAAACAGGGCTAAAAAGTTGAGAGTGCATGGGGCCAGGAACAACCACACTCGTGGCCTTAGACCCACCAACCAAATCACAATTATCCAAAATCGAAGGCAAAATCGTACGTGGGCAAGTCGATTCCAAATGACCAAATAGACGACATTTCTCACACACCCGTGGTCGATTTTCATACTCCACTTTCACTTCAACTACACCCATAACCTCACCATCCTCCTCCGGAGGCAGCAAGATATCCAAAGAATCAATAAGGGAGTCTGAAGCATCCACTTCCACACAAATACGCATGAAAGATATGCGCTTACGAGAAGCAGTCATCGAATCTGCAAACAAAGGTTTACCAACAGCGCTAGCAATATGACTAAACCCCTCAGGGCACCAATATTCCAAAGGAACGTTAAAAAATCTCACCCACAAAGGAACCTTGGAATAAGCATTCTTGGACAAAATCATTCCGGGCTTCCAACGGGAAAGGAATAGGGAGCGACCCGCCATGTGCCAAGGCCCATCTTCAATAATTTGAGAGCAAGATAGATCATCCGAGAACTTGAAAAAGAAAAACCCATTCCCATTAGCAAGGACATCCACCAAACCACGGTTAGCCCAAATCTTCCTTGCTAAAGTATTAACAGCATTAAATGGGAGAGATTTATCCACGAAATAACCCACCAACGAATGCTTCCATTCTAAGGCTGCAAGCCCAGTTGCCTCAGGAGGAGGACAAACAACCTTACGACCCGCAATAATTTTAGGCTGACAGAATTTGAGGGCAGGGGCACCTAAGCGGGGGCCCCCAAATCCACCAACAACCTTGGCATACGAAGTCCTTGCCCCCACAGTTGGAGCAACATCTTGGTCCCCAACAACGACATCCGTATGACCAGACCGAACAGAACCAGGGTCCATCAAAGCAGCATCAGTGGGCAAGAACCTAAGACCAGACTTCCCAGACAACACAGGCTCCAAGAGCCCAACAACATCACCACCAACACTAACTACATCCGGCGCACCGACAGCGACAACAACCGAAGATCCCAAGGGATAGCCATCCCTAGAGAGGCAACCACCACCACACACCGGATCAACCTGCTCACAGGACGCAGCCACAGAAACCTGAGGGTTCGAAGAGCTAGCCATCAAATATATCTGAACATTTGGGACCAATCGACCAACAATTCTCACAGAAAAAATCCAAACTTACTTTGGAAGGTTATCCGAAAAATACTTAAACTCCCCCACAGAAAAGGTCCAAATAAACTAAGGCAGATTTTCTGATAAGTACTAAAATCAAACCAAAGGCCTCCGCCAAGGTCGCCGGCGTAATTGGCAGACCACCAAACGGAAGCCCAAGAGTTCAAAACAGACTTAGATTCACGGGAATGAACCTGGATTTCACAGAACAAGGCCGAGAAGCAACGAAAGCCGCTGGCTCGTGACCCACAGACCGCGACCAACGGGAACCGAAGATAGTGAGCGAGAGCAATACTAGCATCGCCTTGCTCACGTACCCCTCCCCACCGCAGCCAAAAGAATTCAAGCAGCCCACCGAGCCCACCAGGTCCGCTCACACAACCACCGAGCCACCAGGTCCGCCCACCAAGCAGTACTAGCAACCGTCGAATCCGAGCCCACCAAGTCCTCTCCACCTCAAAATTGGCAGCAGATAATGAAGGCTCAAGTGCGGATTAATCATAATCAACAATCGAAGCTCGAGACATTGGCCAAGGGCCGAAAACCCCTAGAAGATCGAGTAGGAAAGCAACAAGAGCAATGGGTCTTCGACGTTCGCCAATTGGAAGATCAAATCGCAGAGGTGATTTCCACCATCCCACTCCTCAATCAACACATCAAACTCAAACCACCGGCCGACTGGTTTACTCAAACCACAGAGTTGGTGGTGATAGATCCGATTTCGGAAGCACAACTTCTGCAGAACACTACCCGCATCTGACTCCGGGTTTGTAAAGTTGGGTCTGGTATACTAGAGAAAGGGCAGAGAGAATTCAAAGCAATCCCTCTTTTAGTTAATCTAACGGTATTAAGGATTTCATATGGAGCCCACATGTAAAAAAAATATGATTTTACAAGTATATGCAAGTGTACAGTGTAATGAGAATCATTCCCATTTTACCTTTAAGCCCCGAAATGTGACGCTTTGAGGAGAATTGACAAAAGTAATAATTCCAGGAGAATATTGATAAAAAAAAATAAAACTAACTTATTCTTATATTTATTACAACAACAAAACACATCATCAATTAAATAAAGTTGAGGGTCAAATTAATTCTTAGATTTTTTAGCTTAAATATAGCATGCACTCGAACCATTGTCATACTTTGCACCCCGTTCGCTCATTATATACTTTGAAACGGCCGAATCATTTTACTCAGTATCTTTTCCGTCAAAATTAACCATTTACCATCAAATTTAAAAGTAACTTACCATCTCAACCTTTCTATCTTCTTTCTTCTAAAACTCATCACAACCACCAATCTTTTTTCTTTCTTTCCCAAGAATGCAGCAACCTTGCTCTAGAGAACGCAACAACCTTGCACCACCTACCTTTCTTTCCTCTTCTCCACACACTTTGTTGCCCTTTTCTCCTGATATGGTTTCGTCTTCCTTATTCCACTCATCTATGTCCTCCCTCACCCCTAAACACACCGCGTTTTGCCAAAATCGTGCATCCAAACTGAAATGCGGTAATTTGGACCTACATATATATTAATTACATGGCCAAACCATATATAATACCATTTTTGGTAACATCGCTTTGCTGCTTCCGCATTCCTCCAACACCCCCGCCCCCCGCCTTCTCCGACCACCATTGAAAATGTATAGCAAGAGGAGATAAGTTCTTTTATACAAATTTCTTATGCTGTAAGAAAGTGCCGGAGCCAAAGTGCGAAATTTCAAAAACAATAACAGATTAGATAGAATGCAGGTGTTCATTAAAACTGTAAATAAATACGCATCAAAAGATTATGAAAGGCAACCATAAAGCTCAAATATGTAGCAGACATGTACACACTTTGAAAATAAACTTAGAAATAAACAGTGACTTACAACATGCAATTTCATGTTAGAAAGCGCTCACAGTGCAAAAAGTTGTCCCATATCAACTTCATATCTTTCTTGAGTATCTCTGAAACCGAGCGGACTTCAACCTTCTCTTCCTAAAAATTGAAAGAAAATAAGGCAAAAGCTTTGATGATCATGCACATAATCATAACAAGTACAATGTCATTGAGGCAAAAGATAAATAAGCATCTCCCTAAGTTCATTCAATTCATGCTGAGGAAAATGTCCATAAGAATGTAGTATATACTATGGGCAGAGAAAAATGTCCCTAGATATAAGGCAGCACTTACCTGTAACTCTGACATGACCTTTTTCAACATCAGACTAGTCTCCCAAGAAGCTTCCCCAGTCGAGGTCCTAAAATCAAATCGATCAGCATGTCTCACCTTCAGTCTCAATGACGAGTTTCTATATGTATTAGCTGTTACTTGCCAAACCCCGACAACTTTGTATTTATTATCCCCAGAAGAATCCTCCCCCAGGGGCCATCTCAACCCACCCTTCACATCTGGATCTAGAACCGCGCAGCTGATCAGATCCCTAATGCTTTGCATCTCATCATCCTGAAATAGCAACAATTAAGCTGATTACAAAACCTCTTCCAAGGTGTAAAAGTTCAGCCAGGATCCCATGTGGTTAACCTTCATTGTCCCACCACACATTTCACAACTTTCTTTTGTGATTCTGGCTTTATGCTAAGAAAATTACATAAGTAATTTCTTCTTTTGTCAATGAAAACAACAAAGAAAATAAATTAAAATTTTGAAAGGTACAAGGTGAAACAACTTACACTCAGAGAAGTTACTGGTCTCTTCGTGCATAGCATCAGTCTCAGGTCCAGATTCTTATTAGGGCATGATACGTCGATGACCAGGTTACGCAGTTGATTAAGTTCGATCTAAAAGAAAGTTGACATTTCATGTCTCAATAACTCAACTCTTACAAGAAGCAACAGGGTAAAGATAGGGATAGTAGAATAATGGGAATTCATTGCCTAAGACCATCATACATCAATTCAAATGTGGGACAGGTTACAGTTAGTTTTCTTGAAAATAAATACTGATAATCTTTTCAGTATAATAAGCTATATTTAATCAGTCTAATGGCAATACAACATTACAACATGATTTCATGCAGCATACGTCATTTGAGCCAATTCAGTTGTCTTAGATTAGAAAACTTGCCTTGTAAAGTTGTAGCTTTCCATGCTCTTTCATTGCTATACATTTGCAGGAGAGAGTTGAATCTGGCCTTGACGAATCGGATAACTATATATAAAAAACAAAATAAATGAGGGATTCAATAGCCAAAATCAAGATTGCAGAATGCGTGAATTCAGTAAGTTGAGAGTTTAAGAAAAGAAATACCTGTACTTGGTATACATCTTTCTGCTCCTCAAAATCTACTCCAATCTTCTGGATAACTTCTTTTTCAATGTTTTCCTTATATGACAAAGGAACAGTTGTGTAAAATGACCTCTTCCATTGATTCAAGATTTCAGTAGTGAGATCTTTCTGGATAGATTCCAGGTTAACTGAAGGGCTCCTGAATACAAAAGGTTTGAATCTCCAATTACTTGGTTTGCTTCTATGTTCTAAGCTAAAATGCCAAAATTTACCCTTTATGGTAGTATAGACTATTATTATGTTCTACTTCAACATAAATTCTTAGGAGCTAAAAAAAATAAATCGAAAAAAGGCTAAAATACATGAAATAATCTGAGTTAAATGGACAAACAGCTAATCAATCATTACATAAGACGAAAATCTAACCTATGAAAAAGTATTTTTCCCACTCTAGCAATCAAAGTCGGCTTTACTTGTTCGAGTTTTTGGCACTTCATTTCATTCCTCACAGTTTGAAAAGAAGAAAGTAGATGTTCCAGCAGATTGTCTGCAATAGATACCCAAGGACTCTTTGGCAAGTTCCACGCCACCTCACTACCTTCTGTCATGTACCAATCAAACAAGAAGAACAAAACCAAACAGATCAATAACTCGAGTAATAAGTTACAAGATATTTGCACAAGAAAAAGTATTAGAATACTAACCATTATGTAGACCAGTATTGAATAAAGCTAGAGGCTTTTCTCTACATTTATGCTCCACTTTTTCCAAGGAAATGGGCTCAAGATTAACAGAAGGTGGAAACTTGTTCCCACCATCTAAACCAACAGTGCACCATATCGATTTAGAATTGTTTGCATAAATTAACTTTCGAGTACTTTCCACATTAGACTTAGATGACCCCTTCAGGCTTGCATACTTATTGAATTGAGGAGCCAGCAGCTCTGGAGTTGGCAATGGCCTATCCACTTCCTTCAAATGCCGCTTGTGAGGTGGGATGTAAGCCATTGTAAAACTAGCAGAATTATGCTGAAAACGAAAAACCAGACTAGTCAATCAATTAAGGCATCGTATTATAAAGGGGACAAGATTAACAATGAATCCTTAAGTTATACAGCAACAAATGATATTTCGCACGTTTATTCAAGAAATCAAACTTGCCTCAGTCCCTTGCAGTGCCAGTTCTACTTAATCTATTTGGCTACTGAGAAAAAAGTAGGGAAGTGAAGTAAACTGAGAGTCGGATCAATTAAGCAGCAAATGGTACACAAGAATTCATCTGGGTAATCGTTCTTTATACGTCTCTAGAGGCAGATATTGTTTCGAATGGATATTAGCACAAAACAGAGCAGATGATATTCATTAACAGAACTTTAAAAGTGGTTATAAAGAAAACGTATAAAACCCATGAGAAGCGTTTTCATCGAGTAAACAAAGAGAGGCAGAAGAAAAAGAAGTTGGCTTACCCAGTGCCCAGAGGCCAGAGGTGCTGATACCTGATAGACTTGAAAATTTGAGAGAAGGATCGGAAATGATGGAGAGAAAAGGGGTTGCTCAGTGTTCCTCTTCAACCTTTACTCTTTGCACTGCCTTTTGGGTTTCATTGAGAACTAAAAACAGACGGACAATTTCTTTAACATTATCATTTTTAGGTATTTACTGGTAATTGTAAACTATTAGCAGAATCATTAAATTTTATACTACTTTTAATTATGGTTGTTTATACTATTCCGACCGATTACACGGAGACGCCCAAAATCGCTCGCAAATGGCCATTGTGAATCAATTTGCTCCATGGCGACTAGACTCAGTCCTCTATCGACAGAATGTGGGCCACTTGACCCCGTCGGACTGACCAAACCGGTCATATCATCCGATTGAGGACTACTGATCGAGGTACCCAGTTGGCCCCTCTATCACGAAGTGCTGATTGGTATCCCCGAGTATCATGGTCGACCCATCAAATATTTACCTACCCCAATGGTAAAAATACAGTTGTATCCTCTAGCGAATCAGTGTCATCCATTCAGCATCTTGGGACACATGGCAACATCTGAGCCATTCCTTGGGCCTTACTTTGCTAGGGTTCTAGCCCATTTACTGCCATTGTAAATGTGGGGCACTTTATCCCATAAAGGTACATGCAATTTTACTATTCACTAAGGCTTAAGCTGCGTACACTGTTTGATCTCCATCTACTTTAGTGACTTAAACATTGTAGTTCACTAGGTCGGTACCCTACTGATGTCAAGTACTCTTCTTACCCTCTCGAAAGTCATTCTGGTGAATAGAAGAAAGTTTCCAGCGTTCATCTAGACCATCTCTCATTAGGTCCATTTTTCGGATCAAACATTTAACGCTATATGTGGGAATTCTGACTAAGTACTCCCACTAGCTCACATACTATATCCTATCTTCTTACCGAACACAATGTCGACAGAGTAAGATGATGGCGAGCTGAACAACAACCTATTTTCTGGGAACAAAACATGGGCCAAGCCCAATCCCTCTCAGAAGGCCATGATTAAGCTGATGAACGATCTCCGCTAAGAGGTCATAGAGCTTCTGAAGAGCTATTTTGCAGTTGAAAGCAGGAGTCAAGTGTTTGGCGATCAATACCAAAAAACTTTCACCCTACTACACTACACTCAAAAGGATTTAAGAGAACAACATGCCATAGTCGACCGAGCGTTGGTCGTGCATGCCGAACAAGATCCCAGTCGAGTAAAGGCTGCTGAGTGATTGCTCATCTAGCAGACCAACGCCGCTAGTCCTTCAAGTATCAAGATCTTTTGGGACGCCCATGAACTCCTTGATCGGTGACCACCTCATGTCGAGCCAACCCGGCTAACCTACCAAACTAATGACCCCTAGATCATAGAGCAACCTTCACTCCCCACCATGTCCCATGGGTGACGGACCCTATCAGAGTCAACTCTAATAAGGGTCGCTCGGCAGAAAAACCCCATGGTCCAAAAAGAACAAGCCCTAAAGGCCAACCTCCAACACGTGGAGGAGGTAGCCAAATCGACGACTACCAAGTCGGCTACAAAATGTACACGACCTATAACGACCCGTCCCAAATTCCTAGATTAGATTAGTGACTAATCACGATTAGTGAGGCTAATCCGTGATTAGTAGAGCGAAATCGGACGAACGGTGCGAAATGACCGTTTTGCCCCTGATGGTGGCAAAATGTTGACTTTTTAATCGGGCAGTCAAATGGACTTTGACTGATGACCGTGATGTAGTTCGTGACGTCACGAGTTCATAGACAGGTGGCACATTCAATTCCGACGTTCGAGGAAGAAGTTATGACATTCGGAAGTTTAGGGGCATTTTGGTAATTTGGGTGAATAGGAGGTCAAAGTTGACTTTTTGATCGGGAGGTCCGATGGCCGAGGGCCGAAGACCGTTACGTAGATAAGGACGATACGAATCCGTAGACAGGCGGCACGTCGAATTCGGACGTTCGACGGCGAAGTTACGGTTCACGGAAGTTCCCGGTTACTATTCACGATGGCACGTTTTACGAGACAAAAAGTGCAGTTTGTCTTTAGTGGGACCAGTTGCTTTTTAGCAACCAATGGATGAGTGACAAGTGTCACTCATCCACTGGACAACACATTACATACATGCACTTCACCGTGCATTTTCATTTTCTTCGTTCAAACACAACCCACCCGATCTCACCATTTTCTCTCATTCCCGTGCAACCCAAACCCAGCCAACCATCACCCATGACCAGGCAGAGGACCAGGGAGATCGAGGGAGCCGAGGTGGCCGGCTTGGAGGCCTGAACCGCCGCCCACGGCGGCGAGAGGAGGAGAAACCCGAACGGGTACCCGGTTAGCCCATTTTGATCCATTTTTCCATTTTCGTTGTTATGGTTAGTTTTTAATGGTTTTAATGAGTCCATTAGGTTGCTAAGGACATTTTAGGAAGGTTTTGGTGGTGGTTGACGGCCGAGAAGCCGTGTAGACTGATCGGGAAAAATTGAACCGTGAGGTTCAAATTGGACCGGTCGGATTTCGTAGGTTTTAGGTTGTTTAGTTAATTAGGATTGATAGGAAATGAAGAAATAGGAATTTAGGAGTTGGAATGGAAGCAAACGGACCGAAAATGAGGGAGAAGGAGACCTGGACCGGTTACGCCGGTCCAAGTTGCAGGAAAAATCGGACCGGACCGGTTCGGACCGGTCTGATCGATGTAGGGGATGACTGATGACGTCATCCTGATGACGTCATCATGTCAGGGATGACGTCATCATGTCAGATCTGACAATGTCAGACTGACATGTCAGACAGTGGGCCAATGGGAGCGTGACACGTGTCATTGTCAGGGGCTGTCAGTGATGACGTCATGCTGACGTCAGCGATGACGTCAGCAGGTACTGTAGCAGGCGCGTGAAGCCCACGCGCAGCCACTTCAGGCGGCGCGTGAGGGCGCGTTGCAGGGAATCTGGGGAAGGTTCCAACATGTGAAATCATCAATTCGATGTAACGAACATTTTGGGACTGGTTTCGTGTCGATCGGACACCGTCTCGATATGTTTCGGGGCATCGGAAGGTTTAGGTTTGGTTTTAAAAATAGTTAAAAATATGGCAAAATTACGGGGTTTTAGTGGGAGGTTAATTAAGTAGTTAGTAACCTTCTATTACGATTTGGACAGGTTTGGGAGTCCCGGTGACGGTGATCGGCTCGGGGAGCCGTATGGCACGCAAATCGAGGCGGCAGCTCGGACGGTCTGTGAGTGGACCTTGTTTTCTAAATTGGTGCATGCATAAATGTTTATTATATGTTTTATTCCTTGTTTGATGATGCCATGGGCGTCAGGACCCACCCCGGTTTCACCCCGAAACCCGAGGTAAATCCCGCTCCCGTCTGACTCCCCGACGCAAAACTCAAGTAAAACTCACTCACATTCTATCTAGTCAAACGCAGGAGTAATTAGACACAAAGTCCCGAAGGTAGCATTTACAGAACATAGTACGAACATACAAAGAAAATAAAACCGATAACTACACGCACACGGAAGCCTTTACTCTACTCTGGGAACCCTCACGTCACTTCTATGCCTCAGACTCTGCCTCGACGTCAAGACCCCGCGCTAGCTCCACAACCTGGAGGGCAATTAAAACAGAAAATGTGAGTGGACCAGAAAGTACAAAAGTTCAAAAACCATTTATAAGGAAACCGAGTTAAACCCTCCGTTTTGAAACCACATGCATAACCAACAGTTATAAACACACTAATAAAAGAATCATTCTTAAACATCATAAGAAACAGAGACACTATAAAATACCATAAGAAACCATAACATGAGTATCAGAAAACTGTATCATAACCCATAACCACCAAATCATCATTTTCTCGATCAAACCTGCTGGATCTATCCGAGTCTTTAAACTCCCGAGTCTTTAAACTCAATCCAGGCCTTATCATATCTGAGTCTTTAAACTCCCGAGTCTTTAAACTCAAGGCCTACGGGGGAAAATCAATATATATCCGAGTCTTTAAACTCCCGAGTCTTTAAACTCAATCCGGGTCTTTAAACCCAATCCGGCCGGTCCCCCATCACATATATCCGGGTCTTTAAACCCAATATCCAGATCCAGCAAATCCAATCCCAAAACCATTTGAAAACCATGTACCAATCCACATCCAAACCCGAATCCGAAATCACTGGTCCGATGCCCTTCCGGCAGCCAGAACCGTCATTCCGAACCCAAATCCGGAAAAATATTCATTTTCATACCAAAACCCCATGTAATCACAAATCACATTTCATAACCCATTTATCATTATCAGAAAACCTTTATAGGTGGAAATCCCCAAATGTGGCATCAAAATCCGAAAACCAACATTTTCTCGAAAAACGTGCCAAAACCGTCTTTTTCTCGAAAAACGTGCAATCACGTAAAATCATCATAACATAGTCAAGAAACATAGGTGTATGAGTAAAACCATCAAAAACGTATATAAAAACAGTTATGCATGATCGATTTTAGAGAAAGGGTCCACTCACAGTACTGAGCCCTACTCGCGTCCCGAACGTCCAGCCCGTTCCTCGGCTTCCTCGGGAAATCCCGATCCTGTCAAACACCGCCAAATTACGTTACTAGTACGTCTACGAAGGTTCACCTAAATTCCCTCAAAATTCCCCGAGTCCTAACCATAAGAACCCGGGACCCTAAACTTTCACCCTCGCGGAACTCAACTCAAACGACTTCCGATTGACCCGAAACCAACTCCATCGAACTCACAACAACTCCTAGACCAAAAACTATGTTGACCGTTTCTCCCAGAACCGCCGCACGCGCCCCCACGCGCCGCCCAAAGTGGCTGCGCGTGGCCCTCACGCGCCTGCTACAGTGCCACCGTCAACCTCGAGCCAACCCGGTTCGCAACCGTAGCCTGCAACTCGGACCGGCGAGACCTGTTCTCCACCGTCCGGCCACCATTTCACCTCCTTTCTTCACCATCTTCGTCGTCCAACCTTAAGCTATCCATCCCCCTCCTCCTTAGAACTCGACACGGCCCCTACACCGTCGACTCAAGCTCGAACCAGACGGCCTGAACTCCCCTGTTTCACGATCCAGCCACTCCGGTCACCCCCCGTCACGGTGACTGTCCCAGACTCTTCCTAGGACCTCACTGAACCTAATCCAACTCTTCTAAACCTTCGACTCAGTCCCTGGGATCACGACTCTTGGGTTGAAACAAAACGGAAAAACAGGGCACACAGAGTCCCTCCGTCGCGCCAACCACCACCGTGCACCTCTCGTCACGGCAACACAACCAGACGGTTCCTAGGACTCAACTAAATCCCCTAAACCACTATAGACCCATCGATTCAACCCCTAGACTCACGACTTTCGATTCAAAACTCGACGGGAAAACAGGGCAAGTTTACAAGGATGAGGGATTACCTGCAACCGTCCACCACCGTGCTCGCCGCCGCGGTTCCTGGAGTCCACAACGTCGCCTCAGCCTCCTCTCGAGGTCAATCGCACTTACACACGGCCACAGCACCACCAGCTCCCTCAGTTCCTCTCTGTTTTTCTCTGACGTTCCCGTGGCTCTCAACTCACTCACACACCACCTGCACGCTTCTAACCTTCTCAGCACCACCCCAGCATCTCTCAACCTCCTTCTGATCACTCTTCACTCACCAGAACTCATCAACATCCACGATCACCTTCCAATTTTCCTCACTGCCTCACTCTGTTTCTATCTGGGTCGAAGAAAACTCACACTTGCACGGTTGCACCCAAATAATTGGACCGTGCACATACTGGAACCCCCCAGAAACCACTCCACCTTTAGCACGTGTCACCATCCTACCCTTCATCTCACATGTGGCTCAATCTCAACCCTTCATCTGTCCTTACCTGTTACACACACCCCAGAGCACAAAAGACCAAAATGCCCTTCTGTTTTACCCAAAATTACAACTTTGCCACTACCTTTCTAGACCTGTAACTCCCACATCGTACGTCCGATGAATACGTGCCGCCTGTCATCGAACTCGGGACGACGAGATCTATCTAACGGTCTTAGGTCAACTTATCAAAACCCGTTCGTATAAAAAGTCAACGTTTCCCCCCTAATTTCGCCAAATTACGGTTATGCCCTCAGCATTCCGAACATCACAACTTCCTCCTCGGATGTCGGAATCGGGCGTGCCACCTGCCTACGGATTCGTAACATCCTCAACTACGTCCTGGTCACCGGTCAACTCCCATTTGACCACCCGAAATAAAAGTCAACATTTCTGCCCGACCCAGGGGCAAAATCGTCATTCTAAGTTCCCGGACCCCTCGGGACCACCTAAGCCTTGATTAACCTTACTAATCACACCTTAATCACTCTACTTATCCCAATTCTCGGGACGGGTTGTTACAATCTACCCACCTAAAAAGAATTTCGTCCCCGAAATTCCACAGCTAATTCCCGACACCTAGGGTTTCCTACCCGGAATCAACAACAGATCAACAACAACTTCTCCTAGGTTTCCTGTCTATCATCTCCACCTTGGGTCTTTCACTCCATCCCCAGCTACTGTTACCACAGCCAACCCTAGCTATGTAACAACTACATGGTGTACGCAAGGGAAACTCTATGAACAGGAAACAAAGATATTATAAAATACCTCATGTCACAATACCCGACAGAAGTCATAGAGTACCTCCTCGTATACCACCACCCATCTCCTTCGGCTACCATTCCGGCCACGGTCGGACTAACTCCACAAAGTCCTAAAGGCAAACTCTAGCTTGTGGGTTCTCTCCTTCCACAGTCACTCCTTTCCTCTACTTCCCGTCAACCTACTACGGAACTTACTGTACACTCCAAGTCCTCTAGGCGAACTCCTAGACTCTACCCTGGGATCTAACAACCAAACTGACAGAACAACCAAAAGTAAAACAAGTACCTATCGCCGTATCTGGTGTCGACTGATCCTCCTGCTGAGTCATCGAGAACACCCGGGCCTGAGATCCTGACGCTCTACCACGTCCCCTCGAACTACTCGTGGCTGTGCCACCACCTCCTCTAGTGCCCGCTGTCCCTGATGCTGTACTCTGTCCGGACTCCGCTACTCCTCTGCCTACACCACCTTCCTGTGGCAACAGTGGACACTCACGTCGAAAATGACCTCGCTCCCCGCAGTAGAAACACACATTCCAGCCTGGTCCACTACTCGGTCTCCCTGTGGACGCTACCGACGTCGCACTCGCTTGCGGAGTCGGCGGTACTCGATAACCCCAAAATCCTGAACTCTGGGCACTACCAGGTCTACCAAAACGATCATCGCCCAACGAGGACGATCCACCGAAGTTACCTCTTTTCGGTGTCCGCTGGCTCGAAGCTCCAGGAATAGAAGGTTCCCGGCGTCGCACCGGCAAACTAGCCTCAACTCGCACCGCAGCATCCGACAGATCTCGGAGGGTAGCAAAAGATCCAGCCGTCACTACGGCTCGAATCTCACCACGCAAACCCAACTCAAACCTACGGCATTTCTCGGCTTCAGTGGCCACAAAGGCAGGAGCAAACTGGGACAACATCTGAAACTTCCGTTCATACTCTGCCACGGTCATATTCCCATGCTGGAGCTGCAGAAACTCCGCCTCCTTGGCATCCCGGAAAGAACGAGGATAATACTGCTCCAGAAACCGTTCCCTGAACGTCTCCCAGGTCACACTATGGACATCCCAACCGGACAACTCGAGGGTATACCACCACTCGTACGCCGCACCATCTAGTAAAAATGCAGCCAACAATACTCGCTCCTCCGGCGGACAATGCATCACCGCAAAAATCCGCTCCAGTCTAGTAATCCACCTCTGGGCTTCCTCAGGATCAGCCCCACCACTAAAAGTAGTAGCCCCGAGCCGCTGGGCTCGCTCAATCGTGGCACTCTCCGTCTCTCTGGCTACTTCTTCAGGTTGTGGAGAGGGTCTACGTCTCGGAGGCATCGTCAACCGCACATTGAAAGAGGCATAGAAGTAGTCAAACAACTGAAACACAACCTCACAAACCGACAGACCCAACAAACTTGACAAACCTATGCTCTGATACCAATTGTCAGGACCCACCCCGGTTTCACCCCGAAACCCGAGGTAAATCCCGCTCCCGTCTGACTCCCCGACGCAAAACTCAAGTAAAACTCACTCACATTCTATCTAGTCAAACGCAGGAGTAATTAGACACAAAGTCCCGAAGGTAGCATTTACAGAACATAGTACGAACATACAAAGAAAATAAAACCGATAACTACACGCACACGGAAGCCTTTACTCTACTCTGGGAACCCTCACGTCACTTCTATGCCTCAGACTCTGCCTCGACGTCAAGACCCCGCGCTAGCTCCACAACCTGGAGGGCAATTAAAACAGAAAATGTGAGTGGACCAGAAAGTACAAAAGTTCAAAAACCATTTATAAGGAAACCGAGTTAAACCCTCCGTTTTGAAACCACATGCATAACCAACAGTTATAAACACACTAATAAAAGAATCATTCTTAAACATCATAAGAAACAGAGACACTATAAAATACCATAAGAAACCATAACATGAGTATCAGAAAACTGTATCATAACCCATAACCACCAAATCATCATTTTCTCGATCAAACCTGCTGGATCTATCCGAGTCTTTAAACTCCCGAGTCTTTAAACTCAATCCAGGCCTTATCATATCCGAGTCTTTAAACTCCCGAGTCTTTAAACTCAAGGCCTACGGGGGAAAATCAATATATATCCGAGTCTTTAAACTCCCGAGTCTTTAAACTCAATCCGGGTCTTTAAACCCAATCCGGCCGGTCCCCCGTCACATATATCCGGGTCTTTAAACCCAATATCCAGATCCAGCAAATCCAATCCCAAAACCATTTGAAAACCATGTACCAATCCATATCCAAACCCGAATCCGAAATCACTGGTCCGATGCCCTTCCGGCAGCCAGAACCGTCATTCCGAACCCAAATCCGGAAAAATATTCATTTTCATACCAAAACCCCATGTAATCACAAATCACATTTCATAACCCATTTATCATTATCAGAAAACCTTTATAGGTGGAAATCCCCAAATGTGGCATCAAAATCCGAAAACCAACATTTTCTCGAAAAACGTGCCAAAACCGTCTTTTTCTCGAAAAACGTGCAATCACGTAAAATCATCATAACATAGTCAAGAAAAATAGGTGTATGAGTAAAACCATCAAAAACGTATATAAAAACAGTTATGCATGATCGAGTTTAGAGAAAGGGTCCACTCACAGTACTGAGCCCTACTCGCGTCCCGAACGTCCAGCCCGTTCCTCGGCTTCCTCGGGAAATCCCGATCCTGTCAAACACCGCCAAATTACGTTACTAGTACGTCTACGAAGGTTCACCTAAATTCCCTCAAAATTCCCCGAATCCTAACCATAAGAACCCGGGACCCTAAACTTTCACCCTCGCGGAACTCAACTCAAACGACTTCCGATTGACCCGAAACCAACTCCATCGAACTCACAACAACTCCTAGACCAAAAACTATGTTGACCGTTTCTCCCAGAACCGCCGCACGCGCCCCCACGCGCCGCCCAAAGTGGCTGCGCGTGGCCCTCACGCGCCTGCTACAGTGCCACCGTCAACCTCGAGCCAACCCGGTTCGCAACCGTAGCCTGCAACTCGGACCGGCGAGACCTGTTCTCCACCGTCCGGCCACCATTTCACCTCCCTTCTTCACCATCTTCGTCGTCCAACCTTAAGCTATCCATCCCCCTCCTCCTTAGAACTCGACACGGCCCCTACACCGTCGACTCAAGCTCGAACCAGACGGCCTGAACTCCCCTGTTTCACGATCCAGCCACTCCGGTCACCCCCCGTCACGGTGACTGTCCCAGACTCTTCCTAGGACCTCACTGAACCTAATCCAACTCTTCTAAACCTTCGACTCAGTCCCTGGGATCACGACTCTTGGGTTGAAACAAAACGGAAAAACAGGGCACACAGAGTCCCTCCGTCGCGCCAACCACCACCGTGCACCTCTCGTCACGGCAACACAACCAGACGGTTCCTAGGACTCAACTAAATCCCCTAAACCACTATAGACCCATCGATTCAACCCCTAGACTCACGACTTTCGATTCAAAACTCGACGGGAAAACAGGGCAAGTTTACAAGGATGAGGGATTACCTGCAACCGTCCACCACCGTGCTCGCCGCCGCGGTTCCTGGAGTCCACAACGTCGCCTCAGCCTCCTCTCGAGGTCAATCGCACTTACACACGGCCACAGCACCACCAGCTCCCTCAGTTCCTCTCTGTTTTTCTCTGACGTTCCCGTGGCTCTCAACTCACTCACACACCACCTGCACGCTTCTAACCTTCTCAGCACCACCCCAGCATCTCTCAACCTCCTTCTGATCACTCTTCACTCACCAGAACTCATCAACATCCACGATCACCTTCCAATTTTCCTCACTGCCTCACTCTGTTTCTATCTGGGTCGAAGAAAACTCACACTTGCACGGTTGCACCCAAATAATTGGACCGTGCACATACTGGAACCCCCCAGAAACCACTCCACCTTTAGCACGTGTCACCATCCTACCCTTCATCTCACATGTGGCTCAATCTCAACCCTTCATCTGTCCTTACCTGTTACACACACCCCAGAGCACAAAAGACCAAAATGCCCTTCTGTTTTACCCAAAATTACAACTTTGCCACTACCTTTCTAGACCTGTAACTCCCACATCGTACGTCCGATGAATACGTGCCGCCTGTCATCGAACTCGGGACGACGAGATCTATCTAACGGTCTTAGGTCAACTTATCAAAACCCGTTCGTATAAAAAGTCAACGTTTCCCCCCTAATTTCGCCAAATTACGGTTATGCCCTCAGCATTCCGAACATCACAACTTCCTCCTCGGATGTCGGAATCGGGCGTGCCACCTGCCTACGGATTCGTAACATCCTCAACTACGTCCTGGTCACCGGTCAACTCCCATTTGACCACCCGAAATAAAAGTCAACATTTCTGCCCGACCCAGGGGCAAAATCGTCATTCTAAGTTCCCGGACCCCTCGGGACCACCTAAGCCTTGATTAACCTTACTAATCACACCTTAATCACTCTACTTATCCCAATTCTCGGGACGGGTTGTTACAATGGGTGCATTTCTATGTGGTTACGTATAAGCACTATTTCGAGGTTTCGGCCTTATACGGTGCTTATACGGGTCTGTATTCCTTTATTGATTTAAATGAAATGGTGTTGGATTTCTAAAAGGCTAAACTCGGGTATGAAACCCATTTGGTTTTGTCTCGAGCATATGACCTCAGATTCCGGGCACGGTGCCCAGTTGGTGTCCTATGTTCGGGTACGAGACCCAGTCACTTTACGGTTTTGATCTCAGGTCAGGGAACCTTAAATGGATTCCCAGGTTCATGACGGTTTATGGGAACCGGCATGAACCCTTGTTGTGGTATCGTGGTTCATGACGGTTTATGGGAACCGGCATGAACCCTTGTTATGTTATTACGGTACATGACGGTTTATGGGAACCGGCATGTTACCTGATTATGGATATTATGGATCATGACGGTTCAGGGGAACCGGTCATGAATGTTTATGTTATGTATATATATGTTCGTCTACCTTCCTTTACTTCTATTATCTCCTCCGGGGAGGGTCGTTGGCCTGGGTGGACCCCGGAGTAGTCACGGAGCACCGACTGAGTGGAGTCACCCCCCAGTTGGGTTCCTTACTCTCAGGAAGGCTATGATTACTATTACCTCGGGTAGGGTCAGTGGTCTACGGACATTGATCTTGACTTTGAGAAGACTCGGATTGAGACCTGGGTAGCATGCGCGTAGCTTTGGATACCGTGACATGATTGGTTGTGTGACTTATATATATGTATGTGATGGATATATGATATATGATATGTGGTGTGTACAGGTGTGCACAGGATTTGGGCAGTGGCCCGTATGGTCGTTTTTATTGTGGTCCTTTCGACCTTAGTTTATATCTGCTTTGGGCTTAGTCCCACATATGGTTTGTTTTGGATAAATGGTTTTCGAATGCATGCATGCTTTTTAGTGGAGGGTACAAATGTCTTCCTTATTAAATGTTTTTATAAACTCTTGTTTTGTCCACTCACAGTTTTTAATGTTTTGACTGCCCTTCAGGTTGACATCGGATGTGGGCTGTAGCAGAGACCAAGATATCACATGCCTCCTCCGGATCCTGGCGTACTCTGATAGCCCGGGAGGGCAAATGACGAAAATATCCCTTGTCTGACACTTCGTGTCAGACGGGAGCAGGGTCATCCCGCACTAATCCCGGGGGGATTGGGATGGGTCCTGTCACGACCGACTGGCCTCGACCAAGCCACAGCAACGGGGGTCACGCCCCATTGCCAACTGAGTGGGACCGTGATCTGCCCTCATCAAGTCAGATGATGTGGTCCATGAACTTCTACAGCACGTCCACGAGCTATAAGGAGAGAAAGTCATAACCATGCCGCATCCTAAGCCAAAAACCAACACTAGTCCTTTCACCACTCGTATTCTTTAGTACTGTCATGAGTCAGAGGTGAAACCACTCAAAATTGCCCCTACTAGGGGAAAAGTGTCCCAGTCACACATATGAATAGTTACCAGTTGGCAGTCGCTTTTAGGAACCTCTCCGGCAAGGTGTAATGCTTGATCTTCAATTCCACCCTTACGGAAGCTGCCCTCAACTGGTTCTACCGACTCTAGCCAGGCACAATCAACTCATTCGATGAGTTACACACAGTTTTTATGAACCAATTCATGATTTAGATCGATCAGCTATCAACTATGGAAGACCTAGGATCTCTTAAACATTGGGAGATTGAGACTTTGCAGAAGTATTCTGCTCGATTCAGTCATGAGTATTCAAAATTTCAATAGCCTGATGATAAATCAGCCTTTTGAGCATTACGTAACGACCTCAAGGAGTCGCTATTCAAGTACCAGGCCTTCACCATGGGCTGGAAAGACTACAACGAGCTGATAAAGCAGGTCTTCATTCATGTAAAGGCTGAATTTTTTAACACTCCACCAGTGGAGAAGGAATAGTAAGCTGGCTCCGTCTACCCCGCCCCCAACCTCGCCTAGTTGAGCAAGCCCTACTACAAGGTTGACCAGCGCGGTCGATCGTATAAGCACAAATCTCACTCAAGCAAGAGGAAGGGCTCCTACGACAACAATTATAAGAGTCGAAAGAACAGATGGTACGACAACCAGGGACAAAAGACCCACAACCAAGCTCCCTAGGGAGATCACATGCACTGTCCAATTCCCAAGTACAAAACTTACATCATTCTCAATACTTTCTTAAAGAATGTTCTTTTAAATGTGTAGAATATAATCGAGAAACCAAAGGCTCGACCCGCAAACTTTCGACCATCTCTTGACTCCAATCTCCACTACCAATACCATAAGTTCAATGGCCACTCCATTGATGAGTGTGTGGCTTTCCACAACATTATGGAAGGACTAGTTCGTGACGAAAAGATCAACCAGTTTTTGTAGAACGTCCCATGTGTAACGACCTATCCCGAAATTTCATGATTATCGAGGTTAATAAGGATTATCAGGACTAATTGAGATTAGTCGAGGTAAAATGACGATTTTTCCCATTGGAAGAAAAAAAATGTTGACTTTTGACATGGGAGGTCAATTGTGCATGGATCGAGGTCCATTATGTAGATCAAGGGATTACGAGTACGTAAACAAGTGGCATGTCAAATTTGGACGTCGTACGAGAAAGTTACGGGTCACAGAAGGTTCAATTGGATTTTTTTTGGCACGTTTTATGAGGAAGTGGATTGTTGTTTGTTGGCTAGTGGGCCCCAAAATATCTCAGTTGGACCAAAAGATGAGTGACAAGTGTCACCCATCCCATTGGCCCATAACCCCACATTTATGTATCTTTCTTCCCTTTGTTTCGAACAACCTGAAACCCACCCCCACCTCATTTTCATCCTCTTCTTCTTCGTCAGGTACCGGCGGAGAGAGACCGAGAGTGAGAGTATGTGAGAGAGAGGTCGTGGGAGGCGGACGAGGATGGCGGAGCCACAGTGGCTGGGTGGGAACCCGAAAAATAGGTAAATCGTAAACTTCAAATTGGTGTTTTTTATTTTTGGGTCGTTGGAATGAGAAACTAAAGCCAAGGTTTTGTTCCTTGAGCTTGTGCGAGGTTGTAAGAACCAAATTGGACGATTTTGGATGCAGGAATGTGTTCTGGGAGAGGTTCGAAGCTTCGCCGTGAAGTTCAAAATTGGTTCAAGGTTTTCAGGTTTGTTTTTTCACTTTAGCATCGTAGGATTGTTTTTGGGTTGAGGACGAGTCGATTAGTGAAAGAATGGTTGTTTTTGGTCGAGTTTTAGGTAATTTCTGGCTGGGTCAAAGTCGCGGGTCAAACGACTCATTACAGTGAGTCGGGTTGACCTGTCGAGAGGTTGAAGACGATGACGTGGCTTGTCAGGCCACGAGACCAACTAGATGGTGACATGTGGTAATGTGTCAAGTTGAGTCAGCATCGACGTGGTAGTGCCACGTCAGCATAGGTGGTGCCACATGGACCAGTTAGGTGGTGCCACGTGGCAATGTGTCAGAGTTGTTAGAGTGACGTGTTAGTGATAACATCTTCATGTGACACGTGGAACGTGTCAGAGGGTGACATGTGGCACTAGTAAGGGAGTGCCACGTGGAAGGCTGTCCGAGCTGTCAGTTGTGAGATGTCAGGCTGATGTTAGCGTTGACCAAGCGCGTGAAAACTTTGACCGGCGCGTGTGCACGAATTTTGAGGTTAAACCGATCTTGTTCGAAATTTTTTGATGATCTGAATTCAATGGTGGTGGCTTCAGGTCGATCAGAGATCGTTTAATTAGTGTTTTGGAGGTTTTTCTCCTTGGGAAGCGTGTTCATGACGTATTTTCGGTTCTGGGGTTTTTGAGGGTTTATTGTATGAGCTCGTATAGATTGTTAGTGACCTTTGTGTGTGATTTGGATAGGCCCAGACGTTCCGAAGGCTTCAGATTGGCTTACGACACAGATTTTGAGTGTGTAGTGTGGACTGTTTGTGAGTGGACTTTGATTTATAAATGATGTATGCAAATATGTTTTAATGATTTTATGAGCATGGTTTGAAATGCAAGGTTTGCATATTTCTTTGAATGAATTGCAAGATTTATATATTGGTTTGATCATGGTTTAGAAACTAGATTTTACGGATTTGCGTGCAAATGACATTTTGGGCTTGAGACCGAGTTGGATAATGATTTTGACTTGGATTTAGAGTCAAATGTGATTGTATGATGGTTTTCGGATTTATGAAATGATTTTGAGTATTACGAAATGATGAATGGACACTGTTTTTATGATGTTTGCGGAAACCATGTTTTGGGTTGAGACCCTATGCAAAACAACTGATTTGATTTGAGATACAACAGTTTATGAAAATGTGTTTCCACTATTTTCACTATGACCAGTCTCCGTGTTTATTGATATGACTCTGGTAGAAATGTGTTTCCCCGGAGAGGACCCTATGATATTGTATTGCTCGCCTCCGGGATGAGCTGTGTCCCCCCTCCCCCTTTCCTAAGGGAGAGGTCATGATACACTGCCTGTTGACGAGCAGTTTTGGGAGACTCAGCTTAGGAGTGCTTATGTATGAGATTTGTCGTTGATATGTTCACGACGATATGAACATCGACCGTAGATTTATTCACGGCGACGTGCTCAGACGTGAACTGTCCTAGAGCTTGATTGCACGCGTTGCTTGGATATCGTGACTGATGATGACATGATGGTATAAGACAGATGTGGGATATAAGGATGGGTCATGATTTTGAACATTGCTTTGTGTCCAGATATTTTCACATGTGTTGGTTTTGCGATGAAAACATTTGTTTTTATATGTTTTTTGTTTTACTTGAAAGAAATGGTTTAATTGTTTATGCATGCATGCTTTATAAAACAGAGGGTTAAATGATGATTTTGGAAATTGGTTTTCCAAACTGTTTATTTTTGTCCACTCACACTTTTTATTGATTTTGGCACCCTCCAAGTTGATCGCGGATGAGGGCTGTAATAGAGATTGAGGCATCACATGAAGCTGCATACTCTGGAAAACCTAAGTGGGTCACGGTATTATCCCTTGTCTGACACGTGTTGTCAGACGGGAGCAAGTCATCCCACGTTAATCCAGGGGGATTAGGGATGAGTCCTATCACCATGGCCCGTGACAAACCCACATATCAACAACATCAGTGGTGGACCTACTATATCTTCCACCTACACTTCCAATCGGGCAAAGAAGGATTTCCTCTGAACAACACAATCCAATCACTGGCTCTTCAACATTGAATATGGAACAGCACAAAAAATTAACAAGGAAAGCTGGGAACCAATCACCTTCTCTGAGGAGGAAGAGTGAGGCATCATCTTCCCTCACGTCGACCCTCTGATCATCCAAGCCCATATTTCCAAATTTAGTGTAACGACCCGTCCTACATTTATGGGATTAATTAAGGACTAATTGATCATTAGTGAGACTAACTGGGAATTAGTCGAGAATTATCGGGTGATGGGGTAAAATTATGATTTTGCCCCGAAAATGGACAAAAAGTTGACTTTTGACCTAGGAGGACAAATGCACAAGAACCGAGGATAGTTACGTAGATCGAGACGATATGAGTCTGTGGATAAGCGGCACGTCAAAATTGGATATCGTACGGAAAAGTTACGGGTCAGAGAAAGTTTAGGGTACTATTGTACGAATTACGAGACAAGTTGACATTTGTCCTTAAGTAGGGGCCCAGATATTTTGGTCAGGCCCAATGGACTTGTCACTCATCCATTACCCCTTCCCTTCATTCATGCATATCTCTCCTTTCTCCCATTTTATTCGATCCAAAACCCAATCCCAAACCCCATTTTCATCCTCTTTAGTTGTGACCAGAGGGAAAAAGAGACTGAGGGAGAGTGAGGGACTGAGAGACGATGGGGGAGGCAGCAGGACCACCATGGACGGCGAAGGAGCCTAGAAAACTAGGTAAAACCTGAAACCCATTTAAGTTTAAAATTCAAAATTTTGGTTTTGGACGTTTGGGAGGTGTTTTAATGCCTGGGTTATATTCTCTGAGATTGGACGAGGTCATGGCATGGACAGGTAAATTCTAGCCCTGAGTTTCAAGTTTTGAGGTCATAGATCTCTTCTTGGGAGGAAGACGATCATATGGGTGAAAGAACGGAGTGAAATGGTAATTGGAGGAGGAAGAATGGACCTGGTCGGGTCGCGGGTCCGGTTGACCCAGTTGTAGAGATTCGGGTCGATCCGTCGCAAGGTAGACTATGATTAGGTTAGCATGTGACATCATCACCTAGTCAGAGGTGTTAGGCCACGTGGCAGTTGTTAGGTCCAGTCAGCACTGACAGGTGCCGGACACGTGGACTAATCCGGTGCTGACATGAGGCACTATCAGACTTGACATGTGTCAGACCTGTCAAGTTAACGCCAGTAGTTTACTTTGACCGTTGACCGCTAACGTCAGCGTTGACTTTGACCCGCGCATGGGCAAGTATTTTGAGGTGAGACCGATCCTATTCGAAATGTTTTGACGATATGAATCCAATGGTGGTGGTTTCAGGTCGATCAAAGATTGTTTGGTTAGTCAAATTGAGGTTTTTAGGATTTTCTATATGAACTTGTATAGGTTTGTATTAACCTTTGGGTATGATTTGGACAGGTCCGGATGTCCTAGAGAGTATGGATTAGCCCCGGAGAAGCGTGCGACGCGGGTTTCGGAGCGCACAACACGGACGGTCTGTGAGTGGACTTTATTTTATGAAAAATGATGCATGCATAAATTTTTTATATGTTTTATAAACATGATTTGAGAAGCTTTGAGTGCATGTGATTTATATTGCTGATTTGGCGGTGTTGCACGTAGTTTGTGATTTATATTTTATATGTTATTTGGGTTTGAGCCGAGTATTCTATGTGCATGCGTTTTGTGTGTTTTTTATGGTTTCACGGAGAGGCATGAAACTGGGTATTAACTATTGGTTTTGTTTTGAACAATTTCACGGGGATGCGTGAAATTGATCTTCGGACGTGAGTCCCAGTTGAAAATGGACCTTAACTTGAATTATAGCCAAATATGGTTTTAATTAACGATTTGAATAACAAACTGGTTTCCGGATTTAGAAATATCTTTCGGGCGTATGGCCTAGTTGATTTATGGTTTGACTTAAAGGATAGTCAAATGTGAGACATATCGGGTTGTGACCCAGTTATGATTTATGAAAGGTATCTCGAGCATGAGACCCAGTTGTGAATTTGATAGGATTCGAGAAATTCTAGGTTATTAAGTGTCGTTAGACACTATTTTCGGGCTTGTGACCCATTTGATGATATTCGGGCCTGTGTCCCTGTTGATGACCATATGATTTTGAGTTTAAATACTCGGATTTTATTAGAGGGCCTCCGGTTGTGAATATGTTTCCCCGGAGAGCACTCTGAAGATAATGCTCACCTTCGAGGTACAGAGAGGTCATGATGCGCTTGCTGTCGAGCAGCTGAGAGAGGCAGCAGCTGAGGGAGGCTCGACTCAGGAGTGCGGTATAGTGAGATCGATTGATGGTATGTTCACGACGATCTGGTGATTGTCAACTCATAAGCCTTGAATTAAGCATCATTTTATACCATTTATGCTTATCTTTTAATGTTTAAATACCAAACAATTGTAGAAAATAACATATTTTGTGAGAAATGTGCAAAATTGGATAAAACTTGGAATTACGAGAATTTAGGCGAAAGAATCACCTCAATCGGATTGTAACGAAAAGTTATGATCGAATGAAAGGACGCCACCAAAAACTACTCAAGAATTCGATAGGGACCTACCGAATCCACGAAGGCAGCTTGTAACGACCTGTCCCGAATTAGTAGGATTAATTAAGACTTAATGATGGATTAGCGAGACTAATCGGGGATTAGACGAGGAATAACGGACGAGCACGGTGAAATGACAAATTTGCCCCTAGAATGGGCGAATCGTTGACTTTTTGTTCAGGCGGTCAAATGGACTTTGGCCGATGACTGTGACATAGTCTGGGACATCACGAGTTCATAGACAGGTGGCACGCTCGATTCCGACGTTCGAGGAAGAAATTATGATTTTCGGAAGTTTTGGGGCGTTTTGGTAAATTGGTTGAATAGGAGCAAATAGTTAACTTTTAATTCGAGAGGTTCGATGGCCGAGGACCGAGGACTGTTACGTAGATCGAGGCGATACGAATCCATAGACAAGCGGCATGTCGAATTCGGACGTTCGACTGGGAAGTTACAGTTCACGGAAGTTCGAATGCACTATTCACGATAACACGTTTTTCGAGGCAAGTGGACTTTTGTCCTGTTGTGGGGCCCAGATATTTCAAACATGCCCAATGGATGAGTGACAAGTGTCACCCATCCATTGCCTATCATCCCACATTCATGCATATCATTTCCTTACTTTTTCATTCAATGAACAAACCCAAACCCCCCCTTAACCCGTGCAACCCGATATCCCATCTTCCCCAAACCTCATATTCTGTGAATGGAGTGTGAAGGGAAATGAGAGAGTGTCGTGAGATGATGAAGATGATGCTGACGGCGACCACCATCGTGGACGGTGGCCATAGAAACCGAAACCGGTAAGTTTTGGGTTCAAAATTCGAATAATGGTTTTAGTTGCTCGTTGATCGATTTAATGATATGGTTGTGTTTCTGGAGGTCATATAGGTTGGTTGAGAACGATTTCATGGCTGGAGGTGGCCGGACGCACACGAACAGGGAGGAGGAATGTTTGCCCGTGGACTCTTCAATCCAAAGGTAGCGTCTTTGCTTGATTTTCAAAGGTTTGAGGTCATAGATTGATAGGAATTGAATAAACATAGAGATAGGAATTGAAATGGACTGAAACAAACAAAAAATGGCGGGGTTATGGGCTTGGACCGGTTTTACAGTGGACTGGTTCAGACCGGTCTGCTAAAGGTTGAAGATGAACAGTGCACCGCACGTGGGCTTCACGCGCAGCCCCTTTGGGCGGCGCGTGGGGGCGCGTGGAGCACAATCTGGGGAAGTGTTCAACATATCAAATCATCTATTCGATGTAACGAACATTTTGGGACTGGTTTCGTATCAATCAGACATCGTTTCAATATAGTTCGGATTGTCCGAAGGTTTAGGTTCCCATTTAAAAATAGTTAAAAATTCCAGAAAATTTTGGGGCTTTAGTGAAGGGTTATGTAAGTAGTTAGTAACCCTCTAAATTAATTTGGATAGGTTCGGGAACCCTGAAGATTCCGATTGGCCTGGGAGAGGTTTTTGGTGCACGTATCGAGGCGCAGTTTCGGACGGTCTTTGAGTGGACCTTTCTTTCGAAATTGATGCATGCATAAATGTTTTATAATTTTTTTAGATCATGTTTTGTGATGCCATGAGTGCATTTGATTGTGGTAGCTTATGATCGACATATTTACACGTTTTTCGAGATTTTCGGCTTTATGTCGTACCTTTGCGTACTACGTTTTCAATGATGATTTAATGAATGGATTTTGGATTTGGAAATATGAACTTGGGCATGAGACCCATTTGATTTACAAACTCTCAGACTTGGAGTCCATTTGATTTGACAAGGAATCGGACCGAGGGTCCATTTGAGTATACGACTGGGCCGAGGGCCCCATTGGTTTACGAATCCGGGCTTGAGGCCCAATTGGTTGTAATCTCGGGCTTGAGGCCCATTTGACTGTAGTATCGGGCTTGAGGCCCTATTGGTTGTGAAATCGGGCTTGAAGCCCCTTTGATTTATGGTTTCGGGCTTAGGGCCCAGTTATTTGTGATATCGGGCTTGAGGCTCTGTTGATTGTGAAATCGGGGTTGAGTCCCAATTCGGTTTATGAAATGAGAATTCGGGCATGAGACCCTGTTGAACTGTGGATTTAGGCTGAGTCTTGTGAAAGTGGATTTGAATCAGATTCGAGGAATCCTGTTGAGATGAATCGGGTATGAGACCCAATTGAAATATGTTTTGAGAAATAAAAGAAAGTCTTTTGAAATGTACAAACCCTCCATATGATTATATGGTCTCCTCCAGACGTCGACCTGGAGAGTCACGATCCACATACCAGAATGGATATCCCCATAGGGATCCCGTTCCAGGAGTGGAAGTTATGATGTGGTCATGGACAAGATTCCGGAGAGATGATTGAATTAGATCCAGAGATAGAGCTCAGACTAGATCTAGAGATAGAGCCTCCTAGACGGAGAATTCCTGGGGGTAGACTCGGAGTGAGACCCCAAGTGGCATGCACACTAGTATAGATATGATGAATCGTGACATATATCGGGGATGTGTTCCCTAGGGGCTGTGTGCCCCGAGTTGGCATCTTCTCGGAAGTTTCGCGGATGGGTTATACGTATGAGTACGTATGAGGTTTTATGAAAGTAATTTGGGGCAGAGACCCCATATTCGATGTTTTGGTAATGGTTTGGGGGCGGAGACCCCGTATTGTATGTTTTGGTATTTCACTGAGAATGGTTTTGGGTTGACACCCACGTGACGTGATTTGGGCTGAGTCCCTATTGATTTGAATTACTGTGTTCCCTGTTTTAAGATTGTGATTTTGGGTCGGGGACCCATAAATGGATTTATGGTTCATGACAGTTTATGAGGACCGGGCATGAACCCTTGAAAGGTTTTGAGAATATGTTTGACAAATGGTTTTATGAACGTTTTGATAAACGGTTTTTGAATGCATGCATATACTTTTTAGTGAAGAGAATAAATGTCTTTATGTAAAAATATTTTTAGTGAAATGATTGTTTTGTCCACTCACGACTTTTGATGTTTTAATGCCCTTCAGGTTGATCGCGGATGTGGGCTGTAGTAGTGATCGAGACATCACACTCCTCCTCCTACGATCCTGGGGTACTCTGGAAGCCCAATGAGGGCTAGAGATGGAATTTTCCCTGGTCTGACACTTTGTGTCAGACGGGATCATGTACGTCCCACGTTAATCCCAGGGGATTTTAGACTGGTCCTGACAAAGTAGTATCAGAGCAGGTTGGCTCACTTGATACTCATGGTACTCTGATACCAAGTGGGATTTGGGACGGGTCCTTACACAGCCCAGAAAGCACTCGGCAGACACCTGCCGATCAACCCGTCATCCATTTGGCGCGTGCTTCCTGCGGTACTAAACATATGTTCGGTACGCATGCACCGTACGTGACAGGACCTGTCCCAAATCCCTCGAGATTAGCGTGGGACGTACCTACTCCAGTCTGACACGAAGTGTCAGACCAGGGATATTTCCGTCCTTTGTCCAACTGGAGCTATCAGAGGGCGCCAGGATCCGAAGGAGGAATGTGATGTCTCGTCTCTGCTACAGCCGCAACCTCGATCAACCTGAAGGGCATTCAAAACACAAAAGATGTGAGTGGACAAACCAAATATTTTATAAAAACATTTCATAAAAGATCTTTATGCCCTTCATTAAAAACATATGCATGCATTCACAAACCATTTCTAGGGTTCATGTGTCAGGACCCACCCCGGTTTCACCCTGAAAACCGAGATAAATCCTGCTCCCGTCTGACACCCCGACACACACAAAAGTAAATTCACTATAAATCACCAAAGTACTCGGTCAGACGCAGGAGACACTATACAAAATATCCCGTAGTCAACAGTTTACAGAGCACAGTACTAATACAGAAGAAAGAAACCCGTTAAACCAAATACACGCACACGGAAAAATGTAAAACAGTCCGGGTCCCTCTCGTGACTTCTATGCCTCAGACGCTGCCTCGATGCCAAAACCCCGCGTTAGCTCCATGACCTGGATGGCAATTTAAAACAGAAAGGTGTGAGTGGACCATAAATATAAGAAAAGTTTCTAAAACCATTTATAAGAAAACCGGGTTTGGCCCTCCGTTTTGAAACCACGTGCATAACCTCGTTATCAAAACAGTTATAAATCACATAAACCGCATCATAAAAACAGAAACACTATAAAACAGGTTGTAGAAAGCATAGCATCAACGTCATAAAACTGTATCAGAAAACATAAGTATCAAGACACCACCAACCGATCAAACCTGCTGGACCTATCCGAGTCTTTAAACTCCCGAGTCTTTAAACTCAATCCAGGCCTCAATAATATCCGAGTCTTTAAACTCTCGAGTCTTTAAACTCAACAGGCCTACGGGGGAAATATCAATATATCCGAGTCTTTAAACTTCCGAGTCTTTAAACTCAATCATGGTCTTTAAACCCAATCCGGGCCCGTCCCCCGTCAATCAATATCCGGGTCTTTAAACCCAATATCCAGATCCAGCAAATCCAATCAGAACCATTTGAAAACCATTTCTAAATCCACCTCCAAACCCGAATCCGAAATCACCGGTCTGATGCCTTTCCGGCATCCAGAACCGTCATTCCGAACCCAAATCCGGAAATCCACTTTCCAACTTTAAAACCAAATTTCGCTCTCCGAAATCCGATTTTAAAATCGAAAACCCTTGATCATCGAAATCATGTTCCAAAGTCCCTTAACAAATACTAAAAACCATTTATCATTTGAAAATCCCAAAACCATAACATTATTTTCAGAAATCAACATTCCTCGTGAAACGTGCCAAATACGTTATTTCTCGAAAACTGTGCAATTTTGTAAAACCACATCATAAATCCAACAATCATGAAATCACATATATAAAATAATTATAGAAAAACAGTTATGCATGTTCGAGTTTAGAGAAAGGGTCCACTCACAGTACCGAGCCCTCAAGCGCGTCCAGAACGTCCCGTACGTTCCTCAGCTTCCTCGGGAAGTCCCGAACCTGTCAACAACCGCCAAAGTACGTCACGAACACGTCCATGAAGGTCCACCCAAGTTTTCCCAAAAATCCCCGGGTCCTAAACGTAACGAACCTAAACCCTAAGCCTTCACCCTCGCGAAACTACATTGAATCGACGTCTGATTAACCCGAAACCAATCCCATTAGACTCGTCAAAACACCTAGACCAAAAACCATGTTGACCGTTTTCCCAACCGCCGCCGCACGCGCCCCCACGCGCCACCCAAAGTGGCTGCGTGTGGCCTTCACGCGCCAGCTACAGTGTCACCAGCAACCTCTGGTCGACCCGGTTCGACACAGTCCCTGCAACCCGAACCAGCTTGGCCAGTTCTCCACCGTGCCTGCACTAAAACTGCTCCTCTCTTCACCAGCTGCTTCGTCCAGACCTAAGCTACCCATTCCCCTTACTCAGACATCTCGACTCAGGCTACAACTCGTCGACTCAAGCTCGAAACCAAAACCCGATAAACCCCTGTTTCACGATCCCTTCAACCTGGTCACCCCCCGTCACGGTGACTATCCTAAACTCTTCCCAGAACCTCTCCGAGTCTTACCCAACTCACTAAAACCGTCGACTCACCCCCTACAGCCACGACTTTCAACTTGAGCAAAACGGAAAAACAGAGCACACCGGTACTCTCCTTCGTTCCAACCTCCACCGTGTACTTCCCTGTCACGGCTGCACAACCAGCAGCTACCTAGGACCCTACTGAGTCCCCTAAACCTCACTAGACTCCTCGATTCAACCCCTAAAGCCACGACTTAGCTCTTGAAACTAGACGGCAAAACAGAGCATCAAAAGGGAAAACAAGAAATTACATGTCCTCCTGTCGCCGTCGTGAGCTCAGCCGTGAGGCAGTAGCTCCTCCCGTCCTCCTCCGCCCTCTGGACACCTCCACTGGCCTCGATTGATCGATCACGGCCGCACCACCACCACGATCTTCCACTTCTTCTCTGTTTCCTCTGAAAACCGACTGCCCCGACCACCGTGTTCTTGTACGATCTCACTTCCCCAAACACTCACCGGTTCACTCTTCCACCCTCTGATCACTCCTCACTCACCAGAACACACCAACACTCACCATCGTCTCTTAATTTTCTCTCAATCTCCCTCTCTGTTTCTCCCTGGTTCAAAGAACACACACACACACAGCACGGTTGCACCCCAAATAATTGGACTGTGCACTCACTAGAACCAACCAGACCTCCTACACGTGTTACCATCTTACCCTTCCTCTCTCAAGTGGCCCAATCTCAGCCATCCAATTTCCTCTCTGTGAACAGATCCCCAGACAACCAAAAGACCAAAATACCCTTTCTTTTAACCCAAATTTACGATTGCGCCACTATCTTTCTAGACCCGTAACTCACACATCGTAAGTCCGATGAATACGTGTCGCCTGTCATCGAACTCAGGACGACAAGATCTATCTAACGGTCATAGGTCAACACACCAAAACCCGATCATACGAAAAGTCAACTTTTCCCCCTATTTTACCCAAATTACGGTTATGCCCTCAACATTCCGAACATCATAGCTTCCTCCTCGGGTGTCGGAATCGGGTGTACCACCTGCCTACGAATTCGTGACGTCCCAAACTACGTCCTGGTCACCGGTCAAAACCTATTGGACCACCCGAACTAAAAGTACACTTTTTGCCCGAACTAGGGGCAAAATCGTCATTCTACACTAACGACCCCAACGAGACCAACTAACCACTGATTAAGCTTACTAATCCCATCTTAATCACTATCTTAACCCTAGTTCTGGGATGGGTCGTTACATCATGCCCGGTCCCCACGTCTTGAACCATAAAACCATTTGGGCCTTGGCCCGAAATTCGTCAATCAATACATAGGACCTTGCCCAAACCAAAGACACGTGGGAACTCGTCCCAAAGCCATCTCATATGGGTCTCAGCCTAAAACCAATTTGCGTGGGTTTCATCCCAACGCCATCTCAGTGAAAACTCGTACGTATATACATATATACATCTATAACCCATCCTAGGCACTTCCGGAGAAGATGCCAACTCGGGGCACACAACCCCTAGGGAACACATCCCTGATATAGTCACGATGTCTCTATATATATAAGTATGCATACTACTCGGGGTCTCACTCCGAGCATTCTCCTAGGAATTCTCCATCTGGGAGGCTCTGTCTTCGGACCTAGTCCGATCATCTCTCCGGAATCTGGTTCGAGACCAAATCATAACGCCCACTCTTGGAACGGGATCCCTATGGGAATACCCACTCTGGTCTGTGGATTGTGACTCTCCAGGTCGACGTCTGGAGGAGACCAATCAATAAGCTCGTAAGGAGGGTATATCCATACTAGTATAGTAAACCATAAAAACGGGACTCACGCCCGATAACATAAAGCAACTGGGCCTGCAGCCCAAACATAGGACTCAACAGGGCCTCTAGCTCGATTTCACAATAGCTGGGCATCGAGCCCGAACTCGTAAATCAACGGGGCATCGAGCCTGATATCTCAGGGTCAGTCACGATCCCGATCATAGCGATGCGTGCAACCATCAATCCAGGACCGCTCTCAATCCTGGTATGTCGCCGAGAACACATCACTGCCGCGACCATCTCGAGACCATGGTGCACACGTCACCGATCGATCCTCTAAACCATCAGCACTCTGAAGTCGAGCCTCCAGTGGCTACTCGACAACGGGACTTGCATCGTGACCTCTCCGAAAAAAACGTATCCCAATCCGGAGGCAAGCGTCATGTCGTCCGTCGCCGTGCACACAGCACCCGTCGCGACCACAACTTAGACCTGTAGGTCATAAATAGGGCCTCATGCCTGAGTCAAAATCAAATCCAAATGGGTCTCATGCCTGGTTTTACCTTTTCCAAACCATTTCATGAAAACCGAAAGCATAAGCGCGTATAAGCACGTATAAAACTTGAAAACCTCGAAATACGTGCCCATATGTAAACACACACCAAAATGCACTCAAGGCATCCCAACATATTAAAACATATATAAAATATTTATGCATGCATCGATTTTAGAAAGAAAGTCCACTCACAGATCGTCCGCGCTGCCGCCTCGATACGTGTGTCGTACACCTTCCCGGGTCAATCGTCATCTCCGGGGTTCCCAAACCTATCCAAATCACTTTAGAGGGTTACTAACTACTTAATTAACCCCTCACTAAAGCCCCCTAATTTTTCGGAATTTTTAACTATTTTTAAACGCGCGCTGAAACCTTCGGATAGCCCGGACTATATCGAGACGATGTTCGATCGACTCAAAAACAGTCCCAAAATGTTCGTTACATCGAATAGATGATTTCATACGTTGGAACCACCCTCAAATTCCTCACCACGCGCCCTGGGATGGCTCTGCGCGTGGACCTCACGCGCCCTGCACAGAGTCATCTTCTTCCTCAGTCAGGCTGGTCCGAACCATGCTCCTACATGGACCGGCGTGACCGGTCCATGCTCCTACATGGTCCAGTTTTCATCTTTTTCCTTCCTAATCAATCCTATCCTTCCTATTTTAGTCCTAGGAACCTAAACCTATAATTTAAAACATCAAAAATCCACAAAATCCAACCGGTCCAAACTTCCCTCCACGGTTCAGTTTTTCCAAACCTTCCCCAGGGGTTCCTCAACCTCCAACCGTCACCAAAAACATCCTAACACGACCCTAGTAACCTATTTAACTCAATACAATCACCCAAAAAGGCCCATAATAATTTAAATTGAAAATTGGGAAAAATCGGTTAAACTGATACCTTTGCACGGGTTGGCCTCCGCCGTTCACGGCGGCGCTGCTCCTGGCCAACCACCACCTTCCTCAAGTCATCAGTTCACTCTCTGGCTTCTCAATCATGGTCATAGGGTTGAAGGGTTTGGATTTGGGGTGGAAGGGTGATCAGGTTTGAGTTTGCCGGATGGGAAATAATCGATGAAGGAAAAAGGGATATGCATGAGTTGGTTTGGATGGGCAATGGATGGGTGACACTTGTCACTCATCCATTGGGCCTGTCTAATAATATCTGGGCCCCACTTAAGTCCAAAAGTCCCTCACTTCGTAAAACGTGCAATAGTGCATTCGAACTTCCGTGAACCGTAACTTCTTAGTCGAACGTCCGAATTCGACGTCCCGCCTATCTACGGATTTGTATCGTCCTGATCTACGTAACGGTCCTTGGCCCTCAGTCATTGGACCTCCCGAGTCAAAAGTCAACTTTCTGCCCCTATTCAACCAAATTACTTCAATGCCCCCAAACTTCCGATCGTCATAACTCCTTCCACGGATGTCGGAATTGGACGTGCCAACTGTCTATGAACTCGTGACGTCCCGAATTATGTCACAGTCATCGGCAAAAGTCCATTTGACCGGCTAAACGAAAAGTTAACTTTTTGCCCATTCTAGGGGCAAAATCATCATTTCACCCTGAGCATCCATTAATCCTCGTCTAATCCCCGATTAGTCTCGCTAATCCGTTATTAATCCTTAATTAATCCTGCTAATTAGGGACGGGTCATTATAGAACGTCCTTCCTTTGTCCCAGTGCGTTGACTGCAGCTAACTGCCGAATTCCCGATGCCTTATTCGACCAGCGCCTACCAAAACTCTTCCCTTCCTTCAGCAGCTTCCTACCGAAACGAGTCCCTGTTCAATTCTAGTAATCATTTCCTTCCCTTTTAAGGAAACTGTCCTTTTTAATTAGGATTTTTTCCCTTTTAAATTAGGAGTTTTTATTACCTTTTTAATTAAGTTTTGTATTTATTCTTTCATTAGGATTTAGAATACCTTTTACTTTTAGGATTTTAATTTAATTAGTTTAATCCTTTTCCTTTTAGAATTAAATTATAAATTTCTATTTATTTGGGGATTAATTTTCTCCTGTAAATAGAGAGGTTTATGATATTTGTAAAGGGTCGCCCATTTTTGTACTAAAGCTCTGCTTAACCAATTTTCCATTTTCAATAAATTCAAGATTTCTTGTCCAAGGTTAATTATACTATACTTCATATTTTACACCTTCATCCGTGACTTGGTTGGGGGGTCTCCACTTGTCTCACCAAAGAGTGCTCATTCACTTCGTATCCATAGGGTGTCCCGAAGAGAAAAAATGTAACACGACCTCTTTACCTTATAGTTTTCTCTTGTGCTTGAATTTTGTTTTTATGAACTGATTTCTAATATTATTCGTGGTTTTATGATTTGTATTGATTCAATTTTCTATGTGTTTTATGATTCTAGCTTTTTTTGATGTTTGTATGTTCGCTCTTAATGTTTGACTAGATATAGGGGTCCCGCGTCTAGATCATTGAAAGTGTCTTCGGGGGTCCCGGGCACGTACTCAAGAGAATATGCAAGTAACTCGTAAGGCTAGAATTAAAGGATTTCATAGGTTGAAGTTAATTGAATTCATGAATGAGTTAGGTTAAAGATGAGTTGACCATGTAAATATTAGATTAGGTTAGTTTAGATTAGTTAATCACGTAGTAACTTAGTAAAAACCAATTTATCCCCTAATTAATTAATCACACGATAATCATGCTAAGGTACCCTCAATTATCGGTTAAGAACGATCCCTACTTATCAATACTACAATCTACAAAAAAAAAAGGTTTTTAATTTGCATATGTTTTTATTAAGTGTTGAGTGTGACTTTGTGTTTACTTTAATGCTTAGTTTTAGCGTATCATCGGCCAGTGATGTGTTCACGGCGACATGCTCAGGATCTGAGCAGTCCTTGAGCTTATAGGCACGTGTTGTTGGGATTGGAATCGTGACTGATACTGATGGTACTGATGATGATGGGCTGATATCCCACGTGGTTTATATCTGGGCTAAGACCTTGTGTCATTTGATTTGGGTTGAAACCCTGTATGATTTGGTTTTGGGTTAAGTCCCTACTGAGGAAATGGCCTTGACTGAGCCACGTTTTTATTGGATTTGATTTGAAAAGCAATACGTCTTGTTTTTTGGAAAAGTATTTGAAGTACTTGTTTTATGATGCATGCATGCTTTTATGTGAAGGGTATAAACGTACTTTTTGTATAATTGTTTTTGATAAACTGTTCTTTTTGTCCACTAACAGTTTTAATGGTTTTTGATACCCTTCAGGTTGATCGCGGATGCGGGCTGTAGCTGAGACGGAGACATCACATGCCGCCACAGGTCCTGGCATACTCTGGATGACCCCGAGCGGATTACAGTTTTATCCCTGGTCTGACACGCGTTGTTAAACGGGAGCATGGTACATCCCACGGTAATCCAATAGGGTCGGGATGGGTCCTGTCATTTAGTGTCAGACAGATTCTCGTTGACACTAGCAGCTCGGTCAACGTGATCTTCAAGGAGGAATTTACTTAACTTATTATACCTGACAAATATTTGAACAAGGTAGTCAATCCACTACTGAATTTCTCAGAAGACTTAGTCATGCTGATCGACACCATGTCTCCACATATCTTAGTCGGCATAATACCACGTATTGCGACTACCATCGTCACTTTTCTTGACACGGCCTATCCCAATCCCCCGGGATTAACGCGGGATGTACCATGCTCCCATCTAACCCACGTGTGACACGAAGGGCCAGACCCCCGTCTAACCCCCGTGTAATATGAAGGCCAAACAAGGAATAACCTAAACCAACAACCCATTCAAGCTTCCAGAGCGCGCTCAGATCAGTGGCGGAGTGTGATGTCTCAGTCACCGCTACAGCCCGCACCGCGATCAACCTGAAGGGCATTAAAAACCATAAAAGCTGTGAGTAGACGAAAATAAATAATTTAATAAAAGCTCATTTCATAAAAAACATTTATGCCCTTCACTTAAAAATATGCATGCATACGAAAACCAGTTAATTCAAATATAATAAAATCTATTTATAAAACCAAAACCATTTCCTTCCTCAAACCATTAGGGCCTTAGTTCAAAACCATAAAATCAACTAAGTGTGGGAACTTAGCCCAAAACCGTAAAGCACTGAAATCCATAAATCCAAATCCATATGGGCCACTGCCCAAATCCATTTATTAAATACAGAAATACCATTTCATCAATCCAATGAATCATGTTTACCAAATAACCATCATCAGCATCCCAGATGCCTAGCGTCCCAGACGTCATATCTCACGGTCTAAGCAATGCGTGTTGCCCGGGGTCTCTCTGGGTCAATCTCTGACATCCCAGATGTCTGACGTCCCAGACGTCTAATCATACCAATCATGCTCTTGAGTTACTATACGGTCTGGTTGCTCCGTGTAATGACCCCTCGCAGGCAATGCGCCATGACTTCTCCAGTGTCCTAGACATCTTGAAGAGACCATCCACATATCCTCATCTAAGGATGGTACATGGAAAACATCTTTATAAAATCATTTTAAAACATCTCAAAGGGGCCATGCTTGGAATTTCCATAAAACCATAAAAATCCAGAAAATCCGATTTCTCAAATCCAAATCCATTTTAGGGTCTCTGAACCCGGAATCACATTTATAGACCACAAATGGGACTCATACTCAATATCATACTCAACTGGGTCTCAAGCCCGATATCGTAAACCAACTCGGCCTCCAGCACGATATCTCATTAAATCAAATGGACTCCAAGTCCGATAGTTTCCAATTAAATGGGTCTCATGCCCGATTTCCATATTTCCAAATCCAAAACCATTCCATTAAACCATCATAAAAACCCTAAGCACGTATAAACACAGTATAAAACCATAAACCTCGAAATACTAGCAAATACGTAAATCATAAATACCACAATCTTAATCATAGAAATCACATATATAAAACATATAAAATAGTTATACATGCATAATATTTCGAAAACAAAAATCCACTCACAGACCGTCCTAGCTACCACCTCGATATGCGTACCAAGCCTCCCCGAGGCCAATCCACCATCTCTGGGACTTCGGGACCTGTCCAATTCACACTTGAAGGTCACTAACTATCTATATAAGTCCATAGGATAAAACCCCAAAACTCCCAAAAAATTCAACGTGTTCTAGACACGTTTCTCAAGGTGAAAAACCTCGATTTGACCAATCTAATGATCTCTGATCGACCCGAAACCACCACCATTGGATATGGATCATCGAAACCTTTAAAATGACCCTGGTCCTACCTCAAAATTTGAGCTCACATGCACCCACGAGCGAGGTCAACGAGAAAGTAAACTCTAGAAAAGTCAATGGGTCAAAAGTCAACGAGTCAACTCGCCGATCAACGGGTCAACTCGCCGGTCAACGAGTCGGCTGACTCGCAGGAAACTCCATTGTTGCCCCAAACTTCAAACTTCGATATCTCACTCGTTTCTCAACCAAATTCAACGTTCTACCTATTTAAATTCATCTACTCGAACCAAGGATTCCAAATCTAAACTCAAAAATTGAAGAAAGTACTTGGTTTGAAAGTTATGGCCGTTCAAAGTTTCATCTAGACTTCTGGTCGTCATTCCGGCCACCTCCGACATTCAAAACTTCCCAAACTTGGCTCAACAAACTCCTCTCACCTTAAGGAACATGAATATGAGCTTAGATTCATTCCAAAACATCAAAATAAAAAACCCAAATTTGAATCCCAAGGTTTACCTTTTTCCCTCTGGCCTCCTCCGCCGTCCACGACAGTCCTGCCACCTCCCACATCGTTCCCAATCTCTCCCTCACGTCCTCTATCCTTCAATGATCTCAAGAAGGTGAAGTGATGAAGATGGAAATGGTGGGGGAGAATAGGTACAGGTTTGAGAAGGAAAAATGACGAATGAAAACGAAAATGATGAATGATGGTGATGATGCATGTGTATGTGTATGGGAATCAATGGATGAGTATGTGCATGATGCACGAGACTCATGTGTTGGTCCCCATTAGATATTTTGGGTCCCATTAAAAATAAACCTGTTTGAAAATCGAACGATCTGTGAATAGTTCCTGAAAATTTTCGTGAACCATAACTTTTTTTGTCGAACATCCGATTTCGACGTGCCGTTTGTCTCCGGACTCGTAACGTCCTGATCTACGGCACGGCCATCGAGTCTTGTGCATTTAACTCCCCGAGTCAAACGTCAACATTTTGCCCAACCCTAAGGGTAAAATGGTCATTTTATGCCATTCGTTAGAAATCTACCGACTGATCCCCAATTAGTCTCACTAATCCTTACATACTTATTAATTAATCCTATAAATTTGGGACGGGTCGTTACATTTCTTGACAAGACCCATCCCAATCCCCCCGGGATTAGTGCGGGATGACCCTGCTCCCGTCTGACACGAAGTTTCAGACAAGGGATATTTCCGACCTTTGCCCTCCCGGGCTATTAGAGTACGCCAGGATCCGGAGGAGGTATGTGATATCTCGGTCTCTGCTACAGTCCACATCCGATGTCAACCTGAAGGGCAGTCAAAACATTAAAAACTGTGAGTGGACAAAACAAGAGTTTATAAAACATTTCATAAGGAAGACATTTGTACCCTTCACTAAAAAGCATGCATGCATTCGAAAACCATTTAACCAAATGGAAACCATATGTGGGAACTAAGCCCAAAACAGAATATAAACCAAGGTCGAAAGGACCACCATAAAATCGACCATACGGGCCACTGCCCAAATCCATAAGAAACCAATACGGGACTCAGCCCATAACCATAAACATACACGAGCCACTACTCAATCCTGTGCACACCTGTGCTCACCACATATCAAATCAAATATACGTATATATATATAAGTCACACAACCAATCCTGTCACGGTACCCAAAGCTACGCGCGTGCTACCCAGGTCTCAATCCGAGTCTTCTCAAAGTCAAGATCAATGTCCGTAGACCACTGACCCTACCCGAGGTAATAGTAATCATAGCCTTCCTGAGAGTAAGGAACCCAACTGGGGGGTGACTCCACTCAGTCGGTGCTCCGTGACTACTCCGGGGTCCACCCAGGCCAACGACCCTCCCCGGAGGAGATAGTAGAACATGTAAAGGAAGGTAGATGAACATATATATACATAACATAAACATTCATGTCCGGTTCCCCCCTGAACCGTCATGATCCATAATATCCATAGCCAAGGTAACATGCCGGTTCCCATAAACCGTCATGTACCGTAATAACATAACCAGGTAACATGCCAGTTCCCGTAAACCGTCATGTACCGTAATAACATAACCAGGTAACATGCCGGTTCCCGTAAACCGTCATGTACCGTAATAACATAACCAGGTAACATGCCGGTTCCCGTAAAACGTCATGTACCGTAATAACATAACCAGGGTTCATGCCGGTCCCCATAAACCGTCAAGAACCAGAATGACCTGACAAAGGTTCATGCTGGTTCCCATAAACCGTCATGAACCACAATGACCTTTCCAGAGTTCATGCCGGTCCCCGTAAACCGTCATGAACTTGGAAATCCATCTAGGGTCCCTGACCCGAAATCATCAGTGTAAAACAACTGGGTCTCGTGCCCGAACATATGAATCAACTGGACACCGTGCCCGATATCTATGGGTTAGTGACGACTCCGATCATAATGATGCGTGCAACCATCCATCCAGGACCGCTCTCAATCCTGGTATGTCGCCGTGAACGAATCAACTGACGCGACCACAACAAGATCATGGTGCACTCATCACCGATCGTTATCCTGAACTGTCAGTACTTCGAAGTCGAGCCTTGTAATGACCCGTCCCGAATATCGGGATTGAATATTAATTAATTATGAATTAGAATGACTAATCGGGGATTAGTTGAGTGAAATCGGACGAAACGTGCAAAATGACCGTTATGCCCCTGGCGTGGGCAAAATGTTGACTTTTAGTTCGGGTGGTCAAACGGACTTTGACCGATGACTGTGACGTAGTTCGGGACGTCACGAGTTCATAGACAGGTGGCACGTTCGATTCCGACATTCGTAGTGAAAGTTATGGTGTTCGGAAGTTGAGGGGCATTTTGGTAATTTGGCATATTAGGGGCCAAATGTTGACTTTTTGATCGGGAGGTCCGATGGACGAGGGCCAAGGACCGTTACGTAGGTCTCGTCGATACGAATCCAACGACAGGCGGCATGCCGAAATCGGAGATTTGACGACGAAGTTATGGTCACGGAATCGGGCTCGATTAACCGAACGAACCGGGATTAAAATAATATTTTAATGTGAATAGTACCCGGTGACTGTGCACATCCGGATGAGTGACAAGTGTCACCCATCCCTTGTTTCCAGCTCCATGTTTCCCTCCCAACACCATCATCACCCCTAATCATCATGTTCTCCACCATTTTCCTTTATTTTCTTTGAATTTTCTTCAAACCGTGCACAATTAGGGGAGGGATTGAACTGGGAGAATTGGCTCCCTTTCTCTGCAGTTCATGAGAGAAAAATGAGAGATTGAATGACTGGAATAACAAGGGAAACACGTGGAGTCGTGAGTGTGAGGAATTCTGGGTTTCGGATTTTAGAAATTTTGGGGGGGAAATTCAATTGTTGCGAATTGAGCCGTGAGGAGTGGAATTGAAGCTCGAGTTAGCTTCCTGAGATCAGTACGAGTCGATCCACATAAAAAACATGAAGAATTGGCAACGTTTTGGCTCTGAACACACTTGGTGACAGAGGATGAAATTCGAGGTTGAGTCGAGGAAATTGAGGCTTTGATTGACGAAATTGATGTGGGGATTGTGTTCCTGAGGATCCCACGATGCTTCTGGATGGATCAATTGAAGGAAAACACTGGAGATTGATGAAGCTCCATGGTTGCACAGTGTACGGATGTTCGAGTTTGAGTTGTGAAGATTGAGCAATGGATTGATGCAATTGAGTTGGGGGAAATGTTTAACGGAGTCCACTGATGCTTCTGGTTGCATCAATTGAAGGAAATCGATTGAGATTGAAGGTGTTCGAATGATGAACAGTGTTCGGAGTGTTCTTCGAGTATTCATCTTCGATCGTGAGGTTTGATGCAGGTAATCGTGTAATTCTGATTGCAGACCTTTAATTGAACTCAAAAAGAAACTAACTGGATGATCAATTGATGTAATCAGTGTCGAATTGATAGGATTGGAACCGGATCGTGTCGCGGGTTAAAGGACCCGTTTACCAGAAAAACGGGTTGAGACGACAGCACTGTAGCTGGCGCGTGGGTTTCACGCGCAGCCACTCACGGCGGCGCGTGAGGGCGCGTCCGGCCTAGTCTCAAGGTGAGGTCAACATGACTTTTGATCCTCTCAGTGTAACGAACATTTTAACGTTGGTTTCGATGAAATCGGATATCGTTTCGATAATGTTCCGCGTATCCGAAGTTTTGTTTTATGTTTAAAATACGTATTTAAATCCCGGAAAAATTGGGGAAAATTATGTGATGTATTTTGAGATGTTAGTAACCCTCTATAATGATTTTGGACAGGAGTTGTGATTTCCAGATTTTACGGAAAAATGTGCAGCTCGGAAACGGACCGTTTTGGACGGTGTGTGTGAGTGGACTTTGTTTTCTAACCGTGATGCATGCATATATGATTTAAATGCCTTATTATGTGATTTTATATGCCTGGGCATGATTTATGTTTCGATCCGGTAATTTCTCGGTTTTATGATTATTATATTATTATTTTGGGCGATTTTCGAGAAATTACGAGATTTGGTAAAAATGATGTTTGGACTTGGTTTATGAGTCCGGGATTGAAATTGATTGAAAATAATGGTTGGACTCGGATTATTGAGTCATGGATTGAAAAATGATGTGATGACTCGGGAATGAGTCAATGGTCAATTTCGTGGATTTAAGTGAAAATGGCAACGGAGGTTGCAACGCATGGATTTGCGTGATAATGTTATTTTGGGCATGAGAACCCAAGTGAATAGTGATTTTGACTCGGATTTGGAGTCACTTGTGAACTTGTGAAATTAATGATTTATTGGGAATTTATGATTATTTTAATCAGTCTTTCGGGCACGTTTTACGAGGAATGTGCAAATGATGTTTTGGGCTAGGCCCGGAGTCTAAATGATTTCTAAAATGATATTTTGACTTGGTTGGTGAGTCAATGATGATTTCCGGATTATTCTATTGATTTAAATGTGATTTTAACGGTTTATGTGTAAAAGGTATTTTGGGCTTGAGACCCAGTTGAGAATGATCTTGACTTGGTATGAAGTCAAGATTTGATTGAAATGTTTTGGGATGTAATTCCCGGGATGGTTTTCATTGTGATTGTGATATTCCCAGACGATCGGTGCTTGGGGGGATTACCCAGACGACCGGAGCTTGGGGGATGTGATTATAGGATCGGGAGTTGATCCTATGGTAGCCAGCTTCTCGGATGAGACTGAGCCTGGATGTACCACTCGGAGGTGTCTGATCCTGGGGATGTGTTCGCCCAGAGGTGACTGAGCCCGAGGGGGTTGAGCCCAGAGGTGTCTGTTCCCGAGAGAGTGACTGGATATTGGCCTACGCGTAGTGCAGCACTTGTGAGTAGTGCAGTTTGATTTATGTTGCACTTGAGAGTAGTGCAGTTTGATTTATGTTGCACTTGTGAGTAGTGCAGATGTGATTTGTGATATTTTATGCACTTGTGAGTAGTCCGGATTGATTGGATTGATATATTTATTGTGCACTGGTGATTAGTGCTGATTGGTGTTGTTGTGATGATGTACTGGTATTGAGTACGGGTTTTTGGTCTTTGTGGCCAGTGATTATGTTTTCACATGTTCTGGCCTGAGAGCCGGGATTTGATGTTTTATAACCTGAACTGATTTGGTGAACATGAGTTTTATGGACCATGGGAAAATATGTTTTGATTTTATCGGTCACTCATGTTTTACGATATGCATGCAAGTTTGTGAAAACTGGAGGGTAAGATTGTATTTTGATAAATGTTTTTATAAGAGGTCATTTTTGTCCACTCACACCTTTTCTGTTTTGTGACCCTCCAGGCCGTGGTACGACGTTGGGACTGATCGTGAGGCAGTGACAGCAGCAGAAATCCGCGCAAACATCCCTTGTCTGGCAAGCACTGAAGGGGAGTTTCGGACCTTTAGTTGACTTGTCAGACGGGAGCAGGACCGGGCACGGTTTTTGACGTCTAGTTGGGACGGGTCCTGTCAAATGGGTATCAGAACATTTGGTTCTTGATTTCTGTTGATACGTCATGCCTCCGAGTCGTGCGTCCTGTACACGGTCTAAAGATGGGAGGGGCGAGAGTAGTGTTAGTAAAGGCCCAGATATTGAGCGAGCTCGACGGTTAGGAGCTACTGTGTTTCGTGGTGATTCGGGACCGGATGGTGCCGAAGATTGGCTTACTCGATTGGAAAGGATTTTTGAGGTTATGATATGTCCCCTGGAGGACATGGTACCCTTAGCCACTTTTCTTTTGGATGGCTATGCTTACAGGTGGTGGCATAGTTTACAGTTGACTAGCTGGGATGCCCGTACCTTGGCATGGGATGCATTCCGAGAGCGATTTTTGGATCAGTTTTATCCTCGCTCATTTCGGAACGCTAAGGAGGTTGAGTTTCTCCAATTGCAGCAAGGGAATCGGTCAGTGGTCGATTATGAACAACAATTTTTGCACTTATCTAGTTTCGCTCCTCTGTATGTAGCTACTGAGGAGGATAAGTGTCGAAGGTTTGAGCAGGGATTGAGGAATGAGTTACGAGGTGCTGTAACTGTTGGCTCGTATTCTACCCTGAGGGAATTATCGGATGCTGCTATCCGAGTGGAGGCTACTATTTTACCTGTGCCAGAACAATCTTTGGGCTCTAGACGACGCCGAGAGCGTCAGGATACTGAACAGATAAGTCAGGAAACAACGAAGCGAGTTAGCCTTCATTCTCTTGTGTCGCAACCCTCGGTAGGTGTTCATTCGAATGGAACTTCAACCCAGTCGACAAGTAAGTGGCGTGGTGGGGTAAGTCGCCTCAGCACTGCCACTTGTCACTTTTGTAGGAAACTTGGACATTTACGAAAGAACTGCCCCGATCGACTTGACCGTAGATCAAAATAATTGTATTGATACATGTTTTCGTGATACTTTGTAAATAGTCTGTATTGTCCATTTGTGTTGTAATATTGTATCATGTGTTTTGGGTGTGTCGGACTAGTGTGGGCCCGGATGGTTGTTTTTGTTAACAGTTTGGTTTGTAGATGGGCGTGCTGGGCCCAGAATAAACTTGACCTGGGGATGAATATTGGTGTTATCGTTTTGGATCATCCTTGGTTTTCCCTAGGTGGGATGGCAAGGGTAGATATGAGGTAATCAGTGAGAACCCACAGTCGCGGCATGTCTCGTCGTTGACTGAACTTTCTAATTGTGGGCGTTAGTTGTCAAACGTTGTGACAGTACGCGAATTAGATGAGGGTGTAAGACCCTATGGTTCCTAGTAGTTAACCGTGTGGATCCTAGGTGGATCAGGTTTGTGATGTCATGGACATTGGGCATTGTGACGATCTAGGATCGTGATGTTCATGGTCAGCTGACGTCGTGATGGATCTGGACCGTAATCCTGATGATCCAGTTGGGTAGAGAGTTTGTCACTCTTACTCCGGTATGTGAGTCGTAAATGACGGGACTGAACTTCTTTTCGAAGTAGAGCCCTTTATGGTATATTATACGAGTGAGTAGGTTTCCGAAGTGGTCGGATTTTGTCAACCTTAACCGTGTGGTTGTTGGATTGGCTTCCTTATGAAGTCAACCGAGTATAATGAATGGGTAACCGATAGGTTCGGTTTTGGTGCGTCCGAGTGGACGTGAACGAGATTTTGGGTTTTGGAATCGAATTTCTGGGTGACGATTCAGGATTCGATTTTAGAACTTGAAAATGGAATACTGGATTTGGGTGCGGAATGATTATTCCAAAATGCTAGCTTACGGAATAATGATTTCGGATTCGGATTTGGACATGAATTAAAAATGTGATGTATGGGTTTGGATTCGGGATTTCTTACGAAATTGCGGATTCGGATTTGGAATTGGAACTAGATGATGGGTGGAGTTTCTATTTGTCTCTTGCTGGTTTGGGGTACGATACTTTGCAGACTTGTGGTGTCGGGTCACGGAACTGGTTATACCAGTAGTACGTTGGTGAACGTGTTAGTAGTCGGCTTAATCCTGATACCATTGGATGGGTTGTGAACGTGAACTGGACATTGAACACGATGCACTGGGCAGAGTGATTATGATGATTTCAGTGATTGTTTGAGCAGGTGCTCTTAGCCATGGTTGGCTAGTATAACTCTAGTGTTGAGTTGTGTGATCACTGCTAGGCTGGTGTTCAATGTGTTCCAGTTACACCGTCTGTTTGAGTGTGATGACGGTATGCGTATACTCGGGATGAGTGAGTTGGTGGTTAGTGTGACCGCAAGTTGCTTTGCGGCGAGATGTTACCTTGTCGTGACCTTACCAGCATCTGGGACCGCTGAGGGGGTGACAGTTGTGGTTACTGCAGTTGATATTTGTCGCAGGATTGAGTTTGCCCTGCGAGGGGAGATCATGTTGTTGATCTTATGCTACATTGACGGACGTGGTAGTATGATGTGTTGTCACTGATTTGTTACTGATTGGCGCTTTACTAGGGTGGTAAAGCTTGGTGGTGACAGTTTGGCTTGTGGTGTCAGCATGGACTGACAGGTGAGTTTTGGTGACTCTCTATGAGAGTGGATGTCAGGGCACATTAGTGATTACGTGGGGCCGTCAAGCTGAAAGAGTCAGCTTAATGGTGACATTGCCAATTTCTGGTGATCAATTTCACTCGGGGGTGGTCGAGTGTAGATTGTACGACGTGCATCGGTGATGTGACGTCTCAGTGCGGGCGAGTTCTGTGTTGGCTAGTGGGTGTACATGTGTACACGTGATGTGTGGCCATTTATTTTCCACTAGGTAGTTGTGGAATACGAGTAGTTGGAATTTCGGGGACGAAATTCTTTAAGGAGGGAAGGTTGTAATGACCCGTCCCGAATATCGGGATTGAATATTAATTAATTATGAATTAGAATGACTAATCGGGGATTAGTTGAGTGAAATCGGACGAAACGTGCAAAATGACCGTTATGTCCCTAGCGTGGGCAAAATGTTGACTTTTAGTTCGGGCGGTCAAACGGACTTTGACCGATGACTGTGACGTAGTTCGGGACGTCACGAGTTCATAAACAGGTGGCACGTTCGATTCCGACATTCGTAGTGAAAGTTATGGCGTTCGGAAGTTGAGGGGCATTTTGGTAATTTGGCATATTAGGGGCCAAATGTTGACTTTTTGATCGGGAGGTCCGATGGACGAGGGCCAAGGACCGTTACGTAGGTCTCGTCGATACGAATCCAACGACAGGCGGCATGCCGAAATCGGAGATTCGACGACGAAGTTATGGTCACGGAATCGGGCTCGATTAACCGAACGAACCGGGATTAAAATAATATTTTAATGTGAACAGTACCCGGTGACTGTGCACATCCGGATGAGTGACAAGTGTCACCCATCCCTTGTTTCCAGCTCCATGTTTCCCTCCCAACACCATCATCACCCCTAATCATCATGTTCTCCACCATTTTCCTTTATTTTCTTTGAATTTTCTTCAAACCGTGCACAATTAGGGGAGGGATTGAACTGGGAGAATTGGCTCACTTTCTCTGCAGTTCATGAGAGAAAAATGAGAGATTGAATGACTGGAATAACAAGGGAAACACGTGGAGTCGTGAGTGTGAGGAATTCTGGGTTTCGGATTTTAGAAATTTTGGGGGGAAAATTCAATTGTTGCGAATTGAGCCGTGAGGAGTGGAATTGAAGCTCGAGTTAGCTTCCTGAGATCAGTACGAGTCGATCCACATAAAAAACATGAAGAATTAGCAACGTTTTGGCTCTGAACACACTTGGTGACAGAGGATGAAATTCGAGGTTGAGTCGAGGGAATTGAGGCTTTGATTGACGAAATTGATGTGGGGATTGTGTTCCTGAGGATCCCACGATGCTTCTGGATGGATCAATTGAAGGAAAACAATGGAGATTGATGAAGCTCCATGGTTGCACAGTGTACGGATGTTCGAGTTTGAGTCGTGAAGATTGAGCAATGGATTGATGCAATTGAGTTGGGGGAAATGTTTAACGGAGTCCACTGATGCTTCTGGTTGCATCAATTGAAGGAAATCGATTGAGATTGAAGGTGTTCGAATGATGAACAGTGTTCGGAGTGTTCTTCGAGTATTCATCTTCGATCGTGAGGTTTGAAGCAGGTAATCGTGTAATTATGATTGCAGACCTTTAATTGAACTCAAAAAGAAACTAACTGGATGATCAATTGATGTAATCAGTGTCGAATTGATAGGATTGGAACCGGATCGTGTCGCGGGTTAAAGGATCCGTTTACCAGAAAAACGGGTTGAGACGACAGCACTGTAGCTGGCGCGTGGGTTTCACGCGCAGCCACTCACGGCGGCGCGTGAGGGCGCGTCCGGCCTAGTCTCAAGGTGAGGTCAACATGACTTTTGATCCTCTCAGTGTAACGAACATTTTAACGTTGGTTTCGATGAAATCGGATATCGTTTCGATAATGTTCCGCGTATCCGAAGTTTTGTTTTACGTTTAAAATACGTATTTAAATCCCGGAAAAATTGGGGAAAATTATATGATGTATTTTGAGATGTTAGTAACCCTCTATAATGATTTTGGACAGGAGTTGTGATTTCTAGATTTTACGGAAAAATGTGCAGCTCGAAAACGGACCGTTTTGGACGGTGTGTGTGAGTGGACTTTATTTTCTAACCGTGATGCATGCATATATGATTTAAATGCCTTATTATGTGATTTTATATGCCTGTGCATGATTTATGTTTCGATCCGGTAATTTCTCGGTTTTATGATTATTATATTATTATTTTGGGCAATTTTCAAGAAATTACGAGATTTGGTAAAAATGATGTTTGGACTTGGTTTATGAGTCCGGGATTGAAATTGATTGAAAATAATGGTTGGACTCGGATTATTGAGTCATGGATTGAAAAATGATGTGATGACTCGGGAATGAGTCAATGGTCAATTTCGTGGATTTAAGTGAAAATGGCAACAGAGGTTGCAACGCATGGATTTGCGTGATAATGTTATTTTGGGCATGAGAACCCAAGTGAATAGTGATTTTGACTCGGATTTGGAGTCACTTGTGAACTTGTGAAATTAATGATTTATTGGGAATTTATGATTATTTTAATCAGTCTTTCGGGCACGTTTTACGAGGAACGTGCAAATGATGTTTTGGGCTAGGCCCGGAGTCTAAATGATTTCTAAAATGATATTTTGACTTGGTTGGTGAGTCAATGATGATTTCCGGATTATTCTATTGATTTAAATGTGATTTTAACGGTTTATGTGTAAAAGGTATTTTGGGCTTGAGACCCAGTTGAGAATGATCTTGACTTGGTATGAAGTCAAGATTTGATTGAAATGTTTTGGGATGTAATTCGCGGGATGGTTTTCATTGTGATTGTGATATTCCCAGACGGTCGGTGCTTGGGGGGATTACCCAGACGACCGGAGCTTGGGGGATGTGATTATAGGATCAGGAGTTGATCCTATGGTAGCCAGCTTCTCGGATGAGACTGAGCCTGGATGTACCACTCGGAGGTGTCTGATCCTGGGGATGTGTTCGCCCAGAGGTGACTGAGCCCGAGGGGGTTGAGCCCAGAGGTGTCTGTTCCCGAGAGAGTGACTGGATATTGGCCTACGCGTAGTGCAGCACTTGTGAGTAGTGCAGTTTGATTTATGTTGCACTTGAGAGTAGTGCAGTTTGATTTATGTTGCACTTGTGAGTAGTGCAGATGTGATTTGTGATATTTTATGCACTTGTGAGTAGTCCGGATTGATTGGATTGATATATTTATTGTGCACTGGTGATTAGTGCTGATTGGTGTTGTTGTGATGATGTACTGGTATTGAGTACGGGTTTTTGGTCTTTGTGGCCAGTGATTATGTTTTCACATGTTCTGGCCTGAGAGCCGGGATTTGATGTTTTATAACCTGAACTGATTTGGTGAACATGAGTTTTATGGACCATGGGAAAATATGTTTTGATTTTATCGGTCACTCATGTTTTACGATATGCATGCAAGTTTGTGAAAACTGGAGGGTAAGATTGTATTTTGATAAATGTTTTTATAAGAGGTCATTTTTGTCCACTCACACCTTTTCTGTTTTGTGACCCTCCAGGCCGTGGTACGACGTTGGGACTGATCGTGAGGCAGTGACAGCAGCAGAAATCCGCGCAAACATCCCTTGTCTGGCAAGCACTGAAGGGGAGTTTCGGACCTTTAGTTGACTTGTCAGACGGGAGCAGGACCGGGCACGGTTTTTGACGTCTAGTTGGGACGGGTCCTGTCAAATGGGTATCAGAGCATTTGGTTCTTGATTTCTGTTGATACGTCATGCCTCCGAGTCGTGCGTCCTGTACACGGTCTAAAGATGGGAGGGGCGAGAGTAGTGTTAGTAAAGGCCCAGATATTGAGCGAGCTCGACGGTTAGGAGCCACTGTGTTTCGTGGTGATTCGGGACCGGATGGTGCCGAAGATTGGCTTACTCGATTGGAAAGGATTTTTGAGGTTATGATATGTCCCCTGGAGGACATGGTACCCTTAGCCACTTTTCTTTTGGATGGCTATGCTTACAGGTGGTGGCATAGTTTACAGTTGACTAGCTGGGATGCCCGTACCTTGGCATGGGATGCATTCCGAGAGCGATTTTTGGATCAGTTTTATCCTCGCTCATTTCGGAACGCTAAGGAGGTTGAGTTTCTCCAATTGCAGCAAGGGAATCGGTCAGTGGTCGATTATGAACAACAATTTTTGCACTTATCTAGTTTCGCTCCTCTTTATGTAGCTACTGAGGAGGATAAGTGTCGAAGGTTTGAGCAGGGATTGAGGAATGAGTTACGAGGTGCTGTAACTGTTGGCTCGTATTCTACCCTGAGGGAATTATCGGATGCTGCTATCCGAGTGGAGGCTACTATTTTACCTGTGCCAGAACAATCTTTGGGCTCTAGACGACGCCGAGAGCGTCAGGATACTGAACAGATAAGTCAGGAAACAACGAAGCGAGTTAGCCTTCATTCTCTTGTGTCGCAACCCTCGGTAGGTGTTCATTCGAATGGAACTTCAACCCAGTCGACAAGTAAGTGGCGTGGTGGGGTAAGTCGCCTCAGCACTGCCACTTGTCACTTTTGTAGGAAACTTGGACATTTACGAAAGAACTGCCCCGATCGACTTGACCGTAGATCAAAATAATTGTATTGATACATGTTTTCGTGATACTTTGTAAATAGTCTGTATTGTCCATTTGTGTTGTAATATTGTATCATGTGTTTTGGGTGTGTCGGACTAGTGTGGGCCCGGATGGTTGTTTTTGTTAACAGTTTGGTTTGTAGATGGGCGTGCTGGGCCCAGAATAAACTTGACCTGGGGATGAATATTGGTGTTATCGTTTTGGATCATCCTTGGTTTTCCCTAGGTGGGATGGCAAGGGTAGATATGAGGTAATCAGTGAGAACCCACAGTCGCGGCATGTCTCGTCGTTGACTGAACTTTCTAATTGTGGGCGTTAGTTGTCAAACGTTGTGACAGTACGCGAATTAGATGAGGGTGTAAGACCCTATGGTTCCTAGTAGTTAACCGTGTGGATCCTAGGTGGATCAGGTTTGTGATGTCATGGACATTGGGCATTGTGACGATCTAGGATCGTGATGTTCATGGTCAGCTGACGTCGTGATGGATCTGGACCGTAATCCTGATGATCCAGTTGGGTAGAGAGTTTGTCACTCTTACTCCGGTATGTGAGTCGTAAATGACGGGACTGAACTTCTTTTCGAAGTAGAGCCCTTTATGGTATATTATACGAGTGAGTAGATTTCCGAAGTGGTCGGATTTTGTCAACCTTAACCGTGTGGTTGTTGGATTGGCTTCCTTATGAAGTCAACCGAGTATAATGAATGGGTAACCGATAGGTTCGGTTTTGGTGCGTCCGAGTGGACGTGAACGAGATTTTGGGTTTTGGAATCGAATTTCTGGGTGACGATTCAGGATTCGATTTTAGAACTTGAAAATGGAATACTGGATTTGGGTGCGGAATGATTATTCCAAAATGCTAGCTTACGGAATAATGATTTCGGATTCGGATTTGGACATGAATTAAAAATGTGATGTATGGGTTTGGATTCGGGATTTCTTACGAAATTGCGGATTCGGATTTGGAATTGGAACTAGATGATGGGTGGAGTTTCTATTTGTCTCTTGCTGGTTTGGGGTACGATACTTTGCAGACTTGTGGTGTCGGGTCACGGAACTGGTTATACCAGTAGTACGTTGGTGAACGTGTTAGTAGTCGGCTTAATCCTGATACCATTGGATGGGTTGTGAACGTGAACTGGACATTGAACACGATGCACTGGGCAGAGTGATTATGATGATTTCAGTGATTGTTTGAGCAGGTGCTCTTAGCCATGGTTGGCTAGTATAACTCTAGTGTTGAGTTGTGTGATCACTGCTAGGCTGGTGTTCAATGTGTTCCAGTTACACCGTCTGTTTGAGTGTGATGACGGTATGCGTATACTCGGGATGAGTGAGTTGGTGGTTAGTGTGACCGCAAGTTGCTTTGCGGCGAGATGTTACCTTGTCGTGACCTTACCAGCATCTGGGACCGCTGAGGGGGTGACAGTTGTGGTTACTGCAGTTGATATTTGTCGCAGGATTGAGTTTGCCCTGCGAGGGGAGATCATGTTGTTGATCTTATGCTACATTGACGGACGTGGTAGTATGATGTGTTGTCACTGATTTGTTACTGATTGGCGCTTTACTAGGGTGGTAAAGCTTGGTGGTGACAGTTTGGCTTGTGGTGTCAGCATGGACTGACAGGTGAGTTTTGGTGACTCTCTATGAGAGTGGATGTCAGGGCACATTAGTGATTACGTGGGGCCGTCAAGCTGAAAGAGTCAGCTTAATGGTGACATTGCCAATTTCTGGTGATCAATTTCACTCGGGGGTGGTCGAGTGTAGATTGTACGACGTGCATCGGTGATGTGACGTCTCAGTGCGGGCGAGTTCTGTGTTGGCTAGTGGGTGTACATGTGTACACGTGATGTGTGGCCATTTATTTTCCACTAGGTAGTTGTGGAATACGAGTAGTTGGAATTTCGGGGACGAAATTCTTTAAGGAGGGAAGGTTGTAATGACCCGTCCCGAATATCGGGATTGAATATTAATTAATTATGAATTAGAATGACTAATCGGGGATTAGTTGAGTGAAATCGGACGAAACGTGCAAAATGACCGTTATGTCCCTAGCGTGGGCAAAATGTTGACTTTTAGTTCGGGCGGTCAAACGGACTTTGACCGATGACTGTGACGTAGTTCGGGACGTCACGAGTTCATAAACAGGTGGCACGTTCGATTCCGACATTCGTAGTGAAAGTTATGGCGTTCGGAAGTTGAGGGGCATTTTGGTAATTTGGCATATTAGGGGCCAAATGTTGACTTTTTGATCGGGAGGTCCGATGGACGAGGGCCAAGGACCGTTACGTAGGTCTCGTCGATACGAATCCAACGACAGGCGGCATGCCGAAATCGGAGATTCGACGACGAAGTTATGGTCACGGAATCGGGCTCGATTAACCGAACGAACCGGGATTAAAATAATATTTTAATGTGAACAGTACCCGGTGACTGTGCACATCCGGATGAGTGACAAGTGTCACCCATCCCTTGTTTCCAGCTCCATGTTTCCCTCCCAACACCATCATCACCCCTAATCATCATGTTCTCCACCATTTTCCTTTATTTTCTTTGAATTTTCTTCAAACCGTGCACAATTAGGGGAGGGATTGAACTGGGAGAATTGGCTCACTTTCTCTGCAGTTCATGAGAGAAAAATGAGAGATTGAATGACTGGAATAACAAGGGAAACACGTGGAGTCGTGAGTGTGAGGAATTCTGGGTTTCGGATTTTAGAAATTTTGGGGGGAAAATTCAATTGTTGCGAATTGAGCCGTGAGGAGTGGAATTGAAGCTCGAGTTAGCTTCCTGAGATCAGTACGAGTCGATCCACATAAAAAACATGAAGAATTAGCAACGTTTTGGCTCTGAACACACTTGGTGACAGAGGATGAAATTCGAGGTTGAGTCGAGGGAATTGAGGCTTTGATTGACGAAATTGATGTGGGGATTGTGTTCCTGAGGATCCCACGATGCTTCTGGATGGATCAATTGAAGGAAAACAATGGAGATTGATGAAGCTCCATGGTTGCACAGTGTACGGATGTTCGAGTTTGAGTCGTGAAGATTGAGCAATGGATTGATGCAATTGAGTTGGGGGAAATGTTTAACGGAGTCCACTGATGCTTCTGGTTGCATCAATTGAAGGAAATCGATTGAGATTGAAGGTGTTCGAATGATGAACAGTGTTCGGAGTGTTCTTCGAGTATTCATCTTCGATCGTGAGGTTTGAAGCAGGTAATCGTGTAATTATGATTGCAGACCTTTAATTGAACTCAAAAAGAAACTAACTGGATGATCAATTGATGTAATCAGTGTCGAATTGATAGGATTGGAACCGGATCGTGTCGCGGGTTAAAGGATCCGTTTACCAGAAAAACGGGTTGAGACGACAGCACTGTAGCTGGCGCGTGGGTTTCACGCGCAGCCACTCACGGCGGCGCGTGAGGGCGCGTCCGGCCTAGTCTCAAGGTGAGGTCAACATGACTTTTGATCCTCTCAGTGTAACGAACATTTTAACGTTGGTTTCGATGAAATCGGATATCGTTTCGATAATGTTCCGCGTATCCGAAGTTTTGTTTTACGTTTAAAATACGTATTTAAATCCCGGAAAAATTGGGGAAAATTATATGATGTATTTTGAGATGTTAGTAACCCTCTATAATGATTTTGGACAGGAGTTGTGATTTCTAGATTTTACGGAAAAATGTGCAGCTCGAAAACGGACCGTTTTGGACGGTGTGTGTGAGTGGACTTTATTTTCTAACCGTGATGCATGCATATATGATTTAAATGCCTTATTATGTGATTTTATATGCCTGTGCATGATTTATGTTTCGATCCGGTAATTTCTCGGTTTTATGATTATTATATTATTATTTTGGGCAATTTTCGAGAAATTACGAGATTTGGTAAAAATGATGTTTGGACTTGGTTTATGAGTCCGGGATTGAAATTGATTGAAAATAATGGTTGGACTCGGATTATTGAGTCATGGATTGAAAAATGATGTGATGACTCGGGAATGAGTCAATGGTCAATTTCGTGGATTTAAGTGAAAATGGCAACAGAGGTTGCAACGCATGGATTTGCGTGATAATGTTATTTTGGGCATGAGAACCCAAGTGAATAGTGATTTTGACTCGGATTTGGAGTCACTTGTGAACTTGTGAAATTAATGATTTATTGGGAATTTATGATTATTTTAATCAGTCTTTCGGGCACGTTTTACGAGGAACGTGCAAATGATGTTTTGGGCTAGGCCCGGAGTCTAAATGATTTCTAAAATGATATTTTGACTTGGTTGGTGAGTCAATGATGATTTCCGGATTATTCTATTGATTTAAATGTGATTTTAACGGTTTATGTGTAAAAGGTATTTTGGGCTTGAGACCCAGTTGAGAATGATCTTGACTTGGTATGAAGTCAAGATTTGATTGAAATGTTTTGGGATGTAATTCGCGGGATGGTTTTCATTGTGATTGTGATATTCCCAGACGGTCGGTGCTTGGGGGGATTACCCAGACGACCGGAGCTTGGGGGATGTGATTATAGGATCAGGAGTTGATCCTATGGTAGCCAGCTTCTCGGATGAGACTGAGCCTGGATGTACCACTCGGAGGTGTCTGATCCTGGGGATGTGTTCGCCCAGAGGTGACTGAGCCCGAGGGGGTTGAGCCCAGAGGTGTCTGTTCCCGAGAGAGTGACTGGATATTGGCCTACGCGTAGTGCAGCACTTGTGAGTAGTGCAGTTTGATTTATGTTGCACTTGAGAGTAGTGCAGTTTGATTTATGTTGCACTTGTGAGTAGTGCAGATGTGATTTGTGATATTTTATGCACTTGTGAGTAGTCCGGATTGATTGGATTGATATATTTATTGTGCACTGGTGATTAGTGCTGATTGGTGTTGTTGTGATGATGTACTGGTATTGAGTACGGGTTTTTGGTCTTTGTGGCCAGTGATTATGTTTTCACATGTTCTGGCCTGAGAGCCGGGATTTGATGTTTTATAACCTGAACTGATTTGGTGAACATGAGTTTTATGGACCATGGGAAAATATGTTTTGATTTTATCGGTCACTCATGTTTTACGATATGCATGCAAGTTTGTGAAAACTGGAGGGTAAGATTGTATTTTGATAAATGTTTTTATAAGAGGTCATTTTTGTCCACTCACACCTTTTCTGTTTTGTGACCCTCCAGGCCGTGGTACGACGTTGGGACTGATCGTGAGGCAGTGACAGCAGCAGAAATCCGCGCAAACATCCCTTGTCTGGCAAGCACTGAAGGGGAGTTTCGGACCTTTAGTTGACTTGTCAGACGGGAGCAGGACCGGGCACGGTTTTTGACGTCTAGTTGGGACGGGTCCTGTCAAGCCTCCCCAGGCTGCCCGACCACAAATCGTGCATCGTGACCTCTCCGGAAGGAACACATCCCAATTCGGAGGCGAGCGTCGTATCGTTGATCGCCGTGCACATAGCACCCGTCGCGACCACGATTTAGACCCGAAGGTCGTAAATAGCGTCATATGCCCGAGACAAAACCAAATGGGTCTCATACCCGAGTTTATCTTTTTAGAAATCCAAAACCTTTACATTTAAATCAATAAAGAAATACAGACCCGTATAAGCACCGTATAAGGCCGAAACCTCGAAATACGTGCTTATACGTAACCACATACAAATGCACCCATGGCATCATCAAACATGTAATAAAACATATAATAAACATTTATGCATGCACCAATTTAGAAAACAAGGTCCACTCACAGACCGTCCGAGCTGCCGCCTCGATTTGCGTGCTATACGGCTCCCCGAGCCGATCACCATTACTGGGACTCCCAAACCTGTCCAAATTTTAATAGAAGGTTAATAACTACTTAATTAACCTCCCATCAAAGCCCCGTAATTTTCCTAAACTTTTAACTATTTTTAAACCTACCCTAAACCTTCCGATGCCCCAAAACATATCGAGACGGTGTCCGATCGACACGAAACCAGTCTCAAAATGTTCGTTACATCGAATAGAAGATTTCCCGTGTTGACCACTTTCCCAAATTATGGACCACGTACCCTCACGGGCCCCTAGAAGACCCTGGTTACTGTTCATCACCATCATCCTCAGGAAAACCGGTTTTTCCTGGTTTTCCGGTCCGGGCACTGTGCTGAACCGGCGGAACTGGTTCAGCGTTCCTACTCCTTCAAATCTCGTCCGTTTTCTTCCTAATCGATTCTAAACTTCCTAATATGATCCTAGGAACATGTTTGGATGATCAAAACAAAGAAAAACCCATATAACCCGAGGTTTGATTTTTGAACCTCACGGTTCAGTTTTTCCATTTTCCCTTCCATGGCTTCCCAGCCGTCCTACACCATACAAACCCTCTTAAAACTCCCTAATAAACCTATTTAAATCAACCAAACCATCCAAATCGTTCCATAATCATTAAATCGATAAAACATGGAAAAAAACTCAAACCGAGTACCTTCTCGGCCCATGGCCGCCGTCCACGGCGGCGTGGCTTCCAGCTGGCCACCATCGTCCAGCCCTCATCCTCTCAACTCCTGGGCTTCACGGGCATGATCAACTGGGTCAAGGGTTTGGTCCTGGGTTGAAAATGGGATCGGGAAATGTGGGTTTAGGGAGAAACGAAGAAAATGAAGATGCACGGGAAAAAGGGAGATGCCTGAATCAATTTTGGGTGGCCTGTGGATGGGTGACAAGTGTCACTCATCCATTGGGTCCCCATAAAATATCTGGGCCCCACTAAGTCCAAAAGTGCAACCGTCTCGTAATTCGTGTAGTAGTACGTTCGAATTTCCGTGAACCGTAACTTCGCCGTCGAACGTCCGAATTCGACGTGCCGCCTGTCTACGAATTCGTATCGTCCTTATCTACGTAACGGTCTTTGGCCCTCGGCCATCGGACCTCCTGGTCAAAAAGTCAACATTTGACCCCCTATTCACCCAAATTACCAAAATGCCCCTAAACTTCCGAACGTCATAACTTCCTCCTCGAACGTCGGAATTGAACGTGCCACCTGTCTATGAACTCGTGACGTCACGAACTACGTCACGGTCATCGGTCAAAGTCCATTTGACCGCCCGATTGAAAAGTCAACGTTTTACCACCACTAGGGGCAAAACGATCATTTCGCATCGTTCGTTCGATTTCGCCCAACTAATCACGGATTAGCCTCACTAATCGTGATTAGTCACTAATCGTGATTAGTCACTAATCTAATCCTGGAATTTGGGACGGGTCGTTACATTTCTAGTGGTCGATTGCCCCACAGCCTATAATGTTATTCTTGGTAAGGGACTACTGAACCAGATCAATACAGCTTGCTCTACTTTGCTCCTCCTCATGAATTTTCCCACCATCATGAGTACTTGCCAAGTTCAAGGAGATCAGCTTTCAGCATGAACCTACTACCAATCTGCTCTCACCAAAATAAATCCCTGCACCAGCAAAGAAACCATGGTTGTCATAAAGAAGGCATACAAGGTCGACCTACTCGATCCAGAACTCATGTAGAAGTTCCAAGCTAGTCCTCCAGAGGACCCACATGACCTGCCTGCCACTCGAACTACTAAACCCACGTTTTGGGCCTCAAGTCGCTCATTTTGGGCCCTCAACTCGGCGGTCTCAGTTTGGAGCTCGGTATAATTGCGTCTTAATTCCGAGTACTTCTCAAGATTGACGCCCTTAGAAGAAGTATCAGAGCCAGTCGAGATGTCTCACTCCAGACCTTTGTTGGCACTCCAGACGAGCTTCCCGCGACGTTGACCCAGCTGTCACTCTAGGATCGCCTTTGAAAGCTCAGGATCTGGCAGCTGCTGCTCTAAAGGAGTGTCCAGCTGCTGTTGGGTCAACGTTTCCCGAGTTTGCTGGATGTCTGCTAGCATTCCGGCCTAAAAAATCATAACACATTTATTAATTTTTTAAAAAAATAAACAAATAATTAAAAAATTAAATATAACTATTTAAACTTACATGAAAAGCATTAGCCTGGGGGAAACTTGTCCTCAGGCTTGGCTACTAAGGGACGTGACCCCCCATGGTGGTTCAACGTCTTCTTTCCCCGATTCCACTTGTCGATCCCATGCATATACTAAGTCGTAGACCTTTCAAACAATTGCATCCAGATTCTATCCATTATACATTTTGGCACAAAATATAGTCAATGTAAGTAATTGTGTTAAGATTGTCATCTTATGACACGAAGCATCCCAATCCCCCCCCCCCCCCTCGAGATTTTCGCGGGATGTGCCATATTTTCATCTGACACGAAGTGTCAGACAAGGGATGACTCAAACCTCAGCCCGTTCGCGACTTCCAAAGTGGGCCAGTATCGGTGGATGAGTGCGATGTATCGGTCTCTACTATAACCCACATCCATGATCAACCTGAAGGGCATTAAAACCATTAAAAGCTGTGAGTGGACGAAAATCAATAGTTTAATAAAAACACATTTCATAATAAGACATTTATGCCTTTCACTAAAAAGTATGCATGCATTTGAAAACCAATAATCAAACCATTTAACTTAAATCATTAGGGCCTTAGCCCAAAACCATAAATCCAAGTAAGTGGGAACTCAGCCCAAAATCGTAAATCCAAACCATGTGGGTCCCTGCCCAAATCCATTAACACCGAAAATCAAATCATAAATCCATTAAATCCATAAATCACAATTCCATCAAATACCCTTATGTACCAATCCCCGGCATCTCAGATGCCTGGCGTCCCAAGCGCCTGACGTCCTAGACGTCATGTCACGGTCCAAGCTACGCGTGCTACCCGAGGTCTCAACCCGAGTCAATCTATGACATCCCAGATGTTTGACGTTCCAGACGTCTAGCAATCCTGCTCTTGAGTCACTATACGGTCAGGTCTCTCCGTGCAGTGACCCCTCGCAGGCAATGCACCGTGACTACTCCATCGTTCCAGACGATTGGAGGAGACAATCCATATATATAAGGTAGGTATATGGAAAACCATTTCATCAATCATCTCAAATCGTTCAAATGGGCCTACGCCCGGGATTTCCATAAAACCATCCTAATCCACAAATCCGATTTCTCAAACCCAAAACCATTTATCGAAATCCATTTGTGGGTCCCTGACCCGAAATCACATTCATAAACACACAACTGGGCCTCATGCCCGATTTCGTAAACCAACTGGGCCCCTGGCCCGATGCCTCATTCAATCAAATGGACTCCAAATCCGATAGTTCGTAAACCAAATGGGTCTCAAGCCCGATTCCATATTTCCAAATCCAAAATCATACCATTGAACCATTATTAAAACCATAAACCTCGAATACGTGCAAATATGGAAAACATCTCGAAATACGTGTAAATATGTAAATCACCAATACCACAATCATCATCATAGAAATCACATATGTAAAACATATAAAACAGTTATGCATGCATCACAGTTTAGAAAACAATGTCCACTCACAAATCTTCCTACGCTGCCGCCTCAATATGCGTGCCATTAGCCTTTCTAGGCTAAACCACCGTCATCGAAACTCCCGGACCTGTCCAAATCATACTAGAGGGTTACTAACCACTTCATTAACCTCTCATTAAAGCCCCCTAATTTTCTGGGATTTTTAAATGTATTTAAACTAGATCCTAAATCTTCGGACATCCCGAACTATATCGAAACGATGTCTGATCGACTCGAAACCAGTCCCAAAATGTTCATTACATCGAATAGATGAAAACACATGTTGGAAAATTCCCCAAACACTGCCCCACGTGCCCCCACGATCCGCCCAAAGGCGATGCGTGTGGGCTTCACGCGCCTGCTACAGTGTCATCTTCAACCTCTCGCCGAACCCGGTTCAGTCTGGTACACTGGTCTTCGGTCCAACCGAACCGGCGTGACCGATTTTCGCTCTTCCTAATCTGTTTTCAGTCCAATTTAATCCCTACAGCTTCGTCCCACTAATTCTAGTCGATCTATGACTTCAAAACTAGAAAATAAGGGCTGAAAGTTACCTCCTCGATCGAAGTTTGAATCGGCCAACCTCCTCCACTATCTCTGGCCACCACAGGCCACCTTATTCCATGAAATCGGTCCCTATCAACTCGCCTTGACGTCCAAAATCTCATACCAGTAATCAAATCGATCATCAATCATCAAAACTAAGGTTGCCATTTTCAAACTAAAAACAGGGTTTTGTGGGAAAACCACCTTACCGTCGTCGTCGTGCATCGCCGTGACCACCACCGCGGTCGTCTCGACCTCAGGAGCATCATCCACGCCTCCCAAATGTTCGACAACCATCAAAACCCAATCTACTAGTTTGAACCCAGAAACAGAGTTCGGGTTTTACTCTTAAACATCCACCACCGTCCACGACAGTCCTCGACCTTGCCATCGTCCGATTCTTCTCAGTCTCCTATCTCATTTTCGTTCAAGGCCCAACAAAAAATGGTACAGATTGAAGGTTGTTTGTGTGATGGTATTATGTGTTGGTTTAGAGAGGAAATGAAGATGATGATACGCGAGAGGGAGAAAGATGAGTGAATATGATAATAAAATAATCCCTTCCCCCAATCACAACACAGATCCATAATTTAGGGGCAAGGACCAATGGAATGAGTGACACTTGTCACTCATCCAAGGGCGCCACATAAAAATATCTACTAATCACATTTAATTAACATTTAACGCGAATCCCGAGACGTTAAATTTCCGATTTCGATCCCTTGACCATAACTTCCTCGTTCGACGTGCCGCCTGTCTACGTACTCGTAACGTCTAATGGTCATTGGTCCTTGTATGTTTGACTCACCGAGTCACAAGTCAACATTTTACCTAATTCCAGGGGCAAAATGGTCAGTTTATACCGTTCGTTGGAATTTACTGAACTAATCCCCGATTAGTCATTCTAAATCCATAATTAATTAATATTTAATCCCGATATTCGGGACGGGTCGTTACACCTTATGGCTTGAAAAGTGAATATCAAAGGCCGCTCGTCTCATTATTTCTCCAATTTTGTGGCCCAATCCCATTTGAGAGTGCACATTATGTATTGTTCGGTTTGTAATCTACGAGCTAAAGATTCGATCAGTGAAAAATTCGGCAGCACCTCCCTATAGTTCCCCAAATGTGCGACGTAGATACTACAAAGAAATATCTAGTACGCATTCAGAGAACATTGTACGATGCAAACAGACCGAATTTTCCACAACTGAAACCTGACCTCGTAGACCAAAAATTATACAGCACATAGTTGCACACCCCCAAAATGTCCGAATAAATGGACAAGTCAAGAGTAGTCAATCAACTCGATTCACTAATTTTCAAACGAATCTAAGGTTGTTCCTTAAATTTAATTATAAGAAGTTAATCAACCTAATTAACTTTCCATAAACTTATATGAAATATAAACACATTTCACACCATCAAAATATATGGAAAAAAAGTTTACAAACAATTGTCTATTTTCCTAATTTCCTAATACATTTTCCTAATTTTCTAATTTTCTAACATATTTTCTAATTTCGTAATTTCTTAACATATTTATTTTCCTAATTTCCTAATATATTTTCTAATTTCTTAATTTCCTAACATATTTTATATTTCCCTAATTTCCTAATATATTTTCCTAATTTTCTAATTTCATAACACATACTCTAATTTCTTAATTTTCTAACATATTTTCTAATTTTCTAATTTCCTAACATATTTTCTAATTTCTAATTTCCAATCACAATTTATATTTCCTAATTCATAACATACTTTCTATTTTCATCTTTTCCTAATAAATATTCTAATTTCCTACACTATCTCTAAACAAATATTCAACAATTTCAACATATTTATCAAAATAAAAAAATAAACAAAATAAAAACTATTTTTAAATTAAAAACATATGTTTGTATTGATTGAAAATGGTGTGATGAGAGGATGAATATATTAATATGGTTGGTGGAGAATTAATTCAACGAATATAGGATTTGAGAGAGAGAGAGAGAGAGAGAGAGAGAGAGAGTAGAGAGAAACAAAATGCAGGTGTGAAGGAAGAATTGTGGATCAGTTGTGTTAAATGCTAATAGTAGTTTGCCCGACAAAGGAATTCGTTGGGAAAAGCTTAATGAGTCGTCAGGTAAAGGTAAAATCTGGCGCCAAAAAAATTTCTTTCCTAACAATATCATACCCAACGAGTTTTGACGGTTAGGTAACATTGGTCAACGTTTACGTTACCCGACAAAGAAAAACTATAAAATCGTCCGGTTTTTTCCTTGACGAGCATGACTTTGTCGTCAGGTAACATTGAAACTTTTAGCGCGCGAAGTTTTTTTCTTCGCGCCATTATGTTATCCCACGGTGTTATTATATTCGTCGGGTAACACTCATTATAACGACGAATTTGGGTTCGTCGGGCAAAATCTCGTCGGGTCCTAAAAAATTTCTTGTAGTGGATGAAAAAGATGAAGAAATCTAGAAATTTGGAGAAAGAAGATGAACAGTTGATGGGTTTCAATTTTCAGTGTTTTTTTAGTTATTTTAATTATTTTCTAATTTTTTTCTCTCCTTTCTAAATGGTAAATAATTTGGCCTCATTCTCATTTTTCCCTCAAATAATTTGATGCTCTGGTTTCTTATTCTTATTTATGAAATTTTTCATTTTTCACATCTTCAATTCTTATTTTGTATTTGTTTATATTGTGCTTCCTAGGTAATATATGTCCTTTAATTTTTTATTGATTTGCTTTATGTTACCTGAGTGGATGATAGTGTTGATGTAATGCTGCCTGGGAGGGGGAAGGAGATGGGGCAAGTAATGGAGTGGAGGGTTATAGAGAAGAAGATGGACCAAATTCTCATCAAGTTTCCTTTTCAATTGAATGGAAAAAATTGTTAGAAAGTTAATTTTGAAAAAAAAATAAATGATACAATTAATATTTTCTATATAAAAATAATAATTAATCTCCTAATCATCTTTCCATGTAGATTACTTACAGTAACTTAAGTGTGACATGGTGTTAAAATTTCCATTTTTACCCTTCTTTTTTACGCAGACTTAACATCTCTAATGAAAAAAGAGCTGAGCGGGTCAACTCCACCATTTTAGAGTGCTAATTAAATGAACGAATAACCAATATAAGGTACAAAGTGTGACTTTCGTGCGAGTTCACGGTACACTTGAAGTAAAAAGTATATAATTAATGGCTGACATTTGGGTGATGCTTGGGCCATTTCTAATGTACATGGTTCATCAGACATTTGATTGAAATAAAATTGAAGAGAAAAATTACAATGAAGTACACAAGTCGAAGAGCAAATTAATAAGATAATAGTTAGAAATACGGTGATATTAACGATCGAGATAAACAGTAGAAAAATCATTGCTTTAACTTTGAGAGGTTTGATTTCGATCCACATGCAGTTTCATCACCTAAGAAAAGCTTCGCAGCATAAGAACTTGTCCCATATCAACCTCATGTTCGTGGAGCATATCAAAAACCGAACTGCGTTCAACATTCTCTTCCTGAAAATTGAAACAGTAGGAGCTAGGTTCAATTATGATGAGACAACAGAATGCAACATAGATCGAGTTAGCTAGAAATAGTATTTAAGGCATGCATGCATGCATGCAATAATTACCTGTAACTTTGAAACCAACATTTTGAGAAACAGTCTCACTTCCCAAGCAACTTCACCAGCTGAGGTCCTAAAATCAAATCGATTGGCATGTCTGATTTTGAGTTTGAATGATGAGTTTTCATATGTATTTGTAGTTGCGTGCCATATTCCAACAACAGAGTATCGGTCTCCAGAAGTAGCCTTTCCGAGGGGCCATCTCAGACCACCCTTCACGTTTGGATCAAGAATCGCCCAACCAATCAGATCCTTAATGTTTTGCATCTCATCATCCTGAAACACCATCAAATTAATTAATATTATCCAGATCAAATTTCAGATGAGAGCCATGAACATGAAGCTAATTAAACTAATTAATTTGAAGTAGTTAACTAATTGATGAAGCATGAGCAACTTACACTCAGAGCTGTCACGATTCTCTAGCTGCACAACATGATTCGAAGGTCCAGATTCTTGTTCGGGATTGACATGTCTATCACCATGTCACGCACTTGATTCAGCTCAATCTAAAACAAAGACATTCAACTTATAATTATGGATCAAATTCAGGTGTTAATATGACATACTGAAGAAATGGGTAAATCTTCTTGTATTGATTTACAAGCCAAATGGCTATATTTATACAATTGTGTGCAGCGGTTGTAGGATATAAAGATAAGATTGTACAGTTTTGCTTTAACTACTATGACTAATCTGATAAGAATATGTAACGGACATATAGACACGATTGGTGGGTACATGGAGACAACGATATCCAACATGCTGATCACTGTAACCAAGGAAAACACTGGGAATAGAGCGAGCTTGGAGTTTATGAGTGGTGTAATCACCAAAATACAGATAGCAAGAGGACCCAAAGATTTTAAGGGCATGATAATTAGGATTTTTCCCATAAAGTTTGAAATAAGGGGAAACCCAATGAAGAATTGGAGTAGGGAGACGATTAATAAGGTAGACTGCAGTGCAAACAGCCTCAGCCCAAAAATGATGTGGGAGATTGGCAGTAAGAAGGAGGGTACGACCCATTTCAGAAATATGACGGTGTTTTCGTTCAGTTAAGCCATTTTGTTGAGGTGTATAAGGGCAAGAAAAGCGATGATGGATACCTTTTTGGGAACACAAATTTTGAAAAGAAACGTTGGCAAACTCTTTGCCATTGTCACTTTGAAATTGTTTGATAGTGGTGGAGAATTGATTTTCAACATAAGTCAAAAAATGTGAGCAGTGGGTAAATACTTCAGATTTAAGACGCATGGGAAAAATCCAAGTAAAACGAGTAAAATCATTAGTAAATAATGCATAATAACGAAAATCGGAAACGGAGGCAACATGGGACATCCATACATCAGAGTGAATTAAATCAAACGGTTTTATTGAGGAGTGTGCATGAGGGGAGAACGAGAGCCTCGTTGATTTCCCAAGAGCACAATGATTACAAAATGAAGAGGAAATAGAAATATTAGAGCCTAAGTTGGAACTAGAAGCTAACACCCGAAGGACCTGAGCAGATGGATGGCCAAGTCTACGATGCCAAAGAGTGGAGGATGTAGTAGTGAGATGGGCTTCGGGGATGGTTGTAGTATGGCGAGGGGTAGATGCAGGTGTGATGGGATAGAGTCCATCCTCACATGGGCCCTGAAAGAGAATGGCAGCAGTATTTAGATCACGAATGATAAAATGGTTGGGATAAAAAGTGACGCTTACATGATTGTCATGAGTAAATTGTGCAACTGACAGGAGATTTTTACGAAGAGATGGAACATGGAGAACATCAGAGAGGTTAAAAAGATAGGTGCCACTAGGGAATGAAATATTACCAGTGTGAGTGATGGGCAGAGTATTACCATTACCAACCATTACGTGACCTTGGTTAGAATCAGAGGAAGTAGGTGGGGGAGTGGAAGCAATAGTCATATGGTGGGTGGCTCCTGTATCTGGGTACCATTTGGAATCATTGGAGTCATTGGTATTATTGAGATGGAGGCCTGCAAAAGCTTGGGATAGATCATGTTCAGTAGAATTTTCAAGTTGAGGGCAACGAGAGGCAATATGTCCAAATTGATGGCAGGACCAGCATTGAGGTGGAGTGGGCCTAGCAGGCGGGACAGGGGAAGGGCCTAGGAGACCTGCAGATGAATTAGTGTTGAAGGATGAAGTGCGACCCGACCTGCGACGTGGGTTAAAACGTGTTCCACGAGTGGAACGATTGCCACGGTGAAACCCACCCCTGCCACGAGTGACATAGAAAGCAGTATGAGATGGCGAAGACACAGCGGATGGAATTTGCTGAGCTTCAAATGACAAGAGACGGGCGCACAAGCCCGAAAAAGGTGGGAAAGGAGGAAAATTTAGCAAGGCAGTAACCAACATGCCATATTCTGGACCAAGTCCACGGAGGACTGCAGTAACCAAGTCAATTGAGGAGAAGGGCTCATTGATGGCAGCAAGGGAATCAGCAAGAGATTTGGCGTGATTGAGGTATTCAGAAATGGGTTTGGAACCTTTGGTGAGAGACATAAGTTGGAATCGAATGTTGGTGGCATTGTCAAGAGATTGTTGAGAGAAATTGCAGCGAAGACATTCCCAAATCTCACGGGAAGTTTGAAGACCTACAACCTGGGAGAGGATAGGTTCAGTGAGGGTGGCACGAATGAGGCTGATAAGGGTTTGGTCAATTTGGAACCATGTTAGATAAGCAGGATTTGGGGTGGAGGATGTTTGGGTAAGAGAGGAGGTTGTAGAGAGAGGACTGGTCTCAGCAGAAACAGGGGAGGGAAGGGTGGGAGGGGGACATGGATGCGTGCCATCAATGAAGCGCCAATAGTTCTGACCCAGAAGGAAAGGCTTGATTTGGCTTTCCCATAGTAAATAGTTATTTTCTGTAAGTTTGACGGAGATCAAAGTGGATACATGGGGAGACACAGGAAGAGGGGGAGGAGCGTGCACGGGAGAAAGTTCAGCAGCCATAAATACAGGTGAGAAGGAATAGACAAAAAGGAAAAGGAAAGGAGACTTGGAAGGGTGTGGGACAGGTAGGAGAAAGACAAAGGCGTTGAAAAGATGTGGGGCAAAGAAAAGAAAGGGAAAAAAAAGACTTTGAATAGATGTTTTGGTGGTTAGATGCTTCTGGCTTTGATACCATGAAGAAATGGGTAAATCTTCTTGTATTGATTTACAAGCCAAATGGCTATATTTATACAATTGTGTGCAGCGGTTGTAGGATATAAAGATAAGATTGTACAGTTTTGCTTTAACTACTATGACTAATCTGATAAGAATATGTAACAGACATATTACACGTCAGCATGCTTCATCACATACAAACAAGAAAACAAAACGAAAATTATAATAAATATGAAACATGTATATATATATATATGTAACGACCCGAACTTTCGTAATTATTATTTTATTGTAAAATGACTGTTTTGCCCATGAGGGGGGGGAAGTTGACTTTTACCTCGGGAAGTATTTAGGACTTTGACACGTGACCGTGACGTAGTTTAGGACGTCACGAGTTCATAGGCAGGTGGCACGTCCGATTCCGACTTTCGAGGAAGAAGTTGTGACGTTCGGAAGTCGAGGGGTATTTTGGTAATTTAGCCATTTGGGGGCCAAATGTTGACTTTTGACCCGGGAAGTCCAACGGACGAGGGCCAATGACCGTTACGTAGGTCTCGTCGATACGAATCCGTAGACAGGTGGCACGCCGAAATCGGACTTACGACGAAAAAGTTATGGTCAAGAACGTAACCAAACTAACCGAGACTCGGAATTAAAATAATATTAAAATAATGAAATCTGGTTACTTTATTCAAAATTGATCTGGACCCTTGATGAGTGACACATGTCACTCATCTACCTCATCCACATCATCCCCTAAAACCAGGATCTATGTCTGCCTTTAGATTAATTAATTAATTAAACTTCCCTAAATCCTCACCCTTCATCCTTAAGTCAGACTCAATCCTAGCCGTTGGTTTCTAATGCCTATGCTATTTTTAAACTCATCAGACTCACACTCTCACATTTTCATTTCTCTCTAAACCGTGCACCCTCTCACTCTCTGCACAAACACACCAGCGATTACACCACCTCTCAGCCTCAACCCACACACCAGACTACCTCTCAGCCACCTCCAGACGGCCATCACCACCACCACGGACGACGGCGCAACCCGGAAACCCCACAAACCCGAGAAGGAACCCGTGCAGCCCAAACTAACCAAACCGTCCAAACCTTCGCCCCTGCACTCAAACTAACTTAGGGATGGGTCAACTGGAACCATAGGACGACTCAGGACCGGACTGGGCAGCCCACGGCGGCGACACGGCGGCGGTAAGCCCATAAACCCGAGAGACACCGATTTCCTTCCCTGTTTCGAAACGTCCGTTTTTTACGTTGGAAATGTTAGTTTGCTTTTGAGACATAACCTAGGGAACTAGACGAGCATTTTGGACCAGGGTTCGTGGCTGAAAGCTTGACGGCTCGCCGGAGAAGATGAACCAGAGCCGGCAACCGGTTTCCCGTCGATTTTCAGGTGGTTTCTCGAACTTAAAAACCTGTTTTAATCCGACAGAACCATAGAACTTGATTAGACGAGTTAATAGGAACAAATCCCATTGATTTTGGTGGTCGGGTTGATGAGAACCGATCGGGTTGAACCGTGGGTCTGCGGTGACCCGGTTCTCAGACCCGGTACTGTAGCTGATGACGTCATCATGCTGACGTCAGCAGTGACATCATGATGACATCATCATGTCAGAAAACTGTCAGACCAGGGACCAATGGGCTGTTGACACGTGTCCTCTGACACTGTCAGTGATGACGTCATGCTGACGTCAGCATCACTGTAGCACTGTTGACCAGAGAGTTGACCGGCGCGTGGGGGGCGCGTGTGAACAGTATTTTGTGTGGGACCAGTGCCATTTTCAAGGTTTCGACGATACGGATCCAATGGCGGTGGTTTTGTGTCGATCGGAGATCGTTAAGTTGGTCAAATTAGGGTTTGACGCCTTGGGAAGCGTGTTCGGATGGCTTTCCCGAGCCGGTTTCAGTCTAGGGCTTCTTAGTTGTTTAGTAGGGACTTAAAGTGACCTTTACGTATGCTTTGGACACGACAGGAATTGTACTTTAACCCTTGGACGGGGCTTTACGCTCGGGATTACAACGGGATTGTACTGTGAGTGGGCCTTTGATTTCACTAAACTTCGGCATGCATAACTGTTTTACCTTCTACTATATCTATATGTGATTCAAGTAAAAGTATCTGTTTATCTTGAGTATGATTTATGGCGCGTATTACGATGTTTGGGCATGAGACCCGTCTGGTTGTTTATGAATGGTTTTGAGTCATGTATATGTATAATGGATCTCGATATTATCTGTGGTACTGCACTGTATAGATCTACCCTAGGATTCTATCTCCTCCGGATGTAGGTACACCGGAGTGGTCACGGCGCATTGCCTGTGAGGAGTCATTCTACGGAGGGACCGGACCGTAGGGTGACTCAGGAGCAGGATTGCTACTATTGAACGTCTGGGACGTCAGGCATCTAGAATGCCATGCTCGGACTGGGTTCGGGATTTGGACTCGGGATTGAGACCCCGGGTGGCACGCGTAGCCATGGGACTGTGACCTTATTGGTCGTCTGGGACGTCGGGCATCTGGGATGTCAGGGTTGGGATGTATAGTGCAGTGACTAAGATTATATTATGTTGATGTTATTCTGCTTATGATTATATGGTTTTGTGGTCTATGATACTAATGCATGTCTTTTCGGCAAACGGAGGGGAAAAAGCTATATGTTTTCGAAATGGTAAACTATTTTGTAAACCTTGAGTTTCGGCCCACTCACCTTTGTTGTTTTACTACCCCTCCAGGTAGTGCTATTGAGGAGGAGGATCCCGAGGAGGAGGAGGAGGAGGAGGATCCCGAGGAGGAAGAGGCATAGGTTTATGTTGCGTACCTGAACCCTACTGCTGGGTAGGTTGGCACGTTGTGTGTCTAGAGTCGTGCTCAATAAACTGTATTCGGGAACTATCCCTTGTCTGACACTATTTGTATTCGAGTATTTGTGTGGCGTGCTATGTATGACTTAACTGTGGATTTTCTTTATGCATTTTATCTTCAATAAGGGTATTTTTGGTATTTTAATGTCGGGTGTCAGACGGGAGCAGGGCACGTCCCGGGTGGTCACAGGGGGATCGGGGCGGGTCCTGTCAATATATATATATATATATATATATATATATATATATATATGATTAGAAAGAATTACCTTGTAGAGTTGTAACTTATTTGCATGCGCTTTCGTAACTCTGCATTTGCAAGTGATGGTTGATTTTGGTTGTGTGGAGTCGAACAGCTATATATACAAGATTAACGGGAAAAAAAATTAGGAACAAAATAGCAAAGATGAATCCCCCAATTATTAGTGCCATATGAAAGTAATTAAGAAATAATACCTCTACATGATATATGTCTTTGTTCTCTTTGGAATCCATTCCAATCTTGGGGACAATTTGGTTGACAATGTTTTCAGTATATGAAACAGGAACATTTCCATAAAATGACCTCTTCAATTTTCTCAACATTGCACCACCTAAACTTTCTCCGCTAGATTCCAGATCATTAACACTAGGGTTCCTGCATATATTATTGCAATTCAATCAATACATTTTCCTTATAAGATCATTGCCTAGTAACATATATACCAACTAATTAAAATAACAAGGAAATTACAAACCTGTGAAACAAAAATTTTCCCACTATAGCTACTAAATTAGGCTTTAAAGCTGCCCCCAATTCCTCATGCTCCATCTCCTGCTTGACTTTCTTAAAACAAGAAAACAGGTCTCGAATCACGATTTCTACTATACTTAACTCGGGACTCTTTGGTGTTAGGAGTTATCACCTACCGTCAATTCATCCATGTATGACGTGTAATCACAACAGTAAAATTAGGTAGATTCTGTTAAGTAGTTAGTTATCTTGTACTGAAGTGTATAAAAGGTGAGCACTGTTCCATTGCTTACTAACTTGATCAATTCAATACAGACGTCCCTCTGTGACTCTTCTTTTTCTTCATTCTTCTTCACTCTACTGCTTCTTCCTCAACAATAAAACTCTCCTAAAATCTCACAGCTGATATCTCACATGGTATCAGAGCCGTGCTATACGGCCTGACCTTTTTCTCTCTTCCGCTGCACGATTCCTCTATTCTCTCTTCTGTTCTTTTTTTTCATTTCACTCTTGATTCTTGATCGAGCCAATCTTGACTCTTGTTGATTTTGTAAGCAGGAGAATTCATGATCATCGTGATCTTGCAAAATTGGTTGCCAGAAAATCTAAATCAAACACATCAGAAACTGTGACAGTTTGCACACCAGGTGTTTGATAAAACTCCCTCTCCAAGAAAACCTCTTCTCTTCTTCTGATTTCTTGACTTCTTTTCTACTACATAATGGTTACTGCATCCTGCAAATCCTGCAATCTCCTATCACTGGCCTCATCTCCACGGTTGCAAATTCAGTGAGTGTTGAACTTGATGATCATAACTATCTCACATGGAATTTCCTGATGGAGTTGTTTCTGAATGTCTATGGCCTAATGGGGTTCATGAATGGTGCTAATCCATGTCCTCAGATGTTAACCTCTGCTGCTGAAGGTGATAACATGGCATGGCTTGAGGCAATACAGATTTAGGGAATGCACAATCAGGCCCTCATGCAACTGATTACAACAACCCTCTCCTCCACAGCCATGTCCTGTGTCATAGGCTGCTGTACAGCTCAGGAAATGTGGTCCAGCCTCAAGGAAAGGTTTGCTTCTGTCACTAAAGCCTCAATCTTTCAAATGAAAACCGATCTACAAAATATAAAGAAAGGTGATGAGAACATGACACAGTATATGCAAAGAATCAAGAATGTTAGGGACATGTTAGAATCCAGTAGGGTTCACTTTGGTGATGATGATGTTGTGATCCTAACCCTACGAGGTCTTCCTAGTGAGTACAACACTCTCAGGTGTGTAATTAGGGGTCGAGAGAACACCATACCCCTTAAAGAATTTATAACTCAACTGCTTGCTGAAGAAAGTGTTCTGTCTCATTCTGATGAGCAAGCTCTCTTCCTGTCTGCTATGGTGGCTACTCAACAGAATCCTCAACCTTCCAACCCCTCAAAAAACTCTATCATGAGACAGGGACCTGGTCTGAACTCTGGTGACAATCAGGGTCATTTCAACCAATCTGTGCAAGTTCCCTGCTCAAGCATGAATCAACAAGTTAGTGGACAACCTCCCCAGCATTTCAGTGAGAATTTTCAGCATTTTGGATATGAAGGCAGTCATGAAAACAATGCTCCCTACTATCATCGAGGTTCTGGTGGTGGTCGAGGCAGAAAAGGTAGAGGACATAATGGAGGAGGAAAGGGCTATCAGAATAGAGGCCCTGGTTACAGTCACAGCCCTCAGGGCAATGCAGGCTATTCAGGATCAACTTACACTGCAGAGCCTGGTCTTCTTGGACAACCTCCACATATGAATCAGAACCAGCAGTTTCAAGCCAATCATGTCCCTAAGTGCCAGATCTGTGCCAAGAAAGGACACTGGGTAGTTGACTGCTATTATAGACACCCAGATCAGTCCTCCAGCTCCCAGGATCCTGAGGCTTTCCAAATTTGCTGGAGATATGGCCATACTGCAGTGAACTGCTATCAAAGGGGCAATTACTCATATCAGGGAGCACCTCCTCCTCCAACCTTAACAGCAATGTCAGCCTCTCCATTCTCTCCTAATCAACAAAGTTCACAGGCACATGATTACTGGATTGAAAATACTGGTGCTTCTGCTCATATGACAACAGATGTCTCACAACTGTCCATGATGACACCATCTACTACAAGTGATTCTATTTTCACAGCAGGAGGCACAGGTTTGCAAATATCACACACAGGGAATTCATCACTTATTACTCATAGTCCCACCACTCAATGTTTCAAACTGGAACAAGTTCTCCATGTGCCTCAGATTTCTCATAACCTACTTTCAGTTCATTGTTTTTGTAAGGACAATAACTGTAGGTTTATCTTTGATGAATTGTGTTTTGTTATACAGGACAAGATCACAGGGACAGTGTTATACAAAAGACTGAGTAATAAGGGGCTTTACCTAATTCCTGCTCGACTTCCCTCTCAAATCCCGGAAAGAACAAATCCTTCACCTGGCTTAGCCTTGCTATGCAAGAAAGTTGACTCACATGTTTGGCACCAAAGACTTTGTCACCCTTCAAATGAAATTGTCTTAGTATCTTTAAATAAATCACATATTTCCGTTTCACCAGAACCTAGTCCTACTATCTGTGAATTTTGCCTTCAAGGAAAGTTTACCAAACTTCCTTTTAGTTTTCCTCCGTTTAAGTCTGTTTTCCCTTTTGAAGTAGTACACTCAGAAGTCTGGGGTCCAACACCAGTTAGATCAGTAGAGGGGTTTAGGTACTATGTCAATCTTATTGATGAATATACCAGGTTTACATGGATTTTTCCTATGAAAAATAAATCAGACTTGTAACGACCCGTCCCGGGAGTTGGGATTAGCTTGCATGCATTAGTTTTTACGTGGAGGGTAAAAATGTAATTGTTTTATTGAACTGTTTTCTAAATTATACTTTATTTTTGACCACTCACAGTCTTTTCGTGTTTCCGATATCCTCTAGGTTGTTGCGGCACTGGCTGTTGATCGAGAGAGACGGAGACATCACAAGTACGTTCCATAGTAGACTCTGCGCACTCTGGGAAATTCAGAAGTTTTTGGACAGTCGGATCGAAAATCCCTTGTCCGACTTACGTGTCACATGGAGGTTGGACATCAGTTTAGCCTTCGTGTCATGCGTAAGTTAGACGGGAGCAAAGTTTAGCCCTTAATCCCGGGGGATTAGGGGTGGGCCCTGACAAGACTTCTGTTCCATCTTTGTGCACTTTTATGCCTACATTGTGAACACCTTTAATGCTACAATCAATTTCTTCCAGTCTGATAATGGAGGAGAATACCTTAACACTACACTAAAACAATTCATGCTATCCAAAGGAATCACACACCAAACTTCATGTCCCTATACCCCTGAACAAAATGGACTTGCAGAAAGAAAACATAGGCACATAGTTGAAACTACTGTGACCCTACTACAGACTGCTTCCCTACCTCCTAAGTTTTGGTTCTATGCCTGTACTTCATCTGTTTATCTTATTAACAGGATGCCATGCTCTAATCTATACCTCCAATCTCCCTTTGAGAAACTGTATGGAGCCTTACCTGACTTGAATCATCTTAGGATTTTTGGGTGTGCTTGTTTTCCTTCTCTCAAACCCTATAATCTCAACAAACTACAACCTAAAACAACTAAATGTGTGTTCCTTGGTTATGCTCAGAAACAGAAAGGGTACATTTTTCTTGATCCTATATCCTCTAGAATCTTAGTGTCCAGACATGTTTTATTTAATGACACTGATTTCCCCTACCAGACCCTTGTCTCTAATTCCAGCCTATCACACTCACCCTAGTCTACAAACAGTTCCAATCCCCCACACCTGTTTCATGCCTTGCTTCCCTCAGTCCTTCATTGCTCCCTCAAGTCCAATTCCTGTGGTTCCTGCCCCTCCACCAGCTGCTCCTCAACCAGTTTCTTCAGGCCAATCCTCCTCTCCTTCGGGTGAGCATTCAACTGAGTCACCTGATACAACCAGTGGTACAGACCTTCCTAATTTTGCTGAATCATCTGATCCTCAATCAGTCATGTCCAACTTTGAGCCTCAGTTACTTCAAGTAGTTTTTCCTATTAATGGGGTCAACATGCACCCTATGCAGACACGATCCCAAAAAGGGATTTCTAAGAGGAAGGCTTTTCACTTTCTCCATCCTAGGACTAAAATTGACTTGTCCACTGCTGAGCCTACCTCTTACAAGGAAGCAACATCTGTTCCTATCTGGCAACAGGCAATGCAGGAAGAAATAAATGCTCTCCTTGCTCAAAACACATGGATTGTTGTTCCTCTACCACCCAATAGGAATCTGGTTGGCTGCAAGTGGGTTTACAAGATCAAGAGGAATGCTGATGGGACTATGGCCAGGTATAAAGCAAGGCTAGTTGCTAAGGGATTCAGTCAAGAAGCTGGTCTGGACTATGGTGAGACCTTTAGTCTTGTTGTGAAACCAACCACAGTAAGGTTGGTCCTAGCTCTAGTAGCTCAGTTCAATTGGAGCCTCAAACAACTTGATGTCAAAAATGCATTTCTGCATGGGGAACTTAAGGAAGAAGTGTATATGATGCAGCCACCTGGATTTGAGATTGCGTTTGAAGCAAGCTCCAAGGACCTGGAATAAGAAGTTCACTGGTTTCTTACCCGGTTTGGGTTTTGAGTCCACCTGGTAGATTCCTCCCTATTTGTAAAATAAAATTCAGTTGCAATTGTCATCCTACTTCTCTATGTAGATGATATCATACTCACGAGTTCATCAGATTCTGCCATCCAGGAGGTTATCACTGCTCTCACTAATGAATTTGACATGAAAGACTTAGGGGATTTGCACTACTTCCTTGGCATCCAGATTAGCTGCACCAAAACAAGTTTGGTTCTTACTCAGTCTCAATATGTCTCAGATTTTCTCTCCAAGTCTGAAATGGCATTCAGCAGTCCAGTTGACACACCTTTTGCTCTAGGATCTAGGATCAGGAAAAATGATGGTCCTCTTGCACTAATCCTCAGACTTATAGGAGCATTGTTGGGGCCCTTCAATATCTCACATTTACTCGACCAGACATAGCTTTCTCTGTCAACCAGGTCTACCAATACATGCAATCCCCATGTGAGACTCATTTCATGGCTGTTAAGAGGATTCTCAGGTTTTTTAAAAATACACCTACACATGGTCTGGTTTATCAGTCTGGTTCCCTCAGTCTTGAAGCTTACACTGATGCAGACTGGGCAGGTGATCCTAATGACAGAAGATCTACAACCGGCTTAGTTGTTTACCTTGGTTCAAATCCAATTTTCTGGTCATCCAAGAAGCAGACAACTGTTTCCAGGTCAAGCACAGAAGCTGAATATCGTGCCTTGGCCATTACCTATGCTGAAATTTCTTGGATTAGACAACTGCTTTGCTCTCTTCAGATTCCTCTACTCAAGGCTCCCCTTATCTACTGTGACAGCACATCTGTTGCTAGCTTATCTGCAAATCCAACCTTCCACTCAAGAGCCAAACACATTGAGATCGATTATTACTTTGTTAGAGAGAGAGATGTTCGAGTAGACTTGGACATTCAACATGTTGCTTCTGCTGACCAGGTTGCAGACATATTCACCAAAGCTTTACCAGAGGACATCTTTCGGGTTCACTCCTTCAATTTGACCCTAAAACCATCAAATTGAGAGGAGGGGGGTGTTGTTAGGAGTTAACACCTACAGTAAAATTAGCTAGATTCTATTAAGTAGTTAGTTAGTTAGTACTTGCTTCTTGTATTGAAGTGTATAAAAGGTGAGCACTGTTCCATTGCTTACTAACTTGATCAATTCAATACAGACGTCCCTTTATGACTCTTCTTCTTCTTCATTCTTCTTCACTCTACTTCTTCTTCCTCAACAATAACTCTCCTAAAATCTCACGGATGATATCTCACATTTGGCAATTTCCACTTCATCATCATCACCTCATTGCATTCTATCAAACAAGACAAAAAATATGACCCATACTATTCAAGTAACAAGTTAATTGATTACACTGATATATATTAATTAATGCACTAACCGTTATGACTATTATTAATTATATTGTTGTTGTGATTGAGTAGTGCAGTGTTCACCAAAGCTAGAGGCTTATCTTCATTGTTCCACTCAGTGGATTCCAATTAAATCGGTTCGAGTTTAATGGAAGATGGAAACCGGTTCTCCGCATCATCATTATCCACACCGAGGGTGCACCATTTGGATACAGAATGATTTGCATATTTTGAATTCCAATCTTCATACAACCTAGATGGCGGCTTGATCATTTTTTAAGTCTTGTTGTAGTTATTGTAAGGAGCAAGCAGCGCCGGGATCAGCAGCGGCCTCTCCTTTTCCTTCGAGTGCCTCTTGTGGGGTGGGATGTACGCCATTGCAACACCACTACAGCTTGGGCATATGTGCCGCCCTACAACAAAAAATGAAAGCAACTATGAATAACAGTAGAAGACAATCATATATATACGTGGAAAAAATCAAAATAACGCCTCTCCTGGTGTTTAAGTCTACACCTACAAACTATGTAACGCGTTGCAAAAAAAAAAAAAGAGTGGTAATCTCGTTAAAATCTTATAATAAAAGAAAAAATAAATCCGAAGAAGGAAGATCCAGCTAGGGTTAACAAAGTTTATAGAAGGAGAGAAGAAGAACAGAAGAGAAGCTTACCAAAACCCGGAGGCAGACAGAGTTGAAGAATAATTATTGAAAAACATATATACCAAACTGTACATATATGCATGCGCTCGGAAATGATGATGATAAACAATCGCTACATTTATTATAATAAATATTTTATTTACTCTCTGCATTGCCTTTTGAGTTTCTCTAGAGCTATTGGAATTCAAAACATCTTGTTTTTGTCTGGGAATTCAAACGATCGTATATCTTTTTTTCTTCAATTTTTTTTATTTTTTATTTTAGTTTGGTTTGATGCTTACTGGGGTCCAAGCTATTTTAGTACATTTGTCTATAATATGTAAATTATACATTTATATATATATATTTGAGGAAAATATGTAAATTATATATGTATGCATTTTTGTAAAAATATTTTGAATTTCTGTATATTTTCTTAAGAAAAATATTAAAGGACCATATTTTATAGATTATATTGTAAATGATATTCATTTAAATTGACATACTTAATTACTTAATATTCCAGTTTAGTGGCATTTCTTTGCACACACTTTATGTATTATTAAAAGAAAAATATATTATATATTATTAAGAAAAATATTATATATTAAATCAATAAGAGGTTTTTTTTAACTCGAATACCTCCTAAAGTTGTTTTATTTTCTTTATTAATAAATACCTCCTAAAGCTAAACCTCACATATATAACCTGAAAGTCATTTTATTACTGTATCCCCTCCGGAGCCAAAAGTGGTTTCATTTTATGTCTTTGGCATGTCCATTAAAATATTACATTAACTTGATGATGAAGCATTAAAAAGGACTCACATTAATCTTAAGTCGCACAAAAAATAATACTGCATGCATATGTTATGAATATAGGAAATGTGGACGACTACCAAAATATATTATATAACCTCCATTGTCTTTATTGTACTTGATTAATCACTTGTGAACACAATATCACAAACTCGGATTGGGCTCAATTCGTGGGCCAAACAGCAGCACAGACCCCTGCCTAATGAAATTTCACGGGTCTCAATCCCGGCTCCAATCAGTGTTAAGAGCCCTGCTCTCTGCTTGCTCAATTGAACTGAAAAACCAGCTCTTGAATCAGCTCAATACTCTACTTCATCAGGAGGAAGTCTATTGAAATCAACGTACGAAGGAAAACTGACTCCAACATGGCGATCGGATCACCCAATTTTTCCATCAATGAACTTCAGCACGAAGAAAGAGAATATTTTTAAAGGCCTATTTGATGACAACGGTGTATGGCATGAGGATGAAAGGGGTATGGAAGGTATTATTGTTTCCTATTTTGATAAATTATTTACTTCACAAGACTCTACCTCTATGGAGATGGTGTTAGAGACGATTCTTCCAAAAGTAACGAAGAATATAAACAGATCTTTGCAACCTTTTACTGATGATGAAATCAAGCTGGCCTTTTTTCAGATGCATCCCTCAAATGCCCCAAGCCTGGATGGAATATATGTCCCCCATGATCTTTCAGCAATATTAGGACATCGTCGGGTCAGAAGTCTGTAATGGTGTGCGCCGCATGCTCAATTCCAAGAGAATGCACCCGGCGTAAACTATACCCATGTCACTCTGATCCCCAAGATTAAGAACCCAACCACTGGCTCATTTTGGACCTATTAGCCTTTGCAACGTACCGTATAAGATTGGAGCAAAAGTATTAACACACAGGCTGAAAAGCATTCTGGGACAAATCTCCCCAAGTCAAAGTGCGCTTAGTCATATGTACAAAAAAAAAGTAGTGGGAAGGATGGTGTTATGGCTCTAAAACTTGATATGAGCAAATCCTATGACAAAGTTGAATTGGTGTTTCTTCAGAAAGTTATGAGGAGATCGGGATTTGCAGAGGAGTGAACTGAATTGATTATGATGGGTGTGGCGACTGTTTTTTATTCTTTTAATTTAAATAAGGAGCCGGTAGGCATAGTTTGTCAAGGTGATCCTCTATCCCCATATTTATTCGTTATATGTGCAGAAGGATTTTGGCTCTCCTTGATAGATGGGAAAACCAAGGACCGGTTCCATGGTATTTCGATTGCTCCAACTGCTCATAATGTGCACCAAGTTGATAGGATCCCTCCCGTATAATTGAGGAGATCGTGCTCCCGTTTGACAGAAAATTCAAAACAAACTAATTTAACCCAAGATAAAAGCGATGACTAAAATATTTATGTCAGACAAGGGATGTCGTAACCATTTACAGGGTATAAGTACTATTAAATACACACAAAGAGGAAAGTCTAGTTTTACCCCAAAATTTGTAGAGTGCGGAGAGTCCAACTTATTTATATACCTCCGGTAGCAAAATTGATCCCTGATTTCTCGTCACGACCTGGAGGGTAGTTTTAAAACATGAAATTGTGAGTGGAAGAAAAAGAAAATAAGTATATAATAAAATAACTCCAAAAATCTATTTAAAACATACATGTCACTCTCCATTTTATAAAACAAGGCATGCATACCAGAAACTAAGAATTTTTAGTAAAACAAGTAATCAACCGAGAAATCTTAGGATATGCACATTTACAAGAAATTCAGAAATACTATAAAGCAAGTTAACACGTAAAAACATATCAAATCGGGTGCACAACCGTATACCATCAATCAACCCATCCTTGGGGATCGGCAGCAAAACCGATCCTCGATTCCTCGACATGGCCTGAAGAGTAGTTTTAAAACACGAAATTGTGAGTGGACGAAAAAGAAAATAAGTATATAATAAAATAACTCCGAAGATCTAATTTTATAAAACAAGGCATGCATACCAGAAATTAAGAATTTTTAGTAAAACAAGCAATCAACAGAGAAATCTTAGGATATGCACACTTACAAGAAATTCAGCAATACTATAAAGCAAGTTAACACGTAAAAATATATCAAAATCAGGCGCACAACCGTATACCATCAGTTAACCCATCCTTGGTGCACGAAAGACAAATATCACATCAAATACGTGCTACCGGTAGAATGAATCACTCGGGCTTTACGGAGCCTAAATCGACGTCCGAGTGTGAACCGGCTCAATAATTACGGAGCCCAACTCGACGTCTGAGACTATTCACAGGTATCAAGAATTACGGAGCATTAGCTCAATGTCCGAGACCGTCCAACCAATCAACATCTCGAGGTAGGTTTCCACAATACATCCCAATCCACAATCACACCAACATAGCAAACATATCCAGAATCAAATCATAAGCATTTCATATTTCAAAACTAGGGCCTAAGCCCAAATCACAAAACCTTGTAAAACATACAATAAAGATATTAATTAAATATTCATAAAATCATCACATTCACGCGAGAACTCACTCAATCAAACATCAAGAAAGCACATGGAAAAACCATTTAAGATAATTGGGTATGCATGCACAAAATGATAATGAAGAAAATTCCACTCACAGGTATGCTATTGCTGCTCAACCACGATTTGGTTGCTCCTCCCCAACTCCTGAAGCTGTATAGCCTATCGATACATACCATTCTTAGGTCATAAAAGTCCTAAACAAGTTCTTAAAGAAAACCCTAAGTCTCGGGATTTCAATACAAATTTTTACCGATTTTAAAACCCGAGACAGCCTAAAAACCATTTAAAACCCCTCGAGACGGTGTCTAATCGCCTCGAAATCACCACCAGTGGACTCAGAAGGTCGAAAACTATTAGACATGTGGCGCCATGTCTCGAGAATCGTGACCACGCGCTGGCTGAAGTCTAACGACCAGTTCATGAGCGACAATGCGCTCTCACGTGCGACCCCACGAGCGCACATGTGTGCTATAGTATCTGCTGGCGTCACTTGACATCTGATAGCGTCTAACAAGATGCCACATGGCACTTCTAACACGTGCCATGTGGCACCACTCAACCACCTCAATGTGTCAGCTGCTGACATCATCATGACGTTATCTGCTGATGTCATACTAACATGACCCTGCCACAACACCTCTTGACACCCACTGGAAACTCTCCACATGGACACTTGGCCTATCGTGATGATGTGGCAATCCACGTCATCGCTGGCAAGCTCTCGACAGGTTGGCCCGTTTCTCTGGTGTCAGATTTATATCCCAGAGGGTCGACCCGATTCTAAAACTCTCGTTTTCATTCTTTTCCTTCCATTTTTCAACCAACTCATTCGTTTCCATCCCTAGATTAGTTCTACTAATCTAAAAATATGAAAAGTGGTTGAAAATCATACCTTGCTTTCGAAAGTTTCCCTAGAAATTCTTCTCTGATTTCTGGCAGGTTCCACGTCCAACTCTTCTTTTCAGTCCCGGGGAAGGTTCCTACGAACTCACTGAATATCTCTAGCACTTCAGCCCTGAGTTCCTTTCACAGCAACCCTGGTGCAACACTCTCCTACAAATTCACGAATTTCCCCTCTCGGCTTCTCCTCTCTTCACGCTCACTTTCATTCTTTTTCAGGTTCACCACTTTTCTCAGTTTTCTCTTCTTTCCTTCTCTTCTTATTTCCCTTTCGTCCGATCACCATAACTAAACACACACACACACACACAAATACCCATGGGTAAGGCAATGTCACCTTTCCCAAAAAGATCAAGGACATGCGGCAATCCCCAGTTGATCCTCTAGAGAGTTCCATAGTGTAAAAATATCAAATTGCCCTTAGGGTGGCAAATGACCAAAATACCCCTTCACAACCTCTAAGTCGTAACATCTTCTCTCGAAGTCCAACCAACGTGTGCTACTCGTCTATGAAATCAACGTGTTGAGTCCTACATATTCACAGTCACAAAAAGTTTGTAAGTCAACTGAGTCAAAAAGTCAACAAAATTACTATTAAGGGTAAAATCATTCATTTCCAATGTAATATTATTTAAATACAACACTCGATGTTCCGGGGCATTTCAGTCAGCGCCAGTCTCAAGATACAGATCCATGTTCGACGTTTGAGGCTGACTACCATAATACCGGTCTCGAGAACTACAGAGCATTACCTCGACGTCCAAGACCAACCAACCACCATCCACTCAGGAACCGGAGCCTAACTCGATGTCTGAGTGGTTATTCACATCACACTAGTCTCAAGAAAGGGGCTTTAGCCCGACGTCTGAGGCTGTCCCCAATCAGCTCAGACACATATCCCATAACATCATATCAACTTACGTTATCACGTCATGGCATCATATTATCAAGTTATCAAATGTATCATCATCATTATCATCATGTCATAACATCATTAGTACACATATCATCAACACATCATCAATATACGTCATGTCATTACATTATGTTCAATTAATCATCCTTAACTCACATTATTTTAATTTTTTTCATATAGTAATTCTTTGAATTAATTTACCGTCTTATAACTCGTGTACTTAAATAATATTTGTAAAATCATAGGAAATCGTATTCCATTCATCTTACATTAAACAATTTATATATTTTTTAAATTATCTATGACTTATTCAAAATCATATATAAATCACATTTAACTTATTTCAGTTTATCATTTTCAAAAAAGTTATCTATTACTTATTCAAAATCAAATATAAATCACATTTAACTTATTTCACCATTTACCTGTTCCTTAAAAAAATGAATTCACATTTCCAACATATTTGTATCACTTCAATTTCAAATTACTATTTTAAATTTCGATTTTGGTACTTAACGCATCTGCCGGAAATGTAAGACCCGTGTCCTAGAGGGAACGGTGAACGATCCCCCATTCCTGCGAGGGGGAATGGTCTGGGAGGGGAATGGTGGTGTGCCTTAAAGGTGTAGGCACACACCTATCTAGCACGAGGCCTTTTGGGAGCTCAAGTGGCTTTGTGGGGAATTGGAACCCCAAAGTTAAGCGAGTTAAGTCTGGCGCAATTTCATGATGGGTGACCCCTTGGGAAGTTACACCGTGAGTTCCCGAAAACAAAATCGTGAGGGCAAGGGCAAGGAGGCCCAAAGCAGGCAATATTGTGCTAGATGAGTCGGGTCCTGATCGAGAAGGGTTCGGTCCTGACAGAATGGTATCAGAGTCAGACCCCGACCGGGAAGTGTGCCAGCAAAGCCGTTAGGCCCTAAGGGGGGTGGATTGTAAGACCCGTGTCCTGGAGGGAACGGTGAACGATCCCACATTCCTGCGAGGGGGAATGGTCTGAGAGGGCAATGAGGGTGTGCCTTAAAGGTGTAGGCACACACCTATCTAGCACGAGGCTTTTTGTGAGCTCAAGTGGCTTTGGGGGGATTGGAACCCCACAGTTAAACAAGTTGAGGCTGGTGCAATTCCATGATGGGTGACCCCCTAGGAAGTTGCACCGTGAGCTCCCGAAAACAAAACCGTGAGGGCAAGGGCAAGGAGGCCCAAAGCGGACAATATCATGTTAGATGAGTCGGGTCCTAACCGAGGAGGGTTCGGTCCTGACAGGAAATCCTCGTAAACATGCATCTTTTAATACTTTCGTAAACTTTGTCAAAACTTACATAAAAGTTATAACCAACCAAGATTACCAAAATCATGCATTGATTTAATAACCCAAATTCAAATCTCAAATCCAACCTTTAATTGAAAATTATAATCATTTTCACAAGAATCAGTTGTTATCACACAAATCGTAAAATAACCTGAGGCTCGTATTTCAAGTCAAACCCAACATCCAATATGGAAAATGTATTTCCAAATAATTCCGTAAAAGTGTCAAATATATCGCATAAATGAATTTAATGCCGGATTCAATTTAAAATTCACCTATTGTATTTTTCATTTAAAATTCTTTAAAATTATTCAAAAACCCAACTTAATTTGTCATCGCATTAAATAGATCATATAACATTTTTAACTCACATTATATATCAACCCTAGGTTCTAAACCAAATTTGCTTATAAACCGTGCACTTTCAATTGTTCATGTGATTATCAAAACACCAATCAAATCAACATATCTTAACCGATTCAGGATCCTAGTTCTGATACCACGTTGACAAGACCCGTCCCTAATGCCACTTAAGTGGGACCAGGCCTGCTCCTATCTGACAACTTTTGTTAGACAAGGGATCTTACCAATCTTAATCATCTCCAATTCTTATTAATCACTCAAATTAAATCCACCCTTGTAGTGTACCGCCCACGCCCATCCCACTTGTCTCGACAAGTAGTGGAAAATACTAAATCTAACTTTAAGCCAAGTTTTACTAAATTGTTAACAACTACTATTATTTTCCCTTTCATTTTAATCAATAATCACAAATTAAAAATACATAATACATTATGAGTTCCTGTTTATCCCTAATTATTATTATTCTTATACAAGATTAAGTCTACTAATTATTTACTTCAAGGTAAGCATAATGCCTAAAAACATAGTAATTATGAACATAGACCATATGATCATTTCAAAACAAACATAATAAATATAAGTCTTCATTGCCATATCACCAAGGTATTTCTTAAATCAGATTTACCATAATTCTTTCAACGCCATCTCATTTAATTCACAAAATACTTATAACTTAAGCCCTTAGGTAGCCTTAAATTCCAAGAGAAATTAAGGAAATATAAATGAACACAAACACTTTGAACAGTCATAACTTCCTTATACTATGTCCAAATAAATGAATTCTTGGACCATTAAACTCAGGATAACAAGCTAAACATTTTTCACGTTGATCATTGTCCCAGCTTTCGGCCGACGCGCCCGCACGCACCACCTGAAGTGGTTGCGCGTGGGAGCCATACGTCAACTACAGTTTCCTTCAAGCTCTGGCCGGGTCAGCCCACGGGTCTGCATGCAGGACTCGACCCCGCAACCAAACCTGACCCTAAATCATTCATTTCTTACTCTTTTTCCTTCATTTTTTCGACTATTATACTTTAATTTACCTCTAGGTTGGATCTATGATCTCAAATCCAAAAAAAAAAAAACCAACTAAAAATCGAGGAACCTTACCTTCACCTTTCGACCAACTTTTGACCTTCATCCTGGACCATCTCTAGCGTCAAAATCTCTGTTTTTATGACAGGACCCACCCTGATTATCACCCCGATAACCGAGGTGAACCCTGCTCCCGTCTGACAACCCAACACAAAAGACCAAAACGACCTCACGAAAAACTACAAGTTATACTGTCAGACGAAGGAGAATTTAAGAACAACCTAGAGTCAAATGTTATACAGAGCATAGTACCAAATAAAGTAAAACAAAGCTACACACAGAGTACACGCACAACAGAAAACTGAAACCACTCCGGGAAAACTCTCGAGTACTCTATACCTCCGACGCTGCCTCAACGTCAACCCCCGCGCTAGCTCCACGACCTGGAGGGCAATTAAAAACCAGAAAGTGTGAGTGGACCAAAAAAGAATCAAAGTTCAAAAACCATTTCATAAACAAACCAGGGTTTGGCCCTCCGTTTTGAAAACATGCATGCATAACCCAATTTCTGAAAACATTTATAAATCACATTATTTCCTCGTGGAAACCACAACAACATAAACACAGTATAATAACGTTATAAAACATTAATAGTAAAACATAAAATATCAATATAATCATCCGATCAAACCTGCTGGATCTATCCGAGTCTTTAAACTCCCGAGTTTTTAAACTCAATCCAGGCCTCAATGTAATCCGAGTCTTTTAAACTCAACAGGCCTACGGGGAAAAATATCAATATATCCGAGTCTTTAAACTCCCGAGTCTTTAAACTCAATCCGGGTCTTTAAACCCAATCCGGGCCCGTCCCCCGTCAAACAGTATCCGGGTCTTTAAACCCAATAACCAGATCCAGCAAATCCAATCCAAAACCATTTGAAAACCATTCGAAATCCATATCTAAACCCGAATTCGAAATCACTGGCCCGAAGCCCTTCCGGCATCCAGAACCGTCATTCCGAACCCAAATCCGGAAATCCACTTTTCAACTTCAAAACCAAATTCCGCTTTCCGAAATCCGATTCTAAAACCGAAAACCTTGATCATCGAAATCATGTTCCAAAATCCCTTTATAATCATTGAAACCATTTATCATTTGAAATCCCAAAACCATTGCATCATAATCAGAAATCAAGTATTTCTCGTAAAACGTGCAATTAAGTAAAACAGTTATAGCATATTCAATTAACCATGAAATCATATATAAAAGCATAAAACAAGTAATTAAAAGCAGTTATGCATGCTAAGTTTAAGGAAGAAGTCCACTCACAGTTACCGGGTACGTCACTCGCGTCCCGTACGTCCCCGTACGTTCCTCTTCCGCCTCGGGGATTCCCGATCCTGTCATAAGTCACCAAAGCGAGTCACTAACACGTCCACTAAGTTCCTCCTATTTTCCCCCAATTTTCCCGAATGTTACACGTAACTAACCGAGACCCTAAACCTTCGATCTCGTAGAGCTAACCTAAGACGACGTCGGATTGTCCCGAAACCTATCCCAAAAGACTCGTTACAACGATTAGACCAAAAACCTAGTTGGAAGGTTCCCCAGAATCCTCCCCACGAGCCCCCACGCGCCGCCCAAAGTGGCTGCGCGTGGGCCTCACGCGCTTGCACACAGAACACTGTTCATCGTCGTCTTCGATGGGTCGACCGGTTTGAACCGGCGTTCCCGGTTCTCCGCCTTCCTGCATCCGTTTTCCTTCCTTTTTCCACCAAAATCTTCGTCCTCATCCTAGCAACTAATTAAAATCCTAAAACCTAGACATCACGGCCTAAATCTCATCTTCCAAACTCGAATTTAAACTAGTCCAAAACCCCTGTTCTTGCTCCCGGCCAACCGTGCATCCCCCCTTCATGGCTGCACAACCAATAGCTTCCTAAAGACCTATTGAACACACTAGAACTCACCAAACATCTCGACTCAGCCCCTAGCTTCGCGACTTTCAGTTTGAAACCAGACGGCAAAACAGAGCAACCAAAAGAAATTAAGGAAATTACCTGCGCTCAGGCCGCCACCGTGAGCTCCGCCGTGCCTACTCAACTCTCCTCAGTCCTCTTAATGCCACCACGGGTCCAATTGATGGTTTGGTAACGGGAAGTGCACAACCGTGCACGGTGGTTCTCGGTTTTGGGTTCTCTGGTTTTCTTCACAGTTCCAAGTCTCTCACAACCTTACCACCTCCCCAGAACACTCACCAGCCTTCCACTCAGTCTCTGTTCACTCTCTTGATCACCAGAACACTCAACACACTCTGTAATCGATCAATTCTCTCTCAATCTCACTCTCTGTTTTCTTCTAGCACGACTCACACACACGGCCATTTTAATTTGAACCGTGCAACAAGCTTAGAACCCACTAGACACAGTGCACGTGTCAAACTCCTGTGGTCCCAATTCCAAAAATATCCAATTACTCCTGTACACTTGGCCTTATCAGATTGACCCAATTCCCAAGACACAAAAAGACCAAAATGCCCTTGTGAGTCAAAATTACCATTTTGCCCTTTGCCGTTCTAGACCCCTATCTCGCTCGTCCGACGTCCGATGAAGGCATGCTGCCTGTCGTTGAACTCAAGATGACGAGATTTACCTAACGGTCATCGGTCTACGTGTAAAAAATCTGTCGTACAAAAAGTCAACTTTACCCCATATTTTAACCAAATTACGGTAATGCCCTCAACCTTCCGAACATCATAACTTCCTCCTCGGATGTCGGAATCGGGCGTGCCACCTGTCTATGGACTCGTGACGTCCCATACTATGTCACAGTCATCGGTCAATGCCCAATTGGCCTTCCGAACTAAAAGTCAACATTTTGCCTAAACTAGGGGCAAAATCGTCATTTTACGCCCAAAGTCCAAAAGTAACCAACTAAACACCGATTAACTCAGTTAAGCCCTCACTAAACACTTCCTTAATCCTGACTCCCGGGACGGGTCCTTACATTTTAGCCCCAAATCAATCCCAAGGCTCCTAGAAGGACGTTAGGGTACATGTTAGCAAATTCTCAAACCTCTAACAGAAGTTCGAAATCATGAACCCAAGGAGACAGTGTGTGACGACCCGTCCCAAATTAGCGGTATTAATTAAGAGCTAATGACGGATTAGCCTCGCTAATCGAAGACTAATCGGAGATTAGACGAGGATTAGCGGACGTTCGGGCGAAATGACGATTTTTGCCCTAGAATGGGCGAATCGTTGACTTTTCATTCGGACGGTCAAATGGACTTTGGCTGATGACCATGACGTAGTTCGTGACGTCACAAGTTCATAGATAGGCGGCACGCTCGATTCCGACGTTTGAGGAGGAAGTTATGACGTTCGGAAGTTTGAGGGCATTTTAGTAATTTCGGCCAAAAGTTTACTTTTGACCCAAGAGGTCCAATGGTCGAGGGCCGAAGACCTTTAAATAGATCGGGACGATACGAATCCGTAGACAGGCGGCACGTCGAATTCGGACGTTCGACGGCGAAGTGACGGTTCACGGAAGTTCCGAGATACTATTTACAGCGACACGTGTTTCGAGACAAAAAGTGAAGTTTTGTCTTTAGTGGGCCCAGTCACTTTTCAGTGGACCAATGGATGAGTGACAAGTGTCACCCATCCACTGGCCCTTAGTTCCCATTCATGCATCTCCCCTTCCATTTCATCGATCATTTTTCCCATTTTTCCCAACCCAATACCCGATCACCATGCTCACTCCAATCCAAACCCTTGACCCTATGATCATGGATGAGAGGCAGAGAGTGAGCTGAGGACAAAGTGGATGATGGTGGTCAGCCAGGATGGCGCCACCATGGACGGCGGCCATGGACTCGAACCAAACTACCCGGTTAGGCCCAAAACCTTTTTAATTTCTATTTTGTCATTATGGGCTGTATTGGATGTTTAGGATAGGATTAGTGGGTTGCTAGGATGATTTTTGGACGGTTTGGAGGCTGGTTCACGGCGGACGAGGTCGTGGGAATGGCTGGGAAAAATAGGGTGGTGAGGTCCATGTTGGAACCATAGGTTTCGGTGGGTTTTAGATAGTTTTGTTAATTGGAATTGATAGAAAACATTAAAAGAGGAATTTTAGGATTGAAATGGGACAAAACCGACAAAAATGAAGAGTGTAGGGGCCTGGACCGGTCACACCGGCCCAGTTAGACCGGAATTGAAGAGAAAACCGGACCAGCCCGGTTGGACTGGTCGGCTGGAGGACAGGGATGACCCTGTGCAGTGGCGCATGAGGCCCACGCGCAGGGCCATCTCGAGGCACGTGTGGTCACGTGTTGAGGAATTTGAGGATGGTTCCAACATGTCAAATCATCTATTCGATGTAACGGACATTTTGGGACTGGTCTCGTGTCAATCAGACATCGTTTCGATATAGTTCGAGCTATCCGAAGGTTTAAGTTTGGGTTTAAAAATAGTTAGAAAATCCAGAAAATTACGGGGCTTTAGTGAGGGGTTATATAAGTAGTTAGTAACCCTCTAAATGAATTTGGACAGGTTCAGGAATCCCGGAGGCGACGTTTGACCCGGGAGACGATTATGGCACGCGTATCGAGGCGCGACTTCGGACAGTCTGTGAGTGGACCCTTCTTTTGAATTCGATGCATGCATAAATGTTTTATAATTGTTTTAATATATGTTTTGTGATGCCATGAGTGCATTTGTTTGTGGTAGCCTAAGATTTACGTATTTGCACGTATTTCGAGATTTCCGGTTTTATACGATGCTTATACGTTCTAGGTTTTCAACGAGCGTTTCATAAATGGATTTTGGAATTGGAAATATGAACTCGGGCACGAGACTCATTTGATTTATAAACTCTCGGACTTGGAGTCCATTTGATTTGACGAGGAATCGGACCTAGGGTCCATTTGAGCTATACGATCGGACCGAGGGTCTAGTTGGTTTACGATTCGGGTTTGAGGCCCAGTTAGTGGTACTATCGGGCTTGATGCCCTATTGATTTATGGTATCGGGCCTGAGACCCATTTAGTTGAGATATCGGGCTTAAGGCCCCGTTAGTTGTGAAATCGGACTTGAGGTCCTGTTGGTTTATGGTTTCGGGCTTAGGGCCCAGTTAGTCGTGATATCGGGCTTGAGGCCCTGTTGATTGTGAAATCGGGCTTGAGTCCCAGTTCAGGTTATGAAATGAGATTCGGGCATGAGACCCTGTTGAACTGTGGATTTAGGCCAAGACCTGTGAAACTGATTCGAATCGGATTCGAGGAATCCCGTTGAGATGAATCGGGTATGAGACCCAGTTGAGAAATGAGTTTTGAGAAAGAAAGAGAAAAAGAAAGAAAGTATTTGAAATGAATGAATGAACCCTCCATATGTTTATATGGTCTCCTCCAGACGTCGACCTGGAGAGTCAGGAGCCACAGACCAGAATGGGTATCCCCACAGGGATCCCATTCCAGGAGTAGAGGTTACTTATGATGTGGTCCCGGACCAGATTCCGGAGAGATGTGTGGACTAGATCTAGAGAGAGAGCTCGGACTAGATCTAGTGATTGAGCCTTCCAGATGGAGATTCCTGGGAGAAGACTCGGAGTGAGACCCCGAGTAGTGTGCACACTAGTATAGATTTGATATCGTGACTATATTGGGGATGTGTTCCCTAGGGGTTGTGTGCCCCGAGTTGGCATTTTCTCCGGAAGTGTCTGGGATGGGTTATACGTACGAGTACGTATGAGATTTTATGGAAAAGTGATTTAAGGGCGGAGACCCTGTGTTTTATGATTTAGAAAGTGATTTGGGGCAGAGACCCCGTATTCGATGTTTTGAGAATGGTTTTGGGCTGAGTCCCTATTGTGTTGATTTCTGTATTCCATGTTTTAGATTGTGATTTCGGGTCGAGGACCCAAATGGATTTACGGTTCATGATGGTTTATGGGAACCGACATGAACCTTTGAAAGGTGTTTGTGGGTCATGACGGTTTATGGGAACCGGGCATGAACCCTTTAATGATTTCAAGAATATGTTTGATAAATTGAATGATTTTATGAATGTTTTAATGAACGGTTTTTGGAATGCATGCGTATGTTTTTATGAAGGGCATAAATGTCTTTGTATGAAAATGTTTTTAATAAATTATTATTTTGTCCACTCACAGTTTTCGTGTTTTAATGCCCTTCAGGTTGAACGCGGATGCGGGCTGTAGCAGAGACGAGACATCACTCCCCTCCTCCTACGATCCTGACGCACTCTGACAGCCCCGACGAGGGCTAGAGGTGGAATTTCCCTAGTCTGACACTTCGTGTCAGACGGGATCATGCGGGTCCCACGTTAATCCCAGGGGATTCGGGGCGGGTCCTGACACAGTGTAACTACCCGTCTCTAATTTTAGGGATTAATTAAGAACTATTGACGGATTAGCAAGGCTAATCGGAGATTTTCCAAGGATTATCGGACATTCATGGTGAAATTACAATTTTGCCCTTAAAAGAGGGTGAAAAGTTGACTTTTGACCTAGGAAACCCGATGCCCGAGGGCCGAGGACCATTACGTAGATCAGGACGTTACGAGTTCTTAGACAAGCGATACGTCGAATTCGGGCGTTCGACGAGAAAGTTATAGTTCACTGAAGTTTGAGGGAACTATTGCACAAATTTCGAGACGGATGACATTTGTCATTAAGTGGGCCCAGATATTTTGGGGTAGGCCCAATGGATGAGTGACAAGTGTCACCCATCCATTGCTCACCCAAAGACATACATGTACCCACTCCCTCTCTGTTCCCCAGAGGGAGCATATTCCAGGAGTGGTAGATACGATATAGTCTCGGACTGGGTCCGGAAACAGTCCTCCAGACGTCGTAGATTCTGGGGGTAGACTCGGAGTGAGACCCTGAGTAGTATTCATACTTATAGACATAAATGGTGACAGATATTGGGGATTAGTTCCTTAGGGGCTATGTGCCCCGAGTTGGCATCTAGTATGCCAAGGACGGGTTATATATGTATATGTATATGTATATGAGATTTCACTGAGAATGGTTTTAGGCTGAGACCCACGTGTGTTGGATTTTGGTTCAGACCCACGAGATTTGATTTGGGTAGAGTCCCTACGGATTTGGTTTTGGGCGGAGTTCCCATATACTTGGTTTACGATTTTGGGCCAAGGCCCTAATGAATGTTTTGAGAAATGGGTTTTAAACGCATGCATGCTTTTTAGTGAAGGGCATAAATGTCTTTATGTGAAATTGTTTTATTTAAAATTCTTGTTTTGTCCACTCACAGCTTTGAATGATTTTAATGTCCTTCAGGTTGATCGCGGATGCGGGCTGTAGCAGAGACCGAGACATCACACTCCTCCTTAGGATCTTGGCGCACTTTGGAAGCCCCGAGTGGGCTAAAGTCGGAATTATCCCTGGTCTGACACTTCGTGTCAGATGGGAGCAGGCACGTCCCACGTTAATCTCGGGGGATTTAGGACGGGTCCTAACAAACAGTTTCAGGTTTATGGGTTCTGAGTGTATTCCATCCTCACAACGCCACCACAAGGCTCATTTTTCTCTCTAGACCTCCTCCCCTAAATCTCTCATTCATTTTCTGTGTCTTCCTCCCTCAACTCAAGCTCTCTCTTTCTCTCTCTCTCTCTCTCTCTCTCTCTCTCTCTCTCTCCCTCCCTCGAGTCCTCGACCATACCATTCATAGTGTTCGGCCCATGACCACCCCTCAAATCACCCACACACATAAATATGACTAGTAGGTCGGTGAGGAAAAAAGGAGGGAAATGACCAAATTTCTCTAGACACTTGGCACCATTTCATATGATTCACATGCTTAAAATGTGAAATTACCAAATTACCCTTCATTACATAATTACCAAAATACCCTTGTTGACACGACCCATCCCAAATCCCCCCAGGATTAACGCGGGATGTGCCATGCTTCCATCTAACACTAAATGTCAGACAAGGGATAATTCGAACCTTAGCCCACACGGGGCTTCTAGAGTGCGCTAGGATCAGGGAAGGAGTGTGATTTCTCGGTCTCTACTACAGCCCGCATCCGCGATCAACCTGAAAGGCATTAAAACCATTAAAAGCTGTGAGTGGACGAAACCAATAATTTAATAAAAACTCATTTCATCAAAGACATTTATGCCCTTCACTAAAAAACATGTATGCATTTGAAAACCATTTATTAAACCATTAGTCATTAATTAAATCATTAGGGCCTTAGCCCAAAACCGTAAACCAAAGTATATGGGAACTCAGCCCAAAACCAATCATGTGGGATGTAACGACCCGTCTTGAATATTGAGATTAAATATTAATTAATTATGAATTTAGAATGACTAATCGGGAATTAGTTGAGAGAATTTGGATGGACGGTGCAAAAGCACCGTTTTACCCCTGAAATTGGGCAAAATGTTGACTTTTGACTCAGGGAGTCAAACCTACGAGGACCGTGGACCATTACATAGATCGGGATGTTACGAGTCCGTAGACAGACGACACGTCGAAATCGGAGGTTTGACGAAGAAGTTACGGGTTTAGAACGTTTTATGGGACTATTGACGCAAACTGAGAAACTGACATGTGGCAGATATTTTTATGTGGGGCCCTTGGATGAGTGATAAGTGTCACTCATCCCATTGGTCACTTCCCCTAAATTGTGAATCTTGGTCTGATTGGTTGTTTTTATTTATTTTATTCTCACGTCTCTCTCATCATCACCGTTCATCTATCATCATCTTCTTCATCATCGATCATCTCTGTTTCCTCCTAAAATCCGTGAGAACCAATTGAACCAGGAACCCAATTCCACACTAACACCCCTATCATCATCATCATTTGCTTTTGGACCGAGAAGGAAAATGGAAGGAGAGACTAGGACGAGTTGAACGATGGCAGGGTCGAGGATCGTCGTGGATGGTGGCTAGAGAAACAAAAAACGGTGAGTTTTGATCCAAATTCGAAAATTAGGTTTTGGTAGTTGTTGATCGTTTCTAACCACCCTATGACGTTTCTGGTGGCTGTACGAGTCGTCTGAACTTGGAATCGTGGTCATAGGCGGCCGGGATCATGAGAACACGACGGTGGAAGGACTACCAGTTTATCATGGATCGAGAAGCTGAGTTTTACGTTTGTTTTTCCTTTTTTGATCACGTAGATCGAGTATAGAGGTTGGGACGAAGGTGTAGGAGGAAATAGGGTTGAAAACGGAGGAGAAATGGGAAAAAATTGGGAATGCGAGTTCGAATTGAACCGGGTTGTAGAGAACCCGTCTGAATCGGTCTAGACCGGGCTTGACTGAGGTTGAAGATGACGAATAGTGCAGGCGCGTGAGGCCCACGTGCAGCACCTTTAGGAGGAGCGTGGGGACGTGTGAGGGACTTTTTGGGAAAGTGTTCAACATGACTTTTAATCTATTCGATGTAACGAACATTTTGGGACTGGTTTCAAGTCAATCAGACATCGTTTTGATATAGTTTTGGGTGTTTGAAGGTTTAAAGCCTATGTAAAATACGTTTAAAAATTCAAAAAAATTACAGGGATTTAATGAGAAGTTAATGAGGTAGTTGGTAACCCTCTAGTGTGGTTTGGACAGGTTTGGAAGTCTGTAACGACCCGTCCTGGGAATTAAGGTCAAGACAGTGATTAAGATGGGATTAGTGAGCTTAATCGGGGGTTAGTTGGTCCCGATAAGGTCGTTAGCCTAGAATGACGATTTTGCCCCTAGTTTGGGAAAAAATTGACTTTAAGTTCGGGCAATCAAATGGACTTTGATCGGTGACTGTGACGTAGTTTAGGACATCACAAATCCATAGGCAGGTGGCACGCCCAATTCTGACATCCGAGAAGGAAGTTATGATGTTCGGAAGGTTGAGGGCATAACCGTAATTTGTCTAAACTAAGGGGAAAAGTTGACTTTTTGGACGATCGGGTTTTGACACGTTGACCTAGGACTGTTAGCTAGATCTCATCGTCCTGAGTTCGATGACAGGCGTCACGTATTCATCGGACTTAATGTGTGAGATACGGGTCTAGAAAGGTAGTGGCAAAATGGTAATTTTGGCTTAAAAGGAAGGGCATTTTGGTCTTTGTGCTTTGGCCTGGTGCAACAGAGAGGGACAAGTGGATGGTTGGGATTGGGCCACTTGTGAGAGAGAGTGAAAGGATTGTGACGTGTGGCAAGGACCTAGTGGCTTCTAGGCTTGTGCACGGTCCCAATTGTTTGGGGAAATCGTGCAGGTGTGTGTTCGAAGAACAGAGAACAGAGGGGGAGATTGAGAGGAATTGAGAGGTGATCGTGAGTGTTGGTGTGTTTTGGTGAAGGGGTGAGTGATCAGAGATTGTGGGAGAGCTAGGGAGAAGGTTAGGAGGTGCGGTGGTGGTGTGTGTGTGAGTTGTGAGCTACGGGAAAATCAGAGGAAACAGAGTGGAGGTGAGGAGTTTTGGGTAGTGGTGCTGCCGTGTTCGATCAATCGAAGCTGCTGGTGGTGTTTAGAGATGAGAGTGGAGCCTTAGGAACCCAGTGGACACGGCGGAGCTCACGGTGGAGAGCAGGACGCAGGTAATTTCTTTACTTTCCTCTCTGTGCTCTATTTTGCCGTCTAGGTTCAGATGCCAAGTTGTGGCTTTTGGATTGAATCGAGGAGTCTAGTGAGGTCTGGGGGACTCATTAGGGTCCTAGGTAGCTGCTGGTTGTGCAGCTGTGACGGAGGAATGCACGGCAGAGGCTAGAACGACGGGGAGTACCCTGTGTGCTCTGTTTTTTTTTTTTTTGCTTTAACGTTGAGTCGTGGGTATTGAGTACGAATCGACGGTTTTGGTGAGTTGGGTGAGGTTCAGGAAGGTCCTAGGAACCGTCTACGGTGGTTGTCGTGATGGGGAAAGACCTGGTTGGCCGGGAGGAAGAACAGGGGACTGGTTCGAGTTTGGTTCGAGTTTGAGTCGAGGACTTAGAGGCTGAGTCGAGGTGTTTGGGTAAGGGGAATGGATAGCTTAGGACAGGACGAAGAAGGTGGTGAATATAGGAGTTGATTTGGTGCAGGCATGGTGGAGAACCGGTCACGCCGGTTCGAGTTGCAGGGACTGTTTCGAACCGGGTCGACCAGAGGTTGCTGGTGACACTGTAGCTGGCGCGTGAGGGCCACGCGCAGCCACTTTGGGCGGCGCGTGGGGGCGCGTGCGGCGGCGGTTGGGGACTTGGTCAACATGGTTTTTGGTCTAGGTGTTTTGACGAGTCCATTGGAATTGGTTTCGGGTTGTTCGGACATCGAATCGAAGTAGTTCCGCGAGGGTGAAGGTTTAGGGTTCCGGTTTGTTACGTTTAGGACCCGGGGATTTTTGTGGGAAATTAGGAGAGTCTTGGTAGACGTATTAGTAATGTTCTTGGGTGATTGCTGACAGGATTGGGACTTCCCGAGGAAGCTGAGGATCACACGGGACGCGATTGACGCGCACGCAAGTTGTGAGTGGACTGTTTGTTTTCTAACCGAGCATGCATAACTGTTTTACTTATTTAATTATGTTTTGATCATGCTTTTGTGCTTTCGATATATGATTTCATGAATTATGTTTCTATATCCTGCTTTACGTAATTATGCTTTATATCACTGATCAGATTTGCACGTACTTCGAGAATAATGTTTTCTATGATGCTTTGGAGTATGGTTTCGGATGAATGATTATATTTATACGCATTCTGTTTTATTACGATTTGTGGATTTGATTGATGTTGGAAGTGAAAGTCGGGGAGGAAGTTCCCTTTTTAAGTAAATGTGATGTCGGTTTTCGAAGAATTCTGGTTTGGCTTTGGTTTTCGGTTTTGATGGATTTCTTTATACATGAAAAATGGTTTTGAGTTTAAAGACTCGGAAAACCCACTAGATCTGGTTTTGAGTTTAAAACTCGGATTGATTTACGGGGGGAGGGCCCTGGACTGATGGTTTGAGTTTAAAGACTCGGTATGGTTTTGAGTTTAAAGACTCGGTGATAATGATACCCCCCGAGGCCTGTGATTGTGTTTTGAGTTTAAAGACTCGTTGATATCCCGGGAAGGCCTGGCAATTGCGCATTGTGTTTTGAGTTTAAAGACTCGGGCGCATTTGAGATCCAATAAATGTGTATGATTGATTTTTTTCACTGGTTTTTGAATATTTTGGGCTGTGACCCGAATAACTTGGTTTTATGGCTTTAAGGCCAAGTGCCTGGTTTTTGGTTTGATTTCTGGTGATTTCTGCATGTTGTTTCATTTCGTACTACTGTTATTCTAAATTATCTTGGTTATGCGTGCATGTTTTCAACGGAGGGTGTAACCCTGGTTTATTTTTCATAAAGGGTTTTATAACTCCTTATTTTTGGTCCTCTCACAATTTTAATGTTTTTAACACCCTCTAGGTCGTGGAGCTAGCGTGGGGTTTCGGCGTCGAGGCAGTGTTCGAGGCATAGAAGTCACGAGAGCGATCCCGGATTGTTTTAAAATTTTCCGTAGGGCGTGTACTCTTTGTATCGGTTTTCCTTTTTTTGTATTTAGTACTATGCTCTGTAAATTTTAACTTCGGGATTGTTTTTAAAGTTTTTCCTGCGTCTGGCACGTGTTTCGTGAGTTTACTCTGGTTTTGTGTCGGGGTGTCAGACGGGAGCAGGATTTACCTCGGTTTTTTAGGTGAAACTGGGGTGGGTCCTGACAAAGTCCCGGTGATAATGATGTGATTCGGAAGGGCGTATGCCACGCGTATCGAGACGGCAACGTAGGACGGTCAGTGAATGGACAATGTTTTCTAATCTGTGATGCATGATGCATGCATAACTGTTCTATATGTTTTATTTATGCGATTTCTATAGTGATGGTTGAGGCATTGGTGATTTACATGGTTGCATGTATTTCGGGGTAATCCCGTATTTACACGTATTTCGATGTTACGAGTTTATACTGTAGTTTTACGAGCTTCTGGTTTCGGTGATGGTTTGATGATATGGTTTTGGTTTTGGAAAGATGAACTCGGGTATGAGACCCATTTGAATTATGTGATCGGGTCAGGGGCTTAGTTGGTTTACGAAATCGGGCTGAGACCCATTTGAGTTATGTGATCGGGCGGGGGGCCCAGTTGATTTACGGAATCAGGCATGAGGCCTAAATATGTTTTATAAATGTGATTTTGGGTCTGGGACCCTATGTTTCATAAACATGATTCGGGGACCCTAAATAGTTGTATGGAAATTCTAGGTAAGGCCTTTTGAGATGTTTTGAAATGATTTTATAAAACTGTTTTCTATATACCATCTTAATACGAGGATCTGTGGATGGTCTTCTCCAGGTGTCTGAGACAGTGGGGAAGTCACGGTGCATTGCCTGCGAGGGGTCATTATACGGAGCGACTGAACCGTATAGTGAATCAGGAGCAGGATTGCTATGATTAGACGTCTGGGACGTCAGACATCTCGGATGTCAGAGATATGGACCCTGAGAGACCCCGGGTAGCACGCGTTGCTTTTACCGTGAGATATGACGTATGAGACGTCAAGCGTCTGGGACGCTAGGCATCTGGGATGCTAAGGATGGTTATGTGGTAAACATGAATTATTGGATTTATGATTGGATTTGTGTTTATGGATTTGGGCAGTGGCCCACTTGGTTATGTGTAACGACGCGTCCCGAATTCTGAGATTAGATTAGTGACTAATGAAGGATTAGTGAGATTAATCGGTGATTAGTTGAGCGAAATTGGCTGGAAGGTGTAAAATGACCGTTTTGCCCCTTGTCGTGGGTAAAATGTTGACTTTTGACTCAGGGAGTCAAACGTACGAGGACTGATGACCGTGACGTAGATCTAGATGTCACGAGTCCGTAGACAAGCGGTGACAGGACCCGCCCCGATCTCCCTGGGACCACCCGGGACGTGCCCTGCTCCCGTCTGACACCCGACATTAAAATACCAAAATTACCCTTATTGAAAATAAAATGCATAAAGAAAATCCAAATTTAAGTCATACATAGCACGCCACACAAATATCCGAATACAAATAGTGTCAGACAAGGGATAGTTCCCAAATACAGTTTATTGAGCACGACTCTAGACACACTACGTGCCAACCTACCCAGCAGTAGGGTTCAGGTGCGCAACGTAAACCTATGCCTCTTCCTCGGAATCCTCCTCCTCTTCCTCCTCAATAGCACCACCTGGAGGGGTAGTAAAACAACAAAGGTGAGTGGGCCGAAACTCAAGGTTTACAAAATAGTTTACCATCTTGAAAACATATAGATTTTCCCCTCCGTTTTCCGAAAAGACATGCATTAGTATCATAAACCACAAAATCATATAATCATAAGCAGAATAATATCAATATAATATAATCTCAGTCACTGCACTATACATCCCAACCCTGACATCCCAGATGCCCGACGTCCCAGACGCCCAATAAGGTCATAGTTCCAAGGCTACACGTGCCACCCGGGGTCTCAATCCCGAGTCCAAATCCCGAACCTAGTCCGAGTGTGGCATACTAGATGCCTGACGTCCCAGACGTCCAATAGTAGCAATCCTGTTCCTGAGTCACTCTACGGTCCGGTCCCTCCGTAGAATGACTCCTCACAGGCAATGCGCCGTGACCACTCCGGGGTACCTACATCCGGAGGAGACAGTATCCTAGGGTAGATCTATACAGTGCAGTACCACAGATAATTATCGAGATCCATTATACATATACATGACTCAAAACCATTCATAAACAACCAGACGGGTCTCATGCCCAAACATCGTAATACGTGCCATAAATCATACTCAAGATAAACAGATACTTTTACTTGAATCACATATAGATATAATAGAAAGTAAAACAGTTATGCATGCCGAGGTTTGGTGAAATCAAAGGCCCACTCAAAGTACAATCCCGCTGCAATCCCGAGCGTAAAGCCCCGTCCAAGGTTTAAAGTACAATTCCACTCATGTCCAAAGCATACGTAAAGGTCACTTAAAGTCCCTATCAAACAACTAAGAAACCCTAGACTGAAACCGGCCCGGGAAAGTCGTCCGAACACGCTTCCCAAGGCGTCAAACCCTAATTTGACCAACCTAACGATCTCCAATCGACACGAAATCACCGCCATTGGATCCGTATCGTCGAAACCTTGAAAATGGCACTGGTCCCACACAAAACACTGTTCACACGCGCGCCCACGCGCTGGTCAACCCTCTGGTCAACGATGCTACAGTAATGATGACGTCAGCATGACATCATCACTGACAGTGTCAGAGGACACGTGTCAGCATTCCATTGGTCCATGGTCTGTCTGTTTCTGACATGATGATGTCATCATGACATCACTGCTGACGTCAACATGATGATGTCATCAGCTATAGTAACCGGGTCACCGCAGACCCACGGTTCAACCCGATCAGTTCTCATCAACCCGACCACCATTTCTGGTGAGGTTTGTTCCTATGAACTCGTCACAATGTGTTCTATGGTTCTGTGTAATTAAAACGAGCTTTTAGGTTGAAGTAACCACCTGAAAATCAACGGGAAATTGGCTGCCGGCTCTGGTCGAAAATGATCGTCTAGGTCCCCTAAGTGTGTCTCAAAAACAACCAAACAATTTTAACGTAAAAAACGAATGGTTCGAGACAGGGAAGGAAATCGGTGTCTCTCGGGTTTCTGGGCTTACCGCCGCCGTGGGCTGCCAGTCCAGTCCTGAGTCTTCCAAAGGTCTCAGTGGTCCTAACCCTAGGTTGGTTCGCATCCTGGTGAGGTGGTTTGGACGGTAGGATGGTTTCGGGTTGTTTGGTTGCTCTCGAGCCTGGGAGTTTCCTAGCCGTGCAGGGTGGCCGTGGTGGTGGTGGCCAGTGTCTGGGGGTTGCTGGTGGTTGCCTGGTGTTGCCTGGTGTGTGAGGTTGGGCTGTGAGGTGGTGGAGTGATTGTGCAGAGAGTGAGAGTGTACACGGGTTGAAAGAATGGAAATGAGAGAGTGAATCTCTGATGGTTTAAAAACAGAATGAGAAAATGAAATCAACGGCTGAGATTGAGTCTGAGTGTAGGATGAAGGGTGAGGATTTAAGGAGAGAAAATAATTAAATAAATCAAATGGCCAACATAGATCCTTGATTTAGGGAGTGTGGGGATGAGTGACATGTGTCACTCATCCAAGGGTCCAGATTGGTTTGAATAAAGTAATCAGATTCCATTATTTTAATATTATTTTAATTCGGTTCTCGGTTAGTTCGGTTAATCGCGTTTTACGTTCTTGACCATAACTTTTTCGTCGTATGTCCGATTTTGGCGTGCCGCCTGTCTACGGATTCGTATTGACGTGACCTACGTAACGGTCCTTGGCCCTCGTCCGTTGGACTTCCCGGGTCAAACGTCAACATTTGGCCCCTAATTGACCAAATTACCAAAATACCCCTCGACTTCCGAACGTCACAACTTCTTCCTCGAACGTCGGAATCGAACGTGCCACCTGCCTATGAACTCGGGACATCCTAAACTACGTCACGGTCACGGGTCAATGTCCTAATACTTCCCGAGGTAAAAGTCAACTTTCCCCCCTCAGGGGTAAAACGGTCATTTTACAATAAAATAATAATTACGAAAGTTCGGGTCGTTACAAGCGGCACGTCAAAATTGGACGTCGAACAGAGAAGTTATGGTCACGGGACCGAAATCAGGGATTTAAGTCTCGGGATCCGAATAAAATAATAATTAAATCTGATTGGGCAAATATTTGTGTGGGAACCTGGATGACTAACAAGTGTCACTCATCCTATTGGTCATTATCCCTAAAAAGTGGATCTAAATAATTAAAATATTATTATCCTAATTATTTTATAATTAATCCCACCCACTTTCCATCTCCACCGTTCATCTCTACCTCCCCCTCTCATCTCCACCATCCATCTCTCCCTCATCTGATCATCAGCTATCATCTTCTTTCATTTTCCATTCCCTAACCCGAACACCACATTCTCCTTTCCCTCTAAACAAACAACACACAACACACATCTCACCTCACCTCACCACCATGACCATCTTGTGTTTGTGTGAGAGAACGTGAGTGAGGGAGTGATCAGAAGGGTTGAGAGACGACAGGACACGGCGGTCCACGACGGAGGTAAGTTTAACCCGAGAACCCATTTTGTTTTCAAAATTGGAAGAATGCGTTTTGGATGTTGTTTTGAGTTCCTATTGATTCTATAGAAACCTAGGGACCAAGACGACTCGAATGGGGATCAATTTCGATGGAAATGGGTGGCTGGAATGGTGGTAAAGGCGGAGGAAGTCGACGCTTACTGTTTGATCATGGGAGGTAAGCTTTTGATGGTTTTTCTCGTGTTATGAAGTCATAGATCGATAGGGAATGTTGTTAGAAGCCTATAGGAATTGAAAGGGACAAGAATAGATCGAAAATGAGAGAGTTAAAGCACTAAACCGGTCATGCCAGTCCAGACCGGTCCAGTCCGGTCGAAACCAGTGAACCTGGTTCGCTAGAGGTAGGGAATGATGAACAATGTAAGCGCGTGAGGCCCACGCACAGCCTCTTTGGGCGGCGCATGAGGTCCACGCACAGCCTCTTTGGGCGGCGCGTGAGGCCCACGCGCAGCCTCTTTGGGCAGCGCGTGAGGGCCCATGGGGGGTATTTTGGGGATGAGTTTAACATTACTTTTAATCTATTCGATGTAACGAACATTTTGGGACTGGTTTCGTGTTGATCGAATATCGTTTCGATATAGTACGAGATGTCCGAAGGTTTAGAATCGAGTTTTAAAATAGTTAAAAATTTGGGAAAATTACGGGGCTTCAATGAGAGGTTAATAAGGTAGTTAGTAACCCTCTAGTATGATTTGGACATGCTTGGGAGTCCCGATGACGGTGATTAGCCCAGGGAGGCTGACGACACGCAAATCGAGGCGGGAGCTTAGGACGGTCTGTGAGTGGACCTTGATTTCTAAACTGTGATGCATGCATAAATGTTTTATATGTTTTACATATGTGATTCTATGTTGATGGTTTGGATATTATTGATTTACATGATTTCACGTATTTCGATGCGATTTACGTATTTGCACGTAAATTGAGGTTTACGATTTTGCACTGATTATACGTGCTTTTGGTTTCTGAATTGGTTTGATGAAATGGTTTTGGATTTGAAAAGGTAAACTCGGGCATGAGACCCTTTTTTTTTTGGAAATCCTAGACTCAAAGTCTATTTTAGTCACGTTATCGGGCGAGGGCCCCAATTGGTTCGTGAATTGATTTCGGATTTGAAAATATGGAATCGGGCACGAGATCCATTTGAGTTACAAACTCTCAGACTTGAAGTCCATTTGATTTAGCAAGGTATCGGGATGGAGGCCCAGTTGGTTTACGATTCGGGCTAGAGGCCTAGTTGGTTTACGAATCGAGCTCGAGACCCAATTGATTTACGAATCGGGCTCAGGACCTAGTTGGGTTACGAAATCGGGCACGAGGCCTTTTGGGAGCTCACTGACTTTGAATTCAGGGGGAACTCCAAAGTTAAGTGAGTGGAGGCTGGTGCAATCCCATGATGGGTGACCCACTAGGAAGTTGCACCGTGAGCTCCTGGGAACAAAACCCCGCGGGTGTGATGGTGCGCCCTGCCCAAAGGGGACAATATCGGGTTAAATAGAGTGGGTCACTGCATAACTCTGATCTAAACGAGGCCTTTTGGGAGCTCACGTGGCTTTGGGGGGGATTGGAACCCCATAGTTAAGCGAGTTGAGACTGGTGCAATTCCATGATGGGTGACCCCCTAGGAAGTTGCACCGTCAGCTCCCGAAAACAAAACCGTGAAGGCAAGGGCAAGGAGGCCCAAAGCGGATAATATCGTGTCAGATGAGTCGGGTCCTGATAGAGGAGGGTCGGGTCCTGACAGAATGGTATCAAGGTAGGTTTGCTCTTGTGGTACGCGCAGGTCGAGGATGTGATGTCTCAATGAGCTTCAGTTCATTCTCGACCTGATAGTTAGAATGCCGATTTGATAGTTAGTAGTAACATATCGTGGATAGTTTTGGTTCTGCGTTTGATGCCGGTGTTGCCATAGTTCTGTCGTGTTTAGCAATGTGGGACCCTACAGAGGGATAAACGTAATAGTACTTTAAACTTTTGACTGTGAAATGATTAGGTTGAGATCGTCTTTCACGATGTTGTAGGATCGGTTATGACGATAGTATGGAGTTGTGACCATTAGATGGTCAAGTCATTCAGAGTTGTGGATTGTTTTGCTGCTGGGAGCAGCTGGGTTCGAGGAACCCTAGTTGAGTTGATGGTAAGCTTGGATTGACATCCATACGATGTCAGGACCACGGGGTCAGTTAGATTGTGGATTATACTGCCTTCTGTAGTTGGGTTCAGAAGAACCTTAGGGTGTGATTGTGGAACCCTAAATCATGATGGATGGTTTGGAAAGGTGAACCCTAGTGGTGATTGACAGGTTAAAGTATGTAAGTACAACATAGTTGGTAGATGACCTTTGTAGGGAACCCTAGTGTTTGTTGTATGGTTCAGAAATGTATGTCGGAGAGTGGTTTGGTTCTAGCGACTTTTTGGAGTTGAGACCGTCGGTCGGTCATGTCATGTCAGCTTTAGTGATGGGACTGCACTCTGCAGTCGAGGTTGTTTGTGTCAGCGAAATGGTAGAATTGTCGGGTGATGTCAACTCGAAATGTGTAATTACTATCACTCGACATGGTCGAGTGTAGTCGATCCGACGTGAGTGTTGGTGGAATGTTTGGGTGCAGACAAGTTTCGTTCTAGTTAGTGGGTGTACAAGTGTACGTTTGATGTGAGGTCGATTTTGCTATCCACGAGGTAGTTGTGGAATTGGGATAGTTGAAATTTTGAGCACGAAATTACTTAAGGAGGGAAGGTTGTAACAACCCGTCCCGAATTCCGAGATTAGATTAGTCACTAATGAAGGATTAGTGAGGTTAATCGGTGATTAGTTTAGCAAAATTGGTCGGATGGTGTAAAATGACCGTTTTACCCCTAGTCATGGGTAAAATGTTGAATTTTGACTCGGGGAGTCAAATGTATGAGGAACGATGACCGTGACGTAGATCGGGATGTCACAAGTCCGTAGATAAGCGGCACGTCGAAATCTGACGTCGAACGAAGAAATTATGGTCACGGGAGCGAAATCGGGGATTTACGTCTCCGGATCTGAATAAACTAATAATTAAATCTGATTGGGCAGATATTTGTGTGGGACCCTTGGATGAGTGACAAGTGTCACTCATCCCATTGGTCATTATCCCTAAAAAGTGGATCTAAATAATTAAAATATTATAATCTTAATTATTTTATAATTAATCCCACCCACTTTCCATCTCCACCGTTCATCTCTACCTCCCCCTCTCATCTCCACCGTCCATCTCTCCTTCATCTGATCATCAGCTATCATCTTCTTTCATTTTCCATTCCCTAACCCGAACACCACATTCTCCTTTCCCTCTAAACAAACAACACACAACACACATCTCACCTCACCACCATGATCATCTTGTGTTCGTGTGAGAGAACGTGAGTGAGGGAGTGATCAAAGGGGCTGAGAGACAACGGGACACGGCGGTCAACGGCGGAGGTAAGTTTGACCCGAGAACCCATTTTGTTTTCAAAATTGGAAGAATGCGTTTTGGATGTTGTTTTGAGTTCCTATTGATTCTATTGAGACCTAGGGACCAGGACGACTCGATGAGGATCAATTTCGATGAAAATGGGTGGCTGGAATGGCGATAAACGGCGGAGGAAGTCGAAGCTTACTATTTGATCATGGGAGGTAAGCTTTTGATGGTTTTTCTCGTGTTATGAAGTCATAGATCGATAGGGAATGTTGTTAGAAACCTATAGGAATTGAAAGGGACAAGAATGGATAAAAAATAAGAGAGTTAAAGCACTGAACCAATCACGCCGGTCCAGACCGATCTGGTCCGGTCGAAACCAGTGAACTTGGGTCGCTGGAGGTAGAAGATGATGAACAGTGTAGGCGCGTGAGGCCCACGCGCAGCCTCTTTGGACGGCGTGTGAGGGCGCGTGGGGGGTATTTTGGGGATGACTTCAACATGACTTTTAATCTATTCGATGTAACAAACATTTTGGGACTAGTTTCGTGACGGTCGGACATCGTTACGATATAGTTCGGGATGTCCGAAGGTTTAGAATCTAGTTTTAAAATAGTTAAAAATTTGAGAAAATTACAGGGCTTCAATGAGAGGTTAATAAGGTAGTTAGTAACCCTCTAGTATGATTTGGACAGGTTTGAGAGTTCTGGTGACGGTGATTAGCCTCTGGGGCGGGGGGGGAGGGGGGGGGGGGGGGGTGGGGGGGGGGGGGGGGGGGGCGGCTACGACATGCAAATCGAGCCGGCAGCTTAGGACGGATTGTGAGTGGACCTTGATTTCTAAACTGTGATGCATGTGTTTTATATGTTTTACATATGTGATTCTATGATGATGATTTGGATATTAGTGATTTACATGATTTCACATATTTCTAGGCGATTTACGTATTCGCACGTAAATCGAGGTTTACGATATTGCACTGATTATACGTGCTTTTGGTTTTAAAAATGATTTAATGAAATGGTTTTGGATTTTAAAAGGTAAACTCGGGCATGAGACCCATTCATTTTGGAAACCCTCGGACTCGAAGTCTATTTTAGTCACGTTATCAGGTCAAGGGCCCAATTGGTTCGTGAATTGATTTCGGATTTGAAAATATGGAATTGGGCACGAGACCCATTTAATTTACGAACTTTTAGACTTGAAGTCTATTTGATTTAACAAAGCATCGGGTCGGAGGCCCAGTTGGTTTACGATTCGGGCCAGAGGCCTAGTTGGTTTACGAATCGGGCTCGAGGCCCAATTGATTTACGAATAGGGCTCGGGGCTCAATTGGGTTATGAAATCGGGTACGAGGTCTCTTAGGAGCTCACTGGCTTTGGATTTCGGGGGAACTATAAAGTTAAGCAAGTAGAGGCTGGTGCAATCCTATGATGGGTGACCCACATGGAAGTTGCACCGTGAGCTATCGGGAACAAAACCCTGCGGGTGAGACGGTGCGCCCTGCCCAGAAGGAAAAATATCGTGTTAGATAGAGTGGGTCGCTGCACAACTCTGATCTAAGCTCAAGTGGCTTTGGGTGGGGGGGGGGGGGGGGGGGGGGGGAGGGGATTGGAACCCCAAAGTTAAGCAAGTTGAGGCTGGTGCAATTCCATGATGGGTGACCCCCTGGGAAGTTGCACCGTGATTTCCCGAAAACAAAACCTTGAGGGCAAGGGCAAGGAGGCCCAAAGCGGACAATATCGTGCTAGATGAGTCAGGTCCTGCCAGAGGAAGGTCGGGTCCTGACATTATGGATTTACGGATTTTGGTATTCTATGGTTTTGGGTTGAGTTCCCACGCTTATATGGATTTACGGTTTTTGGGCTAAGGCCCTAATGGTTTATTTAAATAAATGGTTTGATTACTGATTTTCGGATGCATGCATACTTTTTAGTGAAGGGCATAAATGTCTTTTTATGAATGTGTTTTATGAACTTATTGATTTTCGTCCACTCACAGTTTTTAATGGTTTTAATGCCCTTCAGGTTGATTACGGATGCGGGCTGTAGTAGAGACCGAGACATCGCACTCCTCCACTGATCCTGGCATACTCTGGGAGCCCCGTATGGGATGAGGTGTGAATTATCCCTTGTCTGACACTTCGTGTCAGACGGGAGCATGATACATCCCCCGTTAATCCCGGGGAATTGGGATGGCTACGACATGCAAATCGAGCCGGCAGCTTAGGACGGATTGTGAGTGGACCTTGATTTCTAAACTATGATGCATGCATAAATGTTTTATATGTTTTACATATGTGATTCTATGATGATGATTTGGATATTAGTGATTTACATGATTTCACATATTTCTAGGCGATTTACGTATTCGCACGTAAATCGAGGTTTACGATATTGCACTGATTATACGTGCTTCTGGTTTTAAAAATGATTTAATGAAATGGTTTTGGATTTTAAAAGGTAAACTCGGGCATGAGACCCATTCATTTTGGAAACCCTCGGACTCGAAGTCCATTTTAGTCACGTTATCGGGTCAAGGGCCCAATTGGTTCGTGAATTGATTTCGGATTTGAAAATATGGAATTGGGCACGAGACCCATTTAATTTATGAACTTTTAGACTTGAAGTCTATTTGATTTAACAAAGCATCGGGTCGGAGGCCCAGTTGGTTTACGATTCGGGCCAGAGGCCTAGTTGGTTTACGAATCGGGCTCGAGGCCCAATTGATTTACGAATTGGGCTCGGGGCTCAATTGGGTTACGAAATCGGGCACGATGTCTCTTAGGAGCTCACTGGCTTTGGATTTCGGGGGAACTATAAAGTTAAGCAAGTGGAGGCTGGTGCAATCCTATGATGGGTGACCCACATGGAAATTGCACCGTGAGCTATCGGGAACAAAACCCTGCGGGTGAGATGGTGCGCCCTGCCCAGAAGGGAAAATATCGTGTTAGATAGAGTGGGTCGCTGCACAACTCTGATCTAAGCTCAAGTGGCTTTGGGTGGGGGGGGAGGGGATTGGAACCCCAAAGTTAAGCAAGTTGAGGCTGGTGCAATTCCATGATGGGTGACCCCCTGGGAAGTTGCACCGTGATTTCCCGAAAACAAAACCTTGAGGGCAAGGGCAAGGAGGCCCAAAGCGGACAATATCATGCTAGATGAGTCAGGTCCTGCTAGAGGAAGGTCGGGTCCTGACATTATGGATTTACGGATTTTGGTATTCTATGGTTTTGGGTTGAGTTCCCACGCTTATATGGATTTACGGTTTTTGGGCTAAGGCCCTAATGGTTTATTTAAATAAATGGTTTGATTACTGATTTTCGGATGCATGCATACTTTTTAGTGAAGGGCATAAATGTCTTTTTATGAATGTGTTTTATGAACTTATTGATTTTCGTCCACTCACAGTTTTTAATGGTTTTAATGCCCTTCAGGTTGATTACGGATGCGGGCTGTAGTAGAGACCGAGACATCGCACTCCTCCACTGATCCTGGCATACTCTGGGAGCCCCGTATGGGATGAGGTGTGAATTATCCCTTGTCTGACACTTCGTGTCAGACAGGAGCATGATACATCCCCCGTTAATCCCGGGGAATTGGGATGGCTACGACATGCAAATCGAGCCGGCAGCTTAGGACGAATTGTGAGTGGACCTTGATTTCTAAACTGTGATGCATGCATAAATGTTTTATATGTTTTACATATGTGATTCTATGATGATGATTTGGATATTAGTGATTTACATGATTTCACATATTTCTAGGCGATTTACGTATTCGCACGTAAATCGAGGTTTACGATATTGCACTGATTATACGTGCTTCTGGTTTTAAAAATGATTTAATGAAATGGTTTTGGATTTTAAAAGGTAAACTCGGGCATGAGACCCATTCATTTTGGAAACCCTCGGACTCGAAGTCCATTTTAGTCACGTTATCGGGTCAAGGGCCCAATTGGTTCGTGAATTGATTTCGGATTTGAAAATATGGAATTGGGCACGAGACCCATTTAATTTATGAACTTTTAGACTTGAAGTCTATTTGATTTAACAAAGCATCGGGTCGGAGGCCCAGTTGGTTTACGATTCGGGCCAGAGGCCTAGTTGGTTTACGAATCGGGCTCGAGGCCCAATTGATTTACGAATTGGGCTCGGGGCTCAATTGGGTTACGAAATCGGGCACGATGTCTCTTAGGAGCTCACTGGCTTTGGATTTCGGGGGAACTATAAAGTTAAGCAAGTGGAGGCTGGTGCAATCCTATGATGGGTGACCCACATGGAAATTGCACCGTGAGCTATCGGGAACAAAACCCTGCGGGTGAGATGGTGCGCCCTGCCCAGAAGGGAAAATATCGTGTTAGATAGAGTGGGTCGCTGCACAACTCTGATCTAAGCTCAAGTGGCTTTGGGTGGGGGGGGGGGGGGGGGGGGGAGGGGATTGGAACCCCAAAGTTAAGCAAGTTGAGGCTGGTGCAATTCCATGATGGGTGACCCCCTGGGAAGTTGCACCGTGATTTCCCGAAAACAAAACCTTGAGGGCAAGGGCAAGGAGGCCCAAAGCGGACAATATCATGCTAGATGAGTCAGGTCCTGCCAGAGGAAGGTCGGGTCCTGACATTATGGATTTACGGATTTTGGTATTCTATGGTTTTGGGTTGAGTTCCCACGCTTATATGGATTTACGGTTTTTGGGCTAAGGCCCTAATGGTTTATTTAAATAAATGGTTTGATTACTGATTTTCGGATGCATGCATACTTTTTAGTGAAGGGCATAAATGTCTTTTTATGAATGTGTTTTATGAACTTATTGATTTTCGTCCACTCACAGTTTTTAATGGTTTTAATGCCCTTCAGGTTGATTACGGATGCGGGCTGTAGTAGAGACCGAGACATCGCACTCCTCCACTGATCCTGGCATACTCTGGGAGCCCCGTATGGGATGAGGTGTGAATTATCCCTTGTCTGACACTTCGTGTCAGACGGGAGCATGATACATCCCCCGTTAATCCCGGGGAATTGGGATGGCTACGACATGCAAATCGAGCCGGCAGCTTAGGACGGATTGTGAGTGGACCTTGATTTCTAAACTGTGATGTATGCATAAATGTTTTATATGTTTTACATATGTGATTCTATGATGATGATTTGGATATTAGTGATTTACATGATTTCACATATTTCTAGGCGATTTACGTATTCGCACGTAAATCGAGGTTTACGATATTGCACTGATTATACGTGCTTCTGGTTTTAAAAATGATTTAATGAAATGGTTTTGGATTTTAAAAGGTAAACTCGGGCATGAGACCCATTCATTTTGGAAACCCTCGGACTCGAAGTCCATTTTAGTCACGTTATCGGGTCAAGGGCCCAATTGGTTCGTGAATTGATTTCGGATTTGAAAATATGGAATTGGGCACAAGACCCATTTAATTTATGAACTTTTAGACTTGAAGTCTATTTGATTTAACAAAGCATCGGGTCGGAGGCCCAGTTGGTTTACGATTCGGGCCAGAGGCCTAGTTGGTTTACGAATCGGGCTCGAGGCCCAATTGATTTACGAATTGGGCTCGGGGCTCAATTGGGTTACGAAATCGGGCACGATGTCTCTTAGGAGCTCACTGGCTTTGGATTTCGGGGGAACTATAAAGTTAAGCAAGTGGAGGCTGGTGCAATCCTATGATGGGTGACCCACATGGAAGTTGCACCGTGAGCTATCGGGAACAAAACCCTGCGGGTGAGATGGTGCGCCCTGCCCAGAAGGGAAAATATCGTGTTAGATAGAGTGGGTCGCTGCACAACTCTGATCTAAGCTCAAGTGGCTTTAGGTGGGGGGGGGGAGGTGATTGGAACCCCAAAGTTAAGCAAGTTGAGGCTGGTGCAATTCCATGATGGGTGACCCCCTGGGAAGTTGCACCGTGATTTCCCGAAAACAAAACCTTGAGGGCAAAGGTAAGGAGGCCCAAAGCGGACAATATCGTGCTAGATGAGTCAGGTCCTGCCAGAGGAAGGTCGGGTCCTGACATTATGGATTTACGGATTTTGGTATTCTATGGTTTTGGGTTGAGTTCCCACGCTTATATGGATTTACGGTTTTTGGGCTAAGGCCCTAATGGTTTATTTAAATAAATGGTTTGATTACTGATTTTCGGATGCATGCATACTTTTTAGTGAAGGGCATAAATGTCTTTTTATGAATGTGTTTTATGAACTTATTGATTTTCGTCCACTCACAGTTTTTAATGGTTTTAATGCCCTTCAGGTTGATTACGGATGCGGGCTGTAGTAGAGACCGAGACATCGCACTCCTCCACTGATCCTGGCATACTCTGGGAGCCCCGTATGGGATGAGGTGTGAATTATCCCTTGTCTGACACTTCGTGTCAGACGGGAGCATGATACATCCCCCGTTAATCCCGGGGAATTGGGATGGGTTGTGTCATGGGAACTCAACCCAAAACCAAGTATATGGAAACTCAGCCCAAAACCAAATATATGGGAACTCAGCCCAAAACCAAGTATATGGGAACTCAGCCCAAAATCAAGTATATGGGAACTCAGCCCAAAACCAATCACATGGGTCTCAGCGTAAAACCAAATACATAGGGACTCCGCCCAAATCAAAACATGTGGGTCTCAGCCCAAATCCAATCCTCGACATCCCGGATGCTTGACATCCCAGATGTCACAATCAACCCCGTCACGGTTCCAAGTTACGCGTGGTACTCAGGTTCTCAATCCCAAGTCTCCCTAGGGTCCACCCAGGTCAATGACCCGCAGATCAATGACCTTTCCTGGGGAGAGGTTTTAACCTCTAGCAATCCTACTCCTGAGTCACTAAAAGGACTCGTCGCTCCGTGCAATAACCCCTAGCAAGCAATGCCCCGTGACTACTCTAGGATACTACGAGATGTCTGGAGGAGACAACCAACCACTCCAGGATACTACGGGATGTCTGGAGGGCAACCGTTCGTGAGGATGGTATATGGAAAATCGTTTCACAAAATATCTCAAAACCGTTCAAAGGGCTATGCCTGGGGTTTCTATAAAATCATCATATATCCATAAATCCAATTTTCAAACTTACGGAACTCCCGGACCTGTCCAAATCATAATCTAAGGTTACTAACACTTCTAATAACCTTCCATTAAATTCCCGTAATTTTTTCGGATTTTTAAACGTATTTAAACTCAATCCTAAACCTTCGGACATCCCGAACTATATTGAAACGATGTCCGATTGACTCGAAACTTGTGCCAAATTGTTTGTTACATCGAAAGGATGATTTCATGTGGTTACCTCATCCCCAAACAGTGCCCCACAAGCCCCCACGCACCTCCCAAAGGCCCTGCGTGTGAAGCTCACGCGCTAGGGACTATTCATCTTCAACTTCCAGACGAACCAGTCCAAACCGGTTCTTTGGTTTTCGGTCCAACCAAACCGCCATGACCGATTCAGTGCCATTTTCTCCTCAGTCTGTTCCAATTCCTACTCCTTGTCCCATCATTTGCAACCTATCTATGTGATCAAAACCTAGAAAACTAGCCTAGAACCCCCTGGTTCGATCCACCCTTCACTGCCCTGTTTTTCCACCCCTTTCCTTGGGTTGCTCTGCTGCTATTGACCTTCCAAAACCACCCCCAAAACATCACACAAACCCCATAAACACTCCCCAATCACCAGAAACAGCCCCCAACGTCCATACCAAAAATTCGAATTTGAATTTAAAACAAGGGGATTTTGGGTTTTTCCTTGCTCCGCCGTCCACGACGGCTCAGCCACCCTCACGGTCGTCGTCTAGCCTCCCTTGCAATCTCAGCCACTCTATTGGCCTCACATAGGATCAAATGGGGGAAGAGGTTGATTTTGGGGTTATCGGGTTCTTAGACGATTGAATGAAAGAAAGGGAATGGGTATGCATGTATCTGTGTTTGTGGGAAATGGATGAGTGACACTTGTCACTCATCCATTAGGCCTGTTCAAAATATTTGTGGCCCACTCCAGACTAAAGTCCATCCATTTCGTAAAACGTGTAATGGTTCCTTGGAACTTCCGTGAACCGTATCTTTCCCGTCGAATGTCCGATTTCGGCGTGCCGCTTGTCTATGTACTCGTATCGACCCATCTATGTAACGGTCCTCGATCCACGTGCATTGGATCTCCTGGGTCAAAAGTCAACTTTTCGCCCTCGTTTAGGAGCAAAATCATAATTTCGCCCTGAACGTCCGATAATCCTCGACTAATCCCCGATTAGTCTGCTAATCCATAATTAATTCTTAATTAATGCCAAGAATTTGGGACGGGTTGTTACACTTGTCCTTTGTAAGCTCATAACTTACTCATCCAATCTCCGTTTTCGGCATAACGCTTGTTGATGTACTCAAGAGATTGAGATCTTTGTAACGGTCTTTTCGAAGTATCTAAAAGATGTCTTGGTCAAAATTCAACATTTTGACTTTTAGGAGAAAATTGGACTTTTTTTTTTCTCGAATATACGGAGTGTTAATTTTAGAACACAGCTCTAAGCAATGAAGTTCAAACATTCACTTTATTTTTCTGGTTGTCTATAAGCGGAGACCTTAGTACAAAATAGTTTCTTACGAGCATATTATACTCTCTTTTTTTGGGTAAAATTTTGGCTTTATTTTTTGTTGAGCAATTTTGGCTCAAAATTGAAATCAAATCGAAACCGTATCAAACATAATTGGCACGCTACGATCATGATATTAATTTCATATTATGTAATACCAATCAGTTAAAATTAATTAATACACTTTCAATATCACCTCTATGTCAAACCGCGTCTAGGGCTACTTGGAACAATGAGAAGGCTTTCAGAGTCTCCTCTCCTAGAGATTAATGGGCCATTCAATTGGCTTTAGACCCATTTTTGGGCAAAACTAAATACGCCCAATCACACCAAACCGTAAAGAAGCAGAATATAGGGTGCAGCTGCCGCATACGTGGTTTCTTCGAGAACAATGTATCATTAGTTCATCACGTATCTTGGACCAATCACGTGCTTTTACGCTTCAGTTTGATCTGCAATCAAGAGCATGAACAGCCCGAGCGCACTTCAATAGTATAGATCATGCTGCACCGTAATATGCACGCCAAAGAGGATTGACAATTAATCCAAAGAACCTTCGACAGTTACATATTTGGACATTTAGGGGTGGATTGTCTGTTGCTGTCCGCCACGTGGCCTTCCCGTTGGCCCCGCGAATTTTTGAGTGTGTGAAATTATACAAAGGGGCGTGTCATTCCCGAACACCATGTACGTACGTATTTCTCTGAAAGACAAAGGAGTTGGTTCTTCTTGGCATTTTTTTCTTCCCCAATCATAAATCTCCTTCCCTTTTCTCGCCTGAAACTTCTTTAGGGTTTCTGTTTCTTATTTAATCATAAAATTTGGCCTTTTTCACCTTTTGAGTTTCTGTGAATTCGAAGCAAAAGTGCGGCAATTGCAGCAATGGCTATGGCGTGCAAGGCGTAATTCTACTCTCGCTTTGCAATTCGGCTTAATTCGTTTTTACGTACAAGCCCCGCTTGGATCACTTGGAGTTCTCTGCGAATTACTCAGATTGATTCAGGTGCTCGTTTGTTCTAATTCTTAATTTCTTGATATTTTTCATAGTCTGATTTTCTTTTTTATCTAATTCGTAAGAACTGATCATTAAACTGGTTAGTTTCCTTTTTTTTTTGGATATGGATTGAGTTGAAGCAATGTGAATACCTTTAATTTTTCTTAGTGCGAAATGAGTTGAATTTGGTCTTTCAAATTTCAATAATGGAATGATGACGTATGGATTCAACTTTTTAATTGAATTCTATTTTCTAAATTCAATTAGGTATTGAAATCGACATAAAAATCTGCAGCTGCTGAGTTTCGTTCAGATCAGTGGGATGTGTTCAACTTATGGTGTAATCGGGATATCTCGTGTCTGTTTTTCTGGGTGATGAGATACGTGGAGCTTGCAGTGATAGTGGATAGCAATGAATCTTGCTGCTCTTTTGACATCTGCTGGAATCAATATAGCTGTGTGTGTGATACTTTTTTCGCTGTATTCGATATTGAGAAAACAACCAAGCAATGTGAAGGTCTACTTTGGACAAAGGCTGTCAGTAGCCACAAGAAGACGTGACCCATTCTGCTTGGATAGATTTGTCCCTTCTGCTAGTTGGCTAGTGAAAGCCCTGACAACAAAAGAAGAAGATTTATTGACTATTGGTGGCTTGGATTCTGTTGTTTTTATCAGGCTGGTTGTTTTCAGGTACGTAAACCCTGCCCAGATTGTTTATGTTGGTGCACATTGCAGAACAACAGTTTCTACCGAATGGTTATATGATTAACCTAATTGTTTATCTGTTTACAGCCTTCGAATCTTTTCCATTGCTGCTCTCGTATGCGTATTTATAGTGCTTCCAGTGAATTATCACGGGCAAAAGATTTCTCATCAGAACATCCCTTTAGAAACCTTGGAAGTATTTACCATTTTGAATGTTCAAGAAGGTTCAAAGTGGTATGTGAAATATGTTCTTGACTATTGAAACGATTTTTTAAATAATGATCTCTCTTATTTTCAATATTAACGTATATGTATAAAGGTGCAGAGCAAATTCTAAAAATTCGCCTTTTATTTCATTTTCCCTTATTCTAATGAAGTTGGAATAATGATTTAGGTTGTATAAATCAGGAAACGGTTTCTTATTTTCTATTTGCTTTCTGTAAATTTATGTTAGGCTGTGGACCCATTGTCTCGCACTGTACATTATTACCTCTTCAGCTTGTATTCTCCTTTACTTTGTAAGGATTTAAAACCCTTCTCCTCTATCTGTAATTTTTAATATTTACAGGTATAAATATCTTAGGATTTGAATCTTATGTTAACTGTTCTGGTTTTACTGTAGGAGTATAAGACCATCACTAGAATGAGGCTGGCACATATTAATGGATCTTCGTTAAATCCAAGTTACTTTACAGTTGTTGTTCGTGCTATTCCCTGGTCACCGGGAGAATCATATAGTGACTCAGTTAGAAAATTGTTCACAAAATATCATGCCTCAAGCTACTTGTCACACCAAATGGTGTTTCGATCTGGTAAAGTTCAGAGACTGATGGTATGTATTTCGTTTGAATTGTTTCTGCTACTACCCAAGCAATTTAATTGTTTAAATACATTTTTTTAATCTCTAAATTTCACTACAGTCAATTTATTTATTTTCTATATATAAAGGCAGAATTGTATAATGTGATAACTGCTTCGTGGCCTGCAGTTACACCAATATGTTGCTTAAGGTAGCTATATAAAATTATATGTTGGGTTTTTTTTTATGGAAATTGAATGAAGGATAGCTGCCTTTTTTTCTGTCTTCATGTGCATTTGTTCCATTATGCCCCATGGAAATGCAAATGATGTTTTTTTCTTCTGTGTTTTTGTTTGGGATGTGTGAATCTGCAAATTTAGTAGTTACAGCTACACCTATTTGACTAATAATCAAGTCTTCCAATTTAAAGTTAAACATATAGGATAGTCAGATAAAATGGAGTCAGTGTCGTGTTACTGTAGAAGATTAATAGACTACTAAGGGATTTGGTGCAGCCCACTAGTTTGGACTTTAGGGTATGATTTTAAGATTTTCAGCGTGGTTCTCTTTAAATTTTGTGATTGTATTGCTTGATGATGAAATTTGGTAAGTGAAAGAAAATTAGATCGCTTCATTCTATTGATGATTTTTGTAGTATTTCAAGTTGATTATTTCATTTCACATGAAACATGTTGTTGCTTGTCTCATCCGAATCCTTTTCTCTATGTGCCATGCCTAATTGCACGATCATGCTTTTACTTAATCGATTATCTTTTTGTGACATTATTTAATTGATATATCCTTTGAGTTATCGGGAACTAGAATTTTAGTGATGCTAATGACACATACACATTCTAGTGATTTGTCAAATTTAGCTGAGATTTATTGAGGGAATAGTGTTCTAATTCTTTCTTTTATATATTTTAATGGAAATTTGTGTCATATTAATGTTTGCAGAGTGATGCAGGGAAGGTGTGCAAGATTCTTAAGGATGTTTCTAGGGACCAGACCCATAAACCAGATTTATTTCACTGTGGTATCTGTGGAGGGGCTACAGATTCTTTTAAGATTCTCACGAATGAAGCAGAGAGTGTTAAAGGGAAGTCATCCCTTATTGAGAATAGTTTGGGTGGAAGAAAAAAGGTCACAAGCTCTGGCCCCAATTAATTTTAACTCGCTCTTCTTTTGTGTATTGTATGATATACCACTAGTGGCTATATATGGTTTGAATCTCTTGCTTCTGATTTCTTCCCTTAATTGTTTGCAAACTATTGAGTTGTTGAAAATTACTGTAAGCAATGATTCTTGTTTCAATCCTATGAAAATTATTGTGTTACTGTAAGCGTTCTTGTAGCGTGTATATATTTTCTTTAGTTGCCTCTCTGGATTTTCCTTTAAACAGTTGGCCACGTACTATAATGCCCTAAGCATGATTTGAACTTGATGAGTTTGGAAACAGAGCTATCTTTCGTGTGATTGATTTGTGCATCCTGTTTATTTCTTTGATTGCAGCTTTAGTTTCTAGAGAGAACTATAAAGTGTAAGTTCTTATTTTGTTACTATAGTCCAAAATCCAAATATAAAACCTTTTTTCTAGTGTCAGTTATCCAAGGATCATAGAAAAAATATAGAAGAAAGCTAAGTTGAGTGATAAAAGAATATTCGTATCCGTGTATATCTATGCATTTACGAGAGTTGGTAGGTAAATATGTAAATAATCAAATACACGTAAGCACACATGTCTATGCCATTCTTCCTGTAAGTAGCTCATTTATATAGGGGAATTATGACAGAACTTCAATCTGTCAAGTAGCTAGCTGGTAAAATATCCCAACATGGCAGTATCATAAACCTGAGGACTTAACTTGTCTACGTAGTCTCTGCCCGCCCCCTCCCAAAAATAAGCAAAGATGATGAGAGACGTTCATTGTGTGATTTTGTTTCTTGAATTTGCTGTCATCAGTTTGGTGTAAATGTTTTTCTATGAGTGGAGCCAAAACTATTCAGAAATTTCAACTAGTAGCATAAATATGTTGGGTCTTGCATCAGGTGTGTGCTGCTGCTTTTGTCTTTTTCAAGACTCGATATGCTGCTGTTGTTTCTTCCAAGGTTCTTCAGTCTTCAAATCCCATGTTATGGGTGACGGAAATGGCTCCGGAACCAGAGGATGTGTATTGGTCAAACCTTTGGATCCCGTATGGACAACTGTGGATTCGGAAGATAGCTACACTTTTGGCTACTATTGCCTTTATGCTTGTGTTTCTTATTCCTGTCACATTTGTTCAAGGCTTGACTCAGCTAGAATTTCTACAACAAGCATTTCCATTTCTGAGAGGACTTCTTAAAAAGTAAGTAAATGATGACACAAACATATTTGCTCCTTACCTCAATGGTATATTTATAATGCATATGTTGAATTTCTATCCTTTTTTCACTTGAGTTTTTCGGAATTTAATGCTATCTGATTTCTGTTTTATTTTTTGAGATTATTATTTTCATGAAGACAAGGAAGACTGAACCAACTTGATATTCCCGTGAACATGGCCCATTTGCATGAAACTTACTTTGTTCTCATGTGCAGGAAATTAATAAGCCAGCTGATAACGGGTTATCTTCCAAGCGTCGTTTTAATTCTGGCCTTTTACGCCGTTCCACCAGTTATGATGCTATTTTCAACAGTGGAAGGGTGTATCTCTCGCAGTCAGAGGAAGAAGAGTGCATGCTTCAAAATTTTATACTTCACAATCTGGAATGTCTTTTTTGTTAATGTTTTTACTGGGTCTGTTATTCGCCAGCTGAGTGTATTTTCTAGCGTGAAAGACATACCTGTGCAACTTGCCAATGCAGTTCCGGGACAGGTGATATGCGCTTGAGTATTAATTTTTTTTGTTTATCTGATGCATAATTTCATGATCGTTACCTGTCTTACGTATGCCTATTCTTTTCCTTTTCAAGTTGGGAATAGATATACGTTGTGATTGAGAAGATTTAAGTCCTCTAATGGCAGATATTAACTTGTCCATATGCTAATGTCATCTCATGCAAGCTTTAATTAATTTTAATTTTAATAACATGTGGTCATATGGGTCAACAAGTTAACTTGGAATTTCGTAAGTGATAATGATTTCGACTCCTTGGACCAGTAATGAGATTACTAGAGTAGAAGTTTTCCCCTTTTTTTTTATCGTGGAAAGTGTTGAGCTTTACTATTGATTTTAATTATGACTGGTTCTCTCAGGCTAAGTTCTTCATGACTTATGTTTTGTCATCTGGTTGGGCGAGCTTGGCATGTGAACTCATGCAAATTTATCCCCTTCTGTGCAACTATTTTCTAAGGTTCATATTACGCAAAGAAGGGTATAACGACACACTATCTTTTCCATATCATACAGAAATTCCTAGAGTCCTGCTTTTTGGGTTTGTTGGCTTCACCTGCTCCATCTTGGTTCCCCTAATATTGCCATTCTTGCTGGTTTACTTTGTACTTGCATACGTTATATATCGTAACCAGGTGAGGACTCCTTTATCAATGTTTCTTTTGTACTTTGTGCATTCCATGGGTTACTGGCAGTTTTATATGATGTTCTTATATGTTATAATTCATCAAGGCAAGTAACGGTGAATCATTATTTTGTATATAAGGTCGTAAATTGAAAAGTTTTATCAAAAGCTTCATTTTTTGAAGTTGCACTTGTTGTAATGTCCTATGCTCTTTAGCTACTTATCTCATCTGGTTAGAAATCTCCCCTCTTTTAAGTGTGGAGGTAATATTGGGATGTTGCCCAAACTCTTGGGTTCTTTGTATTTCTTTGGTTGTGTTTTCACACAGTTTTGTCACAGAAATCACATTGTAAAGCACAAGAAAAAGTCACACAAAGGATTAGAATATGAGATATATTCTGTTATGTCTGTTCCGATCTTCATGTATGGTTTTTACTCTCTTTTTTTTTTTTTTTAAATTTTTTATCTTTCGTTCTAGTTGTGTTCAAATGTTCAACTATTGTACTTGTCTCATAGTTATTCTTTCTTTTTTTGGGAGCATCAAATAATGGATCTATTGTTAATCTTCAAAATGTCTCTTTCAGATTTTGAACGTATATATAAACAAATATGAAAGTGGGGGACAGCTCTGGCCTTTGATTCACAATACAATCATCTTCTCACTGATTCTGATGCAAATAATTGCGCTCGGTGTCTTTGGATTAAGAAAATCACCAATTGCATCAGGTTTCACTATTCCACTGCTTATTTTCACTCTTTTGTTTAATGAGTACTGTCGAAAGCGGTTTCATCCAATATTCAAGAACCACGTTGCAGAGGTAGTAATTTAAATGTACTTTATATGTGTGTGCGTGTGTGCGCTCTCTCAATCTCTTCCAAACCTTGATGAGTGGTTTGTTTACAGATTCTTCTGGATATGGACCTAAAGGATGAGCAATTGGGGACCGTGGAAGAGATGCATGAACGGCTGCATTCAGCCTATTGTCAGTCCATATTAACTTCTGCGGACTTGTGCACTTCCGGACATAATCATGTTGGGGTTGTGGACAGAAATCTGGATCCGGAGAATGGCAGGATGATGCCAGGTTTGATTCATCCAACACTTGGAAGAGTTCTTCTATCCGGCATCAATGATGTAATCGCTTGGTTGTTTGTGCTTCTCTTTTCAGGGAAGGAAACCAGCCAAGCAAACCCACCATGGAATGCTGTTGCTTTCGATAGAGCAGAATCCAGCGACAAGTAAAACTACTTTTTCTGGTACATAATTTGCTCCTCCTTTTTGCAAATTCAAGTTCATTCATTATTATCACTATGGATGGTGTTGGGTGGAGCAATATGCTTGGATGAGTCGTCAAAATACATCTTGATAAGCATGTACTCTTTCGGCCGTAAATACGTATCGAAGTGCAGATACAAAGCGAACTAACATTTGGTCGCATAGTGAAACTGCGAGCTTCAGAAAACGAACAAACAGGAATTTTTCCTTCATTTTTTCTTAAATATAATCCCTAAATTTTTCCCTTAATTGTATGAGAGTGGGAAATACAAAAGTAACTCTGTTTGTCTGTACAGTTACAGTTGTATTTGTGATTGAGCGAGCTGAGAGTTTTGTATATGGTTTGTACTTTGTAGCCTTTGCGGGTTTCTCATATTCAGAGTGGTTTTCAGTATCTTTGATGTGCGCCCGAGTTTGGATTCCTCTCATTGTACTTTCGATTAGATTAAAGAACATTGCTTGCATCAGAAGTATCCTTTTTGTTGATTCTAAGAAAAAAAATTAAAATTGCATGAAGACAGAGGAATGGAATAGACGAAACGCAAGACAATTCAAAAGGCTAAGAGGATTACACGTCCGTGGGTGGGGCTTTATCCATGAAATCTTCGTCTCTTTTATTCACCAAACCTCTCCAGAGCCACAGGGCTTGCAAGAAGCCACCATTTGCAACATGAAGAAAAAACACCTTTGCCTTCATTGGGAGAGCATTAGAGACAAACTTGACAGCAGCAAAGAAGCAAATGATGCCCAGAAAGTAATTTTCAAACCCCTTTTTCTCCTCTGAGCTGGGAATCACCTGCTGCATTGTCTCCTTCAAGATATCGGTCAAGAAGCACCCAGCAAAAAGACCAAAGGGCATTATCAGTTCATAGTTTCTGGAGATTGAAAATAGGATATCGGATAAAAAGCTGAGGACGCCCAGGGTTATAATGGACAATTTGAATGCCTTGAGCCCAAGCAAAAGCAGCTGCTCCACTACTGTATCTGCTGCTTTCTTCCATGGAAGGTCTTTGACTGCCACGGGAATGGCTTCCCACAGCTTCTCCTTCAAAAATCCGATTTGGATTTCCAGTTTCTGCTTCTTTTCTCTATTGGGTCCACCAAACTCTGCCGTAGATGATGCCGCTTTTATACAGATTGAGGGGAAGGAAGGATGGCGACGGCCACGTAATTGGAAGCAGTTTTGGGGTTGACATGGTTTGTGATTGAAGAGATGAATCTGAAACATGAAGAAAATATGAAATTAGGCAAAATGGATGAAGCAAGAAAATCTCAGATTTTGATGTAGCTGGAAAATTTGGGAGTGATAGAGTGATAGAGTGATAGAGTGAAGAATGATACCGGAAATTTGGGGAAGGAGAACGACGGCGATACGATAGACGCCGGAAACGCCATTGATACTGTCAGGTCTTTCTTCTTTTTTCTTTGTCACCTGAGTTTTCTCCTCATTTTTATGTTTAGGGTTATGCAGATGCCAAATTGGGCATTCCAATTTCCCAGACACTGGCTTTTTTTCAATAAAAATAAGATAAAATTTTCAATCTTGGATCAGGCTACTTTAAGACTCGAGGAGTTTGGGCGCAATGGTGTTCTGTTGGGCCTTATCTTAAAACAGACTCGCTTCTGGGCCTCGTGAGAGTCAACAGACTTCCTACCTACTTGGACCTGGGAAGGGACCCAAATGCCTAGGGCTGGATTCGGTTCGGTCAACGAACCGAACAGAAGATGCAGATGATCTAACCAACCTAATCAATAAGGCAATGAACACCCCGAGAAATAATAATACCTTCTGTAACATATAGAAAATAAGAAATGTAACAATTCTACAAAAAAGATGGGTCTCTAACACCATTTTTTATGGCTATATTCCACCATTTTTCAAGCTTAGTGCAAGCACCGATCACCTTTTCCCACACCAAATACTTCCATGCAAATAAGGCGATACCCCAAAATTATTCATCTCTTTCATTCCATTAAAGTTAATCACCCGATCCCGCTACCATTATATATATAGTGCCTAATTTCATTCACTGCAACCTAAAAACCATTATCATTCTTCTTTGTTTTTAATGTTATACAATACCTAATGATGGAAGATATAGCAAGTCAATTCCATGGAAAATCAGTATATCGGAATAAAATAGTCAGTACAATTTAATGTATCAATATAAGTCATTAATCGAACATATATGTTGCATAAAAAGAAGCAATAGTTGGGTTATGTTAAAATTATTGCCATTTTGCTCAATGAAAATGAGTTACAAAAGTTGACTTGATAATTCACACTCATTCAAAACATTTATTGGTGAATAAAAAACTCTAGTACAATTGAAAAGGTAAAAAAAATGATAGTAAAATTGATCAAACAAAAATAAAACTTTTGGAATATTTTGGAGCATGGTGAAAAGAACAATGTTAGGTTTGAGGATAGAGTTTGCGAGTCGTAGTGTCGAAGTGAATTTTAACAATATACGATTGAGTTTTTAAAGTAATTTTTTTAAAAAAATTTCGAGTTAGATTTTAGAATTATAAAGTTTATATGAATTCAATAGTTTGTTATTACAGCTTGGAAAAATAATTTTGACATATTTCTATTTTGAGTTTGGTTATTTTTTTTTAGTAGAAAGATATATATGAACTCTAACAATACACACTTGAGATTTCAAAGTTAATTTTTTTTTTTCAAGATTTTGAGTTTGGATTTTTGAACTATAAAATTTATATGAACTTTAGCGTTAATTTTATATTCCGGGTTGTAAAATAATTTTGATATCTTTCTATTTTTAGTATAGCTTTTTAAAATACAAAAGTTCAAGTGAACTCTAACAATATATTATAGGAGTTTCAAAGTTCAATTTTTTTCCTTTCAAATTTTTGAGTTTATATGTTGAAATTATAAAGTTTGTATGAATTTCTAGTGTTTGACATTGCAAATTGAAAAAAAGAATTTTTCCAATTTTCCATTTGGGGTTTTCAATAGAAAGGTTTATTTGAACTCTAATAATATATGATTGAAAAAATAATTTTGACATTTTTCTATTGTGAGTCTGCCTTTTTCAATAGAAATGTTCAAGTGTATTCTAATACTATATGATTGGATGGATTTGTGGATTGAAGAATTTTTTTTTACTTTTTTTTTTCCATTTTGTGTTTGATTTTCAATAGAAAGGTTTATGTAAACTATAATGATATGAAATAGGGTTTATAAGTTCTCTTTTTTTATTTTCAAAATTTTGAGGTTGGCTTCTGGAATTATAAGGATTATATAAACTCTAGCGTTTGATATTACAGATTGGAGAAATTTCAGTTACTTTTCTTCAATTTTGAGATTGATTTTTTATATAAAGTTTTATGTGAACTGATAATATGCGATTAAGGTTTCAAATTGTTTTTTTTAATTCAAAATTTTGAGATTAAAAAATCTTTCAAAGATTTGTAATATCAAACTAGAGTTCATATAAACATTATAATATCTCAATCAAAACTTGAACTTTAGAAGAAAAAAATTGAACTCTAAAACCCCAATCTTATATGGTTAAATTTCACACATAAACCTTTTGAAAAACCCAAAATCAAAATGGAGAAAAGTTAAAATTATCCTTCCAATCTGCTATGCCAAATGCTAAAATTCGTATAAATTTTATTATTGCACAATCAAAACCGAAAGTTTAAAAGGAAAAATAAGATTAAACTTCAAAACCCCGGCCAATCTCATATTGTTAGAATTCACTTAACCTTTTTTTATTTATAAAACCAAATTCAAAATAGAAAAAGTAAAAAAATCTTTCTCCAATCAACAATATCAAACGTTAGAGTTTATATAAATCTTATAATTCTAATGTGAATACCCAAAATTTTGAAACAAAAATTGAAATTCGAAATTCTTATATCATATGATAGTATTGACATCAATTTAGCTCTTACTACAGAAAAACTAAAAAAAGAAAAAAGAAAAGAAAGACATAATGTATGATGTTACTTAGTATTATGTCTAGCGTGATTCTTCTCCACACGTTATGTAGGAAATTTTAAGTTCGATTATCGTAAAAGAAAATTTTGATACCCGATGTGCATAATATTTGTGTAAAAAAATAGATTAAAAAATTCAAAGTTATATTTTCAATCTGCAATTTCAAATGCTAAAATTCATATGAACTATATAATTTCAAAATCCAAACTCGAAATTTTAATTAACAATATCCAAAATTTTAGATCGAGTATGACTATACAAGCCTTCTATTGAAAGAAAAAACCAAGCCAAAATTAGAAAAATAGAAAAATGTCAAAATTCTTTTTTCATTCCACAATATCAAACACTAAAGTTCATATAGATTTTATAATTCCAAAATTTAAATTAAAAAAAAAATAACTTTCAAACCACAATCATGCATTGTTTGAGTTCACATGAATTTTTATATTGAAAAAAAAAAATCAAAGAAAGTAAACAAAATTCCCATATGAAATATCAAACTCAATGCCCAGTGTATATGGCCTATTTTTAACACATGTTTTTTTACTAGTTTTAATTGGGTCATATTTCGAAAAACAACTAGGCTGTATTTCGTCGGTCTTGAATAGATGTATTGTATTGTACTATTATGCCCCATTTAAATTGAGTATATTTGTGTTTTGTGACAACCATTTTAAAAATGATGTCGTGTTTGTGACAACTCATGTTATTTATATTTAAGCCTGACGTAGACGACGATTTATTCATGCTCATACATTATATCTATGGATGCAAATATCGGAATTTGGAGGGGGGGAGGACACCTAAAAGGGGGTGAAGGAAATTGACCGATATTTCGCCAAATGTTTTTGTTATGAGCCTAAAGATCTCTTTATGAGATCAAAACGATCGAGATATGATGTTACTTAGTGAAAATTGGACGTAAAACGAAGGAGTTTGAGTTGGGTGAAGTCGCCAGGTCGGGAAACCCAAGTTGCAGACCTGCTGGAAGAAGAAAATGATTGTCACTTTTTATGAGCTATATATCAAGATGACTGTCACTTTTTATGAGTTATATATTATACGAGCTTTAAACTTTTCAGGAGATCACCAATCCTAGTACTACTCTCTTCCAAACTCACTTAACTTCGGAGTTCTTATGGGATTCGGTGCATGTGAGTTGGTATGATCGCATCCGTTAGTTTATATGGTTTAATAACATATAAAGTCATTATACAAGCTTTAAACTTGCAACAACCCTGGCTTAGCTGAGTAGGCTTTGTGACTACCATTTTGCCCTGGTCACCTAGGTTCGAAGCCAAAGGTTGGCAGTTGCTGATTGTTTTTTTTTAAACGTTCCTTCCAATTTTTCAACAAACTTTGGCCTTCTTTTTTTAATTTTTTTTTCCAATTTTAAATATATCTATTCTTTCCAATTTTTGAACAAAGTTCGGCCATATTTTTTCATATTTTTTCCAATTTTAAATAGATTTGGACTTATTTTATCATTTTTCTTCCATTTAAACTTTTTATGTTTATTGTTATGTTTTTAACTATATTAACATTCAATTATAGTAATTCATTTCAATTTATGTTTATATTTAAGATTTTATGTTATTAGTCATCGTTAGAATTATATTGCATCATATTATTTATCATATATTTATTATATCAAAGTCATTTTATAATTTTATTAGTCATATATAACCATTATTGAGTACTTAAGTTTTTCCCAAAATTTCATTAAAAATTTCCAACTAAATATTCTTCATTTTTATTGACCGTAAACGATATCGATATCGATATTTAAAGTGAGATATCTGTAAATTTGGCTTACGATATATCCGTCGATATTGATATTTCAATCCTTGATTATACCTTAAATGGGTCGATCTTATGGGCCCAATTTTATTTATACTATTTATGTTTTAAAAAGTATTATATTATTTTTCTATCCCGTAAAACATATACTAACCTTTTGTGCACCCCTCTAGGCATGAATTGGATTTATGTGATTGAAAGATTTATAAAATTTAGTTTTCTAGAGATTAAAAAAAAATTGATTATGTTGATGGTCTACTAATAAATAGAAGAAATTAAGTGAGTGTGAATAACCACTTATGATCTCATACTACAAGATACTTAGCGCAAGTCTAACGTCAGCCATCTAGCTCATGCAAGGCCTGATATGGCCTCTAACCCCTGAGGAAGTTGTTTTAACGGCAGCAAGTTTGGCTAGGACAAGGCTTGCCTTGGAGCTATTCTTGCCTCCCTCCTTGCCCGGGCTGGGCAGTTGGCTCACCAAGCAAAGAGCAGTCAACGGCTATTTTGCTCATCACCTGCAACCCCCATTCAACCAGAAAACCCAGAATTCATAGAGAGAACCAAAAAAACTCAGAATTCAATCATGAACAGCAATTACGAAAATATCACGAATGAACAAAAATTGGGAAAAAACCACAATTATTCAATCATGGATGAACAACAATCAAAACAATTAAACACAACAATCCAAACATGCTACAAGTCGCGGATGAACATAAATTGGGAAAAATACTAGAATTGGACAACAAATACGGCCTCTGACAACAATTTGGGAAAAAATAAAAAATCACTTAAGGATACCTTTGCCTGAAAATTAACACTTACTCACCTCTTGAAGAAGAAAAGGACCATTCGAAGGCCTCGCATCGTCGTTGGAACCTCGCGAACCCGTCGGACCTATGGACGTCTGATCGTCCTCTCGAAGCAATTAACCGAAGCACACGAACTAGAAGCAATCAACATCCATTCGCGCACACCGCCACCACTCGAAAACCTCTCATAACCTCTCGTCGCCAACTCCACCGCCAGGCCTGTCTCTGTTTCAATTTTGCAATTGTTGAGAGAGTTCTAGATTCTACTTTCTCTTTTCAACAAACCACCGAAGAAGGTGGGTTGAAAATGGTTGCGTTTTGTTTCTCTTTTTTAACTTTTTTTTTTTTGCTTTTTGTTTCTTTTGATTTATTTGTTTGTTTATGTTTATTTGTTGGTTATTAGACTTGTTGATTTATTTGTTTATTTTTATTTGCTGATTTACTTGATAGTTGTATGTTTTATTAGACTTGCAATTTTTTTAATGCAATTTAAATTCTTATTTGTATTATTATTATTATTATTATTATTATTATTATTATTATTATTATTATTATTATTATTATTATTATTATTATTATTATTAAATATCCACAGGAAATTAATATGGCACTAAATTGGGTTGGTCCTGTGGAAGGTATCCGAACTGTTCAAAGGTTTTCAAATAGGTGGAAAAAATTACGACCGATGCTCAAAAAGTGGCAAAGGGCTTCAAAACAAGCTGCGAATTGTCATCGTAACGATGTCAATTAGATGGATGAGGTGAGAATTTGTAAATATTTATATGTAGTATCATTATGCCTAATTGTTTTTTAATTAATCAATTGTTCTGGCTATCTGTTTAGCTGATACAAATAGAGATCCATTATAAAGCAAAAATGAATTCGCAATCGCAATTTATGTTTCATCATTGTTTGGAGATATGCAAAGATTGCGAGTATTTCAAAGATCCACTTCATAGAGAATTTAAAGTGAGTCAAGTATCTTCATTTGGCTCATCACCAGTTGAAGATTCAATTAATTTGGATGAGGATGAGGATGGGGAAGAGGAAAATCTCGAAGCCAATGTAGGTTCCTTTGTAAGACCTCCAAGAAGGAAGCAATCGAAAGAAGCTCGGAAAAAAGGAAAGTCACATATGATTGATAATAATCGATTGTATGTCACCATGTAGTCCATTGTATTGCAAAATTTGGAAGAGGCGGCATTAAGGAAGAAAAGAGGTGAAGATTATGCGAAGACATTACAATTTGAATAAGTATTGGAATTGTGAAAAGAGAAAGAAAGACGAATAGAACGAAAAGATAGAATTATGGAGAAGGATACCGAAAAGATGAGTCCAAACAAATAAAAATACTGGAAAAAAAGGCAATTGACAATCACAAATGGGCATGAGAGTAATCTTAATGGTAGCTATCATGAAAATCATGAAGAAGGTGATTATCAACCTCAAAATGATCAAAAAGGTAATTATCAGCCTCAGAATGATCAAGATTGGTTCACCCCTACTCACTAGTGGATTTTATTTTTCAATTTTAATTAATGATTATATATTTTATTAAGCTTATTAATGGTTTTGGTGTAATTTAAATTTTAGTAAAATAAAGAATCTTCATTATGATAATGTTTAATTTATATATATATATATATTCATATAAATTAAATTAAATAAAGTAGAATTAAATTATATTTTAGATATATTATGCAAAGATTTCTATGTATTATCTTTAAGAAAATAATTCAAATAAAAATTTGAATTCTTGCCTCTTACTTCTCCCCATTAGAAATACTAAATCTTGCATTGGGTAAGATGTCATGAATAATATTATTTGAGGGGCTAAATCTTACCTTTAGCCCCTTATCCTTGCCTCCACCATTAGATGTGCTCTTAGGTTTCTCTTCTTCTAAATTTTTCCTGATGAGTTTAGTTCAACTTAATTCAGAATTATTCACAATGAATTAGGATCAATGTATTTTTATTGAATTTTTCACGATGAATAGTTTCAAGATTATGTAGTTTTACACGATTTATTTTTCTTTCTTTTTTATTTATATATTTAATTTGGCTGTATTAAAGAATTGAATTTTACCGTTGATATGTCGTGCCTATTTCAGCATGTGTTGTGCGTGGCACATATTGCACTTGAGTCGTGATGTACCTCAAGAACTAAAATGTTAAGCCCATATATTTGATGCTCGACCTAATTATGCTCATAGCGTATTATATTTTTGTCAAACTCATATTGTATTGTATTATCGCCCAACTTATATCGTACAGTATTTTGACACCTCTAGGCTTGAAGAATTTTCAGTTTCCTAAATTTCTTTCAAAGCTAGAAAAGCCAATATTTTAAAGATGAAAGGGATGTTATGTAAAAGGAATGCATAACAATTAAATATCTCACTGAATAGCTAGGGTTGAAATATTGTTGGACCATTTACCATTAGATCATGAATGAGCAAGTGTTTGATTTTCTTGCGTATGGTGTTGGTTAAAAGATTTAAGCTGACATCACCGTAATCTAACCACGCTACCATGGAAAAACTTAGGTGATATTAATAACAAGTCATACCTTCAAAAAAAAATTAAAGTAGAACTCTGAACTTTTTTTTTTTGTTAAATCAATATATTAAAGGGACAAGTCCAACAAGCACAGCACCAACGACACCAAATACGGGCAAAGAGCCCATAGAATCTCCGACGAGGAAAGGGAAAAAAACAGACCTACACAACCGTAATGTTCCAATTCCTAGCAGCAAGGGAATTGGAAGTAGAATGTTTAAAGTTAATGGTACAGAGCTTACTTCTAATCATAGACACAATGGAGTTAAAAACCACCTAAATTCCCAAAAATACGATTGTTCCTCTCCTGCCAAACATGATAGACAATGGCGGCCAAGGCAAGCCTCCTAGCCACCTAAGCCATTTGCTTACCATGCCAGAGCACAGCAACCGAGACAATAGAATCAGGCCACGGGGAGGAGCTCCAAACAGCACCAGCAATCTGCAAAATTTTCCCCCATATTCCAGCGCTAAAATGGCAATTGAAAAATAAATGGTCATGGGACTCGGCCTCCCTATCACACAGAACACAAGTATGCGTAGTCTGATGCGAGAACCTACCAACCCGATCAAGCGTGGACAACCTAGATTGAATAGCCAGTCAAAGGACGAAGCTAGTACGGGGGATGGTACAAGCAAACCAAACTACCTTATACCACGAACAAGCAGGATGGACCCCTATAATCTTATTCCATAAGGAAGCAGAAGAGAACCTACCATTAGCAGTAGCAGTCCAAATGAACCCATCAGAAGCCCAAGAATTGGGAATGCAAGCCCTACTGGTAGCCTGAAAGTAGAACTCTAAACTCTTACGTCAATTTCAAAAGGCCCCATAAATTTTAAATTGTTCTAATTCATATCCTATGCTCTATAATTCTATGCCAGCGTATCTTTTTCGTCAATATATAACTTAGTATAAGTTAACTATTACAATTGTTTAATTTTTAGAAAAAATTACATTTTAGTATATTGTGTTTTATATTAAATTTCAAAGTTATATTTAACTTTTCAAATCTTACATTTACGTACTCTGAACTTTTATAAGTGTAACAATTTGGTTTTACCGTTAACTATTATGTTTAATAATCTGTTAAGTACTGACATGTCATACATAAGTTTCACAAATTTAAATGAGTGGCATGGATACCCAAATTACCAAAAAAATTACTATTTTAAAATTAAATTTCTACCCATTTTGTAACGACCTATCCCGAATCTACGGATAATTACAAACTAACTGAAGGTTATTGAGACTAATCGGGAATTAGTCGAGGATTTTTCGGACGATCGACGTAAAATTGCGATTTTGCCCCTAAAAGGATTAAAAGTTAACTTTTGACTCGGGAGGTTAAATGCACGAGGACCGAGGACTGTTACGTAGATTGAGACAATACAAATCCATAAACATGCGGTACGTCAAAATCGAACATCGTACGAGAAAGTTATGGGTCACGAAAGAGAAATGACACTATTCATGTTTTACAAGGAAAATGTACAGTTGGCTTGTGCGGATTGGGTCAAAATCTGGATGGACCAATTGATAAGTGACAAGTGTCACTCACCTAATTGGCCCATATACCCATAATTTGGGATCCCAATTGTGTTCATCTTCTTCCTTTTTGTTTCCTCACACCCGAAACCCACACAAGCCCACCACAAACCTCCATCACCATTCCCTTTAGCTGAGACCAAAGAGGAAGAGAGACTAAGGGCGAGTGAGAGACTGGGAGACGTCGAGGAACACGGTAGGACCGCCGTGGACAACGGAGGAAATTGCGAAACAAGGTAACCCGAAGCCCGTTTTGGACTTTGAAATTGGTTTTCGATTTCTAGATGTTTGGGAAGGTTTCTAACACTTGGGTTGTGTTCCTGGTGTCTGTACGAGTGTCTGAGGACCAAAAACCAGGATTGGAAAGGCTGGGATAGACGGGAAAGCAAGGTTCCAAGTGGCCGTCACTGTTCAACGTTTGGAAGGTACAATCACGACCCTTTTAGCTAGTCATAAATTTCTTCTACGGATCAAGACAATCACATAGGAAAAAACAGGGTCGAAAATGGTTCTGGAATGAGTGAGAACGAGTCGAGTTAGGACTCGGGTCCGGTCGACCCGTTGCAGGGAACCGAGTCGACCCGACTAGAGGTAGATGATGATGACATCATCTGTCAGAGGTGTCAGGCCATGTGGCCAATGGGAAGCTGACACATGGCATGTTGTCAAGTACAGTCAGCACTGACATGTCAAACATGTGGACGCTGACACTTGCACATGTCAGACCTGTTAGGTTGACGTCAGCCGTTGACTTTGACCATTGATCGTAACGTGACCGAGAATTTGACTGATGCATGGGGGTGCATAGGCATGTTTTTCTAGGTGAAACCGATCTTGTTCGAAAAATTTGACGTTCTGAATTTATTAGTGGTGGTTTCAGGTCGATCAGAGATCATTTGGTTGGTTAAATTGAGGTTTTAGCCTAGGGAAGCTTGTTCGGAACACATTGACTTTTTGGGAGTTTTGAGAGTTTTTATTAGGACTTGTCTAGGTTGGTAGTGACCTTTGAGTGTGTTTTGGGTAGGTTCGGACGATCCGGAGAGTTCGGTTTAGCCCCGGAGTGGCTTATGGTGCAGCTTGCAGGCTCACAGCTTGGACGGTCTGTGAGTGTACACTTGATTTCTAAATATGATGCATGCATAACTATTTTATATGTTTTATGAACATGATTTGAGATGTGTGCATTTTATTGTAGTGTTTTGGCATTTTCATACAAATGTGGTATTGCACGTATTTCAAGATTTATGTTTTATGTTGTACCTTGGGCTTAGGCCAAGTTTTCATACGTGCTTGTGTTTTCAAATGATTTGAATAATGAAATGATTTCAGAATTGGTTTATGATATTGGGCTTGAGGCCCAGTTGGTTTATGATATCGGGCTTGAGGCCCAATTGGTTTATGATATTGGGCTTAAGGCCTAGTTGGTTTATGATATCGGGTTTGAGCCCCAGTTCTGGTTTACGAAATGAGATTTCGGATTTGAGACCCTATTGAGATGATTTTGGACTAAGTCCCTATAAGATTTGGATTGGATCAAATTCGGGGAATCCTTATTTTGTGGAAACGGTTTGTGAAAACTATACCACGAGCTGAGACCTTGTTGAAATGCTTTAGACTGGATTTGAGGTATAAATGGTTTTACAATGATTTTCCACTAGTTTTATTACTGTTTTACATATACCATCCTTATATGTGGATTGTCTCATCCAGACGTCTCGTAGTATCCTGGAGTAGTCACGGTGCACTGCTCGAGAGAGGCCGTTCCTAGGAGAGGCTCAGGATTAGGAGTGCGAGCATTGCCTGAGAGGGGCCGCTCCGAAGAGAGGCTTAGGATCAGGATTTCTAGATATTGATATCACTCCGGACATAGTCCGAGGGAAGGACTCGGACTTGAGACCCCGAGTGGCACGCGTAGCCTTAGAACCGTGACATTATTGATTAGACATAAGGGATGTCAAGGATTTGGTATACTGTTTTTGGCTGATTTGGGTAAAGACACCACGTGTTTGGTTTTGGACTAAGACCCTACTGAGGAAATGGCTTTGATTGATAAAAGTTTTCACTAAGTTTTAATTTGAAAAGCCATATGATTTGATTTAAAGAAAGTGGTTGTTACAACTTGTTTTCTGATGCATGCATGCTTTTTAGTGAAGAGTATAAATGGTCTTTTCATGAAATAGTTTATAAACTGTTTATTTTTGTCCATTCACAGATTTTACTGTTTTAATAACCTTCAGATTGATCATGAATACGGGCTGTAGCAGAGACCGAGACATCACATGACGCCACAGATCCTAGCGTACTCTAGTAGCCCCGAGAAGGTTTAGGTGTATCTCTGGTCTGGTATGGGGTGTCCGACGGGAGAATGGCACATCCCGCGTTAATCTAGGGAGGATTGGGATATGTCGTGTCACATTTTCTTTTCTCTTTTCTTTTTGGTGAATTGTCAAGTATCCCTCATTTCCCCATAAAATATCCATCAATTCTTGCTTTTCATATTCTAACCTAAAACAAGAAATGAAAATTGGGTATTTGCACTACAAGAAATGAAAATTGGGTATTTGCACTTGTGGCCCAAGTATAAATAGAAAAGAGGACAAACCAAAAACTCACTTAGCTACTTGTTAATCATTATTGTTGAAATTGAAATTGGAAAGGGGAAATTGAGGCATGGGAGGAGAACACTAAAAAATAAGTGAAAGTTGAGGTTAAAGGGATTGTGCATCTTGGGGGGCTGGAATCAAAGGAAAATGGAAAGGGAAATTAGTACAAGAGGCGCTAGGTGGGAAGTTGATCGTAAAGTGAGAGGAATGATATGAAGTGAGGTGAAGGTGGGTTCGATGAGCTGTGGGAGGTTGGGTTCGAGTGGAGGTTTGTCGGGACCCGTCCTCAATCCCCCCGGGATTAACGAGGAACGACCCTGATCCCGTCTGACACGGAGTGTCAGACCAGGGAAAATTAAAACCTTTAGCCCTATGGCTTCCAGAGTACGCCAGGATCCGGAGGAGGTATGTGATGTCCCGGTCTCTGCTACAGTCCTCACCGTATTCAACCTGAAGGGTATTGAAAACAGAAAGACTGTGAGTGGACAAAAAGTAATAAGTTTAGTAAAATACATTTCATAAAAGACCTTTATACCCTTCACTAAAAAGCATGCATGCATAGTAAAACCATTTATCCAATCACATATGTTTAAACAACCATAATCATACGGGCTCCTGCCCAAACCATTTACAGAAAACCATAACATAGTAAACATATGTGGGATCTCAGCCCAAATCCATTTATCATCATAAAACACAATTTCCCAAACCATTTGAAATCATGTTTATCCATTATATTTCATATCACAAAACCTGCCACGGTAATCTAGAGCTAAGCGCGTGCTAACCGGGGTCTCAAATCCAAGTCTCTCAAGGGTCCACCCAGGTCAATGTCCATAGATCAATGAGCCTCCCTGGAGGTTACGAACCATAGCCTTTCTGAGAGTAAGGAACCCAACTGGGGGCGACTTTACTCAGTCAGTGCTCCGTGACTACTCTGGGGACCAACCAGGCCAACGACCCTCCCCGGAGGAGACAATCATATATAAAGGATGGCATACGAAAAACCTTTTGAAATCATTCTTTAAACCTTTCAAGGATTCATGCCAGGCCCCCATAAGCCTTCATGAATCATAAAATCCTTTCAAGGGTTCATGCCGGTCCCCATAAACCGTCATGACCCATAAAACCTTTCCAGGGTTCATGCCGGTTCCCAAAAACCGCCATGAACCGTAAAAACCATTTATGGGTCCTTGACCCGAAATCACAATGTTAAAACGTAACTGGGCCCTAAGCCTGAATCCACATACAAACTGGGCCTCAGGCCCGAATCGTAAACCAACTGGGCCTCGTGCCCGATACGTAAGTCAACTGGGCCTCCGGCCCGATGCCTTGTTAAATCAAATGGGCCATAGGTCCAAGAGTTCGTAAATCAAACGGATCTCATGCCCGAGCCATATTTCCAAATTCGAAATCGATTCAAGAGCCAATTGGGCCTCTGCCCGAGAACGTCACTAAAAGGACTTCGAGTCCGAGGGTTTCCAAAACAGATGGTTCTCGAACCCGAGTTTACCTTTTCAATTCCAAAACCATTTCATGAAATCATATCCAAAACCATAAGCACGGAAAATCAGTGCAAAACTGAAAATCTCGATTTACATGCAAGCACGTAAATCGCCTCGAAATGCGTGAAACCATATAATTCACAATTATCCAAATCATCATCATATAATCACATTCATAATCCATATAAAACATTTATGCATGCATCACAGTTTAGAAATCAAGGTCCACTCTCAGACCGTCCTATGCTGCCGTCTCGGTTTGCGTGTCGTAAGCCTCACCGGGAAAATCGTCATCACCGGGACTCCCAAACCTGTCCAAATAAATCTAGAGGGTTACTAACTACCTTATTAACTTCTCATTGAAGTCTCGTAATTTTCTCGAATTTTTAACTATTTTAAATCCCTAACCTAAACCTTCTGATGCCCCGAACATTATCGAGACGGTATCCGATCGACACGAAACTAGTCCCAAAATATTCGTTACATCGAATAGAGTGTTTCACATGTTGAACACTTCCACAAATTACTGTTCATTCATCCTCACGCGCCCCGAGAAGCTCCTGCGTGTAAGCCCACGTTCCAGGACACTGTAGCATCATCTTCAACCTCTGGCCGGTCTGAACCGATCGGTTCAGCCAAACCGGACGGTTCAATGCAGTCCGGTTCATCCCATTCCTTCCCTCATTTTCGGTCCAATCCTGTCCTTTTTTATTCCTAAACTCTTGTCTAAGTGTTTCCCATCTAACTACACAATTAAAACACGAAAAGAGAGACTGTTCTTCACCTTCCAAACCCATGCTCGAACCCGATTCCTGCAACTACGTTCCACCATCGACCTAGACCATCTCCAGTCGTGCCTTTACGTTCCTTAATCTCCTTTCATCATGCAAAACACATTTCTTTCATTAAAATCGATCATAACGTACTAAAAACCGGTATCCAGATTCGAACCAAGCTTACCCGTGGTTTCGGGTTTTCCCTGCCATGAACCGCCGTCATGGCTTGCCATCACTGCCACCATCAGCCTCTCATACTCCCTCAGTCACACTCAATGTAACACACACACACACACACAAGATGGATGATGGAGGTGGGGGATATGTGTGTTTCGGGTGTGTGTTTGGTTTTGAAAGCAAAGAAGAAGAAGAAATGGTTTTGGTGTCGTGAGGAGTAAGGGAGATTGTTAGATGATGAGGGTGTTGATCAGAAAGAGAAAGATGAGATGGACGGTGATGATTGAAGGTTTAGATAAAATGGATGGTTAGGATTTGAGAGGTAAGTAGATTTAATTATAAAATAATAATATTTAATTATGATAGATCCACAAATTAGGGGTTTGGGCCAATGGGATAAGTGACACTTGTCACTCATCCATGGGTCCCACCAAAATATCTAACCAATCAGATTATGTCATTTAAACATTGCATTGATATACATGCATAGTGAAATCGAACTTCCGTAACCCATAACTGTAACAACCCGTCCGGATTAAGATAATGATTAAGGTGGGATTAGTGAGGTTTAACGGTGGTTAGTCGGTACCGATAAGGTCCTTAGCGTAGAATGACGATTTTGCCCTGGTTCGGGCAAAAACGTTGAGTTTTAGTTCGGGTGGTCCGATGAACTTTGACCGGTGACCGGGACGTAGTTTAGGACGTCACGAATCGGTAGGCAGGTGGCACGCCCGATTTCGACATCCGAGGAGGAAATGGTGATGTTCGGAAGGTTGAGGGCATAACCGTAATTTGGGTAAAGAAGGAGGAATAGTTGACTTTTTGTAGAATCGGGTTTTGGTACGTTGACCTAGGTTGGTTAGATAGATCTCGTCGTCCTGAGTCCGATGACAGGCGGCACGTATTCATCGGACTTACGAGTTGTGAGTTATGGGTCTAGGAAGTTAGTGGTAAAACCGTAAATATGAGGTAAAAAAAAGGGTAGTTTGGTCCTTCTGCACATTGGGATTTGTGCACAGAGAAAGGAAATGGACGGCTGAGATTGGGCCATGTGGGAGTGTGTGGAGTGGATTGTGACATGTGGCAGGTGTGTAGAGGATTCTGGTGGAATCCTGTACATACACGGCCCAAATAATTGGGGTGCAGCCGTGCCCGTGTTCTTGTGTGTACACAGAGAGAAACAGAAACAGAGGGAGATTGAGAGGGAAAAATTGAGGGTTGATCGTGGTTGCTGGTGAGTTCTGGTGAATGAGTGAGGGACAGGAGATCGAAGGAAAGCTTGGGAGGAGACAAGGAGGCACGGTGGCCGTGTGTGTGTGAGTTGTGAACCACGGGAAGACCAGGGGGAAACAGGAAGGCAAGCAGAGAGTTTGCGAGGAATCGTGGTGCTGTGGCCGTGTGTAAGTGCAATTGACCTCGAGAGGAGGCTGAGGCGGCGTCGTAGACTCCAGGGAGCACGGCGGCTAGCACGGTTGCAGACGGTTGCAGGTACTTCCTCATCCCTTACTCTGTTTTTCGCGTGAGTTTCAAGTCGAAAGTTGTGGGGTTGGGCGTAGAGTCGAGGGATTTGGAGGCCAGGGTGAGACTCCTGGAGGTCCCAAGAGTCGACTGTGTGTGCTGCCGTGAGGGGTGGTGCACGGTGGTGGATGGCACGACGGAGGGACCTTAGGTGCTCTGTTTTGGTCGTGGGTTCAAACGGCAAGTCGTGACGATTGGGGCTGAGTCGAAGGTCTAGGAGGGTTGGTTTAGGTTCAGTGAGGTCCAGGGAAGAGTTTGGTGTAGCCACCGTGAAGGGACGTGAGCTGGGTGGCTGGATCGTGAAACAGGGGGAGTTTGGCCGTCTGGTTCGAGCTTAAGTCGACGGGATTGGGGCAGTGTCGAGGTCTGAGGAGCTGGGGAATGGATAGATTGGAACTGGACGAAGCTTTAGGTGAAGAAAGGGAGAGAAATCGTGCAGGCACGGCGGTAAACCGCTGACGCCGGTTCAGGTTGCAGATGACTGTGCTGAACCGGGTCTGCTAAAGGTTGAAGGGCACTGTAGCAGGCGCGTGAGGGCCACGCGCAGCCACTTTGGGCGGCGCGTGGGGGCGCGTGCGGCGGCGATGGGGAAAGTGGTCAACATGGTTTTTGGTCTAGGTGTTCTAACGAGTCTATGGGAATTGGTTTCGGGTTGTTCGAACGTCGTTTGAGGTTAGTTCCGCGAGGATGACGGTTTAGGGTCTCGGTTTATTTCGTTTAGGATTCGGGGATTTTTGAGGGAATTTGGATGGATACTCGTAGATGTGTTAGTGACGTAAATTGGTGGTTGTTGACAGGATCGGGATTTCCCGAGGAAGCCGAGGAACGTGCAGGACGTTCGGGACACGATTGAGGGCTCGGTACTGTGAGTGGACCCTTTCCTTAAAATCGAACATGCATAACTATTTTCTATACTTGTTTTATATATTTGATTTCATGATTATTGGATTTATGATGTGATTTTACATAATTGCACATTTTTCGAGAAAATACGGTATTTGGCACGTTTTACGATAAAAGGTTGATTTCTGGTTATAATGTTATAGTTTTGAGATTTCAAATGGTAAATGATTTCTAATGATTATAAATGGATTTTGGAACATGATTTTGAGAAAGGGTTGGTTTTGGAATCGAAATTGACAATTGGACTTTGGTTAAAGGTTGAAAAGTGAATTTCCGGATTTGGGTTCGGAATGACGGTTCGGGATGCCGGAAGGGCGTCAGACCGGGGATTTCGAATTCGGATTTGGATATGGAAATGGACAATGGTTTTACAAAAGATTTGGATTGGATTTGCTGGATCTGGTTATTGGGTTTAAAGACCCGGATATATTTGACGGGGGACGGGCCCAGATTGAGTTTAAAGACTCGGGAGTTTAAAGACTCGGATATATTGATTTTCCTCCGTAGGCCTTGAGTTTAAAGACTCGGGAGTTTAAAGACTCGGATATGATTAAGGCCTGGATTGAGTTTAAAGACTCGGGAGTTTAAAGACTCGGATAGGTCCAGCAGGTTTGATCGGGAAATGATGATTTGAGCTTTGTGGTTTATAATACGGTTTCTGATTCACATGCTGTGGTTTTTCTAACTGTTTTATAGTGTTTCTGTTTCTTATGATGTGGTTTATGGTAATTTGGTTTATAACTGTGTTAACAAAAGTTGGTTATGCATGTGGTTTTCAAAACGGAGGGTTAAACTCGGTTTTCTGATAAAGGATTTTAGAACTTCTCTTTTATGGTCCACTCACATTTTCTGTTTTTAACTTGCCCTCCAGGTTGTGTGACAGGACCCGCCCCGATCCCACAGGGACCACAAGGGGACGTGCCCTGCTCCCGTCTGACACCCAATAATTCATACCAATTTTAACCTCAAAACATTTAAAAGCATAAATAACCAAATTAAAGTCATACATCAAATCCGAATTAAACGAATGTCAGACAAGGGATATAATCCAAAATTACAAATTTGCGAGCACGACTCTAAAGTAAACCTGCGGGTACACCGCCCAGCAGGGGTTAAGGTACGCAGAAGTAGATCTATGCCTCAGCCTCTGGTTCCTCCTCTACCTCAGTTTCCCAACCTGGAGGGGTTATCAAAACATTAAGGGTGAGTGGACCGAAACTCAAGTTTATGAAATCGTTGATAAGTAAAACATATAATTTACCCCTCCGTTTTCCAAACATGCGTGCATCATAATTCAAAATCATAAACCATATAATATGAACCATAAGGCATATAATAAAACCATAAGTATAATTTTAGTTGCTGCACTATACACTCCAAACCCGACATCCCTGATGTCTGACGTCCCTGACGTCCAATAAGGTCACAATCACAAGGCTACGCGTGCCACTCGGGTCTCAATTCCGAGTTCAATCCCCGAACCCCGTTCGGGTACAGCATCCCCGATGCTTAGCGTCATAGACGCTGGACGTTCTAGACGTCCGTGACCTCTCCGGGGTACCTCATCTGGAGGAGACAATATAATATGGAAGGATCTATACAGTGCAGTAACAAATGCATTTTATCGATATCCACATGCAAGGCACATATATATACATAGATAACATCCGAACCAATCATTAAGTTTCATCAGACGGGTCTCAAGCCCAAATACCGTGAAACGTGCCATAACCATATTTTCCATATCATCAAAACCATTATTGTTTTAGCATGTGAATAAGTATAATAAAACCAGAAAACATTTATGCACACAAGGGTTTAAGAAAATGGCCCACTCACAGTACAATCCTGCTAGAAACCGAACGTATACCCTCGTCCTGGTACAAATGTACAATCCCTGTCAAGTCCAAGTATTCGTAAAGGTCAATTTAAACCCCCAACATTCAACCATGAAAACCTAGGTCGAAACCGGCCCGGGAAAGCCGCCCGAACGCGCTTCCCAAGGCATTAAACTTTAATTTGACCAACTTAATGATCTCCGATCGACCCGAAACCACCACCATTGGATCCGGATCGTCGAAACCTAAAGAATGGTGGTGGTCCCACCAAAAACACTGTTCACACGCGCCCCCACGCGCCGGTCAACGCGTCGGTCAACGCAGGAACAGTTCCTGCTGACGTCATCGCTGACGTCACTGCTGACGTCAGCATGACGTCATGCTGACGTCATCTGACAGCTGTCAGGTCTGACATGTCAGACTCTGACAGGTGCCACGTGTCAACATCTGATTGGTCCACCACACTGATCTGTCAGGCCACGTGTCGGATCTGACATGTGCCACGTGTCAGCACGGCACTGGTCCACGTCACTGACATGTCAGTGACACGTGGCAGTCCCTGACTGGTCCACGTCACTGACATGTCAGTGCTGACTGTGCACTGACATGTGACACGTGTCGGCTCACGGTTGGTCCACGTCATCTGACAGACTGACAGGGTGCCACGTCAGCACCGCTGTCATCAGACGGGTTGACCCGAATACCTGCAACTCGGGTCGATCAGACCCGCGATCATGACCCGGTTGCCATTTCTTCATTTCTCGGTCAATTTCGTCCAGTTTGATCCCTATTTACTCGTCTTAATCCCTAGAATGGTTATGTGTAACTAGAGTTAGGTTTTAGGTCTAAGAGGTTACCTGAAAATCGACGGGAAGTCTGGTGGCCGGTTCTGTTTATCCCCTCCGGCGAGTCGACGGTTGTTCAGTCCCGGTCCTGGGTCCAAATTGGTCGTCAAGGTCTCCTAGACGTGTCCTATCAGTAACCAAACGATGTCAACGTCACAAACAGACGGTTCGAAGCAGGGAAGGAAAATGGTTACCTACGGGTTTATCGTCCAATCGCCGCCGTGTCGCCGCCGTACACAGTCAGGGTCAGTTCCTTGCCGTCCAGTCGTCACGGTGATCCCAACCGTACGTTGGTTCAAGTCCTAGATTGAAGGTTGGATGGTTTGGTGACTTGGGCTGCTCGGGTTTTCTTCACGGGTTTGAGAGAATGCCGCCGTGCAGGGCGGCCGTGGAGCGGTGGCCGGCGTCCGGGGGTGGCTGTTGGCTGCCTGGGAGTGTGAGGTTGAGTGGTGAGGGCTGCTGGTTTGGTCCCAAGTGGAAATCGTGCAAACGGTTGGTGAGAATGAACACATGGTTGCATGATTCCATGTAGTTTAATACAGAACAGGAACAAGGATCAAGGGCCAGGATTGAATCTCAGAATGAGATCAAAGGCTGAGATCAGATCAAGGGATTTCAGATCTAAGGGATGTAATTTAAAGCTGATTTAAATGTTATTTAATCCTATATTGGATCTGATCCAATCTAGCCAATGGGTGAGTGACACTTGTCACTCACTAGGTGTCCTCCAATCAGATTTCCTGAATTTAATATTCGACACGAAAACCGAGACACGAACTTCCCGAATTCACGTTTCTGACCATAACTTCCTCGTACGAAGTCCGATTTCGGCGTGCCGCCTGTCTACGGACTCAGGACGTCGAGACCTACCCAACGGTCCTTGAGTCAACTGAAAATTAGTTGTCAAAAGAAAAGTCAACATTTTCCCCCGAGAGTCCAAATTACGGTAATGCCCCTGAACTTCCGATAGTCATAACTTTTACCCTGATCGTCCGAATTGGACGTGCCACCTGTCTATGAACTCGTGACGTCCCGAACTACGTCACGGTCATAGGTCAAAGTTCATTTAGTTCATCAATCAAAAAGTCATCAATTGACCATACCATTCACAAGGGTAAAGTCGTCAAATCACACATTAAAGTACAATATTGAAATCCTCGAATTTCCGGGGTGTTACATTGTGGAGTTAGCGCAGGGTCTTGACGTCGAGGCAGTGTCCGAGGCATAGAAGGCACGTGAGGGATCCCGGAGTATTTTCAATATTTCTTTCCGCGTGCCTGTAATTATTATCGGTTTTTCTTTTTTGTGTATGTTGTACTATGCTCTATAAAACTCTAACTTCGGGATTTATTGAGTACTATCTCCTGCGTCTGACTGTTTTTGGGTCGGGGTGTCAGACGGGAGCAGGATTTACCTCGGGTTTCGGGGTGAAACCGGGGTGGGTCCTGACAATAACTATCCCATTCAAAGTTCGATTTCAGCGTGGTGTCTGTCTATGAATTCGTATCATCTCGATCTACGTAATGGTCCTCGGCCCTTGGCCATCGGACCTCATAGGTCAAAAGTCAACTATTTGCCTCATTTTAACCAAATTACCAAAGTACCCTTGAACTTCCGAACGTCATAACTTTTTCCTTGAATGTCGGAATCGAACGTGCCACATGTCTATGAATTCGTGATGTCCCGAACTACGTCACGGTCATTGGCCAAAGTCCATTTGACCGCCTGAACGAAAAGTCAACGTTTTGCCCACGCCCAAGGGCAACACGGTCATTTTGCAGCGTCCTTCCGAAAGCACCTTACTAATCACCGATTAACCTACTAATCCTTGATTAGTCACTAATCTAATGCTAGAATTCGGGACGGGTCGTTACAAGGTTGAAGGGTAGGTTCAAGTGGAGGTGAAGAGTCGGTTTGAGAGCATGTGAAGGGTGAGCTCGAAGGCAAAAAAAAAAAGGCCTTTGACAGAAGGTGGAATGGTGGTTTTGATTGTAGGTGATCAGTGGGTTTGACTAACACTGCAAGTTTTGGTTGAACCCGAGCTGAAGGCTTCGTTCCACTGTAGCTTCAAGGTAAATCACTAATTAAATTGTCCAAAATAATGAATATACTGACTGGAAAATAATCATCCTTAGTTTTAAAGGAGATAGAAAAAGCAGGAACACAAATTAGTTTTATAAGGAGAATTAGAGTTTGGTTCAATTTGTTTGGATTGGGTGAACAAATTTTGGTTTGCTAGGAGCCAATTGAGGTGTGTTTTTTTTTTGTTTTGACAAGTATGCCTATTTGAGAAGAAAAAATTGGATAAGTATGACATAAACGATAGATATGCATGTAATCAGTTGGTTCTATGTTGTAACTAAGGACCTCTAAAAGGTAGATAAGTATGACATAAAAAATATACTAATCCAAATGTGTCGTTGGATCGTGAGATAATAGCTTGAGGTCGTTGTAACTTGGTTAGTATACTAATGATTCAAACATAACCCGAAAATTAAGAGAATTGATCGGGAAATGTAAGTAAGGATGTTATAAGTTGCAACCCAATGACAACAACTTCAGGCGTGGGAATTTGCATGCACAAGCTAGCGATAATAGATTTCAAAGTGACGAGAGGACAATCCATATTGGCTATCAGTATTGGACTTGGATTGTACGGATTATGTTAACATGGGTTGGAATGTAGATGAATTGATAGATGCAGAAAGTTTGGGGTCTTAGTTTAATACATGGGCGCTTGATGGGAGTACTGAATTTGGTGTTGGAATGAAGATGAATGAATGAATACGCGAGAAGAATATGTTATAGATAGCTCATTGGGTGTCATTGGTGTCGTTAATTCTTTGCCTAATATACAAAGCAGTGATGGTTTGCGAGGTGGACATGGAGGAAGAAGAGGAGAAAGAGATAACACATTGGGTAGACGAAATTCCCGTTTAGCAATGTCAAATTATCTTCATAGCCTATATAGTATTAGCTGGAAGCCAAAATTGATGGAGAGGCAAGTATTTTGTATGAAGGCAGACCTAATTAGGTTTATAAAATTAACTGTTGTTAGATGTCACTTCCAAATAAGAACAACAAGATCAGATCCTACTAGTTTCATTGTGAAAAGAAAGGATTTGGCATCCTTATGAGGCATAAGTGCTTAGAAATTTGGACATAATCAGTTTTGGTGGTGATGTATGAAGGAAAAAATGCCTGTGATATGAGATCCATTAGCAGTCTCCATCTGAGGTACATAATTGGTTTAGTGTCGGGTCAATTAAACATAGGTTGAAGGATGCATGAACTCTTTTTATACAGGGGGAATGTCATAAACGATGTGAAGCACTGTTTTGGGATGAAACTAAGTTATTTAACGGCATGGAGAAACATGAAGCAAGATTTATAAACACTTCAAGGGAAGCCAGACGATTCCTATCCATTGCTTTCTTATATTGTCATGAATTAGAGTGCCATAATCCTACTACATTGGCTTTCATACATACGGAGGAAAGGAATTATTATAAATGTTTGTTTTTTGCTCTTGGGGCCTCTGTTGAAGGATTTAAGAGTTGGTTGCGACTAGTGCTTATCGTTGATATCACGTACTTGAAGTCCAAATACAAGGGTGTTCTATATGTTGCAACTGCATTTGATGGTTGGAATAGGGGATTTTCAATGTAATGATTCATGAGGTTGATTTTACAGTAAGTTGAGATTGGCAACTAAAAGTGTCCCAATGTTGTTGTAATTTCGAATAGGAATTACATTATACCTAATGTTATAAACAAAGTCTTTCCTTATGAAATTCACGGGTATGTTTTTATCATCTCTAGGGTAGCATGATGAGTAAGTGTAAGTTGAAAAAAAAAATAGCAATATCCTATACCAATTTGAGATGGCAGCATAGTCTTATGTTTTTTTTGAGTTTGAAAGAGAGTTTGATAAGGTAAGGAATCAAAATGTTGTTGACTACCTGCATGAGATTAGACTAAAAAAAGGTCTAGAGCTCATTTTGATGGAAATAGATACAATGTAATGATAACAAACAATGATGAGTCTATCAGTTCAGTTTTGAGGTTTGCAAGCTTTCTTCCGGTTGTGCAACTTATTGATAAGATACATGTGTGCAATAAATATGGTATACATGAGAAAAGAGAAAGCTTCGAGTTGCAATTCCATATTTTCGAGTGCACTTCCTTATTGTGTCTTGATTTTGGTGAGAAGAAATTGTCAAGTCGAGTACTAGATTGAGGGAGGGTAAACTTTGTGAAGATCAATGAAATTGAGTTCAATGTATCATACAATGATTTAGATGGTTTGGTGCATTTGGGGAACAAAACTTGTTCATGTCGAAAGTTTGATCTTGAAAAACTTCCATGTAAGCAATGCTATAGCAGTATGTATGGACAAAAACCTTTCTCAATGTAATGACCGAAAATTAAATAAAGGAAATTTCAGAAAGTAACAATGGAAATTGATGCTTTTACTCTTATATTTTTTTCAAAGTCTAGAAGTCACTTGTTAATTGGGAGCCTTTTTTTGAGTTCTTTGAGAACCATAGCTTGGGTCTCCAACCTTATGAATTCGTAGACAATTGACACGTAGAAAATGGTGATCGTACTGAGAAGTTACGGTCTAAAATTTAGAATGTTCCAGACCTTTCGTGTATGACTACTTTGAGAATTGTTGTATAAAAGCTATATCAGCTTGGACTTGGAGGTGTATTAATTAATAAGAGACATATGTCACTTACTGTTTCAGTTTTAAAAAGGGATCAACCAAGGCCACCCACCTCCTTGTTCACAGCATCTTCATCATCTTTTCTCCCAAAAACAGAGAAAATTGTGAGCCCGTGAACTTCAAATTTTAATCTCAACGTAAACTCAAGCTACAAACCATATAATTAGCTTATCCTCGTCCTCACAATTTAAACCCAACAAATTATGAAGGAAACCACTAAGGGAAACCGAGAACCAAACCAAAAAAGTGCACCTCTCAAAATTGAACTTTTTATTTCAACTCAAACACGATGAACAAAGGACACCAGTGTGATCCTTAGACCAGTGCAATCAAAACCATCTGAAAATACGAAGGAAAATATGCAGGAAACAACCCAGAACCACGCTTAAACCTAGGCCAAAACTTCCAAGTCATTGTCCTAGAAATTGAGGTAAGGTTTTTTATTTTGAGCTTGAATTCAAGTTCATGGTGATGAGTAGATAATTTTTCTTATACAAAAAATATAATTTGGTTGAAGGAAGTAGGGATTCAGGTACCATTTGCAGCGTCGAGACCTAATTTAGTCAACTGGGCCAACTTGGTTAGAGGTTGCAGGCGAGTACCACTTGCAATCGTGGCTATAGGCATATAGTGGCACATGGAGCATTTCCTCAATTTCCGATCAACATGTGTCTTCATCATTTTGATGTTACGGACCTGTTGGCTAAGGTTTCAGGTAAATCGGGCATTATTTCAAGGTAGTTTTGAGCGTCTGAATTAACGATGCAGAGGTTTAGGATGCATGTGTTATCCAGGGATTTACGAGTAGATATTTGATGTTAGTTGTAACGACCCGTCTCAAATTTTTTGGGATTAATTAAGAATTAATAGAGGATTAGTGAGACTAATCGGGAATTAATAGAGGATTAGTGAGACTAATCGGGAATTAATCGAGGATTGTCGGACATTCGGGATGAAATTACGATTTTGCCCCTAGACAAGAGTAAAAAGTTGACTTTTGACCCGGGAGGTTCAATGCACTAGGACCGAGGACTATTGCGTAGATCAAGTGGATACGAGTCCGCAGATTTTACGAGGCAAAGTTGAATTTTACGGGTCACGGAAGATTTCAGGAACTATTTACGGTGGCACATTTTACGAGGCAAAGTTGAATTTTACCTTTTAGTGGGCCCTATATATTTTAGTTAGGCCCAATAGATGAGTGACAAGTCCTTCCTTTATCATTCATGCATATCTTCCCCTTTTCTCTCTTTCGATCAACCAAACCCGAAAGCCCCAAAAATCATCCCCCTTCCCCCATTTGATTCAGTTTGAGGCTAAGAGAGTGGCTGGGGGTGAGTGAGGGACTGAGAGACGTCGTGGGAGGCTGCAGGACCGCCATGGACGGCGGAGGAGCCCAGAAAACCAAGGTAAACCCGAAAAACCCGAAACCCGTTTTTGGTTCAAAAAATGAACATGGAATTTTGGACATTGTTGAAGGTTTGGGTTGATTCTAATAGGTTCTGGGGATCAAGGCGACCTCAGAGAGATTGGTTTTGAAGGCGGTGGTGGCCTAAGACGGCTGGAATAGAGGAGGAAAAACTGGGCAACTGTTCATCGAATCAAATGTAAAGTTTTTATCATTGTGATCACTTAGATCGATTAGGGATGATTGGACGATCGTGTAGGAAGCAACGGCTTCGAAAACGGACCAGAAACCAGAGAGTAAAAGTCTGGTCAGGTTACGGGTCTGCGCGACCCGATATAGTGAACCGGGTTGACCCGGACAGAGGTTAGGGATGAGATGACGTCATCATGTCAGGTCTGACATGTTAGACTGACAGGTTTCATGGATGACGTCATCCATTGACTGCTGACGTTAGCGTTGACTTTTTGGTCAACGTTGACCATACCTTTGATCGGCACGTGGGGGAGCATGGGCACGTATTTTGAGGTGGGACTAGGACCGTTTCCAAGAATGTTTGGAGTTTTTGATTAGGACTTGTCTAGGTTGGTAGTAAACTTTGAGTGTGTTTTGGATAGGTCCGGATGACTTGAAGAGGTTGGATTAGCCCAGAGAGGCTTACAGCACGCGTATCAAGGCGTAGCTTGGACGGTCTGTGAGTGGACTTTGTTTGATGAACATGATGCATGCATAAATGTTTTATATGTGTTTATGAACATGATTTTAGATTCCATGAGTGCATGTGATTGAAATATGAATTGTTTGACATTTTCGGAGAAAAATGCGTTATTGCAAATAGTTCAAGATTTATATTTTATGTGATATTTGGGCTTCGACCAAGCTTTCTACGTGCATATGTTTTACATGATTTTATATGATTTTGAGGGTTTCACTGAGAAGCATGAAACCGAGGATTTGAGAAACAGATTTAAAGGATTTCACAGGAATGCGTGAAATCGAGATTCGAGCACGAGACCCAATTGAAAGACCTTGACTTAGCGTGAAGTCAAGGATGATTTGAAAATGTTTTGGAAATGAGAAATGGTTTTCGGATTTGGAAATATCATTTGGGCATATGACTCAGTTGATTTGAGGTTTGACTTAGAGTATAGTCAAACGTGAGATAAGTCGGGCTGTGACCCAGTTAAGAGTTTTATGAAAAATATTACGGGCATGAGACCCAGTTGTGAATTTGACAGGATTCGAGGAATCCTGGTTTATATTTCGGGCATGAGACCCAGTAGTGGATTTGATAGGATTCAAGGAAATCCTTGGATATGAAGTGTCGTTGGACACTGGATTTTCGGGCTGTGACCCATTTGGTGATATTTCGGGCTTGTGGCCCTATTGATGATTTACCGATTAGAGTCCCAGATGATCGGGTTAGAGTCCCAGTCGATGATGACATTTTGGTTAGAGTCCTAGACGATCGGGTTAGAGTCTCAATCGATAACATTCAAGTTTGAGTCCCGGATGATATGACGATCGCCTTCGGACTACAGATGTGTTCCTTCCAGAGAGGTCACGATGCACTGCCTATTTTCGAGCAACCGCTGGAGGCTATGGTCGAGGGAGGCTCAACTTAGAAGTACCGATGTTATTCTTTGAGATCGATCGATGATGTGTTCACGATGATCTAGAGATGGTCGTGGTAGGTGATGACACGACCCATCCCAATCCACCCGGAATTAACGTGGGATGCATCATGCTCCCGTCTGACATGAAGTGTCAGACAAAAGATATTATATACCTCAGCCCATATAGGGTTCCCAGAGTGCACCAAAATCGGTGGAGGAGTGCGATGTCTCGGTCTCTACTGTAGTCTGCATCTGTGATCAACCTGAAGGGCATTAAAATCATTTAAAAGCTGTGAATGGACGAAAATAAAAGAGTTCATAAAAACACATTTCATAAAGACATTTATGCCCTTCACTAAAAGTATGCATGCATCGTAACATCAGTAATCAAAATATTTGCTCAATAGACCATTAGGGCCTTAGTCCAAAAACCGTAACTCAAAACCAAGTGTGGGAACTCAACCCAAAATAGTAGAATACCAAATCCGTAAATACAAAACCAAGTGGGCCACTGCTCAAATCCATAAACACAAATCCAATCGAAAAACCATTTCATAGATCCAATAGTCCATATTTACCACATCCATCTCCGGCATCCCAGATGCCTAGCGTCCCAGACGCTTGATGTCCCAAACGTCATATCTCATGGTAATAAGTAACGCGTGCTACCCGGGGTCTCTCCGGGTCAATATCTCTGACATCCCAGATGTCTGATGTCTCAGACGTCTAATTATAGCGCTCCTGAGTCACCATACGGTCTGGTAGCTCCGTATAATGACCCCTCGCAGGTAATGCACCGTGACTTCCCCAGTGTCCCAGACACCTGGAGGAGACCATCACATATCCTCGTATCAAGATGGTATATGGAAAACAGTTTTACAAAGTCATTTCAAAACATCTCAATGGGCCATGTCCGAAATCTCCATAAAACATCACAAATCCATTTAGGGTCCCCGACCCGAAATCACGTTTATGAAAAATAGGGTGCCAGACCCGAAATCACATTTATAAAACTCAACTGGGCCTCATGCCCGATTTTGTAAACCAATGGCCCCCCGGCCCGATCACAAGATTAAAAAGGGTCTCCGCCCAATTTTGTAAATCACTGGGCCCCTGGCCCGATTACGTAATTCAAATGGGTCTCATGCCCGAATTCATCTTTCCAAAACCAAAACCATTCCATAGAACCATAATTAGACTCATAATCACATAGCCATAGCATAAACTCGTAAACCTAAAAAAGCATGTAAATACGGGGTTACCTCGAAATACGTGCAATCGTATAATCCACCAGTGCCACAATCATCATCATAGAAATCATGTATGTAAAACATATAAAATAGTTATGCATGCATCACAATTTAGAAAACGAATTCCACTCACAGACCGTCCTACGCTGCCGCCTCGATATGCGTGCCAAAAGTCCTCCCGAGCCCCATCACTAGCACCGGGACTTCCAAACCTGTCCAAACCACACTAGAGGGTTACTAACCTCTTCATTAACCTCCTATTAAAGTCCCATAATTTTCCCGATTTTTAACTATTTTTAAACTCGATTCAAAACCTTCGGACACCCAAAAACATATCGAAACGGTGTCAGATCGACACGAAACCCGTCCCAAAATGTTCGTTACATCGAATAGATTATTTCACGTGTTGAAAGTTTCCCTAAACGACCCCTCTTGAGCCCCCACGCGGCGCCCAAAGGCGCTGCGTTTGGGCCTCACGCACCGGTGAACAGTGTCACCTTCAACCTGTGGTGAACCGGGTTCACTGGTTCATACCGATTCGACCGAACCGGTGAACTAAATCGGCCGGTTCTCCCTACTCCGGCCACCAAAATCCTCCTTGTTTCTTCCTATGTCATAATCCTAATCAAACTAAGAGTTTTATGGAATCAAAAACAAGAAAAACGATTTACATCTTTACCTCTGAACGTAAACCCGTAGCCCAGATTATCCGACCATCCTCCTCGTCGATTCAGACCACCTTGTGCCTCGCAATCAAGTCCATCGTGCTCGTCTCTGTCCCTAGGTCTCATTAGAATCAAAAGGATCTCAAAACCACAACTAAAACTCAATTTTCAATATTTGAACAGAAATGGGCTATTGGGTTAAACTTACTGTCAGGACCCACCCCGGTTTCACCCCGAAACCCGAGGTAAATCCCGCTCCCGTCTGACTCCTCGACACAAAACTCAAGTAAAACTCACTCAAATCCAGTCAAACGCAGGAGTAATTACAAAATATCCCAAAATCCTTATCGTTTACAGAGCATAGCCCTACATTACAAGGAAAAAAAAACGATAAAGTACACGCACACAGAAACCTTTAACTCTCCTAGGATCCCTCACGTCACTTCTATGCCTTGGACACTGCCTCGACGTCAAGACCCCGCGCTAGCTCCACAACCTGGAGGGCAATTAAAACAGAAAATGTGAGTGGACCAGAAGGTACAAAAGTTCAAAAACCATTTTACACGAAAATCAAGTTTAACCCTCCGTTTTGAAACCACATGCATAACCAACAGTTATGAACACAGTTATAAAATAATCATTATAAACATCATAAGAAACAGAAACACTATAAAATATCTTAAGAAACCACAGCATGAGTATCAGAAACCGTATCAAAAACCATAAACATCAAATCATCATTTTCCCGATCAAACCTGCTGGACCTATCCGAGTCTTTAAACTCCCGAGTCTTTAAACTCAATCCAGGCCTTAATCATATCCGAGTCTTTAAACTCCCGAGTCTTTAAACTCAAGGCCTACGGGGGAAAATCAATATATATCCGAGTCTTTAAACTCCCGAGTCTTTAAACTCAATCCGGGTCTTTAAACCCAATCCGGCCGGTCCCCCGTCACATATATCCGGGTCTTTAAACCCAATATCCAGATCCAGCAAATCCAATCCCAAAATCATTTTCCATTTCCATATCCAAACCCGAATCCGAAATCACTGGTCCGATGCCCTTCCGGCATCCAGAACCGTCATTCCGAACCCAAATCCGGAGTCCTCTTTCCAACTTTAACACCAAAGTCCAATGGTCAATTTCGATTTCAAAACCAAAACCTTGATTCTCAAAAGCATGTTCCAAAATCCCTTGAAATCCCGAAAACATTTCCAAAATTACCCTTTTCTCGAAAAGCGTGCCAAAACCGTCTTTTTCTCGAAAAACGTGTAATAATGCAAAACCAACCAAACATATTCGATAAACATAAAATCATGATTAAAACCATAAAACAATTATAGAAAACAGTTATGCATGTTCGAGTTCAGAGAAAGGGTCCACTCACAGTACTGAGCCCTACTCGCGTCCCGAACGTCCAGCCCGTTCCTCGGCTTCCTCGGGAAATCCCGATCCTGTCAAACACCGTCAAATTACGTCACTAATACATCCACCAACACTCTTCTAAATTCCCTCAAAAATCCCCGAACCGAAGACTTAAAACCTCGGGACCCTACACATTCACCCTCGCGGAACTACACTCAAACGACTTCCGATTGACTCGAAACTAATTCCATTGAACTCACAACAACTCCTAGACCAAAAACGATGTTGACCGTTTCTCCCAGAACCGCCGCACGCGCCTCCACGCGCCGCCCAAAGTGGCTGCGCGTGGCCCCACGCGCCAGCTACAGTACCGTCTTCAACCCGTGCTGAACCGGGTTCAGTACAGTGGTCTGCACTCAGACCGGCGTACCTGGTTCTTCCTCCTCCGTCCACCAAAACAGTTCCTTTCTTCACCAACAGCATCGTCCAACCTTACTCTAAGCATTCCCATCCTCCAATCACCTCGACACAGCCTCCTACCCGTCGTCTCAAGCTCGAACTCAAACCTCCCCAAAACTCTGTTTCACGATCCGGCCACCCAGGTAACCTCCCTTCACGGTGGCAAGACCAGACGGTTCCTAGAACCTCAAGGAACCTAACCCGACTCTCCTAGACCTTCGACTCAGACTCTAGGATCACGACTCTTGGTTTGAACCAAAACGGGAAAACAGGGCACACAGAGTCCCTCCGTCGTGCCAACCTCCACCGTGCACCTCCCGTCACGGCAGCTCAACCAAATGACGCCCTGGACTCAACTAAACTCCCTAAACTCCCCTAGACTCTTCGATTCAACCTCTCAGGCCACAACTTCCGATTTGAAGTTCACGGCCAAAACAGAGCATAAACACGGGGCAATAGAAATTACCTGCAACCTGTCGCCGTCGTGAGCTCTGCTGGTAGTGGCTGACTCCTCGCAACCCGCACGACACCACCACGGTCCCAATTGCCCCGTACACGGCCGCCACCGCCACAATCCTCACAACCTCCCTGCTTTTACCCCTGGTTTTCCCCGCAGCTCTTGACACCTTCACACACAACCACCACACCATCAACCTCTCTCACTGCTTCCCTCTCACTCTCTGATCACCCTCACACACTCACAATTCATCAACACTCACACCTCCGCCCTCAATTTCCTTCACGACCTCCCTCTATTTTCTGAACCAGCATCACACACAACACGGGTGCACCCCAATTATTTGGGCCGTGCACACACTCGAACTCACCAGAAGCCACTCCACCTTTAGCACGTGTCACCAATCCTCCTCACTCTCTCACCAAATGGCTCCATCCCAGCCGTCCCTTTCCTTCTTTCTGCACAAATCCCCATAAACCCAAAAAGACTAAAATACCCTTCTGTTTAACACATTTTTACGGTTTTACCGAAACTTCCTAGACCCGTAACTTTCACCTCGTAAGTCCGATGAACACGTGCCGCCTGTCATCGAACTCAGGACGACGGAATCTATCTAACCATCCTAGGTCAACCTACCAAAACTCGATTATTCAAAAAGTCAACTTTTCCCCCTATTTTTCCAAAATTACGGTTATGCCCTCAACCTTCCGAACATCACAACTTCCTCCTCGGATGTCGGAATCGGGCGTGCCACCTGCCTAAGGATTCGTAACGTCCTCAACTACGTCCTGGACACTGGTCTACTCCTATTTGACCACCCGAAATAAAAGTCAACATTTCTGCCCGACCCAGGGGCAAAATCGTCATTCTAAGTTCCCGGACCCCTCGGGACCACCTAACCCTTGATTAACCTTACTAATCACACCTTAATCACTCTACTAATCCCAATTCTCGGGACGGGTTGTTACAATCTACCCACCTAAATAGAATTTTGTCCCCGAAATTCCATAGCTAGTCCCCGACACCTAGGGTCTCCTAAGGAACAACCTCTCCTAGGTTTCCTGTCTATCATCTCCACCTTGGGTATTTCACTCCATCCCCCACTACTGTCACCACAGCCAACCCTAGCTATATAACAACTACATGGTGTACGCAAGGGAAACTCTATGAACAGAAAACAAAGATATTATAAAATACCTCATGTCACAGTACCCGACAGAAGTCATAGAGTACCTCCTCGTATACCACCACCCATCTCCCTCGGCTACTATTCCGGCCACGGTCGGACTAACTTCACAAAGTCCTAAAGGCAAACTCTAGCTTGTGGGTTCTCTCCTTCCACATTCTCCAATCGATCAGTTATAGTTACTCCTTTCCTATACCTTCCGTCAACCTACTACGGAACTTACTATATACTCCCAGTCCTCTAGGAAACTCCTAGACTCTACCCCGAGATCCAACAACCAAACCAACAGAACAACCAAAAGTGAAACAAGTACCTGTCCCCACATCTGATATCGACTGATCCTCCTGCTGCGTCATCGAGAACACCCGGGCCTGAGATCCTGACGCTCTACCACGTCCCCTCGAACTACTCGTGGCTGTGCCACCACCTCCTCTCGTGCCCGCTGTTCCCGACGCTGTACTCTGTCCGGACTCCGCTACTCCTCTACCTACACCACCTTCCTGTGGCAACAGTGGACACTCACGTCGGAAATGACCTCGCTCCCCGCAGTAGAAACACACATTCCAGCCTGGTCCACTACTCGGTCTCCCTGTCAACGCTACCGACGTCGCACTCGCTTGCGGAGTCGGCGGTACTCGGTAACCCCAAAATCCTGAACTCTGGGCACTGCCAGGCCTACCAAAACGATCATCGCCCGACGAGGACGATCCACCGAAGTTACCTCTTTTCGGTGTCCGCTGGCTCGAAGCTCCAGAAATAGATAGTTCCCGGCGTCGCACCGGCAAACTCGCCTCAACTCGCACCGCCGCATCCGACAAGTCTCGGAGGGTAGCAAAAGATCCAGCCGTCACTACGGCTCGAATCTCACCTCGCAAACCCAACTCAAACCTACGGCACTTCTCGGCTTCAGTGGCCACAAAAGCAGGAGCAAACCGAGACAACATCTGGAACTTCCGTTCATACTCTGCCACTGTCATATTCCCCTGCTGGAGCTGCAGAAACTCCGCTTCCTTGGCATCCCGGAAAGAACGAGGATAATACTGCTCCAGAAACCGTTCTCTAAACGTCTCCCAGGTCACACTGTGAACATCCCAACCGGACAACTCGAGGGTATACCACCACTCGTACGCCGCACCATCTAGTAAAAATGCAGCCAACAATACTCGCTCCTCCGGCGGACAATGCATCACCGCAAAAATCCGCTCCAGTCTAGTAATCCACCTCTGGGCTTCCTCAGGATCAGCCCCACCACTAAAAGTAGTAGCCCCGAGCCGCTGGGCTCGCTCAATCGTGGCACTCTCCGTCTCTCTGGCTACTTCTTCAGGTTGTGGAGAGAGTCTACGTCTCGGAGGCATCGTCAACCGCACGCTGAAAGAGGCATAGAAGTAGTCAAACAACTGAAACACAACCTCACAAACCGACAGACCCAACAAACTCGACAAACCTATGCTCTGATACCAATTGTCAGGACCCACCCCGGTTTCACCCCAAAACCCGAGGTAAATCCCGCTCCCGTCTGACTCCTCGACACAAAACTCAAGTAAAACTCACTCAAATCCAGTCAAACGCAGGAGTAATTACAAAATATCCCAAAATCCTTATCGTTTACAGAGCATAGCCCTACATTACAAGGAAAAAAAAAACGATAAAGTACACGCACACAGAAACCTTTAACTCTCCTAGGATCCCTCACGTCACTTCTATGCCTTGGACACTGCCTCGACGTCAAGACCCCGCGCTAGCTCCACAACCTGGAGGGCAATTAAAACAGAAAATGTGAGTGGACCAGAAGGTACAAAAGTTCAAAAACCATTTTACACGAAAATCAAGTTTAACCCTCCGTTTTGAAACCACATGCATAACCAACAGTTATGAACACAGTTATAAAATAATCATTATAAACATCATAAGAAACAGAAACACTATAAAATATCTTAAGAAACCACAGCATGAGTATCAGAAACCGTATCAAAAACCATAAACATCAAATCATCATTTTCCCGATCAAACCTGCTGGACCTATCCGAGTCTTTAAACTCCCGAGTCTTTAAACTCAATCCAGGCCTTAATCATATCCGAGTCTTTAAACTCCCGAGTCTTTAAACTCAAGGCCTACGGGGGAAAATCAATATATATCCGAGTCTTTAAACTCCCGAGTCTTTAAACTCAATCCGGGTCTTTAAACCCAATCCGGCCGGTCCCCCGTCACATATATCCGGGTCTTTAAACCCAATATCCAGATCCAGCAAATCCAATCCCAAAATCATTTTCCATTTCCATATCCAAACCCGAATCCGAAATCACTGGTCCGATGCCCTTCCGGCATCCAGAACCGTCATTCCGAACCCAAATCCGGAGTCCTCTTTCCAACTTTAACACCAAAGTCCAATGGTCAATTTCGATTTCAAAACCAAAACCTTGATTCTCAAAAGCATGTTCCAAAATCCCTTGAAATCCCGAAAACATTTCCAAAATTACCCTTTTCTCGAAAAGCGTGCCAAAACCGTCTTTTTCTCGAAAAACGTGTAATAATGCAAAACCAACCAAACATATTCGATAAACATAAAATCATGATTAAAACCATAAAACAATTATAGAAAACAGTTATGCATGTTCGAGTTCAGAGAAAGGGTCCACTCACAGTACTGAGCCCTACTCGCGTCCCGAACGTCCAGCCCGTTCCTCGACTTCCTCGGGAAATCCCGATCCTGTCAAACACCGTCAAATTACGTCACTAATACATCCACCAACACTCTTCTAAATTCCCTCAAAAATCCCCGAACCGAAGACTTAAAACCCCGGGACCCTACACATTCACCCTCGCGGAACTACACTCAAACGACTTCCGATTGACTCGAAACTAATTCCATTGAACTCACAACAACTCCTAGACCAAAAACGATGTTGACCGTTTCTCCCAGAACCGCCGCACGCGCCTCCACGTGCCGCCCAAAGTGGCTGCGCGTGGCCCCACGCGCCAGCTACAGTACCGTCTTCAACCCGTGTTGAACCGGGTTCAGTACAGTGGTCTGCACTCAGACCGGCGTACCTGGTTCTTCCTCCTCCGTCCACCAAAACAGTTCCTTTCTTCACCAACAGCATCGTCCAACCTTACTCTAAGCATTCCCATCCTCCAATCACCTCGACACAGCCTCCTACCCGTCGTCTCAAGCTCGAACTCAAACCTCCCCAAAACTCTGTTTCACGATCCGGCCACCCAGGTAACCTCCCTTCACGGTGGCAAGACCAGACGGTTCCTAGAACCTCAAGGAACCTAACCCGACTCTCCTAGACCTTCGACTCAGACTCTAGGATCACGACTCTTGGTTTGAACCAAAACGGGAAAACAGGGCACACAGAGTCCCTCCGTCGTGCCAACCTCCACCGTGCACCTCCCGTCACGGCAGCTCAACCAAATGACGCCCTGGACTCAACTAAACTCCCTAAACTCCCCTAGACTCTTCGATTCAACCTCTCAGGCCACAACTTCCGATTTGAAGTTCACGGCCAAAACAGAGCATAAACACGGGGCAATAGAAATTACCTGCAACCTGTCGCCGTCGTGAGCTCTGCTAGTAGTGGCTGACTCCTCGCAACCCGCACGACACCACCACGGTCCCAATTGCCCCGTACACGGCCGCCACCGCCACAATCCTCACAACCTCCCTGCTTTTACCCCTGGTTTTCCCCGCAGCTCTTGACACCTTCACACACAACCACCACACCATCAACCTCTCTCACTGCTTCCCTCTCACTCTCTGATCACCCTCACACACTCACAATTCATCAACACTCACACCTCCGCCCTCAATTTCCTTCACGACCTCCCTCTGTTTTCTGAACCAGCATCACACACAACACGGGTGCACCCCAATTATTTGGGCCGTGCACACACTCGAACTCACCAGAAGCCACTCCACCTTTAGCACGTGTCACCAATCCTCCTCACTCTCTCACCAAATGGCTCCATCCCAGCCGTCCCTTTCCTTCTTTCTGCACAAATCCCCATAAACCCAAAAAGACTAAAATACCCTTCTGTTTAACACATTTTTACGGTTTTACCGAAACTTCCTAGACCCGTAACTTTCACCTCGTAAGTCCGATGAACACGTGCCGCCTGTCATCGAACTCAGGACGACGGAATCTATCTAACCATCCTAGGTCAACCTACCAAAACTCGATTATTCAAAAAGTCAACTTTTCCCCCTATTTTTCCAAAATTACGGTTATGCCCTCAACCTTCCGAACATCACAACTTCCTCCTCGGATGTCGGAATCGGGCGTGCCACCTGCCTAAGGATTCGTAACGTCCTCAACTACGTCCTGGTCACTGGTCAACTCCTATTTGACCACCCGAAATAAAAGTCAACATTTCTGCCCGACCCAGGGGCAAAATCGTCATTCTAAGTTCCCGGACCCCTCGGGACCACCTAACCCTTGATTAACCTTACTAATCACACCTTAATCACTCTACTAATCCCAATTCTCGGGACGGGTTGTTACAATCTACCCACCTAAATAGAATTTCGTCCCCGAAATTCCATAGCTAGTCCCCGACACCTAGGGTCTCCTAAGGAACAACCTCTCCTAGGTTTCCTGTCTATCATCTCCACCTTGGGTATTTCACTCCATCCCCCACTACTGTCACCACAGCCAACCCTAGCTATATAACAACTACATGGTGTACGCAAGGGAAACTCTATGAACAGAAAACAAAGATATTATAAAATACCTCATGTCACAGTACCCGACAGAAGTCATAGAGTACCTCCTCGTATACCACCACCCTTCTCCCTCGGCTACTATTCCGGCCACGGTCGGACTAACTTCACAAAGTCCTAAAGGCAAACTCTAGCTTGTGGGTTCTCTCCTTCCACAGTCTCCAATCGATCAGTTATAGTTACTCCTTTCCTATACCTTCCGTCAACCTACTACGGAACTTACTATATACTCCCAGTCCTCTAGGAAACTCCTAGACTCTACCCCGAGATCCAACAACCAAACCAACAGAACAACCAAAAGTGAAACAAGTACCAGTCCCCACATCTGATATCGACTGATCCTCCTGCTGCGTCATCGAGAACACCCGGGCCTGAGATCCTGACGCTCTACCACGTCCCCTCGAACTACTCGTGGCTGTGCCACCACCTCCTCTCGTGCCCGTTGTTCCCGACGCTGTACTCTGTCCGGACTCCGCTACTCCTCTACCTACACCACCTTCCTGTGGCAACAGTGGACACTCACGTCGGAAATGACCTCGCTCCCCGCAGTAGAAACACACATTCCAGCCTGGTCCACTACTCGGTCTCCCTGTCGACGCTACCGACGTCGCACTCGCTTGCGGAGTCGGCGGTACTCGGTAACCCCAAAATCCTGAACTCTGGGCACTGCCAGGCCTACCAAAACGATCATCGCCCGACGAGGACGATCCACCGAAGTTACCTCTTTTCGGTGTCCGCTGGCTCGAAGCTCCAGGAATAGATAGTTCCCGGCGTCGCACCGGCAAACTCGCCTCAACTCGCACCGCCGCATCCGACAAGTCTCGGAGGGTAGCAAAAGATCCAGCCGTCACTACGGCTCGAATCTCACCTCGCAAACCCAACTCAAACCTACGGCACTTCTCGGCTTCAGTGGCCACAAAAGCAGGAGCAAACCGAGACAACATCTGGAACTTCCGTTCATACTCTGCCACTGTCATATTCCCCTGCTGGAGCTGCAGAAACTCCGCTTCCTTGGCATCCCGGAAAGAACGAGGATAATACTGCTCCAGAAACCGTTCCCTAAACGTCTCCCAGGTCACACTGTGAACATCCCAACCGGACAACTCGAGGGTATACCACCACTCGTACGCCGCACCATCTAGTAAAAATGCAGCCAACAATACTCGCTCCTCCGGCGGACAATGCATCACCGCAAAAATTCGCTCCAGTCTAGTAATCCACCTCTGGGCTTCCTCAGGATCAGCCCCACCACTAAAAGTAGTAGCCCCGAGCCGCTGGGCTCGCTCAATCGTGGCACTCTCCGTCTCTCTGGCTACTTCTTCAGGTTGTGGAGAGGGTCTACGTCTCGGAGGCATCGTCAACCGCACGCTGAAAGAGGCATAGAAGTAGTCAAACAACTGAAACACAACCTCACAAACCGACAGACCCAACAAACTCGACAAACCTATGCTCTGATACCAATTGTCAGGACCCACCCCGGTTTCACCCCGAAACCCGAGGTAAATCCCGCTCCCGTCTGACTCCTCGACACAAAACTCAAGTAAAACTCACTCAAATCCAGTCAAACGCAGGAGTAATTACAAAATATCCCAAAATCCTTATCGTTTACAGAGCATAGCCCTACATTACAAGGAAAAAAAAAACGATAAAGTACACGCACACAGAAACCTTTAACTCTCCTAGGATCCCTCACGTCACTTCTATGCCTTGGACACTGCCTCGACGTCAAGACCCCGCACTAGCTCCACAACCTGGAGGGCAATTAAAACAGAAAATGTGAGTGGACCAGAAGGTACAAAAGTTCAAAAACCAGTTTACACGAAAATCAAGTTTAACCCTCCGTTTTGAAACCACATGCATAACCAACAGTTATGAACACAGTTATAAAATAATCATTATAAACATCATAAGAAACAGAAACACTATAAAATATCTTAAGAAACCACAGCATGAGTATCAGAAACCGTATCAAAAACCATAAACATCAAATCATCATTTTCCCGATCAAACCTGCTGGACCTATCCGAGTCTTTAAACTCCCGAGTCTTTAAACTCAATCCAGGCCTTAATCATATCCGAGTCTTTAAACTCCCGAGTCTTTAAACTCAAGGCCTACGGGGGAAAATCAATATATATCCGAGTCTTTAAACTCCCGAGTCTTTAAACTCAATCCGGGTCTTTAAACCCAATCCGGCCGGTCCCCCGTCACATATATCCGGGTCTTTAAACCCAATATCCAGATCCAGCAAATCCAATCCCAAAATCATTTTCCATTTCCATATCCAAACCCGAATCCGAAATCACTGGTCCGATGCCCTTCCGGCATCCAGAACCGTCATTCCGAACCCAAATCCGGAGTCCTCTTTCCAACTTTAACACCAAAGTCCAATGGTCAATTTCGATTTCAAAACCAAAACCTTGATTCTCAAAAGCATGTTCCAAAATCCCTTGAAATCCCGAAAACATTTCCAAAATTACCCTTTTCTCGAAAAGCGTGCCAAAACCGTCTTTTTCTCGAAAAACGTGTAATAATGCAAAACCAACCAAACATATTCGATAAACATAAAATCATGATTAAAACCATAAAACAATTATAGAAAACAGTTATGCATGTTCGAGTTCAGAGAAAGGGTCCACTCACAGTACTGAGCCCTACTCGCGTCCCGAACGTCCAGCCCGTTCCTCGGCTTCCTCGGGAAATCCTGATCCTGTCAAACACCGTCAAATTACGTCACTAATACATCCACCAACACTCTACTAAATTCCCTCAAAAATCCCCGAACCGAAGACTTAAAACCCCGGGACCCTACACATTCACCCTCGCGGAACTACACTCAAACGACTTCCGATTGACTCGAAACTAATTCCATTGAACTCACAACAACTCCTAGACCAAAAACGATGTTGACCGTTTCTCCCAGAACCGCCGCACGCGCCTCCACGCGCCGCCCAAAGTGGCTGCGCGTGGCCCCACGCGCCAGCTACAGTACCGTCTTCAACCCGTGCTGAACCGGGTTCAGTACAGTGGTCTGCACTCAGACCGGCGTACCTGGTTCTTCCTCCTCCGTCCACCAAAACAGTTCCTTTCTTCACCAACAGCATCGTCCAACCTTACTCTAAGCATTCCCATCCTCCAATCACCTCGACACAGCCTCCTACCCGTCGTCTCAAGCTCGAACTCAAACCTCCCCAAAACTCTGTTTCACGATCCGGCCACCCAGGTAACCTCCCTTCACGGTGGCAAGACCAGACGGTTCCTAGAACCTCAAGGAACCTAACCCGACTCTCCTAGACCTTCGACTCAGACTCTAGGATCACGACTCTTGGTTTGAACCAAAACGGGAAAACAGGGCACACAGAGTCCCTCCGTCGTGCCAACCTCCACCGTGCACCTCCCGTCACGGCAGCTCAACCAAATGACGCCCTGGACTCAACTAAACTCCCTAAACTCCCCTAGACTCTTCGATTCAACCTCTCAGGCCACAACTTCCGATTTGAAGTTCACGGCCAAAACAGAGCATAAACACGGGGCAATAGAAATTACCTGCAACCTGTCGCCGTCGTGAGCTCTGCTAGTAGTGGCTGACTCCTCGCAACCCGCACGACACCACCACGGTCCCAATTGCCCCGTACACGGCCGCCACCGCCACAATCCTCACAACCTCCCTGCTTTTACCCCTGGTTTTCCCCGCAGCTCTTGACACCTTCACACACAACCACCACACCATCAACCTCTCTCACTGCTTCCCTCTCACTCTCTGATCACCCTCACACACTCACAATTCATCAACACTCACACCTCCGCCCTCAATTTCCTTCACGACCTCCCTCTGTTTTCTGAACCAGCATCACACACAACACGGGTGCACCCCAATTATTTGGGCCGTGCACACACTCGAACTCACCAGAAGCCACTCCACCTTTAGCACGTGTCACCAATCCTCCTCACTCTCTCACCAAATGGCTCCATCCCAGCCGTCCCTTTCCTTCTTTCTGCACAAATCCCCATAAACCCAAAAAGACTAAAATACCCTTCTGTTTAACACATTTTTACGGTTTTACCGAAACTTCCTAGACCCGTAACTTTCACCTCGTAAGTCCGATGAACACGTGCCGCCTGTCATCGAACTCAGGACGACGGAATCTATCTAACCATCCTAGGTCAACCTACCAAAACTCGATTATTCAAAAAGTCAACTTTTCCCCCTATTTTTCCAAAATTACGGTTATGCCCTCAACCTTCCGAACATCACAACTTCCTCCTCGGATGTCGGAATCGGGCGTGCCACCTGCCTAAGGATTCGTAACGTCCTCAACTACGTCCTGGTCACTGGTCAACTCCCATTTGACCACCCGAAATAAAAGTCAACATTTCTGCCCGACCCAGGGGCAAAATCGTCATTCTAAGTTCCCGGACCCCTCGGGACCACCTAACCCTTGATTAACCTTACTAATCACACCTTAATCACTCTACTAATCCCAATTCTCGGGACGGGTTGTTACACTTACCCCCGCCGTGGACCACCGTTTCCCATCGTCTCTCAACCCCTCAGATCACTCCCTCACTCACGGTCTCTCACACGAACACAAGATGGTTGTGGTGGTGAGGTGATATGTGTGTTGTGTTTTGAGGGAAAAATGAAGAAGGGTGATCGAGTTTTGGAGAAGAATTATGGAGATGAAGATGATGACTGATATGAACATGAATGGTGAGGATGTGAGGGAGAGATAGAGATGGACGGCTAGGATTAGAATCAGATGAGGTGAGAATAATGGATGGTGGAGATTAGAGATGAGAAATAAATAAAATTATAAAATAATGAAATAATAATATTTTAATGTATAGATCCACTTTTTATGGTTAATGACCAATGGGATGAGTGACAAGTGTCACTCATCCAATGGTCCTAAAAATATTTGTCCAATTGGATTAAAATAATATTCTATTCGGGTCCCGAGAAGTAAATTCCTGATTTCACTCCCGTGACCATAAATTCTCTATTCAACGTCCGATTTCGACGTGCCGCCTATCTACGGACTCGTGACGTCCCGATCTACGTCACGATCATCGGTCCTCATACGTTTGACTCCCCGAGTCAAAAGTCAACATTTTTCCCACGACCAGCGGCAAAATGGTCATTTTGCACCGTTCGTCCGATTTTTCTCAACTAATCCCCAATTAGTCATTCTAAACCATAATTAATTAATATTTAATCCCGGTATTCAAGACGGGTCGTTACAGGTGATGTGTTCATGGCGACATGTTAGGATTATGAGCGGTAATGAGCTTATATTTGCACATGTGCTAGGATTGGAATCGTGACTGACACTGAGATGAGGATGGGTTGAGTTCCCATGTGTTTTATGACTTAGTTTTGGGCTGAGACTCTGTATGATTTGGTTTTTGGGGCTGAGACCCTACTGAGGTACTGGCTTCGATTGAGAAGCATTTTTCACTCGATTTGATTTGGGAAGCAATACGTCTTACTTCTGAGAAAGTATTTGAAAGGTTGTTTTATGATGCATGCATACTTTTACGTGAAGGGTATAAATGTCTTTTCGATAAACTGTTTTTATAAATCGGTTGGTTTTTATCCATTCACAACTTTTATGGTTTTAATACCCTTCATATTGATCACGGATGCGGGCTGTAATAGAGATCGAGACATCACATGCCACCACCGATCTTGGCGTACTTTGGATAACTACGAGCGGGTGACGAGTTTATCCCTAGTCTGACACGCGGTGTCAGACGGGAGCAAACACATCCCACGATAATCCAGGGGGATTGGGATGGGTCCTGTCATTCGTGACCCCCGATTGTTACTTTTGGGAGGCCAGACCACTCTAGGGATTTCAGAGGAGCGCTAGCTCGAGATTGAGTTGCTTTGGACATACTGTGAGTGGAATTTTGTTTTATAACTGGGATGGATGCGTAATTAAATATTTTGAATGTTTTATTGCTTTCTATGGATTGCAATGGTCTAAATGATTATTCTAAATGTTTATTACTATTCAATGATATTTGGATTTAGAATGATTATTCAAGATGTTGATTTCTAAATGCATGTTTTATAGGTTTTGTGGAAATAGTGTTTTGGGCTTAGTCCTGATTTGAAAATGTTTTGACTTGGATTTTGAGTCGAAGATTTGTTTTAAAATAAAAGTGTTAGATTTATTCTATAGACTGTTTTCACTGTTGACCATCCTCGTGAGATACTATAATATCTCCGACATCACCAAATCCCAAGGATATCATCCGGATGTCGTAGATCCCGGGGCTGTGAGATATTATGATATCTCTCAGACTTCACTAGATCTCAAGGATTCCACACAGAAATTGTCAGATCCTGAGGATGTCACTCAGACATTGCTAGAGTATTATTCCATAGAATCCCGAGATTGTCTACGCGCATTACAAGTTTTCCAAATGGCTGATGCCTCCGATAGTCGAGGATTAATTTTATTTGATTGTTGATATTGGTTGTATTTGATTAATTATTTTCCTTGGAACTTGTATTTTCAAATGATTATTTTTTTCCACTCACATTTTTGGTTTATTTTACTTTCCTTTCAGGTCGTTGCATAGAGATAGGGATGAATCTTGAGACAGGAGAATAATTTTATGATTACATACTCGGTGACTTGTTAGAGTAGGACTAGTGTACTTTTTGTCGACCAATTATCTAGATACTCTGTATTATCGTTTAATTGTTTACCTTGGTTAGTTTAAACAGTTAAGGCTAGTTGGTTTAATACATGATTATCCTATATTTGACAGATTTTCTCGTATTTCTATGCTAATAGCTTAAGGATATTTTTAAAACTTTGGTTTAATTTTCAGACAGGAACATACCCTTTCATAGTTATCAAAGTGATATAGGGAAGGTCTGTCAATTTGGTATTAAAGCACTAAGTTAACTTCTTGTAGAAAAATAGAGAGAGAGAGAGAGAGAGAGAGAGAGAGAGAGAGAGAGAAAGATAGAGAGATAGAGAGAGAGGGAGAGAGAGAGAGAAGGAGAGAGAGAGAGAGGCTAGGTTCTAGGAAAAACTGAAGAAGATTAATTTTGGATTTTTGATAGGTCGTGAATTAAGCATTATTTTATATTATTTTATATCCTTTATACTTGACTTTTAATATTAAAATAATAAATAATTGGAGAAAATAATATATTTTGTGATATTTTTGTAGAAATAAATAAATCTTGGAATTTGGAGTGTTTTGGCGAAAGTATCGTCCCGATCGGAATTATAACGAAGAAATTATGTACGAAATAAGAGCAGCCATCGAAAATCTCAATGAAATTCGGTGGGAGGCTACTGAACTCATACTTAAATCAGCCCAAAAATCCAATTTGTTGAAGCCCAAATTATTTGGAAGTTCAGCCCAATTCGCAGCCCAATTTACCCAGCCCAACTTCCAACGCGCAGCCCAAATCCCTCAGCCCGTTACTCGCGCCAGCAGCTGTCTACTGAAGTCCATTCTCCATGTCGACACGTGCGCACCGATTATCCCCTGCTATTGTTAATGAAAAACGTGTGAATCCCGCTTCCTCTTGTCAGTGCACGCCTGCTGACACTTTCGTCATCTACCCGCTTGTTCCCGCCGACTGACTCCAGCACGCCCAGCCGCCTGCCACCGACTTTTCCTTCTCTTCTCAGCCGTTCCATGTAGTGTCCCATCAATCTAGCTCAGCTAGGCCATGACGAATTAATTACCCCAGCTTAGCAACCTGCTGCTGCCGACTTTCCTTGCTCCATCAGCCTGTTTTCCAACACAATTCAACCCTAATTTCATCCTAAATTCATTATCTTTCATCATTTGATTGTATTTATTTTTATATTTAATTTTGGCACTCCCTCTATAAATAGGGAGGCCATTTCATGTAACAAAGGTCTCCAATTTTGTCCCCTTTGAGTAGTTTTAGTCTCTAGTTTTTTTTTTCTTCTTCTTTTAGTTTATCTTCTCTCTATTTTGTAAATTTATTTTGGGACCATTTTGTAACTTCTTTTAATTATTTATCTTAGTATCATTTTCTTTATTTTGTTCTTAGTTTCATTTTCTTTATTTTGTTCTTAAATTTTGTTAAACTTCTCTTTAATTACATTTTTATGTTTTGCTTAAGAAAAACCTAAGGTTGGGTAATTCTAAGGCAATTCAAGAGTTTTCAAGACCGAATTCCTCGAATTTCTTCTTCCATCTTCACAAGTTTCCTGCCGATATTCGGTGATTCTTGTGAAAAAACCATATTTTTCTACTTAAATTATTGTTATTGTTTTAGTTTTACTTATAATTCCATATATGTGTTGATATTTTCTTTCTAACATTTGTAAGTATGAATACAATCTCCATGTATTTTACTTTCTGAATTTCTTTTACTTCATATGTTTTAGTGCTTAAATTTCAATTCGAAGCTAAATGTTGATCTGTTGTTTGGGGCATTTAGAATAGGGTTGAAAAGATTTAATGTTTGACCGCTGTTCAACGCATTAAATCACAAATTTAAGGTAGATCATATTATAAGTAATAATCTTCTGTTCGGTGCATTTATAATATAAAAAACGTATGCATGTAATGAAGATGATGAAGGTAGGATTTCATGATTGGTTCAATATAAGCATGATGTTAGAGTGTTGGTAAAAATTGTGTTTAAATGAAGTTTATTTTAGGAGTAATTTTAAATAATGTAATTGTTAATTTTAATTTAATTCTTAGTTAGTTAAAATATAGTTTAGATTCCACTTTGTTCACACCCCCCCCCCCCCCCCCCCATCTCATTCTTTTATTCGTTTATTCTATGATTCTTTATTCTTTAATTCTTTATTATTTAATTCTTTTATTCTTTAATTAATTTATTATTTAATTAATTTATTATTTAATTCTTTTATTCATTATTCTTTCTCACTAACAAATTATTAATGTTCCCTAAATTCCCCGGTTAAGAACAATCCCTATTTATCAATACTACAACTATACAAAAAGGGTTTAAATTGCATAATACTCAAATTACGTGTTTAATTTAATGCGTAATTTGAGCGTTATCAATTTTGGATTTGGATTTATGGATGATGGATGATGATTGATCATTAATTATTAATGAAGAATTAGGGGAAATGAGATGATGATTGATGATTGATGAAGATGATGAATTGGGGAAGATAAAGATGATGAATTGGTGAAGAGGAAGAAGAGAGATGAATTAAAATTGTTCCCAAAATGCCCATTGAAAATTTGTCACATCAGATGCTAAGTAGCATTTACTATTTGCTACATACACAGTTAACTGATTTTTTGATGGAAAACCCAACGGAGATGCTCTTTAGAAATCGACATTATAGTTTGAGTATGAAAATGTAACTTTTTATAGTTCAGGTACTTTTTGAAATTGACCATATAGTTTGGGTATTTTTATGTAGTTTTTCCTAAAAAAAAAATAACAAGCCCTTATTTTTCAATACAAAGGCAGATTTAGGAGTGACATATCTTTCCTAGTTACTCCTAAGTTAATCATAATGCATTATTCTTTCCTACAATTACCGCTTATATGGCAATATATACCGATTATCTATAACTTAGTTATTTATATAAAATCTACCTCATATATTTCAGTAACCATACGTTGTTAACACAATCCATTTCTAATTTGTACACAACAACAATTCATGCCACTTCTTCCCTAAATGTCTCTGCATTTCGTCCCTATTTTTTTTGTATTTCTTCCCTGAGATTTAACAATTTGAAACAAAAATTTCTTTTTTCCTATTAATTCATTAACTTTTTCATTTATTAAGGAAGAACAATTTGTTAACTAAACAGCCGATAATCACTCAAGAATCAATTTCTAAATTAATTCTCCTTTGAATAAACCCTAGGTCTTCCAATTCAATACCCAACCCACCCTACAATAGTTTTAGGCTTCAAATTTAACATACCTTCTATCTTCTACGACCAACAACTGCCACTACTATCCGTCATTTTCACAGCTCCACCCTACGACCAACCATAAACATCAAATCATCATTTTCCCGATCAAACCTGCTGGACCTATCCGAGTCTTTAAACTCCCGAGTCTTTAAACTCAATCCAGGCCTTAATCATATCCGAGTCTTTAAACTCCCGAGTCTTTAAACTCAAGGCCTACGGGGGAAAATCAATATATATCCGAGTCTTTAAACTCCCGAGTCTTTAAACTCAATCCGGGTCTTTAAACCCAATCCGGCCGGTCCCCCGTCACATATATCCGGGTCTTTAAACCCAATATCCAGATCCAGCAAATCCAATCCCAAAATCATTTTCCATTTCCATATCCAAACCCGAATCCGAAATCACTGGTCCGATGCCCTTCCGGCATCCAGAACCGTCATTCCGAACCCAAATCCGGAGTCCTCTTTCCAACTTTAACACCAAAGTCCAATGGTCAATTTCGATTTCAAAACCAAAACCTTGATTCTCAAAAGCATGTTCCAAAATCCCTTGAAATCCCGAAAACATTTCCAAAATTACCCTTTTCTCGAAAAGCGTGCCAAAACCGTCTTTTTCTCGAAAAACGTGTAATAATGCAAAACCAACCAAACATATTCGATAAACATAAAATCATGATTAAAACCATAAAACAATTATAGAAAACAGTTATGCATGTTCGAGTTCAGAGAAAGGGTCCACTCACAGTACTGAGCCCTACTCGCGTCCCGAACGTCCAGCCCGTTCCTCGGCTTCCTCGGGAAATCCTGATCCTGTCAAACACCGTCAAATTACGTCACTAATACATCCACCAACACTCTACTAAATTCCCTCAAAAATCCCCGAACCGAAGACTTAAAACCCCGGGACCCTACACATTCACCCTCGCGGAACTACACTCAAACGACTTCCGATTGACTCGAAACTAATTCCATTGAACTCACAACAACTCCTAGACCAAAAACGATGTTGACCGTTTCTCCCAGAACCGCCGCACGCGCCTCCACGCGCCGCCCAAAGTGGCTGCGCGTGGCCCCACGCGCCAGCTACAGTACCGTCTTCAACCCGTGCTGAACCGGGTTCAGTACAGTGGTCTGCACTCAGACCGGCGTACCTGGTTCTTCCTCCTCCGTCCACCAAAACAGTTCCTTTCTTCACCAACAGCATCGTCCAACCTTACTCTAAGCATTCCCATCCTCCAATCACCTCGACACAGCCTCCTACCCGTCGTCTCAAGCTCGAACTCAAACCTCCCCAAAACTCTGTTTCACGATCCGGCCACCCAGGTAACCTCCCTTCACGGTGGCAAGACCAGACGGTTCCTAGAACCTCAAGGAACCTAACCCGACTCTCCTAGACCTTCGACTCAGACTCTAGGATCACGACTCTTGGTTTGAACCAAAACGGGAAAACAGGGCACACAGAGTCCCTCCGTCGTGCCAACCTCCACCGTGCACCTCCCGTCACGGCAGCTCAACCAAATGACGCCCTGGACTCAACTAAACTCCCTAAACTCCCCTAGACTCTTCGATTCAACCTCTCAGGCCACAACTTCCGATTTGAAGTTCACGGCCAAAACAGAGCATAAACACGGGGCAATAGAAATTACCTGCAACCTGTCGCCGTCGTGAGCTCTGCTGGTAGTGGCTGACTCCTCGCAACCCGCACGACACCACCACGGTCCCAATTGCCCCGTACACGGCCGCCACCGCCACAATCCTCACAACCTCCCTGCTTTTACCCCTGGTTTTCCCCGCAGCTCTTGACACCTTCACACACAACCACCACACCATCAACCTCTCTCACTGCTTCCCTCTCACTCTCTGATCACCCTCACACACTCACAATTCATCAACACTCACACCTCCGCCCTCAATTTCCTTCACGACCTCCCTCTGTTTTCTGAACCAGCATCACACACAACACGGGTGCACCCCAATTATTTGGGCCGTGCACACACTCGAACTCACCAGAAGCCACTCCACCTTTAGCACGTGTCACCAATCCTCCTCACTCTCTCACCAAATGGCTCCATCCCAGCCGTCCCTTTCCTTCTTTCTGCACAAATCCCCATAAACCCAAAAAGACTAAAATACCCTTCTGTTTAACACATTTTTACGGTTTTACCGAAACTTCCTAGACCCGTAACTTTCACCTCGTAAGTCCGATGAACACGTGCCGCCTGTCATCGAACTCAGGACGACGGAATCTATCTAACCATCCTAGGTCAACCTACCAAAACTCGATTATTCAAAAAGTCAACTTTTCCCCCTATTTTTCCAAAATTACGGTTATGCCCTCAACCTTCCGAACATCACAACTTCCTCCTCGGATGTCGGAATCGGGCGTGCCACCTGCCTAAGGATTCGTAACGTCCTCAACTACGTCCTGGTCACTGGTCAACTCCCATTTGACCACCCGAAATAAAAGTCAACATTTCTGCCCGACCCAGGGGCAAAATCGTCATTCTAAGTTCCCGGACCCCTCGGGACCACCTAACCCTTGATTAACCTTACTAATCACACCTTAATCACTCTACTAATCCCAATTCTCGGGACGGGTTGTTACACTTACCCCCGCCGTGGACCACCGTTTCCCATCGTCTCTCAACCCCTCAGATCACTCCCTCACTCACGGTCTCTCACACGAACACAAGATGGTTGTGGTGGTGAGGTGATATGTGTGTTGTGTTTTGAGGGAAAAATGAAGAAGGGTGATCGAGTTTTGGAGAAGAATTATGGAGATGAAGATGATGACTGATATGAACATGAATGGTGAGGATGTGAGGGAGAGATAGAGATGGACGGCTAGGATTAGAATCAGATGAGGTGAGAATAATGGATGGTGGAGATTAGAGATGAGAAATAAATAAAATTATAAAATAATGAAATAATAATATTTTAATGTATAGATCCACTTTTTATGGTTAATGACCAATGGGATGAGTGACAAGTGTCACTCATCCAATGGTCCTAAAAATATTTGTCCAATTGGATTAAAATAATATTCTATTCGGGTCCCGAGAAGTAAATTCCTGATTTCACTCCCGTGACCATAAATTCTCTATTCAACGTCCGATTTCGACGTGCCGCCTATCTACGGACTCGTGACGTCCCGATCTACGTCACGATCATCGGTCCTCATACGTTTGACTCCCCGAGTCAAAAGTCAACATTTTTCCCACGACCAGCGGCAAAATGGTCATTTTGCACCGTTCGTCCGATTTTTCTCAACTAATCCCCAATTAGTCATTCTAAACCATAATTAATTAATATTTAATCCCGGTATTCAAGACGGGTCGTTACAGGTGATGTGTTCATGGCGACATGTTAGGATTATGAGCGGTAATGAGCTTATATTTGCACATGTGCTAGGATTGGAATCGTGACTGACACTGAGATGAGGATGGGTTGAGTTCCCATGTGTTTTATGACTTAGTTTTGGGCTGAGACTCTGTATGATTTGGTTTTTGGGGCTGAGACCCTACTGAGGTACTGGCTTCGATTGAGAAGCATTTTTCACTCGATTTGATTTGGGAAGCAATACGTCTTACTTCTGAGAAAGTATTTGAAAGGTTGTTTTATGATGCATGCATACTTTTACGTGAAGGGTATAAATGTCTTTTCGATAAACTGTTTTTATAAATCGGTTGGTTTTTATCCATTCACAACTTTTATGGTTTTAATACCCTTCATATTGATCACGGATGCGGGCTGTAATAGAGATCGAGACATCACATGCCACCACCGATCTTGGCGTACTTTGGATAACTACGAGCGGGTGACGAGTTTATCCCTAGTCTGACACGCGGTGTCAGACGGGAGCAAACACATCCCACGATAATCCAGGGGGATTGGGATGGGTCCTGTCATTCGTGACCCCCGATTGTTACTTTTGGGAGGCCAGACCACTCTAGGGATTTCAGAGGAGCGCTAGCTCGAGATTGAGTTGCTTTGGACATACTGTGAGTGGAATTTTGTTTTATAACTGGGATGGATGCGTAATTAAATATTTTGAATGTTTTATTGCTTTCTATGGATTGCAATGGTCTAAATGATTATTCTAAATGTTTATTACTATTCAATGATATTTGGATTTAGAATGATTATTCAAGATGTTGATTTCTAATGCATGTTTTATAGGTTTTGTGGAAATAGTGTTTTGGGCTTAGTCCTGATTTGAAAATGTTTTGACTTGGATTTTGAGTCGAAGATTTGTTTTAAAATAAAAGTGTTAGATTTATTCTATAGACTGTTTTCACTGTTGACCATCCTCGTGAGATACTATAATATCTCCGACATCACCAAATCCCAAGGATATCATCCGGATGTCGTAGATCCCGGGGCTGTGAGATATTATGATATCTCTCAGACTTCACTAGATCTCAAGGATTCCACACAGAAATTGTCAGATCCTGAGGATGTCACTCAGACATTGCTAGAGTATTATTCCATAGAATCCCGAGATTGTCTACGCGCATTACAAGTTTTCCAAATGGCTGATGCCTCCGATAGTCGAGGATTAATTTTATTTGATTGTTGATATTGGTTGTATTTGATTAATTATTTTCCTTGGAACTTGTATTTTCAAATGATTATTTTTTTCCACTCACATTTTTGGTTTATTTTACTTTCCTTTCAGGTCGTTGCATAGAGATAGGGATGAATCTTGAGACAGGAGAATAATTTTATGATTACATACTCGGTGACTTGTTAGAGTAGGACTAGTGTACTTTTTGTCGACCAATTATCTAGATACTCTGTATTATCGTTTAATTGTTTACCTTGGTTAGTTTAAACAGTTAAGGCTAGTTGGTTTAATACATGATTATCCTATATTTGACAGATTTTCTCGTATTTCTATGCTAATAGCTTAAGGATATTTTTAAAACTTTGGTTTAATTTTCAGACAGGAACATACCCTTTCATAGTTATCAAAGTGATATAGGGAAGGTCTGTCAATTTGGTATTAAAGCACTAAGTTAACTTCTTGTAGAAAAATAGAGAGAGAGAGAGAGAGAGAGAGAGAGAGAGAGAGAGAGAGAGAGAGAGAGAGAGAGAGAGAGAGAGAGAGAAAGATAGAGAGATAGAGAGAGAGGGAGAGAGAGAGAGAAGGAGAGAGAGAGAGGCTAGGTTCTAGGAAAAACTGAAGAAGATTAATTTTGGATTTTTGATAGGTCGTGAATTAAGCATTATTTTATATTATTTTATATCCTTTATACTTGACTTTTAATATTAAAATAATAAATAATTGGAGAAAATAATATATTTTGTGATATTTTTGTAGAAATAAATAAATCTTGGAATTTGGAGTGTTTTGGCGAAAGTATCGTCCCGATCGGAATTATAACGAAGAAATTATGTACGAAATAAGAGCAGCCATCGAAAATCTCAATGAAATTCGGTGGGAGGCTACTGAACTCATACTTAAATCAGCCCAAAAATCCAATTTGTTGAAGCCCAAATTATTTGGAAGTTCAGCCCAATTCGCAGCCCAATTTACCCAGCCCAACTTCCAACGCGCAGCCCAAATCCCTCAGCCCGTTACTCGCGCCAGCAGCTGTCTACTGAAGTCCATTCTCCATGTCGACACGTGCGCACCGATTATCCCCTGCTATTGTTAATGAAAAACGTGTGAATCCCGCTTCCTCTTGTCAGTGCACGCCTGCTGACACTTTCGTCATCTACCCGCTTGTTCCCGCCGACTGACTCCAGCACGCCCAGCCGCCTGCCACCCGACTTTTCCTTCTCTTCTCAGCCGTTCCATGTAGTGTCCCATCAATCTAGCTCAGCTAGGCCATGACGAATTAATTACCCCAGCTTAGCAACCTGCTGCTGCCGACTTTCCTTGCTCCATCAGCCTGTTTTCCAACACAATTCAACCCTAATTTCATCCTAAATTCATTATCTTTCATCATTTGATTGTATTTATTTTTATATTTAATTTTGGCACTCCCTCTATAAATAGGGAGGCCATTTCATGTAACAAAGGTCTCCAATTTTGTCCCCTTTGAGTAGTTTTAGTCTCTAGTTTTTTTTTTCTTCTTCTTTTAGTTTATCTTCTCTCTATTTTGTAAATTTATTTTGGGACCATTTTGTAACTTCTTTTAATTATTTATCTTAGTATCATTTTCTTTATTTTGTTCTTAGTTTCATTTTCTTTATTTTGTTCTTAAATTTTGTTAAACTTCTCTTTAATTACATTTTTATGTTTTGCTTAAGAAAAACCTAAGGTTGGGTAATTCTAAGGCAATTCAAGAGTTTTCAAGACCGAATTCCTCGAATTTCTTCTTCCATCTTCACAAGTTTCCTGCCGATATTCGGTGATTCTTGTGAAAAAACCATATTTTTCTACTTAAATTATTGTTATTGTTTTAGTTTTACTTATAATTCCATATATGTGTTGATATTTTCTTTCTAACATTTGTAAGTATGAATACAATCTCCATGTATTTTACTTTCTGAATTTCTTTTACTTCATATGTTTTAGTGCTTAAATTTCAATTCGAAGCTAAATGTTGATCTGTTGTTTGGGGCATTTAGAATAGGGTTGAAAAGATTTAATGTTTGACCGCTGTTCAACGCATTAAATCACAAATTTAAGGTAGATCATATTATAAGTAATAATCTTCTGTTCGGTGCATTTATAATATAAAAAACGTATGCATGTAATGAAGATGATGAAGGTAGGATTTCATGATTGGTTCAATATAAGCATGATGTTAGAGTGTTGGTAAAAATTGTGTTTAAATGAAGTTTATTTTAGGAGTAATTTTAAATAATGTAATTGTTAATTTTAATTTAATTCTTAGTTAGTTAAAATATAGTTTAGATTCCACTTTGTTCACACCCCCCCCCCCCCCCCCCCCCCATCTCATTCTTTTATTCGTTTATTCTATGATTCTTTATTCTTTAATTCTTTATTATTTAATTCTTTTATTCTTTAATTAATTTATTATTTAATTAATTTATTATTTAATTCTTTTATTCATTATTCTTTCTCACTAACAAATTATTAATGTTCCCTAAATTCCCCGGTTAAGAACAATCCCTATTTATCAATACTACAACTATACAAAAAGGGTTTAAATTGCATAATACTCAAATTACGTGTTTAATTTAATGCGTAATTTGAGCGTTATCAATTTTGGATTTGGATTTATGGATGATGGATGATGATTGATCATTAATTATTAATGAAGAATTAGGGGAAATGAGATGATGATTGATGATTGATGAAGATGATGAATTGGGGAAGATAAAGATGATGAATTGGTGAAGAGGAAGAAGAGAGATGAATTAAAATTGTTCCCAAAATGCCCATTGAAAATTTGTCACATCAGATGCTAAGTAGCATTTACTATTTGCTACATACACAGTTAACTGATTTTTTGATGGAAAACCCAACGGAGATGCTCTTTAGAAATCGACATTATAGTTTGAGTATGAAAATGTAACTTTTTATAGTTCAGGTACTTTTTGAAATTGACCATATAGTTTGGGTATTTTTATGTAGTTTTTCCTAAAAAAAAAATTACAAGCCCTTATTTTTCAATACAAAGGCAGATTTAGGAGTGACATATCTTTCCTAGTTACTCCTAAGTTAATCATAATGCATTATTCTTTCCTACAATTACCGCTTATATGGCAATATATACCGATTATCTATAACTTAGTTATTTATATAAAATCTACCTCATATATTTCAGTAACCATACGTTGTTAACACAATCCATTTCTAATTTGTACACAACAACAATTCATGCCACTTCTTCCCTAAATGTCTCTGCATTTCGTCCCTATTTTTTTTGTATTTCTTCCCTGAGATTTAACAATTTGAAACAAAAATTTCTTTTTTCCTATTAATTCATTAACTTTTTCATTTATTAAGGAAGAACAATTTGTTAACTAAACAGCCGATAATCACTCAAGAATCAATTTCTAAATTAATTCTCCTTTGAATAAACCCTAGGTCTTCCAATTCAATACCCAACCCACCCTACAATAGTTTTAGGCTTCAAATTTAACATACCTTCTATCTTCTACGACCAACAACTGCCACTACTATCCGTCATTTTCACAGCTCCACCCTATGACTCCTCTCATCTTACCGATTTCGAGACTCGAGACCTCTCTCCCTCTATCTCTCTCTCCCTATCTCTCTCTCCTCCCCACAACCCCCCCCCCCCCCCCCCCCCCCCCCCCCCCCCCCCCCCCCCCCTCCCCCCCCCCCTCCTTCCTTCGTAACTTCAAACCTTCCTACCTCCATCTGTCCTTCTTTCTGATCGCACACACTATTACTCTCATATCTCGGCTAATAGATTTCACATACAAGTCATTCTCCTCTTCTCTGCTCTTCAGTTTCAAAAACAAGTAACCAAGTGGGTTTTTGGCTTCTCCTCTTTTTTATTTATACTTGGGCCAAACGTGTAAATACCCGATTTTCATTTCTTCTTTCAAGATAGAATATGGAAAGGATGGATTGATGAATATTTTTTTTTTGGGAATTAGGGCCAGTTTGGGATTGTTGTGTTTTTTTCGAAAAACTGTTTGATATATAGTGATGGTTGATTTTTTTTTTTTTTAAGATCAAACTGTCTGATATATAGTGATGGTTGATTTGATGCTAGCTAATTAACTCATGCGTTCATCAATTTTACTACAATTAATCTCGTATTTAAATTCTCTTTCATGCATGAATAAGTATGTTACTCACCATTGCGCATGCCATAAACAAATTAAATACAATTAATATATATTAAAAAAAATTCTGACACAAACAAGTGAATAGTATATTATAAGAAGTATCATACTCTCTTATTATCCTAGTTTTGAAAACCTAAATCGCCAATTAAAAATTAACCACCTCGTAAATGGCATCATTTTATTTCGATTACTATTATTACTACTATTACTATTACCTGTTACTATTGGTAGAGCTGTGCAGCCTTTTTGCTTTTATTATTGTTTTTATTTTTGTAATACAAACCCACTTTATCGGGTCCAACGGCTGAAAACCACGACAAATTTGCAGGAATTTTTCATGTTAGTGAGTGTCATTATCATTTCTATAATATTAATAAATACTATATTTCTCGCTCATTATTGTGATTTAATAAGGATGAATGTTCGGATTAAAGTATTTTGTGGGGTTTGGTTTACTTGATTAAAGAATTAAAAAGTTGTGAAACAAGGCGTCCTTTCCTTCTTGTGACTTCTAAATTCCATTAATGTCTCGCTCACGGATGTAATATAATATATATATTTCTATTATATTAAGTGGATTAATGTAATTGAATATTCCACTAAATTAAAATTTAATAGTTGAAATATTATTCAGTGTATTAATTATTACAAATATATGTATAAAGTTAAAGTACTGTGTTTATTATTATGGACCGCAAGTTTTGATAGGGATTTAAATGGTAACCACACCCAAGAAGTCAAATTTGATATCTTGGTTTTTCTTCCAGGAATTTTCTGTAGTGTTTCTTCTTCTTTGGGGTATTCCTTTTAACTTTACAGGAAGAAATTAGATAATTAATAATATAGGCCTTTGTTTTTTAAGTTGATTAATGAAAAGCTAGCCCTGATCATCAGAACTGTGAATGTCTGCTTAATTTGTTTGCTGGAGTTTGTGTATGTCTGGTTTATACATGCTCATGAAAATTCTAATATACTATATGTATAAAGCTAGCCAGACGTGCCTATGATTTTATTATGACCAAGTTTACATATTCCACTGAAATATTTATCGATCACCTTATATTATTCTAAAACTACAAAATTTTATACATAAATTATGGAAGCTGTTATTGACGTACTTTTTTTCGCTGTTATTGACATACTTAATTAAAAATAGAATATGATAATTACTCTTTTTTCAGTAGGTAAAAAAATTTCGTGAAATAATATAATTAGTAAATTAATCAATTTAAAAAGAAGTTACTATGTTTATAAATTTAAATTCGAAAGAGTTGGTCTAGCAAATGGGGCCAAACATTTTGGATCACTAAATTTCAAAATATGTCAACAGATTCTAACAAATGAAGACCATGGCTTACCAAACATTTACTACAAATTTCCAAATGTCAACACAAAGTAAATATTGTAATCCAAAAATTTTCCTCCATATATATATATTTCCCTTTACAACTGTAACCGATCGACTATTGTACTAATTGTATCATCTACTAATGTTTTCCGTTAAATATTGAGCATTTTTACGATTCATCTCATAACTATGACGTTTTTAACTTTTCATTTTCATTTTTTTACGTTTGAGATATGATGACATGAGGAATCAAGAATAACAAAGGAATATATAATATTGTGAAAGATGTGAAGTATATATAAGAAAAATCAGACTTTTCAATACTTTCTACATATTTTATGCGCGAAAAATGAAAATTGAAAACAACAAACAAAATGGGATCAAACGAACCCTTAATCAACATATAAGTCCTAACTGAACAGGAGCCCAAGATAATTAATTAGGTTAGGCCGGGATGGTAGAGTGGTAGACACACACATATATATATATATGCTGCTAGCTAGCTAGACTTAAATAATCATTCTGATAATCCAATATTAAGTCTCATCAATCACATGACTATGACGACTCGGATTACATAAGACTTAGAATCATATATATATATATATATATATATATATACAAAGCTAGTGATAGAAGTTATATATATTATTGTTTATATATATGATCTTATTCGTTAGCTTAATCTGATATTATTATAAATTAAATGTGGTTGAATTTGGAAAGTAAAAAAGGAAGCTTGATTAGTTATAGTTTGGGAGTAATAATCAATTAATAAAGTAAAGGTGGTAGTTAAACGTACAATAATCAAAGGACTAAAAATTAAGAAATCTGCTAATTAATTAAGTAACATCTATGCCTGCTGTATTCATCATCCAAAAGAGATTACTGCAGATGAAATTGATCGAATTTAAAAGGAATACACTATTGACATCCAAGGCTGAAAGCACATGCAAATCTATCGACCGACGAATTGATAGTTATTACATATATATAGACTTGGTATATATAGTACTTATATATTTATATATGTACTCTGGAGACTGGAGCTTGGAGCTCCGAGCTTGTTAGGTAACAATCGGTGTCAAGGCCACATATATCGAATCATTTCATGATGAGAGATGCATCAGTACGTATATCAAAAGGCCAAATTATGTCTATGATCAATGTTCTAATTCATTATACTTTCTCTTATATGCAAATTATGTCCGTGATCACTTCGAAAGTTGGTAATTTAACAAAGACTTATCAACGATATGATTGATTTAATCGCGAATTAACCCAAAAAAAAAATCAGATTGTATATATATTGATAAATATATCATTTGGTAAAGCTAGCTGAGGATGAAAATGTTGTCGATCACAGTCAACATTGTTGGCTATACATTTTGCCATTTTGGGTCATCTGTTCCATCTATTTATGGATGCATTGCATGGGACCATTATTCTATCTCTATACACATATTAGTGCTTAACTGATTGGTGCTATTATATATTGAACCAACTACACTTCACTAAATAATATCATAATTTCTTCTTTCATTTTTGTAGTCTATTATTTAAAAATTATCTTTACAAAAATTCATCCAATTTTGTAATAATTTGACCGTATAACACAATAGCTAAATAAATCGACAACCATAGTGAGTCTGATAATATAAGAAATATTCTTATTAATAATCAAATGACTAAACAATTTTTAATTTGGATGAATTTTTGTAGGGATGATTTTTGAAAAATAGTATATGAGCTATAAATTAAATAGCTTGATTGTAAAATTATTTCATAGAATGGTTCTAAGCGACTGGTCTGGTTCCAAGCGTATTATATGGAACCATCAGCTAGCTAGTTATAGAGCACTAATTACTATATATATATATATATATATATATATATGTTTTGTTTGTAGAGAGAGAGAGAGAGAGAATATTCATCCATGCATGTAATAAAAAGCCCTAGTAAAAGTTTATATGGATCAGATGTAGCTATTTAATTACACGAATATAAAGCCCTAGTAAATATTTAAAGCTGACAATGTATCATGTTCAAAGTTCGAATCATACTAAAAGTCACACGAAAAAGGCCCTCAAACTCTGAAATTAATAAGGCCACTTGTATAATATTAATTCTTACAGAGCTCATCAGCTACAAGGCTGTAACTTGTATGCTATGTGTGATGTATGTATAAAAATAACCTGGAAATGATGAATAACTAAGCACAAAGTTCTACATAATAATAAATTGAGATCAATGACAATAATTTTCGAGCCTAATTACGATATACATATAAGCCAAGATCAACCTTATGCATTATTAATATTATGTTCCAAGAAACTAGCTAGCTGTATAGGTGCCTTCATCTATATATATTTTGGTTTCAATTCAGCATTGTCACCAACATATACCTATATATAAAGCATTTATATATTTATATATTAAGCATAAAATAATTACTTAGTTAATTTTTAAAAAAAAAAAACAGAAAAAAAACATACCAATACTGTCTTTCCTGTATTCGTAAATTTCTTTGAAGCAATGCATGCTTATCATCATCTCCACCCATCTCTACCTACGTCATCAACAGAGGCAACATACAAACAGGCAAACATATATATATGTTAATCGGTCTTTCAATGGGAAAAGATTCGGTCATTACCAGTGGAGGCTTCAAACTCGAAAATCTCTGCTAGTTCAACATAAATTTAGAAAGTATATGAATCTGAGATTACAGTAAAGGATTAATTAGCTCGATATCGATCATATCAATGAAGCATCAATTAATTAACGGGACAATCTTGGAAGAAAATAAAAAAACCTAAAAATGAGTTTATTAGGGTTTCCCTATTTGGTGCAAAACATCACCACCTCCCCTATTGCTACCAAATATCTCTAAATATTACAATCAAATAATGTACATGATGATCGTCACCATCACTTTAATTCATTGGACACCTGCTGGATATATAACTACTACTCAACCCTCCGTTACTGAAATTCAAAAACTCGTGAGGCACGGATCGGTCCATGCCTATTTCGTAGTCGTTGGAGGAGCAAGAGGCCGCAGCGGCCGCATCATGATGTAGAGGAGGAGGACAAACCAGCACCTCCCCCCACCCAATGCTTTCACCATTATTCATAACCATCATGTCTGCTGCTTCCCCATACAAGAATTCCAACCCATCCATGCCCTTAAACTGATGCTGATGATCAGTCACATAATGACCATTTTGTCCCTGAAACATGTGCAACCCATCTCCAACATCTCCAGTACTGTTAACCATGTAATTATGGGTTTGTGCAAATTGATGATGAGATTGAGGGTTAACAATGTCAGAAGAGTGTTGATCACCATAAATGACTTGTTGATGAGTATAGGGAAGAATATGATCAACTGGCGGGAGTACTTGAACATTATTGGTGGGCCCATCTTGGATTGGTGGATGAACAATATTTCTTTGATCATGATGAACATCTGAATTAAATCTTCCTCCCAGCTTAATGAGCAGCTTCCGGATTGACGTGTGATCGTTAAAACAATATTGTTGTTGTTGGTGGTGTTGGTGTTGGTTTGATGATGAGGAGGAGGAGTAGGGTAACACTGCTGGTACTGCAAGCACTGGAAGCTCCGGCCAGTAAGGGATTTGATCATCTACAGCTGCAGGAGCCATGGAATTAGGATTACTCCCACCACTACTCATCATCCCTGATCTTTTTGCCATGTCAGCTGATTGTTTCATAAGCCCTGATCTTCGAGCTTGTTGGTGTTCTTTCCGCTGCTTCCCCAAAAGCTTTTTCTTCAGCCTTGTGTTCCAGTAGTTCTTTATATCGTTGTCAGTTCGTCCTGGCAGCTGTGCTGCAATTATAGACCACCTACAAATATACGTATACGTCTTCAGGGCCGAATATTGTTGTATATATATATATATATATATATAAATTAAAATTAGAAATTAGGCGATGATCTTAATTAGTTAGGTCGTAGATGGATATATAAAGCTAACTGGATTTAGGAAATTACAAAAATATAAATACCTGCTTCCAATACTTATGTAAAGGCTGCAAATGATGCTATCTTCTTCTTCAGAAAATCCTCCATGCTTGATGTTTGGGCGGAGATAATTTAACCATCTAAGTCGGCAGCTCTTCCCACATCTCTTAAGCCCTAATTAATTTATAAACAAACAAATTGACAAACGCTTGATTTATAATTTCATGTCACAATAACACCTTCTAATTAATTTGAGATAACATGGCATTAATTAGAGGTTTAATTAGAATAAAATATATGAAGGGAAGAAGAAGAGAGCTAGATTGACGATCGATTTACCGATCTTTTGTGGCAAGGCGATCCAGTTACCGCCGGTGCCATGCTGGTCGATGTAGGACTTAAGCTTGGCATCTTCTTCAGGTGACCATGGACCTCTCTTCACGTTGGCTTTGTCGCAGCAAGGAGCTCTCCCCATCTTGTTGTTTCAGTTTCTTCTTTTCTTTTCAACCTATTTGAGAGCTCTAGGTATAAGCAAGATACCTTGATGTATATATTTTAAACAATTTAGTTAATTAATTTTAGTGAGAGATTAATTTTAATTTGTAAATTAATAAGGGGAGGTGGGATGAATTTGGAAAGGGATAAGCATGGTTCCCGGAAAGGGGCCATGGTGGAATTAAAAAAGGGTGTGACAAAAAGAAGTGTCTTTGAATAGAAAATGGGAGGAAATTGAGTGTGCCAGAATGGAAGCAAGGATTTTCTTCTTGTCTTTCTTACTCCAGAATCATTTTTATTTATATCACATCAGTAGATAATGCATCAGGATTATTATTATATATGGATTGACGATTTTATTGGGACTATAATTCCAACGAAATCCTTACCGTCTACTAGCTACTAATACTGCGACAATACTTTAATAATTTGGACATGTTATTATATATAATACAATAATACCCATATATATACTCATGTTTTATTGACTATTCCCTCAAATTATTTATACAATGTTTTAAGACAATTAGCTATGTCGTATCCATCATCTCAATATACGTACATAAGTTCTTTATATTTATATAAGTTGAATATAATTTAGGAACGTAAATGATAGCAGTAGTACTGCTAACTAGTAGATCATAGTGCTCATATGCATACGTACGTAGTATATATATGAATATATATAAGCCAGTGCGTTTGAATTATTAAGTTCAAATGATTCTTGCATAATTAAATCAATGTATTGTTTAATTTAGTCTTAAAAGGAGAATAGTACCTTCATGCCAAAGGTGAATTTAGGTTTTTTTTTTTTTTTTTTGGAAGGGTCATCACTATACGTAAGAGCTATGAAATTATTTTAAACAAAAAAATATATATGCCTAAAAAATAAAATGATGCTATTATATTTTAAACTTCATAATTCATTAAATTCTAGCTTCATTTGTCTCTCCTCTCAATTTAAAAAAAAAAAAAAAAAAAGCATACCAAGGGAGAGAAAGGAGAAGATTATCCACTTCCGATCATGATCCCCTCCCACTGTTTTTCTCTTTTAATTTCTTGTGAGTTGTATTAAGAGTCCCATGTGATGACTATTCGGTTTGAGCCATATTCAGATTTAATTAGTTACCCCATCATTGTTATTTTACTTATTTTTTTTCAATCTATCCATGTACCCAAAATAATCTTTTAAAATTTATTTGTTTTTCCCAAATCTTGTTCTGTTTTATTGTTGGAGGAGTTTTTCGTAATATTTTCCATTGATTTTAGTCATAGTAGCTAGATTATGACTTTTGATCTTTTATTTGCATTTATGCGTCACTGGGTCGCTGAAGATCAATCCTTTCTTAGATATGTCCTTACTTTAGTTACATGTTTTTTAAGACCAGATGTAATGAGTTTGATGGCAGTACATTTCTTTGATGTAGATAGTATATTTAGGGTTATGTACTGTTAGGTTTTTGCAGTTGTTTTGGGTTTTATGGGCTTGGTTTGTAAAATTTTATAATGTTAGTGATCAATGTGGGTTTTTTTAGTTGTTTATGTACTATTTTTGTCCGTATTAGTTTGTCGTATTGACTTGTGGATCTTAATATCATAACTTTAATTTGATGATATATATGTTGTACTTTATTATAATACAATGATATTAATTTTAATAAAAAAAAATTCATAATTCATTAAAGAAATAACATTACAATCTATTATTCTCATTACCAGTTTTCATACCTGAAATTGTAGCACTATAACTTGTTTATGATCAATACAAACAAAAATGTATAACTTAATTGTTTATGATCAATACAAACAAAAATGTCCATCCCTATCAATAATATACACGATATAAAAAAATTCCTGATGAACTTTGAAAATTTTGGTCATTTGTTGTTTATTTTGGAGATTCTTATGAGACATACATAAGTATAAAACGTCCACTCTATATGTTAGGTGTAGTTCACATCTTAAAAATTGTTGCTGTCTTTCACATTGTAAGTTCCATTATTTTCCAGGCTAAAAGTCAGCATTTACACTTTATAAAAGGGGGAAAAAAAAAGCAAATTAAAAACCATGTCTAAATCAACTGGTTTAGGGTTCTAGAAACAAAATGGTCTAGAAGCTGCCAAAGATTTAGACAATACATGATATATAGGGTTGAGATGCAAGGATCAACTGCCATTCTTCCATATCAACTGATTTAGGGTCCTATATATATTGGAAGCAACGATCGATTTTCTTCTAGCTACATACAAGGACGGGACTATGCCTAGGGTTGGGACGGCTATATATATATATATATATATATATATATATATATACATACATATATATATATAGCTCATTTTAATTTTAATTTAAAAATATGTATTGAATTGTTTATATTAATTATTTAATGATTGTAAGAATTAATCTAGCTCATTTTAGAAATTTAACTCACCCGAACCTATCTTAATTAGATAAAGTTAATATAACTGAATCTTAGATAATGATATTTATATTAGCATTATTAATTAATGTTTGTTGATTCACTGTTCTTATTGTATTTTTTTTTCTTTTTAATATTAATTTTTTTTTTGTATAACGGAGATGTATTTGAAGGGTAAAATATTATACTAGGTACATATTTTTATATTTACTAATAAAATTTATGAGCATAAAATAATTATTAAATAAGTCGATACAGAAAGGGATAGATCGAAACATTAACAAACCTAACTAATTTAAATGCGCTGGATCTGGCACAAGCTGTTTGACACCTCTAATCCAAAGGAAAAGTAAGAAAGAAATAGTGTCAAATGTTACTAATGTTCCTTTTTGGTAGGTGACCAAATGACCAACAAGAGAAGAAGAGATCGAGCAAGAGAAATATAGACAAACCAATTTGACGATATTGATGGTTTCTTTATTCATTAATTATTCAATCCCGTTCACTTCCCTTCCCCGCCCAGAAATTTATTTCACGATATACATTTAACTACCAGCAGTGACCGCGACCACGCAGCTATATCTATATGTTTGTGGTTCCACTTGGATAGGGAATAAGCAAAGCATGAAGCGCATGTGTATTATTTAGGGTTAAATTAATTTGATAATTGGTTTGGTGAGCAGAATGGATTAGATATTGGATAATTCATTAAATTCAACGTATTTTCAACGTAAGAATGGATGTATTTTTTTTTTTCTAAAAAAAAGATGTGTTTTTATTATAAGGTAATTAGAGGAGGTATAGATAGAAGAAAATTTATTCAATCTAATCGATCCCAATAATATATAGTTGGATTAAAAAGAAAAAAAAAAGTTTCCCGGCCTTTTATGTTTAGTTAGCTATTCATATTTAATCCGCTTATACTAAAGGAGTGCAATTTTGTTCACCATTGAAAAATGATGGTGATGCTTAATTACCATATATATGCGGGCAGTATTAATGCGTCTCTTTTCTTTTATACAGTTTAATTTTAAAATCTCAGATAATAGATATATAATTTATTTTAGACCTAATAATACTACGGTTTGGTGGAATCGATCTCTCATTACTTATTGTGAATAATTAAAATCTTTTACATCCAACTCTTATTTCTAAATAACGATGATCATATACACATGTACATAGAATTCTATACCTAATAATGGGCTCATAGTGTGAAGTTTGATATATAAACAAAGTCGATTAATTAGTAATAAATTAAATGGTCAAGGATTCTTAATAAAGATGTTGTTTGTCATTACCAAGAAAGAAAAGTAATTGAAAACTGAATAGCAAGTTTTTTTTTTTCTAAGTGATGATGCAATTAGGCTCTAGCTACTTTCGTCAACCAAATATTTGGACTTTGTAATTTCGGAAGGAAAATTAAAACAAATCCATGGGAACTGTTTACAATCCCAGACACAATTAAAGTTGGTAGGGGCCAAGCTAGTGTCAAGTCATTGGCGTCATTTGCTTGACCTTTGTCTTTTCGTTTGCTGCTCATCTCTGTCTCCAGGCTTTCTTATATACTATATTCTCCACCACACAAATCAAATAAACATCCATTAAGCAGCACATAACCACCCATCCAAGCCTCCAAGGAATCAGCCTATATATGCATCTACCCATATTTCTCTTTATTTGTTTATGACCATGCTCGATATACACATGAATTATATATCCATCTCCTCTACATTATTATATATCCATCCATACAAACTACCTACATAATTATTACATAAGATCTCAATTTTGAATCAGTTCACTATAAATCTCACGATAGTCAATACAATATCTTTTTTTATTATATTTCTAAATTTCAATAGTTGACATAGTATCATAATTTAGTTAAAGCATACGTATTCTTACTTGAACTTTACTGATCATAGTTTAAAATATGGAAGACAAACGTTGTAATTGTATAATATCTCATACCTAGTACAGCTAGCTGAAGCCTGAAAGCGAACTTCCTTCACCGCGCTTTATTATTGTGATCAAATTGTCCATACTTTGACAAGAACATAAGAAGTAGAATATGCATGTATATTTTAATTTGATCGAGGGTGAAAGGACAATTACTTCTATCCCGACGCAACTTAATTATATTTGTTGTGTGTTTGTCAAATGCCAGTTACCAACCTTCAAAGTTGTCAACCTCTTTTATACGTACCGTTACATGTTTGAACAAAGGTCCTGTGATAATTACAACGTGCATGGATAAATGTGAAAAAACCTTGTGTTTAAGAAGATTGGGGAGTTAATTAATTAGCTGAAATACTAGATCTTCAACTAGGCTTGGTTGCTTAAACCTCAAAACTCAAATTGGAAGGAAGAGTTAGAAATCCTTTCAAAACTTTGTTGAAAAATTGAGGCTACGAAAAAAAATATAGAAGAATTGAGGCTACAAAAAAGAGAGTACATTTTGTGACAAGTTTATATCATTTTTTAGAGTTCCAATTTAATTTTAGCTCAATTTAGTTGTGGAAAGAAAAAAAGAAGAAGAAAAAAAGGGACATGGAGTGATACACCTTGTATCCGAAAATCCGAATCAAAATTTAGAAATTTACAATTTTACCACTACTTGTGCATTTAAATTGTTAGTTGGGCTTGAGTTTGATTGTTTAACCATGCTGAGCCTGGAGAATTTTTATTTTGGTGGCCCAAGCCCACAATATAGAGCTACAAGTTTAGTTGGCCCTATTTCCCATCAATTGAGGCCCAAGACTTATTCTAACCCATTAATGTAGAATTGGCTCAAGTCCATAAAGTATTATCCAAGCCCAAGTGGAGATTTTAAAATGAACCCATGTGAGGGACACTTGGAAACATGCAATTGTGGAAAGTATAATCGCACCCACGTGTATGGAGATGATGACTTTGAAGGGATGAACAGAAACATGGGAGATTTTCCCTCCCTACACGTACACACCTAGAGAGGAGCTTGAACTGCGTCCCTCTCCCTCTCGTTCAGTTATGCTTGAGCAGGAGTTCGACAACCATCCATCGAAAACGGTGATGCCCATCGCCTTCCTCTGCACACAACCGTGCTCTTCCCCATCGCCCCCCCCCCCCCTCCTCATTAATCCTTCCTCTCGACCGCTTAGGCTACCTGTCACCCCGTGCGAACTTTCATTGTCGACCCTTTGGGAAGAAAGAAACAGCGAGGAGCTGTCACGGTGGTGGTACCGATGGAAACCAGCAAGGAACCTACCTACCTTCGAAACTAAAATGCTCAGTGGCATTAACCTAGCTCGTTCCTTCATCATAAGCCCACTGACATGGTTGAGAGCCACCAGACGCAATCGTGCGACAACAGTGTCGTCTGACTCGTTAACGACCCGAGATTCAACCCGGTGAGGTTTGGGTTGAACGAGGAAGTATCTTGAGTTTCAAACTTCATTTTCCACTTTGCCTCGATGGGAGCTAATTGTAGGACTGATTTTCATGTCTGTTTACGAGCAGCTATGGCGGCGAAGGTGACATTTGGAAAACACAGGGCCGCTGGAAATGCTGACACCCGCGACGTTTGAGGTAGGATTTTCACTGGAAAATAAGTTAAATGAACTCCACTTTTCACTGTGATTCTAACCTTGTTGTTGCATGTCGTTTTCGTGCGAGAAATGGTGTGACGACCTCCTTGGAAAAACTCAGACTCGTAGCTTCCCGACCTCTTTCTAATCACGGGAGGTAATTTCTCGACTCAATAACTTGATATTCAAAATCCTTGCATTGAGAAGATGAAGATTCATATATTCCATGTCAAGTTTGGTTAAGAATTGAGGGATTTGAGCCTCGCCAGAAAACTAGATTTCCTGGCTTGATTTTCCAGATTCAAACCGCCGTCTGCGGCGGTAGCCCTCACCATTTGGCCCAAAAGCCCATGGGCTTATGGGGCCCCCGATAAACCTGATGGACAAAAGTCCGGCCCGACCCGAGAGTTAGCGGGCTGGGCTTGGGTTTATGGTGTTCAAACCCGATAGGCCCGAGCCCGATAAAACCCGGTAAGCCCAGCCCGACCTGCCCGTAATAAACTCGGCCCATAAGTCCGAAAATATAAAATACTTATTATTTAAAAATTAATACTCAACACATTCCTAATACTAATATTTTCAACCCAAACCCAAATCTCAGCTCTAAGTCCACCTAATTTATTTTAAAAAGCCCAATACCCAATACAAACCCTAACCACTCCTCCACCTACTTAATAGGCCCAACGTTTTTGCACCCCTTGAGTATTTTATTTAACGAGGCCATGTGTTTTGCACCCTTGAGTATTTTTTTTCATTGTTAATATTTTTTTTTTCATGCATATATTTTTTTGTAACTTTAAAATTTGAAACATAGTTTATTGCAAAAACCCACGTAAGCCCGATCCAAGTGGGCTTAATAGGTCCGACCCGAAAAACTCGATATAAACCCGGCCCGATAAAGCCCGTGGGCTCTTTTTTATGTCATTAAGCCCGCCCGCCCCGCAAATTTAAAAATTATTTAATAAGCCCCGCCCGGCCCGGCCAATGCCGAGGGCTATGCGGCGGAGCTCCGGCGAGAATGGTCAACTAACGGTCAACGCTGTTAGTCAACATTAGTTAACCGTTAATTCTAACAGTCAACTAATGGAATATTCCAAGGGAATATTCTAAGAGAATATTCCAGGGGAACATTACAGGAGAATATTCAAGGTAATATTACAAAGGAATATTCGAGGGAATTTTCCAAGGAATATTCTGTAATACAGGGAATTTTCCAGATTGCGCGCGTGCTTATTTTGGGACGTTTTCAAGCCATTTAAGAATGTTTTAATCTCGTTTTGACCCGTTTTAACACTGTTTAACCCGTTTTAAGTAATTGTTTTTATCATTTGACTTGGAATTCAGATAATAACCTCGTGGTCTGAATTATTTAGGATTGGGACGAGTTAAGCCTACATAGTTTGGCACGTCGGGTGATTTTGTCCACATCTGGGTGTCATTGTCCAGATGTTCCTCAACCTTCATGCCATAAGTGGACCTTCCGGGCAAGGATGTGTCATGGAGGCTGTCTATTTAAGAGTAACAGAAGTATAGATTATATATATATATATATATATATATTTTGTAGAACCAAAATCACATTGTTCTTGGTGAAGTAGTTAATTTATTTGGAGCTTCTATTCATGACGAAGTAAAATTCGGATTAAATATTTTTTCAATAACCCTGGAGTTTCAAAATATAGTTATGCGAATTCTGAATAAATATTAATGTATATCAAGTACTAACCAATAGATAACCCATGAATGAGTATTGTTGATGCACAAAATGTGCAAACTAAAGGGGGGGCATCTTGCTCAGCCACGTATCCTTAGATTGATATGTCAAAAGAAAGTAAGTGGTTTGTCAATTAGAGGTAGGCACCGGTGTGGTACCAGCCTAAGGATACTCTGGTGCCCAAGTTAGTATGAGTTTGTGTGTATAAGAAGTAAGTGGTGAACAATAATTCGTCAATAAATATGAATAGTAAATTCTTAGTTACCTTTATTGGGAAAATGACAATTTTTGTATGTATATGAGCATGATAATAAATGTGTTCTTCAAATGTGGGAGAATGTGCACTTAATATGGGGCTGATACGTGTCTTGATGATGGATGGATAAGGTTTGTCCATGCGTCAGTGCTGATCAGCCCTTGTTAGGGTTTGTTTATTAGGCTAGGCTTGAGTCCCTTGAGCTTTGTGAGAGTGTGTTAGGCTAGAGGTATTGAGTTCAAATGATTCTAGGCTGATATGGTATCAACAGAAGTCTCCCAAGTTCTTGATCGAAGTGAAATTTCTTGGTTGGGTACTTGTAAAACTGCCCCAAACTCGGTGTACGGAATATACCTCTAGTCCCCCAAGTCCCCTAGGCGAGGGAGTGTACCGAGAGGAAAATTTGTGTCGGTATGTTTGAAGTGTAGCACCGGGATCCATAAAAACACAAACATGAATATCAGATATGGTGAGTGTACCTGTGACAACGCCTGGTGCCGTCCTAGCCTGCTGCTGAGTCACTGCAAAAACCCTAGCATGTGGTCTCACCAGACAACCACGATCACGTCCTCGAGCTCCACCATTAGCTTCGCCACCCGTGGCATCAGAAGTAGTAGTCGTATGATGTGCTGGTCTTTCTGAACTATGACCGGCCCCACTGCCAACAACCAAGAGCAAAGGACACTCCCTAGCAAAGCGTCCTGACTCTCCACAAGAAAAGCATGGCAATGCTCTCGGTCCTGACGACCCCACAGATGCACCATTAACAGCTGTCTGTTGTGGCTTGAAGCTCGTTCTCTGCCCTGATCTCTGTGGACTCCCGTACCTTCAAGTCCATCCACGGGTAGGAGAAAATGACCTCCCACTATAGTGTCCTCCCTTCGAACCCCTGTGGCTCGAAGGTCCAAGATACAGATGCTCCCTACATCGTCTCTCACTGTGGGTCTGCTGCTGCACCGTTAGGCTGGCCTCAACACGCACCGCTACGTCCGTCATATCCCTCAGGGTGGTGTAACTAGATGCCTTAAAAATGGCCCGAATGTCCCCCGGGAGTCCCTGCTCGAAGCGGCGACATTTTTCCGCTTCAATTAGGATCAAGTTTTAAATATGTTTAAAATCCCGAAAAATAAGGGGGCTTTTATGAGAGGTTATTCAAGTAGTTAGTAACCCTCTAGTATGATTTGGACAGGTCCGGGAGTCCCAGTGATGATGATTGGCCCGTGAAGGACTTATGGCGTGCGTATCGAGGCGCAGCTTAGACGGTCTGTGAGTGGACTTTGTTTTATGAATTTGATGCATGCATAAATGTTTTATATGAGTTTATGAACATGATTTTAAATTCCATGAGCGCATGTGATTTTAATATGAATTGTTTGGCCTTTTCGGAGGAAAATGTGTGATTGCACGTATTTCGAGGTGTTTGGTGTTTTATGTCATACCTTGGGCTTCGGTCAGGTTCTTATACGTGCTTGTGGTATCGAGTGATTTGATTTCTAAAATGATTTCGGAATGGAAAATATGATCACGGGCTTGAGACCCAATTGATTTATGATAACGGGCTTGAGGCCCAATTGGTATATGATATCGGGCTTGAAGCCCAGTTGATTCATGATATTGGGCTTGAGTCCTAGTTGATTGTGATATCGGGCTCGAGGTCTAGTTGAATTGTGATATCGGGCATTAGTCCTAGTTGATTGTGATATCGGGTTGGAGGCCCAGTGGATTGTGAAATCGGGCTTGAGTCCTAGGTGTGGTTTATGAAATGAGAATTCGGGTTTAAGACCCTTTTGAGATGGATTTGGGCTTGAGTCCCTGTGAGATTTGGATTTGAATCGAATTCGAGGAATCCTGTTGAGATGTTCGGGTATGAGACCCAGTTGAACTATGATTTGAAAGAAAGGAATGTTTTCACTTATATGTATATACCCTCCCGTATGAATAGTCACATCCAAACGTCGATGATCTTGGAGTGTCACGATCCACTACCTGGGATGAGTGACTACAAAAGGGAGCACATTCCAGGAGTGAGAGATATGAGATAGTCTCGAACAGGGTCTGGTGACAGGCCCTCCCAAACGTCGTAGATCCTGAGAGTAGACTCGGAGATGAGACTCGAGTAGTAAGCATACTGTAGATATATCGTGACAGGTTTTTGATTGGGCATATGATATGCCGAGGATGGGTTATATATATGTATGTATGAGGTTTTACGGAGATCAGTTTGGAGCTGAGGCCTCCTATTCTATGATTGGTTTTGGGATGAGACCCACGTGTACTAGATTTGGGTTGAGACCCACGTGACTTGATTTGGGTGGAGTCCCTATGGATTTGGTTTTGGGTTGAGTCCCACATGATTGGTTTTGGACTGAGTTCCCATATACTTTGATTGACGGTTTTGGGCTAAGGCCCTAATGATTTAAATTAATGAGAAATGGTTTTCGAATGCATGCATGCATACTTTTACGTGAAGGGTATAAATAATTTCTGTAAAAATGATTTTTTTTAAATAAAGTTAATTATTCTGTCCACTCAAAGTTTTTATGATTTCAATACCCTTCAAGTTGATAGCGGATGCGAGCTGTAGCAGAGATTGAGACATCACATGCCACCACCGATCCTGGTGTACTCTGATGGACCCCGAGCGGGTGAAAAGTTTATCCCTGGTCTGACACGCAGTGTCAGACGGGAACAGGAACGTCCCACGATAATCTAGGGGATTCGGGACAAGTCCTGTCAACAAGTGAGACACTGACCGATATGCCTGCGCTGGGTGGCAGGTGTGGCTGACCTGTACGGTCAGTATTGGCAGGGCAGGTCAGGGGATGCCAGTGCGATGTGGATCGGTCGATGCCATTTAGGAGTCCAGTGCCTTCTGGACTCCCAATGGATTGCGTAGTGATGCGTGAGATCTGTGTGAGCATGACAGGTGGCGTGGTAACAAATGCTAGGTTTTTACCGAGGTGACCTTTCGCATGATTCTGCTCTTCCAACTAGGCAACTTTCGACAAGATTTATGAGGTGGAATTTGTGGTGGGGTGATTTCCGACGAGGACGAATGTCGTGGAAAGGTATGGCCTCCTTTCCTCTTCCTTTTCCTAGTCATAGCCACACTCCAATGACTAGGAAAAAAAATTGTTGAATTAAAAGTATTTTTCTGCTTTTTCTACTAATCTTGTGCTTTTTTTTTATTGACAATTCTAATCAAATTTTTTTTATTTTGCTGCCATAAAAAAAGTTGTTGTAAAAGATGTGCCACATGGCACTATCCTATTGGTTGAAATCCCAAATAGCAACTGGATAAGGAGCAAGGCATTTGCGATTCATGGAACCATGATGTGTGCCATGAGCCCAACCCGGACATAGAGAGAGGTTATTCTTGCCTAACGGCAATCCTTACCTAGTCCAAAAATATTTAGATTAGAAACCTAAATTCAAAGACTAGAGGCCACATTATGCCTAGCCTAGGCCGAATAACACCCATTAGACATACTCCTAGATATGAGACAAACTTGACCGATATAGTGGTACTGGGATGAGAAGTAACAATAATTTTTTTTCCGTTATGTTTTACATTTTAAAATGTGCTCACTTGTTTTTCCTTAAAAAACCATGAATTTATCCGTATATCCTTGCAGTATGGTGGAGTAGACAAAATTGACAAAGAAATGCCAATTTGGCACGTTTATGACTACAAAATGTAATAATTTATTTAGGGATGAAATTGTGACTTAAGGTATAAATCATGTACCATTTGAGATGTTATCCTTGGATAAGAATTCCAAAAGACTGCGATACGAATGGCCATATCCAAGTTTCTAAGTCGGAACGAGAATTAGTCTTGAAAAAGATTCCTATAAAAATGCATTACGAATGGACATACCCCAGTTTCTAAGTCTGAACGAGAATATCAATGCTTTAGTTTCCATGGAAACACTACGTACGTTTGCAGACTGTTGGTCTTGTTTTCAAGTTCTCTCTTTAATTCCAATTCCATAACACAAGGTCCATTTTTAGTTTCTCCAAATTCTACTTGAGTCATGAACTTGGTAAATGAACTGTCATGAGCCATGACTTCCTCACTCGAGATTTTTTGCATTAAAGAAGAGGTAAAAACTATAGGGTCACATCTTTTTTGTATTGTATCGACATTTTCGTTTGGAGGAAGAAAGAATCACAGCAATGGCAGACATGCTCGGGTTAAGGGAGTGGCTTGTTTAATGGACCCACCACGACTTACAATGTCGTTACTCTATCACTTAGTTAAAAGGGCTGTTTGATCCACTTCCCCGATGAGCCCCCATTTTCCCTCGGTGCTGACAAATAACCAACTCGTAATAAATAAGGAAGATATAATAATACTATGAATGACCTAATATCCTGGTAAAAGATAAAATGGAGTTCCACTCCAAGACATAACTTTTATCCTTGAACTTCATTAATCCCATGAAACCACTTCATGGAACTTCATTGATATTTTCTTTTTATAAAGCAAATCAACTTCAAATCCCTTGATCACGAGATATCGATTGCTTATTGAATCTTACAAATTTAAATTGTGTGAAAGTAGTACTATGAGAGCGCCCCTTTCATTTTGGGGTGACGAAGATATTCATGTAGTTTGTTAAATTTTCAATTTGATAAAGATCCCTAATATTTGAGCATCATTTATACTGTTAGTGTTTAAGCAAATCACTGAGAAGTGACTTGGCACAATGCCAAGTGAATTGCCAAGTGACAGGTGACATGTGTAATGTGTGTGAGTGAGTGGATTCAAATGTAATCGTGTAAAGTAAGTGAGTGTGTGCATTCTGTTATTCAGTGCAAGTATGTGAGTGAGGTGCATTGAATGAAAATCAGCAAAGAGTGTGTGAGTGAGTGAGCTGTAAAGGTGCTCATGTGTGATGAGGTCACACATACATCTCTAACCGTTTCACAGGGAAAGTGTGAGTGTTTGAGGCACGAGTATATGAGTGTGTATGATGCACAATTAATTCTAATGAGAAAAACAGAGAAAATAACTCAGGAGTAGTGTTATTTCTGAACTGAGAATTCACAAAAGAGAAATATATCTCATTCACACAAATTCACAAACACTTGGTGTGCACTGTCATTCAAATCGATCATTAATTACATTTCTATAGTTCTAGATACCAGAATTGCAAGAAGAAGAATATCCTAATCTATTCTAGCCTAAACCAATTGAGTTAGTCTCGATACATCAGCTAGGAGGTTGAGAATTGAGGAATGTACCTGTTAAATTGGTTGAGCTTGCCTCTGCATTCTTCTTCTGTATTTTGATCGATGCTATGCAACTTGCACATTCCTTTGATCTCATGGACTGTCTCTGCTAACATGGTATCAGAGCAGTAAGATCTTACTGTCTCTGGGGCGTGGTGAAGCTGTGAAGAAGGAGTTGCACGGTTGCTTGTGAATCAAGGCACGATGGCTGGAACTGGTGGTGATCCTAAGTTTCCTGTGTTCACAGGAGTCAATTATGATTTCTGGAATATAAAAATGAAAAAAACACTTAAAGCAACTGATCTATGGAAAATTGTTGATCAATGATTGCTGAGGTGGAGTATGATAGTGATGATGAAGAGATAGAGACGGCACAGACCAAGGCAGATCAGATCAGAAATGACAAGGCCCTGAACCTAATCCAAAATGCAGTTTCTGAGGAGATTTTTCCCAGAATTTCAAATGAAGAAAGTGCTAAGAAAGCCTGGGATGTTCTGAAACAAGAATTCAGAGGGGATCCTAAGGTAAGGGCAGTTAAACTTCAATCACTACGAAGGGATTTTGAGTATACCAGGATGAGAAGTGATGAAACTTTTTCAGCATACATGTCTAGACTATATGGAGTAGTAAATCAGATGAAAACCTATGGAGAAACCATTACTAAAAAACGTTTGGCTCAGAAAATACTTATTAGTCTAACAAAATCCTATGACTCAATTGTATCAATCCTAGAAGAGATAAGGGATTTAGACACTGTTAGTGTTGAAAGTATCACTACATCTATAAGGGCATTTGATCAAAGATTGGAGATGCATGATGACAGTGAAGTAGAGAAGGCATTCTCTAATATGAGTCTGCAAAATCAGTCTACAAGTCATTCTAGAGGAGCTCAAGGAGGATACAAGAAGTGGTTTCCTAGTAAAACCTGGAATTCCAATAAGGGCAGATTTGAGGCTAAGGATAAACAGGAGTCTGAAGCTCAGAAGGGTGAAGAAAATGACTCTAAACCAGCCTGCAAGACCTGTAACAGGAAGCATTTTGGTACTTGTTAGACCAAGAACAAATTCAAGTGTTTTAAGTGTGGAAAACTGGGTCATATTGCTAAAGAGTGCAGAGTCAAGCAAAATGCACATATGGCATAGCATGTGAAAGAACCAGAAAAGAAAATGGAGGGAAACTTGTTCTATACATGTCACTCAGCCTCTGTTGAGAAGAATGCTGAAGTTTGGTACCTTGACAGTGGATGTAGTAACCACATGACAGGCCATGAATCTCTACTGTCTGATATTGATAGGACTTTGAATGTGAAGGTGAAAATAGGGACAGGTGAACTGGTTCAAGCTGCTGGAAAAGGATCTTTACTTGTTCACACTAGCCAAGGTAACAAGCACATCAGAGATGTCATGCTTGTACCTAGTTTGGATGAAAATTTGCTGAGTGTAGGACAAATGATTGAGCACGGTTACTACCTAGTGTTTGGAGATCATGCAGTGGAAGTGTATGAAGATATGGAAATACAGCATAAAATTGCAAGGGTCCTATGACAGGGAGTAGATGTTTCAAAATGTCTCTGGATTATGGTTTTCATGTGGCTAGGAAGGCTGAATCAAAGGAGGATTTGGAGCTGTGGCACAGAAGATATGGGCACCTAAATCATTCAAGTCTCCAGATGTTAAGTAACAAAAATATGGTGGTTGGTCTACCAAAGCTGGTTGGGGACAAAGTCTTGTGTGAAGGGTGTATCACAGGGAAGTTTCATGTGACTCCCTTTGACACTGAAGAAGCATGGAGGGCCTCAATGCCACTAGAACTTATACACTCAGATGTATGTGGGCCAATGCAAACAGAAACTCTTGATGGTAATCTCTACTTCCTTACTTTTATAGATGATCACACAAGAATGTGTTGGATTTATTTTCTTAGACACAAGGCAGGGGTGTTAAATGTGTTTAAAAAGTTCAAAGCTACTGTTGAGTTACAAAGTGGATTCAATGTGAAGAAGCTAAGAAGTGATAGGGGAGAGTATACTTCAAATGTTTTCTAAGAGTTCTGTGATGAACATGGGATTGAGAGGCAACTAACTGTTGCTGTTGCTTACTCTCCTCAGCAAAATGGTGTTGCTGAGAGGAAAAATAAGACAATTGTAGAGATGTCTAACAGGACCTGTCCCAATCCCACTGGGACCACCCGGGGACGTGCCCCGCTCCCGTCTGACAACGACTCCAAACGTACCAAAATTTCCCTTAAATAAAAACTAAATACTCAAATAGATAAATAACGTGCAACAACATTGTTCAGAGTGATAGCTGTCAGACAAGGGATAGTAAAATAACAAAATGTGAGCACAATAGTCAGAGTACATTATTTGGTGCTCAACCTACCCACAAGGGGGTGTACAGGTGCACAGCGAATAAACTAAGCCTATTCCTCCTCCTCCGGATCCTCCTCTAGTTCCGTGTCATGACCTGGAGGGGTCAGTAAAACATTTAAAGAGTGAGTGGGCCAAAAATAAAAAGTTTATAAATCAATTTCATAATAAAGTAAATCATAAGGTTTTACCCCTCTGTTTTCCAAACCTTGCATGCATTGAAAACACAATATCATAATGAAATCATAATCACACAATCATAATCATAATCGAAAGGAGAAACTAACATATTAGTGCACTGTAAAACCCAACCCAATTGGTGTCACGGTTCTAAGGCTACGGGTTTCCACTCAGGGTCTCACACCCAAGACTCTCTAGGTACATCAGTGCCTGGTATCCCGGTCACTGCCCGAGGTATACGAACATGCCTTCCTGAGAGTAAGCAACCCAACGGGGGTCAACTCCACTCAGTCAGGGCCCCGTGACTACTCCAGGGTCCACCAGGGTAAACGACCCTCTCTGGAGGAGACAAGATAGACAGGTAGGAAAGTACAGTACAATAACAGTATAGTTTACCCTATGTCCCCCGGATATCCCAGAACACAATCCATATATAATCCAGACGGGTCTCATGCCCAAAACATTATAATAAGAGATATAAACAGTTCATATAGTACTCATCTAAATCATAAGTGGAAATAGTAAAACAGTTTATGCATGCAAGCCTTTTATAAATCAAACAGCCCACTCACACTCGGTCCTCGCTGCTCAACGACCGCTAAAACCTATATTAACATATCTAACAGTCACTAAAGGACCCTACAACTCCAATACTAAGACCCTAGAACAGATTCGTCTCGAATACGCAACTCGGGCACTATTCCCGAGGCTTCAAACCCCATTTTGACTATCTTAACGATCTCTGATCGACACGAAACCACCACCATTGGATTCGTATCGTCGAAACCTTGAAAATGGTACCGGTCACACCAAAAATACTATTCACACGCGCCTGGTCAACGCTGCTACAGTGCTGCTGAAGTCAGCATGACGTCATCACTGACACTTGTCAGGTGACACGTAGCATGCTCTGGTTGGCCCCTGATCTAACAATATCTGACATAATGACATCATCATGACGTCAGAAGTGACGTCAGCATGATGACATCATCACTGCTACAGTATCGAGTTAACCCGTTTACTGGAACCGGGTCGACGTTGACCCGCAACTTGACCCGTTTCCACAGTCCGTTTCCGGCCACCATTTTCGACGGGGTTCGATCCTAATGAGTCGTCTAGGTCTGTTCTACGGTTCCATAACCTCAAAACTGGAAGAAAAACGATAGAATCTTACCTGGGCTTTGATGAAATTCACGGCCAAACTCCGGTCGTCTTCTCTGGCTATCCTCTCCGTCTCCGTCGTCCAAACCGGTCGCTATGAGCTCTTCACTAACCCTAGAGTATATCCCAAACCAAATATTTGAAACCTAAACGTTAAAATGGGTTGTTTCGAAATAGGGAAGGTAAACGGGTTTCTCAAGTTTTGGGCGTTACCTCCGCCGTGTCGCTGTCGTGGCCTTCATCGTCCATTCAGTTGTGTTCCTGGGGTCCTCAAGACGTCATCTGGAGCTCTGTTCAAGTCGAGAGGGTGAGGAGGTGTGGTTTTGCTTCCTAGATCCGATTCTTCTGCGTTTCGGGTCTGGGGCTTTTCGGGTCTGTTCAAGCCGGGAGGAAGGGAGATGAGGGACGGTGGTGCATGGGTGTAACAACCCGTCCCGAGAGCCGGGATAAGTAGAGTGATTAAGGTGTGATTAGTGAGGTTAATCGGCGGTTAGGTGGTCCCGATAGGTCCGTAAGTGTAGAATGACGATTTTGCCCCTAGTTCGGGCAAAAACGTTGAATTTTAGTTTGGGAGGTCCGATGGACTTTGACCAGTGACCAGGACGTAGTTTAGGACGTCACGAATCCATAGGCAGGTGGCACGCCTGATTCCGACCTCCGAGGAGGAAGTTGTGATGTTCGGAAGGTTGAGAGCCTAACCGTAATTTTGGTAACATAGGGGGGAATAATTGACTTTTTGTAGACTCGGGTTTTGGTACGTTGACCTAGGATGGTTAGATAGTTCTTGTCGTCCTGAGTTCGATGACAGGCGGCACGTATTCATCGGACTTACGAGGTGTGAGATATGGGTCTAGGAAGTTAGTGGCAAAATAGTAAATATAAGTTAAAAAGAAGGGTAATTTGGTCTTTCTGCACATTGGGATTTGTGTACAGAGAAAGGAAATGAACGGCTGAGATTGGGCCATGTGGGAATGTGTGGAGTGGATTGTGACATGTGGCATGTGTGTAGAGGATTCTGGTGGAATCCTGTGCATACACGGCCCAAATAATTGGGGTGCAGCCGTGCCCGTGATCTTGTGTGTACACAGAGAGAAACAGAAAACAGAGGGAGATTTTGAGGGCAAATTGAAGGCTGATTGTGGTGGTTGATGAGTTCTGGTGAGTGAGTGAGGGACGGGAGATCGAAGGGAAGCTGGTGAGGTGGTTGAGAGGTGCAGTGGGTGTGTGTGTGTGAGGTGTGAGCCACGGGAACCAGGGAGGAACTCAGGGAGAAAAACAGAGAAGTTGGGTGGTGGTGCAGCCGTGATCGATCACTCGAGGTCAAGGGAAGTGCTCAGAGGACGGAGGAAGACAGGAGGAGCTACTACCTCACGGCTGAGCTCACGACGGCGGCAGGAGGACAGGTAAATCCTCACCCCCGTTTCCTTGCTCTGTTTAGCCGTTGAGTTTCAAGTCGAGAATCGTGAGTCTAGAGGTCGAGTCGAGGGAATTGGAGGTTAGAGTGAGACTCAGGGAAGTCCCAACAGTCGACTGAGTGTGCAGCCGTGACGGGGAGGTACACGGCGGAGGATGGCACGACAGGGGTATTTGGGTGCTCTGTTTTGGCCGTGGGTTCAAACGGCGAGTCGTGAAGGTTGGGGCTGAGTCCAAGGTCTAGGAGGATTGGTTTAGGTTCAGTGAGGTCCAGGGAAGAGTTTGGTGTAGCCACCGTGAAGGGAGGTGAGGTGGGTGGCTGGATCGTGAAGCAGGGAAGTTTGGGGCTGTCTGGTTTCGAGTTCAGTCGACGGGCTAGGGACAGTGTCGAGGTGAACGGAGTTGGGGAATCAATAGGGTTGGCCTGGACGATGATGTTGGTGAAGAAAGGAGCCGTTTTGGTGGACAGAAGAAGGAGAACCGTGCACGCCGGTCTGAGTTGCAGACCACTGTGCCGAACCGGGTTCGTCTGAGGAAGACGGTGCACTGTAGCAGCGCGTGAGGGCCACGCGCAGCCACTTTGGGCGGCGCTTGGGGGCGCGTGCGGCGGCGATGGGGAAAACGGTCAACATGGTTTTTGGTCTAGGAGTTATGGTGAGTTCAATGGAAGTGGTTTCGGGTTGTGCGGACGTCGTTTGAGTTTAGTTCCGTGAGGGTGAAGGTTTAGGGTCCCGGGTTATTACGTTTAGGATTCGGGGAATTTTGAGGGAATTTAGGTGAACTTTCGTGAACGTGTTAGTGACGTAATATGGTGATTGTTGACAGGATCGGGATTTCCCGAGGAAGCCGAGGAACGTGCTGGATGTTCAGGACGTGAGTAGGGCTCAGTACTGTGAGCGGACCCCTTCTTTAAACTCGAGCATGCATAACTGTTTTCTATAATTGTTTTATGATTTTGATTATGATTCTATGTTTATTGAATATGTTTGGTTGGTTTTACATTATTGCACGTTTTTCGAGAAATACGGTATTTGGCACGTTTTACGAGAATGTCGATTTCTGAGTAAAATGCCAAGGTTTTGGGATTTTTAAAGGATAACTAGTTTGATTGCTTGCAAAGGGATTTTGAAACATGATTTGGTGATTAAATGATTTTCGGAAAGCGGAATTTGGATTTAAAGTTGGAAAGTGGATTCCGGATTTGGGTTCGGAATGACGGTTCTGGATGCCGGAAGGGTATCGGACCAGTGATTTCGGATTCGGGTTTGGATGTGGATTGGTAAATGGTTTTCAAATGGTTTTGGGATTGGATTTGCTGGATCTGGATATTGGGTTTAAAGACCCGGATATATGTGACGGGGGACCGGCCGGATTGGGTTTAAAGACCCGGATTGAGTTTAAAGACTCGGGAGTTTAAAGACTCGGATATATTGATTTCCCCCGTAGGCCTTGAGTTTAAAAACTCGGGAGTTTAAAGACTCGGATATGATTAAGGCCTGGATTGAGTTTAAAGACTCGGGAGTTTAAAGACTCGGATAGGTCCAGCAGGTTTGATCAGAAAATGATGATTTCATGTTCATGATTTATGATACGGTTTGAGAATTCACATGCTCTGGTTTTTCTAACTGTTTTATAGTGTTTCTGTTTCTTATGATGTTTTGTGAGAATTGAGTTAGAACTGTGTTATTAACTGTTGGTTATGCATGTGGTTTTCAAAACGAAGGGTTAAAGTCGGTTTTCTGATAAATGGTTTTAGAACTTTTCTTTCATTATGGTCCACTCACATTTTCTGTTTTAAATTTCCCTCCAGGTTGTGGAGCGAGTGCGGGGTCTTGACGTCGAGGCAGAGTCCGAGGCATAGAAGTGACGTGAGGGATCCCGGAATAGTTTAAAGTCTTCCGTGTGCGTGTACTTTCTTGGTTTTTATTTTCCTTGTATTTTCGTACTATGCTCTGTAAACGATAACTTTGGGATATTTTGTTTAATTACTCCTGCGTCTGACTGGGTTTGAGTGAGTTTTACTTGGGTGTTGTGTCGGGGAGTCAGACGGGAGCGGGATTTACCTCGGGTTTCGGGGTGAAACCGGGGTGGGTCCTGACAATGGGGAAGCTGAAGGTGATGATGGTGGTGCTAAGGACGGCCGTCTGGTGGTGTGAGAATGGCTGGTTCGATCGTTTGGGTTGAGAGAAAATGGAAGGGTTTGGTTTGCACGGTGTAAGAAAATGTGTGTGTGTTTTGTGTTTTCCAGAGAGAGAGATGATCGTGCAGGGATAGAGAAAAAGTAGAAGAAAATGAAGGGTTTGGATCAGTTTGGGCAGAGAGATCAAGGGCTAGGGTTAATTGAAAGGAAATAAAAGATATAAAATTGGACCTATGGGTGTAGACCCAACTTTATGGGAATAGTTGTCACTTGGATGAGTGACACTTGTCACTCATCCGCTGGATCAATTTGAATTTAGGGTTTGCACGTATTCCCATAATTAATTAATATTTTAATTGTTTGCTCTCGGTTCGTAAATTCCGCTAAAACGTTTCTATGACCATAACTTCCTCATACAAACTCCGATTTCGGCGTGCCGCCTGTCTACGGATTCGTGACGTCCCGATCTACGTCATAGTCATGGGTCAAAGTCTAAATTATTTTCCTGGTCAAAGTTAAAGTTTTCCCCCCTCATGGACAAAATAGTCATTTTACATCCAAATATTAATAATCTCGGTTCGAGTCGTTACAATGGCAAAGTCCATGCTACACAGTAAGAAGCTACTCTATGAATTTTGGGGTGAGGCAGTAAGTGTTGTAGTTTATATTCTAAACAGAAGTCCTACCAAGTCTGTGCAAGGGAAGACACCTTTTGAGAAGTTCTCAGGAAGAAGGCCAGGTGTCTCACACTTGAAGGTTTTTGGGAGTATATGCTATCTGCATATTCCAAAACAGAAAAGGCAGAAACTGGATGAATCATGAAAAAAATGGAATATTTGTAGGCTATGGGAGTTGTGAAAAGGGTTATAGAGTCTACAATCTAGCTACAAAGAAAGTGGTGGTGTTCAGGAGTGTGATATTTAATGAAGAAGGGTGCTGAGATTGGAGAGAAGTCCAGAGTTCTCATAATTATGTTCATATGCCTATGAACTTAGAAGAAACTCAAGTAAGTTCTGAAATAGATACATCTAGCCCTCATAACTTAAGTCCAAGCAATGGAGCAGGTCCTGGTGCTAGTCCTAGTGCTAGTACTAGTTTAGGTCACTCTGCAGGTTCTGAATCCAGAGGGTAGACCATTGAGAGTATCAGTAATACCCCAGTGAGATTGAGAAGTCTCAGTGACATCTATGCTAGATGTCACATGAGTGTCATAGAACCTAAAAATTTCAGTGAAGCCTCTCAAGACACGGCATGGAAGAAGGAAATGGAAGCTAGACTGCTAATGATTGAAAAGAATGATACTTGGGAATTAACTGATAGGCCACTTGACAAGCCTTTTATTGGTGTTAGTGGATATACAAAACTAAGTTAAACCTGTATGGATCTATTCAGAAGCATAAGGCAAGACTTGTAGCTAAGGGGTATGCTCAGAAATAGGGGTGGATTTCAATGAAACTTTTGCCTCTGTGGCAAGATTGGATACCATCAGAACTCTAATTGCTCTAGCAGCACAAAAAGAATGAAAGTTATTCCAACTTGATGTGAAATCTGCTTTCCTAAATGGTGTATTGGAAGAGGAAGTGTATGTTGACCAACCTGAGGGGTATGAAGTAAAAGGCAGTGAATAAAAGGTTTACAGATTAAGGAAAGCTCTCTATGGGCTCAAGCAAGCACCACGGGCCTGGTATGGGGAGATTGATACTCATTTGCTTAAATGTGGTTTTGAGAGAAGCACCAGTGATGCCACTTTGTATTTGAAGGGCAAAAAGGGTGAAAGAACTCTCATTGTGTCTATCTATGTAGATGACATTGTCTACACAAGTGATAGTGAGGAGCTGATGTCCAATTTTAAGCAGGACATGATGAACAGATATGAGATGACAGACTTGGGGTTACTGCATCATTTCTTAGGGATGGGAGTACTGCAATCCAGCAGTGGGATATACATACATCAGAGAACGTATGCAGAGACTTTACTAAGGAAGTTTGGTCTACAAGGGTGTAAACCAGTAGGCACTCCTCTGGCTACAAATGACATGTTACAAAGAGAAGATGGAAGTGGAGGGGCATATGAACAACTATACAGGAAAACTGTGGGAAGTCTGCTGTATTTGACAGCAACCAGACCTGATGTTATGTTTGCAGCAAGTCTTTTGTCTAGATTTATGCACAATCCCACAAGAAAACATCTTGGCACTGCAAGAAGAGTCTTGAGGTATGTGCAGGGGACATTAGACTATGGTTTGGAATACAAGAGAGGAAAAACAGCAACCTTGATTGGTTTCTGTGACAGTAATTGGGGAGGGTCACTGGATGACAGTAAAAGCACTTCTGGGTATGCTTTTACCTTTAGAAGTGGCATTTTTTCATGGGCATCAGTAAAACAGACAAGTGTGGCCCTATCTACTGCAGAGGCTGATTATGTTAGTGCCTCTGAGGCAACAACTCGGGCCATATGGCTCAGGTTTGTGTTGCAGGATTTTGGTGAGGAACAACTAAATCCTACATCTCTTATGTGTGATAGCATGTCTGCTATTGCTATGGCTAGAAATCCAGTGTTTCATTAGAGGACTAAACACACCAGTAAAAAATTTCATTTCATCAGGGAAGCATTTCAGAATGGTGAGATCATGATTCAATACTACAACACAGAAGAACAGATTGCAGATATTTTTACTAAGGCTCTACCTAAGCCTAGATTTTGCTACCTAAAGAAATTGTTGGGGGTGGTTCCAGTGATTGGCTTAGGAGGGGTTGTTAGTGTTTTAAGCAAATCACTAAGAAGTGACTTGGCACAATGCCAAGTGAATTTCCAAGTGGCAGGTGACATGTGTAATGTGTGTGAGTGAGTGGATTCAAATGTAATCGTGTAAAGTAAGTGAGTGTGTGCATTCTGTTATTGAGTGCAAGTATGTGAGTGAGGTGCATTGAATGAAAATCAGCAAAGAGTGTGTGAGTGAGTGAGCTGTAAAGGTGCTAATGTGTGATGAGGTCACACATACATCTCTAATGGTTTCACATGGAAAGTGTGAGTGTGTGAGGCACGGGTATATGAGTGTGTAGGATGCACAATTCATTCTAATGAGAAAAACAGAGAAAAGAACTCAGGAGTAGTGTTATTTCTGCACTGAGAATTCACAAAAGAGAAATATATCTCATTCACACAAATTCACAAACACTTGGTGTGCACTGTCATTCAAATCGATCATCAATTACATTTCTATAGTTCTAGATACCAGAATTGCAAGAAGAAGAAGATCCTAATCTATTCTAGCCTAAACCAATCAAGCTAGTCTCGATACATCAGTTAGGAGGTTGAGAATTGAGGAATGTATCTATTAAATTGGTTGAGCTTGCCTCTGCATTCTTCTTCTGTGTTTTGATCGATGCTCTGCAACTTGCACATTCCTTTGATCTCCTGGATTGTCTCTGCTAACATATACCCTATGGATCCGTTCGGATTGAAGGATTTTAATTTGGATTTGAATTTGAAATCCACTAATTTCAATTCAATTAATTCGAAATCCAACCATTTGGATACTGAGAGGGGTATATTCAAATGAGACTTTTGTAGAGTTTAAAGGTCTCTAAAATTTTAGAGGTATTCGATTAAAATGTTTAGAGAGTTGGTCCAAGTTTGAGGTTACTTAACCTATACTTTTATAGTGATATATAAAGTCATTAAAAGTTAAAGTGTATTCAGTCATGACATTTTATAACTCCCTAAAAGTTTAGATGTATTAAACATATCAATGAATATTGTAGACTTCATTAAATATAAGAGTTTTATGGAGTTTGACAAACATTTTAGTGTAAGTTATGTTTTAGCAAAGTCTTTGATTTGTCTAGCCTCCTGCTCGGATTTGTAAGGACAAGGCGTAAAATATAATTCAATATTCAATAAAATTGAAATCTTATATCGATATTAATTATCATATATTATTCTCTTTAGAAATTATAAGTAATTAAATAAAATAAAATTTACAGGAATTTATCTAATGTTTGAAAAAAATAAACAAAAAATAAATAAATTCAAAAACTTGCATGATGCCCAGGGCCTAGAAGTTTCGAGCAAAACAATAATTGAAGTTTTATATTTTTGTAATATTAGAAATATTATTTTATTTTAATTTGAGAATTTTTAGTAAAACAATAATTATAACTTTGATTATAAATTTCCTCAAGAAAAAATTCAAAGTTATCCAACTCAATAGTATTTTCTTCAAAATTTAATCACAATATATAAAACTCAATATGGCTTTATAAAATTTTTGTCACGTAACTCTATATAATTATATTATTAACTCTATAAAATTTTATAAAAATAAACAAAATTATAAAATGCGATCACTTCAAAAAACTCTGCAATTATCTGTATAAATCTGAATTTAATACACCTCCCTAGTATTTCAACTATGAGTTTGAATTTGAAATAGACTCATTTCATTTCAATTTAATTAATTATAAATCCAACTATTTATACTAAAATTTGATCATAGTATTTCAACCATGGATTTGAATAACAAGTGATGTTTAAGAATTTATAAAAATAAAATTAACATTTAATTTCAGTTATCAAATTAGAAAGAATGAAAACTATTTAAGGTTTATAATTAAAACTATTTTTAAACAAAAACACTGAATTTTTTTGTACCTCATTGGTTATTTAGGTAAATGATTATTAACCAATCATACTATAACTATAATCATAACCATTAATATATTGTTAACTGTAATTAGCCGTAATGTGATTTATAATTTTTACATATTATGATAACTAGAAATAATAACATAAATTGAATTATAAGCCCAATAACTTTATTTTTGCGCTTACTTTTCATACCGTATTCTGATGTATTGTACTAGTTTTTTTATGTGAAATTTGTCATTATGATGTGTTTAGTGCATTTTTTGTAAAAGATCGTCCCTAAGAGTCATTTGGCGCTAAAAGGAGCGAAATCTAGTGAAAATAGGTAAAGAAGGCATAAGCTCATAATCAGCAACTCAGGAAGTTAATCAAATTTGTTAATACATACGGATAAAATTTACAAATTACACTGCACGTACTCGAGAAGAACTAGTAGATTGAAACATGATGGTAAAAATGAGGGTGATGGTAATTTTTGTACAATTTATTCCACAGTGAATTATAATCTGAAATAAGGTAGGTAAAATTAAAAAGCTCAATCAATTTCAACAGTCCATCCTCTGTCATCTTCGATTTGACCCGTTTGAATTCCCACAAGGGTTGAGTAGAGTTTTTGACACACAGTCTCAGCCCCTGTTTTGTACTCCATCCTGCACATAACCTAATTAAACTTAGAACAAATTAATGTTGCTAATCTTTTATTTTCAAAGTGACTTTAAAACAAATTCCACAGGTGGATTGTTTAGCACCTGTTGCCTTTATAAGTAATGCTGCCTACAGGAGCAACACCAACAGCAGTTCCTGTGCAGAACACTTCATCAGCTTCGCTCAATTCATCCACCGGAACAACGCGTTCCTCCAACTAAAATAACATTCGGGGAATGGTGTTAGAATCAGTTTCTTGTAAGAAAAGGAAGTGATTTTCACACTCGTCCACTTATTGCCACAGAAAATCACCTGGTAACCATGATCACGACCAATTTCGATAATGCTTCTTCGAGTAACTCCCGAAAGAATAGTCCCAACAGCCGAAGGAGTCAAAATTACATTGCCCTAAAACACGGGAAAATTACATGCATAACATCAGAATAAGCAGAAAGTTGCATATAGACCTGAAGGTTCTTAAAGTTCAGCAACTTCTTTAAAGTTGACGTAAGAATGGTAAGATTAGAAGAAACGGATTAGAAAATTCTCAAGTCTTCCAAATTAAGCTATACCTTCATGACGAAAATGTTGCATGAAGAAACCTCCTCTATATTTTTATTATGTACCGAGTCCAGGTATAGTACATCAGAAAATCCTCTGCTTTTTGCTCTGCTTAGTGGCTTTAAAACCTACACATAAGCCACAATTCACGCTTCAAAATCAACTAGTTGGTCTAGTTGTATATAATAGATCAAAATTCAAAGTTCAAAATTCAAAATTCAACATTAAGCATGTTTATTAGTTTGCTTACTGGAGCATAATTAGTAATGCTTTTGACACCTCCTGCACCGCCACGGGAAGCACGATCATACTCCTCCTCCACGTATATATTTAACGGTGCAGAGCCCTCCTATTTAAACAACAACAAATTAACACCCCGTATGTTTAGTCACAATCGATGGTACGAATTTTATTCAAAAGATCGCAGTATTGTCGGAAATCAATCAATTAATAATATAATGATATTTGACATTTCTTAAGTATCCGATGAATAATTGAGTCTTAAAAAAAAGCTTGAATTTTAAGAACAGTGCTCACCTTGAAATAGTTTCTGACAGGGGAAGCATAAACAAGAAATGTGTATTCAGGTGAGGGAGCCAACCCTAATATAGGGCCACTTCCTATAAGCAGAGGCCTTAAATACAAAGACCCTTTCCCCGGTGGAGGAACCTGCTTTTAGTCACGGCACAAATTCGTAAATAAAACTTGTATATACTAAAAAATTAATAAATTATATCTTGGGCGCAAAAGCAGTGGATTGAAAAATACCCAAGACTTGTTAGCTCGGACTGTCTCCTTCACAGCATCGATAAATTGCTCAACGGATGGCGAGGGCATGCACATTCTTTCTGCACCCATCTTCATCCGCGCCGCGTTCTGATCGGGACGAAAGAGAAGGACATTTCCGTCCTTTTTTCTGTATGCTTTTGTCCCCTCGTACAATCCCTGACATACATTTTAATCCCAGTTAATACTTCATTTCCTTGTGCTCAAAGGCATCAATTTTGGAAGAAAAAAATAATAATGCTTACTAATTGTCATCGTTGGGCTAGGTTAAGAAAAAAATTATACACAAATTTTAATTAGTGTTTAGGCATGTTAATCGGTTTTTCGGTTAGATTTTTTTTGTCGAAATCTCTACCGAACTGGCTAGGTAACCGGTTTCGGTTCGATCCGATTCTTAAGCCCAAATCCATGCGCAAACAAAAAAAAAAATCTTCGATTTTTTCAGATCCAAACATAAGCAGCAACAATCAAAATAACAATCGAAAAAGCAAACGAAACAAATCAAAGATATTAACATTAAATGTAGACCCCAAATCGAAATCCTAAATCGAGACCCCAAATCGAAACCCCAATTCGAGACCCCAAATCGAAATCCTAAATCGAGACCCCAAATCGAAACCCCAATTCGAGACCCCAAATCGAAACCCCAATTTGAAACCCTAAATCAAAATGCCAAATTAAAATTCTAAATTGAAACTAACTGACCTTGAAGACGAAGATAATGAAGAATATCCATCCCCCAACTCTTGATCAATCACCATCTCCCTCAACCCTCATTGGATCCACCATCTCCCCCAACTCTCAATCGTTCGACCGTGAGTCAAATGAGAGGGATAAGTGGAGACTGTGAGAAACCGAGAACGGAAGAGATGAGTGAGAGTCGGAGACTGAGAGGACTGAGAGAGATGAGAGAGATGAGTGAGAGGTAGAGGATCAGAGGATGAAAGGCTTGAGTCCTTGAGAGGATGAGACATGAGAGGCTTGAGAGTTGAGAGAGGATGAGAGTGTGTCTTCGTGAGAACTGAGAAATAAGAAGAATGAGCGCAGATCGTACTTCGCAGAGACTGAGAGGATGAGTGAGAGAAAGAACGAGAGACAGCGAAGGGAGAGGAATGAAATGAAGTTGTATCAAATGCGCAGTTTCACTCTATTTTTAGGGTTTTGAAAACGGCGGAGACAGAGTGGTGTTGGGTTGGACTTGGACTTCCACCTGGTTTTTGGGGCTGGGTTGGAGAATTGTTTATGGGGTTGAGCCTGGGCTGGGCTTCCATCTGGTTTCTTAGGCTGGGTTTCCAAAAATAGAAGAGTATTTCTTAAGGTTCAATTTTTTTGGTTTGGTTCGGTTTTAATAAATCAGAAATTGATATCGAATCGGTTTAGATCCGATTCGGTTTGATTTTTACTATTCAATTTCAATTTTTTTAAATTTCGGTTCGGTCCGATTTTTAGGTTGGTTTTTTCGAACCAATTACCTAGCCTAGTAGTGTTTGTAGCTCCTGTAATTCATGAAATATGTATTGAACTACATTAATTATCCTTCGATTTTTTTTTCAACAGTTTCGGTCAAAATTTATGATAGTTGTCTTTCAAGGAATTGGGACTCACCAATTTATGATAGTTACCCTCCCAAAAGATTCAATATTTTATCGAGAAAATTGATCATTTTTGTGGGAAGTTTATAATTACAGTATAGCAACCATATCATAAAAAGAAAATTTTCCTAATTCTAACCAAAATTATCGACAAAATTAAGAGACTGAAGATTGGTGAAGTTAGATATATATGTCAAAGACAACAGAGTCTAGTAGCATACGACAAAATTAAAAAATTAGGTATAATTCAAGGAAGATGGCAAGAATGAACCAAAAGAACAAAAAGTTTGATTTGAAGTGTTTGATGAGCTTAGTGAGTTACGTACCTGTCCATAATTCAAAACACCAGAAGCAGGATTGAGTTGAATATTGCCATATGGATTGAGTTGGCCTTGTTGGAATTTGTCGGTATTGAAGCATTTCATAACGTACATATAATCAGTTGGTGTTAGACCAAATCCAAGATTATCCCAATCCACATCAGCATACCCCTCCTTGTCATCATTATAGCTTTACAAACACCAAACAGCAGTGCATAAACTTAATACCCAGAATTAAATACTAAAATAATGAAAAATGAAACCCTTGTAGTGTGAACTATATCTTGAAACTTGAAGCATTGCTGATTGTACCTGTATTCAGAAGGTTCACCTGCCTGTGCTGCATTGGATGCAGCTACAGATCCAAAGCAATGCCGAACCTCAATCTGCTAATTCCAACAAACAAAACAAGTACATCATCTGTTTACTTTTCCCCCTTTATTCAGTGAACTATTTTGGCATTTCTTGTACCATTTTCAAACAAAGATTTTGACAAAAAGAACTAATGAACTGTGCACACGTCAATGTGTAACTATACAAGGGCTTAGTTATTTTGACTTAATTTCTACACTTTCTTACATTTAAAAAAGAAACCCCTTGAAAATAGCGACAGGTTGGATTTATTTCTTCAAGATAAGGACATATTCACACATCACCCATAAATAATAATCACTTCCTGTACGTTACATTGAAGAGTTGAATTCCTTCAAAATCACGAGTTGAATTTCTAATATCATAGGGGCCCACTCCACTTACATTTCATTCCTAATGATAATCCGTATTTCGAACGTAACTCCATATTTTGTAGGTGATTCTGACTGTCTGTGATACATTAAAGCAGAACAAAAACAGGGGAGATGGGAAACAGAGGAAAAACCATGTATGTAACAAAAAAAGACGGAGAGATTGAAAAATGAACCTTGAAAGATGGGGAAGAACCAGGCCCAAAAGATCGAGCCAGCTTATGAAATCGTGTGGCCCTTTGCATCATGGTTGATGTCTCTGTCTTCGCTTCTCAAAAAGCTCAGCAATGGAATATTCCGGCGACTGAACTCGATGGCAACAAAATATAAGACTCAAGGAGACAGAGATAGAGATGAATACGTGAATCAAATGCAGAGGGTTAAATCAAATGCAGAGGGTTAAATCAAATGCAGAGGGTTAAAGTGCAGAGAATGCAGGATGATGGATGGGTCACAGAAAACATTAATATAGAAGAGTAACAAGGGTGAGAGAAAAATATGGGTGGAGTTCAGAAAGAGCCAATTTGTTAGGCAAGGGTTCTCATCCCAGAGCACGTAACTGTAATATATACAAGGATATCCAGAATGAAGATTATACACGTTGAAATTCGAACACTCAAGACTTTTCTGTTGAATATTTATTGTGATAGGCAACTCCTTATTTATTTTTCTATTAAGGAGTCACTTGATGTGTATCTGAATTAGGAAGAGTTTGGTGGAGATGTTCTTATGTGAGCCACTATCGTCTATCGCCAATCCAGATTTTTCCACTGATCGCGCGAATGCACACCGAATTTTAATTGATTAGATTTCAATATCTTGCCATTTGATATCTTTCACTTTCTGTTTTAATTTGACGACTTATGAAGATGGAGGATATGGATATGATCGACAGCGCATATCCTTTAAATGAGCTAAAAAGGAAAGGAAAGGAAACCTGTAAATTATGTGGATAGGATAGGGAAAAGGAAAATCCAACACCTCAGCATGTGTCCGGCTGTCTTTCTATATATGATCCTACCGTCCACGCCCAAAATTACCAAGACAAAAAAATATTTATGACAAGATCTAATTATGAGAATCGATCCTTTGTGTGTTTTGTGATTGACATTATATCAACACAGTTGTTAGTTGAAACCGTATCGACTTTCTAGTGAATATTACTCTTAAAAGAGACTTAATGAATCAAAATGTTGTCCATTTTTGTTGGACACGTATGCATTTGGCCAACATTTAGACTACTACATTGTCAACTGGTTCTACAAATTTATCACATACGGAAGTTTCGTTTAGCATCAAATCACCAATGATATCAAACCGTTCCTACTTCAAGGTTACTGTCCAATCCAAATTGTCTTCCGCATGACCCATTTGTATATCTGAAAGCGTTCGGTGCAGTTGCTGTGACACAACACCATGACCAGTTTCACGGTAAGACACCCTGCAAAGAAAGAAAAGTCTTCATGTAAATTCGTGACCTCATCGAAAAACATTGGATTTCCTCATAGGAGGGAACCAATCAACCAAACAAGAAGATCACCTTTTACCGAGGTACGTTATGCTCCCCACAGGTAACAAACTGACAGCATTTTCAGTACAGAACACTTCATCAGCTTCAAATATCTCCTCCACCGGCACAAGGCGTTCCTCAACCTGTCATATGTTGAATGCAATGACCTGAATGAGTAATAAGATCAATTTGAAACGCCCGAGAAATTCAATGTGTTTTCACCACTCAGTAACTGATCCCACTACTTCAATGTCAAATTACCATCTGGAGGGGAAACTGATGGATAAGTTACAAGTACCCATCAAAGGGCGGTGCCAACTAAGATTGAAAGTTGGCAACAAAACATGTCTACATCATACACTGGTATATCAATCACAGTGTCTGATTTGTCCTATAAAGCCAGATATTAGCATGTGGTTCCAGCTGTACTAATTTTCAGCTTTCTTCCATCCCAATAACCATAAAGCTTTGTATCTTTAATTTGGAAATGAGCAGAATTTATGGTAACAAAAAGGCGGATTGTAAAAGAGACCTTATCTATATTGACTGCAAGTACATCCCCCTCGCAGTACAGATTGTCACCTAAAGTACATACCTGATACCCGTGGCTCCGAGCAATTTCAATAACACATTTACGTGTAATGCCAGGCAAAACTGTCCCTTCCTGCAGTGCTGGAGTGTAGATTCTTTTATCCTGTGAGTTCATTAGTATGAAACATATTAATCCTGCTATGGTCCGATAGATGATATAGGCTCCCAATTTCATAACCATTTATTTCTTGATAACACAAAAGCCAAAGCTTCAAAGATACCTTCACTAAAAAAATGTTAGCCGTAGAAGTCTCTTGAAGATATCTTTTGTGAACAGAATCAAGGTACAAAGCATCAGAGAAACCACTTGCTTTAGCTTGCACCTTTGCCTTCAAGATCTATTACAAGAAATCATAGGTTTCATATCCTTCAACAAGCTAAGGAATATAAATGCCATGGATCCTTGATCAATGAGTCCATCTATGGCTATCTTTTCATGCAGCAATGAAAAACAAACTGCAATCATCTCAACCTAGTTAGATTTCTTAGTATATCGGTTTATGCAATAATAAACCCTCTGTATCCAGAATTAACAAACTGAATTCATTTTTTCCATATCATTCATAGTAAATGGTATGAACACAAATAATCAAGATAGTGCACAAATAAGAAGACATTAAATAAACAGGTATTCAAGGCTATGTGAAGAAGTACAGTAATTACAGCAGCATAATTTCCTATAGCTTTTACACTTCCAGCTCCACCACGGACTGCACGATGAATTTCATTTTCAACCACCAAATTGATTGGCTCAAAGCCCCCCTGTTTCCATCAAAGAAATCAATGCATATCACAATGGAATTCAAATATCTCCCACATAAAATCCACTAGAAAAGGAGAAAGATTATTAAATACCAAACCGAAGTAAAATATAAACTGAACGGCTTTTACCCTAACACAATTCCCCATTGGAGTAACATAAACCAGAAAAGTGAATTCTAGCGCTGGTGTAAGACTAAGAACAGCTCCATTCCCAATAAGCAGCGGTCGGATATGCAAAAAGCCTTTATTTGGTGGTGGAACCTGTAGCGAGGCATTAAACATTATGAGTAAAGTTTAGAAGACACAACACGAGACAGGACTTACTCTTAGGAACCAAAAACATGTTGTAAGTTTACCCAACGTCTATTTGCCAATACAGTAAGTTTTACGGCCTCCAGAAACTGCTCAACAGTTGGTGCAGGCATACAAAGGCGCTCAGCACCCACTCTCATTCGCAACCCGTGTTCTTCGGGACGAAATAGTAACATAGAATCGCCTACCTTCTTGTAGGCTTTCAAGTCTTCCGTGATTCCCTAAATAGGAAAAAAAAATTCTTGGCAAAATTTAATTTTGAACATGAACGCATAATGTAAGACGCGAAGTTATGATTTAGAATGAGCAATCCTTCATAGTTGAAACATCGAAAACCTCGAGGGCATTATATCTATAAAATCAGAAGACTAACCTGGGCATAGTTTAAGACACAAGCTGCAGGGTTGAGTTCAATTCTATCAAAACGTTGTAATCCGCCATTAGAAAAGCTTCCATCTTTGGAACTCTTCATGACATACATGTAATCTGTAGATATGGGTTCGTCGAATCCAAGGCAATCCCATGTTGTATCAGGCAATTCAGACGCTTGGCTGTTATTTTCAAAACGAAATTAGAAAACTTGCCAAACGCTATGATTAGTGAATTAATTAATAAATAAATGATGGATGCGTGGGTACCAATAGGCATGATGAGAAGGAGAAACTGCTCGGAGTTTTGCAGCGGAGGTGTTGGCGACAGTGATAAAGAAAGAAGAGGTAGTGTAATTGCATGCCTTGAGAGACGAAGGCTGGTGTCCGTGTTGGCCTGGGGGATTAAATTTAACCGCGCAGTAATAATTACTGGTAAATATTGCAATAGTTGAAACCATCTCTCCCGTCTACGAAGGCGATTTTCCGAGCTTTTTCTAAAAGGTTGGATCGGAGATTTTTGGTAAATTCCGTTTGGCTTTCGCGACAAGAGCGAGGCTTCGGCTTCGGCTTCGGCTTTTCTCACCACATATCGCATGGATCATTCGACAGTCGACGTCTTTTGCTGACTCCTGGTGGAGGTGTACGCACGTAAGGATTTATCAACCGTCGAGCCCCGGTTTAACCGGGCCGGCTCCTTCTCAGACCTAGGCCTGCCTATATGATCATCAGCCCAATCAATAGCTTGATATGTCAACCTTCAAATGTTAGGCTTAGGTCGGCATGATAAATGGGCTCCATATTATCTTGTAGACCGCCCAAATGGATGTATGACATTGTCGAGCCTGATAACTTGGATTTAACCGTAATGTCCACGTACACCTCCGTGAGAAGGTTGGTGGGCATAATCGGCATTGAATTGACTGGCATTCTTCGTGTTTCGATTGCACCAAAGTAAAGACAAATTTTACAAATTGGTCATATCCGTAAATAATTTTATTTTATTTACGATCCGTTGGAACTTGGAACAAAAGAATGAGGCTCCCTCTAATTATTACTTAGATTAGATTGATGCAAGTGTGGTTGGGATGGTCATATTTTGGAAGCGAAGTGTCATCCTCGTTGTTTCGTAACCTTAGATTTAAGGCAAATAGTCCTTATAATATGGTTCCCTTAAACGTGTATGTGAAGATTCAAGAGTCAGAGATGACTTAGAATTCCATTGCATTAATGCCCAATCTGGGTTCTAGATTCATCATCCCTTATTCATTCTTTTATTCTCACCTCAATATTAATATTGTTAAATATTTATTGTAAAAAAAGATAAGACTAAAGGGGGCACAATGTTGATGTCGTGGTTAGTTCGATTGGACTCAAACTGAACACGACAAGTGCACATATTTTATATAATACAACAACATTGATTAATGCATACATCATATGATATGGCAACGGCATGTGTATTTACTTTAGGTTTTCTTATGCATGAACATAATCAATTTTGCTTTATAATTTGGATTTCTTAGCACATTCTCCACATATATATAGGACCTTCTATGTGGTGTCGGCATGTAGGGTTCACTATGGTAGGACAAAATGTGAGCCATTCTTGATACCCAAAAACCATAACCCTAGCTGTCCTAAGCCTCCTCTTGTGGGGTCCCTAACCTCTTCCTTTTCTACAACCCTACAGAAACAGCCCATAATTTACAAGTATGTGCCCCATCTTGAAGGTGATATATATATATAATATTCAGTAATCTGAATTAACCAGAGTTAGTTATAGTATTTGAGCAGTACTAATATATCTTAATACGCATATAAACTAATTTCAATTTTAATATTGTAAACTCAGTCTACAAGTATCAACGGTTATAATCAAATTATACACACGTATATATTTTTAAAATTTTCAAATATGAAACGGAAGTAACTAGTCAAATTCATGGAAGGTGAGGTGGTCTCACGACAAAGGTTATATATTTATATATACATATCCATTTTTGGGTCCAAATGATAGATGCTTCAATCTGAACACATAACTAGTCCCACAAATATTGCCCAAAAAAAAAAAAAAATTAGTCCCACAAAAACAGCAAAGCAGGACTTTATCACAAACTGATCCATAGATGATGAAGAGAAAAGAATCCCAGTAGGGTAAGGTAAGGTAAGCAAAAGGGTTTGCTTTCGGAAAGGTCGGTGGCTTGCTGATGCCTCACTCTCTCGTTTTCCTTGTAAAATCAATGAAGCTTATGTTACTCTGACTAGACTCCTCTTGTCCCATCCTATCTCCAGTGTACTCCCTTCGATCCCCAAATACTTATATGCCACATAATTGACTCGTATATGCATAATGGTATCATTAATTCATTTCTGATTAATTTTAATGTTATACATATGTATATGCTGATGCAATCACATTATATAGAAAAAAATTCGAATACTCGAGATAAAAATACACATCATATATGCATACTGGTATCATTAATCTGTTTCTGATTAATTTTAATATTGCATACTTGTATATATTGACGCAGTCACATTAGATAGAGCAAATTCGAATACTCAAAACAAAAATAGGCCGTGTATATGCATAATGGTAGCATTAATTTATTTCTCATTAATCTTAATGTTACACACTCGTTTATATTGACATTAGATACAACGAATTCGTATACTCGAGACAAAAATAGGCAGTGTATATGCATAATGGTATCATTAATTCATATATGATTAATTTTAATATTACACTCAGTTTATACTGATATAATCACATTAAATAGAAAAAATTCGAATACTCAAGACAAAAATAGGCGGTGTTGATTGGGTATGGGAAAAGAAAAGAGGGACGTGGAAAAAGGCAAACAAATGAGCACAATCCCACACTCTGAGTGGTCGGCTTGGCTTAAAGCAACACATCTGAAACCTTATCTCCAACACCCTCACAATTCATCCATCATTGTGTGTATATGTATATGTATATGTATATGCCAACTTTCTTTCTTCTACCCTACTCTCTTATTTTTAGGTCTTCCATCGCCAAATTAAACTACAATAATTACCACCCTTTAATTAGAATCAATTCAAAGGCCCCACCATTCTAAATCGTTTGGTGGGTTCCACTTGTCTACCCATTGATGCCTTTCCACGTGTTCGTATTCCTTATGTAGAAGCGCAGATTAATCAAAGTACCTAATAGTAAGGAGAATAATTTTGTTTTGCTACATTATTTTATCCAAGGATATTGTATGGCTGCATTGACTTGTAATGAACTAAAATATTGTAATCGAACTGTTCTCCTTGCTTTGCTGAAAAAACAATATTTGAAAGTGCAAATTCTTTAAGATATATACACCTGTCAATCTGTCATGACGCAACAAACAGAGGCCGAGTTACCATTTTATTTAACAAATGCAATGCTTCGAGAAGTCGGGATTTGTTACATATTAATTAATACTGCTATTACCTAAATAGAAAACACTATAAACAACGTATCTATTTCTAAATTGTGAAGCCACCGGAAGTTAATTACTGTGCTCTCCCATCTCCACTTTCATTCAACCATCCCAAAATTATTTTTCAAAAAGTGGATAATCCCCAACGCTTGTTAATTAGCATATGCTTCTGCCTCCGCTTTGATTTGTTTGTCATCTGCAAGCTTTCTTTTTTCGTTTTATGAATTTAGGGTTCGTGATGGATTAAGGGATCATCTGTTTATCCTAAAGTAAACTAATTATTCCCAATCATCTTTTAAACTAAATTACCAATTATATTGATTGATTGATTGCCACTGTACGTGCCAAAGTCAAAATAGCTCTCTTCGTTGCACTAGCTAGAAACTTGTGGGTGAAGGCTTAATTAATCATCACGATCCATCATAGCTATAATCATACCTTCAATCTTTATGCCTTCTAACTAACTTTCAAATCTTATGTTATGTTCATGTCTTCAACACTATTTTCGGGAACAAAATCACTGTGTGTGTTCGCCAAAAGAAGAATTCTTTTCTTCATTTTTTTTTTTTTAAAAAAAAAGAGAAAAAAGAAAAGAAAAAACAAGTGGTGCATCACTCTGAGGGTTGGATGTCTCATCAAAGACTTTGATGAGATTTTTTTAATTATGACTTGCACAAATGGTGCATTGCACTTGAATTTCTTGATTCGTCGGTGGATTAACCCTACAAATTGCTATCACAAAGATGCTCTTTGAATTTCTACTCTACAAAAAATCTGATACGCTATTATCATCCATCCATGAAAATAAACATGAATGATATTTTATTTTAAATTAATTTAACTTGAAATTTTGACTGAAGTATATAGAAAAAATAATGTATTTGTAGAATCATATTTACTTAAAATTGTGGAGTTACGATGTGACTCATAATTCGACATTGTCCAATTTAACCATCGTCATGAAATTGATCGACTGCATACATATGTCCATATATTAGATTATATATTTACCCCGCTAAATATATTATTTAATCGAATTATCACACAATAATAAATAATATTCTTCCCAAAAATAATAATATTCTCCCCAAAAAATTATCTCATTAAAAGTCAAATTACAAATAATATATTTTTCAAAAGAATTAGTTATTAATTGTAAATCTCTCAAGTTCTCAACCAATTGGAGTGTTTCAGTGACTCGTGATAGCTTTATGTATAAATAGAAAGTCTCACATAACTTTTCGAGTAATTAACAACTCTTATATAATATTTTATCAATTTATTCTCTAAATTAGTTGTAACATCGTATCGTTCTTAATTGAACCCCTCCCTCCTCCCTCCAAACTTCAACTTTAATATTCCCTATTTATAGGGATCAAAAGAAAATCTACCATTTTGGACTATTTATGCATCAACAGTATTGAAGAAAAGATTGGTGTGTTTCAAGCCAGAGGCATTGGTAGTGGCAAAGGCATTGGGGGTGGTCTGCGACTAGGTGTACAGTCAGGAACACAACGGATTGGTCTTCATCTGACTCTATGTACATGTTGTCTCCCTTTGGATTATTGCTTCATTAAAGTCATCGCAATCAATATTGGAGAAAGAAAAATAGAAGAACGACAAAAAAAACCAATTATTTACCAAACAGAACAGATATAGAATTACAGTTGTAGCTTAATTTGGCACATTTTTTTTTTTTTGTCATTGACATGTATAACATTTTTAAAAATTTAACTAAAAACTAATCTATATCACAGACCGAAAAAATTCACGGAGGCATTTTCGTCTCCCCTGGTCACATTAATTATTAATTAACTAATTATGTTAATTTAATTTGGTTACTCATGCATACTCATATTTTTGAATTTTAACAATTCAATTAACTATGTCAATTTTAACGATAGAATTGAAAATAACAAATTCAGAGCCCAATACAATAGTTAAGATTTAAAATGGGAATTCATCTCAAGAGGAAAAGAGAGTAACTACTTTAAAGTTTAAGTCCTTATTTGGGAGACGATATATGTGGCATAACGATATTTTTCACCCAAAAAAAATAAGAAGTATCATTTTACTCAATGTTACTACCGTGATTAATGGTAAAACTTCTAACTTTTCTTCATTTCTTCCTCCTAATTGTTAAATGTGTTAAAATTATCAGACCCAAGCTCTGTTTTCTATAACTCGGCCTTGCCGATCGTCACCTGAAAGCTGCGAAACATCAAAAGTTTCATTTCCCAAATACCGGAAAGAATAAAACTTTTCATAACCCTATATAACAAGTCTGAGTCAATTAACGACTTAGAGACGAAAAAAAAAATTGGGAATTGATTTTTCTTTTCTTTGAATTATTCGATAACCCACAAAAATTTAGAGGTTGTGAATGTTAATGATGATGAGTTTTTGGAATGAAAAAAGAGAGTTTGTGAAGAAGAGAGGATGAATGAGAGAGGAGAGAGAGACTAAGAGCATCCGCAATAGACTTAACAAATTTTTTGACAAATTTAACTTAAAATGACTCAAAAGCTATTAATAACTAGCCAGTTTTTACAGTTACCAAAATCAAATTCTTTATATTTTCATCAACCTTGAATATTAAATTCATTTTTTCAAATTTGAACATATAACATGTAACACCCCGGAAATTCGAGGATTTCAATATTGTAATTTATTGTGTGATTTGACGCTTTTACCCTTGTTATGGGTATGGCCAATTGTTGACTTTTTGATTGATGAATTAAATGGACTTTGACCTATGACCGTGACGTAGTTCGGGACGTCACGAGTTCATAGACAGGTGGCACATCCAATTCGGACGATCAGGGAAAAAGTTATGACTACCGGAAGTTCAGGGGTATTACCGTAATTTGGACATTTGGGGGTGAAAATGTTGACTTTTCTTTTGGCAACTCATTTTCCGTTGACTCAAGGACCATTAGGTAGGTCTCGACGTCCTGAGTCCGTAGACAGGCGGCACGCCGAAATCGGACTTCGTACGAGGAAGTTATGGTCAGAACCGTGAAATCGGGAGGTTCGTGTCTCGGTTTTCGTGTCGCATATTTTATTCTAAAAATTCTAATTGGAGGACACCTGGTGAGTGACAAGTGTCACTCATCCATTGGCTAGATTGGATCAGATCCACTATGGGATTAAATAGCATTAAAACCCACTTTTAATCACAGCCCTTGATCTGATACACCCCTGATCTAATCTCAGCCTTTGATCTCATTTCAAGATCTAATCTGGACTGTTCATTTCATTGTGCAGCTTTCCCTCCATTTCTATATATTTCCTAACCCGACACACTCACATACTGCCCATTCCAAACCATCACACCATTGCATCTGACCCTTGCTCTGAGTGATGCTGGATTGGACGGGTGAGGCGGCAGACGGTAGGGATCACGGCGAAGGACGGCGGCGAGGTAGGGAAACCGGGAAAGCCCGAAACGGTTTTAAAACCCAGAATTTGGTAACTCGAATTCCCACGTTTAGTTTTGTTTCCTATTAATCCTAATCGACTCTAGGGACTTATAGGAACCTTCTGGGCTTGAGTTCGCGACCGGAGGTAGCCTGAACGGAGTGCAAACGGCGACGGGAACCCGGGTCTGTTCATCGAGGTGAGTCTTCGATTCAGCCCTTGTTTATTGATTTTAATTAGCTAGAACTGTTTCTGGGATTAAGACGAGTAGTTAGGAACAAACCTGAATGAAAATGATTGAGAAATGGTGACCGGGTCTTGATCGCGGGTCTGATCGACCCGAGTTGCAGAGATACGGGTCAACCCGTCTGAGGACAGAGGTGATGACGTGGCACCCTGTCAGACTGTCAGGTGACGTGGACCAACCGTGAGCCGACACGTGTCACATGTCAGTGCACAGTCAGCACTGACATTTCAGTGACATGGCCCAATCGGGGACTGCCACGTGTCACTGACATGTCAGTGACGTGGACCAGTGCCGTGCTGACACGTGGCACATGTCAGATCTGACACGTGGCCTGACAGATCAGTGAGGTGGACCAATCGGATGTCGACACGTGGCACCTGTCAGAGTCTGACATGTCAGACCTGACAGCTGTCAGATGACGTCAGCATGACGTCATGCTAACGTCAGCAGGGACTGTTCCTGCGTTGACCGACGCGTTGACTGGCGCGTGTGGGCGCGTGTGAACAGTACTTTTGGTGGGACCACCACCATTCTTTAGGTTTCGACGATCCGGATCCAATGGCGGTGGTTTCGGGTCGATCGGAGATCATTAAGATGGTCAAATTAAGGTTTATTGCATTGGGAAGCGCGTTCGGGCGGCTTTCCCGGGCCGGTTTCGGCCTAGGATTTCATGGTTGAATGTTGGGGGTTTAAATTGACCTTTACGAATACTTTGGACTTGACAGGGATTGTACATTTGTACCAGGACGAGGGTATACGTTCGGTTTCTAGCAGGATTGTACTGTGAGTGGGCCATTTTCTTAAACCCTTGCGTGCATAAATGTTTTCTGGTTTATTATACGTATTCACATGCTAAAAACAATAATGGTTTTGATAATATGGAAAAGATGGTTATGGCACGTTTCACGGTATTTGGGCTTGAGACCCGTCCGATGAAACTTAATGATTGGTTCGGATTCTATCTATGTATATATATATGCTTGCATGTGGATATAAATAAAATGTATTTGGTACTGCACTGTATAGATCCTTCCATATTATATTGTCTCCTCCGGATGAGGTACCCCGGAGAGGTCACGGACGTCTAGAACGTCCAGCGTCTATGACGCTAAGCATCGGGGATGCTGTAACCGAACAGGGTTCGGGGATTGAACTCGGAATTGAGACCCGAGTGGCACGCGTAGCCTTGTGATTGTGACCTTATTGGACGTCAGGGACGTCAGACATCTGGGATGTCGGGATTGGAGTGTATAGTGCAGTAGCTAAAATTATGGTTATGGTTTTATTACATGCCTTATGATTCATATTATATTATTTATGATTTTAAAGGATGCTGCATGCATGTTTGGAAAACGGAGGGGTAAATTATATGTTGTACTTATCAAATGATTTTATAAACTTGAGTTCGGTCCACTCACCCTTAATGTTTTTGGTAACCCCTCCAGGTCGTGATACTGAGGTAGAGGATGAACCTGAGGCTGAGGCATAGATCTACTTCTGCGTACCTGAACCCCTGCTGGGTGGTTTACCCGCAGGTTTATGTTAGAGTCGTGCTCGCAACTTGTAATTTTGAATTTCATCCCTTGTCTGACATTCGTTTAATTCGGATTTGATGTATGACTTTAATTTGGTTATTTATGCATTTGATGTTTTGAGGTTAAAATTGGTATGAATTGTTGGGTGTCAGACGGGAGCAGGGCATGTCCCCTTGTGGTCCCTGTGGGATCGGGGCGAGTCCTGTCAGCTTGGTATCAGAGCACTAGGTTGTGGTCAGTACTAGGGTATGGTCAGCATGCTAGACTAGCGATTAGTACTAGTTACTTTTCGACTTTTAAGAACATCGTTATCTGATCTATGCCTCTTGACAGTTGGTTATGCCTCCTAGGAGAATTCCTCACACACGAACTGACGAGGATCTGGAAAGGGAGATGGAATGCGCGAGCATTGAAAGGGCTCAACGGTTGGGAGCCACTCCTTTCTGCGGGGGATCAAACCCCGAGGATGCTCATGATTGGATCACCAAGTGGGAGAGGATCTTCTCGGTGATGCACTGCCCTCCGGGCGAACGGGTAACTCTGGCGGCCTTCTTGCTGGAAGGAGGAGCCTACCAGTGGTGGCACGGACTCGAAATGTCTGGGTGGTCTGTCCATACCACTACTTGGGAAGCTTTCCGTTCCAGATTTCTGGACTAGTACTACCCGCGATCCTTTCGCGCGGCGCGGGAGGCGGAATTCCTGCGGCTGGAGCAGGGTGACATGTCCGTTGCAGACTACGAGCAAACTTTCGGAAAACTATCCCGGTTCGCTGCATCATTCGTGAGCACGGAGGAGGACAAATGCCAAAGGTTTGAGCTTGGACTCCGAGGGGGGATCCGGGCAAGTGTGACTGCTGCTACTCATGCTTTACTGAGAGATTTGGTCGACGCTGCGGTGCGTGTCGAGGCCAGTCTGGCGGCACACCAGACACGACAACCTTCGGGCGAGGGGCGACGTCAGGATCGCCCACATCGTGGGCCATTGGGCCATAAGAACAACAAGGGAGGGGGCTACAGGGGAGCACCCTCATCTTTCAAAGGTCGTGGCTGGTCAGGTCGACGCGGAGGCTCTCAGGGCAGAGGATCTGGATACAACTCTGGGCAACGCTCATCTTGGAGCGGTGCTTCTGGTGGGCATTCGGATAGGCCAAGGCCAGTAACTTGTTTTGCTTGCGGAGAGGAGGGCCACTATGCCTGTGATTGCCCGCAGTTGTCCACGAACAACGATGCTGGGGGCTCTAGTGTGGTGCAGAGCACGGCTTCCCACACTAATGGAGGTCGCGGTCAGGGAGGTGACCGTGGTGCTGGGCGTGGCGCGCGCGGGCGCGGACGGAACGGAGGGCCGAGGGCCCAAGTTTTTGCCATGACCCAACAGCAGGCGAGGACTGCCCCCAGCGTGGTCACAGGTACACTACATATCTTTAACCTTCTTGTACGTGTATTGATGGATGCGGGGGCTACGCATTCTTTTATTTCGAAAAGTTGTGCCGGTATGCTTGATTGTGTGGTAACAGCTTTAGATTGCGAAATGGGTGTTGGCACCCCGATGGGCATCGTGTACCTTGTGAATCAGGTGATTCGGAGGTGCCCGGTAAGAATTGAGGATGTGGATTTACCAGCAGACTTAATTATTCTGGATATCCACGACTTCGATATAATCCTAGGGATGGATTGGCTATCGGAGCACGGATCGCTCATCGACTGCTGTAGCAAGCAAGTGATTCTGCGGAGTGACTACGCCCAAACTACGCATTAAATTAAACACGTAATTTGAGTGTTGTGCAATTTAAACCCTTTTTGTGTAGATGTAGTATTGGTAAATAGGGATCGTTCTTAACCGGGGAAATTAGGGAACATTAATAATGTGTTAGTGGGAAAGAGTAATGAATAAATGAATAATGAATAAATTAATGAATTAAATAATTAAAGAATTAACAAATTAAAGAATTAATGAATTAAAGAATTAAAGAATTAAAGAATTAATTAATCAAAGAATAATAAACTAAAAGTATTAAAGAATAAAAGAATAAAGAGATGAAAGAATCAAAGAATAATAAACTAAAAGTATAAAAGAAGAATAAAAGAATAAAAGAATAAAGAATAAAAAGGATAGAAGAATAAAACAATAAAAGAATAAAGAATAAAAAAGAATAAAAGAATAAAAGAATAAAAGAATTAAAGAATAAAGAATAAAGAATTGAAAATGGGGGTTTTGAAAAGAGTTGTAAATATAAAATAAATAAAACAAGTAAAAATAATTAAATACTTAATTTTACTTCTACTTTAACCTTTGTACTAGTGAATTTTCTTCAAACACATATTTTTACCAACACTCTAACATCATGCTCATATTGAACCAATCACGAAATCATACCTTAATCATCTCAAATACATGCATACATTTTTCATATTATAAATGCACCGAACAGCGGATTATTACTTACAATATGATTCACCTTAAGTAAGTGATTTAATGCGCCGAACAGCGATCAAACATTAAATCTCTTCAACTCTATTCTAAATGCCCCGAACAGCGGATCAACATTTAGTTTCGAATTGAAGTTTAAGTACTAAAACATATGAAGTAAAAGAAACTCAAAAAGTAAAACACATGGAGATTGCATTCTTACTTACAAATGTTAGAAAGAAAATACCAACACATATATTGAATTATAAGTAAAACCAATAACAACAACAAGAATTTAAGTAGAGAAGTATGGATTTTCACAAGAATCACCGAACAGCGGCAGGAAACTTGTGAAGATGGAAGAAGAAATACGAGGAATTCGGTCTTAAAACTCTTGAATTGTCTTAGAATTACTTGGCCTAGGTATTTCTTAAGGAAAGCATAAAAATGTGTTTAAGAGATCTCAAAGAAATATCACAAGAACAAAGTAAAGAAGAAATGAAATTAAGAAAAATAAAAATAACATAAATTAAGAACAAGAATTAAAAGAAAGCTAATTAATAAGAAAATCTACAAGAAGTTAAAATGGTCCCCAAAAATGTCTCTCAAAAGAGAGAAACAAAAGAACTAACTAAGAACTAGAACTAAGAAAAATGAAAGAAATGGAAGAATGAAACTAATTGGGGACTCCCCAAATACATGAAATGACCTCCCTATTTATAGAGGGAATGCCACAATTGTTTAATTAAAAGTACAAAATTAAAATATAAAAATAGCAATAAAATAGTACATGAAGAAGTGATGGAAATGATGAGATTGGGTGGGAAAAGATGCTGATTTTGGGGCAAATATGCTGATTTTGGGGAAAAGTGGCTGATTTTGGGGAAAAGTTGCTGATTTTGGGGCAAATATGCTGATTTTGGGAACTATTGGGGGTTGCTGGATTTTTGGCTTGGGCTGCTGGATTTCAGCAGCTTCCCACCTAATTTCCTTGCGATTTTCAGTGGTTTCTCATATTTCGTCCATAATTTCTTCGTTATAATTCCGATCGGGACGATTCTTTCACCAAAATGCTCCAAATTCCAAGCTTTATTTATTTCTACAAAAATATCACAAAATAAATTAACTTGTCTAATTATTTATTATTTTAATATTAAAAGTCAAGTATAAAGGGTATAAAATAATATAAAATAACGCTTATTTGAGGACCTATCAAATACCCCCACACTTAAACTTTGCTAGTCCCTAGCAAATACTAAAATTAAACTACGAATCAAAACAAGTAACCTTTAACCATTTGTCTCAATATTTCATAATTATAATCATGACATAAAAGATTTTCACTTAAAACATTTAAGCATATGGAATTTGAGAGTTAATACATGGTAACAAAATGTTTCAACAAGTAAGATAATGAGTAAATATGGTGAATGGATATCTGCATGAATAAGACAAGTATGAATCAACTCACAAGGATATGCACTCATAAATTCACTCAATTTGTGGGGGTTTGTGTTTGCACTCAAAGTATGTGAGAAATACTCACATAATCGAAATGAAGTACTTTTGCAAAATCTCAAACAAACACCTCAATATAAAAACAAAACATACTTGCACAAATGAACCAAAACCATAAGCTTACTCAAGTGATTGACTCCACTAATCAAAATTTACCATTTTAAGGATCATAAGGTCTTTACGAAGGTTGTAATGGGGCTAAGTTTAGAGGCAAGGAATATATAGGACAAGTGGTGCTCAAATTCGTTCCATGACTCAAAAGACTCCCAAAACGTATCATAGCTTCCCAACCTTAGTGCAATGATGTCAGTAATCCATCCCTTCGAACATAGGCCTAATTCCATCATGTTGGGCCTCACAATCATTCTTTGTGTCGGATTTACAAATGTAAGGGACTTAACTCAAACATTACATAACCAAACCTTATTACCTTGATCGAGACTCAACTTTTTTTTTTTTTTGATTTTTTTTTTATCAAGGTAATAACATGTGTCAACGATACAACAAAGCATGAGTCGGTAAATCCAAATAATTCACATAAAAGTCTTTCCAACATCATTATTTTCTCTTTACACAATCATTATGTCTTTAACCGAGTTCTTGGAACAAGGGTAAAGGATGTCTATACTAAGCTCAAGTGTTTAGATAATCATGGTGATGAAAGAAAGGCTTAATGTGGGCTCAAAAGGGTTAAAACTAAGGGGGTCGCAACTTGTGCGCACAAAATAGGGAACATGGATGTTTGAATTTGTGGTGTTAACCCTAATGCCTTAATCATTTCCAAAATCAGAGAGTTTATTGACTCAAAAGTTTTGAAAATCACATAAAATAAGTTCTAGTACTCTATAGTTCATTAAAAGCTATGGCAAGCAGTTATGAGGCATATGTATATCAATTTAAACAAAAAACTTATGAATCACTCATCAAAGATGTATATAAAGTTCTAAAGCTCACATAAGGTTCATATGATTCATACTTATCTTATCATGCTCGTTTATGTGCCAATTTACATGCATTATCTTCAAGTTATAACACTTAATCACAAAATATTAACAAACAAATTCAAGTTGTAGTGATTATCTTTATGGCCATAACATATTCCTTTCTGTTCATTTATGTCATTGACAAGTTAAATGGCAACTTAAGACTCATAAAAATACTAAGTTAAAACAAAAAGATTCAAAAAAAACAATAATATTTTTTTTCATCTTTTTTTTTCACCCTTTTTTTTATAATTTTTTTCAATTTTTTTTGTTTTTTTTTTGAACAATTAAAATTGTAAACCATTCCCCCACACTTAAATTCTACATTGTCCTCAATGTAGGAAAATACGAAGTAATTAAACATAGAATCAAAGTAAGGAAGATGATTTACGAAAATAATAGGAAAACATTAAATAAACAAAATAAAAGAGAGTGAAGGGTAGAGGATAGCAAATCTGTATTGATGACTCCTTCACATCCCGGGAACACATTGGGTTGCCTCCCAACAAGCGCTTGAAGTTTAACGTCCATCCAGCCTAGACAGAGATGCAAGTTAGTTAGTCAGAGATGTACGTTAATTAAGAATGCAAGTTAGATATGCAAATTAAAGTTAATGATGCAATGTGAGTTAAAGATGTAAGTTAGAGGAAGAGTGCAATGCAAGTTAAACTAAATATGCAAGTGAAGTTAAAAATGCAAGTTAAATGAAAGATGAAATGCAAGTTAGAATGAAAGATGCAAGTTAGTTAAACGAAAGATGCAAGTTAACTTTGTCATGACAAATAATGTAAATTAAGATATAAATAATATTTACATGTCGGGGGAAGTCAAAGATATATATGGTTCACATAGCCTCAAAGTTTAAATGGAGACTTATACGTCCGTGCGGCCCAAGTAAATATCTTGAATTAATTCTACTGTTTGGGCAACTTCAAAAGTGACCAGGTTAGAAAGAATACACATAAGAGGCAGGGCTATTTTCTTAGACCCAAAACCCGTTATGAGTACCGTCTCTTGTCCTAGACATCACCCTCGAAAATTTCTTACTCCAGAGGAATTAAGATGACTCAAGTGTTAACAATTACCGTGGGTGAGAGTTAACAAAAGAGTCATCGCCGATAAAGATCAAAATCTAAACTTCGAAGCACACGTGATCTACATATAGCTGAGACTAATGCATGAATGCAATAACTATTTACAAGTATGTTTTTTATGCACAATTTACAAATATAACATGACAATTTACGTATGAACAATTTATACAAGTATGAACAATTTATTTACAAGTAATAATGATATTTACAAAACAATTTCTCATTAACAAACTAACATAAGTATAAGATTTATTTAACAATTTAGATTTATACTAACACAAAGTGAAGATAAATGAATATTTTTACGAATAAATGAAGAAAAAGAAATTTTTTATTTTTATTAATTAATTTTTTTTCTGAATTTAAAAATTAAATAAATGAAGAAAAAGAATTTTTTTTAATTTTTAATTTTTTTTACGAATTTTATGTTTTTTTTTAATTACAAATAAAAATAAAAATAAGGAAAAGTGAATATTTACCATAAGCATTTATGAACAATTAAAAAGAATGAACATTATGTACAAGTATGAACAAGAATAATATAACAAGTAAGAGAATTATAAACAAATATAAATGAAAATCTATTATGAACAAGTATGCATGTATACTATGAAATATAAAAGTTATGAACAAGTATAAAAGGTAACAAGTAACATATATACAACATTTATTTACAAGTATGAATTAACACTAACATAAAGTTAAGATAAGATTTTTTTTTTTATTATTTTCAAATATTTTTTATTTATTTCGAATTTTTTTTTAAATTTAAATTTAAATTTTATCAAGACATAACCAAATAAATAATTACATAAGAATAAAATAAGTGTAATCAAAAAGTTAATGGAATAAAAAGTTAATGAAATAAAATTAATGGAATAAAAAGTTAGTGGAATAAAAAGTTAATGGAATAAAATTAATGGAATAAAAGTTAATGGAATAAAAAGTTAGTGGAGTAAAAAGTTAATGAATAAAATTAATGGAATAAAAGTTAATGGAATAAAAAGTTAGTGGAATAAAAAGTTAATGAAATAAATTAATGGAATAAAAAGTTAGTGGAATAAAAAGTTAGTAGAATAAAAAGTTAATGAATAAAATTAATGGAATAAAAGTTAATGGAATAAAAAGTTAGTGGAATAAAAAGTTAATGAATAAAATTAATGGAATAAAAGTTAATGGAATAAAAAGTTAGTGCAATAAAAAGTTAGTGGAATAAAAAGTTAATGAAATAAATTTAAAGTTAAAGGAATAAAGAAAAAGTTTATGGAATAAAATTAAAGTTAATGGATTAAAGAAAAAGTTAGAAAGTGTAAAGAAAAATAAAATAAATTAAAAGTAAGGAAAAATGAATATGTACAATATGCATTTATAACAAGTACAAATTAAATTAAATTATGAACAAGTATGGTAGAATTTTAAATTTACATAAACAATTTGAATATGAACAAATATATATAAAAAAAATTATGAACATTTATGAACAAGTATAAATTAGAAACTATGAATAAGTAAAGTATGAACATTATAAACAAAAATAATAAGAACAAAAATAAGATGGATAAATAAAATATAAACAAGTAAGTAAGTGTTATAAACAAATATAATATTAACAAAAGTAAAATTTATAAACAAGTATAATACGCACAATTTATATACATACACTAACAAATTAAAATGATTTTCAATTTCCCCGGCAACGGCGCCAAAAATTGACTACGCCCAAACTACGCATTAAATTAAACACGTAATTTGAGTGTTGTGCAATTTAAACCCTTTTTGTGTAGATGTAGTATTGGTAAATAGGGATCGTTCTTAACCGGGGAAATTAGGGAACATTAATAATGTGTTAGTGGGAAAGAGTAATGAATAAATGAATAATGAATAAATTAATGAATTAAATAATTAAAGAATTAACAAATTAAAGAATTAATGAATTAAAGAATTAAAGAATTAAAGAATTAATTAATCAAAGAATAATAAACTAAAAGTATTAAAGAATAAAAGAATAAAGAGATGAAAGAATCAAAGAATAATAAACTAAAAGTATAAAAGAAGAATAAAAGAATAAAAGAATAAAGAATAAAAAGGATAGAAGAATAAAACAATAAAAGAATAAAGAATAAAAAAGAATAAAAGAATAAAAGAATAAAAGAATTAAAGAATAAAGAATAAAGAATTGAAAATGGGGGTTTTGAAAAGAGTTGTAAATATAAAATAAATAAAACAAGTAAAAATAATTAAATACTTAATTTTACTTCTACTTTAACCTTTGTACTAGTGAATTTTCTTCAAACACATATTTTTACCAACACTCTAACATCATGCTCATATTGAACCAATCACGAAATCATACCTTAATCATCTCAAATACATGCATACATTTTTCATATTATAAATGCACCGAACAGCGGATTATTACTTACAATATGATTCACCTTAAGTAAGTGATTTAATGCGCCGAACAGCGATCAAACATTAAATCTCTTCAACTCTATTCTAAATGCCCCGAACAGCGGATCAACATTTAGTTTCGAATTGAAGTTTAAGTACTAAAACATATGAAGTAAAAGAAACTCAAAAAGTAAAACACATGGAGATTGCATTCTTACTTACAAATGTTAGAAAGAAAATACCAACACATATATTGAATTATAAGTAAAACCAATAACAACAACAAGAATTTAAGTAGAGAAGTATGGATTTTCACAAGAATCACCGAACAGCGGCAGGAAACTTGTGAAGATGGAAGAAGAAATACGAGGAATTCGGTCTTAAAACTCTTGAATTGTCTTAGAATTACTTGGCCTAGGTATTTCTTAAGGAAAGCATAAAAATGTGTTTAAGAGATCTCAAAGAAATATCACAAGAACAAAGTAAAGAAGAAATGAAATTAAGAAAAATAAAAATAACATAAATTAAGAACAAGAATTAAAAGAAAGCTAATTAATAAGAAAATCTACAAGAAGTTAAAATGGTCCCCAAAAATGTCTCTCAAAAGAGAGAAACAAAAGAACTAACTAAGAACTAGAACTAAGAAAAATGAAAGAAATGGAAGAATGAAACTAATTGGGGACTCCCCAAATACATGAAATGACCTCCCTATTTATAGAGGGAATGCCACAATTGTTTAATTAAAAGTACAAAATTAAAATATAAAAATAGCAATAAAATAGTACATGAAGAAGTGATGGAAATGATGAGATTGGGTGGGAAAAGATGCTGATTTTGGGGCAAATATGCTGATTTTGGGGAAAAGTGGCTGATTTTGGGGAAAAGTTGCTGATTTTGGGGCAAATATGCTGATTTTGGGAACTATTGGGGGTTGCTGGATTTTTGGCTTGGGCTGCTGGATTTCAGCAGCTTCCCACCTAATTTCCTTGCGATTTTCAGTGGTTTCTCATATTTCGTCCATAATTTCTTCGTTATAATTCCGATCGGGACGATTCTTTCACCAAAATGCTCCAAATTCCAAGCTTTATTTATTTCTACAAAAATATCACAAAATAAATTAACTTGTCTAATTATTTATTATTTTAATATTAAAAGTCAAGTATAAAGGGTATAAAATAATATAAAATAACGCTTATTTGAGGACCTATCAAATACCCCCACACTTAAACTTTGCTAGTCCCTAGCAAATACTAAAATTAAACTACGAATCAAAACAAGTAACCTTTAACCATTTGTCTCAATATTTCATAATTATAATCATGACATAAAAGATTTTCACTTAAAACATTTAAGCATATGGAATTTGAGAGTTAATACATGGTAACAAAATGTTTCAACAAGTAAGATAATGAGTAAATATGGTGAATGGATATCTGCATGAATAAGACAAGTATGAATCAACTCACAAGGATATGCACTCATAAATTCACTCAATTTGTGGGGGTTTGTGTTTGCACTCAAAGTATGTGAGAAATACTCACATAATCGAAATGAAGTACTTTTGCAAAATCTCAAACAAACACCTCAATATAAAAACAAAACATACTTGCACAAATGAACCAAAACCATAAGCTTACTCAAGTGATTGACTCCACTAATCAAAATTTACCATTTTAAGGATCATAAGGTCTTTACGAAGGTTGTAATGGGGCTAAGTTTAGAGGCAAGGAATATATAGGACAAGTGGTGCTCAAATTCGTTCCATGACTCAAAAGACTCCCAAAACGTATCATAGCTTCCCAACCTTAGTGCAATGATGTCAGTAATCCATCCCTTCGAACATAGGCCTAATTCCATCATGTTGGGCCTCACAATCATTCTTTGTGTCGGATTTACAAATGTAAGGGACTTAACTCAAACATTACATAACCAAACCTTATTACCTTGATCGAGACTCAACTTTTTTTTTTTTTTTGATTTTTTTTTATCAAGGTAATAACATGTGTCAACGATACAACAAAGCATGAGTCGGTAAATCCAAATAATTCACATAAAAGTCTTTCCAACATCATTATTTTCTCTTTACACAATCATTATGTCTTTAACCGAGTTCTTGGAACAAGGGTAAAGGATGTCTATACTAAGCTCAAGTGTTTAGATAATCATGGTGATGAAAGAAAGGCTTAATGTGGGCTCAAAAGGGTTAAAACTAAGGGGGTCGCAACTTGTGCGCACAAAATAGGGAACATGGATGTTTGAATTTGTGGTGTTAACCCTAATGCCTTAATCATTTCCAAAATCAGAGAGTTTATTGACTCAAAAGTTTTGAAAATCACATAAAATAAGTTCTAGTACTCTATAGTTCATTAAAAGCTATGGCAAGCAGTTATGAGGCATATGTATATCAATTTAAACAAAAAACTTATGAATCACTCATCAAAGATGTATATAAAGTTCTAAAGCTCACATAAGGTTCATATGATTCATACTTATCTTATCATGCTCGTTTATGTGCCAATTTACATGCATTATCTTCAAGTTATAACACTTAATCACAAAATATTAACAAACAAATTCAAGTTGTAGTGATTATCTTTATGGCCATAACATATTCCTTTCTGTTCATTTATGTCATTGACAAGTTAAATGGCAACTTAAGACTCATAAAAATACTAAGTTAAAACAAAAAGATTCAAAAAAAACAATAATATTTTTTTTCATCTTTTTTTTTCACCCTTTTTTTTATAATTTTTTTCAATTTTTTTTGTTTTTTTTTTGAACAATTAAAATTGTAAACCATTCCCCCACACTTAAATTCTACATTGTCCTCAATGTAGGAAAATACGAAGTAATTAAACATAGAATCAAAGTAAGGAAGATGATTTACGAAAATAATAGGAAAACATTAAATAAACAAAATAAAAGAGAGTGAAGGGTAGAGGATAGCAAATCTGTATTGATGACTCCTTCACATCCCGGGAACACATTGGGTTGCCTCCCAACAAGCGCTTGAAGTTTAACGTCCATCCAGCCTAGACAGAGATGCAAGTTAGTTAGTCAGAGATGTACGTTAATTAAGAATGCAAGTTAGATATGCAAATTAAAGTTAATGATGCAATGTGAGTTAAAGATGTAAGTTAGAGGAAGAGTGCAATGCAAGTTAAACTAAATATGCAAGTGAAGTTAAAAATGCAAGTTAAATGAAAGATGAAATGCAAGTTAGAATGAAAGATGCAAGTTAGTTAAACGAAAGATGCAAGTTAACTTTGTCATGACAAATAATGTAAATTAAGATATAAATAATATTTACATGTCGGGGGAAGTCAAAGATATATATGGTTCACATAGCCTCAAAGTTTAAATGGAGACTTATACGTCCGTGCGGCCCAAGTAAATATCTTGAATTAATTCTACTGTTTGGGCAACTTCAAAAGTGACCAGGTTAGAAAGAATACACATAAGAGGCAGGGCTATTTTCTTAGACCCAAAACCCGTTATGAGTACCGTCTCTTGTCCTAGACATCACCCTCGAAAATTTCTTACTCCAGAGGAATTAAGATGACTCAAGTGTTAACAATTACCGTGGGTGAGAGTTAACAAAAGAGTCATCGCCGATAAAGATCAAAATCTAAACTTCGAAGCACACGTGATCTACATATAGCTGAGACTAATGCATGAATGCAATAACTATTTACAAGTATGTTTTTTATGCACAATTTACAAATATAACATGACAATTTACGTATGAACAATTTATACAAGTATGAACAATTTATTTACAAGTAATAATGATATTTACAAAACAATTTCTCATTAACAAACTAACATAAGTATAAGATTTATTTAACAATTTAGATTTATACTAACACAAAGTGAAGATAAATGAATATTTTTACGAATAAATGAAGAAAAAGAAATTTTTTATTTTTATTAATTAATTTTTTTTCTGAATTTAAAAATTAAATAAATGAAGAAAAAGAATTTTTTTTAATTTTTAATTTTTTTTACGAATTTTATGTTTTTTTTTAATTACAAATAAAAATAAAAATAAGGAAAAGTGAATATTTACCATAAGCATTTATGAACAATTAAAAAGAATGAACATTATGTACAAGTATGAACAAGAATAATATAACAAGTAAGAGAATTATAAACAAATATAAATGAAAATCTATTATGAACAAGTATGCATGTATACTATGAAATATAAAAGTTATGAACAAGTATAAAAGGTAACAAGTAACATATATACAACATTTATTTACAAGTATGAATTAACACTAACATAAAGTTAAGATAAGATTTTTTTTTTATTATTTTCAAATATTTTTTATTTATTTCGAATTTTTTTTTAAATTTAAATTTAAATTTTATCAAGACATAACCAAATAAATAATTACATAAGAATAAAATAAGTGTAATCAAAAAGTTAATGGAATAAAAAGTTAATGAAATAAAATTAATGGAATAAAAAGTTAGTGGAATAAAAAGTTAATGGAATAAAATTAATGGAATAAAAGTTAATGGAATAAAAAGTTAGTGGAGTAAAAAGTTAATGAATAAAATTAATGGAATAAAAGTTAATGGAATAAAAAGTTAGTGGAATAAAAAGTTAATGAAATAAATTAATGGAATAAAAAGTTAGTGGAATAAAAAGTTAGTAGAATAAAAAGTTAATGAATAAAATTAATGGAATAAAAGTTAATGGAATAAAAAGTTAGTGGAATAAAAAGTTAATGAATAAAATTAATGGAATAAAAGTTAATGGAATAAAAAGTTAGTGCAATAAAAAGTTAGTGGAATAAAAAGTTAATGAAATAAATTTAAAGTTAAAGGAATAAAGAAAAAGTTTATGGAATAAAATTAAAGTTAATGGATTAAAGAAAAAGTTAGAAAGTGTAAAGAAAAATAAAATAAATTAAAAGTAAGGAAAAATGAATATGTACAATATGCATTTATAACAAGTACAAATTAAATTAAATTATGAACAAGTATGGTAGAATTTTAAATTTACATAAACAATTTGAATATGAACAAATATATATAAAAAAAATTATGAACATTTATGAACAAGTATAAATTAGAAACTATGAATAAGTAAAGTATGAACATTATAAACAAAAATAATAAGAACAAAAATAAGATGGATAAATAAAATATAAACAAGTAAGTAAGTGTTATAAACAAATATAATATTAACAAAAGTAAAATTTATAAACAAGTATAATACGCACAATTTATATACATACACTAACAAATTAAAATGATTTTCAATTTCCCCGGCAACGGCGCCAAAAATTGACTACGCCCAAACTACGCATTAAATTAAACACGTAATTTGAGTGTTGTGCAATTTAAACCCTTTTTGTGTAGATGTAGTATTGGTAAATAGGGATCGTTCTTAACCGGGGAAATTAGGGAACATTAATAATGTGTTAGTGGGAAAGAGTAATGAATAAATGAATAATGAATAAATTAATGAATTAAATAATTAAAGAATTAACAAATTAAAGAATTAATGAATTAAAGAATTAAAGAATTAAAGAATTAATTAATCAAAGAATAATAAACTAAAAGTATTAAAGAATAAAAGAATAAAGAGATGAAAGAATCAAAGAATAATAAACTAAAAGTATAAAAGAAGAATAAAAGAATAAAAGAATAAAGAATAAAAAGGATAGAAGAATAAAACAATAAAAGAATAAAGAATAAAAAAGAATAAAAGAATAAAAGAATTAAAGAATAAAGAATAAAGAATTGAAAATGGGGGTTTTGAAAAGAGTTGTAAATATAAAATAAATAAAACAAGTAAAAATAATTAAATACTTAATTTTACTTCTACTTTAACCTTTGTACTAGTGAATTTTCTTCAAACACATATTTTTACCAACACTCTAACATCATGCTCATATTGAACCAATCACGAAATCATACCTTAATCATCTCAAATACATGCATACATTTTTCATATTATAAATGCACCGAACAGCGGATTATTACTTACAATATGATTCACCTTAAGTAAGTGATTTAATGCGCCGAACAGCGATCAAACATTAAATCTCTTCAACTCTATTCTAAATGCCCCGAACAGCGGATCAACATTTAGTTTCGAATTGAAGTTTAAGTACTAAAACATATGAAGTAAAAGAAACTCAAAAAGTAAAACACATGGAGATTGCATTCTTACTTACAAATGTTAGAAAGAAAATACCAACACATATATTGAATTATAAGTAAAACCAATAACAACAACAAGAATTTAAGTAGAGAAGTATGGATTTTCACAAGAATCACCGAACAGCGGCAGGAAACTTGTGAAGATGGAAGAAGAAATACGAGGAATTCGGTCTTAAAACTCTTGAATTGTCTTAGAATTACTTGGCCTAGGTATTTCTTAAGGAAAGCATAAAAATGTGTTTAAGAGATCTCAAAGAAATATCACAAGAACAAAGTAAAGAAGAAATGAAATTAAGAAAAATAAAAATAACATAAATTAAGAACAAGAATTAAAAGAAAGCTAATTAATAAGAAAATCTACAAGAAGTTAAAATGGTCCCCAAAAATGTCTCTCAAAAGAGAGAAACAAAAGAACTAACTAAGAACTAGAACTAAGAAAAATGAAAGAAATGGAAGAATGAAACTAATTGGGGACTCCCCAAATACATGAAATGACCTCCCTATTTATAGAGGGAATGCCACAATTGTTTAATTAAAAGTACAAAATTAAAATATAAAAATAGCAATAAAATAGTACATGAAGAAGTGATGGAAATGATGAGATTGGGTGGGAAAAGATGCTGATTTTGGGGCAAATATGCTGATTTTGGGGAAAAGTGGCTGATTTTGGGGAAAAGTTGCTGATTTTGGGGCAAATATGCTGATTTTGGGAACTATTGGGGGTTGCTGGATTTTTGGCTTGGGCTGCTGGATTTCAGCAGCTTCCCACCTAATTTCCTTGCGATTTTCAGTGGTTTCTCATATTTCGTCCATAATTTCTTCGTTATAATTCCGATCGGGACGATTCTTTCACCAAAATGCTCCAAATTCCAAGCTTTATTTATTTCTACAAAAATATCACAAAATAAATTAATTTGTCTAATTATTTATTATTTTAATATTAAAAGTCAAGTATAAAGGGTATAAAATAATATAAAATAACGCTTATTTGAGGACCTATCACGGAGCCCGGGTTTACCGGAAGTTATCTTTCAGGGGGAACGTGACGGTACGCCTCCTGAAGTGATCTCTTCACTTACTGCTACCAAACTTCTACGGAAGGGATGCCAGGGTTATCTGGCGCATGTCGTGTCGGAGCAGGTTGGTACTCCGAGTATCGACGAGATACCGGTGGTATGTGAGTTTTCGGATGTGTTCCCGGAAGACTTACCTGGATTACCGCCATCGCGGGAGATTGAGTTTACTATTGAACTACTCCCGGGTACCCGACCTATATCCCAAGCACTATACTGGATGGCACCGGCCGAGTTGCGAGAACTCAAGACTCAATTGCAGGAGTTGGTGGATTTGGGATATGTCCGACCGAGTACTTCACCGTGGGGAGCACCGGTGTTGTTCGTAAAGAAGAAGGAGGGAAGTCTCCGTTTATGTATTGACTATCGACAACTCAACAAGGTGTCGCTGAGGAACCAGTATCCTCTACCCAGGATCGATGACCTTTTTGACCAGTTGCGGGGAGCTCAGTGCTTCTCGAAAATTGATTTGCGGTCTGGGTATCACCAACTGAGGATTTCGGAGGAGGATATTCCGAAAACTGCTTTTCGAACCCGTTACGGACACTACGAGTTCCTTGTTATGCCATTTGGATTGACGAATGCTCCAGCAGCATTCATGGATCTGATGAACCGGGTCTTCCGACCCTACCTGGATAAGTTCGTGATTGTGTTCATCGATGATATTTTGGTGTACTCGAGGAGTGCCCGTGCACATGAGGAACATCTACGGTTGGTCTTGGAGAGGCTGAGACAAGAACAATTGTACGCCAAGCTGAGCAAGTGTCAGTTTTGGCTAAGCAGTATTGGCTTTCTGGGACACGTGATATCGACGGATGGGATTTGCGTGGATCCCCAGAAAACAGAAGCGGTGACCAACTGGGCTAAACCGACAACAGTGACCGAGGTGCGGAGTTTCGTCGGATTGGCAGGTTACTACCGGAGATTCGTGGAGGGTTTCTCCAAAATTGCTGCACCATTGACTCGTTTGACTCAGAAGAGAGTAAAGTTTATCTGGGACGAGCAGTGCGATCGGAGCTTTCAAGAGTTGAAAGATCGATTGACCACTGCGCCTGTCCTTGCATTGCCGGATGACAGTGGAGAGTTTGTGGTTTTCAGTGATGCATCGCTGCAAGGTCTGGGCTGCGTGTTGATGCAAACTGGCAAGGTTATCGCCTATGCATCCCGGCAGTTGAAGACCCACGAGTTGAACTACCCTACCCATGATTTGGAGTTGGCAGCGGTGGTTCATGCCCTGAAAATCTGGAGACATTATCTATTCGGCGCAACGTGTCGTATATACACCGACCACCAGAGTCTTAAATACTTATTCACTCAGAAGGAGCTTAACATGAGACAACGGAGATGGTTGGAGCTGCTGAAGGACTATGACTGTACGATCGAGTACCATCCGGGTAAGGCCAATGTGGTGGCTGATGCACTCAGCAGGAAGTCAGCAGGATCCGTTGCACACCTAGGGATGGTGTATCTTCCCTTGCTGGTGGAACTCCAGAAGGCGGGAGTTATTTTGGGTACGGATGAACATGGAGCTTTGTTGGCCAGCTTCCATGTACGACCAGTACTAATTGATCGGATTATCGAAGCACAACTTCAGGATCCGATACTCTGTATTTACAGAATTGAGGTCGATGCGGATGGGAGACAGGATTTTACCATCCGGGACGATGGAGCACTTGTGAAGTTGGGCCGTTTGTGTGTACCTGCAGTGGCAGAGTTACGGGCCGAGATTCTGGAGGAGGCCCATAGTTCGGCCTATGCTATGCATCCGGGAGGTACAAAGATGTACCGTACCCTCCGGAACCATTATTGGTGGCCAGGAATGAAGAAGGATATTGCTGAATTCGTGAGCAAATGCTTAACCTGTCAGCAGGTTAAGGTGGAACGGCAGAGACCTTATGGGGCTATGCAGCCACTTCCGATTCCCGAGTGGAAGTGGGATCACATCACCATGGACTTCGTCTTTAAGTTACCAAGAACTCAGAGCGGAGTGGACGGAGTATGGGTGATCGTGGATCGGTTAACCAAATCAGCCCATTTTCTGCCAGTTCAGGAGACCTATAAACCCAATCGACTGGCTCAATTGTTTGTGAAGGAAATCATACGATTGCATGGTACGCCGGAATCAATCGTGTCCGATCGTGATCCGCGTTTCACTTCCAGGTTTTGGCGGAGTTTGCAAGCTACTCTGGGAACAACCCTACGTTTCAGTACTGCTTTCCATCCACAGACCGATGGACAGTCTGAAAGAACCATTCAAACCCTGGAGGACATGATGAGGTCATGTGTACTACAGTTTCAGGACTCTTGGGATACTCATTTGCCATTGATGGAATTCGCCTACAACAACAGCTATCAGACAAGCATCGGGATGGCACCTTACGAGGCACTGTATGGTCGACAGTGCAGGACACCTATCTGCTGGACGGAGATAGGAGAGCGAGCGGCAGTAGGGCCTGAATTGATGGACTTAACCATGGAAACTGTTCGTGTTATCAAGGAGAGATTGAAGGCGGCACAGGATCGCCAGAAGAGTTATGCCGATCGAAGGATTCGAGACTTGGAATTTGAAGTGGGAGATTTTGTCTTCCTGAAGTTATCACCGTGGAAGGGGATTATCCGATTCGGTCGACGGGGGAAACTGAGTCCGCGTTTTATCGGACCTTATGAGATCGTGGAGAGGATTGGCAGAGTTGCTTACAGATTGGCGCTACCTCCGGAACTATCTAGAGTTCACGATGTTTTCCACATATCGATGTTGCGGAAGTACGTACGTGATGCTTCTCATGTACTTGGGGAACAACCTGTCGAACTACGGGAGGATTTGAGCTTTGATGAACAACCAGTACAGATCTTGGATCGGAAGGACAAGGTACTACGTCGGAAGACGATCCCTCTCGTGAAGATTCTCTGGAGAAACCAGAATGTGGAAGAAGCCACATGGGAGCCTGAGGCTCAAATGCGAGAACAATTTCCTCATTTGTTTCTTTGAAATTTCGGGACGAAATTTCTTTAGGGGGGAAGGTTGTAACACCCCGGAAATTCGAGGATTTCAATATTGTAATTTATTGTGTGATTTGACGCTTTTACCCTTGTTATGGGTATGGCCAATTGTTGACTTTTTGATTAATGAATTAAATGGACTTTGACCTATGACCGTGACGTAGTTCGGGACGTCACGAGTTCATAGACAGGTGGCACATCCAATTCGGACGATCAAGGAAAAAGTTATGACTACCGGAAGTTCAGGGGTATTACCGTAATTTGGACATTTGGGGGTGAAAATGTTGACTTTTCTTTTGGCAACTCATTTTCCGTTGACTCAAGGACCATTAGGTAGGTCTCGACGTCCTGAGTCCGTAGACAGGCGGCACGCCGAAATCGGACTTCGTACGAGGAAGTTATGGTCAGAAACGTGAAATCGGGAGGTTCGTGTCTCGGTTTTCGTGTCGCATATTTTATTCTAAAAATTCTGATTGGAGGACACCTGGTGAGTGACAAGTGTCACTCACCCATTGGCTAGATTGGATCAGATCCACTATGGGATTAAATAGCATTAAAACCCACTTTTAATCACAGCCCTTGATCTGATACACCCCTGATCTAATCTCAGCCTTTGATCTCATTTCAAGATCTAATCTGGACCGTTCATTTCATTGTGCAGCTTTCCCTCCATTTCTATATATGTCCTAACCCGACACACTCACATACTGCCCATTCCAAACCATCACACCATTGCATCTGACCCTTGCTCTGAGTGACGCTGGACTGGACGGGTGAGGCGGCAGACGGTAGGGATCACGGCGGAGGACGGCGGCGAGGTAGGGAAACCGGGAAAGCCCGAAACAGTTTTAAAACCTAGAATTTGGTAACTCGAATTCCCACGTTTAGTTTTGTTTCCTATTAATCCTAATCAACTCTAGGGACTTATAGGAACCTTCTGGGCTTGAGTTCGCGACCGGAGGTAGCCTGAACGGAGTGCAAACGGCGACGGGAACCCGGGTCTGTTCATCGAGGTGAGTTTTCGATTCAGCCCTTGTTTATTGATTTTAATTAGCTAGAACTGTTTCTGGGATTAAGACGAGTAGTTAGGAACAAACCTGAACGAAAATGATTGAGAAATGGTGAAATGGTGACCGGGTCTTGATCGCGGGTCTGATCGACCCGAGTTGCAGAGATACGGGTCAACCCGTCTGAGGACAGAGGTGACGACGTGGCACCCTGTCAGACTGTCAGGTGACGTGGACCAACCGTGAGCCGACACGTGTCACATGTCAGTGCACAGTCAGCACTGACATGTCAGTGACGTGGCCCAATCGGGGACTGCCACGTGTCACTGACATGTCAGTGACGTGGACCAGTGCCGTGCTGACACGTGGCACATGTCAGATCTGACACGTGGCCTGACAGATCAGTGAGGTGGACCAATCGGATGTCGACACGTGGCACCTGTCAGAGTCTGACATGTCAGACCTGACAACTGTCAGATGACGTCAGCATGATGTCATGCTGACGTCAGCAGTGACGTCAGCGATGACGTCAGCAGGGACTGTTCCTGCGTTGACCGACGCGTTGACTGGCGCGTGTGAACAGTACTTTTGGTGGGACCACCACCATTCTTTAGGTTTCGACGATCCGGATCCAATGGCGGTGGTTTCGGGTCGATCGGAGATCATTAAGATGGTCAAATTAAGGTTTATTGCATTGGGAAGGGCGTTCGGGTGGCTTTCCCGGGCCGGTTTCGGCCTAGGATTTCATGGTTGAATGTTGGGGGTTTAAATTGACCTTTACGAATACTTTGGACTTGACAGGGATTGTACATTTGTACCAGGACGAGGGTATACGTTCGGTTTCTAGCAGGATTGTACTGTGAGTGGGCCATTTTCTTAAACCCTTGCGTGCATAAATGTTTTCTGGTTTATTATACGTATTCACATGCTAAAAACAATAATGGTTTTGATAATATGGAAAAGATGGTTATGGCACGTTTCACGGTATTTGGGCTTGAGACCCGTCCGATGAAACTTAATGATTGGTTCGGATTCTATCTATGTATATATATGCTTGCATGTGGATATAAATAAAATGTACTTGGTACTGCACTGTATAGATCCTTCCATATTATATTGTCTCCTCCGGATGAGGTACCCCGGAGAGGTCACGGACGTCTAGAACGTCCATCGTCTATGACGCTAAGCATCGGGGATGCTGTAACCGAACAGGGTTCGGGGATTGAACTCGGAATTGAGACCCGAGTGGAACGCGTAGCCTTGTGATTGTGACCTTATTGGACGTCAGGGACGTCAGACATCTGGGATGTCGGGATTGGAGTGTATAGTGCAGTAGCTAAAATTATGGTTATGGTTTTATTAAATGCCTTATGATTCATATTATATTATTTATGATTTTAAAGGATGCTGCATGCATGTTTGGAAAGCGGAGGGGTAAATTATATGTTGTACTTATCAAATGATTTTATAAACTTGAGTTCGGTCCACTCACCCTTAATGTTTTTGGTAACCCCTCCAGGTCGTGATACTGAGGTAGAGGAGGAACCTGAGGCTGAGGCATAGATCTACTTCTGCGTACCTGAACCCCTGCTGGGTGGTTTACCCGCAGGTTTATGTTAGAGTCGTGCTCGCAACTTGTAATTTTGAATTTCATCCCTTGTCTGACATTCGTTTAATTCAGATTTGATGTATGACTTTAATTTGGTTATTTATGCATTTGATGTTTTGAGGTTAAAATTGGTATGAATTATTGGGTGTCAGACGGGAGCAGGGCACGTCCCCTTGTGGTCCCTGTGGGATCGGGGCGGGTCCTGTCATAACAACCCAATTTTTCTACAACGACTAGTTTTTAAAGGCCACAAAGTCGGAAGTTCAAGGAAAAAAATAGATGCGCTCTCATTACTACCAGAGGAAATATTTTTCAACTACTACATGAAGAAAGAAAAAGAAAAATTCAAGCTTCCTAAAAAATGTTCTTTACATGTCATAGAAGAGTTGTAAGTTTAAAACAACCACACTAAAATCAACTTCTTCTCATTCAACCAAGCATGCATTTGTGACTCTCTGCACCTGGTACAAATAATTAACATAATAAGCATGAATCCAAATTACCTATAGATGAGGATTGAGTTAGAATGGCCTCAAATAATGATCAGATAACTATGCCATGTTTGGAAAAGCTGAAAATAAAATTTCATAAGATATTATTAATTGAATGAATCACAATCGATACTATTCTCATTCCTAAACGTACAATCATTAGTCATTTGGAATCTCCGAGTCTTTATTACCCATTAAACACACAACCAACTCAAACACAACTTATAAATTTTTCCTATTACCAAACATAATCCCCTACTAATTCCAGATGATTCAAAACACATAAGACTAAACAACCCACAAAGAAGTAAAAGAACAAATATTTCATACAAATTTATAGAAAATTCGAAAATTAAAAACATATCGTGTTCAATTCTTCTTCATTTTGACTGAGAATTTCAAGTATCTGACCAGATTTTCAATATGAAATCTTTCCCTCATTGAAAGGAAAAATTGGGACAAAGAATGAGGGTTTCAATGGGTTCGAATATAGGCTACAACTTTGGTGGGTATCAATGGGATTTGGGTCTGGTTTATGAGCAGGAAATGGTATGGCGGGTAAGTAGAATTCTGGGTTGGGTGGGTGAGAATTGGATGGTACGTAGGAGAGAGGCGTTGGTTGTCGGCGACCGAATTTGGGTGGTTATTAGTGTGGCACGATGGTTGCAAGTTGTGGGGGATGTGGGTTTAAGCTTGGTGGGGAGAAAGAGGTGAGAAATGAAAAGAGCTTTAAACTCTAGAGGTCACAGAGAGGCAAATGGAACTTCCATGGCGTGTGCCTTGCTTCTCTATGATATTTAAAGAAAGGTGCTAGTGCCATCTTCGAAGGTGGAGAGAGAGATGAGAAAAAAATGTAGCGAACCATCCAGGCTCAGCAGATGTAGTGAGTACTATTCAAAATATTAAATTGTGGCAGTAAGTCTATTTTGATGTTTTTAGACAAATTTTTGGTTAAGTTTGTCCAAAAATTATATTTGTTGAGTTTGATGTGGATGCTCTAATAGCTAATCCCAATAGAAAAATTTAATTTGAAGTTAAATGTAACTAGTCTGTTGCAGGTCAATGTTAATACTTTTGAATAAATTTTTAATTAAATTTAACCAAAAGTTAATTGAACTACTCTGCTGGGAGATGCTGGTCTAAGTCAACGAGTAGTCTAAAGAGAAGCTATGCTCGGCAAGACCTATGCATGGCAAGACGATGAGTTATTGAATTGGCTTCTCGTCGACCATGGCACAGAACAATCAGGAGTACTAGATATAATCGTGGGTTAAAAAAAAATTAGTCAAAGTTAATTGCATTTAGACTTAAAAAGTTAATTGCACTTCTTTCTCATTTTTAATTATATATACATTTAAAATACCCAATTTTTTATTTTCAACCTAGCTAAAATCTTAGACTCTGCTATTTCCTCCGCCCTTGGACCAGAGGGTATTTAATTAAAGAAGTAATAATGTACATGAATTAATGAGGATACCTAACTTGATCGATGCATGAGATGTATTATTTTAAACAATTGGTCAAGATACATTGAGTTTTAATGCGGGGGCTAGCGGTAGTACAACAACATCTTTGTACGTTACTCTCCAGGGCTACCAATGACGTGAGTGCGCCTTTAATTTTCCACATCAAGTTCAGAATGAATTAACTCCTTAATAATGGTTTAAACTATAAACAGAATGCCATATGATGAGAAACAAGTACTACCCTTTTTTATATTTTAGAAATTTTTGAATAAAATTGAAATTTCAAACTCAAGATTAGTTGACAGCCTACAGATTGCAACGCCCAAATGTTATGACCTTGTTACTTAGGTTCTTGTAATACTTACCAAAATTTCAAAGGCCGGCTTGGGTGAGCAACTCTTGACAACGTCCTAAATTAATGTATTAATTTCTATGAAACAAAGCCACAATAGATAGGTACGTACAAAGCCACAATAAATTTTGAACATTAAGACCTATGCATATATAAGTTCCTCAAAGAAGAACCCTCTCTCCCAAGAGTAATATATATATATATTGTAGACAAAATCACATAGAAGTACATAATGATCATTCATCACATTTATACGCACCAATAGTTAAACTTCACGTCTTCCCAAAGTATGATATATACGTGCCAAACCAATGATCTCTAATTCTCATCCACTCTCTAAACTCTAAAGTCTAAAGCCTAAAGGCCTAATATATATTGTAGAAAACAATACTTGTGGGGATATAGTATATATAATGTAAAGAGAAAAGCCAGTAGATCAAGAAGTGAAAAGAAAAGGTGAAAAGTGCCGAATCATCATTGTCTTCTCTTTATTATGCGTTCTTGTGTGCACCCACATTCCATGTGGCACCACGGACGCATGCTTAATTAGCTTACTTAGCTTCATACACTCTCACAATATATATATATATATATACACATTCTAATACAAATTAATTATATATATGTGTGTGTGATGGGCGAAGTTAATGTATTGGTATTTTATCTAATGACTATTGGAGGTTATTTAATTTTATCATATTTTCATATGATAATATTTAAACGAGTTATTTAATTAGAATATTTGTTAGCTCCGTTGTATATAAATTTTTCTTGTAACAATAGGGAATTTGTAATTGTGATGTTCCACCTGTGAAGACAAAAAGACATGGGTTGGATCGAGTTGTTATAATTCCACAAACCCATATTCGTCATTCACTTCCATTGCTTAAATAATCAAAATCCTACATACCCACCATCGCCCAAACATACTAGCTCACTTCATTCTCATACTCACTATATTTTTATTTACCTTTATTACTTTAAACAATCACAACTAAATATATGGGTTTTGATGAGGCTTGTGGCACTGGCCTTGATCTCAGCCTTGGCTACCAGGATAAGCCACCAGATCATGCAATTTTTCAGGTTGATCTTCCTCACCAAAACAAGAAGAAAGTCCACTTGAAATATGATCACTTGTTGCCTTCTCTCACCCTTGGCCCATCATCAGATGCCTCAAAGACTGTGGACGCCGACGACGTGCAACAACAACTACAGGAGCAGGCCTCATCCCCTTGCAGCGGCGGCGGCGCTATCTCCTCATTTTCCAACTCATCTAGCTTCAAGAGGGACAGAGATTTCGGCGGAGAAGAGGTCGAGGTAGAGGTGGAGGAAGACCGAGCACTACATGAACATGATCATGATCAAGATCATGATGAAGGCAGTCCGAGAAAAAAACTCAGACTTTCAAAAGAACAATCTGCCACTTTAGAAGACAGCTTCAAAGAGCACTCCACGCTCAATCCCGTAAATATCCATCAACATACAACTCTTTAATTAAGCCCCCTTTATTTATTTATATATTTATTTTTTTCAAATTCTAGTAAATTAATATACAAATGAAAACATTTATTTCTGAAGCTAAAATATTAAATTTCTTCGATTGATATGTCGATACATAATTCGTGCCATATTGATCTTTTTTTTATTTGTTGGAAAAATCAGAATAAAAAACAAGAGCTAGCAAGAAGGCTAAATCTTCGACCGCGACAAGTTGAAGTCTGGTTTCAAAATAGAAGAGCTAGGTATATAGTTATATATACTTGGTTTTTGACATGATTAAATTTGTGATGCTTGCATGAGATATATTGAAATTTAAATCTGTATATATTTATTATATGTATATATATATATATATTATACGTGAAATTTATGTAGGACGAAGCTGAAGCAAACCGAAGCGGATTGCGAGTTGTTGAAAAAATGTTGCGAGACGCTGAAAAAGGAGAACAGAAGGTTACACAAGGAGTTGCAAGAGCTTAAGTTAATGAAACAAACGCCGTCCCTGCCGCCGCCAGCGCCGCCCTTTTACATGCAGTTTCCGACAGCCAATCTCACCATGTGCCCTTCTTGTGACAAAATCTGCAACAGTGTTGATCATCATAACAATCATGGGTCCTCTACATGTCCCTTTTTAACTGGATCGAATAAGAGTAGTACTCGTCACTTGATCTTCAATACCCATCCATCTACAGCTTGCTAGCTCGAATTAGCTACTTGTAAAGTTGTAAATTAAGATGAAATTTATTAATGAACTGTAGGTTATAACGGTGTTAATTATTAATGAAATTTATTAAAGCTCGTCTATTTACAAAAATTTGTAAAATATTTTACGTACGTTGTAGTAATTATTAAGATTACCATCATTATGCGAAGGGTCAATGTTTCATTTCTTTCTGTCCAATGAAAAATGTAATCAGTTATCATGAATTAGGTTATTTTACTTCTTTGAAGGCAAAACCTAGCTACTACTTCGTCACCGGCCATAATTGTATGAGTTTCAGCAATTGGTGGCGGAATGTTCGAGTGGGACATGATTTGGACTGGGTTATAAAACTGGAAGAAAAATCTATGATGCGCTCCCATTGAATTTTCAATTGTTTGGTTTAATCTGTAAGTTTTGATTGATTACTTTCTGATTAATATACAGAATCGAATATATACAGTATCTAGAAATGGCTTTGGTTTATTTTGTTATTATGCTAACTAGTATGAAAAGAAAAAAGAAAAAATAAGTCTCCTAAAATTTTGTTAACATGATTATTAATTTGTTGAATTAATTATAGCATTTATTGATCAAATACGAAGGAATACATTTATATTCCGAGTTAAAATAATTTCAAGCATCATTATTTTGAATGAAAAAAGGAATACATTTATATTCCGAGTTAAAATGTCCTATATTTTCTGATTTTGGGCTACTCTTTCCATTGACAATTGGTTTTAGAGTGGAACCTCAACTTCTTACATGGTATCAGAGTAGGATTATCTTACGTGAAGGCTTAACCGCCCCCCATTGGTTTTGGGGTGGAACCTCAACTTCTTATAAGATTAAAAATGATCAATACACTAAATTAATAATTTATCTGAGTTTTTATTGATCATTTACATGTCGATAAATTTAAGAATGCTTTTAACGTCATCTTGACATGTACAACTTTGAATGTACGTTGTAACCTTCCATCTAAGAAGGAAGAAAAGAAGAAAAGAGAAAGAAAAGCTGATAATTTTATGGTAAAGAAAGCAAGAAAGAAAAGGAAAAGTGGAACTTTACAAACCGACCATGCATTTGTTTTGCGTAATGTGAGAGTGATCGTTTTGGAAGTAGCAAGGGAGCGAGAGGGAGAGGAAATATGAGTATTTACATATTACATGTTTACCTTGATTTTGAAATATTAATTAATTAAAGGTTGAATATGATTAAGTTGTTAATTAGCAAAGCATGACAGGCAAAGGAAACACAAATTAATCAAGCATATATAAGACGTGAGTAAGACCTACAAGAAAGCCAGACAAACATAAATAATATTCTCGATCATTGATAAGTTGCTTGCCACTTATTGCCTGCTAGCTGCATGCGTATGCATTTTATAACCTATCTACAACCATTTTAATGAAATGATTTGTTTCTTTTTAAGATATTTAAAATAATCTATAGATCGATGTCATAATATATATATATATATATATTGTAAAATAAACGATAGAGATATGATTAAATTAGCAGCTTGATCGACATGGTGTACGAGTCGAAACGAAACAATATCGTTTTATATTCACAGCTTGGTTAATAACCAAACTCAAGATTAAAGATCACTCTTAAGAAGCGGCAGTATACTTAATTAGTTGGATCAATTCTCTAAATTTTATTTATTTTTTAATTAGCCTGGTTTAATTACCAAAAGATCATAGTTTCTTTCCACATTGCTCCAATTCTGCTGGGAAACAAACAAGTGTGGGTAGCTTTAGAGTTATGTGATTGATGGCAATGGTGATGGATTAATTAATTAGGTAGACTCCTCACCAATTAGGATGTAGAATGGTAGGCATAATGAAACAATATATCCAACTCTAGATAATGATTAAAATTATTTTTATATATTACATATAAATTATATAATCAATATTCAATGATGTAAACTTTATGGAATGATGTAACGTATATAATATCAAATAACTATTAATATTAATAGAAAAATATTATTATTGAAGTAACATTTTTCAAATATATATCTCTCTGAATCATCACTTTGGAGTTTGGACAAAATGAAAAGAATTGGAATAATATATGAAGTAATGAAGCACTAGATTTGGCGAAAAGAATTGGAATAATGAACAAATGAAGCACTAGATTTGGGTTAGGCGAAGCATCATTGATATTTGACAGATGATGATTGTTGATGAATCATTGAGTGAGTGGTTGTGGTTCCGTGTTAGGTTGGTCATGGTGGTGAAGAAGGAGACAAATATCTTGGTCGTAATCTCACATTAAATAACATTATTTTTCTCTTGTCTTCTGCTTACAACAAATACAAATATACTAATTAAGGACATAAAAATATGTGTCCTCATCATGCATCCACAACTTCAACAAGTGGTAAGCTACCTCCTCCTCCTCTTCTTCTTCTTCTTCTTCTTTTTTGGACAAGTAAGCTACCTCTTCTTATTATTGGGTAATGACTCAAAAAAATACAGGTTTAGTGTCCAAGGCTGCGCGCTATTTAATTACTTCATCTTGCGACGATCGTGGTCTCATCAATCACATTAATTACTCCTATTTCAATTCCAATAGAAATACTTATATAAATTATATAATTTAATATTGACTCTTCGTCCTAGCTAATGAAATTCAATATAGAATGTAACGACCCGTCACTAATTTTAGGGATTAATTAAGACTAATTACAGATTAGTGAGGCTAATCGGGGATTAGCTGAGGATTAATGGACGTTCAGAGCAAAATTACGATTTTGCCCCTAAACAAGGGCAAAAAGTTGACTTTTGACCCGGGAGATTCGATGGCCGAGAGCCGATGACCGTGACGTAGATCGGGTCGATACGAGTCCGTAGACAGGTGGCACGTCAAAATCAGACGTTCGTTCGAGGGAATTATTACACGTTTTACGAGACGGATGCCATTTGGCATTAAGTGGGCCCAGATATTTAGGGGCATGCCCAATGGATGAATGACACTTGTCATTCATCCATTGCTCACCCAAAACACATACATGCATATCACCCCATTTCATTCCCTTCGACCTTTCACCCGATCTCACCCAAATCCCCATCGAACACAACCCCAATCCCTTCCCTCACCTGATTTCGACCTGAGAGAGAGAGAGGCAGTGTGTGTCTGAGGAGCCAGGAGACGGTGGCTAGGTGACTGGGCCGTCGTGGACGGTGGTGGCACCACGACTAGGTAAACCCGAACCCATTCTCTATTTTAACGATTCAAAATTTGGATTTGAATGTTTAGGATGGTAAATGGTGATTGGGGGATGGTTGCTGAGTTATTATGGAAGTCTAGGAGTGGTGGTTGACGGGGGGAGGGTGACAGGACCCATCCCAATCCCTCCGGGATTACCGTGGAATGTGCCCTGCTCCCGTCCAACAAGGGGTGTCAGACAAGGGATAACCAAGAGCCACTGCCCAACGGGGCATCCAGAGTGCGCAAGGATCGATGGAGGAGGTGTGCAATGTCCCAGTCTCTGCTGCAATCGCATTCGTAATCAACCTGAAGGGCATTAAAACCAAAAGCTGTGAGTGGACAAAACCAATAAGTTTACCAAATACATTTATAAGACATTTATGCCCTCCAATAAAAACGTATGCATGCCACCAAAAACCAGTAACCAAAACGTTTGCTCAACCGAGCCATTAGGGCCTTAGCCCAAAAACCGTTAACCAAAAACCAAGTGTGGGAACTCAGCCCAAAACAGTGGAATACCACAACCATACATATACAACCATGTGGGTCACCACCCACGACCATAAATGAACATCAATTCAAAAATCCAAAACCATTTAGGGTCCCCGACCCTACATACCATTTCTTAACCAATAATCCATTTTTTTACCACATAACACATATCCAACCGAAAAGCCATTTCATATATCCATTAATCCATATTTTACCATTACCATCACCAGCATCCCAGATGCTTAGCGTCCTAGACGCTAGACGTCCCTGACGTCATATCTCACGGTTTCATAAGCTACGCGTGCTGCCCGGGGTCTCTCCGGGTCCATATATCTGACATCCCTGATGTCTGACGTCCCTGACGTCAATCATAGCAATCCTGCTCCTGAGTCATCATACGGTCCGGCTGCTCCGTATAATGACCCCTCACAGGCAATGCACCGTGATTTCCCCAGTGTCCCAGACATCTGGAGGAGACCATCATATATCCTTGTATCCATATGGTATATGGAAAACAGTTTTATTAAATCCTTTATCACATCATTACAATTGGGCCCTGCCCGAAATTTCCATAAAACCATGTAATTCCATTTAGGGTCCCTGACCCAAAATCACAATTATTAAACATAGGGCCCCTGACCCGAAATCATCATTTTAATCCAACTGGGCCTCATGCCCGACTTTATGAACCACTGGGCCCACGACCCGATTTATAAACCAACTGGGCCCGCAGCCCGACTTATAAACCAACTGGGCCCGCAGCCCGATTACGTACTCAAATGGACTCCAAGTCCGAGATTTCCAAAACAAGTGGGCCTCAAGCCTGAGTTCGTCTTTCCAATATAAAAACCGTTTTATCATATTATTTATTTAACCACAAGCACGCAAAATCACAAATAAACCGTTAATCCCGATATACGTGAAATACGGAAAACACCTCGAAATACGTGCAACATACCCGAAATCAATGCTCACAAATACCATCATAGAAATCATGTATATAAACCATATAACACATTTAAGCATGCATAGGATTCATAAAACCAAAGTCCACTCACAGACCGTTTTAACGGTATGCCACGATACGCGTGCCACCGGCCCTCCCGGGCCTCACCACTAACACCGGGACTCCCAATCCTGTCCAAATCACATTAGAGGGTCACTAACCTCATCATTAACATCCTATCAAAGTTCCGTAATTTTCCCGAATTTTTACTTATTTTTAAACTTAATTTAAAACCTTCGGATATCCCGAACAATATCGAGACGGTGTCCGATCGACACGAAACCAATCCCAAAATGTCCGTTACAATAAATAGGACAGAAGTCATGTTGACCTCACCTCGAGATTCGTGCCCACGCGCCGTCACGCGCCGCCGTGAGTGGCTGCGCGGGAAATCCACGCGCCTGCTACAGTGCATCGTCCTAACCCGTATCTCTGGTAAACGGGTCCAACTCACCCGCGATACAACCCGGTTCAAAGTCCATCGATTCGGTCCTAATTCCTTCAATTGATCAGTCAGTCAGTTTCGTTCTTAGTTCAATTACAGGTCTGTAACATCAATTACACGATAACTTACCCAAATTCCCACGATTCGATGATGAACACCAAGAACACCCAGGTTACTGTTCGTTCATGGAATCCCCTCAATGGCTGCAGGTTTCATCCAATTGATGATCCCAGAAGCATCAACGGACCCTGAGGAACAATTCCCCCACATCAATTGCATCAAACCTATGCTCAAACGTCACGACTCAAGCTCGAGCACCGACACAGTCAACGGTCACTATTCAATATTATATTATTATTTTAATCCCGGTTCGTTCGGTTAACCGAGCCCGATTCCTTGACCATAACGTTGTCGTCGAATCTCCGATTTCGGCATGCCGCCTGTCATTGGATTCGTATCGACGATACCTACGTAACGGTCCTTGGCCCTCGCCCATCGGACCTCCCGGTCAAAAAGTCAACATTTGGCCCCTAATATGCCAAATTACCAAAATACCCCTCAACTTCCGAACACCATAACTTTCTCTACGAATATTGGAATCGAACGTGCCACCTGTCTATGAACTCGTGACGTCCCGAACTACGTCATGGTCATCGGTCAAAGTCCATTTGACCGCCCGATCAAAAAGTCAACATTTTGCCCACGACCAGGGGCAAAACGGTCATTTTGCACAATTTGTCCGATTCCGCCCTACTAACCACCGTTCAACCTCACTAAACGAGATTAGTGACTAATCTAATCCCGGAATTCGGGACGGGTCGTTACAATCTTCCCTCCTTAATAAATTTCGTCCTCGAAATTCCAACCAATCTCATCTCAACGTACTTCCCTCCTTAATAAGTTTCGCTCTCGAAACTCGATTACCCTGATTCCACAAACACCCCGTGGAAAGTGGAATCGACCACGCAACACGTGTACACCCGTACACCAACTACTTAGACAAAACTTGTCTACACCCAAACGTACCACTAGTACTCAAAACGCAACGACTACATTCGACCCCGTCGAATGACTGAAACTACTTGTTTCGAATTTGACACCACTTGTCAAATCAACCCTCTCGTTGACGCAACAACTCGACGGTTCCTTTCCCACTCCCACTAGGAGTCAGCTGACCCCACTCAACAATCTATGTTGACACATCCTGACAATCTGTCACCACATAATTGTTGTCAGTCGAAAACTGACACTAGACTCACTCGTGGCTACACATGCCACCAACGTACTCGACTCACAAATACCCTTACCGACATTTCACACGACCTGTGTGTATTTAGAATCATCGGAAATACCATGACCCATTGCATAGTATCCAATGTCCGATCCTCGACCTCGACTAATCCCATGGTATCGGAACTAATCCGGCTACCAACACGCTCACCGACACACCTCGGGTATAACCCGTATACCGTAACTAGACATCACAAGTCTACAAGGTATGGTATCTCGAACCATGTATGAAGTACACACATCTACCTAATAACCAGACTACAACCACCTAGGTCATAGCCGAACGCGTTCCAATAATGGAGTACGTTTGCCCAATCCAGCATGAGACAAATCGAAACTCCACCCAACATCTAGTTCCAATTCCGAATCTGAATCCGCAATTTCGTAAGAAATCCCGGATCCAAGCCCAGACATCAAATTTTAATTCTTATCCAAATCCGAATCCGAAATCATTATTCCGTAAGCTAGCATTTGGAATAATCATTCCGTACCCAAATCCAGAAATATACTTTCAAGTTCCAAAATCGAATCCTGAATCGTCACCCAGAAATTCGATTCCAAATCCCGAAATCTCATTCACATTTACCAAGACACACCAAAACAGAACCTATCGGTTACCCGTTCAATACACTTGATTGACTTCATAGGGAAGCCAATCCAACCTCCACACATCTAAGGTTGACAAAATTCAACTACCTTGAAAACCTACTCACCCGAGTAGAATACCATACGGGCCCCACTTCGAAAAGAAGTTCAATCTCGTCATTTACGACTCACACACCCAAGTTCGTATCGATCCTTGTCATTCCACCTAGGAAAACCAAGGATGATCCAAAATAATGACACCAATACTCATCCTACGTGGATGCAACAAAACTCACTGCACTCACCACGCCATGTACCCCAACATCGTCTGCCACCAAGCAGAAAATGAAAAATCTCGTTTACCTAATTTCGAATACGTAGCTCCTCCTAATGTCCTCACAACACACATGGGTCCACAGTCAACGTACTGGTAACTACAGTCAATGTCTGCCAGGGCAGAAAACAGTAAGTCAATCCCAATGACTTCAGAATACCAATCACCAAAAACGAGCACCACTCTCGTTCCCCAATCACAACGCTCCTCGAATCTAAGGTTCCAACCATGTTGGAAACAGACATGCTCCCAACGAGACGTCAAGTCTAACCGCTAGACTTCCTACCTCCTCAATTCACTTGGACAACCCCGTGTCCACAATCAATCCGTTATTGTCCCGTTCGCACATCCCAACCTTTACAGGTTCAACACTCGGTTTTCCAAGTTCTCAATTGTACCTTTTTAATCCACTCCTTACTGGTTGTCTCACCACCATTGGGACTTATCCCAACACAGCACAATCTTAACTGGATCCCATCCAGTCCATCACTCAACCACTACCGAATCTCAAAGATCGAACATATGTTCATCATGACGGAGTCACACCCCAACTTGTGGCTCATCGTCATCATCACCGACACTAGCACCAGCGCTAGTACCAGCACCAACACACTATCAACAACACTAGTATCAGCGCACATGCATCCATACTAGCATCAGCACAAAAGTACCAACCCGCAAACATCCATACTGCACACCGTGTGCAAATACGACAACCTTGGATCTCCGTTCATACTGAACGACGATCCCGTACCTCACGACTATGGGTACCACTATTCTGACAATCCACATCAGGAAAATGAACGTTCCCTGAACGTCCCCTGATCCCCAAGTATTATAACCGCACCAATTACCCTCGATAGCCAGTCATCTCCATATGACTACCGACTAACTGTCATTGCTATTGAGATCAGCATCCACACATCACACCAATACCCGATCCAACACGGGATTCCATAATTTATCTCAGAACCGTATCCGTAAATCGAATCCCATAGTTCTGCCTAGACTCACCAGAGCCATCCCCATGGTCATCCATGACCTCAGCCGCTCGTCGCAGCACAAGTTCTCACCCACTAACCGCAATTAAGGTTTACCTTTTTAATACTAGGGTTCCACAATCACACCCTATGGTTCAACCGAACCAAACAGCTCCCCGTAATATAAAATCCACAACCTGACCGACCCCGCGGTCTAGACATCGAATAGACGTCAGATCCCATCCTACCATCAACTCAATGTGGGTTCCACCACTAGGTCATCGGCCAACTCCGATGAACCAACATCCCTCACACTAGAAACCACCACAAGGGTTCACATTTTAAACCATTACTCACATGAGGTTCCCTGAACCTGGCTGCACCTAGCAGCACAACAATCCAATATCACATGACCGAACCGACGGTCCCACAATACCAGTTCACCACAATCAACCCCACTTGGGTCGAATCACATTAACGCACGGCGTATCGGGCCAATCACACTCCATCCACTATCCAAACCCAAAAACTATCTATCAGGTTGATAACGAATTGCAGCCCAAAGAGACATCACACCCTCGACCTGCGCACACAAAAGAGCAACCGTGCTCTGATACCAAGTTGACAGGACCCATCCCAATCCCCCCGGGATTACCGTGGGATGTGCCCTGCTCCCGTCCAACAAGGGGTGTCAGACAAGGGATAACCAAGAGCCACTGCCCAACGGGGCATCCAGAGTGCGCAAGGATCGATGGAGGAGGTGTGCAATGTCCCAGTCACTGCTGCAATCGCATTCGTAATCAACCTGAAGGGCATTAAAACCAAAAGCTGTGAGTGGACAAAACCAATAAGTTTACCAAATACATTTATAAGACATTTATGCCCTCCAATAAAAACGTATGCATGCCACCAAAAACCAGTAACCAAAACGTTTGCTCAACCGAGCCATTAGGGCCTTAGCCCAAAAACCGTTAACCAAAAACCAAGTGTGGGAACTCAGCCCAAAACAGTGGAATACCACAACCATACATATACAACCATGTGGGTCACCACCCACGACCATAAATGAACATCAATTCAAAAGTCCAAAACCATTTAGGGTCCCCGACCCTACATACCATTTCTTAACCAATAATCCATTTTTTTTACCACATAACACATATCCAACCGAAAAGCCATTTCATATATCCATTAATCCATATTTTACCATTACCATCACCAGCATCCCAGATGCTTAGCGTCCCAGACGCTAGACGTCCCTGACGTCATATCTCACGGTTTCATAAGCTACGCGTGCTGCCTGGGGTCTCTCCGGGTCCATATATCTGACATCCCTGATGTCTGACGTCCCTGACGTCAATCATAGCAATCCTGCTCCTGAGTCATCATACGGTCCGGCTGCTCCGTATAATGACCCCTCGCAGGCAATGCACCGTGACTTCCCCAATGTCCCAGTTATCTGGAGGAGACCATCATATATCCTTGTATCCAGATGATATATGGAAAACAGTTTTATTAAATCCTTTATCACATCATTACAATTGGGCCCTGCCCGAAATTTCCATAAAACCATGTAATTCCATTTAGGGTCCCTGACCCAAAATCACAATTATTAAACATAGGGCCCCTGACCCGAAATCATCATTTTAATCCAACTGGGCCTCATGCTCGACTTTATGAACCACTGGGCCCACGACCCGATTTATAAACCAACTGGGCCCGCAGCCCGACTTATAAACCAACTGGGCCCGCAACCCGATTACGTACTCAAATGGACTCCAAGTCCGAGATTTCCAAAACAAGTGGGCCTCAAGCCCGAGTTCGTCTTTCCAATATAAAAACCGTTTTATCATATTATTTATTTAACCACAAGCACGCAAAACCACAAATAAACCGTTAATCCCGATATACGTGAAATACGGAAAACACCTCAAAATACGTGCAACATACCCGAAATCAATGCTCACAAATACCATCATAGAAATCATGTATATAAACCATATAACACATTTAAGCATGCATAGGATTTATAAAACCAAAGTCCACTCACAGACCGTTTTAACGGTATGCCTCGATACGCGTTCCACCGGCCCTCCCGGGCCTCACCACTAACACCGGGACTCCCAATCCTGTCCAAATCACATTAGAGGGTCACTAACCTCATCATTAACATCCTATCAAAGTTCCGTAATTTTTCCGAATTTTTACTTATTTTTAAACTTAATTTAAAACCTTCGGATATCCCGAACAATATCGAGACGGTGTCCGATCGACACAAAACCAATTCCAAAATGTCCGTTACAATAAATAGGACAGAAGTCATGTTGACCTCACCTCGAGATTCGTGCCCACGCGCCGTCACGCTCCGCCGTGAGTGGCTGCGCGTGAAATCCACGCGCCTGCTACAGTGCATCGTCCTAACCCGTATCTCTGGTAAACGGGTCCAACTCACCCGCGATACAACCCGGTTCAAAGTCCATCGATTCGGTCCTAATTCCTTCAATTGATCAGTCAGTCAGTTTCGTTCTTAGTTCAATTGCAAGCCTGTAACATCAATTACACGATAACTTACCCAAATTCCCAAGATTCGATGATGAACACCAAGAACACCCAGGTTACTGTTCGTTCATGGAATCCCCTCAATGGCTGCAGGTTTCATCCAATTGATGATCCCAGAAGCATCAACGAACCCTGAGGAACAATTCCCCCACATCAATTGCATCAAACCTGTGCTCAAACGTCACGACTCAAGCTCGAGCACCGTCACTGTTCAACAATAGAGTTCTATCAACCACATCCGTTTTCCTTCAATTGACGAACCCAGAAGCATCGTGGGATCATGAGAAGCAGTTTCCCCACCTCGATTCCGTCCATCGAAGCCTCCAACTCCACGACTCAAACTCGATTTTCCTCCTCTGTCACCAAGTGTGATCAGAGCCAAAACAACACCAATTCATCTCGTTTCTTCGACAATTATGATCGTGGCACTCCCAGCAAGCTGAAGGTAAGCTCAAATGCGATCCTCAAGGCCTAATTCCTCCAATTCGAATTTTCCCCCCAATTTTCCAGAAATCCAAAATCCAAAATTCAACCCACACTCAATCCCTCGTGTTTCCCAGTTAATTCAATCATCTTAGTCTCTCATTTTTCTCTCAGGAACGGCAGAGAGAGGGAGCCAATTCTCCCAATCTGTTTCCCCCAATTTTGTGCACGGTTTAGGAACAAAGAAGAGGAAATTAGGGGAAATGGTGGATTAGATGATGATGATGTAGTAATGATGATGTTTGGAGGGAAACAAGGATCAGAATTCAGGGGATGGGTGACACTTGTCACTCATCCGGATGTGCACAGTCAACGGTCACTATTCAATATTATATTATTATTTTAATCCCGGTTCGTTCGGTTAACCGAGCCCGATTCCGTGACCATAACGTTGTCGTCGAATCTCCGATTTCGGCATGCCGCCTGTCATTGGATTCGTATCGACGATACCTACGTAACGGTCCTTGGCCCTTGCCCATCGGACCTCCCGGTCAAAAAGTCAACATTTGGCCCCTAATATGCCAAATTACCAAAATACCCCTCAACTTCCGAACACCATAACTTTCTCTACGAATATCGGAATCGAACGTGCCACCTGTCTATGAACTCGTGACGTCCCGAACTACGTCACGGTCATCGGTCAAAGTCCATTTGACCGCCCAATCAAAAAGTCAACATTTTATCCACGACTAGGGGCAAAACGGTCATTTTGCACAATTTGTCCGATTCCGCCCTACTAACCACCGTTCAACCTCAATAAACGAGATTAGTGACTAATCTAATCCCGGAATTCGGGACGGGTCGTTGGGGGGTTGGCTGAATAGCCCAGGGAAGGCAGGAAAAAATTGGGCAGTGAGAAGGGATTCGAACCAAGGGGTTTTGAGGGATTTTTCTTAGTTTTAATCACTAGGAAGGTTTCTAGGATTGAAACAAAGAGAACGAAATTAAAATGGAAGAAAACGGGTCAAAAACGTGTGAGGAATGGCAGTGGACTGGTTCCGTCGGTCCGGTTGGATCGGAAAACCAGAGGCTAGTTCGGACCGGCATGGCCGAAGGAAGAAGACGACCTATAGCTGGGCGCGTGGTTCCCACGTGCAGGGGCCTTGGGCGGCGCGTGGGGGTACATGAGCCATCTTTTGGGGATGTGTTCAACATAAGAAATCATCATTTCGATGTAACGAATATTTTGGGACAAGTTTCGGATCGATCGGACATCGTTTTGATATAGTTTGGGATGTCCGAAAGTTTAAGATCGACTTAAAAATAGTTAAATATTCGGAAAAATTACGGGGCTTTAATGAGAGGTTAATGAGGTAATTAGTAACCCTATATTATGATTTGGACAGGTTTGAGAACCCCGGAGATAGTGATTGGCCCAGAAGAGGCTTATGACGCGCATATCGAGGCGCAGTAAGGACGGTCTGTGAGTGGACCTTTTTTTCTAAATTGATGCATGTATAACTGTTTTATATGTGTTTATGAATCTGTTTTGAAGTGCCTTGAGTGCATATGTTTGTGGTATTTGGTTTTCCCGTATTTGTACGTATTTCGAGGTTTTTGGTTTTATATGGTGCTTATACATGATGTATTTTCAATGAGGGTTTGATGAATGAGTTTTTGAATTGAAAATATGTAATCGAGCATGAGACCCATTTGATTGGAATCCATCGGACTTGGAGTCCATTTGACTTGATGAGAAATCGGGCTGGAGGCCCATTTTGAGATATACAATCGGGGCCGGGGGGCCCCGTTGGTTTACGAATTTAGGCTTGAGGCCCAGTTGGTTATGATATCAGGCATGAGGCCCAGTTATGATTTATAAACATGATTTCGGGGCATGGACCCATATTTGGATTTGTGATGGTTTTATGGAAAACCCGGGCGTAGCCGTTTGAATGATTTGTAAAATGTTTTTCCGTGTACCAACCTCACGAAGGGATGCCCTCCAGACGTCTCGTAGTATCCTAGAGTGGCGGGTTATCTTCTCCGGACGTCTCGTAGTATCCTGAAGTAGTCACGGGGCATTTCCTACGAGGGGTCATTGCATAGAGTGAGTGGTCCGTATAGTGACTCAGGAGCAGGGATTGCTATAGGTTAAAACCTTCCCCAGGGAGGGTCATTGATCTGAGGGTCATTGGCCTGAGTGGACCCTGAGGAGACTTGAGATTTGAGACCTCGAGTAGCACGCGTAGCTTGGAACCGTGACAGTGGTGTGGATTGTGACATCTCGGATGTCAAGCATCAAGGATGCCGATGATTATTTTTGGGTTGAGACCCACATATATTAGTTTTGGGCTGAAACCCACTTCTATTGAATTTGGGCTGAGTCCCTATGGATTTGAGTTGGGCTGAGTTCCCACATTGATTTGGGTGATGACTCACATACTTTGGTTTTACGGTTTTGGGCTCAGGCCCTGATGATTGATTTGATAAACGGTTTTCGAATGCATGCATGCTTTTTAGTGAAGGACATAAATGTTTTTTTATGAAAATGTTTTTATAAATTCTTTGTTTCGTCCACTCACAGTTTTTCGTGGATTTAATGCCCTTCAGGTTGACCGCGGATGCGGGCTGTAGCAGAGGCCGAAACATCACACTCCTCCTTCAATCCAGGTGCACTCTGGAAGCCCTGGTGGGGCTAAGGTTGGAATTTTCCCTTATCTGAGACTTCGTGTCAGACGGGATCAGGCACGTCCCATGTTAATCCCGGGGGGATTTGGGACGGGTCCTGATATAGAACCACTCATGATATATAATGTTCGAATTAAAATTGACCGGTTTGTAAAGTTCGACTAGTCCCGACAAGTCTCACTTGGCTCTTGATCCAGAAACAACACGACACTATCGTCCCACCAAACATGGTGCACCACACATACCTACACAAAAACTTAGCTAAACACCCCACTAGATGAGCACCATCAGAGAATCTGTGATCACCAAGACACATTTTAGCCCATAATTAATCATAAACATGTAACACCTCGGAAATTCTAGGAAAATAGAATTTAGAAAATTAAAAAGAAAATGACCAATTTGCCCCTGTATGGATCAATGGTTCACTTTTTGACTGAGATATTTTATGGATATTTCGTAAATATCGTTGTGACGGTATTGATCTCCTAAGTACGTCAACATGCGGAATGTCAAAATTGGAAATCGAATGAACTTGATACGAGTTAAGGTTAACTGGGGGCAATTTGGTCATTTTGAACAAAAAAGGTATTTTGGTAATTTTGCAAGTAAGGCCTAGGCTAATCTAGAATGTTCTTCATTTCTCTTCCCTTCTTATCTTTTTTTTTTCTGTTCCACCAACTTATGATATATATATATATATATATATATGAATTTGGTGTGGAGGGAGGACATCGGTGGAGTATGGCCAAAACCATGAAGGTGGTGGCCCGTGAGAGAAAATTCAAAAAAATTGAGGGAGAGAACCAAGGAAAGAGAAGGAACAAAGAAGAGAAAGAAAGAAAGGAAGAAGGAAGGAAGAAAAAACCAAAAAGAAAGTAATGGAAGGAAGGAAAAGAGACAAAACCCGAAACCATCGTTTTGGGTTCTTATGTTTGGGTCTTCGTTTCAGGCTTGGAAACTTGGTCACGACCTTCCTATCATCCTTCTGGATGCTATGTGATTAGTTTCAGCCAGAAAACAGGAGATAAGGACAAGGGAAACAGTCCATGAGGAAGGTTAAGCCATGGTCGAAGTGCAAGGAATCAAACCATGGCTTTGAAGTAAGTTTTCTTAATTTAGATTTCATAGATCTCCTCCTAAGATCAGTTAGAATAATCTGGACATCTTAACGATGGAAAAAGAATGAAAAATTGGGGGGGGGGGGGGGGGGGGGGTGGGGTGGAGGTTTGATCCAGGTCAAGTTTGCGGGTGACCTAATTTAAGGTTGAAGACAACCTGATACGCACATGAAGGCCACACATAGAGGCTTCAGGTGGCGCATGAGGGAGCGTCCGACCGAATCTAGGGATGAGTCCAACATGAGTTTTGTAGTACTCTTCGATATGAATCTAATGGTATATGTCTCAAGATAATTAGACTCATCCCCGATCGAATTTGGGGATGAGTCCAACATGAGTTTTGTAGTACTCTTCAATATGAATATAATGGTATATGTTTCAAGGTAATTGGACATCGTTTGTGTCAGGACCCGTCCCAAATTCCCCGTAATTAACGTGGGAAGTGCCTACACCAGTCTGACACGAAGTGTCAGACCAGGGATAATTCCGTCTCTAACCCTCACCGGGCTTCCAGAGTACGCCAGGATCGTAGGAGGAGGAGTGTGATGTTTCGGTCTCTGCTACAGTCTGCATCCGCGATCAGCCTGAAGGACATTAAAACCACGAAAACTGTGAGTAGACAAAATAATATTTTAATTAAACGTTTTCATAATAACATATTTATGCCCTTCACTAAAAGCATATGCATGCATTCAAAAATCATTTACCAAAACGTTCATAAAACCATTTGAAAACATTCTCAAAACCATTCAAGGGTTCATTTCCGGTCCCCATAAACCGTCATGAACCATAAATTCATTTATGGCTCCCCGACCCGAAATCACAAAAAAACCATAAATCAATACATGTGAACTCAGACCAAATCCAATAAACGTGGGCCTCAACCCAAAACTATTCTCAGTGAAATACTAAAACATCGAATACGGGGTCTCCGCCACAAACCATTTCTAAAATATCAAATACGGGGTCTCCGCCCCAAATCACTTTCCGTAAATGTAACGACTCGTCCCGAATATCGAGATTTAATAATATTTAATTATGATTTACTAATCTGGGATTAGTTGGGTGATTTCGGACGAATTGTGCAAAATGACCGTTTTGCCCCTAGGCATGGGTAAAACGTTGACTTTTAATTCGGATGGTCAAACGGACTTTGATCGATGACCGTGACGTAGTTCGGGACGTCACGAGTTCATAGACAGGTAGCACGTTCGATTCCGACGTTCGTGGTGAAAGTTATGATGTACGGAAGTTCAGGGGCATTACCGTAATTTGGATAAAATGGGGGGAAATGTTGACTTTTTGATCGGGAGGTCCGATGGCCGAGGGCCAAGGACCGTGGGGAAGGTCTCGATACCCTGAGTCCGTAGACGGGCGGCACGCCGAAATCGGACTTCGTACGAGGAAGTTATGGTCTGAATCGTGAAATCGGGGAAGTTACGTCTCGGTAACTGTGTTGATTATTTTATTCTAAAATGGTTGTGGGAGGACACTTGGATGAGTGACAAGTGTCACTCATCTGACGGCTAGATTGGATCTTGTTCCACTAATCATAATTTATATGCTAAAGTTCCCACTATAAAATTATTTAGGAATTAAATCTCTGCTTAAATCTGAGCCATCCATCTCACTCCCCAGATTGCATCACAGCCGTCCATCTCATCTCTCCCTTCTATTTCTGATCAGTCCTCACTCCCTCACCCGTGAACAAGCAAAACAGAGGTGTAAGGATTGGATTATGGCCATTGTCAATATTCCTTCCAAAATTGATTGCACATATGGAATTTGAGTGTTTTGGGGAAGGTATTGGCTGAGGGAAGACACGGGCAATTGATTGTGTGAGGGAGACAGAGAATTTGGAAATTTGATTTTTGGGAGGAAATTTCGAAATGGTAATTATGTGCGGTGAGGATCGAAATTGATGATTCAATTTGACTTCTGGGATCAAAACGATCAGCTTTGCAGCAAGAACGAAGAGAAACCGTGTCGGATTGAGGAAGAACTGAGCTTCCATGGCAGCTCAAAATCGAGCTTGGGTTCAATGGGTTAGAGGTAAGTAATTCTCAAATTGATCTTGTAGAAATGTCCCTTACACTCTCACGATGATAACTGAATGAATTAATTTGGAAACCAGGGACGATATCGTGAAACCCGAATTGAAAACCCGTCGAGGATCGATCGTGAGTCGTGGAGATATATACCCTAATTTGTGTAATTCGTTTTACAGAACTTAAATGGTGATTGATTACAAGGGATCAGTTGAAAGATTGGATTAAATTGATGTCGAATTGGGTGAATTTGAACCGGGTCAGATCGCGGGTAATCAGACCCGTTTACCAGTCATTCGGGTGAAGGTGGTGACTGTAGCAGTCACTGTAGCAAGCGCGTGGCTTTCACGCGCAGCCACTCATGGCGGCGCGTGGGCACGAATCTCGAGGTGAGGTCAACATGACTTTTAATCTATGCAATGTAACGAATATTTTGGGATTGGTTTCGCGTCGATCGAACACCGTCTCGACATTGTTCGGGATGTCCAAAGGTTTTAAATCCAGATTAAAAATACTTAAAAATTCGGGAAAATTACGGGACTTGAATAGGATGTTAATGATGAGGTTAGTAATCCTCTAATGTGATTTGGACAGGATTGGGAGTCCCGGTGATAGTGGTGTGGCCCGGGAAGGCCTATGGTACGCGTATCGAGGCGCTCGGTTAAACGGTCTGTGAGTGGACATTGGTTTTATAAATTCGATGCATGCATAACTGTTTCATGATTGTTATAATTATGATTAAATGCTTTACTTTGGATATCGGTGAATTTAAATGATTTCACGCATTTCTAGGTGATTTACGTGTTTGCACGTAAATCGAGGTTTTCTGGATTTGCACTGATTTTCCAAAAATGTGGTTGGATATGATTTCATGAAACGGTTACGGATCTGATAAAGTAAAATCGGGCCAGGGGCCCAATTGATTTATGAAATCGGGCCAGGGGCCCAGTTAACTTGTGAAATCGGGTCAGGGGCCCAGTGACAGGACCCGCCCCGATCCCACAGGGACCACAAGGGGACGTGCCCTGCTCCCGTCTGACACCCAATAATTCATACCAATTTTAACCTCAAAACATTTAAAAATAACCAAATTAAAGTCATACATCAAATCCGAATTAAACGAATGTCAGACAAGGGATGAAATCCAAAATTAAAAATTTGCGAGCACGACTCTAAAGTAAACCTGCGGGTACACCGCCCAGCAGGGGTTCAGGTACGCAGAAGTAGATCTATGCCTCAGCCTCTGGTTCCTCCTCTACCACAGTTTCCCGACCTGGAGGGGTTAACAAAACATTAAGGGTGAGTGGACCGAAACTCAAGTTTATGAAATCGTTTGATAAGTAAAACATATAATTTACCCCTCCGTTTTCCAAACATGCGTGCATCATAATTCAAAATCATAAACCATATAATATGAACCATAAGGCATATAATAAAACCATAAGTATAATTTTAGTTGCTGCACTATACACTCCAATCCCGACATCCCTGATGTCTGACGTCCCTGACGTCCAATAAGGTCACAATCACAAGGCTACGCGTGCCACTCGGGTCTCAATTTTCCGAGTTAAATCCCCGAACCCCGTTCGGGTACAGCATCACCTGATGCAGCATCACCTGATGCTTAGCGTCATAGACGCTGGACGTACTAGACGCCCGTGACCTCTCCGGGGTACCTCGCCGGAGGAGACAATATAATATGGAAGGATCTATACAGTGCAGTAACAAATGCATTTTATTGATATCCACATGCAAGGCATATATATACATAGATAAAATCCGAACCAATCATTAAGTTTCATCAGACGGGTCTCAAGCCCAAATACCGTGAAACATGCCATAACCATATTTTCCATATCCTCAGAACCATTATTGTTTTAGCATGTGAATAAGTATAAATAAACCAGAAAACATTTATGCACGCAAGGGTTTAAGAAAATGGTCCACTCACAGTACAATCCTGCTAGAAACCGAACGTATACCCTCGTCCTGGTACAAATGTACAATCCCTGTCAAGTCCAAAGTATTCGTAAAGGTCAATACAAACCCCTAACATTCAGCCATGAAGCCCTAGACCGGAACTGGCCCGGGAAAGCCGCCCGAACGCGCTTTCCAAGGCAATAAACCTTATTTTGACCAACTTAATGATCTCCGATCGACCCGAAACCACCGCCATTGGATCCGGATCGTCGAAACCTAAAGGATGGTGGTGGTCCCACCAGAAACACTGTTCACACGCGCCCCCACGCGCCGGTCAACGCGGCGGTCAACGCAGGAACAGTTCCTGCTGACGTCATCGCTGACGTCACTGCTGACGTCATCGCTGACGTCACTGCTGACGTCATGCTGACGTCATCTGACAGCTGTCAGGTCTGACATGTCAGACTCTGACAGGTGCCACGTGTCAACATCCGATTGGTCAACCTCGCTGATCTATCAGGCCACGTGTCAGATCTGACATGTGCCACGTGTCAGCATGGCACTGGTCCCCGTCACTGACATGTCAGTGACACGTGGCAGTCCCTGACTGGTCCACGTCACTGACATGTCAGTGCTGACTGTGCACTGACATGTGACACGTGTCGGCTCACGATTGGTCCACGTCACCTGACAGACTGACATGGTGCCACGTCATCACCGCTGTCCTCCGTCGGGTTGACCCGGAAACCTGCAACTCGGGTCGATCAGACCCGCGATCATGACCCGGTTGCCATTTCTTCATTTCTGGATCATTTTCGTTCCTTTCAATTCCTAACTACTCGTCTGAGTCCCTAGATTGGTTCAGTGTAAAAAGAATGGAGAAAAACCGATAGGATCGAGGGCCTATCTTGAAGAACAGAACCGGTTTCCGTCGCCGTTTAGTCACCGCCCTGAGCTTCTCCGGTCACGAGTTCAATCGCAGAAAGTTCCTGGCAGTCCCTAGAGTCGATTAGGATCCATCAAAAACAAAAATAAACGTGGGAAATGGATTACCAAAATCTAGGTTTGAAAACCGTCACGGTTTCCCCCGTTTCCTACCTCGCCGCCGTCCTCCGCCGTGGTCACTGCCGTCTGCCACCACACACGTCCAGTCCAGGGGCACACAGAGCAAGGGTCAAGTGCAATCGTGGTGTGATGGTAAGGAATGGGCAGTGTGTGGGTTCGGGTGAGAAATATATATAGAAATGGAGGGAAAGCTGCTCAAAGAAATGAACGGCCCAGATTGAATCTCAGAATGAGATCAAGGGCTGAGATCAGATATGGGGTTTTCAATCCAAGGGCTGGAATTTAAAGCTGATTCAAATGTTAATTAATCCAATAGTGGATCTGATCCAATCTAGCCAATGGGTGAGTGACACTTGTCACTCACCAGGTGTCCTCCAATCAGATTTCCTGAATTTAATATTCGACACGAAAACCGAGACACGAACTTCCTGAATTCACGTTTCTGACCATAACTTCCTCGTACGAAGTCCGATTTCGGCGTGCCGCCTGTCTACGGACTCAGGACGTCGAGGCCTACCCAACGGTCCTTGAGTCAACTGAAAATTAGTTGTCAAAAGAAAAGTCAACATTTTCCCCCGAGAGTCCAAATTACGGTAATGCCCCTGAACTTCCGACAGTCATAACTTTTACCCTGATCGTCCGAAATGGACGTGCCACCTGTCTATGAACTCGTGACGTCCCGAACTACGTCACGGTCATAGGTCAAAGTTCATTTAGTTCATCAATCAAAAAGTCATCAATTGACCATACCATTCACAAGGGTAAAATCGTCAAATCACACATTAAAGTACAATATGGGAATCCTCGAATTTCCGGGGTGTTACACCCAGTTGATTTCTACATGTGATTGCGGGTCGGGGACCCTAACATGGAATTGAATAAATGTTTTCTGGTTTACATTTTATATATGTTCACATGCTGGAATCAATAAATGGTTTTGATGATATTTCGGTTATGGCACGTTTCACGGTATTTGGGCATGAGACCCGTTTGATGAAACGTAACGATCGGTTCGGATTTTACCTATGTATACATATATGTTTTGCATGTGGATATCAATAAAATGTATTTGGTACTGCACTGTATAGATCCTTCCATATTATATTGTCTCCTCCGGATGAGGTACCCCGGAGAGGTCACGGACGTCTAGTACGTCCAGCGTCTATGACACTAAGCATCAGGGATGCTGTACCCGAACGGGGTTCGGGGATTGAACTCGGAAATTGAGACCCGAGTGGCACGCGTAGCCTTGTGATTGTGACCTTATTAGACGTTAGGGACGTCAGACATCAGGGACGTCAGACATCAGGGATGTCGGATTGGAGTGTATAGTGCAGTGGCTAAAATTATGGTTATGGTTTTATTATATGCCTTATGGTTCATATTACTGGATTTATGAAATAACTCTTGGATTGACTTTTGGAATTTGAAACTATGCTTTGGTTTCCGGGCTAAGGCCCTAATGGTTATTCCTAAATAAACATGTGAAAATTGGTTTTTGGTGCATGCATATGCTTTTACTGGAGGGCATAAATGTCTTATAAAGGTTTTAAACAGACTTGTTTATTTTCGTCCACTCACAGTTTTTGTTTTAATGCCCTTCAGGTTGATTCCGGACGCGACTGCAGCAGAGACTGGGACATCATACACCTCCTCCATCGATCCTTACGCACTCTAGAAGCCCGGTTGGGCAATGGCAACAGGTTATCCCTCGTTTGACACCTCTTGTCAGACGGGAGCATGACACATTCCATGGTAATCCCGGGGGGATTGGGATGAGTCGTGTCAGTAAATCTCATACGTACGCATACGTATAACTGGTCCGCGGCACTTCCGAGAAGATGCCAACTCGGGGCACACATCCCCGATATATGTCATGATTCATCTCTATACTAGTGTGCACACTACTCGGGGTCTCATTCCGAGTCTACCCCCAGGAATTCTCCATCTGGGAGGCTCTATCTTCGGGCCTAGTCCGATCATCTCTTCAAAATCTGGTCTGGGACCACATCATAACTCCCACTCCTAGAACGGGATCCCTATGAGGATACCCATTCTGGTCCTTGGATCGTGATTTTCCAGGTCGACGTCTAGAGGAGGCCAAAGAAATCATATGGAGGGTTCATATACATTTCAAACAGTTTCTTTCTCAAAACTTATTTCAACTGGGTCTCATACCCGATTTATCTCAATAGGATTCCTCGAATCCGATTCAAATCCATTTTCTCAGGCCCCGTCCTAAATCCACAGTTTAACAGGGTCCCATGCCCGAATTCTCATTTCATAAACCGAATTGGGACTCAAGCCCGATTTCACAATCAGCTGGGCCTCCGGCCCGATATCACAACTAAAAGGGCCTTAAGCCCGATAATACAGTAAACGAGGCCTCAAGCCCAAGATTACAACCAACTGGACCTCAAGCCCGAATTCGTAAACCAACGGGACCCTCGGCCCGATCGTATAACTCAAATGGGCATCCAGCCCGAATTCTCATCAAATCAAATGGACTCTAAGTCCGAGAGTTCGTAAATAAAATGGGTCTCATGCCCGAGTTCATATTTCCAAATCCAAAATCCATTTATTAAACCCTCGTTGGAAACCTAGCATGTACAAGCATCGTATAAAATAGGAAATCTCGAAATACGTAAATCCTAGGCTACCACAAAAAAATGCACTCATGGCATCACAAAACATGTATTTAAAACATTTATAAACATTTATGCATGCATCGATTTCGAAAGAAAGGTCCACTCACAGACCGTCTGAAGCCGCGCCTCGTGTCATACGCCCTTCCCAGGCCAATCGTCGTCTCCGGGACTCCCGAACCTGTCCAAATTAATTTAGAGGGTTACTAACTACTTAAATAACCCCTCACTAAAGCTCCGTAATTTTTCAGAATTTTTAACTATTTTTAAACCCGATCCTAAACCTTCGGACAACCCGAACTATATAGAGACGGCGTCCGATCGACATGAAATCAATCCCAAAATATTCGTTACATCGAATAGATGATTTTATGTGTTGAACACATACCCAAAAGGTGTTTTACGCTCCCCTACGTGCCACCGAAAGGGGCTGCGCGCGTGGCTCACACGCCCTGCACTGTGCATCGTCAACCTACAGCGAACCTACCGGTCCAGTTATTCCTGCAATTCGGTTCCTTCTGACCGACGTGATCGGTTCAGCCACTTTCCTCCCTCATTTCAGTCCGATTCGAACCCTATTCAATCCTAACCTCTTCATTACATTGCTATGAATCTAACCATGTAAAAAGAATGAAGGAAAACCCCCCTAATACCCCTGGTTCGAAATCCTTCTCACGGCCCAGTTTTCCATTTTCCTCCCACGGTTCCTCAGCCATCAAACACCCTCAGAAACCTCTCTAAAACCTTCATATAAACCTTGTAAGCCTATTCTAATCAATCATAACCGTCCCCAACGTTTGAAATTAAAAATAACATGGTAAGGCCAAAACTGATACCTTGCTATGGTTTTGCCTCCGCTGTCCATAGCGGCACCGTCCTGGCCAGCCACCATCATCTTCAAGTCCTTAACTCACTTTCTGGGTCTCACATATGATCATAGGGGTTAAGGGTTTGGATTGGGGTGGGAGGATTTGATCGGGTTTGGTTGGAAATGGGGAAAATGGTCTAACACGGTTAAGGGTGGATATGCATGAGTATGTTTGAGTGTGCAATGGATGAGTGACACTTGTCACTCATCCATTGGGCCAGTGACAAATATTTGGGCCCCACTTAGGACAAAAGTCAATTCGACTCGGACTTTGTGTAATAGTTCCCTTGAACTTCCGTGAACTGTAACTTTTCCGTCGAACGTTCGAATTCGACGTGCCGCCTGTATATGGATTCGTATCGTCACAATTTACGTAACGGTCCTCGACCCTTGGCTATCGGACCCCCCCGGTCAAAAGTCATCTCTTTGCCCCTTTTCAACTAAATTACCAAAGTACCCCCGAACTTCCGAACGTCATAACTTCTTCCTCGAACATCGGAATTGGGCGTGCCACCTGTCTATGAACTCATGACGTTCCGAACTACGTCACAGTCATCGACCAAAGTCCATTTGACTGCCTGAACAAAGAATCAACGTTTCGCCCATTCCAAGGTCAAAATCGTCATTTTGCCCTGAACGTCCGTTAATCCTCGTCAAATCCCCAATTAGCCTTGCTAATCCATCATTAATTCTTAATTAATCCCGATAATTTGGGACGGGTCGTTACAATCTTCCCCCCTTAAAGAATTTCGTCCTCGAAATTGAAATCGACCTGATTCCACAACAAAACTGTGGAATCCTACCATGTCCCCTCTACTCGGGTATTCTTCTGTACACATACATGTTCGTCACAAAAGTCATACTCGTCGGTACTCGCGGTCATCGGAGCCTCCAAAACTCCAATTCATTTTCGAGAACTACATGTCTGCTCGTACGTCTCACTCGAGACAGAACGTCGACACTCGTCGATCTCGCCTGTCACTCACTTTGACAAGTCAACAATACCAAACTGACATTCAAACAGCTTTTCGGTCTAACAATCTGACATGTTCCATCCTATAGCCATCAGGCTGAAAAACGCATTCCCACTAAGGGCTGACACATCCAAGCTGGCATCTAGCGCAGCATCCAATCAGAGAACATCCTCTAGATCTTGCCATCACAATCGCACAAATCCCATCTCACAGTCATCCTCAAACCTATGCCCATACCGACTCTCCTTAGAGTCCCATCAATCCATATCTGTAACGACCCGTCCCGAATTCCGGGATTAGGTTAGTGACTAATCTTGATTAGTGAGGTTGATCGGTGGTTAGTTGGGCGAAATCGGACCAAATGTACAAAATGACCGTTTTGCCCCTAGTCGTGGGCAAAATGTTGACTTTTTGATCGGGCGGTCTAACGGACTTTGACCGATGACCGTGACGTAGCTCGGGAGGTCACGAGTTCATAGACAGGTGGTACGTTCGATTCCGACATTCGAGGAGAAAGTTGTGACGTTTGGAAGTCGAGGGGCATTTTGGTAATTTGGCATATTAGGGGCCAAATGTTGACTTTTTGACCGGGAGGTCCAATGGACGAGGGCCAAGGACCGTTACCTAGGTCCCGTCGATACGAATCCGTAGACAGGTGGCATGCCGAAATCGGAGGTTCGACGACGAAGTTATGGTCACGGGAACGAATTAACGAACCGAGACTCCGATTAAAATAATATTAAAATAATGAATAGTGACCATTGACTGTGCACACTCGGATGAGTGACAAGTGTCACCCATCCCTTGATTTAAGCCCAAACATCTGATCCATGTTTCCCTCCCAACATCATCATTATGTCTAATATTTGTTAATTAATTGTTAAATCCCTTATTTTCCATTAATCCCCTTTGTTCTCTGAACCGTGAACATTGGAAAAACAGGGAAGGGAGAGATTCAATTGTCCACCATTCCTCTCCCATTACTGAGCTTGAGAGTGGGGAGTTGAGTGAATTGAGAGACAAAATTAGTTGAAGGGAAACACTAGGATAGTTTGAAAGCTGGGAACTGAGAATGGACAATTTGGATTTTGGGAGGGAAAATTAAAAATTCAATCCTAGGGCCGCGAGGATCAAAATTGTGCTCAATTCGAGCTTCCTAGGATCACTACGATCAGAATCGTCGAAGGAACGAAGGGAATTGGCCACCAATTGGCTCTGAACGGGCTTGGTAACAGAGAGCTTGAGTCGAAGTTGAGTCGAGGGATCTGAGGCTTTGATTGATGAAATTGAACAGGGGATGTTGTTCCTGAGGATCCCACGATGCTTCTGGAAGGATCAATTGAAGAAAATCGATGGCTTTTGGCTCTGAACAGACCTGGTAACAGTAAGGAAAATTCGAAGTTGCGACGTGTTGATAGAGAGATCAAACAATGCAATTGAGTTGGGGAAACAGTTTCCCATGGTCGATTGACACTTCTGGATGAATCAATTGGAAGGAATCAGCAGCCATTGACGGAATTCGAGGAAGGAACAGTGACGGGTGTTCTTCATTGATCATCGTCGAATCGTGGAAATTTAGGTAAGTGATCGTGTAATTGAGTTTACAGATCTTAAATTGAACTTAAAACGAAACTAACTGAATGATCAATTGAAGGAATTAAGGCTGAATTGATAGGAAACCAACCGGGTCATCTCGCGGGCAAAAGGACCCGTTTATCAGACATACGGGTTAGGACGATGACACTGTAGCAGGCGAGTGGGTTTCACGTGCAACCACTCACGGCGGCGCGTGACGGTGCGTGGGCACGAATCTTGAGGTGAGGTCAACATGACTTCTGTCCTATTTAATGTAACAGACATTTTGGAATTGGTTTCGTGTCGATCGGACACCGTTTCGATATTGTTCGGGACGTCCGAAGGTTTTAAAACAAGTTTAAAAATAGTTAAAAATTCGGGAAAATTACAGGACTTTAATAGGATGTTAATGAAGAGGTTAGTGACCCTCTATTGTGATTTGGACAGGATTGGGAGTCCCGATGATAGTGGTGTGGCCCGGGAAGGCCTATGGCACGCGTATCGAGGCGTATCGTTAAACGGTCTGTGAGTGGACTTTGGTTTTATAAATTCTATGCATGCTTAACTTTTTTATATGTTTTATGATTGTGATTGTATGATGTTGATTTGGATGTTGGTAAATTATACGGTTTCACATATTTCGAGGCAATTTACGTGCTTGTACGTAAATCGAGGTTTTTTCCAGTTTTGCACGGATTTTCCATGTTTATGGTTTTGGATATGATTTCATGAAATGGTTTTAAAATTGGAAAGTTAAACTCGGGCTTGAGGCCCACTTGTTTGGAAACCTCGGACTTGGAGTCCAATTGAGTTACGTAATCGGGCCAGGGGCCCAATTGCGTTATGAAATCGGGCTGGGGCCCAGTTGTTACGAAATCGGGCTGAGACCCATTTGAGTGATATTATCAGGCCAGGGGCCCAGTTGATTTACGAATTCGGGCCGTGGGCCCAGTGGTTACCAAATCGGGCATGAGGCCCAGTTGGGTTATAAATGTGATGTCGGGTCTGGCACCCTATGTTAATAAATGTGATTTCGGGTCTGGGACCCTATGTTTAATAAATGTGATTTCAGGTCAGGGGCTCTAAATGGAATTGTGATGCTTTATGGAGATTTCGAGCAGGGCCTATTGTAATGTTGTGAAATGATTTAATAAAACTGTTTTCCATATACCATCTGGATACAAGGATATATGATGGTCTCCTCCAGGTGTCTGGGACATTGGGGAAGTCACGGTGCATTACCTGCGAGGGGTCATTGTACGGAGTTACCAGACCGTATAATGATTCAGGAGCAGGATTGCTATGATTGACGTCAGGGACGTCAAACATCTGTGATGTCAGAGATATGGACCCGGAGAGACCCCGGGCAGCACGCATAGCTTATTATACCGTGAGATATGACGTCTTGGACGTCAAGCGTCTGGGACGCTAAGCATCTGGGATGCTGGTGATGGTAATGGTAAATATGGATTAATGAATCTATGAAATGGCTTTTCGGTTGGATTTGTGTTATGTGGTAAAAATGGATTATTGGTTATGAAATGGTATTCCAGGTCGGGGACCCTAAATGGTTTTGGATTTATGGATTTATGTTTATGGCTTTGGGCGGTGGCTCACATGGTTTTAATGTGTCTGGTAGTGGTATTCCACAGTTTTGGGCCGAGTTCCCACCCTTGGTTTTAAGTTAACGGTTTTTGGGCTAAGACCCTAATGGCTTGGTTGAACAAACGTCTTGGTTACTGGTTTTTATGGCATGCATACGTTTTTATTGGAGGGCATAAATGTCTTATAACTGGGTTTACTAAACTTAATGATTTTCGTCCACTCACAACTTTTGGTTTTTAATGCCCTTCAGGTTGATCACGGATGCGACTGCAGCAGAGACTGGGACATTGCACGCCTCCTCCATCGATCCTTGCGCACTCTGGAAGCCCCGTTTGGGCAGTGGCTGTTGGTTATCCCTTGTCTGACACCCCTTGTTGGACGGGAGCAGGGCACATTCCACGGTAATCCTGGGGGGGATTGGGATGGGTCCTGTCAACTTGGTATCAGAGCAGGGTTGCTCTTTTTGTGAGCGCAGGTCGAGGGTGTGATGTCTCTTTGGACTGCAGTTCGTTATCAACCTGATAGATAGTTTTGGGTTTTAATCACGGATAGAGTGTGATTAGCCCGATACGCCGTGCGTTAATGTGATTCGACCCAAGTGGGGTTGATTGTGATGAACTGGTATTGTGGGACCGTCGGTTCGGTCATGTGATATTGGATTATTGTGCTGCTAGGTGCAGCCAGGTTCGGGGAACCTCATTTGAGTAATGGTCTAAAATGTGAACCCTAGTGGTGGTTGCTAGTGTGAGGGATGTTGGTACATCGGAGTTAGCCGATGGCCTTAGTGGTGGAACCCATATTGAGTTGATGGTAGGTTTGGATTTGACGTCTATATGATGTCTAGACCCCGGGGTCGGTCAGGTTGTGGCTTTTATATTAAGGAGAGCTGTTGGGTTTAGTGGAACCATAGGGTGTGATTGTGGAACCCTAGTATTAAAAAGGTAAACCTTATTTGTGACTAGTGGATGAGAACTTGTGCTGCGAATAGCGGCTGAGGTCATGGATGACCGTGTGGATGACTCTAGTGAGTCTAGTTAGAACTATGGGATTCGATCTACGGATACGGTTCTGAGATAAATTATGGAATCCCGAGTTAGACCGGGTATTAGTGCGATGTGTGGATACGGATCTCAATAGCAATGACCGTTGGTCGGTAGTCATGTGGAGATGACTGGCTATCGAGGGTATTTAGTGTGGTTACAATACTTGGGGATCAGGGGACGTTCAGGGAACGTTCATTATCCTGATGAGGGTTGTCAGAATGGTGGTACCCATAGTTGTGGGGTACGAGTAGAGGTAAGGGATCATCGTTCGGTATGAGCGGAGATCCAGGGTTGTCATATTTGCAAACGGTGTGCAAGTATGGATGTCGGTATGTTGGTACTTTTGTGCCGATACTAGTATGGATGCCTACTAGTGTTGATGATAGTATGTTGGTGCTGGTACTAGCGCTGGTGCTAGTGTCGGTGATTGCGATGACGACGAGCCACGAGTTGGGGTGTGACTCCGTCATGATGGACATATGTTCGGTCTTTGAGACTTGGTAGTGGTTGAGTGATGGACTGGATGGGATCCAGATGAGATCGTGATGTGTTGGGATTAGTCCCGACAGTGGTAAAATGACAAGTGATGAGTGGATAAAAAGGTATAATTGAGAACTTGGAAAATCGAGTGTTGAACCTGTAAAGGTTGGGATGTGCGAACGAAACGATAATGGATCGATTGTGGACACGTGGTTGTCCAAGTGAGTTGGGGATGTAGGGAGTCCAGTGGTTGGATTTGACATCTCGTTGGGAGTAGGTCTGCTTCTAACATGGTTGGAACCTTAGTTTCGAGGAGAGTTGTAATTGTGGGACGAGAGGAGTGCTCGTTTCCGCATTGGTGATGGGTATTCTAGAGTCATTGGGGTTGACTTGTTGTTTTCTTCCCTGGTAGATGTTGATTGTAGTTACCAGTACGTTGAACATGTATTGGTTGGTGGACCCATGTTTGTTTTTGGGTCATCAGGAGGAGTTTCGTATTTCGAAGTTAGGTAAACGATATTTCTCATTTTCTATTTGGTGGCAGATGATGTTGTGTTACTTGGCGCGGTGAGTGCCACGAGTTTTGTTTGCATCCACGTTGGATGAGTATTGACGTCATCATTTTGGATCCTCCTTGGTTTTCGAAGTTGTAAATGACGGGGTTGAACTTCTTTTCGAAGTGGAGCCCGTATGGTATTTTACTCGAGTGAGTAGGTTTCCGACTGGTCGGATTTTGTCAACCATAGACGTGTGGAGGTTGGATTGGCTTCCCTATGAAGTCAATTGAATGTTTTGAACAGGTAACCGATAGGTTCGGTTTTGGTGTGTCTTGGTAGACGTGGACGAGATTTCGGGTTTTGGAATCGAATTTCTGGGTGACGATTCAGGATTCGATTTTGGAACTTGATAATGGATTTCTGGATTTGGGTACGGAATGATTATTCCAAATGCTAGCTTACGGAATAATGATTTCGGATTCGGATTTGGACATGGATTAAAAATGTGATGTCTGGGTTTGGATTCGAGATTTCTTACCAAATTGCGGATTCGGATGCGGAATTGGAACTAGATGATGGGTGGAGTTTCGATTTGTCTCATGCTGGATTGGAAAAATGGACTCCATTATTGGAACGTGTTTGGCTATGACCTCGGTGGTTGTAGTCTGGTCATTGGATAGATGTGTGTACCTTGTACATGGTTCGAGGTACAATACCTTGCAGGCTTGTAGTGCCTGGTGACCGTATACGGGTTATACCCGAGGTGTGTCGGTGAGCGTGTTGGCAGTTGGATTGGTTCCGATACCATTGGATTAGTCGTGGACCGGACGTTACTATGCAATGGGTCATGGTATTTCCGATGAGTCTAATGACACACGAGTCGTGTGAAATGTCGGTAAGCGTATATTTAGGTCAAGTAAGTTGGTGGCTTGTGTAGCCACGAGTGAGTCTAGTGTCAGTTTTCAACTGACAACAACTGTGTGGTGAGAGATTGTCAGGATGTGTCAACATAGATTGATGAGTGGGAAAGGAGCCGTCGAGTTGTTGCGTCAACGAAATGGTTGATTGGACAAGTAGTGTCAAATCAAAATGGGTAGTTTCAGTCATTCGACGGGGTCGAATGTAGTCGTTGCGTTATGAGTACTAGTGGTACGTTGAGTGCTGACAAGTTTTGTCTTATTGGCTGGTGTACGGGTGTACACGTGTTGCGAGGTTGATTCAACTTTCCACAGGGTGTTTGTGGAATCAGGGTGGTCGAGTTTCGAGAGCGAAACTAATTAAGGAGGGAAGAACGTTTGAGTTTAGAGCGGTTGGAATTTCGAGGACAAAATTAATTAAGGAGGGAAGGTTGTAACGACCCGTCCTGAATTCCGGGATTAGGTTAGTGACTAATCTTGATTAGTGAGGTTGATCGGTGGTTAGTTGGGCGAAATCGGACAAAATGTGCAAAATGACCGTTTTTGCCCCTGGTCATGAGCAAAATGTTAACTTTTTGATCGGGCGGTCAAACGGACTTTGACCGATGATCGTGACGTAGTTCGAGACGTCACGAGTTCATAGACAGGTGGCACGTTCGATTCCGACATTCGAGGAGAAAGTTGTGACGTTCGGAAGTCGAGGGGCATTTTGGTAATTTGGCATATTAGGAGCCAAATGTTGACTTTTGACCAGGAGGTCCGATGGACGAGGGCCAAGGACCGTTACGTAGGTCCCGTCGATACGAATCCGTAGACAGATGGCATGCCGAAATCGGAGGTTCGACGTCAAAGTTAAGGTCACGGGAACGAATTAACGAACCGAGACTCTGATTAAAATAATATTAAAATAATAGATAGTGACCATTGACTGTGCACACCCGGATTAGTGACAAGTGTCACCAATCCTTTGATTTAAGCCCAAACATCTGATCCATGTTTCCCTCCCAACATCATCATGATGTCTAATATTTGTTAATTAATTGTTAAATCCCTTATTTTCCATTAATCCCCTTTGTTCTCTGAACCGTGAACATTGGAAAAACAGGAAAGGGAGAGATTGAATTGTCCACCATTCCTCTCCCATTACTGAGCTTGAGAGTGGGGAATTGAGTGAATTGAGAGACGAAATTAGTTGAAGGGAAACACTGGGATAGTTTGAAAGCTGGGAACTGAGAATGGACAATTTGGATTTTGGGAGGGAAAATTTGAAATTCAATCCTAGGGACGTGAGGATCAAAATTGTGCTCAATTCGAGCTTCCTGGGATCACTACGATCAGAATCGTCGAAGGAACGAACGGAATTGGCCACCAATTGGCTCTGAACGGGCCTGGTAACAGAGAGCTTGAGTCGAAGTTGAGTCCAGGGATTTGAGGCTTTGATTGATGAAATTGAACTGGGGATGTTGTTCCTGAGGATCCCACAATGCTTCTGGAAGGATCAATTGAAGAAAATCAATGGCTTTTGGCTCTGAACAGACCTGGTAACAGTATGGAAAATTCGAAGTTGGGACGTGTTGATAGAGAGATCAAATGATGCAATTGAGATGGGGAAACAGTTTCCCATGGTCCATTGACACTTCTGGATGAATCAATTGGAAGGAATCAGCAGCCATTTACGGAATTCGAGGAAGGAACAGTGACGGGTGTTCTTCATTGATCATCGTCGAATCGTGGAAATTTAGGTAAGCGATCGTGTAATTGAGTTTACAGATCTTAAATTGAACTTTAAAAACGAAACTAACTGAATGATCAATTGAAGGAATTAACTGAATTGATAGGAAACCAACCAGGTCATCTCGCGGGCAAAAGGACCCGTTTATCAGACATACGGGTTAGGACGATGACACTGTAGCAGGCGAGTGGGTTTCACGCGCAGCCACTCACGGCGGCACGTGACGGCGCGTGGGCACGAATCTCGAGGTGAGGTCAACATGAATTCTATCCTATTTAATGTAACAGACATTTTGGAATTGGTTTCGTGTCGATCGGACACCGTTTCGATATTGTTCGGGACGTCCGAAGGTTTTAAATCAAGTTTAAAAAAAGTTAAAAATTTGGGAAAATTACGGGACACTAATAGGATGTTAATGAAGAGGTTAGTGACCCTCTAATGTGATTTGGACAGGATTGGGAGTCCCGATGATAGTGGTGTGGCCCTGGAGGGCCTATGGCACACGTATCGAGGCGTATCGTTAAACGGTTTGTGAGTGGACTTTGGTTTTATAAATTCTATGCATGCTTAACTGTTTTATATGGTTTATGATTGTGATTGTATGATGTTGATTTGGATGTTGGTAAATTATACGGTTTCACGTATTTCGAGGCAATTTACGTGCTTGCACGTAAATCGAGGTTTTTTTTTTCCAGTTTTGCATGGATTTTCCATGTTTATGGTTTTGGATATGATTTCATGAAATGGTTTTAAAATTGGAAAGATAAACTCGGGCTTGAGGCCCACTTGTTTGGAAACCTCGGACTTGGAGTCCAATTGAGTTACGTAATCAGGCTAGGGGCCCAATTGTGTTATGAAATCGGGCCGGGGGCCCAGTTGTTACGAAATCGGGCTGAGACCCATTTGAGTGATATTATCGGGCTAGGGGCCTAGTTGATTTACGAATTCAGGCCGTGGGCCCAGTGGTTACCAAATCGGGCATGAGGCCCAGTTGGGTTATAAATGTGATGTCGGGTCTGGGACCCTATGTTAATAAATGTGATTTCGGGTCTGGGACCCTATGTTTAATAAATGTGATTTCGGGTCAGGGACCCTAAATGGAATTGTGATATTTTATGGAGATTTCGGGCAGGGTCCATTGTAATGTTGTGAAATGATTTAATAAAATTGTTTTCCATATACCATCTGGATACAAAGATATATGATGGTCTCCTCCATATGTCTGGGACACTAGGGAAGTCACGGTGCATTACCTGCGAGGGGTCATTGTACGGAGTTACCAGACCGTATAATGATTCAGGAGCAGGATTGCTATGATTGACGTCAGGGACGTCAGACATCTGTGATGTCAGAGATATGGACCCGGAGAGACCCCGGGCAGCACGCGTAGCTTATTATACCGTGAGATATGACGTCTGGGACGTCAAGCGTCTGGGACGCTAAGCATTTGGGATGCTGGTGATGGTAATGGTAAATATGGATTAATGAATCTATGAAATGGCTTTTCAGTTGGATTTGTGTTATGTGGTAAAAATGGATTATTGGTTATGAAATGGTATTCCGGGTCGGGGACCCTAAATGGTTTTGGATTTATGGATTTATGTTTATGGCTTTGGGCGGTGGCCCACATGGTTTTAATATGTGTGGTAGTGGTATTCCACAGTTTTGGGCTGAGTTCCCACACTTGGTTTTAAGTTAACGGTTTTTGGGCTAAGGCCCTAATGGCTTGGTTGAACAAACGTCTTGGTTACTGGTTTTCGTGGCATGCATACGTTTTTATTGGAGGGCATAAATGTCTTATAACTGTGTTTACTAAACTTAATGATTTTCGTCCACTCACAGCTTTTGGTTTTTAATGCCCTTCAGGTTGATCACGGATGCGACTGCAGCAGAGACTGGGACATTGCACGCCTCCTCCATCAATCCTTGCGCACTCTGGAAGCCCCGTTTGGGCAGTGAATGTTGGTTATCCCTTGTCTGACACCCCTTGTTGGACGGGAGCATGGCACATTCCACGGTAATCCGGGGGGGGGGGGGGGGGGGATTAGGATGGGTCCTGTCAATACCTATCTAAACGCATCGGAGGTCGATTAAATCCATTACTACTACAGGTCATAACCATCGTGACCAGCCAACAACTCCTGGTTCCACTGCGCATTCTCTGTGCTACTTTGATCTCGATTCGCTCTAGAGTCCTTACATCATACCTCACGTCACTCAGCAACCGATGCTGAAATCTTGACTCTCCTCGAGTCTCAACCTGTCACTATCGAATCTAATCTGATCGCCACTCATGTCCATCTAGGTCTCTATCCAATTTACAACATATTTTCGACATACCGATTGACCGTGGTCAATTGCATCGTCCAACGTACACAACACACTGGTGCACCTCCATCATAACAATCATCAAGGCCCTACTCGACCTGCTCACGGACTGCACTCAGGAAGCGTCCAACCCCGTACTACCGTCCACACTCCAATCATGGTTCGGACCTCAACCGTTCGTCACCAGGCGAACTTCAATCCAACACCTCGGACACTCACTCGTCACATCTTGTGGCGCTAAATACCATCTACTCGTCAAGTCAATCAAATTTGACTCACAGCCTAGGTGTTCGGTTCTTACATCTTCTTTGAACCCTTTAACTGTCATATCACTCATCGTCGTCCCACCTAGGGAAGAGCCAAGGAGAATCCAAGATGATGACATCAAAGTTCATCCTATGTCATCCTCCAGCACCCCGTACTTTCTACCAAAGAGTCACACTCAGTGTCCTCAGAATATCCATCATCCATGTGGAATCAAGCACTCTTCTCATCGTCTCAATCACAACTTCTCTTGATTCCGAAGTTCCAATCACGTTGGAAACATGCTTCTTTTCCAATTACTGAGCTCACTCACTACACGAGCATTTCCTGCGTCCTATAGGCAACCAATTTCCAAGTCTCCAACTTAGGAGGTATGGTCAACCGTAGCCAACAAAAACCAATCCGCAATGGACTCTCAAGTCCTCAGCTCAACCGGACACCATCCACGCTTCCGTGAATACCGTTTATGTACGTACACTCATTCCGAGTGGAATTCCCTCGACTCAAGGTTAAACCTTGTATACTATTTACGGATGGGCATAAACGGCCTCCAACACTCGCATCTCGTACCTTTAATCAACCTGATCCAACTCTGACTCACAGAATTGGTCGGAATCCACTGGCATCGGTTAGTAGGCTAAATAGATCCCAACGTGTAACGACCCGTTCCGTAAATCAAGATTATATTAGTGGTTAATGATGGATTAGTGAAGTTAAACGGTGATAAACGGTGATTCGTTGGCTGCGTTTGGACGGACAGTGTGAAATGATGATTTTACCCCTGGAATTGGACAAACAGTTGACTTTTAGTTCATACGGTCAAATGGAATTTGATCGAGGACCGTGGCGTAGTTCGGGATGTCACGAGTTCATAGATAGGTGGCACGTTCGATTCTGACATTCGAGGGAAAAGTCATGATGTTCGGAAGGTTGAGGGCATTTTTGTAATAAGGTTAAAAAGAGGAAAATTGTTGACTTTTGACAAACATTTTTTACGAAACTCGAGGACCCTTAGGGAGGTCTCGATATCCCGAGTACAACGACAGGCGGCACATCATCATCGGACTTCGGATGAGTTAGTTACAGGTCAAGGAATTTAAGGGCAAAATGGTAATTTGTCATAGTAGGGGCATTTTGGTCATTTCTGTACCTAGGGATCTGTGCCTAGCCAATGTTGGACACCTGGCAGCTTGGGAAATTGTGAGCCTTGGTTTTAAACCCAAGTTTGATTAATTTGTTTTAGTGGGTAATAAGCTATTTAATGAGTTGAATGACGTTTTGGAGCTGGTTAGGAGTGGATCAGGACTGGTTTTGGAGCTGGCCGTGGCTGGTAATCGGGAAACCCGAAAAAGAGTAAGTTGAAATTCGAAAATGGCCAGTGATGTTTTGATGCTTGAACTTCCAATTAGTTATTACAGTGAGGTTCTGGTTGATGTTAGGAAACTATTGAGCTTGAAAGGGAGGCCCGAGCTAGCTGGAAACGTGGAAACAGAGAGAGGGAACCAGTCGAGTTTTCACAACGTTTGGGAGGTAAGACTTCCTACTTAATTCTCAGATTTTCATAGTTAGATTGAGTACTTAGTATAGGACGAAGCTAACGAGATTGAAAAGACTGAAAATGGTTGAGAATTGGACGAAAATCGGCCACGCCGGTTCGAGTTACAGAAACTGGTCTGACCCGGTCTGAACCGGGTCGACCAGAGGTTGAAGGTGACACTATTCACACACAGAAGCTTCCAGACGCACGTGGGGGCGCATGAAGGGTTGTTTGGGGAATCTTCTGATGTAACGAACATTTTGGCACTGGTTTCGAGTCGATCGGACATCGTCTCAATAGGTTTCGGGATGATCGAAGGTTTTAGGCCTCGGTTAAAAATAGTTAAAAATACGGGAAACTTATGGGGCTTTAGTATGACCATTGTGAAGTAGTTAGTAACCTTAGTATGAGATTTTGATAGGTTTGGGAAAGCCGAGGATAGTGGAATGGCCGGGAACGGCGTAAGTGCGTGTGTATCGAGGCGACGCCAGAATGCTCTGTGAGTGGAATTTGCTTTCTAAATCTTGATGCATGCATATATGTTTTTATATATTTTCATATGTGATTCTATGATTTGATTTATGATCTTGATGGTTTACAATTTTGCACGTTTTTCGAGATATTTACGAAATTTCATGTTTTACGAAATTTCGAACGATCTTGTTATTTGATCATGGATTTAATGGGTTGATTTTTGGATTTGAAATATGATTTGATTTCAAAGATTTGAATTGAATTTCGGGAAAGTGATTTCGGGCTTGGAGCCCTGTTTTGAGATTTCGATAAAATGAGCATTCGGTTTTGAAACTGGATTTCGAAAACGATATTTCGGATTTGGTTTTAAGACTTGAAAGGAAATTCTGGATTTGGGTTCGGGATGATGGTTCGGGATGCTATCTTATGGAATCATTGTTGCGAATTCGGAGATGGATTTTCTATGGTTTTCACTATTGCTTGAAAAATGGTTTTGGGTTTAAAGACCCGAAAAAAGAGAAAAACCCGCTGGATCTGGTTTTGAGTTTAAAGACTCGGTGATTATGATACCCCCCGAGGCCTGTTGATTGTTTTTTGAGTTTAAAGACTCGTTGATATCCCGGGAAGGCCTGATTATTGCGCATGGTTTTGAGTTTAAAGACTCGGGCGCACTTGAGATCCAGTAAATTTGTATGATTGATGTTTTTCAATGGTTTTGGGCAGTGGCCCTGATTAATTGGTTTTGATGAGTTTTGGGGCTGAGTTTCCGTATTTGAGATTTCTTTGTGACTTGAGACTGAGGCCTGGATTTGAATAACGATTTTGATTCGGGTTTCCGATAATGGTTTTCATTGATGGTTTTGATATGAATGGTTTCATAACGTGTATTGATATGCATGCATTGGTTTTTAAATAGAGGGTATAACTGTAATTTTTTTATTGACCTGTTTTCGAACTTATACTTTATTTTTGTCCACTCACAGTCTTTTTGTGTTTTCGATACCCTCCAGGTTGTTGAGGTGCGAGCTGTTGGTCGAGAGAGACGGAGACATCACAACCAAAATCCACAGTAGTTCGGCGCACTCTGGGAAGTCCGGATACTTTTAGGATAGCTGGATCGAGAATCCCTTGTCCGACTTACGTGTCACATGGTGTTTGAACGTCAGTTTAGCCTTCGTGTCATACGTAAGTTAGACGGGAGTAGGATTTAGCCCTTAATCCCTCCGAGGGATTAGGGGTGGGTCCTGACACAACGTCTGTCGTGATCTGAAGCCAAATCGCTGCTTACTACCATATCTGACCAACCAACCCATACGTCATGTGACGTCACTCATGTAATCCATTTATATCTTTTCATCTGAATGGTACTTAGGCATTTCAACCTTTAACGTTACTACTCCTGGGCACATACTCGCTTCCCAAGTCTCGTATCATCGGGGAACTAGTCACCAAACCAAGTACTCCTGGTACCTCGCACTGAGCCACTCGGGATTCTCTCAGTCCCCCTCAGTGCCTACCGAACTCACATGCTGGCCAAACTAGGTACATTTACTATCTCGTCGCCATACTCGTTCGCACGTCCCAACTCTAAAGGATTAACTCCAGCACTCACACTCGTGTAATCCATCCAAGGATATCTAGGGCACCTGTCACTCATCCAGGTATATCCTACTTGTCACAGTCACCTCACAGAGGTAGCGTGGCAAGTGTGCCAACACCCAACGTCAGCGTCTCATTCTGCGATCGCACTCAGCCATAACCGAGTCGAATCCAGAATCACTGCTCGTACTATCCGTCACTCACGCACCCCGTATCATCTAGCGATCCTCTGCAAAAAGAATAAATTAAATCAATATCAACAAAAAGTTAACCAAATATGAAAGAAAAAAATTGCAAAATTGGAAAAAAAAAAAAGTAAAAACACAAGATTGAAGAGATGTCGAAGAGGATATAAAGAAAACAAAATTAGGGGAAAATTTTTGACACACCCCGACCCGAAAAGTCTTTTTAATGGCACGAAGGTCGAGGCGTGATGGCCGACTTCTAGACGATAATGTCCAGATGACGAAGCCATTTAGGTTGAAACGATGCGTTTTTAGAGAGTCGAGTGGAACCTACCCAGTGAAAACCGAGCACATTCCACCCAACAACGGAAACTTAGAGCATGGACGTACTTATTTGATGATCATACAAAATAACTTTACGTGTTGATACCCGATTTTACCGTCAGTTTCACTTCGCGCTGGGAGTGAGTGTCAGAGCAGCAACTGAACTCCTCAAAGTGTGTGCGGGCCACAGAAACCTGAAGGGTTTAAAATACAAAGGGTGAGTGAACCTAGTTGTTAATTTAGTGTAAAACCATTTTTAATAAACAACATTTAACCCCTCGTTTTAGTATAAAACTAAAAACAGCTATAACGTACTTGCACCTAATACGAGAAAGAAAATATCAATCATTAAATAATAGTTTAAACGATGCAATCAGATGAGCCATGCAGAAACCATAAATATGTCACAATATCGACCCACACCATAAATGCTCAAGAGTCGCCTCGAGTCTCACACTCGGAACATACATTAGGTATCATGCTCGTGTACCACGACCACGTGTAGGACTAGGTGCAATGTACCTTCACCAAGAGTCCCCTAGAGCTCGGGGACATGACTAGCGCTTTTTAACTAGTTACAGACGAGTACTAGATACCAGCAACTCCTAAGTGGGTTCTATCTCTATCTCAATCTCATCATTGCCCCCGGGACTCTCATGCAATGCAATATGTGACTCGATACATACAATTATGCGTACTTACCATATTAGCGTACATAAACTTGACCGGATATGCATAACAAATCATTCATCACAATCTTACATCACAATTATCACATAATAAATCATGCATGCTCAAATTCTTTATAATGCAATCATCGTAAAACGTTTGAGTAAGATAGTATCAAAACATAGGTTTAGGGAAGAGGGTCCACTCATTAATTGGTCGGGGAGTCGAAGTCACTGGACATTTCAAACCACGTGCGTCTGATTCAGTCACAAATCCTAAATAAGTTAAACCACAAAGATACTTTTGAAATCCAAGTAAAACTATAGGGAATCTCACTTAAGTCGGTTTGAACGGTATTAAAACGGACTTAAAGTGCGCTTAAACGGGTCGAAAACGTCTCAAATAAGCAGGCGCAATCTAGAATATTCTTGGAAAATTCCGTTAGTTGACCATTAAATTTAACGGTTGACTAACGATGTTGATTGTTGATCGTCAGTTGAATATCTTCGTTGGAGCTCCGCCGTAGACGGCGGCCGGACCGCTGCCAGCTCCGCCGTCCACGTTAGCCATAAAACTGGAAATTTCGTCAAAATTAACATGGAACCCAACCAACCTAATCTACTCATTCTTAGAAACACCAAAAGAATATAATTAGGGTGAGAATCTACCTAACGAAGCCCAGAGGCTGCTGGGAACTCACGGTGGCACTGCAATTTTTCAGAAATCAACGAGTTCGGACTCGCCACCAGAGATGTTCAATCCAACATGCAACTACATAGAAAGATAGTTCTCAATGAGGTAAATCAAATGATATAGTATAGAGTTCAAGAGCTTACCTCGATTGAACTCAATTCCTCTAGGTTGTTCTTGGGTTACAGTTTCGGGTATGAACTGGGGTCGACGACTATCACGTTCCTCGCACGGAGAAGACATTTAAGTGGGTCAATGGGACTTTATTAGTATAACTAAGATGATAATTAAACTCAGGTGGTTGATCTTACCTCCAGCTACAATGCCATCTTCAACCTCAAAATTCAACCAGAGTTCCTGCAACCAGGTCGCCGTGACTCGCGATCGTGACTTGGTCCCAAAAACCTAGTTTTCACATCCATTTACCTACTTTAATTGTCTAAAAACACCTAAACAAACACATGAGAAGATCTGTGGAGTTAAAATAATAAAAACTACCTTGTCACCTCACTACAAACTTGTAAGCTACGGCTATGGTTTCACAGTCTCTTCCAGGGACTTCCTTGCGTCCAATCCTCTTGTTGCCGAGTTTAGGAGAAACCTAGGAACATCATAAACCTTCAAAGAACTGTGGATCATTACTAGGAAGCTCCACGACATCCTCACTCACGACTAAACTGTGGCTTCCATAGATTCCTTCTCAGGTCTAGGAGTCCCAACTTCTCCACAACCCTGTTCTTATCCTCTCTTTTCCTTCCTACTCTTTCCTCATTACCTTTCTCTCCCTGGCCTTTCTTTTCTCCCTCACGGTGGGGGTTGTTCATGGGTTTTTTCAATTCGGCCTACCACCACTGAACTACTGTTAGGTCATATTTTATGCATGTTTTATCCATGATTTAATACCATTTTACTTATATTTTGTTAATAGTTCATTATATGAAATTGGATAAAATAACATATTTTGTGAGAAATGTGTAGATCAAATAAATCTTAGAATTACGATAATTTAAGCGAAATAATCACCTATATCGGAGTTGTCACGAAGAAGATATGAAGGAAAGAAAATGACACAGGAATTCGGTGGCCAACTACCGAAATGGGCATCAGGGGTCCTTCACTTATTATTGTAGCTTGGACACCCAGTCAGTAAGCGCCTGCCAAATGTCCTTATTCCTCCACGGGACGCGCGTCCTGAAGCCGTCATTTCCGATTCGGTGCCCTACCACCGAAATCCCTGCACAGCAACCCTGCGCGTCCACCAAGGTTGACTGCGCCTTTGTGACACGACCCATCTCAATCCCCCCGGGATTACCATGGAATGTGACGTGCTCCCGTCTGACAAGAGGCGCCAGACAAGGGATAACCGATTACCATTGCCCAAACGGGCTTCCAGAGTGCGTAAGGATCGATGGAGGAGGTGTGCGATGCTCAAGTCTCTGCTGCAGTCGTATCCGGAATCAACCTGAAAGGCATTGAAAACAAAAGCTGTGAGTGGACGAAAATAAACAAGTCTGTTTAAAACATTTATATGACATTTATGCCCCTTAGTAAAATCATATGCATGCACCAAAACCAATAATCCCATATTTATTTAGAAATAACCATTAGGGCCTTAGCCCGGAAACCAAAGCCTAGTTTCAATTTCCAAAAGTAAATCCAAGAGTTATTTCATAAATCCAGTAATATGAACCATAAGGCATATAATATAAACCATAACCATTATTTTAGCCACTGCACTATACACTCCAATCCGACATCCTTGATGTCTGACGTCCCTGACGTCAATAAGGTCACAATCACAAGGCTACGCGTGCCACTCGGGTCTCAATTTTCCGAGTTAAATCCCCGAACCCCGTTCGGGTACAGCATCACCTGATGCAGCATCACCTGATGCTTAGCGTCATAGACGCTGGACGTACTAGACGCCCGTGACCTCTCCGGGGTACCTCGCCGGAGGAGACAATATAATATGGAAGGATCTATACAGTGCAGTACTAAATACATTTTATCGATATCCACATGCAAGGCATATATATATACATGGATAGAAATCCAAACCAATCATTAAGTTTCATCAGACGGGTCTCAAGCCCAAATACCGTGAAACATGCCATAACCAGATTTTCCATATCATCAAAACCACTATTGTTTTTAGCATGTGAGTATATATAAAATGTAAACCAGAAAACATTTATTCAATTCCGTTTTAGGGTCCCCGACCCGCAAACACATGTAGAAGTCAACTGTGCCCCTGGCCCGATTTCATAAGTTAACTGGGCCCCTGGCCCGATTCATTAATTAACTAGGCCCCTGGCCCGATTCCATTTATCAAATCCGTAACTGTTTCATGAAATCATATCCAACCACATTTATGGAAATCGGTGTAAATCCAGAAAACCTCGATTTACGTGCAAATACGTAAATCGCCTCGAAATGCGTGAAATCATTTAAATTCACCGATATCCAAAGTAAATCATTTAATCATAACCATAACAATCATAAAACAGTTATGCATGCATCGAATTTATAAAACCAATGTCCACTCACAGACCGTTTAACCGAGCGCCTCGATACGCGTGCCATAGGCCTTCCCGGGCCACACCACTATCACCGGGACTCCCAATCCTGTCCAAATCACATTAGAGGATCACTAACCTCATCATTAACATCCTATTCAAGTCCCGTAATTTTTCCGAATTTTTAAGTATTTTTAAACTGGATTTAAAACCTTCGGACATCCCGAACAATAACGAAACGGGATCCGATCGACACGAAACCAATCCCAAAATGTTCGTTACATTGTATAGGACAAAAGTCATGTTGATCATACCTCGGGATTCGCACTCACGCGCCCCCACGCGCCACCGCAAGCGGCTGCGCGTGGAAGCCACGCGCCAGCTACAGTACCCGCACAGTCATCCCTCTCACCCGTTTGTCTGTAAAACGGGTTGAAAAACCCGCGAACAGACCCGGTCCAATTACACCCAATTCGACATCAAATCCATCCGTTCTTTCAACTGATCCCTTGTAATCAATCACCAATTAAGTTCTGTAGATTGAATTACACAATTTAGGGTCCAAATCCTCACGACTCTCAATCGATTCTTGACGGGTTTCCAATTCGGGTTCACCGATTCCGTCCCTGATTTCCAAATTAATTCATATAGTAAGCATCGTGAGAGTGTAAGGGATGTTTCTGCACAATCAATTTGATGAATTCATACCTCTAACCTGTTGAACTCAAGCTCGAAATGAAGCTGCCATGGAAGCTCCGTTCTCCTTCAATCCGACACGGTTTCCTGTCGTTCTTGCTGCAAGACAGTTCGTTTTGATCCCAGAAGACTCCAGCTAAACCCCATTTTGATCGACACGGCCCAATTACTCCAATTCGAAATTCCCTCCAATTCCCCGAAACTTTGATTCCCGAATTACACCACCCCACTCAGTCCCCCGTGCTCTCCCTCAGCCAGAACCTTCCCCAAATCACCAATTAACCATTTGTGCAATCAATTGTGGAAGAGAGATTGGCAATGGCCAGAACCCAACTCTCAATTTGCTTGTTCACGGTGAGGGAGGAATGATCAGAAATGGAAGGGGGAAAATGAGATGGACGGCTGTGATGCAATCTGGGGGTGGAATGGATGGCTCAGATCAAAAGCAGGGATTAAATTCTAGATTATTATGTAGTGGAAGCTTTTAGTATATAGTTTATGATTAGTGGATCAAGATCCAATCTAGCCGTCGGATGGGTGACACTTGTCACTCATCCAAGTGTCCTCCAACCACCATTTCAGAATAAAATAATCCACACAGTTACCGAGACGTAACTTCCCCGATTTCACGTTCCAGACCATAACTTCCTCGTACGAAGTCCGATTTCGGCGTGCCGCCTGTCGTTGGATTCGCATCGATGAAACCTCCGTAACGGTCCTTGGCCCTCGGCCATCGGACATCTCGGTCAAAAAGTCAACATTTGCCCATATATCGTCCAAATTACGAAAATGCCCCTGGACTTCCGTACATCATAACTTTCACCACGAACGTCGAAATCGAACGTGCCACCTGTCTATGAACTCGTGACGTCCCGAACTACGTCACGGTCATCGGTCAAAGTCCATTTGACCATCCGAATTAAAAGTCAACGTTTTGCCCACACCCATGGGCAAAACGGTCATTTTGCACAATTCGTCCGAAATCGCCCAACTAATCCCAGATTAGTAGATCACAATTAAATATTATTAAATCCCGATATTCGGGACGGGTCGTTACACTTTGACCCTTCTAAATTCGGTGGTTGACCACCGAAACAGATCCATGAAGCTTAATTCCGAGTTTTAGGGCTATTTTAGGATAATTCCAAGTTGCTTTCACATTTATTCTTCATATTCTATAAGGATTTTAGTCCTATTTCCTTTTGTATTATTATTTTCAGTCCCTTTACTTGTAGGAAAAGTTTTTAATTATAATTATTAATTATTTAGGAAGCCTTTTCCTTATAGAATTTAATTGTAAACTTCTATTTGTAGGATGATTAATTATTCTCTTATAAATAGAGGTACTAGGGTTTATGAAGGGGGGCAAATTTACCTCTCGAAGGTCCCCAAAACTCTGCTGAATTGTACTCTTAAAGCACTTTAATTCTTGTACCTATTTTAGTTAATGTAATATTAATTCAAGCACTCTTTACAATTCAAGCATTCTCAATTTGGGCACATCTACTTTGAGGGAGTTTTCCTTTATCTCTTTTATTCATTGTCCTTTTATTATTTATTGCTTTGTTTATGTTTGTGCATCTTTCTTTTATGTCTTTGCTTAATTCAATAATGTTTGAGTAGTGTAGTAAGGGCTAGGGTTACTTGAAGCCCTAGCCCTGTTAGTTCTTACTTAGATTTCTAGCTCTTGATTATGATTGTTATGCATGCCTGGATTTGTTGGATTACTGCGCTTCATAAACTCAATTTATGCCTATAAGCTTAGCTACTTTGTTTGCATATAATTGTTGATGTAATTACTTGACGGACCATCATATCATGTTGTAATTTGTTGCATCGCGTTTAAGGGGTGAACTCTTATTCGTAATCTAAACTCATGACATTCTAGATTTGCGCATCACTTTCTAGGATTAGTGCAGTGTCATCAAATCTTCTTTGCGTTTAATGTATTATCACGCACCATCGATAATAGATATCTTAAGGGCGACACATCACGCTTAAAAAGAGCTAACTAAGAGAAGATAATAGGTGTGGGGTGAGCCTTAGTCGGACCCCTGCATGGACACTTAATTCAGAAACATGCATAGTAATCAGATCAAGGAAATCTAATGAGGACTATAATTGGTAAAGGTGGATAGAAACCCTAGTTCGATTTAATTAGTTAATATTAGTTAACCTACTTACATTCTCTAAACGTAAACCCCCCATTTTTTCCTTAATTACTTCACTAAAGTCAATTGAACCAAAATAGATTCGACATTGTTGAGCAAGTCTCTGTGGGATCGACCTTTACTTGCATCTTTACCATCATACGTCTTGTGTGCTTGTAAAGTTATTATACGTAGAGGTTTTTCCTAGTACATCTATTGTTCTTGGTAAAATCTCTATCAACTACCTCATTGCACACACACACACACCCACACACCCCACACACCCACATATAAATAATTGTAGCATGTTAGTGAGAGAGGGTGGGAGGAACATTAAAAAATTGTCTAGACACAACACATATGATTCATATGTAAATTTGTGAAATGACCAAATTACCCTTTTTTTCAAAATTACCAAAATACCCTTATACTATTTTTACCCATATCAAAATCATTCGACCTCCATTTTTAGCATGTCGTGTCAAGACCCGTCCCAAATCTCTCGGGATTAACGTGGGACGTGCCTGCTCCCGTCTGACACGAAGTGTTAGACTAGGGATAATTCCGTCTCTAGCCCTCACCGGGCTTCTAGAGTACGCCAGGATTGTAGGATGAGGAGTGATGTCTCGGTCTCTGCTACAGCCCGCATCCGCGATCAACCTGAAGGGCATTCAAAACATTAAAAGTCGTGAGTGGACAAAATAAAGAATTTGATAAAAACATTTTCATCGAAAAGACCTTTATACCCTTCACTAAAAAGTATGCATGCATTCGAAAAACATTTACCAAAACGTTCATAAAACCATTTGAAAACATTCTCAAAACCTTTCAAGGGTTCATGCCCGGTCCCCATTGACAACGCCCAAACTACGCATTAAATTAAACACGTAATTCGAGTATTATGCAATTTAAACCCTTTTTGTGTAGATGTAGTATTGGTAAATAGGGATCGTTCTTAACCAGGGAAATTAGGGAACATTAATAATATGCTAGTGAGAAGAATAATGAATAAAAGAATAATTAATAAATTATTGAATTAAAGAATACAAAAATAAAAGAATTAATTAATCAAAGAATTAATAAATTAAAGAATAAAAGAATAAAAGAATAAACAATTAATGAATAAAAGAATAAAGAATTAAATTGGGGGTTTTGAGGGATTGTAATCATACAAATACAAATAACAAGTATAAAACTAATTCTAATTCTATTTTAACCTATGTACAAGTGACCTTCTTAAAACACATATCTTACCAACACTCTAATAATTGCAAATATTAAAGCAATCACGAAATTTTACCTTAATCGTCTCAATTACCTTCATATATTTTTCAATATTATAAATGCACCGACAACGGATGACACTTACAATATGATTTACCTTTTGTTTTTTACTGAATGCGCCGATAGCGATCAACATTAAGTCTCTTCAATTCTACTCTAAGTGCACCGACATCGGATAAAACACTTAACATCAAATTGAAGTATGAAACACTAAAATGTATAAAATAACTAAGATTCATAAAGTAACACACATGGAGATTGCATTTAACACTTACAAGTAATAGTAAGAAAATACAACACATATGTTGAACTATAATCAAAACCAATAACAAAAATAAGAGTTTAAGTAAATGGAGAGCAATTGTTACATTTTCAAGGAGGATGAAAACAATGGATTGTTATTCACACGGTTCTCCGACAGCGGACGGAACCTTGTGAAGATGGAGGAAATAAACACGGGAAATATGGACTCAAATTCTAAACTTTGTATTGGAAATATTTTTCCATAGTTTCTCTTAAGGAAGGCTCAAATGTGTGCCTCTAAGAAGTGTCTTTCAACAAGTGAAACAAACCCCTATTCATAAGGAGAAAAATCAAATTAAACTCTAAAAAAATAAAATAAAAATTACAATAAAAATATTCCAAAGTGAAATGATGAGGTTGGCTGATTTTGGAGAAAATATGCTGATTTTGGGGCAAAGATGCTGTTTTTGGGGCAAATATGCTAAAAAAATCAGCCAAAATGGTTGAAAATGAGGAAATAGGGCTGCTGGCTTTTGGCTTGGGCTGCTGGTTTTTAGTTTGGGCTTCTGGATTTCAGCAGCTCCCCATCGAAATTCCAAGAAAATTTCGGTGGCCTCCCTTCTTTTAATCATATATTTTTCGTTAAAACTCCGATTGGGATGATTCTTTCGCCGAAATGCTCAGAATTTCATGCTTTATTTATATATGCAAAAATCCCACAAATATATTATTTTCTATAATTTTTTATTAATTTAATAATAAAAGTCAAGTATAAAGGGTATAAAATAATGTTTATTTGAAGACCTATCACCCATAAACCGTCATGAACCATAAAAATCCATTTGTGGGTCCCCGACGCAAAATCACAATCTTAAAACATGGAACACGGGGTCTCCGCCCCAAATCACTTTCTGTAAACCTCATACGCACGCATACGTATAACTCATCCTCGACACTTCCGAGAAGATGCCAACTCGGGGTACACAGCCCCTAGGGAACACATCCCCGATATATATCACGATTTCATCTCTATATACTAGTGTGCACACTACTCGGGGTCTCACTCCGAGTCTACCCGCAGGAATTCACCATCTGGGAGGCTTTATCTTCGGACCTAGTCCGATCATCTCTCTGGAATCTAGTCCGGGACCACATCATAATTCCCACTCCTGGAATGGGATCCCTATGGGGATACCCATTCTGGTCTATGGATCGTGACTTTCCAGGTCGACGTCTAGAGGAGACCAAATAAATCATATGGAGGGTATAATACATTTTCAAAACTCTTTCTTTCTCAAAGCATATTTCAATTGGGTCTCATACCCGATTCATCTATATAGGATTCCTTGAATCCGATTCAAATTCACTTTCACAGGCCTTGGCCTAAATCCACAGTTCAATAGGGTCTCTTGCACAAATTCTCATTTTCAAAACCAAAACCTACTCATTAAACCCTCATTGAAAACCTAGCACGTACAAGCATCGTATAAAATAAAAAATCTCAAAATACGTGCAAATACGTAAATCCTAGGCTACCACAAACAAAGGCACTCATGGAATCACAAAACATATATTAAAACACTTATAAAATATTTGTGCATGCATCAAGTTCGAGAGAAAGGTCCACTCACAGACCGTCCGAAGCCGAGCCTCGATACGCACGCCATAAGCCTCTCCCGGGCCAATCGTCTCCTTCGGAACTCCCGGACCTGTCCAAATTAATTTAGAAAGTTACTAACTACTTAAATAATCCCTCACTAAAGCCCCGTAATTTTCCAGATGTTTTAACTATTTTTAAACACGCTACTAAACCTTTGGACGTGCCGAACTATATCGAAACGAGGTCTGATCGACACGAAATCAATCCCAAAATGTTCGTTACATCAAATAGATGAAATTACATGCTGGAACTTCCCCCAAGAAATGCCTCACGGGTCGCCATGTGCCGCCCAAAGGGGCTGCGCGTGAGGCTCACGAGCCCTGCACAATTTTCTTCAACCTTGGGCAAACCGGCCGGTCCGGTTTATTTCTGCAATTCGGTCCGATCCGAACAGCTTGACCAATTCACCTATTTTCCTCCCTCATTTTCGGTTCGTTTCTTACCCTTTTGATTCCAATCATCCTAATTCATCTCTAGCAACCTTTTTGTGCAATTAAAAACATGAAAAAGCTACAAAATCCCATTGGTTCGAAAATCCCCTTCACGGCCCAATATTCCATTTTCCTCCCATGGTTCCTCAGCCATCAAACACCATCAAAAACCTCCCTAAAACCTTCCTAGAAGCCTAGTAAGCCTATTCTAATCAATCAAAATCGTCCCCAACGTGAGAAATTGAAATTAAAAGGAAAATGGCAAAACCGATACCTTGCACGGGTTTTGCCTCCACCGTCCATGGCGGCGCCGTCCTGGCCAGCCACCATCATCACGGCCCTCATCTCACTCTCTGGGCTTCTCAAAAGATCAGATGGGGAATGGTTTGGGATTGGATTGGATTGGGTTTGCTCGGGTTGGTAGGAATGGACGATGATCGAATGGAAAGGGGAAGGATATGCATGAACCAATTTGGGTGGGCAATGGATGGATGACAAGTGTCATTCATCCATTGGGCCTGCCCCAAAATATCTAGGCCCACTTGAGACAAAAGTCAATCCGTCTCGAACTTTGCGCAATAGTTCCCTCGAATTTCCGTGAATCGTTACTTTTTCGTCGAACGTCCGAATTCGACGTGCCGTCTGTCTACGGATTTGAATCGTCCCGATCTACATACGGTCCTCTGCCCTCGACCATTAGACTTCCTGGGTCAAAAGTCAACCGTTTGCCCCTTTTTAACCAATTTACCAAAATACCCCCGAACTTCCGAACGTCATAATTTCTTCCTCGAATGTTGGAGTCGAGCGTGCCACCTGTTTATGAACTCGTGACGTCCCGAAATACGTCACAATCATCGGCCAAATTCTATTTGACCGCCTGATCGAAGAGTCAACGTTTCACCCATTCGAGGGGAAAAATCGTCATTTCGCCCTGAACGTCCGTTAATACTCGTCTAATCCCCGATTAGCAAGGCTAATCCGTCATTAATTTTTAATTAATCTTGATAATTCGGGACGGGTCGTTACATGTTGCTTGTCCACGAACTCAGGATGTCCAAACCTTCATATCAGTATTTTCAAACTATTTACAAGTTGTCCCGATCAAAAAGTCAACACTTTGACTTTTGGTCAAATAGTCGACTCTTTGACTTTCAAGGGCAAAATAGTCATTTCAACTTTTCTCAAATTTCTGGCGCATTACAATAAGTCAAGCATTGATGTCTCTCATAATTCTCATCAATATCCTTGTGAGTCATGTTAAGGGGCAAAATTTACTAAATTGTCTTTTTCATTTCTGCTTCAAAATCTGTTGTTCCTTTTGCGGTAGTTCATACAGATGTACGGGGACCTTCTCCCAATACTTCTTTCGATGGTTTTAAATACTATGAAACTTTGATTGATAAATGTACTCCAATGAAAAATAAATCTGAGTTTTGCTCTATTTTCACATCTTTTCATGCCTTTATACTCAATTCCTTCACTACTTCATTTAAAATTGTACAATCTGTTAGTGGAGGTGAAGACATTGGCTTGAACCTTCAAACCTTTCTGCTATCTAAAGGCATCAAGCACAAAAAATCATGTCCATACACTCCAGAACAAAATGGTTTACCTAAGAGAAAACATAGATGACAGGACCCATCCCAATCCTCCTGAATTATCGTGGAATGTGTCTGCTCCTGTATGACACCGCGTGTTAAACCAAGGATAAACTCGTCGCCCACTTGAGGTTAACCAGAGTACGCCAGGATCAGTGGTGGCATGTGATGTCTCGATCTCTGCTACAGCCCATATCTGCGATCAACCTAAATGGTATTAAAAACCATAAAAGTTGTGAGTGGACAAAAATCAACAGTTTATCAAAACATTTTATCGAAAAGACATTTATACCCTTCACGTAAAAACATGCATGCATCATAAAATATCATTTCAAATGCTTTCTCGAAAGCAAGACGTATTGCTTGCCAAATCAAATCCAGTGAAAAATGTTTGTCAATCGAAGCTAATATCTCAGTAGGGTCTCAACCTTAAAACCAAAAACATATAGGGTCTTGGCCCAAACAGAAAACACGTACAAATCCTCAGCCCAAATCATAGAACACGTGGGAACTCATCCCATCCTCATCTCAATGTCAGTCACGATTCCAATCCTAGCACATTTGTAAATATAAGCTCAAGACCGCTCACAATCCTAGCATGTCACCGTGAACATATCACCTTCTACGACCATCTATAGATCATCATGAACACATCACCGATCGATCTTAGAGGATAACATCGACACTCCTAAGTCGAGCCTCCCTCGGCCACAGCCTCCAGCGGCTGCTCGACAACAAGCAGTGCATCGTGACCTCTCTGGAAGGAACACATCCGCAGTCTGGATTAGAGCGTCTTATCATCTGGGACTCGAACCCGAATGTCATCATCGACCGGGACTCTAACCGGAAATCTCATCAATAGGGCCACAAGCCCAAAATATCACCAAATGGATCACAACCCAAATATCCAGTGTCCAACGACACTTCATATCCCAGGATTCCTCGAATCCTATCATATCCATAACTGGGTCTCATGCCTGAAATATAACCTAGGATTCTTCGAATCCTTTCAAATTCCCAATTGGGTCTCATGCCCGAAATATCTTTCATAAAACTCATAACTGGGTCACAGCCCGACTTATCTCACGTTTGACTATACTCCGAGTCAAACCTCAAATAAACTGGGTCATACGCCCGAAAGATATTTCCAAATCCGAAAATCATTTCTCATTTTCAAAACACTTTCCAAATCATCCCTGACTTCACACTAAGTCAAGGTCTTTCAATTGAGTCTCGTGCCTGAATCTCGATTTTAAGCATCTCCGTGAAATCCTTTGAAATCGTGTCTCAAATCCTCGATTTTACGCTTTTCCGTAAAACCCTAGAAATCATATAAAATCATGTAAACCATATGCACGTAGAAACCTTGGCCAAAGCCCAAATATCACATAAAAAAAGAAATCTCGAACTACGTGCAATAAGCATTTTCCTCCGAAAATGACAAACAATTCATATTGAAATCACATGCACTAATGGAATCTAAAATCATATTCATAAACACATATAAAACATTTATGCATTCACCATATTCATAAAATAAAGTCTATTCACAGACCATCCAAGTTGTGTCTTGATACACGTGCCATAAGCCTCTCCGAGCTAATCCGCCAGACCTGTCCAAAACACACTCAAAGGTTACTATTAACCTATATAAATCCATATCAAGAACTCCCAACATTCTCAGAAAAGTCAACGTGTCTCAGACACGTCTCCCTAGGCTTTAAACCTCAATTTGACTAGCCTAACGATCTCTGATCGACTCGAAACAATCACCATTGGATTCATATCGTTGAAACCTTTACAATGGTCTTAGTTCCACCTCGAAATATATGCCCATGCGCCCCCACACATGGGTCAACGGTATGGTCAACGTTGATAAAAAAAATCAACACTGACGTCAGCAGTCAACGGCTGACGTTATCTGACATCTAACATGTTAGGCCTGACATGATGACGTCATTTGATGATGTCATCGAATCCCCGTTCTCTGTCAGGGTCATCCTGGTTCACTATATCGGGTAGCGCAGACCTGTGACCAGACTAGGATTTTTCTCTCTGATTTCTGGTCCGTTTTTGAAGCCGTTTCTTCCTACATGTTCGTCTCGATCCCCTCAATCGATCTATGGACTCAAAACACAAAAAATATGGCCTGGAAATTACCTGTTCGATTTGATCCTCACAGCCCAGTTTCAAGCCTTCGTCCAGGGCGTTTCCACCGTCATTCTCCATCCAAAGATCATCCCTACTAGCTCGTCCATGTCCCAGGAACACAAACCAATCAATAAAACTATCCCCCAAACATCCAAACATAATTTCAAATAATTGAAAAACCATGGGTTTCAGGTTTTACCTGTTTTCGGGTCACCTTCATGACGGCAGACCCAGTCACCCCACTCCGTCTCTCAATCACTCCCTCACTCTCAATCCTTCTCTTTGGTCTCAGCTGATGGAAAATGAAGGGGAATAGGGAGAGTTTTGGTTTAGGATCGAATGAAATGGGAGGTTGCAGGTGCATGTATGTGAGAAAACCATTGGGCCTACCCAAAATATCTGGGGCCCACACTAAAAGACAAAGGACCACGTTGCCTCGTAAAACGTGCCACTATAAATAGTACTCGGGACCTTTCGTGACCCATAACTTTCCCGTATGATATTCGATTTCGACGTGCCACCTATCTACAGACTCGTATTGACTCGATCTACGTAACGGTCTTCGGTCCACGTGCATTAGACCTCTCAGGTCAAAAGTCAACTTTTGCCCTCGTCTTGGGTCAAAATCATAATTTCACCCCGAATGTCCGACAATCTTCGACTAATTCCCAATTAGTCTCACTAATCCTCAATTAATTCTTAATTAATCCCAAAATTTTGTGGCGGGTCGTTACAATAGACATATTATAGAAACTACGGTAACACTTTTATAATCTACTAAACTTCCTACCCAATTTTTGGTTCATCCCTGCCTCACTACAGTATATCTGATCAATAGAATGCAATGTTCCAATTTAAATATATTGTCCCCCTATGAAAGATATATTTAGTCCCCTTTCTACTGTCAATTTCCTAAGAGTTTTTGGCTATTCCTGTTATCATTTGCTTAAACCCTACAATACTACCAAATTACAACCCAAAAGTATTAAATGTGCATTTTTAGGGTATGAAGATCAATACAAAGGATATGATTGTTTTAACCCAGTCTCCTCCAAGACATTCATTTCTAGACATGTCTTATTCAATGAATTGAATTTCCTTATGTGCCCCTTAAATCCTTCCAATATTTCGGTTTCAACTTGCCCTCGCATCTTTCCAGCTATATCTGGTTTTGTAACACCTTCACTCAGCTCTTCTTCTGCTCATGTGGTTCTTGTCCTAGCAAGTCCAACTTAGATCTGCTCACCTCACCTTCCTCATCATACACTATGACATCAGATTTGCCACCTTCAACTTCACCACACTCATCAGATCCTCACACTACATCTTCTGATGCTGATCCTCAGTACCCTCCAGTATCTGAGACATCAGATCCCTTGGCTTTCCTTAATTTCACTTCTGATTTTAAGCCCCAGTACCTCCAGGTGGTTCTTTCCATTTCAAGTGTGAATATGCACCCTATGCAGACTATATCAATGAATGGAATAATTAAAACCACGACATTCAAATCTGGAGTTAATTCAGATGTTGGTGTAAATGAACCTGATCTCTCACAAGTTGATCGTAGCCCATTTAAGACTGATCCAGCTTCTTTTGTTTGGCAATTGGCAATGCAGGAGGAAATAAGTGCCCCATATGATCAAGGTTGTAACGCCCCGGAAATTCGAAAAAAGGAAAATTTGGAAAATGTGAAGGAAAATGACGGTTTTGCCCCTAGAATTGGGCGAACGGTTGACTTTTTATTCGAGCGGTCAAACGGACTTTGACTGATGAATGTGACGTAGTTTGGGACGTCACGAGTTCATAGACAGGTGGCACGCCCGATTTCTACATTCGAGGAAAAAGTTATGACATGCGGAAGTTTGAGGGTACTTTGGTAAATTGGTCAAAGGGGGCCGAAAGTTGACTTTTTGATCAGGATATTGTTTGGACTTTCCGGAAGTACCATTGAATAGGTCTCGGGACGCTGAATCCGTAGACAGGCGGCATGCGTCAATCAGAGTGCGAACGAAAAAGTTATGGGTCTAGAACTATGATGGGCATTTTGGTAATTTTTCCAAGTAGGGGTAAAATGGTAATTTTCTGCAGCTGGGATAATTGTGATGATTAGGTTAGCTGAGTCAATTAATTTGGGCATGGATTGGCCAGGTCATGACACTTGTCGTCATGGGTGAAAGATTAGTGGGTTTGAACGCCTAATACGAACAAACAAACCGCCCATTTCCTTTGTGTTTCCTTTGATCAAATTGATCGGTGAGGGGGGACAAATAGATAGTACTTGAATGGGAAGAGAACATCACAGAGAAAAATGAGTGAAACTGAGGGGATAATTGAAGGAAACAGAGCTGTAAACCCGAGAAGGAAACCCGAAAAACCATTAAAGGGCCTCAAAATCGATTTCGATTTCCTAGCTGTTTTTGAATGAAATTGATGATTCCTTTAGTTCCCTGGGAGTGAGACGAGTCGAACGAGATTAAAAATGAAGGAAATTGAGGGCGTTATCAACTAGAACCGAGAGGGGGAAAAATTTGAATGTTCGAGATTGAGTCGAAGGAAGTGAGACGAGGAATGACAAAATTGATCTTTGGAATATGTTTCTTAGGACCTCACGATGCTGTCTGATGCATCAATTGAAGGAAAACATGGAGAATTGATAAAGATTGGATGATGAACAGCAACTGGAGATGCTTCGATGTTCAACCGTGAATCGTAGGGATTCAGGTGAGGTTTGATGTTCTTGATTTCACAGAACCTAAATTAAGACCCTAACGATACTGATAGATGATTGAATTGACGGAAATGATGTTGAATTGGCAGAAAGCCAGTCGGGTTGCATCACGGGCTAACCAGACCCGTTTACCAGTTAAACAGGTTGGGACGACGACTGTTCACAGCGCGTGACTTTCACGCGCAGCCGTTTGCGGCCGCGCGTGGGGGCGCGTGAGTGGGAATTTCGAGGTACGGTCAACATGAAACTTGTCCTATTTAATGTAACGAACATATTTGGTTTTGGTTGCGAGTCGATCGGACGCCGTCTCGATAATGTTTCGAGGGTCCGAAGGTTTAAATTACGTATTAAATTAATATTAAATTCCCGAAAAATTATGATAAATTAATATGATGATAATGAGGTCCTTAATGACCCTGAGTAATGATTTTGGACAGCATTCGGGATTCCTGGCAAGCGTCGAAAATTACGGAAACGCGTGCAGCTCGGAAAGCGAGCTGTTTGGACGGTGTGTGAGTGGACGTTTGTTTTATAAACCATGATGCATGCATAGTTAAATGTTTTTCCATGATTTATTGCATAAATTGACTTGTAATGATGTCCTGATGATGTGGCATGATTATGTGTGATTTAATGAATATTTTAATCGGTCTTTCGGGCACCTTTTTTGAGGAAATGTGCAAATGATATTTTGGGCTAGGCCCGGAGTCAAAATGGTTTCAAAATGAATATTTTGATGAATTGATAAGTCAAGGATGATTTCTGGATTATATTACTGCTTTCCATGTGAATTTACGGTGTTACGTATAAATTCTATTTGGGGTTGAGTCCCGGTTGGTAACGATTTTGACTTGGTTTGAAGTCACAGATTGGATTGAGATGTTTTGGGATATGATCCCGGGATGATTGTCATTGTGATTATGGATGCCCAGACGGTCGGAGCTAGGGGTGTTCCCAGACGACCGGAGCTCGGGGATATGATTGTGCTTGTTCCCAGGCAGCCGGAGCTAGGGGTGTTCCCAGGCGGCTGATACTCGGGGTGATATATATTCCCAGATAGCCGGAGCTAGGGGTGTCCCCAGACGGCAAATTCTCGGGGTTATGGCTTACGCGTAGTGCAGACGTGACAGTGTGATGGTTTGTGCACTTGTGAATAGTGTGGATTGATTGATTGAGTAATGGATTGTGACGTTGTGCATGGTACTGTTTGATGTTGATTATGATCGCGTACTGGTATTGAGTACGAGTTCTGGTCTGTGTGGCCAGGTGACTATGTTTTCATGTGTTTGGCCTGAAAGCCGAGAATTTGACTTGTTAGATGGTTTGGCTGGAAGGCCAGTGTTGGTGTTTCATATGTTTTTTCCCTATGCATGCAGGTTTGATAAACTGGAGGGTAAACAATGTGTTTTGATAAATGTGTTTTAACGAATATATTTTTGTCCACTCACACCTTTCTGTTTTTGATGACCCTCCAGGCCGTGGCACAACGTTCGGGGCTGATCTCGAGACGGAGGCATGAGCGGAAGTCAGTGCAATTATCCCTTGTCTGATAGGTGCTGAAGGATAGTTTCGGGACTTCAGTTGACTTGTCAGACGGGAGCAGGACCAAGCACGGTTATCGAGGTCCAGTTGGGACGGGTCCTGTCAAAAGTACTTGGTCTCTAGTGTCCCTCCCAACTGATAAGAATTTGGTTAGCCGTAAATAGGTCTATAGAATCAAGAGGAACTCTGATGGTTCCATTGCAAGGTATAAGGCAAGGTTGGTGGCCGAGGGATTCAGTCAAGAACCAGGACTTGATTATAGTGAAACTTTCAGTCCAGTAGTAAAACCTATTACTAACAGGCTTGTTTTGGCCTTGATTCTCAATTCAATTGGCCATTGAGACAATTTGATGTCAAAAATTCAGTTCTTCATGGGATTCTTAAGAAAGAAGTGTTCATGTCTCAGTCACCTGGGTTTGAAAGTGCTCACACAAGGACTATGTATGTCTTCTCCATAAGCCCTTATATGGCCTCAAGTCACCCGATCCTGCTCCCATCTGACAAGTCAACTGACGTTCCCATATTACCCTCAGCACTTTCCAAATAAGGGATAGCCGTACACGTGCCTACTCATGCCTCCACCTCTCGACCAGTTTCGATCGTCGCGCCACGACCTGAAGGGTCAATAAAAACATAAAGGGTGTGAGTGGACAAAAATAAATTAGTTTATAAAACATGTTACAGAAAAGACATTTCTACCCTCCACGTAAAAGCCAATGCATGCATTCGAAAATCATTACATAATCCATTTCATTTCCAGTATAAGAAAACCGTGTATGAAAACCAAAATCATTTCCTTTTCTCAAACCTCAGGCCTTATCCCAAAAACATAAATACGGGGCCTCAGCCCAAAATCATGAATCAAAATCCAAGTACGAGAACATAGCCCAAAATCCATAAAACCATATAAACCGGGCCACTGCCCAACACATCGGAAATCAACAGTAAATCACAAGTTAATCAATCTACTGGATCTCAATCACCGAGTCTTTAAACTCACATATATCAGGTCTTCCCAGGATATCAACGAGTCTTTAAACTCAAAACACAAACAATAGGCCTCGGGGGATATCACAATAACCGAGTCTTTAAACTCAAAACATATCAATCAAGGGCCCTCCCCCGTCACATCAATCAACCGGGTCTTTAAACTCAAAATGACAGGACCCACCCCGATTATCACCCCGATAACCGAGATGAACCCTGCTCCCGTCTGACAAACACACTCAAAGTACCAGAAAATCCTCACAACAACCCAAAAATTCATTGCCAGACCAGGGAGAATTAAAAATCCAACAAGTCAACAGCTAAACAGAGCATAGTACAAAACAAGGTAAAACAAAAATCCTACTAAAGTTGACTACACGCACAACGAAAAAGTTCGTAACGGAAACTCCAGTAAAACTCCGGGATAACTCTATGCCTCTGACTATGCCTCAACGTCAGCCCCAGCGCTAGCACCACGACCTGGAGGGCATTTAAAAACCAGAAAAGTGTGAGTGGACTAAAAATAAATAAAAGTTTCGAAAACAGTTTAATAAAAAAACCAGGATTTTGCCCTCCGTTTTAAAAAACATGCATGCATAACCAAGTAGGATATAAACAGTATGATGATCATTATGAAAACATTATCAGTAAAAGCATGAAATACCAATATCATCATCCGATCAAACCTGTTGGATCTATCCAAGTCTTTAAACTCCCGAGTCTTTAAACTCAATCCAGGCCTCAATATAATCCGAGTCTTTAAACTCAATAGGCCAATGAGGGAAATATCAATATCCGAGCCTTTAAACTCCCGAGTCTTTAAACTCAATCTGGGTCTTTAAACCCAATCCGGGCCCGTCCCCCGTCATATCATAATCCGGGTCTTTAAACCCAATAACTAGATCCAGTAAATCCAATCCAAAACCATTTGGAAACCATTTCTAAATCCATATCCAAAATCGAATTCGAAATCACTATTCTGAAGCCATGCCGGCGTTCAGAACCGTCATTCCGAACCCAAATCCGGAATTCCTTTTTCAAGCTTTAAAACCAAATCATGCTTCGAAACCCATTTATAGTCATAGCAAATCATTTATATGTAAATCCCAAAATCATGACATCAAAATTATAACCATAAAACAAGTAGATAAAAACAATTATGCATGTTCAGTTAGAAAACAAACAGTCCACTCACAGTTCCTGGGCACGTCACTCGTGTCCCGTACGTTCCTCAGTCGCCTCAGGGATTTCCCGACCAGTCAAAAGTCACCAATCCGGTCACAAACACTTCATTTAAGCTTATCCTATTTTCCCCAATTTTCCAGAATTTTAAACGTAGTTAAACGGGACCCTAAACCCTCGAACACTTAAAACTAACCTGAGACGATGTCTGATCGTCTCGAAACTTGTCCCAAAATGTTTGTTACATCGATTAGAGTAAAAACCATGTTGGACACTTCCCCAAAACCTGCCCCACGCGCCCTCACGCGCCGCCCAAAGGGGCTGCGCGTGGGCTTCACGCGCCTGCTACAGGGTCATCTTCAACCTCTGTCCAACCGTTTCAGACCGGTCCGGTCGAACCGAACCGGCGTGACCGGTTTTCCCCTCAAATCCAGTCCGTTTTCGATCCTTTTGATCCCAATAGTTTGGTTCTACTCTAAATAATCGCTTCATTAATGAACACACGAAATTAGGGTCGAAATCTCACCTTCCAAAGTTCGAACAAAAGCCCAGAAAATCCCAGTTTCTGTTCCCAGCCACTGGTTGTCCTCCCAGCCATGAGTTTGTTTCCCTGAGCTCAAATACAACTTACTAGACCCATTGGGACTCCTAGAACAGCTCGACTAAGCCCCTAAACCCACGACTTTAATTTTGAAACCAAACTGGAAAAACAGAGAAAACAGGGGAAACCGAGGGACTCACCTGTTCTCTGACCACCACCGTGAGCTCCACCGTGCTCCTCTGGGTCCACAAGGCACTTCTCAGGTTGTTGAACAATACCACACATCCAATTTCGATGGTTTGATCAATCGAGGTACATAGCCGTGCACGGTGTTCCCAGCTTTGTTCCCTGGTTTTTCCCTCACTAACACACTCACTTGACTCTCCAGCTGCTCCCAAGACACTCCCTACACTCTTAGCTTTTCTCTGATCACACACACTGGATCACAAGGCCTCACACACTCCCTGAAATCGATCGATCTCTCCTCTCTATCTCAGTCTCTGTTTTCTCAAAAGCACGGCTAACCGACCCATTCAATTTAAAATGAACGGTGAAAGTGGCTAGAAGACACTAGAATGTCGCCAGGTGTCAAACACCTGGTGGTCCTATCCCAAAATATCCAATAAATCCTGTACACCTGTCCTCATCTGATTGGAACGCTTCCCAAGGTGCAAAAAGACCATGATACCCCTGTGAGTCCAAATTACGATTTTACCCTTCATTTTTAAGACCCGTATCTCACTCGTCTGATGTCCGATAAAGGCATGCCGTCTGTCGTTGTACTCAGAACGTCGAGATCTATATAACGGTCTTTGGTTTGCGTGAAGAAACCTTGTCATGCAAAAAGTCAACTTTTTCCCTATTTTTAACCAAATTACGAAAGCGCCCTCAACTTTCCGAACATCATAACTTCCTCCTCGGATGTCGGAATCAGGCATGCCACCTGTCTACGGACTCGTGACGTCTCGAACTACGTCACGGTCATCGGTCAATGCCCAATTGACCGTCTGAACTAAAAGTCAACATTTTGCCCAGTCTAGGGGCAAAATCGTCATTCTGCGCTAATTGTCCAAAAGTAACCAACTAACAACCGCTCATCCCAGCTAATCCGTCACTAATCACTTCGCTAATCCCAACTCCAGGAACGGGTCGTTACACAAAACCAGATCCAGCAATAGTACCGGGTCTTTAAACCCAAAACTATGTGTAAATCATAACAAATCAAGAATCCATCGTAATCCAAATTCCAAAACCAAATCCGAGAACACATTTTATCGAAATGGAACTCATGTCCGAATTTCAGGTTCAAATCCCAAATCATACTCACAAATCATATAAAATTATCCACCAAACCATTATAAAAGTATAACATAAATCGTATTCTCGAAATACGTGCAATTACGTATTGCATATCGAAATGCGTGTAAATACGAAAATCGTAAGTACCATAAGCATAAGCATAGAAATCATAGATATAAAGCACATAAAATGTAAGACCCGTATCCTGGAGGGAACGGTGAACAATCCCACATTCCTGCGAGGGGGGAATGGTCTGGGAAGGGAATGGTGGTGTGCCTTAAAGGTATAGGCACACACCTATCTAGCATGAGGCCTTTTGGGAGCTCAGTGGCTTTGGGGGGGGATTGGAACCCCAAAGTTAAGCGAGTTGAGGCTGGTGCAATTCCAGATGGGTGACCCCCTGGGAAGTTGCACAGTGAGCTCCTAGGAACAAAACCTTGCGGGCGCAGGTGTGCCCAAAGAGGACAATATAGGGTTAGATAGAGGGTGCCGTTGCACAACTCTGATCTAAACTAGGCCTTCTGGGAGCTCACTGGCTTTGGATTCCGGGGGAACTCCAAAGTTAAGCGAGTGGAGGCTGGTGCAATCCCATGATGGGTAACCCACTGGGAAGTTGCACCGTGAGCTCCCGAAAACAAAACCGTGAGGGCGAGGCCCAAAGCGGACAATATCGTGCTAGATGAATCGGGACCTGACAGAAGAGGGTCGGGTCTTGACAATTTGGTATCAGAGCCAGACCCCGATCGGGAAGTGTGCCAGCGAGGACGCTGGGCCCTAAGGGGGGTGGATTGTAAGACCCGTATCCTGGAGGGAACGGTGAACAATCCCACATTCTTGCGAGGGGGGAATGGTCTGGGAAGGGAATGGTGGTGTGCCTTAAAGGTGTAGGCACACACCTATCTAGCATGAGGCCCTTTGGGAGCTCAGTGGCTTTGGGGGGGATTGGAACCCCAAAGTTAATCGAGTTGAGGCTGGTGCAATTCCAGATGGGTGACCCCCTGGGAAGTTGCACGGTGAGTTCCCGAAAACAAAACCGTGAGGGCAAGGGCAAGGAGGCCCAAAGCGGACAATATCGTGCTAGATGAATCGGGACCTGACAGAAGAGGGTCGGGTTCTGACATAAAACAATTATGTATGCATTGTAATTTAGAAAACAAAGTCCACTCACACACCGTCCAAATGGCTCGCTTTCGAGCTGCACGTTTTTTCGTAAATTCTGAAAATTATAATTCCTGTCCAAAATCGATATCTAGGGTCACTAACACTCCAATATACTTCATATAATTTTTCCCAATTTTTTCGGAATTTAAATACGTATTTTAAACGTATACAAAAACTTCGGATACACTGAACACTATCGAAACGATATCCGATTTCCTCGAAACTAGTGCCAAAATGTTCGTTATATTAAAAGAAGTAAGTTTCATGTTGAACTCACCTCGAGAATTGAGCCCACGCGCCCCCAAGCGCCGCCGTGAGTGGCTGCGCGTGAAGTCCACGTGCTAGCTACAGTACTCGTCCCTGTCACCCGTTTCCTACAAATTCTACTCGTTAGCTCGCAACACAACCCGGTTGGAATTCCTTCAATTCAACCTCAATTCCACTAATTGATCCACCATGTAGCATCGCAACTAACTTAATTAAGGGTCTATAACATTAATTTCAATCGTCACTGCCTCAAACCAATTCAATTGAATTCAAGTTCTAATGAATGTTCATCGTCCTAGTTCATCAAACAATTTCCGGTTTCTTCAATTAATTAGTTAGGGAGCATCATAGACTTACTTTAAAGATGATTTTGTAATCAATTTCACAAAAACTTACCCCCAATTACACGAATACAAGCTCACGATTTCTAGAATTCCGCCATGTCTGTTCATAGCTCCAAGTGCTTCGAACCTTGAATTTCTTGATTTGGATCAGCTAATAAAGTTCCGAGAAGGCATAATCTAACCTTAATTCGGCTTGGGTTGTCCTACAACTCAAATTCGAATTTAAATTATCCAAGAACAGGCTTCGGATTTCTCTTCGGATTTTCTCTTAGTCCTTCGTGTTTTCTTTCTATTTCAGTCTCTTAATCCTCTGTTTTCCCTCTCTGACTTTTAATCTCCTCCCAGCAATTCAATTATCAATTGATTCAAACGGTTGGGCGGTGGACTCTTGATCAATCATACACACTCTGTTTTTAAGACAATACACACACGGTGCACACTCCACCTCTTGCTAATTAGTGCCACTAATTGCTTCATCAAAGTGACTAATGTCACTGTCTGGCATAACCATGGCTGAATCAGCCCAATCACCATCCCATTTCTTATTGAATTGACCAATTACCATTTTTCCCTTTTTCTTACAAATTACCAAAATGCCCTTCACACTCCTAAGTCCGTAACCTGGTCGTCCGACTCAGATTGATGCGTACCGCCTGTCTACGGACTCAGCGTCTCGAGACCTACCCAACGGTCTTTGAATTACGTGAAAATTCCATGTCGTTTGAAAAGTCAACAAATTACCCTTGAACTTCCGAACATCATCACTTTCTCCTCGAATGTCGGGATCGGAAGTGCCACCTGTCTATGAACTCGTGACGTCCGAAACTACGTCACAGTCATCGGTCAAAGTCTGTTTGACCGCTCGAACCAAAAGTCAACCGTTCGCCCAATTCCATGGGCAAAATCGTCATTTTCTTCAAATTTTCCAAATTTTCCTTTTTTTCAATTTCTGGGTCGTCACAACCTACCCCCCTTAAAGAATTTCGTCCTTGAAATTCCAATCAGTAAGCGCCTGATATTTTTCCCGAACAAACATGTCTAAGATGAACCCGAACATAATCAACCTTAATCAGATATAAGTCATACCCAAACTGATAGAAATCATACAATCAGTCTCCACCATTGGTCAATATCAGGACAGAATTTTCCAGTACATCCTTGCCCCATGGGCAGTCATACTACAACTCACTCGGGGTATAGAGAGCTTCGCTCAACATCCGAGTCCACTTAATCCAAGAATCACAAGTATCAGTTATATCTTCTCAATCACATGTCATCTACTCGTGACATGGTACAATAGCTCAAACACTTGCTCTGATACCAAGTTGACAGGACCATCCTCTGAGAAATATTGATAAACGTGCCCAGACCTGCTCCCATCTAACAAGTCAACTGAAGTTCCCAAATTACCCTCAGCACTTGCCAAACAAGGGATAGCCACACATGTGCCCACTCATGCCTCCACCTCTCGATCAGCCTCGATCGTCGGGCCACGACCCGGAGGGTCAATAAAAACATAAAAGGTGTGAGTGGACAAAAATAAATTAGTTATAAAACATGTTACATAAAAGACCTTTCTACCCTCAACGCAAAACCAATGCATGCATTTGAAAATCATTTCATAATCCGTTTCATTTCCAGTATAAGAAAATTGTGTATGAAAATCAAAATCATTTTATTTTTTTCAAACCTCGGGCCTTAGCCCGAAACCATAAATAGGGGCCTCAACCCAAAATCATGAATCAAAATCCAAGTACAGAACATAGCCCAAAATCCATAAAGCCATATAAACCGAGTCATTGCCCAACACATCCGAAAACTTCGGAAATCAACAGAAATCACAAGTCAATCAATCTTCTGGATCTCAATCACCGAGTCTTTAAACTCACACATATCAGGCCTTCCCGAGATATCAACGAGTCTTTAAACTCAAAACACAATCAATAGGCCTCAGGGGATATCACAATAACCGAGTCTTTAAACTCAAAACATATCAATCAAGGGCCCTCCCTCGTCACATCAATCAACCAGGTCTTTAAACCCAAAACCAGATCTAGCAATAGTACCGAGTCTTTAAGCCCAAAACCATGTGTAATTCACAACAAATCCAAAATCCATCATAATCCAATTTCCAAAACCAAATCTGAAATCATATTTTATCGAAATAGGTCTCGTGCCCGAATTCACATTCAAACCCAATGTCACATCATCAATTCATTAGCAAAACATGACATGTGTAAACCATATAAAATCATCCATCAAAGTATAACATAAACCGTATTCTCGAAATACGTGCAATTACGCATTGCATATCGAAATGCATATAAATATGGAAATCATAAGTATCATAATCATAAGCATAGAAATCATAGATAGAAAGCACAGAAAACAATTATGCATGCATTGCAATTTAGAAAGCAAAGTCCACTCACACACCGTCCAAACGGCTCGCTTCTGAACTGCACGTTTTTCCGTAAATCCCAAAAATCATAATTCCTGTCCAAAATCAATATCGAGGGTCACTAACACTTCAATATACCTCATATAATTTTCCCCAATTTTTTCGGGATTTAAATACGTATTTTAAACGCATACGAAACTTCGGAGACACTGAACACTATCAAAACGATATCTGATTTCCTCAAAACTAGTGCCAAAATGTTCGTTACATTAAAAGGAGCAAGTTTCATGTTGAACTCACTTCGAGATTCGGTCACACGCGCCGCCGTGAGTGGCTGCGCGTGAAGCTCACGCGCCAGCTACAATACTCATCCCTGTCAACCGTTTCCTGCAAATTCAACATGTTAGCCCGCGACACAACCCGGTTGGAATTCCTTCAATTTAACCTCAATTCCACTAATTGATCCACCATGTAACATCGCAACCAACTTAATTAAGGGTCTGTAACATTAATTTCAATCGTCACTGCCGTCACTGCCTCAAACCAATTCAATTGAATTCAAGTTCTAATGAATGTTCATCGTCCCAGTTCATCAAACAGTCACCGGTTTCTTCAATTAATTAGTTAGGGAGCATCATAGACTTACTTTAAAGATGATTTTGTAATCAATTTCACAAAAACTTACCCCCAATTACACGAACACAAGCTCACGATTTCTGGAATTCCGACATGTCTGTTCATGGCTCTAAGAGCTTCGAACCTTGAATTTCTTAATTTGGATGGGCTAATAAAGGTCCCAGAAGGCATAATCTAACCTTAATTCGGCTTGGGTTGTCCTACAACTCAAATTCGAATTTAAATTATCCAAGAACAAGTTTCGGATTTCTCTTCGGATTTTCTCTCAGTCCCTCGTGTTTTGTTTCTATTTCAGTCTCTTAATCCTCTATTTTCCCTCCCTGAATTCTTCTCTAGTTCTTCTTTTCTCTCAATAGGTTGCTGGGGAGATCGATCAAGCTAAGTTGTGGTTTTTTTCTCTGTTTTTCAAACACATACACAGGTTTAAACTCTCAAATTCCTCCCACCGATCCACAACACACACACCCGTGCACTTGCTACCAATCCTCCTTAGAAAGTGACAGATGTCACTTAGTGGCATCACCATGGTTGAATCAGCCCAATAACCGTCCAATTTCTTATTCAATTAACCAATTACCATTTTGCCCTTCTCCTTACAAATTACCAAAATGCCCTTCACTCATAGACCCGTAACTTGGTCATCCGAACTCTGATTGACGCGTGTTGCCTGTCTACGGATTCAGCGTCTCGAGACCTACCCAACGGTCTTCGAATTACATGAAAAGTTCATGTCGTTTGAAAAGTCAACAAATTTTCCCTTTTTACTCAAATTACCAAATTACCCTTGAACTTCCGAACATCATAACTTTCTCATCGAATGTCGGAATCAGACGTGCCACCTGTCTATGAACTGGTGATTTTCCAAACTACGTCACAGTCATTGGTCAAAATTCGTTTGACAGCTCGAACCAAAAGTCAACTGTTCGCCCAATTCTAGGGGCAAAATCATCATTTTCTTCAAATTTTCCAATTCTTCCTTTTTTTTAATTTCCGGGTCATCACAACCTACCCCCCTTAAAGAATTTCGTCCTCGAAATTCCAATCATTAGGTGCCATGATATTTTTCCCGAAGAAACATGTCTAAGATGAACCCGAACATAATCAACCTCAATCGGATATAAGTCATACTCAAACTTATAGAAATCATACAATCAGTCTCCACCATTGGTCAATATCGGGACAGAATTTTCCAGTACATCCTTGCCCCATTATCAGTCATACTACAACTCACTCGGACTGGTACTTGTGATTCTTGGATTAAGTGGACTTCTGAATGAATGTTTTACAAGTTTTCTACCTATTTTGGGCTTTCAGTTAGCATGGTCAGATACCTCTTTCTTTGTTAAACAAACTTTCGCTGATCTAGTTTTCCTGCTGCTATATGCAGATGACATTACCCTCACGGGCAGTTTCATGCCAACAATTCAGGTTGTCATTGACTCACTTACCATTGAGTTGGACATGGAGGATCTTGAAGAGCTTCAGTACTTCCTTGGCATTCAAATCACATTATCCTCATTTGGTTTGTTCTTGTCCTAATACAAATATGTGCAGGACTTACTCAGCAATACCTCAATGTACCATAGTAATGGTTTTGACATTCCAAGTGTGTGGCACACGACTTCGCAGAAATGATGACCATGCCTACTCCAATTCATCCAATTACAGAAGTATAGTTAAGGCTCTACGGTATCTGACTTTTACACGTCTTGACATAGCCTTCTCTGGCTATCAAGTATGCCAGTTCATGCTGACCCCTTGTGACAGACACTTCATGGCAGTCAAGCACATTCGTAGGTATCTGCAAGCTACCTCAACTCATTGCATCAAGTATGAACCTGGTCCTCTTAATCTTGTAGCCTATGCAGATTCTGATTGGGCAGGTAACCCAAATGACAGGCGCTCCACTACTGGTATGGTTGTTTTCCTTGGATCTAACCCTGTTTCCCGGTCTTCCAAGAAACAACAGACTGTCTCCAAATCCAGTACAGAAGTTGAGTATTGTGCCTTGGCTATCATAAGAGCTGAATTGGCCTAGATTCACCAAGTGCCAACTACTTTGTGCTATCCATGTTCCTCTCGTGCACCCTCCTTTGATCTACTGTGATAGTACATCTGCAACAAGCCTGTCAACTAATCCAATCTTTCACTCACGTGCATCCGCAACAAGCCTGTCAACTAATCCAATCTTTCACTCACGTGCAAAGCATATTGAGATTGATTACCACTTTATCCGTGAGTGTGTGGTTCGTGGTGACTTAGATGTGCATCATATTTCTTCTTGCGATCAGGTTGGTGACATGTTTACTAAGTCTCTTGACGAAAGGATCTTCAATATCCATATTTCTAATCTAATGGAACATCAACTTGAAAGGGAATGTTAACAGTAAGGCATCAAGTAAGGCATCGAGCATTAAGCATCAAGGCATTAGGACACTCGAATAATGCAGCAAACAAATGATCCAGCGCACACTAGATTACTGCACAACTGCCCTAGGTTCACGGCTAAAAATGATTGAAGGTGTGACTGTGACAACCATGATTATAGGAAGTTGTTGTAGTGTAGGTAGTTGTTACAATCTGTTGTAACTAAATTACGTAACTTGAATGTAATTCATTGTATCAACTAGCTTAGTCTTGTTACTTAGGCTCTAAGTAACTAATCTATATAAAAGATGGCTCTAAGTGACTAATCAATATAAAAGATATATAAGCTATAGTAGCTTGTCATTGTATAATCAACTAAGAAAGCATAAATCTAAAATCGTTTTGTTTCAAGAACTCAACTCTCTCTTCTTTTCGATTAACTCATCTTCACGGTCAACACTAACCTCTTTGTTTAACCCCTTCTTAATTTATCATATCCTTTGCTCCCCCACCCTAAAGAAAAATTATCATATCCTTTCTCAACAACAAAAAATATCTGGCCTGATTCGAACCGAGGAAATTGAACATTAATCATTGGCCGTTAATGAATTAGAGGCTGTGTCGGCCTCCGACTCATATTTCAAGCAAAGTGAAATTTTTAGACCAATAACGGGAATTTGGAAAGAGGAAAAAAAAAAACCTACATTTTATTTGCATAATTGCATACAGATAAAAAATTACTAGAGATATGTACAAATATAACATTATATATGTATGTATATACGTTACTCCTATATTTATACGCATAATTAGGCAATAGATATATTAATTCTATCACGTCTTAAATCCTCACAACAAGTAATTTATCTGAACATTGAAACATGCATATAGACCGGCTGGCCACCGGACAAATTACAGTACGTAACAACATTTTTTATAAGAGAAACAAAGCATATGAATCATGAGATTGAAAACTGGATCTAACAATAGAAATTACAAACTAGACATAAGCGGTTTGCTTTGTCTTTGGAAATATAATGAAACTAACCCGACTGGTTCCGTGTTACCAGAGCCCCCGGCATGATGCGCAGATGAGGCAACAACGTGTTTTGGTCACGGCCCCAGACGGTAGTGACCATCGCCGATGTAGTGTCCATCCATGTAGAGGGCGGCATTCTGCGGGTGCAGGCCATCCATCACCATGAACTGCATGTCCTCCGAGGGTTTCCAGTGCCGCTTCCTTTGGTTTATGAACCAGTTGTTTATTTGCTTCTGATCCAACCCTGTTGACTCCGCCAATGCCACCTTCTCTGATTCCTGCGTGGCATATTTGAAATGTTACGTTGTTATGCATGCAATTAAACTGTAAGTTTTATTATTATACGCGGACAAATTGATAGTGTGACAACATAAAGGATAATTTGAAAGAGGAAGCAAATATACCGAAGGATATGGCCACTTGTAATGTAGCTCCCACCAACTAAGAAGCTTTTGCCTTGCATCTTTAGGCAACTTCCCTTTCTTTTTCTTCTTGGAAAGCTCTTGCTTGAGGCTACTTAAGTAACCACTATACTTTCTGAGCAGGTGGTTCTTAAGCTCTCTGTCTTCAGCTCTTGGATCAATCTCCGGCACTTCTGTTTCGCCGCCGCTATTCTCTTGCTCCTCTTCGGATGAACCCATACCGTCACCCTTGTCATCTGCGCAAATGTAGCATGCATGTATGTACCAATGAAATAACTCAAACTTGTTACTATTTATAAGAAAAGGTAACATAATAATCCTGATTAATTAATACCAGGCTTTAAATGCATAATTGGTATCTGCTTAATCAGTTCTTACTACCTATAATAAAGATCATTACCCTTATAATAACATTCCTCCTATATGTTTGGACTAATATTCTCAGAAATATCTATAACTTGATTAATTAGAAACATATGTCAACTTCCATTCAATCATCCAAATACATAGTTGTATGGTTTGTTTTGTGTTTGCCACTTCCGACTTACTGAAAACCTTACCATATATCAGTCCCTTAATAATTTTTGCTTTTACACACAAAGATATGTCAAAATCTAAACAAATAAGGACAACGCAATTCAATAAGTGACAATTACGGACAAAAGCTCCCAATAAACAACGAAAATTACCTATATCCATCAAATTTAAATCTCAACAATGCCACTCGACCAAGAAAATATTCAGAAATAGCTTAAAGCTTGGGTCTAGCCTCAAGTTTTGGGCTCCATACAAACCCGAGGAGTTAACCTTATTTCCATAAGCTGTCTCCACCAATACCCCAATCTCCACTCAAGATCCCAGAATTAAACCCTAAACCATTATAAGCTCTTCCACCAGTAACCCAATGCCCACCAAAAAACCCAAAGACTAACCCTAGGGCCTAAACCATAAGCTAGCTCACCCACCTCCACCAACTCTAACATTCCCTCCCTTTTCCCAAAACTTTCTAAAACCCCAAGTAGAGCCTTTTAACTTAGACAATATCCTTAATTTCGTCAAAGATAAACAAATAAAATAAAAATTCGAAAAAATTTAACACCCTTTGTTCCTTCAGTGGTTAACAAGTAAAATTATAATTCCAAGAAAAATAATTTTGTCCTTGGCTGAAAGAAAAAAAAATTATGCTTCTATGTAAATTTAATCATAATTGTATCACTAAGTGAAATTCGTTCTTGATTCAATTTTAGAAACTATAAACCATAGAGATGAACGAAAACAGAAACCAGGAGGGCTAAAATATCCTTATTATTTTGTTAGAATATGAGTCACATACCCTATATAAACACAACATTGCTAGAAGAAGCTCAAATAAGGATTGCAAATCTTAACACGGTTCACTTACCAATAGAAATTATACTATTTTATACAAGAAGAAATGTTTAAAAAAAGAAGAAAAAAATGTTATTAACAGTCCGAAATAGTCTTACACTCCTCTCTTCAATTTCTTTTATTGGGAATGAGGAGCAAATAAAAGTAAGCACATTATAGATGGGCAGCAAACAAAAGAATTACCTTCAATTATTCATGAACACACAAAAAAGATGAAGAATAATATGCATGAACCGAAGGTGTTAAATCTGGGACATGTATGTGTGTAAGTGGCATGGAACTTAATTAATAAATGGTGGCATGGAACTTAATTAATAAATGGTGGCATTCTATCCCAAATGAATTCTGACATGTCCTCACTGGCCATAGTTGTAGCTGATTTAAATAGCATCCTATGTTCTTACTCATTTTATTTTATACTATATAATTACATAAATTTCACTCTCCTTAAAAAATAAAAAGATTCACGTTAACGTTTCTATGAATTTATAATAATAAAAGGAAGGCTTGATTTTCAGTAAGAAACCCTAACAAGAATGATTTGTTGTCAGAGAATCAAATCAAATGTTTGCTATGCTATTACTCGAAAGTCTGTTGTCTTAAACTAATACTCCTTTCATTTCCAATGTGGATATATTTATAAACAGCTCTATAAAAATAAGCAAATAACTTAAGTCTTAATCAGGCTATTAAGCTCGTGGTTAATTATTTGTATAAGTTTAATCAATTAATCAACCCATTTTGTTGTCAATTTGAATCAAAAGCAACGGTAGTGGTGGGATAATATCTGCTTCTTCTTCTTCCTCCAGCTAAAGCTAAATAGCTTTAGCACCCTAGCTCTTGGTTGCAAATTTGGATCTAAAACTAAAACCAACGCAGTGGGCATTAATGGAAGGCACATTATTTGATGGGGTCAAACCCTCCAACCAATAAAATGTACAGAATTTGAATACTGACAAGTTTTGGGTTCTCAAAGAGAGACAAATTAAACAGTTCGGAGTCTCAGTTTTCTTTTTTTGCACCATCAACAATACCAAGCCCACACATCGATTTTGTCTCTCCATCACAAAATGTATATATATATATATATGCTTAAAGAACCAATTTTCTTTATTTATATTTAGCATTGTATTAAGACGCTAACTGATTAATATTTCAACGATTAATCTTTGAGCTGAGCGCACGTGCCAGTATAGAGAAATTAAGCTAAAATTACCAGACGGTGAAAAGATACGAAGAGGAGGAGCATTAGTATTGGTGCCAAGCATGTTGAGCTGGGTTTCAATCCTCCGCATGAAATCCATGGCTTCTTGAATCGGCCTTGTTAGCTCCTCCCGATATTTCACCAGCATGTCATAGTAAGCTTCCTGCTTCATACAAAACAAAACATTGTGATCCAACCGATTCAAAATAACTATATGTAAGGAGCTACACATATGAATCAAATTGGGAGATGGAATGAGTCACCATGAACTGATCGAGTTCGGGGTCTTTCGAGCTCTCCCTTGAAGAGGCTGAAGACCGCTGTCTTGCTTCGAACTCTTGTCTAGCAGCTGAGAGCCGAGCCACCACTTCAGACGGAGCTCCCACCTACAATATAACAACACATTAAATAGTTAATTAATAAGTTGCATCGATTTTATTTTGGACTAATTGATGAAAATATTACCCTTTGGCAATCCATGTAAGCTTCCAAGAGGTTGGAGTATTGAGGGTGGGCGACGATCTTGGCTTTAATGGCTTCGACTTCGATAGAGCTGAGGCTTTCATGGTGGTTTTGATCGATATTATGTTGATGGTGTTGAGCTACATGGTGCCCTCTTGATGAAGAAATAAGATTATTACTATTATTATTATTATTATTGTTATTACTATTATTATTATTATTATTATTATTATTATTATTATTATTATTATTATTATTATTGTACTGAAATTTGTGGTGACCATGTTGGGAGGTGCTGGCGGCTTCAGTCTTGACATTAATCGGGTGTGATGATGGAGACTGGAAATTGCAGTGGTCACCACCTCCACCGCCGCTTGATTGAAGATGGAAGGCGCTGATGCCCATCTGATGATGATGATCGTGACTTGGTGCTGATGATCTTCCATAATTGCCTCCAAGATTTGGTGAGGCGTAGAGGAAATTTCCTCTACCGCCACCAGAATTTTGATCATGATCCATGTGATTATTATTGTATTCCTCCATTTCTCCAAACAAAATCAGATGGGTTTTTTCGAAGCTTGATCTAATTAAGTAAACTAAAACCCTAAATATACGAAGGCAGAGACCAAAACCCTAGAAGCATAAGATCAAAGCATGAAGTGGGAGGGAAATAGCAATATTGATTATTATTGGCAATAATAATCCATGGGATTATAGAGGCCCGGAAGAGAAACCAAAGCCAAACAAGAAATAACAATATCCAAGCATGTTATATATTATTTGGTAAAAGAAAGTATATCATATATATAATTGATTGTTTCAGAGAGAGAGAGAGAGGAGGTGGTGGTGGTGGTGGTGACAGCGGCCTGGCCGGAACCGGCAGCTAGCTTGCAGCTGCGTGTGGGAGGTTGAATGAGAGTGAGGTTGTTGCTTTGTTGAAAGGAGAAAGGAAATATTTGAAAATGGTTAAAAGCTATGTGTAGGAGAGAGACCTGGCGATAAGGCAACTCATCATAATCAATAGATTCTTGATTTTTATTGATTTTTCTTCCATATATATCTATCTCTTTCTCTTCCCTATTAAGCTAGTCTTTTTTTTTTAACCTTTGTTTCACGGATGTTTCAATTTTCTTTTTGACTTTTTTTTTCCTACCATTTTCTTTTATAAATTATATCAATCAACCTTCATTTTATATCATGTGGTTCGTCGGTGCATAGTACATTTTCTTCTTAAATTAATAGAAAATTTTACGTACGTACTATTCTAATAACATGACTTGTTATATAATAAATACTATAATATAATAGGGTAATTATATATAGGTCCTTTATTAGTATTATTTACTTTCTCTAGTATTATTTTGTTAACATATATATATATATATAGATATATATACTTCAAATTTATTCTATCTTCGGGTACCATATATATCCTAATGATTGTTAAGATTGATAATAGATCAAGTCATATCGGGTTCATATTGTAACCTGTGTTTTAATTTTATCCAAATATGTCCAACTCAAATCTCACATGTTTAATATCGTATCGAAAATGTCCAATATATTCGAACATGACCTTGTTAATAAATTAGATAATTTATATAACTCATTTAATAAATTGATCATGTTCGAAACAACATTAACTTGTAACATATTTAACATATTGAAACTATTTGACCTTCTAACTTTATGATTTATGTCGTACAACCCTAAAAATTTAATATATATATATATATAAATGTCATTAATATATTATAATTTCATCCTCAAATAACCTTAAAATTATTAGGATTTAATAGGCATAAAGTGTCAGGGCCCACCCCTAATCCCCCAGGATTAGGGACTAAACCCTGCTCCCGTCTGACAACCCAAAAACGAAATCACTGAGACAACCTCACGAAAACTACAAATTACATTGTCAGACGCAGGAGAATTTAAAACATCCAAAGTCAACCGTTACACAGAGCTTAGTACCAAACAAAGAAAACAAAAATCGATACACAGAGTACACGCACAACGGGAAAGTGTAAACCACTCCGGGGTCACTCTCGAATACTCTATGCCTCCGACGCTGCCTCAACGTCTAACCCCCGCGCTGGCTCCACGACCTGGAGGGCAATTAAAAACAGAAGGTGTGAGTGGAACATAAAGAATAAAAGTTTCGAAAATCATTTCGTAAGCAAATCAGGGTTTTAGCCCTCCGTTTTGATAACATACATGCATAACCCATTAGCTGAAAACAGTTATAAATCACATAAGGATTGTCATAAAACCAGTTGTAGAATCAGCATAAAAACAGTTACATAAAACACAAATACCAAGCAACCATTATCCGATCAAACCTGCTGGACCTATCCGAGTCTTTAAACTCCCGAGTCTTTAAACTCAATCCAGACCTCAATAATCCGAGTCTTTAAACTCAACAGGCCTACGGGGGAAATATCAATATATCCGAGTCTTTAAACTCAATCCAGGTCTTTAAACCCAATCCGGGCCCGTCCCCCGTCAATCACAATATCCGGGTCTTTAAACCCAATAACCAGATCCAACAAATCCAATCAAAACCATTTGAAAACCATTTATAAATCCATATCCAAACCCGAATCTGAAACCACTGGTCTGACACCATTCCGGCATCCAGAACCGTCATTCCGAACCCAAATCCGGAATTCCACGTTTCAACCTTAAAACCAAATCTCGCTTTCCGAAATCCGATTCTAAAACCGAAAATCTTAATCATCGAAATCATGTTCCAAAATCCCTTTATAATCATTGAAAACCATTTAGCATTTGAAATCCCAAAATCATGGCATCGAAATCAGAATTCAAAGCTTCCTCGTAAAACGTACTGAAAACCGTACTTTCTCGAAAAATGTGTAATTAAGTAAAACAGTTCTAGTATATTCAAATACCCATGAAATCACATATAAAACCATAAAACAAGTCATTAAAACAGTTATGCATGCTCAATTATAGAGAAGGGGTCCACTCACAGTTATCGGGCACGTCACTCGCGTCCCGTACGTTCTCTACGTTCCTCAGCCTCTTCGGGGTTCCTCGATCCTGTCAACAGTCACCAAACTACGTCACTAACACGTTAACGAAGGTCCTCCTCAAATCCCACAAAAATCCCGGGTCCTAAACGTAACGAGCCGAGACCCTAAACCTTCAACCTTGTCGAACTAACCTCAAACGACGTCCGATTAACCTGAAACTTATCCCAAAAGACTCGTTACAACTTCTAGACCAAAAACCTAGTTGGACGTTTCCCCAGAAACCACCGCACACGCCTCCCAAAGTGGTTGCGCGTGGGCCTCACGCACCTGCACAGCCACTGTTCATCGTCTTCCTCAGCTACTCGACCGGTCTGAACCGGCGAGGGCGGTTCTCCGTCATTTCCAGTCCGTTTTTGTTCCTTTCAAGCCCAATACTTTCGTCCTATCCTAAGCAACTCAACCCAACCTTAAAAACTCGACAATTCTACCTCTAACCCATCGTCTCTAGCTCGACACAGGAACACCCGAATACCCCTGTTTGCACTCCCGGCCAACCAGGCAATCCCCCAGCCTCAAATTGTTTCCCTAAGCTCAAATAACACTCAATGGACTCCTCAAAACCCCTAAAACAGTTCGACTCAACCTCAAAACTCACGACTTTAAGTTTGAACCCAAACTGAAAAACAGAGAACACACTGAACTCACCGTCGTTCTGGACTCCGCCGTGCATTCCCCCATCCCGGCTGCACAACCAGCAGCTACCTAGGACCCTACTGAACTCACCAGACCTCACCAAACACCTCGACTCAGCCCCTACCGTCACGACTATCAATTTGAACTTCACGGCAAAACAGAGCAACTATACGGGGAAGAGAAAATACATGTGCTCAGGCCGCCGCCGTGAGCTCAGCCGTGATTATGCGACCCCTCTAAGTCTCCTCCGTCCTCTGGACACCACCACCAGCCTTGATCGATCGATTAAACATCAACACCACTACCAAACTCCCTCGACACTCTTTGTGTTTTCCCTAAACCTTACCTCCCTCACACACACAACCACCCAACTTCTCAGCCCAGTCCTTGCACTCCCAGCCTCCTCTGAACACACCCTCACACCCACAAACTCACACACTCACCCAGAACCCGATCAATTCCTCTCAACCTCACTCTCTATTTTTCTCTTCTTCGAACACGACTGCATAGGTTTAAAACATACACATCGTGCACTTGTGTAGAAGCCACTACACACACTGCACGTGTCACCATCCCAAGGGCCCTCTCACAAATATCCCAATCTCCACTGTACACTTGGCCTTATCTAATTGGCCCAAATCCCAATGCACCCAAAAGACCAAAATGCCCCTATGAGTTAAAATTACCGTTTTGCCTTTCACCGATCTAGATCCGTATCTTGCCTGTCCAATGTCCGATGAAGGCATGCCGCCTGTCGTTGAACTCAGGACGACGAGATCTACCTAAGGGTCCTCGGTCTACGTACAAAAACCCAATTGTGCTAAAAGTCAACTTTTCCCCTTCGTTTACCCAAATTACGGTAATCCCTCAACCTTCCGAACATCATAACTTCCTCCTCGGATGTCGGAATCGGACGTGCCACCTGTCTACGTACTCGTGATGTCCCTAACTACGTCACGGTCATCGGTCGATGTCCAATTGACCACCCGAACTCAAAGTCAACATTTTGCCCAAACTAAAGGCAAAATCGTCATTCTACGCTAACGGCCCAACTAAACACCGATTAGGCTCACTAATCCCTCCTTAAACACTCTGTTAATCCCGGCTCTAGGGACGGGTCGTTACATAAAGGGAAATCGGTAAATATATGTGTGGGTGATTGACAAATTTATTAAATAAGTTATTATGTCATTATACGGGTTGACCCAAAACTCACATGTTTATTACACATATCATAATCATACGAATTAATCATAATAAATTTTAGAGGGATATCGACACGTTTATTGAATGATATTAAAGTTTGCCACTCTTATAAATATATACCTGCTCTTATTGAGTTTACATAAACTTCATGAACTTGGAGGAAGACTTTTATAGGTGACTTTGCACTATTAAAAATAATTAACCGTATTCACTTTACGTATTAGTTAATTAATTAGTCATTTTGAAAATATAATTTGCAACTAATCATAACAACAAATTTTCTAATTAGATCTTGTTTAGGGAATATTCCACATCAAAAATGTAGAATATAGCTTGCAATAAGCATACACCTTTTTGGTTGAATGCTCAATATTCTCAACAACATCATATTGATTGGATTTTTTTGTACGTCGTTTTGTTTTCTGGATTGAAGGAGATGAGTATAATGGTTGAATGGCCTTAGAGAAAATTTAATAGCATATTTAGTGGTAAAAATAAAAGTGAAGGGTTAGAGGCATCCTCAAGTGATATTATTTATGCATTTTATTCAAGATTGTTTTGTTGTTGTTGAGAGAGAGAGAGAGAGAATTCCTTCTTCTTTTTTCTTTTCTTAATTCCAATTTATCTGATTTTGATATTTTTTTTATCCACAATTTGGGCTTGAATTTTTTTTGGGTACAAAAGGAATATATTAATCAAGACAAATACAATGTTTATATCCTTAGCTAGACAATCAAATAACCAGAAGAGTTCAAAGCTTTCTTATGTAGAACAACGCTCAGCGCGTTTGCAAAATGCAACAACATTATGAGCTGCAGCATTGTCTTTCCGAGATGTATAAGGTATACCTAAGCTTAACAACCTTAAAGAGGGGTTGCATAACTAAGATATCAAATACCACTCCTTCAATGTTGGCGTCGACACCCTAACATGTAGTCACACAATGCACGAAATCCTTGGAGTCGGACTCGAGAATAACTTTCTTGCAATCAAAGTTAGCACACACAATCATAGTTGCTCAAAGAGCATACGTTTCCGCCCGTAGATAACTATCACAAGGGATACGTCCCTTCCCCACCCAGTGCAATAAAAGTCCCCATGACGGATCTACAAAACCCAACCATACACAACATGTCATGCATCCTTATTGAATATTGAAGACACCATCACAGTTTAGCTTAACAAAACCAATAGGAGAACAACTCCAGTAGTGGCTACCCCAGGAAACATCCAAATGCATATGAGCTGTCAATTTGCGCTCGAATGAAGAGGATAAAATGTGTGATAAATGATGGTTAAATGATGAATATTTATGGGAGTAAACATTAAATTAAAAAAATTAAATTCAAACGGCAAGGCACTTTTTGTTTTTTAAAAAATGGCTAGATTTTTTTTTGAAAAACCATGACACATGGCAACTTCTTATTGGCTACTTTCTTCTAGCCATTAGGAGTGGGCTTTGCACGTGGATGGTCAAAGTGAATGGCTTCTAGGCCATGACCCCAGCCCGGGTAAGAAGAAAGGCAATTCTTGTATCTTGGCTTGCCCAAGCCTGGTTCATTTTGAGTCGGTTATAATTAAAAAGGCAAGTGCGAAAGGCTAATATGAGCCTTGCCTAGTCCACAAGGTGTGGGTTAGAAATGCTCTAAAAGTATAGGCGAGGGTAAGAAGCTAGAAGTAAGGTTTAATCCCTATATGTGACACTATTTATGTATTTTGTGTAACGACCCGTCCCGAGTTTTCAGGATTAATTAAGGACTATCGCGACTAATCAGGGATTAGTTGAGGGATTTTCGGACGAACGGTGTAAAATGACCATTTTCCCTTAGAAATGGGTTAAATGTTGACTTTTGACCCGGTGGTCAAATACAAGGGGATTAGGGACCGTTACGTAGATCGGGACGTTAACAGTCCGTAGACAGGCGGCACGTCAAAATCGAACGTTCGATGGGAAAGTTACGGGTCTAGAACGGAAAAAAGAACTATTGCATGCAAATCAAGGAATTGGACAAGTGGCCTGTTTTTCTTGGATAAATATTTGGTGGGAAACAACCGATGAGTGACAAGTGTCACCCATCAGCTTGATCCATAACCCAATTATTTGGGGTTATCATTATTGACATGACCCATCCCAATCCCCCTGGGATTAACCTGGGATGTATCATGCTCCTGGCTGACATACGTACCTCAGCCAATAAGGGGCTCCCAAAGTGCTCCAGGATCGGTGGAGCCGTGCGCTGTCTAGGTCTCTGCTACAGCCCGCATCCATGATCAACCTGAAGGGCAATAAAACCATTCAGAACTGTGAGTGGACGAAAATCAACAAGTTCATAAAAACACATTTCATAAAGATATTTATTGTGACAACACGGAAATTCGAAAAAGGAAAATTTGGAAAAATTGGAAGGAAATGACGATTTTACCCTTGGTTATGGGGGGGCCGAAAGTTGACTTTTTGTTCGGAACACTTTTTGGACTTTCCGTAAAGACCGTTGGGTAGGTCTTGGAACGCTGAATCAGTAGACAGGCGGTATGCGTAAATCGGAGTCCGGAAGAAAAAGTTATGGGTCTAGAACGGCGAGGGGCATTTTGGTAATTTTGAAGGTAAGGGTAAAATGGTAATTTTGGTTGGGCTAAGATTTGTTGATTCGGCCATTTTGATGAGTCAATGTTTGGTGACTCAATTTTCCCTTAAGTGACGCATGCCACTTAGCTAAGACTAATTAGTGGCCAAAGAGGTATGTGACAGCGGATTGAATTAATTGAAATGGGAAACCTTGCCGTGTGGATATTTGAGGGAAAAACAGAGAACAAATTAGTGTTTGATCGATCGTCCCAGCAACCAATTGAGAAAACTTGAGAAAACTGATGCAATTGAGAGACTTAGGAGCTTGGGACAGAAGGGAAAACTCGAGAGAAAGGAAGAAGAACTGAAACCCAAAACCCATGAAATTCGAATTGATTAAGTTTCGAAGTTGAAATTATGGACCAGAAACATTGAAATTGGCCTAGAATTAAGCCTCCTGAGCTCAAGGCGAGTCGAACCCAATCAAGAACGAAGACAATTGGTGTTGTTTTTTCTTAGAACAGACCTGACGGACAAACGGGAAATTGAAGGTTGAGTCGTGCAATTTGAGGTAAGAAAAGGATGAAATTGAGATTGGGAAAATGTTTAGAAGGGTCCTGCGAAGGTCTCTGAATGATTAGCTTTAAGAAATCAATGGGAATTAAAGGAATTGTAAGATGAACTTTCAATGGAAATTTTGAGTTTTGATTTGAATTAATATTAGATGTTATTGTTGAAATTAAAGCTACAGACCTGGAATTAACCTGGTTTCGAATCTAATGGACAGTTCAATTGAAGGAATTAAATCAGGATTGAGGGAGATTCAACCGGGTCATCTCGCGGGTTGCAGGACACGTTTAACAGAGAAACGGACGAGGAAGGAGACTGTAGCAGGGTCTTTATAGGAGGTTAATGAAGAGGTTAGTAACCCTCTAGTGTGATTTGGACAGGTTTGGAAGTCCCGATGATAGTGATGGGGCTCGGGAGGGCTTATGGCATGCGTATCGAGGCGACACCGTAGGACGGTCTATGAGTGGACTTCGTTTTCTAAATTTTGATGCATGCATAACTATTTTATATGTTTTACACACGTGATTTCTATGATGATGATTGTGGCACTGGTGAATTATAAGATTACACGTATTTCGAGGTAAATTCGTAATTACACGCTTTTCGAGGTTTACGAGTTTATGCTATGGCTCTGTGATTGTGAGTAAAATTATGATTCTATGGCATGATTTTGGTTTTGGAAAGATGAACTTGGGCATGAGACCCATTTGAATTATGTGATCGGGCTAGGGGCCCAGTTGGTTTACGAAATCGGGTTGAGACCTTTTTGAGTCACGTGATCGGGCCGGGGCCCAGTGGTTTACAAAATCGGGCATGAGACCCAGTTGAGTTTTATAAATGTGATTTCGGGTCTGGGACCCTATATTTTATAAACGTGATTTAGGGTCGGGGACCCTAAATGGATTTGTGATGTTTTATGGAGATTTCGGGCAGGGCCATTGAGATGTTTTGAAATGAATTTGTAAAACTGTTTTCCATATACCATCTTGATACAAGGACATGTGATGGTCTCCTCCAGTTGTCTGGGACACGGGGGAAGTCATGTTACATTGCCTGCGAGGGGTCATTATTGGGAGCTACCAGACCGTATGGTGACTCAAGAGCAGGAATGCTATGATTAGACGTCTGGGGCGTCAGACATCTGGGATGTCAGAGATATTGTGTAACGACCCGCCCCAGAAATTAAGGTTAAGACAGTGATTAAGATGGGATTAGTGAGCTTAATCGGGGGTTAGTTGGTCTCGATAAGGTCGTTAACCTAGAATGACGATTTTGCCCCTAGTTCGGGCAAAATGTTGACTTTTCGTTCGGGCGGTCAATTGGGTTTTGATCGATGACCTGGACGTATTTTAGGACGTCACGAATCTGTAGACCGGTGGCACGCCAGATTCCGACATCCGAGGAGGAAGTTATGAAGTTCGGAAGGTTGAGGGCATAACCGTAATTTGGCTAAAATAGTGGGGAAAAGTTGACTTTTGTTACGAATGGGTTTTCGTACATTGACCTAGGATAATTAGATGGATCTCGTCATCCTGAGTTCATGACAGGAGGCACGTATTCATCGGACTTACGATGTGTGAGTTACGGGTCTAGGAAGGTAGTGGCAAAACCGTAAATTTGACTTACAAGGAGGGGTATTTTGGTCGTTGTGCTCTGGGATTTGTTCAGCAGAGAGGGACAGATGGATGGTTGGGATTGGCCATTTGTGTGAGAAGAGACAGGATGGTGACACGTGTAGGGGAACTAGAGGGTTCCAGCATTTTGTGCACAGTCCAAATAATTGGGGGTGCTTGTGTACCCGTGTGTGTTCTTCGACCTAGAGAGAAACAGAGGGAGAGAATTGAGAGAAGCGAGGGGTGATCGTGGGTGTTGGTGAGTTTGTGAGTGTGTGAGAGTGACCAGAGAGTGAGAGGGAGACAGTGAGGGAGGTTGGAGGAGTGGTGGCTGTTTGAGTGAGAGGAAAGGGTAACTTGGGTCTGGACGATGCAGTTGGTGAAGAGGGGAGTGGTTTTCGTGCAGGTGCGGCGGAGAACCGTCCTCGCCGGTTGGTTTTGCAAGCACTGTGTCAAACCGGGTCGACTCGAGGAAGACGACGACACTGTAGCAGGCGCGTGAGGGCCACGAGCAACCACTTTGGGAGGCGCGTGAGGCCCACGCGCATCCACTTTGGGCGGCGCGTGGGGGCGCGTGCGGCGGCGGTTGAGGAAGTTGTCAACATAGTTTTTGGTCCAAGAGTTGTGACGAGTCTAATGGGATTGGTGTCGGGTTAATCGGACGTCGTTTGAGGTTAGGTCCGCGAGGTTGAAGGTTTAGGGTTTCAGTTCGTTACGTCTAGGACCCGGGGATTTTTGGGGAAAATTAGGTGGACTTCCGTAGATGTGTTAGTAACGTACCGCCAAAGTACAGGCCGCCAAACTCACTCTCTGGTCACTCTCACACACTCACAAACTCACCAACACCCACGATCACCCCTCACTTCTCTCAATTCTCTCCCTCTGTTTCTCTCTGGGTCGAAGAACACACACGGGTACACAAGCACCCCCAATTATTTGGACCGTGCACAAAATGCTGGAACCCTATAGTTCCCCTACACGTGTCACCATCCTGTCTCTTCTCACACAAATGGCCCAATCCCAGCCATCCATCTGTCCCTCTCTGCTGCACAAATCACAGAGCACAAAGACTAAAATACCCCTCCTTGTAAGTCAAATTTACGATTTTGCCACTACCTTCCTAGACCCGTAGCTCACACATCGTAAGTCCGATGAATACGCGCCGCCTGTCATTGAACTCGGAAAGAACGAGGGTAATACTGATCTAGAAATCTCTCCCGAAACGTCTCCCGGGTTACAGTGTGGGCATCCCAGCCAGACAACTCGAGGGTATACCACCACTCGTACGCCGCACCGTCTAGTAAAAACGTGGCCAGTAACACTCGCTCCTCCGGCGGGCAATGCATCACTGTAAAGATCCGCTCAAGTCTCGTGATCCACCTCTGGGCTTCCTCAGGATCTGTCCTACCACTAAAAGTAGTAGCCCCGAGCCGCTGGGCTCGCTCAATCGTAGCACTCTCTGTCTCTCTTGCTACTTCGTCTTCAGGTCGTTGAGAGGGTCTACGTCTCGGAGGCATCGTCAACCGCACGCTGAAAGAGGCATAGAAACAGTCAAACAACCTCACAAACCGACAAACCCAACAACTCGACAAACCTATGCTCTGATACCAATTGTCAGGACCCACCCTGGTTTCACCCCGAAAACCGAGGTAAATACTGCTCCCGTCTGACACCCCGACACGTAACTAAAGTAAAACACCCAACAAGCACAGTCAGACGCAGGAGAACTAAACTATCCTGAAGTTAAAAGTTTACAGAGCATAGTCCCAAATACAAAAGAAAGAAAAACCGATAAACCAGATACACGCACAACGGAAAATTTAACACTCCGGGATTCGCCCTCGCGACTTCTATGCCTCAGACGCTGCCTCGACGCCGATACCTCGTGCTAGCTCCACGACTTGGAGGGCAATTTAAAACAGAAGGTGTGAGTGGACCAGAAAGAAAGAAAAGTTGCCAAAACCATTTTATAAGAAAACCGGGTTTAGCCCTCCGTTTTGAAACCACATGCATAACCCAATTATGAAAACAGTTATCAATCAATCGCCATAAAACATCATAAGAAACAGAAACACTATAAAACAGTTATAGAAACCATATCATAAGCATCATAAAACCGTATCATAAATCGTAAATATCAAATCATCATTTTCCGATCAAACCTGCTGGATCTATCCGAGTCTTTAAACTCCCGAGTCTTTAAACTCAACAGGCCTACGGGGGAAATATCAATATATCCGAGTCTTTAAACTCCCGAGTCTTTAAACTCAATCCGGGTCTTTAAACCCAATAACCAGATCCAGCAAATCCAATCAAAACCATTTCGAAATCCATATCCAAATCCATTTCCCGCCTTCCTGTGGTACGTATTCATCGGACTTACGATGTGTGAGTTACGGGTCTAGGAAGGTAGTGGCAAAACCGTAAATTTGACTTACAAGGAGGGGTATTTTGGTCTTTATGCTCTGGGATTTGTGCAGCAGAGAGGGACAGATGGATGGCTGGGATTGGGCCATTTGTGTGAGAAGAGACAGGATGGTGACACGTGTAGGGGAACTAGAGGGTTCCAGTATTTTGTGCACGGTCTAAATAATTAGGGGCGCTTGTGTACCCGTGTGTGTTCTTCGACCCAGAGAGAAACAGAGGGAGAGAATTGAGAGAAGTGAGGGGTGATCGTGGGTTTTGGTGCATTTGTGAGTGTGTGAGAGTGACCAGAGAGTGAGAGGGAGACAGTGAGGGAGGTTGGAGGAGTGGTGGTTGTTTGTGTGTGAGAGGAGAGCTACGGGAAAACAGGGAGGAAGTGAGTGTTTGTGGGTGGTGGTGCGGCCGTGATCGATCAATCGAGGCCAGTGGAGGTGTCCAGAGGACGGACGAGGACGGGGGGAGCTACTGCCTCACGGCTGAGCTCACGACGGCGACAGGAGGACAGGTAATTTCTTGTTTTCCGTTTCGATGCTCTGTTTTTGCCGTCTAGTTTCAGACGCTAAGTCGTAAGTTTAGGGGCTGAATCGAGGAGTCTAGTGAGGTCTAGGGGACTCAGTTGAGTCCTAGGCAGCTGCTGGTTGTGCTGCCGTGACGGGGAGTGCACGGTGGAGGTTCGTACGACGGAGAGTATTGGTGTGCCCTATTTTGTCGTCGATCTTCAAATCGAAAATCGTGGGTTTTGGGGGTGAGTCGACGGTCTTGGTGAGTTGGGTGAGGTTTAGGCAGGTCCTAGGAAGAGTTTGAGACTGCCACCGTGTTGGGGGAAGACCTGGGTGGCCGAAGAAGGAAATAGGGGCTTATCGGGTTTGTGGTGCGAGCTTGAGTCGATAGGTTTTAGGCCGTGTCGGGGTGTTTGAGTGAAAGGAAAGGGTAGCTTGGGTCTGGACGATGCAGTTGGTGAAGAGAGGAGTGGTTTTGGTGTAGGTATGGTGGAGAATCGTCCTCGCCGGTTCGTTTTGCAGGCACTGTGTCAAACCGGGTCGACTCGAGGAAGACGACGACACTGTAGAAGGCGCGTTGCAGACTACGAGTAAACTTTCGGAAAACTATCCCGGTTCGCTGCATCATTCGTGAGCACGGAGGAGGACAAATGCCAAAGGTTTGAGCTTGGACTCCGAGGGGAGATCCGGGCAAGTGTGACTGCTGCTACTCATGCTTCACTGAGAGATTTGGTCGACGCTGCGGTGCGTGTCGAGGCCAGTCTGGCGGCATACCAGACACGACAACCTTCGGGCGAGGGGCGACGTCAGGATCGCCCACATCGTGGGCCATCGGGCCATAAGAACAACAAGGGAGGGGGCTACAGGGGAGCACCCTCATCCTTTAAGTGTCATGGCTGGTCAGGTCGACGCGGAGGCTCTCAGGGCAGAGGATCTGGATACAACTCTGGGCAACGCTCATCTTGGAGCGGTGCTTCTAGCGGGCATTCGGACAGGCTAAGGCCAGTAACTTGTTTTGCTTGCGGAGAGGAGGGCCACTATGCCTGTGATTGCCCGCAGTTGTCCAAGAACAACGACGCGGGGGGCTCTAGTGTGGTGCAGAGCACGGCTTCCCACACTAATGGAGGACGCAGTCAGGGAGGTGACCGTGGTGCTGGGCGTGGCGCGCGCAGGCGTGGCGCGCGCGGGCGCGGACGGAACGGAGGGCCGAGGGCTCAAGTGTTTACAATGACCCAGCAACAGGGGAGGACTACCCCAGGCGTGGTCACAGGTACACTACATATCTTTAACCTTCTTGTACGTGTATTGATGGATGCGGGGGCTACACATTCATTTATTTTGAAAAGTTGTGCTGGTATGCTTGATTGTGTGGTATCAGCTTTAGATTGCGAAATGGGTGTGGGCACCCCGATGGGCATCGTGTACCTTGTGAATCAGGTGATTTGGAGGTGCCCGGTAAGAATTGAGGATGTGGATTTACCAGCAGACTTAATTATTCTGGATATCCACGACTTCAATATAATCCTAGGGATGGATTGGCTGTCGGAGCACGGATCGCTCATCGACTGCTGTAGCAAGCAAGTGATTCTGCGGAGCCCGGGTTTGCCGGAAGTTATCTTTCAGGGGGAACGTGACGGTTCGCCTCCTGAAGTGATCTCTTCACTTACTGCTACCAAACTTCTACGGAAGGGATGCCAGGGTTATCTGGCGCATGTCGTGTCGGAGCAGGTTGATACTCCGGGTATCGATGAGATACCGGTGGTATGTGAGTTTCCGGATGTGTTCCCGGAAGACTTACCTGGATTACCGCCATCGCGGGAGATTGAGTTTACTATTGAACTACTCCCGGGTACCCGGCCTATATCCCAGGCACCATACCGGATGGCGCCGGCCGAGTTACGAGAACTCAAGACTCAATTGCAGGAGTTGGTGGATTTGGGATATGTCCGACCGAGTACTTCACCGTGGGGAGCACCGGTGTTGTTCGTAAAGAAGAAGGAGGGAAGTCTCCGTTTATGTATTGACTATCGACAACTCAACAAGGTGACGCTGAGGAACCAGTATCCTCTACCCAGGATCGATGACCTTTTTGACCAGTTGCGGGGAGCTCAGTGCTTCTCGAAAATTGATTTGCAGTCTGGGTATCACCAACTGAGGATTTCGGAGGAGGATATTCCGAAAACTGCTTTTCGAACCCGTTACGGACACTACGAGTTCCTTGTTATGCCATTTGGTTTGACGAATGCTCCAGCAGCATTCATGGATCTGATGAACCGGGTCTTCCGACCCTACCTGGATAAGTTCGTGATTGTGTTCATCGATGACATTTTGGTGTACTCGAGGAGTGCCCGTGCACATGAGGAACATCTACGGTTGGTCTTGGAGAGGCTGAGACAAGAACAACTGTACGCCAAACTGAGCAAGTGTCAGTTTTGGCTGAGCAGTATTGGTTTTCTGGGACACGTGATATCGACGGATGGGATTTGCGTGGATCCCCAGAAAACAGAAGCGGTGACCAACTGGGCTAAACCGACAACAGTGACCGAGGTGCGGAGTTTCGTCGGATTAGCAGGTTACTACCGGAGATTCGTGGAGGGTTTCTCCAAAATTGCTGCACCATTGACTCGTTTGACTCGGAAGGGAGTGAAGTTTATCTGGGATGAGCAGTGCGATCGGAGCTTTCAAGAGTTGAAAGATCGATTGACCACTGCACCTGTCCTTACATTGCCGGATGACAGTGGAGAGTTTGTGGTCTTCAGTGATGCATCGCTGCAAGGTCTAGGCTGCGTGTTAATGCAAACTGGCAAGGTTATCGCCTATGCATCCCGGCAGCTGAAGACCCACGAGTTGAACTACCCTACCCATGATTTGGAGTTGGCAGCGGTGGTTCATGCCCTGAAAATCTGGAGACATTATCTATTCGGCGCAACGTGTCGGATATACACCGACCACCAGAGTCTTAAATACTTATTCACTCAGAAGGAGCTTAACATGAGACAACGGAGATGGTTGGAGCTGCTAAAGGACTATGACTGTACGATCGAGTACCATCCGGGTAAGGCCAATGTGGTGGCTGATGCACTCAGCAGGAAGTTAGCAGGATCCGTTGCCCACCTAGGGATGGTGTATCTTCCTTTGCTAGTGGAACTCCGGAAGGCGGGAGTTATTTTGGGTACGGATGCGCATGGAGCTTTGTTGGCCAGCTTCCATGTACGACCAGTACTGATTGATCGGATCATCGAGGCACAACTTCAGGATTCGATACTCTGTATTTACAGAATTGAGGTCGATGCGGATGGGAGACAGGATTTTACCATCCGGGACGATGGAGCACTTGTGAAGTTGGGCCGTTTGTGTGTACCTGCAGTGGCAGAGTTACGGGCCGAGATTCTTGAGGAGGCCCATAGTTCGGCCTATGCTATGCATCCGGGAGGTACAAAGATGTACCGTACCCTCCGGAACCATTATTGGTGGCCAGGAATGAAGAAGGATATTGCTGAATTCGTGAGCAAATGCTTAACCTGTCAGCAGGTTAAGGCGGAACGGCAGAGACCTTATGGGGCTATGCAGCCACTTCCGATTCCCGGGTGGAAGTGGGATCACATCACCATGGACTTCGTCTTTAAGTTACCGAGAACTCAGAGCGGAGTGGACGGAGTATGGGTGATCGTGGATCGGTTAACCAAATCAGCCCATTTTCTGCCTGTTCAGGAGACCTATAAACCTAATCGACTGGCTCAATTGTTTGTGAAGGAAATCATACGATTGCATGGTACGCCGGAATCGATCGTGTCCGATCGTGATCTGCGTTTCACTTCCAGGTTCTGGCGGAGTTTGCAAGCTACTCTGGGAACAACCCTACGTTTCAGTACTTCTTTCCATCCTCAGACCGATGGACAGTCTGAAAGAACCATTCAGACCCTGGAGGACATGATGAGGTCATGTGTACTACAGTTTCAGGACTCTTGGGATACTCATTTGCCATTGATGGAATTCGCCTACAACAACAGCTATCAGACAAGCATCGGGATGACACCCTATGAGGCACTGTATGGACGACAGTGCAGGACACCTATCTGCTGGACGGAGATAGGAGAGCGAGCGGCGGTAGGGCCGGAATTGATGGACTTAACCATGGAAACTGTTCGTGTTATCAAGGAGAGATTGAAGGCGGCACAGGATCGCCAGAAGAGTTATGCCGATCGACGGATTCGAGACTTGGAATTTGAAGTGGGAGATTTCGTCTTCCTGAAGTTATCACCGTGGAAGGGGATTATCCGATTTGGTCGACGAGGGAAACTGAGTCCGCATTTTATCGGACCATATGAGATCGTGGAAAGAATCGGCAGAGTTGCTTACAGATTGGCACTACCTCCAGAACTATCTAGAGTTCACGATGTTTTCCACATATCGATGCTGCGGAAGCGGAAGTACGTACGTGATGCTTCTCATGTACTTGGGGAACAACCTGTCAAACTACGGGAGGATTTGAGCTTTGATGAACAACCAGTACAGATCTTGGATCGGAAGGACAAGGTACTACGTCGGAAGATGATCCCTCTCGTGAAGATTCTCTGGAGAAACCAGAATGTGGAAGAAGCCACATGGGAGCCTGAGGCTCAAATGCGAGAACAATTTCCTCATTTGTTTCTTTGAAATTTCGGGACGAAATTTCTTAAGGGGGGAAGGTTGTAACACCCCGGAAATTCGAGGATTTCAATATTGTAATTTATTGTGTGATTTGATGCTTTTACCCTTGTTATGGGTATGGCCAATTGTTGACTTTTTATTGATGAATTAAACGGACTTTGACATATGACCGTGACGTAGTTCGGGACGTCACGAGTTCATAGACAAGTGGCACGTCCATTTCGGACGATCAGGGAAAAAGTTATGACTACCGGAAGTTCAGGGGTTTTACCGTAATTTGGACATTTGGGGGTGGAAATGTTGACTTTTCTTTTGGCAACTAATTTTCAGTTGACTCAAGGACCGTCAGGTAAGCCTCGACGTCCTGAGTCCGTAGACAGGCGGCACGCGCGAAATCGGACTCCGTACGAGGAAGTTATGGTCAGAAACGTGAAATCGGGAGGTTCGTGTCTCGGTTTTCGTGTCGAATATTTTATTCTAAAAGTTCTGATTGGAGGACACCTGGTGAGTGACAAGGTGTCACTCACCCATTGGCTGGATTGGATCAGATCCACTACGGATTAAAAAACCATTTAAATCACCTTTTTAATCACAACCCTTGATCTGATACACCCCTGATCTAATCTCAGCTTTTGATCTCATTTCAAGATCTAATCTGGACCGTTCATTTCATTGTGCAGCTTTCCCTCCATTTTTATATATTTCCTAACCCGACACACTCACATACTGCCTATTCCAAACCATCACACCACATTGCATCTAACCTTTGCTCTGAGTGACGCTGGACTGGACGGGTTGAGGTGGCAGACGGTAGGGATCACGGCGGAGGACGGCGGCGAGGTAGGGAAACCGGAAAACCCAAAACGGTTTTAAACCCAGAATTTGGTAACTTGAATTCCAAAGTTTAGTTTTGGTTTTTATTTACCCTAATCAACTCTAGGAACTGTTAGGAACCTATTGGGATCAATTGCGTGACCGGAGGTAGCATGAACGGAGTGCAAACGGCGACGGGAACCGGGTCTGTTCATCGAGGTAAGCCTTCGATCCTATCTGTGTTTTACCGATTTTGATTCCATAGAACCCTTCCTGGGATTAAGACGAGTAGTTAGGAACAAACCTGAACGAAAATGGTTGAGAAATGGTGAAATGGTGACCGGGTCATGGATCGCGGGTCTGATCGACCCGCGTTGCAGAGATACGGGTCAACCCGTCTGAGGACAGAGGTGATGATGTGGCACCCTGTCAGGACTGTCAGGTGACGTGGACCAACCGTGAACCAACCCGTGTCACATGTCAGTGCACAGTCAGCACTGACATGTCAGTGACGTGGCCCAATCAGGGACTGCACGTGTCGCTAACATGTCAGTGACGGTGGACCAGTGCCGTGCTGACACGTGGCACATGTCAGATCTGACACGTGGCCTGACAGATCAGTGAGGTGGACCAATCGGATGTTGACACGTGGCACCTGTCAGAGTCTGACATGTCAGACATGACAGCTGTCAGATGATGTCAGCATGACGTGATGTTGATGTCAGCGATGACATCAGCTGGGACTGTTCCTGCGTTGACCGACGCGTTGACTGGCGCGTGTGGGCGCGTGTGAACAGTACTTTTGGTGGGACCACCACCATTCTTTAGGTTTCGACGATCCGGATCCAATGGCGGTCTTTTCGGGTCGATCGGAGATCATTAAGTTGGTCAAAATGAGGTTTATTGCATTAGGAAGCGAGTTCGGGCGGCTTTCCCGGGCCGGTTTCGGCCTAGGCTTTCATGGTGAATGTTGGGGGTTTAAATTGACCTTTACGAATACTATGGACTTGACAGGGATTGTACATTTGTACCAGGACGAGGGTATACGTTCGGTTTCTAGCAGGATTGTACTGTGAGTGGGCCCATTTTCATTAAACCCTTGCATGCTTAAATGTTTTCCGATTTACTTATATGTTCACATGCTGGAATCTATAAATGGTTTTGATGATATTGAGATTTCGATTATGGCACGTTTCACGGTATTTGGGCATGAGACCCGTTTGATGAAACGTAACGATCGGTTCAGATTTTACCTATGTATACATATATGTTTGCATGTGGATATCAATAAAATGTATTTGGTACTGCACTGTATAGATCCTTCCATATTATATTGTCTCCTCCGGATGAGGTACCCCGGAGAGGTCACGGACGTCTAGAACGTCCAGCGTCTACGACGCTAAGCATCGGGGATGCTGTAACCGAACAGGGTTCGGGGATTGAACTCGGAATTGAGACCCGAGTGGCACGCGTTAGCCTTGTGATTGTGACCTTATTGGACGTCAGGGACGTCAGACATCGGGGATGTCGGGGTTGGAGTGTATAGTGCAGTATGGAAAATTATGGTTATGGTTTTATTACATGCCTTATGATTCATATTATATTATTATGATTTTAAAGGATGCTGCATGCATGTTTGGAAAACGGAGGGGTAAATTATATGTTTTACTTATCAAATGATTTTCTAAACTTGAGTTCGGTCCACTCACCCTTAATGTTTTTGGTAACCCCTCCAGGTCGTGATACTGAGGTAGAGGAGGAACCTGAGCTGAGGCATAGATCTACTTCTGCGTACCTGAACCCCTGCTGGGTGGTTTACCCGCAGGTTTATGTTAGAGTCGTGCTCGCAACTTGAAATTTTGAATTTCATCCCTTGTCTGACATTCGTTTAATTCGGATTTGATGTATGACTTTAATTTGGTTATTTATGCATTTGATGTTTTGAGGTTAAAATTGGTATGAATTATTGGGTGTTAGACGGGAGCAGGGCACGTCCCCTTGTGGTCCCTGTGGGATCGGGGCGGGTCCTGTCACAGCCACTCACGGTGGCGCGTGACGGCGCGTGGGCACGAATCTCGAGGTGAGGTCAACATGACTTTTATCCTATACAATGTAACGAACATTTTGGCGTTGGTTTCGTGTTGATCGGACCCCGTTTCGATATTGTTCGGGATGTCCGAAGGTTTTAAATCCAGTTTAAAAATACTTAAAAATTCGGGAAAATTCCGGGACTTTAATAGGATGTTAATGTAGAGGTTAGTGACCCTCTAATGTGATTTGAACAGGATTGGGAGTCTCGGTGATAGTGATGTGGCCTGGGAAGGCCTATGGCACGCGTATCGAGGCGCTCGGTTAAACGGTCTGTGAGTGGACATTGGTTTTATAAATTCGATGCATGCATAACTATTTCATGATTGTTATAATGATGATTTAATGATTTACTTTGGATATCGGTGAATTTAATTGGTTTCACACATTTCGAGGCGATTTACGTGTTTGCACGTAAATCGAGATTTTCTGGATTTGCACTGATTTCCATAAATATGGATGGATATGATTTCATGAAACGGTTACGGATTTGATAAAGTAAAATCGGGCCAGGGGCCCAGTTAACTTGTGAAATCGGCCAGGGGCCCAGTTGACTTATGAAATCGGGTCAGGGGCCCAGTTAACTTATATATGTGATTTCGGGTCGGGGACCCTAAAATGGAATTGAATAAACTATTTCGGATTTGATTCAACTATTTGGACTTATGACGGTTTTATGGAAATTCGGGGCAGGGCCCCTTGTGATATTTTGGAAATGAATAATAGAATGTGTTCCATAAAACCATCTCGATATGAGGATATTTATATCCTGGTCTCCTCACGTGTCGGGGACACTGGAGATGTCACGGTGCATTGCCTGCGAGGGCTCATTGTACGGAGCTACCGGACCGTATAGTGATCCAGGAGCAGGATTGCTAGACGTCATGGACGTCAGATCGGGGATGTCAGAGATATGGACCCGGTGAGACCCCGGGCAGCACGCGTTGCTTAATACCGTGAGATATGACGTCTGGAACGTCAAGCGTCTAGGACGCTAGGCATCGGGGATGCCGGAGATGGAAAAATAATAATGAATATTACTGGATGATGAAATAACTCTTGGATTGACTTTTGGAATTTGAAACTATGCTTTGGTTTCCGGGCTAAGGCCCTAATGGTTATTTCTAAATAAATATGGGATTATTGGTTTTCGGTTGCATGCATATGATTTTACTGAGGGGCTATAAATGTCTTATAAATGTTTTTAACATACTTGTTTATTTTCGTCCACTCACAGCTTTTGTTTAATGCCCTTCAGGTTGATTCCGGATACGACTGCAGCAGAGACTTGAGCATCGCACACCTCCTCCATCGATCCTTACGCACTCTGGAAGCCCGTTTGAGCAATGGCAATCGGTTTATCCCTTGTCTGACGCCTCTTGTCAGACGGGAGCACGTCACATCCCATGGTAATCCCGGGGGGGGGGGGGGGGGGGGGGGGGGGGTTGGGATGGGTCGTGTCATATTGACCCGGAGAGACCCCGTGTAGTACGCGTTGCTTATTATCGTGAGATATGACATCTGGGACGTCAAGCGTCTGGGACGCTAGCATCTGGGATGCCGAGGTTGGTTATGTGGTAAATATGGACTATTGGATCTATGAAATGGTTTTTCGATTGATTTGTGTTTATGGATTCGGGCAGTGGCCCACTTGGTTTGTGTTTACAGATTTGGTATTCTACTGTTTTGGGCTGAGTTCCCACACTCGTTTTGAGTTATGATTTTTGGGCTAAGGCCCTAATGGTTTACTGAGTAAATGTTTTGATTACTGATTTTCGATGCATGCATACTTTTTAGTGAAGGGCATAAATATCTTTATGAAATGTGTTTTTATGAACTTGTTGATTTTCATCCACTCACAGTTCTGAATGGTTTTATTGCCCTTCAGGTTGATCATGGATGCGGGCTGTAGCAGAGACCGAGATAGCGCACTCCTCCACCGATCTTGGCGAGCTCTAGGAGCCCCGTATGGGCTGAGGTTTGTATTATCCCTTGTCTGACATTTTGTGTCAGACGGGAGTATGAACACATCCCAGGTTAATCCCAGGGGGATTGGAATGGGTCGTGTCAATTATCTCCATCCTCTTCTGTTTATCCTAACCCGAAACCCCCAAACTTAAAACACCTAACCATACTACTCCATCCCATCCTCTACTATGATGATTGGGAGACTGAGAGTGAAGGACTGAGTTGGACGGCTGAGGACGGTGGGGCCACATCGGAGGTAAGCAAGCTGAAACCCGAAAAACCCAATTTTTAGTTTGAAAATGGAAAATCATGTTGGACGATTTGTTGGTCGTTTTGATGGATGGATGATGTTCTAGGGGATGAGACAAGCCCGGAGGACTAAATTTCGAGGGCAACGGTGGCCGAAAACGAGGGCACGGAAAGGTTGCAGGTGGCTGGTTACTGTTCATCTATCGAACATGTAATTCTAGACTGAATTTCTTAGTTTTGTTTAGGGGGATTAGTCCCTAGGTTAAGGACGATCGTTAGGGACAAATTAGGATGAAACGAGCTTAGGATTGAAGGTTTTGGAACCGGGTCAGGGTCACGGTTCTGCGCGACCCGATTCAGGAAAACGGGTAACCCGAACGAAGCTTGAAGATGATGATGATGACGTCATCATCTGACAGGTGTCAGATTGTTATGTCAGTGGTAGGCCAATAGGAACGCGACAGGTGTCACATGTCAGTGCCCAGTCAGCATTGACATGTTAGTGACGTGGCCCAATCACGGGCTGCCACATGTCACTAACATGTTAGTGGCGTGGACTAGTGGCTGGCTGACACGTGACACTGTCAGATCTAACAGGTGTTAGAGATGACATCTGCTGATGTCAGCGTTGACTTTGACCGTTGACTTTTGTGTTGACCACGCGCATGGGGTACGTGGATACGAATTTCGAGATGGGGACCAGTGTCATTTTAATGTTTTGACGATCCGGATCTAATAGTGGTGGTTTCAAGTCGATCGGAGATTGTTAAGTTGGTCAAATTGAGGTTTTTAGCCTCGGGAAGCTTGTTTGGGACGTGTTCCCGGGTTGGTATTGTTCATGGGTTTTAGGTATGACCTTATAGAGTATGTAAGTTGACCTTTGGTATGATTTTGACAGGTGCGGAAGTTCTGGAGAGGTTGAATTAGCCACGGAAAGGATTATGGTACGCGAATCGAGGCGCAACTAGGACAGTCTGTGAGTGGATAGTTTTCTTTAATAACTCTGATGCATGCATATGTATATATCTATTTTCACTGGCTTTGTGATATGATCTAGCATGATTACGATTCTGGTTCTTAGATATATGTCAGATTTATTGTGTTATGCTTATATGTCGGGATTCGATTTACATTTGGTTTTAGTACAACCTATTTGTGGTTTCCAATTTTGGTTTTAGTACAACCTATTTGTGGCTTCCAGTTCTTGATTTTATCATGGTTTTGGCAAACTGGGATTTGGGGTAAGGTGCCTCAGAGTTCACTGTTTTGGGAAGTGCCCGGGGGATCACTGTTTTGGGCTAGTGCCCAGGGGATCACTGTTTTGGGCTAGCGCGCCCGGGGAATCACTGTTTTGGGCTGGTGCCATGGGATAACTGTTTTAAACTATTTTCATATACTATATTTTTTGGATTGGTTGACCTCATGCAATTGGATTGCCCTATTCGGAGTTGGACTCCGCAGATTCCCAGAGATGGGCTCAGACGTATAAGGGTTGGACCCACACGTACCGACGAGGTTGGACCCTGGAGTTCATGTACTCTTCTACCGGTAGTGGTATTTACATTGAGATTACGGTTTTATAATAATTATGTGTAAAGGTTTTCAAGCGGCTTAAAACCAACGATTGCTGTGGTCAGTAAGTCCATGAGCTTTTTACATGTATATAGTTTTGGGATTAGATCTCAGGTTTTTTTAATATTGAAGCTATGGTTTTACTTGAGACAAATGGCTTCTGGTTACACATGCATGTTTTCTAAACATATCAGAGGTCAAGACATCATAGTGAGTGCGTACTCTGATTTGTCTGTTTACATTGGGGAAGTATCTCTGGTTTGACACGTAAATAGGATATTTATATGAATAGTAAAGGTAGTTTGTTCATTGCAAGAAGACATGTCAGATGGGAGCACGCCCCTCCCTGCTAATCCCAGGGGATTAAAGGGGCGGGGTGTGTCATTTTTCCTAAGACTTTTTTCATTGTTCTAATGGGGAAAGGCAAGGGTTAAGAACTCAAACTTTTTGTGAATTATTTTCTTGAAAACAATAATAAAGAAAATTTATATATGATATCCAAAATAATAATGTAGAAATCTTATTTTCTTTAAAAAAATTAAACATTATGACAACGAAAAAGTTTTATTCTATCAAATTTACATTACTAAAAAATAATGCAAGTCTGATAAAAAGTACAACTATTCATTTAAATAGATAAATAAAACCAATGAGGAGGGATAAACCAATCTTGATCATTTTGAGACTGATAATCATCTTCATGACTCTCCTGCTAGTTACCACTAAGATGCTCCCTTTTTGTGATTTCCAATTGCCTCTTTCTCCAGTATCTTTGCTTGATCGAACTCATTTTTACAATATCCTTCTCCATAATTCTATCAACTCATTCTATCCATCTTTCTTCCTCTTTTCACGTACAATTCCCATGCTTACTCAAATTCCACCACCTTTGTCCCTATCTTCTTTCTTCCTTAGTGTCACATCTTCCAAATTTTAGATCGCAATGGCTTCCATGGTAGCATAAAATCGATTATTATCAACCATATGTGGCTTTCCCTTTCTCCAAGCTTCTTTTGGTAGCTTACTTTCCAGAGGCCTTCCAAAGGAACTTACATTGGTTCTGGGATTTGCCTCTTCCTAATCTTCATCCAAATTAATTGGAGATTCAAGTGGTGATGAACTAATTTGAAAAGTTTAATTGACTTACTTCAGGCTCTATGTGAGGTACATTTTTGAAATATTTGCAATGTTTGTATATCTCCAAACAATGAAGAAACAAAAATTGTGAATTCACTCTTACTTTACAATTGACCTTTGCTTGTATCATCTCAACATATATCGAAAAATTAATTAATCAATTAAAAAAATGAATCATGCATAAGCATAATCCATTCATAAACTAATAAACTTAACATTTCACTAAAAATTTCACCTCATCCATCTCATTGGTACCACCACGATTATAATCTGCAACTTTTTTTAAAGCCTTTTTCCATTCTTTGAGCAAAGGTACACAATATTTCCACCTATTTGAAAACCCTTGAACTGCTCGAAGATCCTCCATAGGACCCTTCTAGCGTAGTGGTTTCAAACAAGTACCCAAAATGCATTGGTTGTCTGATCAGCTCCTTCAATTGCATCCAAAGTGACGGTTGCCCAAGTTTTGCACAACAACATGTCTTCATAATTTGACCATTTCTGGTTCGGTGCCATATTTGAGAATAACAAGTTTAAGCAAAATGTAAACAAAAAATATAAGTATGATGAATTTGAGTTAAAATTGGAGAGGATAAAATGTGTGATATATGATAATTAAATGATGAGTATTTATAGGAAAAATACTAAGTTAAAAAAAAATATCCATGGCCCAACACACCAACAGTTAGAAAAAAAAATGAATTAAAATCAGTTTTGCTGCTTTTCTTGGGTCGTTTTTCTTATTGAAAAAAGAAAAGACAAAATAGCTGTTGTAAAAAGATGTGTCATGTGGTACCATTCTATTGGAAGAAACCAAACGATCTGTTGGAAATGAGAGCGTGTAATGACCCGTCCCGAATATCGGGACAGAATATTAATTAATTATGATTTAGAATGACTAATCGGGGATTAGTTGAGTGAAATCGGACGAATTGTGCAAAATGACCGTTTTGCCCCTAGCGTGGGCAAAATGTTGACTTTTAGTTCGGGCGGTCAAATGGACTTTGACCGATGACTGTGACGTAGTTCGGGACGTCACGAGTTCATAGACAGGTGGCACGTTCGATTCCGACATTCGAGGTGAAAGTTATGGCATTCGGAAGTTGAGGGGTATTTTGGTAATTTGGCTAATAGGGGGCCGAATGTTGACTTTTTAACCGGGAGGTCCGATGGACGAGGGCCAAAGACCGTTACGTAGGTCTTGTTGATACGAATCCAACGACAGGCGGCACGTCGAAAACAGAGTTCGGGTGACCAAGTTACCGTTCACGGATGTCTAGGGGCAAAATGGTAATTTGTCGTACGAAGGGCAAAATGGTCTTTTAACTTGATTCTTGCTGGCAGACTGTGACATCTGTCACTTTGTCATCTTCCTTGCCCCAGCTATAACATAGAAACGGGAATCATGGAAAACACAATGATATACACTTTTGACATTTCTCCCTAAATCATGGCTTAACTCCTCATTTTGTCCAATTGTCCAAATTAAACCGTTTTAGCCCAGTGTCTCTCGTCATTGTGCGATTAAGAGTTTAAGGAATTGATCTGAGAGAGAGGAACTCGAGGGATTGAGAGAACTGGGAGAATTTTGGTTCGAAAATTTAGAAAATTTGGGGCACTTTCGAATTCGAGATTGTGAGCTGTGAGGATCGAAATTGAGGATTCAATTCGACTCCTGAGATCAAAACGAACCTTCCTGCAACAAAACCGAAGAGAAACCGTGTCGAATTGGGGAAGAACTGAGCTTCCATGGCAGCTTAAAATCGAGCTTGGGTTCAATGGGTTAGAGGTATGTAATTCTCAAATTGATCTTGTAGAAACATCCCTTACACTCTCACGATGCTAACTGGATGAATTAATTTGAAAATTAGGGGCGAAATCGACAAACCCGAATTGAAAACCCGTCAAGGATCGATCGTGAGTCGTGAGGATTCTGACCATGATTCGAGTAATTGAAATTAGAGAACCTAAATGGAGGTGGATTAGAAGGGATAAATTGAAAGAACGGATCGATTTGAGGTCGAATTGAGTGAGATTCAACCGGGTTCTATCGCGGGTTTTTCAACCCGTTTACCAGACAAACGGGTGAAGAAGGAGCACTGTAGCAATACTGTAGCTGGCGTGTGGCTTTCACGCGCAGCCGCTTGCGGCGGCGCGTGGGGGCGCGTGAGTGAGAATTCCGAGGTACGATCAACATGACTTTTGATCCTCTCATTGTAACGAACATTTTGACGCTGGTTTCGAGGAAATCGGATATTGTTTCGATAATGTTCCGCGTATCCGAAGTTTTGTTTTACGTTAAAAATACGTATTTAAATTCCGGAAAAATTGGGGGAAATTATATGTTGTATTTTGAGATGTTAGTAACCCTCTATAATGATTTTGGGCAAGAGTTGTGATTTCCAGAATTTACAGAAAAACGTGCAGCTCGGAAACGTACCGTTTTGGACGGTGTGTGTGAGTGGACTTTGTTTTCTAACCGTGATGCATGCATATATGATTTAAATGCCTTATTATATGATTTTATATGCTTGGGCATGATTTATGTTTCAATCCGGTAATTTCTCAGTTTTATGATTATTATATTATTATTTCTGGGCGATTTTCGAGAAATTACGAAATTTGGTAAAAATGATGTTTGGACTTGGTTTATGAGTCCGGGATTGAAATTGATTGAAAATAATGTTTGGACTCGGATTATTGAGTCATGGATTGAAAAATGATGTGGTGACTCGGGAATGAGTCAATGGTCAATTTCGTGGATTTACGTGAAAATGGCAACGGAGGTTGCAACGCATGGATTTGCGTGATAATGTTATTTTGGGCATGAGAACCCAAGTGAATAGTAATTTTGACTCGAATTTGGAGTCACTTGTGAAATTGTGAAATTAATGATTTATTGGGATTTTATGATTATTTTAATCAGTCTTTCGGGCACGTTTTATGGGGAACGTGCAAATGATGTTTTGGGCTAGGCCCGGAGTTTAAATGATTTCTAAAATGATATTTTGACTTTGTTGGTGAGTCAATGATGATTTCCGGATTATTTTATTGATTTAAAATGTGATTTTAACGGTTTATGTGTAAAAGGTATTTTGGGCTTTGAGACCCAGTCGGGAATGATCTTGACTTTGTATTCCCGAGATGGTTTTCATTGTGATTATGATATTCCCAGACGGTCGGAGCTTGGGGGGATTACCCAGACGACCGGAGCTTGGGGGATGTGATTGTAGGATAATGAGTTGATCCTATGGTAGTCAGCTTCTCGGATGTGACTGAGCCTGGATGTACCACTCGGATGGGTCTGAGCCTGGGGATGTGTTCGCCCAGAGGTGACTGAGCCCGAGGGGGTTGAGCCCAGAGGTGTCTGTTCCCGAGAGAGTGACTGGATATTGGCCTACGCGTAGTGCAGCACTTGTGAGTAGTGCAGTTTGATTGATTGTGCACTTGTGAGTAGTGCAGATGTGATTTGTGATATTTTGTGCACTTGTGAGTAGTGCGGATTGATTGGATTGATATATTTATTGTGCACTGGTGATTAGTGCTGATTGATGTTGTTTGTGATGACGTACTAGTATTGAGTACGGGTTTTTGGTCTTTGTGGCCAGGCGATTATGTTTTCACATGTTTTGGACTGAGAGCCGGGATTTGATATTTTATAACATGAACTGATTTGATGAACATGAACTTTTATGGACCATGGGAAAACGTGTTTTGATATTATCGGTCCACTGTTCATACTTGAATGATTTCATACTATTACTCATGTTTTACGATATGCATGCAAGTTTGTAAAAACTGGAGGGTAAGAATGTATTTTGGCAAATGTTTTTATAAGAGGTCATTTTTGTCCACTCACACCTTTTCTGTTTTATTGACCCTTCAGGTCGTGGCGCGATGATCGAGGCTATTTGAGAGGTGGAGGTATGAGCGGGCACAGGCGCAAATATCCCTTGTCTGACAGGTGCTGAAGGGTAGTTTTAGACTTTCAGTAGACTTGTCAGACGGGAGCAGGACCGGGCACGGTTAACTTTGTCCTTCGGGGACGGGTCCTGTCAGAGCGGCACTTGGGCTATAAAGAAAACACAGTTGTGGGCTAAGAGCTCAACCTAGGTGGGAAGATAGGCAATTCTCTGGTCCAAATGTTTTGGGTTAGAAGCAAAAAGTGTGAAGGGAAAGAGGTCATTTTGAGCCTTGCCTAATCAAAATTGAGTGGTTAGAACTGCTCTTAACGTCAAGTTGAAAGAAAGAAAATAATTCAACCTTATTTAAAAATATTTGTCATTTGAATTTTTTTAAAAAAAAAATATGATCGTTGAGAAGTTTCTTTTAATAGCAACGTGCATATTACTTTTGACAGCTGCTTTCACAAAAAGTTGAGAAGTGTCTTTAAGTGATTTTTTTTTCACTTCCAATCAATATTCTAATTAATTTCTAAAAATGTGAACATTGGCACTTACTTAATAATTATCATATTTATTCTTTCTCTTAACAAATAGAACCACCATCTCATTTCCAAGCTAATTATTCCACCGGTATCACCATCACAACATCATCCCACACCTTCACAGGCGCCCACACCACCTCCATTGCCTAAACCAAATCTACTGCCACGACCATAACTACCTATCTAACTCTACCTTTATAAAACAAATATCCATTCAACATGCATTTTAATGACCTCAATCCCGTACTATGCATTTTTTTCTAATCCTCAGAATAAAGTAATCTAGTTTACTCTGATACCAAATCGACAAGACCCCTCCCGGAACCACTTTGATAACTGCGCTCAGTCATGCTCCCTTCTAACAACCAACTCCAAGTTTTAGGATTACCCTTGGGATTTGACAACACAATTGGAGAACTTGTCAGATAAGGGATGTACCCCAACCATGTCGGAATTATTATCTCGGTATATGAACTAAATATAATTCGTCATCTTAGGGTCACTGCCCACACCAACCCACTAACCCCGACGATTAGTGGAATCCAATATCTCGGCTCCTTCTAAGCCCTAAACCGAAGTCTTGACTTTTTCTGACTCCCCTTCTGACCTTCTAATCATACAATGAATCCATATCTAATCTCCAGAAACCTCAAAAGATCCATATGTACTTAAACTAGCAACACCAACACTTCAAACATAATAAACTATCCTGAAACAATGTCCACTTTCCTCGAAAATTGTACAAATTGATCCATAATTTCACAAGGATAAACTTCCATGTTGACCGCAGTTTGAAGAGGACCACCACGTGCCAGCGGATGGTCGGGGTCGCAGGAGTACTTGTTGTCAACCTCAAGCTGGGTTGACCCAGATAACTCAAACCGGTAATTTTTCCTTCATTTCTCCATAACTTTTCATGTTTTATACATCAAATTTGATCTACAAGATGTTAGGAATGAGAATTGAATTTTAGAAATGTATAAAACTTACCACGATTTCTCGGAAATCGACTAGACCCTCCGGCCAAGTTTCAAGCTTGTTTCTGGGCACTTTCCTGCATGTTCTTCCTCAAGATTTGGCCTGATTTTTATCGCAAGAACTCAAAGGAGATAATGGTGCCCTTGGTTTGATGTTTTAAAATCCGAAAACCAAAAACCACTTCCATGGGTACACAAGTTTCTCTGGTTTCTCGTATCATAGATCGGGCCCCTTTGTTTCAACCTCCATACACAACTACCCAGCTACCCAAAGCTACCTTAAAGTTCTCATGCTACAAGAACGAACCCCGGAGCAAAGCCCGGAGAGGAAAGTCTATCTTCTTCTTTTTCCTCCTCTTCTTTCCTTTTTTCCTTTCCTTTTTGTTTTTTCTTCTCTATTTCTCTTCCTCTCCCTTTTCTTTTCTTTCGAACACATTCAAATAGGCAGAAGAGGAAGAGTAGGCGGTGAAGTCCACCTTAATTATTCTTCTGGTGACACTTGTCTCTCAGACAATTGGTTGAGTCAAGAGTTGGTGACTCATCATTCGACCAAATACCAAATGCCTCTGGTTCCGAGTTAGCAAAATATCCTTGGACTCTAGACCCATAACTTGTTCTTACGGTCTCCGTTTTCCATGTGGCATTTGTCTATGAACTCGTGAGTTTGAGACTATCGCAACAGTCCAATCCAAACTGTCGAGAAGTTTCCAAAACTCAAATTGACTTTTTGGACCTTTTAAAATTAAGGGTAAATACATGCATTTCCATTTTAATTTATGAAATCGCCCTAATTTTTGGGACGGGTCGTTATATGCACTACCACATATACCGCTTCGGCTCTACTTTCATCACCCTAACCGCCATTAGGCCCTAAATTCCTTCCTTTATTTCAACCTCCAATACCAAAATAGCCACCACCTCCACCTCCACCTCCACTTATGTTAGTACCATCTCTACCTCTTCCATACACTTTCGATATCATTTTTATTTTATTTATTATTCATTTCTGCAGACTATTTTATATTAAAATTTACCAAACACTTTTAAATTGCTTTCACACTCTTACCACTTTTAAAAATAAATTTTGACAAATGTTTAATAGCTTTATTTTGTAGTTACTCATTTTGAAAGCACAATAAAAGTAACTTTATTTTTACACACAGAACTATACCAAATTAGCCCTTAAACAGTCTAATTTTTTATTTATTGTTATTGTGAACTTAAATTAAAATATTTTTCTCCATAATTAAAATAAAATATCACTGAGTATGGAGAACTTCATTCAAAGATTAAAATCCAATAGCCCATTATAATTGTGAGAATTTAATCAAGTAAATTAAAAATATACATCCTATAAGAAGGATCGACTTTGTAAAAAGCATTTGAAAGCCGCTCTCTTTAAAAAAATATTCCCCAAAAAACTTCTTCGACTGACCTTTTTGGAGTCCATGGGTTTTCCCTCCCACTGGTATCTATAAAGAAAATAGTGAATAAATTAAATAGTCCAACTAGTCACGAGGTCGAGTTTAGAAGTTTGTTAATTTTCAAACTTCCATTTCCCATTTTATTGTCATGATATCGTTTATGATTGTTGGTTTCGGCGTCCCAATAGATCAACTTGCCGGTGAAGCTCCTGTCTACATGCAAGAGCCTCATAGGGTTTTTGTTCGTGATGGGGCCTAGTGGATTTTGATCGAAGCATATGTGATATGGAGGTGGATATATATTCTTCGTTGTCTTCGGAATTTAGTAATAGGCAGCGACAAAGGTGGAAATGACTCATTTGTGCATTTTATTGGGTTATTTGTTTTTTTTTCTTCTTAGGTGTGCTTTGTGCAAATTATTCTAACTACTCTTATATCGAGATGTCGATCTGAGTTAGATTTTTCATTTTGTTGATTGCAAAGATTAGTTGTTTGGATAATAATGACTTTAATGATACTAAGCGGATTCAACTTATATTATTTTTGCGATATTCCCTATAAATCATTTTAACATAAATAAACCTAATCACTAAAGGTATGTACTCATATTTGTTCTTAAATTATTGTAGTCTAACGTTTCTTTGCTTTATATTATTTTTTATCAATAAAATTTTATTATCTTCGGGAAGGGGAAAAAAAAACATACCCATCCTACAAATAACTTAGAATTAAAGATCAAAATCGGATAGCCCCATTATAGTTTGCACATACAATCATGAATCATTCTGTAGGTCAAACAGGCACTCAAACAGAAAGTGATTGACAAACCTACCTCTTGATACAGTTCCTGAATGTTTGTCCCATTAACCAAAGCACACTAATGAAAACCGCAACTAAAGGATAAGCCTCACTTAAGATGATGATCTTCTGATCATTACCTAGCTTATAGTTTATAGTTTATAGGTATTATAGCTAGAATTATTGCCATTGATCGTCAATTGTGGTAAGATAAAAGAGTATACTGTCTTCCATCCACTTACACCGACTTTATCCCTGAGATGATCAAATCATCGTTGATTTTATTCATGTAAAATATACTATTCAGATGTTGAATCCATAAGAAGAATGTTAATCAGATCGCATAATTCCACTGAAAATCTTTGCATACACTTTGAATTTCCTCGTTGCTTTCATGGTTTATTGTCGAATTTTTAGTAAATATGATAATTGAAATTATTGATTTCTTAAAGCATTGTGTTAGGTCATTTTTAAAACAAAGCAACAAATTATGATAGGATCTGCTCCAAAAATAATTTGATAACTGTGTCTGGCCCGGTTTCCATAAGACAAATAAATCGAAGTTTTGAAAATATCCTTAACACTTGTTAGACAAGGGATAATGATACTCATTTCCCGCTCATGCCTCCACCCCTCGATAATTCCTAATATTCGGGAAACAACCTAGAGGGTCATCAAAACATTAAAGATGTGAGTAAAAAAAAAACTAATTTAAAAAACATAAACATTTACCTTCCAATTATAAAACATGCATGCATAACATGAAATATAATCAACAGGATTTCAAATCAAACAAATCATATATCGTGGGATCTACAAATCATAAAAAAACTTCAAAAGCCTCTGAACCACATTTCCTTGAAATCTCAGTTTCCTCATCATGTGAAAAATACCCCTAACTTTAGCTGCTTGGGAACTCATCACATCAACTGTGAAAACCGTTCATGGATTAAATCCAATATCTTCATTTCAAAACAAATCCTTGACTCAAATTCCAAGTAAAAAACATTTCTGAATCGACCTAAGCACAAAACACAACTTCCACAATACCGTAAAATCCGTGTCCAGGAATCAGTCAATACATCCGGAAAATTATCAAATAAACATTTCAAATCATTATTTAAATCTTTATTCAAATCATTGCAACTCAATCATGCAATAAAATATTCAAAATATTTACCTATGCATGCATCACAGTTTATAAAGTCATTGTCCACTCATAGACTGTCCAAGCGGCTCAATTCCGAGATGTGCACTCCTCCGAAGTCCTGGGAGCTATCTAGCCTTGGAATTTCGGCCAATGTTCAAGCTCCATTCTAACAGCTTCCCCGAGCTTAACAACTCCAAATTTGGACTGGCTTAGCTCGTATGGATCCTAAAGTCCTCTAGCATCCTTAATTCAAGGCTTTCGATATCAAAATTTGAAAATAATTTCTATGGGCTACAGGTTGTGTATCGAGTTTCCAGTTCTGGGAGTTTCCAAGTTCTTCTTTCTCTTCTTTCTCTTCCTATTTCTTTTTGTTCTTCTTCTTCTTCTATCTCTTTCTTTGTTTTGTTTTTTTCTTGCTCTGGTTTCCTTTCTTTCTATTCTATTTAGTTTCCTCTATATTCCATTTTTTTGCTCATGGGTTGCAACAACACCCCACACTCATATCAACAACACAACACACACATATAACACACATGGGGCATGAAAGGTGCCACTAATAGCAACCAGATGGTGACACATGTCACCATATCACACGGCTAGCAAACCCCTTTTTACTAAAAAAATTACCACAATATCCTTAGTTATTTGAGAATCGTTACAATCTCACTTGGACTCCGATTTTGACATGTTGCCTGCCTAAAAACTCAGAACTTTGAGACTTACATAGTGGTCCTCACGAATAGTCCAAAAAATACTCTGAGTACAAAGTCAACGTTTAACCTTATAAATAAATAAGGGTAAAGTCGTCAATGTACGTTCAAAACATTCGAAATTACATTTCTCAAATTTTTGAGTCGTTACAAACTACCCCGTTAGGGAATTTCGTCCCCAAAATTCAAATGTATCCTTACAACAACTGAGGGTATCAAGCTTGTAACGACACTAATAAACTGTGACAACTCGTCCCAAATTAACGAGATTAATTAAGAATTAATGACGGATTAGCGAGACTAATCAGGGATTAGACGAGGATTATCGGAAGAGCAGGGCGGAATGATGATTTTGCCCCTAGAATGGGCGAATCGTTGACTTTTCGTTCAGACAGTCAAATGGATTTTGGCCGATGACTGTGACCTAGTTCGGGACGTCACGAGTTCATAAATAGGTGGCACGCTCGATTCCGAAATTCGTGGAAGAGGTTATGACGATCGGAAGTTCGAGGGCATTTTGGTATTTTGGTCGAATAGGAGCCAATAGTTGACTTTTGACCCTGGAGGTTAGATGGTCGAGGGCCGAGGACCGTTACGTAGATCGAGACAATACGAATCCGTAGACAGGCGGCACGTCAAATTCGAACGTTCGACGAGAAAGATATGGTTCACGGAAGTACGAAAGAACTATTGCACGAATTACGAGACGGCTTGAGTTTTGTCCTAAGTGGGGCCCAGATATTTGTCAATGGCCCAATGGATGAGTGACAAGTGTCACCCATCCATTGCCCAGCCCAAATAATTCATGCATCTCACCTTCCTTTCTCATCGATCATTTTTCTCATCTCCAACCCAAAACCGATCAAACTTATCACCCCAAATCCAAACAGTTCAACCCTATGATCATCTGTGAGACCCAAGAGAGTGAGAGTAGGACTGAAGAAAGTGGTGGCCGGCCAGGAACAATGCCGTCGTGGACGGCGGCCATGAAACCCGAGAAGGTAACTCGGTTTGCCCAATTTTCCATTTTATTTCGATTCTTGCATTATGGTTGATGTTGGGTGCATAGGAGATGATTATTAGGTTTCTAGGAGGATTTTAAGATGACTTGGAGGGTGGTTCATGGTTGAGGAGGCCCTGAGGGTTTCCGGGAAAACAGAGGTTGTATGGCCCTATGTTCATGGATAGGTTTTGGACGTTTTTCTTAAGGTTTCTTGATGTAAAATGGTAGGAAATAAGAAGTTAGGAAGAATGGAATCGAAAAGGGAAGAAACGGACCGAAAATGGGGGGTTTAGAGGGCCGGAACGGTCACGCCGGTCCAGCTGGACCGGACTGCACAGGTGAACCAGCTGGACTCGGTTCAGCCGCTGGAGAAGATGACTGCACAGTGGGCGAGTGAGGCCCACGCGCAGTGCATACTTGGGGCGCGTGAGGGTGCGTGCTCACTCCTTTGGGGAAAGTTCCAACATGTGAAATCATCTATTCGATGTAACGAACATTTTGGGACTAGTTTCGTGTCAATCGGATATCGTTTCGATATAGTTCGGGATGTCCGAAGGTTTAGGTTCGCATTTAAAAATTGTTAGAAATTCCAAAAAATTACGGGGCTTTAGAGAAGGGTTATATAAGTAGTTAGTAACCCTATAAATTAATTTGGACAGGTTCAGGAATCCCGGAGGAGACGATTTGCCCTGGAGACGCTTATGGCACGCGTATCGAGGCGCGGCTTCGGACGGTCTGTGAGTGGACTTGTTTTATGAATTCGATGCATGCATAAATGTTTTATAATTGTTTTAGAATATATTTTGTGATGCCATGAGTGTATTGGTTTGTGGTAGCCTAGGATCTACGTATTTGCACGTATTTCGAGATTTCTGGTTTTATACGATGCTTATATGTACTAGGTTCTCGATGAGGGTTTCATAAATTGGTTTTGGATTTGGAAATATGAAATCGGGCACGAGACCCATTTGATTTACAAACTCTCGGACTTGGAGTCCATTTGATTTGACGAGTAATCGGACCGAGGGTCTATTTGAGTTATATGATCGGACCGAGAGTCCCGTTGGTTTACAAGTTTGGGCTTGAGGCCCAGTTGGCTGTAATATCGGGCTTGAGGTCCATTTGACTGTAGTATCGGGCTTGAAGCCCTGTTGGTTGTGAAATCGGGCTTGAGGCCCTATTGATTTGTGGTTTCGGGTTTTGGGCCTAATTAGCTATGGTATCGGGCTTGAGGCCCTGTTGATTGTGAAATCGGGCTTGAGTCCCAGTTCAGTTTGTGAAATGAGAATTCGGGCATGAGACCCTATTGAACTGAGGATTTAGGCCGAGGCCTATGAAACTGATTTGAATCGGATTCGAGGAATCCTGTTGAGATGAATCGAGTATGAGACCCAGTTGAGAAATGTATTTTGAGAAAGAAAGTGTTTTGGAAATGTATGAACCCTCCATATGATTATATGGTCTTCTCCAGACGTCGACCTGAAGAGTCACGATCCACAGACCATAATCGGTATCCCCATAGGGATCCCGTTCCAAGAGTGGGGGTTACGATTTATGTCGTGGTCCCGGACCAGATTCCGGAGAGATGTGTGGACTAGATCCAGAGAGAGAGCTCGGACTAGATCCAGAGATTGAGCCTCCCAGATGGAGAATTCCTGGGAGAAGACTCGGAGTGAGACCCCGAGTAGTGTGCACACTAGTATAGAGATGATATCGTGACATTTATCGGGGATGTGTTCCCTAGGGGCTGTGTGCCCCGAGTTGACATCTTCTCGGAAATGCCGCGGATGGGTTATACGTATGTTGATACGTATTCGATGTTTTAGAAAGTGATTTGGGGCGGAGACCCCGTATTGTATGTTTTGGTATTTCACTGAGAATGGATTTGGGCTGAGTCCCTATTGATTTGATTTTCGTATTCCATGTTTTAAGATTGTGGTCTCGGGTCGAGGACCCAAATGGATTTATGGCTTATGACGGTTTATGGGAACCGGCATGAACTCTTGAAAGGTTTTTATGGGTCATGACGGTTTATGGGAACCGGGCATGAACCCTTGAAAGGTTTGAGAATGTTTTCAAATGGTTTTATAAACGTTTTGGTAAACGATTTTTGAATGCATGCATATGCTTTTAGTGAAGGGCATAAATGTCTTTATGTGAAAATGTTTTTATTAAAATGATTATTTTTGTCCACTCACAACTTTTGATGTTTTAATGTCCTTCAGGTTGATCTAGGATTCGGGCTGTAGTAGAGACGAGACATCACACTCCTCCTCCTACGATCCTGGCGTGCTCTGAAAGCCCCGGTGAGGGCTAGAGTTGGAATTTTCCCTGGTCTGACACTTCGTGTCAGACGGGATTAGGTGCGTCCCACGTTAATCCCAGGGGATTTGGGACGGGTCCTGACATAAACAACATATAATACATTCCACAAACTCCAGAAAATTCCAAGAGCAACATGATTAACCGTTACCACCCTCTAGTGTATTTTGTCCCTTATGCTGGGTGAGAGCAAATACCCAAGTTTGTGGACCTGAAAACCGACCACACCCTCGATGTCCACCTCCGGCTCTACTAGTCCCACTGGTAGGAGTTTGACTTTCTCTTATTGTACTAGAAGACGATTCTACTCTTTTACTCTGATTTTCTACAACATGGTTGGTCGTACTACTACTTGGTCGATACGAGCATTCTCTTTTAAAATGACCAGGCTTCCCAAAAAAGTAACAACCGGCTATGCTAAGTCGCCCACGTCTACCACCTTGCTCTCCACGCGAAGGAACAGAAGCTCTACTAGGCTGAGCCGATGTATGGGATCTTGAAATAAAATCTCAAGTACCTTCCCATCTAATCCCCACTATCTCTCGAACCTGATTGGGGTCCACAAGAAAATCCAGAGCTAAAACTACCTCTCTTTGGTGTTCCCTGACTCTTAGGTTCAAAATATTAACGCTCTTGGCATTGTCCAGGGCTCATGGACTGCTCTCGCAAAGGTAAACTCGCCTTCACTCGAATAGCAGCATCTGATAAATCCTAGTGGGTGGAGTACAATCCTACCATCACCGTGGCCTTGATCTCATCCTGTAGCCCAAGTTTAAAACGTTGACACTTATATGCCTTAGTTGCCATAAACACCGTGGTGAAACGGAACAAGTTCAGAAATTTCTGCTCATATTCAACCACTGTTATATCTCCATGTTGCAACCGTAGAAAACTCAATCTATCTAGCATCACTGTAGAAACGAAGATATAACTGATCCAAAAACCGCTCTAAAAATTTCTCCCAAGTCAACGTGCGGGTATCCATTATTGTATCTACAGTCCATGCCACAATCGGTATGCATAACCACCCAATAGGAATGTGGCTAACAGCACCATATTCTCCGGTGGGAATCGCATGACCTCAAATATTCACTCCATTCGAATAATCCACTCGTTGGCCTCGTCTGGGCCCATGTCACCCGTAAAAACAGTAGCTCCCAACTATTGAGCTTTTTCGATATAAGGTGTTGTCTATTAATATATTTTTTAATTAATGAACAAAATAATAATATATAGTGATAATCATAGTAGTTGTTATACTAATAATCGTAATAGTAATAGTAGTAGTAGTAATAGTAGCAACAAAGAAAAATATAAAATATAATGGAAAAATAGTCAAAACATTATTAATGAATAATGAGTTTTTTTAACTTAACTTTAGTGTGTGTGTGTGTAATGGTTTTTACCAAAAACCATAAGCAGCAACAAGGACCATAAGCAGCAACAAGGTACGCACCATAAGCAGCAACAAGGTACGCCGCCTTGTTGACCTGGCGATGAGTATAGCTAAATTGCACTCAATTCATCTGTTTAAAAATTGCAGAGATATAAAAAACAATACAAGATAAATCAACCACTTCAGACTGCTTACCCAACAAAACATTGATTAAAACCTGGGCGTTAGTTTCTACCTCCACACAAGAATGCGAAGCCATTAGGCAATAAGATAGAGCACCCCAGACCACTTCAGCCTCAGCAATCTAACTCGTGGCGAAAGAAAGACTTTCTTGACCTCCAGTAGAGACCAAGAACCCACAGTAGCCTCTGAGATCCCATCCCACACCACCATGCCCATCAAGCAGGCTCCATGTATTGACTAAGCCTGTAAATTATAACAAATTGTTTAAGAAATTAATAGTTCCATGTATCGTATTTGATATGTGACATTTGGTAATTAATCATAAAGAGAATGATGGTACGTATTATTAGTCATATACTTGCCATAACTTTGCTTCATTAATAGTGAATTATTATCCAAACAGTTTTTAATCCATCTTAATTATGGTTTATTACTTAAAATGAACCCAAAACAAACCACTTAGTCTCAAAATAAACTTAAAATTGCAATCTCCCTCATTATGTTCCCCTAACAGTTACATAACCAAATCTATTGCACCCATTTCGTTAATAAAAGTCAATACTAACTAATTGCTGTTAAATATGCTTATGTGGCAGTTAGGTAGCAAAATTAATATAGATATTTAAGTTATTTTATACTAATTATTATTAAAAAAACTAAAATTAATTTGAATAAAAAGCTAAAAAAAATAGACATCTAACCAAAAAGAAATTTGACAAAAAATAAACCTAACTTAAATGAAAAAGAAAACTTGTGCCCTAAAACAATAGCCATTCAAGAACGACAAGTCGACCGAGGAAGAAAAGAGCGTCACCATCTTGGAAGACAACGCCACTGCGCCACTAGGTCACCCGCAATGGGATGCTATATTTGGGGTTGTATTCGTGGAGCACGTAGCACCAAATGTTTCCTCAAAAATAATATTCTTTGCTAAATTGCATATTGCTAATAGTGGGGATTTATATTTATTAGGATTGGATATGTGCTACATTTTTAATTCGTATGATATCTTAAATATGTATTAAAATAAATTTTTTTCATTAAAATTTTTAATTTAAGGTTGATTTATGTAATCTTTAAATTTTTTTTCCCAAATATTTTAACCTAAAAAATCAAAATCCTAAAAAGTTAAGATTTCATCATATATAGACTGTTATATCAGATCTTCTCATTTCATTCTTATCCATTAGATCATATTTTTTTTTATCACAATGTCATCTTTTAGATCATATTTTTTTTTATCATAATCTCATATGTTCATATTCCCTTATATAACTCTAACATTGAGAGATTTCATCTCCCACCAACCATTAGATCATAAAGAAAATATGTGTGTATTGTAAAATTTAGAGTAATAATTATACGAAAAAAATTGAAATTTGATATAATATATATGACTGTTGGATGCAATGGTAGAAATGAAAATGGTCAAAATCATTGTTTAATATTTAAAGTGAGTCCCACATAATTTGATATCGACATTTAAAAAGAAAAATTCAAGTGAGTCTCATATAATTTTTAATCAAATTTTAAGACATTGATGAGCCATGATGGGGCTGGAATAGTTATATTTGAGATCGGATTTTGAAAGCCTCTAAAAAGTCCCATCAGAGGTTTAGGCGAATCTAACCCCAAATTTTACCTATTGAATATATATTTTTTCCTTAAGGCTATATTATGAAAAACATATGGAGAATCTGGTCCCACATTGTAGGTGGCCTAACGGGTAGAAGATCTCCGCAAGACATCTGACAACGATGTCTTCTTGATCGAGGAGAAAGCCAAGTTGCAATTCCAGACCGTCAAGGTCGGTGTAACGTTTGGGCATTATCGAGCCACGGTATCAGCCACATCTTGTTAGTAGGTCGCTTTTAGATCCTCGCTGCAGAGAGTACTGCTTGTCGTGATATGAGTTGACGTGCGACAGTCTTGTTGTAGGACTAGCACCGAGAAAAGAGGTGGTGAGATGAGGAAGTTGTTGCATTGGCTTGGTTCTTCATTTTTTTCTAAATCTTTTCATTTCTTGGTTTTGATCATGATTTTGTCAGGAAACTTTAGCGTAGTGGTGAGTATGTGAGGAAGTTGTATGGGACACTGGAGGAAGAACTGAAGCTCTAGGTTGTTAACAGTGTAATGCACCATAACCCAATGGAGCTGCAATGCAGCTGATAGTTAACCTATTGCATGTGTAGGAGTATTGAGCTATGGTGGACAGCTCACAAAATCATTTAGATCATTTATAGTTGATTAATACCATTATTTGTTAGTTGAGATTTCTTAGCATCCAAGCTTCGCTTGTGTATTATGTTTCTAGTATATGGTCTTGTAAGAATGTAATAGCTAAGTAAGATTGTGGTGTAATCATCAAGTAAATTAATCAATCAAAGAGATCAGACTACTGAGTTCTCTTCTTCTTCCTTGTTCTTCAACTCTCTTATTTTCCATTTTCTCTCTTTTCCTCAAACTCTTCGAGTATGGTTACCAAACATGGTATCAGAGCCGTGTTCATGATTTTGGCTAACCACTATACATGATCGATTCTGGAGCTTCCGCTAAGATCAATAGATTAGTTCCTCTTCTAATCCTCATCTTCTTTATGCCTATTTCTCAATAATTGTGTTTCTCTTGTGATTTTTAAACAACTTTCTTGAATCTCTCTGTCAAAGTGTGCACACTACGTGCTTGTATCTTTGTCCCTCTCAAATTTCTACCAAATTCTACCTCTTGAGCTTGCAAAATTATGGTTACTGCTTCCTAACTTCAAATTTTGCAATCATTGTAAAGACCCGTTCCGTAATCCGGGATTAGATTAGTGGTTCATGACAGACTAGTGAAGTTAAACGGTGATTAGTTGGCTGCGTTCGGACGGACGGTGCGAAATGACGATTTTGCCCCTAGAATGGGCAAAAATGTTGACTTTTAGTTTGGACGGTCAAATGGACTTTGACCGATGACCGTGACATAGTTTGGGACGTCACGAGTTCATAGACAGGTGGCACGTCCGATTCCGACAACCGAGGGGGAAGTTATGACGTTCGGAAGTTTGAGGGTATTTTGGTATTTTCGTTAAAAAGGGCAATTGGTTGACTTTTCATTTGACATGGAATTTTCACAAACTTCGAGGACCGTTAGGTAGGTCTTGATCCCCTGAGTACAATGACAGGCGGCATGCGTTAATTGGAGGTCGAACGACAAAGTTACGGGCCTAGGAACTTGAGGGGCAAAATGGTAATTATGAAGGAAAGGGTAATTTAGTCTTTTCCTGCATTGGGATTAGTGCCCAGTGATCAGGGGACACTTGGCTGCATCTGAGGTGTGTGCCCACCAGGATTTGGACACCTGGCAGGGTCTGGATGTCTGTAGAACTTTTCTCCATCGTCTTACAATTGGCTCTCAATTGTTTAAATGGTTTTGCCCGGCTATGAGAAAACAGAGAAAAAACAGGGGAGACTGTGAGCCCCTTTCCCTTTAATTCATTCGATCTTTATCAATTGGTCATGGGGTATGACTGAGAGTGAGAAAGGATAGTGAACTGATGAAGTTGATGGTCACGGCGGCGCCTACGACGGCGCTGCGAGGAAGAAAACCGAGAAGCCCTGAAGTCTGGGAAGAGAAATGGTAAATCTTGTTTCTTAACGGATTGATTGATTATGATGGATGAGAGAGGCTACTTGAGGTCTGGAGAATTAAATAGGCTCATTTTTTAAGCTTGGGACGGACGGTAAGTGCACCTTCCATGGCAATTGTTTTTGAAGTTCAAACATGATAAACTTGGTTATGATGACTGATAAGTGGAACGGTTATTTGGTTGAGGTTTTGGACATCACAAGGAGGTTTATGGATGAGGAAATTGGGGACTGGGATGACTGGAACCATAGAAACAGAGAAGAGACTCTTTGGAGGATTTTACTCGATCGAGAAGGTATGGTCTCATGCCTAGATTAAGGTTTTGACACCGTAGATTGATAGGAGACACTTAGAGGAAGCTTTAGGGTTAAACAGAATTGAAAACGGATAAAAAAATGGACGATTTAGAAGCATGAACCGCCCACGCCGGTTCAATCAGACCGGCCTGAACCGAATTGGTCTAGACCCGGTTCGGCGAAAGGTTGAAGATGATTGCCTAGCGCGTGGCTCCCACGCGCAGCCACTACAGACGGCGCATGAGGGCGTGTGACACGGCCTTTGAGGATGGTTCCAACACAACTTGTAAAGTATTCGATGTAACGAACATTTTGGTATTAGTTTCGAGTCGATCGGACATCGTCTCGATATATTTCGGGATGTCCGAAGGTTTTAGGCCTCGGTGAAAAATAGTTAAAATACGGGAAAATTATGGGGCTTTAGTATGAGTATTGTGAAGTAGTTAGTGACCTTAGTATGGGATTTGGACAGGTTTGGGAAAGCCGAGGATAGCGGAATGGCCGGGAACGGCGTAAGTGTGCGCGTATCGAGGCGACGACGCTATGGTCTGTGAGTGGACTTTGCTTTCTAACTCTTGATGCATGCATATATGTTTTAATATGTTTTCATACATTATTCTATGATTTGATTTATGGTCTTGATGGTTTATGAATTTTCACGTTTATTGAGGTATTTTACGGAATTTCACGTTTTACAAGATTTTGAATTATGTTGTGATTTGATCATGATTTTAATGATTTGATTTCGAGATTTGAAATATAATTTGATTTCAATGATTTGAAAAAAGATTTCGGAAAAGTGATTTTAGGCTTGGAGCCATGTTCATGTGATTGAGATTTCAGTTTTGAAACTGGATTTTGGAAATGAGAATTCGGATTTGGTTTTCGAGATTTGGAAAGGAAGTCTGGATTTGGGTTCGAGACGATGGTTCCGGATGCCGGCTTACGGAATCATCGTTGCGAATTCGACTGTGGATTTTCTGTGATTTTCACTAATTGAATGCAAAATGGTTTTGGGTTTAAAGACCCAGAAAAAGAGAAAAACCCGCTGGATCTGGTTTTGAGTTTAAAGACTCGGATTGATTGACGGGGGGAGGGCCCTGGATTTATATGTTTTGAGTTTAAAGACTCGGTTATGATACCCCCCCCCCCCCCCCCCCCCCGCGAGGCCTGTGATTGTGTTTTGAGTTTAAAGACTCATTGATATCCCGGGAAGGCCTGGTTATTTGCGCATGGTTTTGAGTTTAAAGACTCGGGCGCACTTGAGATCCAGTAAACTTGTATGCTTGATGTTTTTCACTGGTTTTCCGATGTTTGGACAACATCCCGGTTAATTTGGATTTGATGAGTTTTGGGGCTGAGTTCCCGTACTTTGAGATTGATTTGTGATTTGAGGTTGAGGCCTGAATTTGAATGACGAATGTGATTCGGGTTTTCGATAATGGTTTTTGTTGATGGTTTTGATATGAATGCTTTCATAATATCTATTGATATGCATGCATTAGTTTTTAAATGGAGGGTATAAATGTACTTGTTTTATTGAACAGTTTTTGAATTATATTTTATTTTTGTCCACTCACAATCTTTTCGTGTTTTCGATACCCTCCAGGTTGTTGCAGTGCGGGCTGTTGGGTGAGAGAGAGACGGAGACATCACAACCAAAATCCACAGTAGTTCGGCGCTCCCTGGGAAGTCCGGATACTTTTAGGATGGTTGGATCGAGAATCCCTTGTCCGACTTACGTGTAACATGGAGGTTGGACGTCAGTTTAGCCTTCGTGTCATGTGTAAGTTAGATGGGAGCAGGATTTAGCCCTTAATTCTGGGGGATTAGGGGTGGGTCATGACAATCATCAATTGCCTATCTCATTCCAACGATTGGAAATGCTGTCACAATGAAATTTAATGATCGCAACTTCATCACATGGAATTTCCAAATGGAGATGATGCACAATGTCAATAACATCATGAGCTTTGTTAATGGTACTCAAAGTTGTCCAAATCGTGTGTCATCTGAATTTGCTACACAAAGTTTTTCTCTTCCTTCTGATGAGTACCTGATCTAGAAAATGCATGATCAAGCACTAATGCAGCTCATTACATCAACATTGTCTCCTGCAGCCATTTCTTGCATTATTGGGTGCAAGAGTGCTCAAGAAATGTGGCTCGGTCTTAAAGACAGATTTGCTTCCACAACAATGGCTTCCATTTTTTAGATGAAAACTGATTTGCAAAACATCACGAAGGGATCAAAAAATATGACCCAATATCTGCAGAGAATCAAAGATTCAAGGGATCTTCTTGAATCTTATAATGTGTTTTTTGGTGATTATGACATTGTGATACTTGCTCTGAGAGGTTCACTTGCAGAGTTCAACACTTTCATGTGTGTTATTCGTGGTAGAGAAAATTCAATAAGCCTCATGGACTTTAGATCCCAACTTCTTGCTAAAGAATAGATCATTGGTAATCTATTGAGCACAATTTTCTCTCAGCCTTAACTGCTACCAAGAATTCAAGTCCTGGCCCTATACAGGTTGTGTCTGATATTGGTCCCTCAAATTCCTTCACTGTCAATTCTGGTACTTCACAATCATCTCAAACCTTCTTTCAACTTGAACAAAGCACACCAGTATCTGCCAATCAAGGTCAGTATCAACAAAATTCTGATAACTTTCAGCAGTATGGATTCAATGGAGGATATCATCAAAAGAAAAACAACTATAACAATAATTACAAAGGTAATGGTTACAAAGGGAAGAACAAAGGAAAATGGAATCCCATTTACAATAATAATGGATCCAGGCCTTGGAATAACAACAACAATATCAACAACAGTTATGGTATTCTTGGAGCACCAAATCAACAATAGGTCTTTCCTTCTCCTATTTGTCAAATATGTGGAAGGAAATTTCGTATAGATGTAGATGGCTATCACATGCATCAAATTGATCCGACTTAGAATGGAAAAGGCGAGCTATGTCAAATTTTCTGGAAATTTGGTCATTCGGCCCTCAACTGCTATCACATGGGGAACTACTCCTTCTAGGGTTCATCACCACCACAAAATCTCACTGCCATGAATGCTCAAGGTCCCTTCTCTTCTCAGCAACATGAATACTAGATTATTGACGCTGGATCTACAGCACACATGACATCTGAAATGTCACAGATTCAAAGGCCTTGTCCATCTGCCCCTACTGATGTCATCACTACTGCTGGAGGCACAGGTTTGAAAGTGGCACATATTGGACAATATACACTTGTTACCATTCAACCTTCACCTCACTGCTTTTATTTACCTGAAGTTCTTCAAGTCCCTCATATATCTGCAAATTTTCTCTTTGTTAACAAATTATGTAAAGACAATCACTGTCGTTTTGTTTGTGATGATTCAACTTTTCTTATACAGGATAGAATCACAGGGCCAACACTCTTCCAAGGACTGAGTAGAAATGGCATATATCCTCTTCCATTTCATTTTCCTTCCACAGTTGAACCAAATCCTCAGGTTGCTTTTCTTGGAAAAGCAATACAAATCCAGCTATGGCACAAAAGGTTAGGCCATCCTTTAAACCAGATTGTAACCTGTGTTTTGAATAAAGCAAAAATTCTACATTCTAAAGACTCCTCAAAATATATGTGAATCCTACCTTGAAGGGAAGTTGTCTAGACAATCTTTTTCAAGTTCTAGCTCTAAGTCTTCTGTTCCTTTTGATGTTGTACACTTTGATGCATAGGGTCCTTCTCCTGCTACCTCCTTTGAAGGTTTCAAATACTATGTTAACCTTGTTGATGAATGTACATGTTTTACTTGGATTTTTTCAATAAAAAATAAATCTGAAATTCACTTTATATTTGTTCATTTCTATTCTTGTGTCTCCAATCAATTCTTTGTATCATTTAAAACTCTTCAAAGTGATAGAGGAGGGGAATACATTAGTCAGACCCTTCAAAATTTTCTATCTAGTAAAAGAATAATACATCACAGATCATGTCCTTATACACCAGAACAAAATGGACTTGCAAAAAGGAAATATAGACATATACTTGAAACAACTATTACCTTACTTCAAACTTCAAATCTTCCCTACTAAATTCTGGTTTCATGCCTCTGCAACAGAAACCTATCTCATTAAAAAAATGTCATGTCCCATACTTGATAAGAAATCACCCTTTGAATGTTTATTCAGTACATTGCCTCTCATAACTCATTTAAAAGTTTTTGTCTGTTCTTGCTTTCCTCTACTTCGTCCATACAACAATACCAAATTACAACGTAAAAAAAATGCATCTTTATTGGATATGCTGAAAAATATAAAGGATACATATGTCATGATCCTGTGTCGAAAAGAACTTTAGTTTCTAGGTATGTTTTATTTGATGCACATTAGTTTCGTTACTCTAGTCTCAATCCTTCATCCCAAACGATCACTTCTGAGAATTCTGATCTCATACCACCTTCTATACATTGTTCTGTCTTTCATTCCTCGTTTCAAATTCATCATCCGCATACTCAGTCCATTCAGGCTCATGTGACTTCTGCTCCTAGTGAAGAAAATGAGGTAAACTTTTCTTCTATTTCACATGTACCTTCACATAGTTTAACACAAAATCAAGCAGATCCCTCAGATACTCAGGAATCTACAGAACCTAATTCCTCCTATATGCATCCTAACAACAGCACAGACAATGACTTTCAGCCTCAACTTTTGGAGGTTGTATTACCAATCACAGGTGCCAATATGCATCTAATGCAAACAAGGTCCAAAAGTGGGATTGTTAAGCCTAAGGCTCTTCTGTCTGCCTATACTTCCTCTCTTGAAAGTGATCTCACTCAAGTTGAGCCTACCACTTTTAAAACAGCCTCTACTAGTTCAATCTGGCAACAAGTAATGCAGAAAAAGATGAATGCTCTTTATAGCCAAGACACTTGGACCCTCGCTCCTCTTCCTTCCTCAAAAAATTTGGTTGGATGCAAGTGGGTATATATAATCAAGAATAATTTTGACGGCACTGTTGCAAGACACAAAGTAAGATTAATTGCTGAGGGCTTCAGTCAGGAGGAAGGACTTGATTACAGTGTAACATTCAGTCCAGTAGTTAAAACTACTACTGTCAGATTGGTACTTTCTTTAGCTACTCATTTTTCAGTGGAATCTTAGACAAATGAATGTTAAGAATGTCTTTTTACATGGTGAGCTTAAGAAGGAAGTTTATATGTCTCAAACCACTTGAGACATAGGCCTGAAATAGGCCTCTCGAGCATGGAATGAAAAATTCACAAGTTTCCTACCTGAGTTAAGATTTCAAACCACTTGGGCAAATTCTTCTCTTTTTGTCAATCAAACTTCTTCTGCTCTGATTGTTCTACTGTTATATGTAGTTGATATCATAATTATAGGAAGCAATGATGATGCAATCTCAGGAGTTGTCTCAGCCTTGGCTGCTGCCTTTGATATGAAGGATCTTGGCAAGTTGCATTACTTTCTAGGACTCCAAATTGAATACACTTCAACTGGTCTCTTTATTTCTCAATCAAAATACATCAACGATTTGCTAACTAAGACATCATTAGTGTTCCTGATTCAAGGCTAAAGAAGGATGATGGTCCCTCTTACAGCAATCCAACAAATTACAGGAGTATTGTTGGCGCCCTACAATATTTGACTTTCACAAGACAGGATATAGTTTTCTCTGTGAATCAAGTCTGTCAATATATGCAAACTCCCTCAGAATCTCACTTTATGGTAGTTAAACGAATTCTCATATATCTAAAAGGTACTCCCTATCATGGAATCACATTCAAGTCTGGTTCATTGGATTTGATTGCCTACACTAATGTAGATTGGGCAGGAGATCCCAATGACAGACGGTCTACCATAGGAGTTGTTGTTTATCTTGATGAAAATCCAATTTCCTGGATTTCCAAGAAACAAACTACTATTTCTCGATCCATAATTGAATCTGAGTATCTTTTCTTAGCTATTATTGTTGCTGAAGTCTCCTGGATTAGACAACTCTTATGTGCTCTTTACATTCCACTTCTCAAACCTCCACTAATCTACTGTGACAGCACCTCTGAAACAAGTTTATGTGTCAATCCAATTTTTCATTATCGAGCAAAGCATATTGAGATAGATTATCACTTTGTGAGAGAGAACGTAATTTGCGGTGATCTCAATGTTCAACATATTCCCTCAGGAGATCAAATTGCAGACAGTTTCACCAAGGTTTTATCTGATGACCTCTTTTATCTGCATTCTTCCAATCTGATGCTCGAAGTATCTTCTTCATCAGCTTGCGGGGGAATGTTAACAGTGTAATGCATCATAACCCGATGGAGCAGCAATGCAGCTAATAATCAACCTATTGCACGTGTAGGAGTATTGCGTTGTTGTGGACGGCTCACATAATCAGTTAGAGTTGGTTAATATCGTTAGCTGTTAGTTAATTGAGATTTCTTAGCATCCAAGCTTCGCTTGTGTATTCTGTTTCTAGCATATAGTCTTGTAAGAAAGTAATAGCTAAGTAAGATTGTGTTGTAATCATAAAGTAAGTCAATCAATCAAGGAGATCAGACTAGGGAGTTCTCTCTTCTTCTTCCTTGTTGTTCAACTCTCTCAATTTTCCCTTTTCTCTCTTTTTCTCAAACTCTACGAGTCTGATTACCAAACATGGGTGTGTATGCATTCAATTTGTTGGCGCGTTCAAGCTACCAAATTTGGGTAGACCAACTATGGCCATAGTGATGATGAAGACGAAATCCAGACTGGTGATGTTGGATGATCGATCATGGTGAAAACTTGGCAAGTAAAAACTACATCATTTTGAGTAGTTTCATACTGACCCATCTCCTAAGCACATACTGGGCAAATACGACACAATTGCCGATCTTTTAAACGTGATTTGTAACAATTTTACTAAAATAAATTATAATTTAAAGTATATTTTAAAATTAAATAATTTATGCTAAGTGTATTCCAAATAATAAACCCTTGAAGGAAAGATTCGGCTCCAACCTCCAGCTAAAACCCAACAATTAATCAGAAAAGGTATACACGTAATCAATCGTCTGGATTTTATATATATATATATATATATATATATATATAAAACTTGGGACCTTTAACCAATCGTCTGGAATTTGCATCCTCCGATCCTTTCATTTTCTCCGTCAAGTTTGACATGATGTAATTAATTACAAAATCTGAGTTGTTAATCTCTCACATCCAACTCCTAGAAGAATTTATAATGAAATGACTCTTGATTTAGTAAATGTCGCATAACTTTCAAGTATTTCTTCAGAACAAATTTCAAGAAATATTGACCACCTATTCAAAGTTTATACGTACAAATCATTAACCTTCTAAAGCCTCAGATCGATCATTCAATTTTGTGTTTAATACAAGAAAAAGGTTACTTAACTTATCACGCATACTCTGTAATTCTGTTGTATGGTATTTAGATATTAATTATATTTACACAAATTTTTTTCATGATTTTTTTTGTTTTTATAAATGCTTCTTCAAATTTTGACCGTTACACAAATATTTTTTAAAATTTTTAAAATATTACATATAACCTGTAATGTATGAATTTTATTTAATTAAATGTAATATAATTTATATAAATATAAAAATACCGTTGTAGCTATTTGCATATATTATCATTCTAAGTCTGAAAATATTACTATAGAAAGTTCATTTTGTCAAATTTTAGATTGACATCGATTTTTAATTAACAATCACTTAAAAATAAATTTATGTATAATGTTTTTTTAACCTAAGCGGATATTTCTGTAAGGTTAAGGTTCAAAATCTGACGAGGTGTTTGTACAAATACAAAAAAATCTAAAAGGGTTTTTATATAAATAAGTCATCAATATAACAGCATTAATTTTAATATTATTAAAAATTAAAAAAAAAAGAAGCTAAATCTACTATGTTTATCAACCATGTACTAATATTTTTCCCTATGGCGACTATTTAATATTAATATATAGTTTATAAATTTAATTTACATATATAGTATTCTTAATATTGCACATAAAATTTAAAAAATTAATTAATTTGAAGTTAAATTATATATTAAAAAATTAGCTCTCCTATTTTTTTATAAGTTGTTTTTTTCCTAATGAGCTCTCTTGTTTCTTTTTGCTAAATAATGAGCTCTTCTATTCTAGTTACAACACAACTATGCAGAAAATTATTGTTATAGTTCAAGAATTTTACACAAAATATTAGTTATAACCCTTGAATTTCATTATTAGTAGCAGATATCCATAAATTGTGCCTAAATGTGCAATAATCGTCTCTCAGTTAAAATGGTTAACTTAATATGTTAAAAATAAGAATAAGATACTCTTTTCAAGTATATTTATATATTTCCCTCAATTAAACCTAAATGAAAACCCAAATTGTTAACTTCTCAACTCATGGATATTTTGGAATTTTCGAGGCCACGAATTCAATATTAAAATTGAAGGTGAAGAAAAAAATGGAATTTCTGAAGAAAAAATATCTAAAAAAAGTTTGATTGTATATGCATTTTTTTTTGTCAATTGTTTGATAAACATCAACAAAAAAAAGATGTTTTGATGATGCTATTCATAAAAAAAAAATTGCTACTAGTGGTGTTCTTTACCTTTAGTGACAAAAAATGTATATATATTCAAATTTTGTTCAGATTTTTTATTCTTTCTTTTAATTTTAATTAATTATTATATTAATTACTGACTTTAGAAATTCTAAATATCATAGATTGTTGCTCGTAGCAAAACGGAAAGTTTTGATTTTCATTTTGTTTGAATAGACAGAATTATATAAATATACTTAAATAAATTATTTTATCTTTAATTTTTAAAAATAATTAACAATTTTAATATAGTGATCATTATAACATATTTAAATATAATTTATAAACATCTGTTACTAAAATTCAAAAATTATAACTAATATTAATATAAAATTTAGAAACCATAAATAACAACAGTTTCTTGAATTACATAATAAGTTGCAGGATAACCCTAGAAAGCTGGGTGCCGTATATATGAATATAAAATTAGAGGTAGGGCCGACGATTGAGTGGGAAAGTTCAACGGAAAACAGTGAAATAGACGTGACGCCAATGGGAGATGAGCATATCGTTCGCGTTGCAGGAAAACCACGTGTATTTTGATCAATGACTGTCCTCGCTAGCTCCTCACTCCTCAGTCAGTCAAATAACATGAAAAAAATGAATCCGACCCAACGAACACAAATTAACCTCAACAGTAACTAATACTCATGTAATATTTTAGAGGTGGAGGATGAGGAAGGTATAGCTGGCGGCGACGAGCAGTGACCACCATGTCTCTCGCCCGCAGGACGCACGCACCCAGAGACACTCAGAGTCTGAGACTGAGACTGAAAGGAGGCCCTGCTGGCCCCTGATCAGTAATTCAGTACTGTATGATGTATCCGTGTAAATTCAACAATAATCCCCCGGGACTCTCGCGCTACTAATACTAAAACCGTGGGGGCCAGTAAATATATGGCAATTAATACAAATGAAAATGAAAAGATATGACCTAGCTAGCTTCCCAATCGCCATCCATCCATCCTGATTGATCAGGATATGGAAAAATATATATATATATATATACATTGGAATTAGTTGTTGCCATATATTGAAAGGGAAGATTGGACGTGTCCAGAGAGAGAGAGAAAGCGACCAGGGTGGTCTTTCAGACTTCAGTTGTCACTCGCTCAGTCACGCTGCTGTTTCGCGTCTTCCCCATGCATTTCTACTATTTCCTTACGGTATTTCCTGCATCACTCAGTCTCACTCTCACTTTCACACATACTATATATATATACTTCCTCTTTGACCAAAAACGGACAACCTACGCACTACGTCGTGTGTATAATATTAATAGGCCTAAATGAACTGCATTATTTCTGATTTACACTCTTCTTTCTCTTTCTCTTTCTCAGTAATAACACACTTCCTCGATCCTGTCTTTCTTCATTAATTCTCATTTTTTACTCATTCAGGTCATCTTGATTCACAGATGAACCGCTTTATTTCTGATTTACACTCTTCTTTTCCAATCGCGATTTTAGGTAACCATTCATTATTTTGAGACTCAATTTAAAATTTAAAGAGGAATTTAACTAAAAAGTTGTTTTTGCATAGATATGTATAGATTTATATACATAAAATAAAATAGAATGAAAGAAGAAAAAAATTAAAATTTTTAAACTTCTTCGGATTGATGTGGAATGATGGAAATTTGGAAAGTGATAGCTAGATATGCATAATCTTTGGCTTATGTTCATAAAATAGACTTGAAGGGTCGTATCAAAGACTAAATGGGAAAAATAAACTTACATATGTTGACATTTGTGTAATACAAGCAATATGTCCAATTATTTTCACATCACATAGTACAAGTTTAAATTAGTTAGACACACAAAATCAAATTTAATTAAGCTTGCTCTGACTTACCTTAAAATAAACAGACCACCAAACTTCCTTGGAAAATTATTAAAATGATACATCGGACATGAATCACATACCATCAATCTTCAAGACTTGCTAGTCACAAAATCAATTGTCAATGAAGATAGTACTACAAATTATAGAAAGTAAAGTGATTTCAGAACTTCCATTTTTTCAACATGCAATTTTTTCATTTTTTGAATAAATTAAAATAAAATTAATGAATAGAAAAAAAGTTATGAATAAATTAAAATAAAATTAATGACTAGAAAAAATTATGAATAATTTAAAATAAAATTAACGAATAAAAAAAATTATGAATAAATTAAAATAAAATTAACGAATAGAAAAGAATTATGAAATTGATAAAAAGAACAAAAAACGCTAAAGAATCTTAGACATGGGCTCTACTTATAATCATAGCCTCAATAAATGAATTCAAATCATTATTTTTACAGAATAAGTTTTTATATATATATATATTTATTAATAATCAAAGAATATATTAATATATAGTCTAATCAGAAGTGTCGTGGCAGGTTGTGATCCTAACAGCAATATATATATATATATATATATAGATGGATGCAGCAGTGAGCATGGGTGTTGGCTGTTGGTGTTCGCATTTGCAATTGCGATTCCATATAGTTGGGTTTTGATTGGATTGGATGCACAGTTCAGCTGTCTATTATTGGTGCCTCCCTTTTCTCAATCACATCATCATCATATGAATGAGCTGTTCCTGTCAACTCACTCCCACATTTCAACAGATCCCACACAAATCGCAATTTCTACCCTTCCATTTCCAAATTAACATCAATACTTTCACCTTCTTACTTATTCTCACCAATTTTATCTTCAGCTTCTACTTTCACTTAACTAAGCTTCGCAATAAATAAATTTACAACATTCTTGAGTGGCGGATTAAAAATCGGTTCAAAATAAGCCAAAAATTTGAAAATTAATCATTAAAATCGGACTAAAATTGTATCCTTCCACTTACTCACATATGGATATCATTTATAGCATTTGAGCTAACTATGTACATGTAGACCACATATATGATGAAGTCACTCGGAAATTATTCGAGTGCTGTGATTACTTTAACTTGGCAAACATTAATATTGCGAAGGAAAAACTGCCCCTTCAAATAAGGTTGTTCGAAAAACTTTGATTCGGTAGCCTCTAAATTGTGAAATAAGTTTTGTGGGAAATTTAAATTTCTTTCTTTCTTTTATCTCAAAAAGATTAACGGTTTTAAAAGTGTGTCGAAGAAAAAAATATCATGAAGAATAAAACATTGATTCGGCTTAAAAACGAGAGCTTTTAAATTGTCAAATAAGTTTAATAGAAAGCTTTAATTTCTTTTTATCTTTATGTCATAATAAGATTAGCAAAAAGAAGAATATTCCATAAAGTAATATTATAAAGAAAAACGTTGATCTCTCACAACTTATAAAATGTGAGTAAATAAATCACACGACATCAACAATGGCTAGTTAAAACATGAGAGAGATATATTTATTATATTTTATGAACACTTGCTTAAGCAAATAAGCAACGAACCAAAATAAATCAAAAGCATCCAAAGAGATAATGTTTGGCTGTGATTCCAGATTAAGAAGCTAACAAGCGTGGAAGGATATTGTCCGCGTACTTAGTTTTGCAAGATCTATATATAATAATTAAGATTAATCCTAATTGTATATATGGTCTATCTTATTAGTCCCCACCCAGATGCTAAGCATATACTTATTTAACAAAAGCTAAGCTACAACAACTTTATATATTAGTATTAACTGGGCAAGATTTCCCGCTTTCATTTGTGTCCAATTGTGAAAGAAAAGAGGTTGAAGTGTCGCAAGCAAGAATGAGTAAGCACTCATAAATATGATTCGATTAATAATTCATCAAATGTGTTCATATTTAAGGTTATTATAGTCATATAGAAATTAGAAAAAGAAAAGAAAAAAAACTTATCCGCATTCAATTATCCGAAAATAAGAGGATTAATTATTTTATGACTAATCTTATATAACCCTGAATAATAAAAACATTTGTATTTATACATTTAAAATAAATTAAATATATTAGATAATTTATCAAATTTAATTAAGTAAGTATCCTCAATGCCTCATTTTAATATATATATTAATTAGTAAAAATGATCAACATGACTTAGAAATCTCCAACGATTAAAGTTAATTAACAGTAACGAAATAATATAACGAAAAAGTGTGACGTTCAAATTGATTAAGCACCAACAAAGTCATTGCTAATGAAACAAGGAATGTTTGAATATTAATTTAGTAAGAGTGAGGGTAAAGATGAAAGATGGATGTTTCAATCGTACAGTGATCGATGAGCACTAAATGTTGGCCGAAGATTAGGAATAATATTGTATTATATATAGGATTTTATCTCTGATTAGTCTTTAAAGAGTCGGATCGATTTGATGGGAACAGAATATTGTAACTGCCGTAAACATTAATTAAGATTAAAGTTCAATAAAGAAAAGGTAATTTTGTTTTTCTTTATGTCGATCTCCATGGAAAGGAAGAATGTGTAAAAATGACATGCATTTCATATCTGATTTTTCTGGGTTTTGAATCCCTAGATTTTGCTCTTTATGGCTCTTCATTATGTGTGCCAATTTCATTTGACATAGTTTATATAATAAAAATAAAAAAAACTTTTATGACCCCTATATATGGGAAAGAATCTAATAATTTTAGGCTAGTGAGGATAGAGCTGGTTAATTATAAATCGTATGTGTACTTAAATTTTAACATGTCATGTTACAATTTTTTTTTTTCTTTCCAATTCATCTCGTAGAGTTTTTAAGTAGTAAGCATTAGCAAGTAGGAATGAAAATAACAGTTGTTCTGTTGATTGATAGAATATATTCTAAAAGAAAAAAAAAAGTTTACAAATGTTCGAATAATATCATTTATAAAATGAGGAAGTTAGTCGTAATAAAAAGTAATTATCATGATGAATATGAATAAATCTTTTAGAAATATATTAAATCTAGCGTCATATAAATGTCAATTTTAAATCGGAGCTGATCAAATTACTAGAAGATTACACTTACAAGAACATTAAACAATATATTATCTAGAACAATATTTTCCTCCCAAATAACATGTTGGAATTTCTTATCCTCCGTTGGAGATAAAATTCCACAATAATCTATTAGAAGACCTGATGACGTGCCAAGAATCATTCATTTTCGAGCAAGGCCAATACTATCTTTCACTTTCTGTTTTTAAAATATCATGAGTTGTATTGTCTTAATATTTGAAGAGTATTACATTTAATTCTCGCTCACAGTGCAATTTGACCATAGCTACAAAGTACTTCATACGAGTGACTCTTGCAATTACACCCTTGATCACAAATAAAAACTCCCAAAAAATTCGCTCTCTAATAATAATAATTTACCAACTACAACATATATTGTAATTATAATCTCTATTAATCGCTAATTCATTTATAAATTATCACTTTGAAAACTTAAAAACAAAAGCCCAACTCCTGAAGAAAAGGAATCAATCAAATCAGAGAGCTGTAAAACACAATCCTAAAGAGTATTGGCTTTTAGAATACAGAGCTAATAACATCTCCTTCACTTAATTGCAATTGTTAAGCGAATTCCCACTCTAAATTTTTGAGCATCGTCTGATAATCAATTATTAATAACTTGTAAAGCTAAAAGTGCTCGTAATTAAGCTTCATGTAAATCATGACATCTGCATGATTGAAAGCACATATGATATTAAACTTGCATGGCATACCTTTATTAGCTCCTTATTAGTAACTTTTTATTGCTTTTATCTTTAATTAAACGCTTCTTTCTCAAATGCCAACCTTTTCTATAAATTAAGGAATTTACTCTTACTCTTTTTCTTTTTTACTTAACTGGAAAGGAGTGTGCTGTAGATTTAGAATAAGTGATGCCAAAATAATTAACTATAATAGAATATTAAAATAAAAATATATAATTATTATTGTTATTAATATTTATATGATTCAAAACAGAAATATCTTAATTACTACTTATAAAATAAAATAAAAATACAGCAAGACAATGAATAAAGTAAGTAAGTACCTTAATCTCCATAACAATTTGTTTGGGAACAGCCAATAAAAATGGTCCGATTCAATTTCATTTTATTTTTTATTTTTACTGAAATTGAATCCACAATTCGATATAAATTTTTGTGTATTCTGCAGAAATTTAAATATAAAAGTTGTAATTTTTTTTTAAACGGTTACTATATATATATATTTGAAAATTTAGGAGAGATTATGACCCCTTGCCTTGAAATGAAAATGAAAATGTAGCTCCTGACGATCAACTGGTGATATATAGGAGTAGTGTTCCCCATGTAAATCATTAAAAATTACCCCAAGCGAGCAAAAGGTAATAGGACAGAATCTGCTTTGTTTGTTGCACTTTGAATGTCCATGATCATCATAATTGCAGGTGGCATGTTGATAGCTAGCGGATGCCCACTCCAACAACCACGACGACACAATCTCAGTCAAAAGCTAATTACTTTAATTGAATATGATTTGTGTCCGTTAATGGTAATAATTATGATATAAAATATACAGGGAATTAAAGATCAACTAATTAAGCTATGTCGACGCATTCCCCTTCTAATATTATTGCCTACCCACCTCTAACATCATCTGTTCGGTGATTTTAGGAAATTATTGTGCATGTCTGCCACGTGCCAGTGTCGCAAACTGAAAAGAAAAACACCTAGCATTAACACGCATTTACCTTATAATTTAAAAAATAAAAAATAAAACAATAAAAAAGTTATTAAAACCGACCTCATCAAGTGCATGAAAAATACTATTACCCTTGCATGGCTGTAGCCTGTAGGTGATGCCTGTGCGGTGGACCTATCACGAGAACACAGGGTATAAATATTATGATAATTAAGTTTCTTTGTAAATTGATTGTGACATTTAAGGAAATTAACCAGATTAATTAGCGCGTGTGGTACGTGTGGACTGGGGGTCAGCTTGCTTTGAGTTAACAATGATTTTCTGACCTGTTCATGTTTGGTTGATTGTCATTCATCGGTGCTTTTCACTCAAACGTTTGAATGTACATGTCAAATTGTGAAGATTATTTATTGTTAATTAAAGAATTAATTATAAATTAATCCATTTAAGTCATCACATATAAATTATTCCATTTATTGATTTACAAGTTTTTAAACTATTTTTTTAAAAAATTTAATGTCTCTTTTTTATTTCCTTATACCTTTTGTATATATCCTTTTAAATGACTACTTACCTACTACGTCTATTTTTTTAGAGTTTATTTATCAGATGTGGTTTCAAATTTTAAATATTTTATATTTGATTTTTAATTTTAATATTTATTTTCCTAAAGATTATTATTCTAAATAAATTTCCTACATATTTCTTTTTATGAGTCATTTTGATCGTCTCAATTTTTTAAATATGATTTGATAGTATTGCATGATTACAGTCATATATGTATTTTATTTATCTTTTAATTTTTTTATTTTATTCCTTATGATTAATGGTATATTAGGTAAATTGACGATTTTTTTACAAGAGATAAATTAATAATTATCTACTCATCTTTCTATTCTATATTATTCCACTATTCCTTTCAAGAATTTTTACACTTTCCAATTTATTTGATCTATCAAAAATAAAAATACATACAAACAATTAAATTTCAAAAGGTAGGTTGCAAATACAGTTATATATGAGAAAGATACATTGGTTATAATATATATATATATATATATACCCACATCAAGACGAAAACGCTATCTTAGGTAAATTAACTTCCAAATTGCTAGTTTTTTCAGGATATATACGTATTTTTCTAAAAAAATAAAATTATATATAATTTAATTGGCATCTTGTAATTTTTTTAACAACTAACGGATTTTAAAAAAATAATACAGACTAAATAACAGTTACAAAATTACGTGATTCTATATTCACTGTATTAGACTAGTTTATAAAAAATAAATAAAAGAGAAAATTTAGAAGGCTGGAGACACTACACTCGGTATATATATGTAAAATTCATTACTATTAAGGCTTAAGATATAGTATCATTCAAGGTTATACTCAATGATGAAAATAATATGGTTTTCATGGAAATATCGACGGTTAAATTTATGGGAATATTGATTTTGATATTGATATAGTTCTTACTCAACAACAAAAATATTTGAAATTTAGTCCAAAACTTGAAAATTTTGAATCAAATTTTAGAAAAAACTAAAGCACCCAATCATATTCATATAAGGCTAATATCTATATCACGGAAACTGAGGAGAGATTTTTCTTTCCTTCCTATTTTTTTGTCAAGACCCTTAAATATGAGTATATTCACGGAAATATCGCGGACATTTGTTTCTTTTATTTTAATGCCAAGCCCCCAAAATACAGATATTATCGACGAAAATTTTACGGATATTACGGATATTTTCATCCAAGTTATACTATGCTATCTTGATTGTTTTTCGTTTTTACTGGACATTTCCTTTACATCTCCACTCTTCTTCTTCTCCTCCTTCTTTGTACTTTTCAAGAATTCTAAATTTAAGTTATTTGAAATTAGAATTTTGAGATAAAAAAAAGTATCTCCAGCAAACGTCCTAAATGTGGACTAAAGAGTTTAATGTTTTTTCTCGTTAGCCCTTTGGGATATCCTAAATAGCAGGCTAGCTAATCATCTTGGTTTTTCCACTCCAATCATGCAACTTTGCAACTTTTACTATTGTTCTACTTCAAAAAAACTACTCATCTCCAACTAATCAATTTGGATAACTGTTTCTAGCCGTTGCAACTAAGAGTGGGCATATTGCCCCGAAATACCGAAATCATCATGTCCCGTATTATACCAAACCGGAAAAAAAACCGAATAATAAAACCAAAAGGATGATCGGTACCGTACTGATACCATACCGATTTAAATTTTTTAATTAATTAAAAATTAAATTAAATTTAACAATAAAAAAACTCCTAATAATCTAATAGCTAATGATGGATTTAACTGTATATTAATTAAGTTGATAGATTTAATTGTATATTAATTTAGTTGATAGATTTAATTGTATTTTAAGAGTTTTTTAGTTGATGGATTTAATTGTTTGTTAGGGTTTTGTAGTTAATGTTGTTAATTTTAGTTGATGTATTGAGATTGATTGGGTTATGAATTTTTCTATACATTTTGAGCAATATTTGTTACCAACAAGAATCCTAATTTCTCAATTTTATCAAATTATTGCTTTTGTACATTGAATTAAGTAATAAATAAATGAAATTATGAATTTGGCTTCAAAACCGAAACCGTACCGAACATAATTGGTACGGTATGGTATCAATTTTATATTTAGAAATACCGTACCGATTAAATTATTTGGTACGGTTCCGGTATTAACTCCATACCGAACCATACCAAATGATGTCCAGGGCTAGTTGCAACATTGTTTTTTTGTATAATTAATTTTTTTTCATAACACTCGAAAAAAAAATCCTTTTTTTCTTCCGATAAATGTATTTACACGATGCTTAACTTATTGCATTTAAATTTCCATATTTAATGACAAGACCCATCCAGATTATCCCTCGATAACCATGACAGATCCTGCTCCAGTCTGACAATAACTCGAAAGTACCCAAAAGTAGTTTCACATATATACATATAACACATATAAACGATAACATTGTCAGACAAGGGATAGTTCAGTATTCCGAGACCGTTGATGACAAGACCCATCCCAATCCCCCCGGGATTAGTGCGGGATGACCCTGCTCCCGTCTGACACGAAGTGTCAGACAAGGGATATTTTCATCCTTTGCCCTCCCGGGCTATCAGAGTACGCCAGGATCCGGAGGAGGTATGTGATATCTCGGTCTCTGCTACAGTCCACATCCGATGTCAACCTGAAGGGCAGTCAAAACATTAAAAACTGTGAGTGGACAAAACAAGAGTTTATAGAAACGTTTAATAAGGAAGACATTTGTACCCTCCACTAAAAAGCATGCATGCATTCGAAAACCATTTATCCAAAACAAACCATATGTGGGACTAAGCCCAAAGCAGATATAAACCAAGGTCGAAAGGACCACAATGAAAACGACCATACGGGCCACTGCCCAAATCCTGTGCACACCTGTACACACCACATATCATATATCATATATCCATCACATACATATATATAAGTCACACAACCAATCCTGTCACGGTATCCAAAGCCACGCGCGCGCTACCCAGGTCTCAATCCGAGTCTTCTCAAAGTCAAGATCAATGTCCGTAGACCACTGACCCTACCCGAGGTAATAGTAATCATAGCCTTCCTGAGAGTAAGGAACCCAACTGGGGGGTGACTCCACTCAGTCGGTGCTCCGTGACTACTCCGGGGTCCACCCAGGCCAACGACCCTCCCCGGAGGAGATAATAGAAGTAAAGGAAGGTAGACGAACATATATATACATAACATAAACATTCATGACCGGTTCCCCTGAACCGTCATGATCCATAATATCCATAATCAGGTAACATGCCGGTTCCCATAAACCGTCATGTACCGTAATAACATAACCAGGTAACATGCCGGTTCCCATAAACCGTCATGTACCGTAATAACATAACCAGGTAACATGCCGGTTCCCATAAACCGTCATGTACCGTAATAACCAACAAGGGTTCATGCCGGTTCCCATAAACCGTCATGAACCTGGGAATCCATTTAAGGTTCCCTGACCTGAAATCAAAACCGTAAAGTGACTGGGTCTCGTACCCGAACATAGGACATCAGTTGGACACCGTGCCCGATATCTGAGGTCATATGCCCGAGACAAAACCAAATGGGTCTCATACCCGAGTTTATCCTTTTGAAATCCAAATTCAGTTCATTTAAATCAATAAAGAAATACATACCCGTATAAGCACCGTATAAGGCCGAAACCTCGAAATACGTGCTTATACGTAACCACATACAAATGCACCCATGGCATCATCAAACAAGTAATAAAACATATAATAAACATTTATGCATGCACCAATTTAGAAAACAAGGTCCACTCACAGACCGTCCGAGCTGCCGCCTCGATTTGCGTGCCCTACGGCTCCCCGAGCCGATCACCGTCACCGGGACTCCCAAACCTGTCCAAATTAATTTAGAGGGTTACTAATTACTTCTATAACCCCTCACTAAAGCCCCGTAATTTTCCCGTATTTTTAACTATTTTTAATCCCGAACCTAAACCTTCCGATGCCCCGAAACATATCGAGACGGTGTCCGATCGACACGAAACCCGTCTCAAAATGTTCGTTACATCGAATAGAAGATTTCGTATGTTGGACACATCCCCAGAAACCCTAGCACGCGCTGCCACGCGCCGCCCAAAGGCCCCTGCGCGTGGGCTCACGCGCCGGTGAACAGTACATCGTTCCCAGCAATCGAACCGGTCTGGGACGGCCGGTCCGGTCCGACCTCTGCAACTGAACCGGCGTAACCGGTCCAGGCCTCCTTCTCCCTCATTTTCGGTCCGATTTCCTCCATTCCAATTCCTAAATTCCTATTTTCTCATTTCCAATCTATCCTAATCAAGAAAACTAGGAAAAACGCCACAAAACCCGTCCGTCCAATTCTCCCATAATCGGTCCAATTTTTCCGATTGCACCCAGGGCTGCTCAGCCCTTCACCGCCGTCCAAACCACCCTCTACGCCTTCCTACAACCTCAATAAACTCATCCTAATCATTAGAACTCAGCCCTAACACCTAAAACCCGAAAATGAAATTTTGAATGGAAGACTTACCCGCTCGGGTTTGTCTCCTCCCCGCCGCCGTGGACGGTGGTTCCGGCCGTCCAGCAACCTCTACCAGTCCTCAGTCATCTCCTGTGCCAGCCTCAAGTGAAACCAAGTGAAGAGAATGGGTTGGGTTGTTCAGAGGAGAAGAAATGGTGTGAGATCGGGTAATGGTTTGAAATGGAAGGAATGATCGATGCATGTATGTGGGAAGGTGGGCAATGGATGGGTGACACTTGTCACTCATCCCTTGGCCTGCCAAAATATCTGGGTCCACACTAAAGACAAACTGTCTTCGTAAAACGTGTCGTCGTGAATAGTAACCAAGAACTTCTGTGAACCGTAACTTCGCCGTCGAACGTCCGAATTCGACGTGCCGCCTGTCTACGGATTCGTATCGTCCTCATCTACGTAACGGTCTTCGACCCTCGGCCATCGGACCTCCCGGTCAAAAAGTCAACTTTTGACCTCCTATTCACCCAAATTACCAAAATGCCCCTAAACTTCCGAACGTCATAACTTCCTCCTCGAATGTCGGAATTGAACGTGCCACCTGTCTATGAACTCGTGACGTCACGAACTACGTCACGGTCATCGGTCAAAGTCCATTTGACCAGCCGATTGAAAAGTCAACATTTTGCCATCACCAGGGGCAAAACGGTCATTTCGCATCGTTCGTCCGATTTCGCTCTACTAATCACGGATTAGCCCCACTAATCGTGATTAGTCACTAATCTAATCATGAAATTCGGGACGGGTCGTTACAGTTGACCTAGTCAACAGGTTTACAGAGCATAGGAAATATTTACATGTAGGGAGCAAAATCCTACGCTGCAAAGTGTCTGAGTACGCAACGGTCCGTTTATTCCTCAGCCTCGATATTAGCCTCAGTACCTGTGCACTGGCCTGGAGGGCAAATAAAACATCAAAGGTGTGAGTGGACAAAAATCAAGTTTAGAATTACATTTATCAAAATATAGTCTTACCCTCCAGTTTTCACAAACATGCATGCATATCATAACTCAGAAATCAAATAATTAAGATATTACAGTGGAGAATTTGAAGGGTACCCTGACTTCAAAAATTTGGAAGGGATGATGAGAGCATGTGTTCTGCAATTCCAAGGTACTTGGGAGTCACATTTGCCATTGATGGAATTCGCCTATAATAACAGTTATCAAGCAAGTATTGGAATGACACCTTATGAAGCCCTATATGGACGCCAGTGCCGAACCCCTTTGTGTTGGACAGAAGTGGGTGAAAGAAAATTGTCTAAGTCCGAATTGATTGATTTGACGACAGAGAAAGTGAAGCTCATCCGAGATAGACTCAAGGCAGCCCAAGACAGACAGAAGAGCTACGTAGATCGGCCAATCAGAGATCTTGAATTTGCAGTGGGAGATTGGGTTTTTCTGAAGTTATCCCCTTGGAAAGGTTTAGTACGATTTGGCAGGCGTGGGAAATTAAGCCCCCGTTTCATCGAACCTTATGAGATTATTGAGCGGATTGGTCGAGTTGCTTACCGATTAGCATTACCATCGGAGCTTTCCAGAGTTCACAATGTCTTCCATGTATCAATGCTACAGAAATATGTATATGATGAGTCCCATGTATTAGAAGAGCAAACTATTGAGCTCAGAGAAGACCTAAGCTTTGAGGAACAACCTGTACAAATCCTGGATCGAAAGGATAAGGTACTCCGCCGAAAGACAATTCCTCTAGTGAAAGTGCTTTGGCGAAATCAGAATGTAGAAGAGGCTACTTGGGAACCCGAAGCTCAGATGCGAGAGCAGTACCCGTACTTGTTTCCGTGAAATTTCGGGGACGAAATTCCCTAAGGGGGGAAGGTTGTAACGCCCCGAAAAAATCCAAAAGTTGTAAAATATTAAAATAATGTAAAAATGACGTTTTTACCCTTGATGGAATACGACTAAAAGTTGACTTTTTGTTTAAAATACGTTTTGCACATTTTTCGAGTACCATTGTGTAGGTCTCGAAACGCTGAATCCGTAGACAGGTGGCACGTCGAAAACGGAGTTCGGATAAAGAAGTTATGGGGTTGTGAAGTGTAGGGGTAAAATGGTAATTGTGCTTAAGGAGGGTAAAATGGTAATTGTAAATCATGAGTGATGCAAGTGCTGTCATTATGTTGATTCATTTCAGCAAATAAGTCATTAGCTTTATCAAGTGACAAGTGTAACTTGTTAAAAGAGATTAGTGGCATGGATTAATTAATTAATTGAGGTTAATAAACATTTGAATATTTGATGAACAGTACACGAACAGTACACGACCAAAAACCTTCAAACACAGCACAGAGACCCTTCCTGCTTCTCCTTCATCTTGATCGAATTACAGTAGGAACAAGGGAAATTGTGAGTAATCAATTAGAGTTAATTGGTTAATTTGAAGAGAAAAACCGAAAGGAAACCGAGCAAAACCCAAGGGACACCATACTGAGTAAACCCGAAAAATCACCCAACACCATGATTTTCGATTTTGGTTTTTTGGACGATTTCGATCGCAATTGAGGTGATATTAAGCTTTCTGGGAACTGGACGAACCAAACTGAATCAATTGGGAAGGAAATTGGTGGAGAAATCGTGACGAACCGACTCTACAACTAGTTCGGAAAATCGAGCTTGAGACCCAAAAAGCTCCTCACTTCAGTCACTGTTGTGGGTTGTTCCCAATTTGCCACTGCTTCAATTTTCTGGGGATCAACATAAATTCCTTCCGCAGATATCACATGTCCCAGAAATCCTACATTCGTCAGCCAAAATTGGCATTTACTCAGTTTAGCAAATAGTTGATTCTCCCTCAGAGTTTCAAGCACAAGCCTCAAATGCTTCTTATGCGCCTTTTCAGTCTTTGAATATACTAAAATATCATCAATAAATACAATGCAAACTGATCCAGATATTCTCGGAATACTCGGTTCATCAAGTCCATAAATGCTGCCGGAGCATTGGTTAACCCAAAGGGCATTACAAGGAACTCATAATGACCATACCGAGTCCGGAAGGCTGTTTTCAGAATATCCTCTTCTCGAATCCTCAGCTGATGGTAACCAGAACGAAGATCAATCTTCGAAAAATATGTAGCTCCCCTTAATTGATCAAACAAATCGTCAATTCGAGGCAAAGGATACTTATTCTTGATCGTCATCTTGTTTAGTTTCCTGTAGTCCATACACATTCTCAAACTGCCTTCTTTCTTTTTCACAAATAGTACGGGGGCTCCCCACGGTGATACACTCGGTCGAATGAATCCCATATCGAATAGATCCTGTAATTGTACCTTTAATTCCCTTAACTCAGCTGGTGCCATACGATAAGGAGGCAAAGAAATAGGTCGTGTACCACGAATCAAATCAATGGTAAATTCCATCTCCCTATGCGGTGGTAACCCTGGTAAATCCTCAGGAAACACATATGGGAACTCACATACGATAGGGATGTCCTCGACCTTAACTGGGGTATCCTGTACATCAATCACATGTGCTAGATAACCTTGGCAACCCTTCCGCAACAATCTCTCTGCTGTGAGAGCCGATATGACTTTGGCGGGTAACATGTGCCGATCTCCCTGGAATATGACTTCCGGTAATCCTGGACTCCGGAGTATCACCCTCTTATCGAAACATTCGATAGAGGCATGATGGGTGGTCAGCCAATCCATCCCAAGGATAACATCAAAATCGCATAAAGCTAACAAAATTAAGTCATCCACTAGATGCACACCCCCTATCAATATAGGATACTCTCGTATCACTTGGTTGACGAAATAAATATCACCAGTCGGCGTACCGACTCCCATATCACAACCAAGTGCAGAAATCTCTCTATCAGCTAAGGTTGCATAGGTACGAGAAACAAATGAATGAGTAGCTCCCGGGTCTATTAAGGTACGTGCATGATGACCAAAAATTGGAAGCATACCTATCACCACTCCTGGGGTAGATCGAGCCTCCTGTTGAGTAACAGCAAATACTCGAGCCTGTGGTCTCGACGTCTGACCACGTCCTGGTGAGTTACCACGTCCTCGACCAGCTCCTCTCCCCCCAGTCGTATCAGAAGTCGATGCCGTACTCCGACTCTGCTCGGCAGTGCCCCAACCGGTTCCACTACCAACCAAACGTGGGCAGTCCTTCTTGAAATGGCCCGGCTCCCGACAGTAAAAGCAAACAAGCACATTACCCCGATTGGGCCCACTGTTCTGTCGGTTGGCTGATCCCACTGATGCTTCACTAGACTTCACTGTTGCCGAAGATTGAGACCCAAATCTCGGTGTATTCCCACAACCATAACTCGAACGAGTACCACCCGATGATCCAAAACTAGAACCGCCCATTTTTTGCCATCTCTGACTCGGCGCTCCCTGATACTGTCGTTCTCGACGTCGACCATAGCCTGAAAACTGCTGTGGTGCTGGTAAAGTCACCTCAACTCTAGCAGCTGCATCGGACAACTCCCTCAGAGAAGCATATGATCCCACTGTCACGGCACCACGGATCTCATTCTTTAATCCCTGCTCAAACCTTCTGCACTTGTCCTCCTCGGTAGACACATACAAAGGGGCAAAATTTGCTAGGTGCAAGAACTTTTGCTCATAATCAGCCACAGATAGATCTCCTTGTTTCAGTTGAAGAAACTCCACTTCCTTGGCATTACGGAAAGAACGAGGATAAAACTGATCTAGGAAACGGTGCCTGAAGTCCTCCCAACTCAGGGTGTTGGCATCCAATCCCGTCAACTGCAATCCACGCCACCATCGATACGCCTGACTACTCAGCATAAACGTGGCTAAAGGAACCATGTCTCCTGGTGGACATCGCATGATCTCGAAAATCCGTTCCAACTGTGTAACCCAATCATACGCCTCATTTGGGTTAGTCTGACCCGTAAAACTCGTGGCCCCCAAACGTTGAGCTCTCTCTACGTCTGGACCCTCCATTTCTTCGCCAGGCTGTGCACAAGGCTCGCGTCGCGGAGGCATATAGAGGTATCTGTACGTAAAACAGATCAGTTAACCAGACATGCACACAATGTACAAGACTCAGACCGCAACCTAGTGCTCTGATACCAATTGACAAGACCCATCCCGATTATCCCTCGATAACCGTGACAGATCCTGCTCCCGTCTGACAATAACTCGAAAGTACCCAAAAGTAGTTTCACATATATACATATAACACATATAAACGATAACATTGTCAGACAAGGGATAGTTCAGTATTCCGAGACCGTTGACCTAGTCAACAGGTTTACAGAGCATAGGAAATATTTACATGTAGGGAGTAAAATCCTACGCTGCAAAATGTCTGAGTACGCAACGGTCCGTTTATTCCTCAGCCTCGATATTAGCCTCAGTACCTGTGCACTGGCCTGAAGGGCAAATAAAACATCAAAGGTGTGAGTGGACAAAAATCAAGTTTAGAAATACATTTATCAAAATATAGTCTTACCCTCCAGTTTTCACAAACATGCATGCATATCATAACTCAGAAATCAAATAATTAAGATATGAATATAAATCTCAAACATCAATAAAAACACATGATCCAGGTCCAATATATAGTCACGTTATCCCTGCAACGCGTGCAAATCAATAGGCTCAAGGACCGCTCAAATCCCGAGCATCCGCCGCTGTGAACACATCACCAGCCGGCAATCCAGGTCGTCATGAACATATCACTGACTGACCTCCATATAATCCAGCAAATCTGGTCTGAGTCGAGCCTCCATTTGGCTGCACGACAACATACCGTGCTACGTGACCTCTCCGGGGTAAACACTTCCATCCCGGAGGCGAGCGTTATCTCCAGGGTCCATTTCGGGGGGGAAACATATTCCACACCGAAAGCCCTCATATATCATCATCACGAAAACCAGTAAAAACAATTGCATGTAATATCAAAACCATTTTTGAACTCGGCTTTAAGCCCAAAAACACTTTTCTCAAATCCATAAACCAATCCACGCAAACCTGCGTAATCACAATCTTATTTATGACATAAATCCATCAAATCCAACACCAGACTCATAATCCGAGTCAAAATCAAGTTCAAACCCCGAGCCTTAGCTCAAAATATCAGTTTCATTATTTTCTCGAAAATCGTGCCCAAAAGCATATAAAATAATATAATATTCCCAAAAATCCGAAAATCATCATATCGAAGTATCAATCATACCAAATCATTTCAAATCATATTATAAGGCATTTAAAACATATATGCATGCATTTAGGGTAGAAAACAAAAGTCCACTCACACACCGTCCAGATTGTTCAGTCTCAAACTGTTCGTACCCTTCTGACGTCCTGGAAGTATTCGGGCTTGTCAAACAAGTAATATAAGGTTACTCACTTGTTACATAATCTCCTGTATGAATTTTCTAATCGTCGGAATAAAATAATATTATTTTAAACGTAACCTATACGCTTCGGGTACACAAAACTACTCTCAGTTCATATCTGATTGACTCGAAACCAACGCTAATAGGTCCGTATCATCGAGAGTATCGAAATTGTTGTTGGACCCTTCTTCAGATTCCCGGCCACGCGCCCTCACGCGCCTCCGCAAGAGGCTGCACGTGACAGCCACGCGCCGTGAACAGTGCACTGCTACAGTGCACCTTCCTCGCCCGTTTCTCTGATAAACGGGTCTGCAACCCGCGATCAGACCCGACTCGATTTTCTTCAATTCCAACTCAATTTCTTCCGTTCTTTCACTCATTAATCTCAGTTCAATCTAATTTACAGGTCTATAGGTTCAATTTAATCACACAAGCCCTTACAATCCTCGACTCACGATTGACAGGACCCATCCCAATCCCCCCGGGATTACCGTGGAATGTGCCCTGCTCCCGTCCGACAAGGGGTGTCAGACAAGGGATAACCAAGAGCCACTGCCCAAACGGGGCATCCAGAGTGCGCAAGGATCGATTGAGGAGGTGTGCAATGTCCCAGTCTCTGCTGCAATCGCATCCGTAATCAACCTGAAGGGCATTAAAACCAAAAGCTGTGAGTGGACAAAAACCAATAAGTTTACCAAATACATTTATAAGACATTTATGCCCTCCAATAAAAACGTATGCATGCCACGAAAACCAGTAACCAAAACGTTTGCTCAACCGAGCCATTAGGGCCTTAGCCCAAAAACCGTTAACCAAAAACCAAGTGTGGGAACTCTGCCCAAAACAGTGGAATACCACAACCATACATAAACAACCATGTGGGCCAGCGCCCAAAGCCATAAATATAAATTCATAAATCCAAAACCATTTAGGGTCCCCGACCCGACATACCATTTCATAACCAATAATCCATTTTTACCATATAACACATATCCAACCGAAAAGCCATTTCATAGATTCATTAATCCATATTTTACCATTACCATCACCAGCATCCCAGATGCTTAGCGTCCCAGACGCTAGACGTCCCTGACGTCATATCTCACGGTTTCATAAGTTACGCGTGCTGCCCGGGGTCTCTCCGGGTCCATATATCTGACATCCTTGATGTCTGACGTCCCTGACGTCAATCTTAGCAATCCTACTCCTGAGTCATCATACGGTCTGGCTGCTCCGTATAATGGCCCCTCGCAGGCAATGCACCGTGACTTCCCCAGTGTCCCAGTCATCTGGAGGAGACCATCATATATCCTTGTGTCGAGATGGTATATGGAAAACAGTTTTATTAAATCCTTTTATCACATCATTACAATGGGCCCTGCCCGAAATTTCCATAAAACCACGTAATTCCATTTAGGGTCCCTGACCCAAAATCACAATTATTAAACATAGGGTCCCTGACCCGAAATCACATTTATAATCCAACTGGGCCTCATGCCCGATTTTATGAACCACTGGACCCACGACCCGATTTGTAAACCAACTGGGCCCGCAGCCCGACTTATAAACCCACTGGGCCCACGGCCCGAATTCGTAAATTAACTGGGCCCCTGGTCCGATAACATAACTCAAATGGGTCTCAGCCCGATTTCATATCAACTGGGCCCCTGGCCCGATTCTCAAATGGACTCCAAGTCCGAAATTTCCAAAACAAGTGGGCCTCAAGCCCGAGTTCATATTTCCAATTTCAAAACCATTTCATCACATTATATCCAAGTTATAAATATGAAAAATCCATGTAGAACCGGAAAACCTCGATTTACGTGCAAGCACGTAAATCGCCTCGAAATACGTGAAACCGTACAATTTACCAACAACCAAATCAACATCATACAATCACAATCACAATCCATATAAAACAGTTAGGCATGCATAGAATTTATAAAACCAAAGTCCACTCACATATCGTTTTAACGGTATGCCTCGATACGCGTGCCACCGGCCCTCCCGAGCCTCACCACTATCACCGGGACTCCCAATCCTGTCCAAATCACATTAGAGGGTTATTAACCTCCACATTAACGTCCTGTCAAATTCCCGTAATTTTTCCGAATTTTTAACTATTTTTAAACTTGATTTAAAACCTTCGGACATCTCGAACAAAATCGAAACAGTGTCCGATCGACACGAAACCAATCCCAAAATGTTCGTTACATTAAATAGGACAGAAGTCATGTTGACCTCACCTCGAGATTCGTGCCCACGCGCCGTCACGCGCCGCCGTGAGTGGCTGCGCGTGAAACCCACGCGCCTGCTACAGTGTCACCAGCCTAACCTGTATGTCTGGTAAACGGGTCCAATCAGCCCGCAAGACGACCCGGTTCAATGTCCATCAATTCAACCTTAAATCTTCCAATTGATCATTCAGTTAGTTTCGTTTCAAGTTCAATTTAGGTTCTGTAAACTCAATTACATGATCACATACCTAAAACCCGTCGACTTCGATGATGAACACGAAGAACACCCGTCCATTGTTCATCTTTCGAACGCCATCAATTTCGATCGATTTCCTTAAATTGATTCAACCAGAAGCTTCTATGGACTCCGTTAAACCTTTCCCCCAACTCAATTGCTTCAATCCAGTGCTCAATCGTCACGACTCAAGCTCGATAGCCGTCACTGTGCAACCATGGAAGTCTGTCAACCACAACCGTTTTCTTTCAATTGATGAACCCAGAAGCATCGTGGGATCATGAGAAGTAGTTTCCCTACCTCAATTGAATCAATCGAAGCCTCAAACTCCACGACTCAACCTCGAATTTCCTCCTCTGTCACCAAGTGTGTTCAGAGCCAAAACAGCACCAATTCCCTTCGTTCTTTCGACGATTCTGATCGTTGTGATCCCAGGAAGCTGAATGTGAGTTCCAATTCGATCCTCACGGCCCAATTCCCATTATTCGAATTTTCCCCCCAATTTTCTAAAATTCAATTTTTCGATTTCCAGCATCCTCTCTGCCTCTCGTGTTTCCCAGCCAATTCAGTCTCTCTCAACCTTCAATTTTCTCTCAAGAACGGCCAAGGAAGGGAGCCAATTCTCCCAGCTCACTCACTCTCTGTTTTGCTCACGGTGTAAGGAAAATATGGAGATAATTAGGGAGAAAATGGAGGAAATGATGAAGGAGAAATGATGATGTAGGAAATGATGATGTTGGGAGGGAAACATGGATCATAATTCAGGGGATGGGTGACACTTGTCACTCATCCAGGTGTGCACAGTCATCGGTTACTATTCATTATTATATTATTATTTTAATCCGAGCCTCGATTCGTAAATTCGTTTCCTTGACCATGACTTCGTCGTCGAATCTCCGATTTCGGCATGCCGCCTGTCATTGGATTCGTATCGACGATACCTACGTAACGGTCCTTGGCCCTCGTCCATCGGACCTCCCGGTCAAAAGTCAACATTTGACTCCAATTGACCAAAATTACCAAAATACCCCTCAACTTCCGAACATCAAAACTTTCTCTACGAATGTCGGAATCGAACGTGCCACCAGTCTATGAACTCGTGACGTCCCGGACTACGTCACGGTCATCGGTCAAAGTCCATTTGACCGCCCGATCAAAAAGTCAACATTTTACCCACGACCAGGGGCAAAACGGTGATTTTGCACATTTTGTCCGATTCCGCCCTACTAACCACCGTTCAACCTCACTAATCAAGATTAGTGACTAATCTAATCCCGGAATTCGGGACGGGTCGTTACAACGATGAACACCCGTCGGGTTTAAATTCGGGTTCTATTAAAAAACAACATGTTTCCTTCAATTGTTCATACCAGAAGCATCCTAGGAACATTATAAACACGAAATCGAAATCAATTTCATGGATTATTACCTCTAAGTAACTGAACTCAAGCTCGATTTTCCGAACTAGTTGCAAAGTCTGTTCGTCACGATTTCTCCACCAATTTCCTTCCCAATTGATTCAGTTTGGTTCGTCCAGTTCCCAGAAAGCTTAATATCACCTCAATTGCGATCGAAATCGTCCAAAAAACCAAAATCGAAAATCATGGTGTTGGGTGATTTTTCGGGTTTACTCAGTATGGTGTCCCTTAGGTTTTGCTCGGTTTCCTTTCGGTTTTTCTCTTCAAATTAACCAATTAACTCTAATTGATTACTCACAATTGTCCTTGTTCCTACTGGAATTCGATCAAGATGAAGGAGAAGCAGGAAGGGTCTCTGTGCTGTGTTTGAAGGTTTTTGGTCGTGTACTGTTCGTGTACTGTTCATCAAATATTCAAATGTTTATTAACCTCAATTAATTAATTAATCCATGCCACTAATCTCTTTTAACAAGTGACACTTGTCACTTGATAAAGCTAATGACTCATTTGCTGAAATGAATCAGCATAATGACAGCACTTGCATCACTCATGATTTACAATTACCATTTTACCCTCCTTAAGCACAATTACCATTTTACCCCTACACTTCACAACCCCATAACTTCTTCATCCGAACTCCGTTTTCGACGTGCCACCTGTCTACGGATTCAGCGTTCCGAGACCTACACAATGGTACTCGAAAAATGTGCAAAAAGTATGTTAAACAAAAAGTCAACTTTTCGCCATATTCCATCAAGGGTAAAAACGTCATTTTCACATTATTTTAATATTTTACAACTTTTGGATTTTTTTGGGGCGTTACATTTAAGTTGTTTCTTTTTAAATTAATAACATAAATATATTCAATTAAATTTAAATAATTAGTCAATTTAAATATTACTATTTAATTTTTTAAAACTTAAAAATCACGTATTACAACAAACGATAGATTAAATACCAAAACAAATACAAAAATACCCTCAAAGTTATATTGAAAATTATAAAATATTAAACGAAATTAAGGCTATCAATGGGTCATGTCGTATCATGAACTCTATTTTACCTATATATGCCCAATCGAAATTCAACCAATTTAAAAATCGTGTCAAAGATATCCAATCTGATCCTCACATGTTAATGAACCAAGTAAGCCACACAACCCGTGTAGCCCATTTATGAAATAGGTTGTGTTCGAAAACCAATTAACATATGACTTGTTTAATATGTTTAACATATTTAAACTATAAGATTTAATGTGTATATAGGCAGGTAAATGAGTATATATATATATGAGTTAGTGATTGACATGTTTATTAAACGAGTTAATCTATACGTTATTATACGGGTTAGCAAGTTGATTCGAAACCTACTTATTTATTTAACGAGTTAATATGTCATTAAAGTTCATTTGCTCGACGGAATTTTCTCTGGCAGAGGGAATATCCCACGAATCTCGCCCTATCCGACGAATATTGTGTCGCAGGTGCAGAAAAAAAAATTTGACCTTGCTCAACGAAATTTGATCTTACCCGACGAAATTTAATCTTACTTGACGAATCTCGCGTCGTTTTTCAGGTGATATGTCTTTGTCCAACGTCTTAATTCGTTAGGAAAACCTCTAGTACGACGGCGATTAGCCGTGGACTTTTTACCCGATTAATTTTAATGTTGCCTGAGGAATTTTATTGTTACCCAACGAATTTGTATTCGTCAGATAAAGTCTTTTTTCTTGTAGTGTTATATGGGTTAACATGTTGACCCGAAATTCATCTGTTTATTAAACGTGTCATAACGGGTTGATTCGAGTATGACTCGAAATTTTAATTGTGTGTGTTGACTCTGATATATTTTGTGCGCGTTTGGAGTCGTATGTTCAGTTGTGTCAAAAATTACCATCTTAAATAAAATATTGTATAATCCTCAATTATTGAAGATAATAAAATATAGTCTTATATTATTTTTTAAAAATTAATTTTTAAACTTATAAATATTTTATCTTAGTGCTATTGCACGAGATGAACTAAGTAGCAACATCCTCCTAAAGGGTCACTAAACCAAAATTTAGCCCTCTAAAAATTAATTTTTTAATAAATAGTATAAAGTTATATTTTATCATCTCAGCGGTTGAGGGTTATGTATTATTTTATTTAATATTTTTTAATAGATATTTGAATGTAATAAATTAAAAAATGTACAAAATTCATATCTTAATTATTTTTTAGATATGTGATAAAATAAAAATATTTCATATAATTTTTTTTTGTCACATATTGACTCATAAAATTAATATATATTTTTATCTAAAATTAGAATACTTGCTATAGATAATTTTTTACCTAAATTTTTTAATTTTTACTTTTTAACCCTCTTAGAGATGGCAAGAGCATGGAAGAATAAATAGTACAAGTGAAGCTAAAAAAGGCAGAAGGGTTTGTGTGTTTGAAGCTAAATATCGACCATAAAAAGTGACTGCAAAATAAATGCGTAGGGGTAGGGTTACAGAAGTTACCAGTAGACGACCCATCAGTCATCTCTTGACCCAACACGAGGGACGGGCTCATAAGTAAATAAACAAACTGTACGTAACAATTTATTTCATTAAATAATTATTTGGAACAAAATAGAAAAGAAAAAAAAATAATTGTGATCACTGTGAGTGAGAGTGGGGGGAAGAGGTGCTGGTTAATGACAGACAGAAGCTTCCTGTGTTAGGGTCCCACAACGGTGTCGTTTCAGCGATGGCGCGCGAAAACAGCGCGGGAGCTGTTTCCCAATGCACTACCTAGACATCATAACTCTCTCTCTCTGCCAATTCCACCTGGACCCACCCTCCCCTCTCTCTCTCGTCCACCATTCATTCTTTCACATTTCAAAAAAAATCCCGTAAATAAATAGTAACTTTATTTCTTTAAAACTTTTGTGATGCGCCTGAGACCCACCCAAACCCAACCCCCCCAACTCTTCTGTGGCGAATATTTTCGAAATATTTCAGAAATAAAATACATATGTTATAATATAAGTAAATTGAATGGTGGTGAATAATGTGTAACAACAACAAGCTTCCTATTCTAGCATGTGGGATGTGGGTTCCATTTGAACCAGGTATTTATAGACAGGGATTGGACTATATTTGGGTCCTATTTTATCATCATAATCATAGTAAGGGAGAGAGAGAAGATGAACTCAAAAACTAGCTACGACAATAAGTAGTCATAGTCACAGCAACATAGCAATATAGCAATATAGGTAGCTAGTAGTAGATGGTGGGAGTCTATCAGATTGATGTGATTGGTTGTGGGTCATTCCAAAACTAAAGGCATTGGGTTTGGGCCCTTCATTTTAACTTTTGGACTCAAATCATTGTTATGAGTGTGATCAATTATGAGTCTCATTTTTATGGCCTAATGGTAAGGAATTTGAAAGTCATTAGGAGCACTTTGTGGTCATAAATAACTTGTATTCTAAGTTTGGATTAGACCTATGATTTAGGTGTGAGAAAATCAAAGTACTAGTATTTTGAAAATATAAAAATAAAGAAAAATCACGGTGAACTGCGAAAATAGTATCAGATAAAAATTAATAAAAAGATTTGTCAAGTATTTTGATCATGTGTGGACTTAAAAGATATGGATCAAGATGGTTAATGGGCCTTTCTTCAAATGAAAAGATTGGCCCAAGGGAAAAGACCCAAAATGGATTTATCACGGAGATCAAACACTGTAATGACACCATAAGTTGGGCTGGGCTTTGTAGCATTGCCCATCTTCATAGCATACAATCTTATAGAAAGATGAACATACAATGAACAACATCATATCTTATTGCGTTGCCTCCGAATTACAACCCACACATAATGAACCAATTTGACAGCTTACAAGATACGAACATAATGACCCTTTATTGAGTTAATCAGCAATTCCTATAGAGCAACAGAAACCTCCACCGGGGACTCACCCTTGTCGACCACAAATGTCTTGACAACTTTCTTGGAAGAAGTCAAAATCTCTATAGTGTATGTTCCATGGAACCCTCTGAACCTGAACTTTCCTTGCTCATCAACATGCCCATGAGCATGAGACAACCACTCTTGCTTGAGCTCCAAGTATCGTTTTCCAGCTTCATTGATATCGCCTTTTGCATTCACCAGATGCGAATTCTCCCGACTCATAAACAGCTCCCAGAATCCCCACAGCACCACACCTTCCACTGTCAGATTGGCAAAGCTTTCCCTCAGCATCACCTCCAAATCATCCGCTCTAACATATTCGTTAACAGATGACACATCAAGCTCTGTGGACCAGATTGGAAGGCCAAGAATAGCTAACTTATCAAGAGCAGAACAGACAATTGGCCCCACTGGACTATCAATATGTCCTTGAATTCCAATGCCACCCACGAGCGCCCCTTGCTGTTGAAGATCAAGAATTTGCTCAATGTATCTTTCTGGTAATGATCTAGTATCACATCCATCCCCGACATGATAATCATTCACAAACAAAATTGCAGATGGATCAATTTGGTTTGCATTCTTGAACAAGTTTGCTCTGATATCTTTAACAAGTTTTTCTTGATTAAATGAGCCGTGCAACATCTCATTGTTGACATCATAGTGCCTGAACTTCCCTTTGTAACGGGTGAGAAGATCTGTTAGCCGATTCTGCACAGCCGTTGACAAGTCATTCTGGCTCAACGTACGGATCCATTGCTGGACTGTGTCCACCACTTCCCAGAAAATGCAATGACCCCGGATATCAATGTTGTGAGTCTTACACAAGTCCACCATCTCATCAGCATCCTTGTAATTGAAGTTTCCTTTTTGGGGCTCTGTCCAATACCACTTGAGTTCATTTCCAAATACAGCCCAATTGAAATTTTTAACAAAGAAGGCAACAAAATCTTCATTGTCAATGTTGGTTCTGCTTATGCAGGTCCCGAATGGGAAGCTGTTTTGCGTTTGTTTAACTTTCACAAAGCTGCCAGGCATGCTGCACGAATCTGATCCTAAAAACTTCACTATAACATCACGCTTACGGATCTGCATTGCAACCAACAAGACGTGCCCAAATCAGAAGAAACTAATTCCGGAAAAATTAGATCAAATCGTTTATACTTGTGTTCTTATTGAAGCGATGGTGCATCATGCAAGTTTGATGATACATAATTGCTGACAATAGTTATAAGGTTTGATGACAACTTTTAAAAAAAAAAATCACAAGTACATAAAACAAGCCAACTTTTTTTACAACCAAGGACAAGATCGTCTGAAATTTGATAAATAAGGACAAAAGGTTGAGCAAACAACCAAAAATACACATCCATCAAATTTGAAATCCCAAGAATTCCCCTAAACAAAAAAATATTGGGTTAATTGCTTATGACTTGGGTATACTCTCAAGCTTCGGGTTCCGCCTAAAATCTTATGACTAAACTCCTCTCCCATCACCAGCCCAACCCAAATACCCATCCCCCTCTCCAAAATGTTTAAAACCCTAAATGGTTAAACCCCAGACCGTACCCTTCTTGATTTCTCCAAGGGAAAATGAAATCAAAATTCTAAAAAAATTGATTGTCCTTTTATGTAAATTTGGTTATAATAGTGCTTTTGTGTGTAATCATCTCTAGTTTTTTAAATGAGGCTTATAAAACAAATGACACAAGACAACATTTACCAGATCAGTTTGCCTCTTCAAATGTCTAAATCTTGCTTGTCTGTCTGTCAACAGGGAATATCTGAAGTCCAGCAACCATTAAGTCTACACCAGGAGCAGGACCTTGGATATAAACCATTACTTTGGATGGTTGCTTCTCAATTCTAAAGGAGCCACCGATTTCGTGCCATCTGTTGTCACTAGCCTCAACTTGCCCTCCATTCACCCACTGGTTGTCAACACCAAGTGCAATGTTCACATTTTGCGGACCATTTGCTCCAGCTCCAATCCGAAACCACGCAGATACTTGATATGTCAAGAACAGCTTCAGTTTGTCACCAATCATCTGAGCAGGACCCATCCAAGTCTCTGTGCGCTTCGTTACAAGGATGTAGCGACCGCTTAAAGGCTCATGAGACCCGAGGCTACCTCTTGCCATTGGTGGGAGTATGTGTGGAGAGCCAGTTCCAACACTCAATGTGCAATTCCCAAGAGGAAACCACCCATTTGTGCCGTTACTAAGATTGCTGTTCTCAATTAGATTTACTCCAAAGGCTGGGAACTGCAGAAACAAAAGCCTATGTTTAACATGATCAGAATATATTCGAGACGAAAACTCATTTATTCAACCAACCTCAACAGCTGGTGGAGGTGAGGGAGGGACTTTCTCGGCATGCTTGACAACGAAACTATTGACAAGAATATCCGTTCCTGCTGGTGGACCTTCTAGATAAACGATCACTTTTGATGGAGAGCCATTTAGAAGGAACTTCCCCTGTAACTGGGCCCAATCCTTGTCTGTTGCCTGCACTCTTTATAGCAAACCGACTTCCATTAAGTTTAATGGAGAGCCATTTAGAAGGAAACTGATTTTTCATTAGAAACAGATATGGACCAGTGAACTAACTTAGCAATGCCGATATACTCTTCACGTTGATTTGGTGACTGGACCCATAAGGTAGCACGTACATCAGAACTAGTGATCGCTGTTACCAAATATCCGAACGACAGCAGTGGCCTCATAAGCTAGCTTTCGCTGCACTCTTCCGGTGATGTCCTGTTGGAGGCCATTCCAGCTCTGTGTTAGTTCTGTTGCAGCAGCAAAAAGCTTACCAGATTGAGGGACAATTTTCCCATTTCCCATTTCCCATTGAGTCATGTATAACAATTTTGCAGCCTCTTCCAGACCAACTATTTAAGCCATCCTCAAATTTCGGATTTAATATTATATTCTGGTCCCCGTCACTTCCTGAGCTTCCACTCTTTCAAAATATAAAGGAGAATTTATATTCCAAAATCAATCAGCAAAGGATGATACAAGTTAGATTCCATATATACTACAAAGGAAGCAAGAAAAGAGATCTGAAGTACCTGGCATTCTTTTGGACTAAAACAAGTAATCACAACCGATTTGATAAGAAGGTCAACTCCCGGAGAAGGCCATTCCACATAAAATACTGCCCGATCAGGCAATGCTGACAGCGAAAAATTTCCATCCAATTTTTCCCACTTCCCATTTGAAACAGAACTTCTGCAGGCAGTTACTAGAGTTAATAAAATGGTTCTTTTTTTCTATAAAGAAACAACACGGTGTGGGAACAAAAAATTCATTACCTTCCAATTTGTATATAGTTAGTTGCTGAACTGTATTCCAGTTTCAAAGTTGCTAGGACATCAGTAGATCCACAAAGAGGTCCCGAGACTCCAGCACAAGTTGATACCAAATAAGTGGAGCCTAGGGAAATTCTCCCGGTGATATCTTGCTCCAAGCCTTGCCAACATTCTTTCCGATTGTTAACAACAACATAATTGCCTGCCGACTTTAAGTCCGAGTGAGCAGAATCAGCTGAAACTACGTAGCCATCGCAGCAATTGGGGTGCCAAAATTGCAACCCCCCATTGAAATCATGGTTCAATATGATATTTTTAGAATGGCTGCTACTTGAATTATCCAAAGTTTGTTTTGAAAACTGCAAGAAGCGAAAGTGATAAGATATTGGAGGATTGAAGTCTTTGAAGATTTGGAAGTTAACTTAGTTATTTCTTATAAAACCCCTTTCCATCATTTTCCTCTTTTGGACTCAAATACCATTACCATGTAATGTAAGAGTACTGCTTAACTTCTCAGGGTACAAATTCAAGTTTCATATTTCAAGTGAAAAAAGAAAAAGTTCACTTGCCTTACGTATGATTTGCACTGTCAATCCATTGAGTTAAAAACTAGGATAAACTTCGCATTCAAAAATTCCAAACAAATACTAAGTTCAACAATTATTATAAACCAGAAATTATGTATTACATTGTAACTAGATGCTCGACTTGAGCCTTGTTTCAGAAAAAAACTTAAAGCTTTTGACATAGAATGACCTAGTCACGGTGGCTCAGAAAGTGCATTTCTTAATAAGAGATTTCATACTTTCTTGACATATTATAATACTCCAAGATTATTAATCTCTTATCTTTTAGACATATCCTAACAAAAAAATTTATACAGAAACAAGATTCAAAAGGGATATTTGATTTTTTATATGATTATTAATAATATCCTGCTTTTAAATGAAATTTTAGTGTGATTTTATATTATGGTTATAGAAAATAACTATGTTAATATGCAATGTCTTTATTTCACTTAGTATGTACAGTCGATATTCTACTTAAACTAGCCTAAATTGTGGAGAGGAGGATTCAAGCCGCTCTTGCCAATGTCTGCAACGAAACCATTATTGAGTGCACTACAGTAAGGTTATAAACCCAAACATCCCAAGACAACTCTAATTCTCGTAAACAAAAAAATAAAGCATTCTTCCAAAGCAATATATACAATAATCCAATTAAGGAAACTCAATGCCAGTTGCCAAACAAAGGGGGCGTCTAAGAAAAAGTCAAACCTCTTCATGGTCAGCTGCATTGTCGGTCTGTTGGTTCTCCATGGCTGCTTCTTCTTTAGATCTCTAAACCCAACACCAAAAAAATCAAACACCTTCGAATAATCAAAGAAATATGAAATGGGTAACTACATTACTCAACAAACCAGAACAGCGAACCAAAAGGATTACCTTCGAATGCTTTTGCTTCTTCTGATGATTGCTAACGGAGGCTATGCTTGTGCAACACCAAGCTATGAGCCTCCTCATATATATCCGCCCCCAAAACGAAAATTTTGGGCTTTCGACTGAAGTCTATGGAAAGCGCGGGACCATTTCTCTGTTTTTACTGAGTTTAACTGCAAGAAATAAAAAACAATCGGATTAATAAACCTTAAAAGGCAATTAACGACTCTGCCAATCTGGAGAAAATGGGAAAGTGGTTTGTTCTTTGTTGTGTATTTTGTTTTTGTCTTGCTTTGGCTTGCAGATTGGTATGCTTGAATTGGAATGGACGCTCTGTCCAGAGGGTTTAATTTGTTTAAGGTTTCCAGGATTCCTGGCTTTTAGTCTTCGTTTGCAACACAAATGAATGTTGGCATTGCCCATTGGATCCTGCCCGATTGGGTGAGACTGGGCTTTCAGACTTTTCAAACTCGCTAGTATTTATAAGACTAGCAACCCAAATTTCAAATGTGCTTTACATTTATAAATTAAAGGTATTTCATATTTTTTAACTTTTATTTGTCAAACAGCTCGAATTGAATTGGTAAGAATTTTGGTGTATAGATTAATGATCTATGGTTCGCATCTAACGATATAATATATGTGACTCTGGTTCGCATCTAACGGCATAATATATGTGAAAATTTTATAATTAAAATTGTTCAATTTCTCCTTAAATGTAAAATGGCAACAAATTCCCTATCTCCATCAACCACTTTTCATTTCGTTTTTGTCTAAACAATTTATGTTCCAATTTTTTTATTATTTCTCTCTTCCATTGGTGACATTTATAACAAATTTTTATTGAAGCGCAAATGTGATGGTAAATAAAAGCTAACCATGATAATTTTGGAGAAATTTTGGCCTAAATAAACAATATAATACAAGTTTTACTTTTTATGCTCATGAATAATCACAAGGTGTGGTCACTGTAAGTAGCAAACTACTACTTCCACGTGTAGTTTTTCTGGGCCTAACGGGCAGTAGTTTATAACTAGCTGAGTCTCTTTGTGGTAAAAAAAGACCGCGTCTCAAGTGTGAATTAATTTACTCTTCGAATATAAGAAGACTTAGTAATATTTGTCAAAAGAAAATATGCTCATGAATAAAATGTATGTTTTAAAATAGCTCAAGACTTACGAATCTGTTAATGCGACCCAATGCAGGAATGAAACCCAATGTTTGAGATATGAAAAATGAGAATGGACTGTTTAGGAACACACAACCGAATGTCGTTTGAGCTAGTCCATGGGCCCAATTTTAATATACCGTTTTATAGTTTTCAGCTTTTTGAAGCCCATCTCGAAGCAAAACGACCCAAAACCCATATATAGCCCGTAACAAATAATTCATTGAGCACTATTAGTCTATTACCAAGACTAAATTTTATAATCTAAAATTGACTGAACATTTAGTTGATGCCTTATTTGAGAAGAGGGAAAATATTCAAAGACTAAGATTTTGTTTGACATTCCGTATTAAATTAATTATTTCAATAAGATAAATTCATCTATTTATTATAAAAATTAACTATGTAGTCAAATTTTTAGTACTCCACCTCATTAAAATGCCGACTAATTAATGAGAAAGATCTATATATCATAAGTATTAATTTATGTATATTATTAATATTATTATAAATAATTATAATAAATCCAATTTTTATGTATAACTCATAAGTTAGTCTATTTACTAATTTACTATATATTATTTAAATATTTCACCTTTTTTTATTTAATTACTTTTTTATTTACCTACCACTCTTTATACTTTTTAAACGGACTACTTACATACTAAACCTATTTGTTGGAGTCTGTTTATCAGATGTGGATGATGAATTTTCAAAACTTAATTATTTCATATTTAATTTTTATTTAGGTTGATCATATATTTTTTCCAAATAAATTTCTTACGTATTTCTTTTTACGAGTCATTTTATTTATCTAAAAGTCTTAGATATATCTGATAATTTTGCAAAATTACAGTCATACAAGTATTTTATCTAAATTTTAAATTTTTTTGTTTTCTTTCTTTCGATTATAGCCATACGTGTAGAAATTATGATATAATAGATAAGTCAATGATTATATTTCTATTATATATTAATCCACTGTTTAGACACTAAAACTTTTTTTCTAAAATTTTTACACTGTCAAATTTTAGTAAAACTACCAAATATTCAAATGTTTACAAACAATTCAAATCTAAAAGTTAGACTACATAAACAAATGTATATGAAAAATGTACATTGATGATAATATATTAATATAGTTATATGCAGAGAAATGTACATTGATTATAATATACCTATAGGCAGAAACATGTACATTGATTATAATATAGATTTTCAGTTCATAAACGCCTCACAACCCTTGTGAAGAAAAAAATCAAAATTAAAATTTCGCAATAACCTATTTTCACATGAATTACACTATAATAGGTAATTTAGTATTTATAGATTAACCTCGAATATGAAACCCATAGTCTGATTCCCTCCATCGCCTTCATCAATAATAGAGAATATGATCACATTTGAAAATTCAAACAATCATATACAAGAATTAAATGGTATGCTTGTAATTTTTTTTTTTAAATCAATAGACTAAAGTTGATGATACAGATTAACCAACATTCAAAATATTAAATGATTCTTTAATTACTATTACTATTTATTGTAATGGAATACTTTATATATTGGACTCTAAAGGATGGCCTATTTATAATCACCCCTTATTATTATTATTCATTACATATCTTAATTTCAATTTAATTAAGGACAAACTATATAAAATTACCCAAACTATATGGTCGATTTCAAAAGGTAACTATGACAAATTACATTTTCATACCTAAACTATCAAAACATAACATTTAGTTACCCGCTGTTAGTATTCTGTTAAAAAAAAATATTAAGTGTCCAAGTGGAATTTATGGAACCTTTTTTCATGTTGAATTAGAGTCCAAGTGGATAAAAAAATGATTAAATATTAAATTATATTAATAATAATTAATAATTTAATTATATTAAAAATAAATAAATAAATAAATCAATCAAATCCATCATCTTCTCCATCCTCCCAATTCCCATCGACATCAGAAGAAATGTCAAACCTAGCCCAGCACCTCCTATCCTCCCGGTCTCCACCACCGCCACCGAGGTCGACTCCAACTAATTCCAAGCCCTGATAGCCACACTAGGCCTTCTGCACTTTCCTCAATGGCATTTCTGAAACGTTATGCAACACCCTCTCCCAATGTCACCCCTAGTCGGAATTCATCGACCATAACCAATTCGCCAAGCCCGAGTCCTTCTTCGACGTTATTGTCCGCAAAAATAATAAAATTAAAAGAAAAGTATAAAAAAACCACCCAAAATCCAGAGCAATTCGAGGTTCGTGACGACCCTCACCACTTTGCCTCATATCGATGACCAACCCGAAGAACCTGCGACACCATACAAACAACAAGGTCTAAACTCCAAAACTCAGCTTTCTCGACAATTAACAAGGTCGCCAGACACCACCGAGAACTTATCTTTGTCGCATGACACCACTGTGACCACGACCCTCTGTTGCAAGAACACCAGCGTGACTCGTCGTCCACGATCTGGCTGGGAATCGTGCAATCAGCAGATGAAGCAAGATGATGGGAACATCGCAACCCATGAACAAAATGTAGCGCTAAGTAAGAAACTAGCTCAGTTTCTTCATAACCAAAGGGGCTCGAGAGCTTACCTCTGAAGCTTGGGGTTGGGTTTTGAAGCTGATTGAGCAAGTAAATGGATGCCCAGAAAGATGAAATCGATGATGAAATCAATGATAGATCTGGATTTAGATATGGGTTTTGAAGCGATTAGAAAATTGAGTAGTTTGGTGGAGTTGGGGAGGATGAGAGGTGCTGACAGGACCCGTCCCCAAAGTACATTGATAACCGTGCCAAGTCCTGCTTCCATCTGACAAGTCAACTGAAGTTCCAAAATTACACTCAGCACTTGCCAAACAAGGGATAACCGCACATGTGCCCACTCATGCCTCCACCTCCCGATCAGTCTCGATCATCGTGCCACGACCAGGAAGGTCAATAAAACAGAAAAGGTGTGAGTGGACAAAACAAACTTTTAGAAATACATTTACTTACTCTCTAGTTTCACAAACATGCATGCATATCATAAATCATGAGTAAAATATATCTAGGCACAAATGTTTATAAATCATAAATTTCAATAAAACCACGGGACTCATTTCCATATCCAATCTCATAGTCACGTTATTCCTGCAACGCGTGCAAATCAATAGGCTCAATGACCGCTCAAAATCCGAGCATATCGCTGTGAACACATCACCAGCCGACAATCCAGATCGTCGTGAACACATCACCGACCGATCTCCATATAAACCAGCACATCTGATCTGAGTCGAGCCTCTCTCGGCTGCATGACAATAGACCGTGCTACGTGACCTCTCCGAACGAACACATCCCATCCCGGAGGCGAGCGTTATCTCCAGGGTTCATTCCGGGGAAACACATCCCCAACCGGAAGCCTTAATATCCACAACACAGATGCACTCCGGAGGAAACATATTCCCAACCGAAAGCCCTAAATATCCGTAACATATCACCACCATGAAAACCAGTGAAAAACAGTTGCATTTGAAATCAAAACATTTATCCACATAAGGTCTCAGCCCAAAACGTAGTTTCCTCAAAATCCGTAAAACCAGAGTCCCGATTATTTCATAAATCCAAAAACCATCAATATCATCATGTAATCACTTGGAAATACCAATCCAATCAAAATCATATTTCCATTGGGTCTCAAACCCAAAATATCAATTTCACGTAAATCCGTGCAACCGCAACCTCAGTTGTCATTTTCACATAAATCCATAAAGTATATCCAAAAGCATTACAAATCCATCAAATCAATCCCTGACTCATAATTCGAGTCAAAACTAATCTCAAATCCCGGGTCTTCGCCCAAAACAATAATTTCACAGTTTTCTCGAAAATCGTGCCTAAAATAATATAATATTCCCAAAATCCAGAAATCATCATATCGAAAAATTAATCATGCCAAATTATTTCAAGTCATATAATAAAACATTTAAAACATATATGCATGCATTCTGGGTAGAAAACAAAAGTCCACTCACACACCGTTCATATCGCTCGCTTTCCGAACTGCACGTTTTTCCGTAAATTCTGTAAGTCACTATTCCTGTCCAAAATCAATATCTAGGGTCACTAACACTCCAATATATCTCATATAATTTTCTCCAATTTTTCCAGGAATTGAATAAGTATTTCAAACGTATATTAAAACTTCGGATATACAGAACACTATCGAAACGGTATCCGATTTCCTCAAAACTAGTGCCAAAATGTTCGTTACATTAAAAGGAACAAAAGTCATGTTGACCTCACCTCGGGAATCGATCCCACGCGTCCTCACGCGCCACCGCAAGAGGCTGCGCGTGAAGTCCATGCGCCGTGTACAGTACCATCATCTTCACTTGTTTGTCTGTAAAACGGGTCCAGTTGGCCCGTGGGTTGACCCGGCTGAATTCCTGTCAATTTCAACTCAATTTAGTCAATTGATTCAGCCAGTAGGATCGCCATTTATCTAATTAAGGCTCTATAACCTCAATTTCGTAAGAACTTACCTTAATCCAAACGAATTTGAATTCGAAAATTCGAAGAACAAGTGAGCACTGTTCATCCTTCAATCTCGATCCATTCCAATCGTTTTCTTGCAATTGATTCACTCAGAAGCTTCGCGGGACTCATCTAAGGAGGTTTCCAATCTCAATTTCAACCTTCATTCACTCGAACCATTCCAACTCAACTGGGATTTCCAAAACGAAATACAAATGTCGTCTAGGCTCATTTCTTCACCATTTCCTTCACTTTCAATCTCACTCGACTCGTTTAGACCTCTAGAAGCTCATCCTCGTCTCTGTTTCCATCAATTTATCGTCCAATTCAAAATTCGATCTCAAGTCATCAATCCAAGGTTTCGGGTAGGTTTCGATTTTTCTGGGTTTTCTTTCACAATTCCATACCTCCACTCTCGTTGTTAAGTCTTTGTTCTCCCTCCCTTGATCCTTCTCAATTAGATCGATCAGAGGAGAATTATTGATGGCTTTGTCTGGGTATGTCGAGGTCTCTGTTTTTCCTTCAAGACACATACACGGTTTTGATAATTCAAGCATATATATATATATATATCCAAATATCAGATAGCAATCAAGGCCACTAATTGTCATCTGCATAGTGACATGTGTCACTCACAGACCTACATGACTCACCAAAGCAGCCAAATCATCAAATCTTAGCACAACCAAAATTACCATTTTATCCTTACCTTCAAAATTACCAAAATGCCCCTCGCCTTCACAGACCCGCAACTTTCACATCTGACCTCCGATTGACGCATGCCGCATGTCTACTGATTCAGCGTCCCGAGACATACTCAACAGTCTCTTCGGAAAGTCCAAATAAGGTCACGGTCAAAAAGTTAACTTTCGGCCCTTATAATTAGGGGTAAAATCGTCATTTCCTTCGAATTTCCTTTTTCAAATTTTCGGGTCGTTACAACCTATCCCCCTTAAAGAATTTCATCCTCGAAATTCCAATCAGTAGATACCATGATAGGTTTCCCGAGGAATATGTATGTGAACCAGAACATAATCAACCGCATACCCTTCTGGTTCAACCGAATATAACTCATAATTAAAATTATCGAAATCAGACAAATTAGTTCTCATTATTGAATCAACATCGGGACAATTCTCTGTAACCCCTGCCCCATGGGCAGTCATATCCCAGCTCACTCGGGATACAGAGTCAAGCTCAACGTCCCGGAATACACAATCTAGAATTCACAAGTATTCGTATCATCAGGCAATCCACTCATGACATGGTACAACGGCTTAAATCACCACGCATATGCCACCAGGCCAATAACCTCATAAGGTCCAATAAATCGGGAACTCATTCCCCTCATTAAGTCAATCACCATGTACCCCTTTTTCCAGGGTCACTCAATATTATGAATTGAACATTTCCTTCTGTTGTGTTTATTCTCATAGGCCTCACTGATGCCTACCTCCTGCCAATAACTGGCACTCAGTACAATCATTCATACGATATCGCAAATCATATCCATTCCTTAACCTCGACTTCATCCAACATCATACACCAAGTATGATCCTCCAGTTGGACTCCAGTAGTCCAAATGATCAAAAATCATTTACCACTCCAATCCTATGGAGTTCCATCAATAACAGGATTTCACCTATCCTTACGTTATCAAACATGTCAATTCTCGATCGGCTATCTTATTAGCCTCCCCACTTGGTATCTGACCTGACAATGCGATCTTAATCTCAATGTATCCTGACCATCGCCTCATCACACATTGAGCCTTTTCTGTTTATCAATCATTACTAATCTTGATGGTCGATACAGTACTCGTACATTCCTTCCCAGAGGTATGGCCTCTGCATACTCGACCCATGGATCACTATGGTCGATCCCAAATCATACAAGAAAAGTAAAACTCCTGAAGGTTCATCTAGCATCAGCAATCCCAGCCCCATGCTACCAAAGCACACCTCACCAAATCCAAAATCTCATAGTGACATATCACTATGCACACAGAAAGGGTTACCTCGAACAGAAGTCACGGTTTCTCCACTTTGTATTTATTCTATTTCAGTTCTCGTCTCCAATAGCTCTGACCTCCTTCCGGGTCAATCACCATAACTGGCAAAACATTGTAGAGAACCCCCCTACAATCCTCTTTGATATCCATTCAATCTTAAAACAACTCATGTTTCCCCGTGACAGTTTCCATTGGCCAATACATCTGTTTCTCCTGGGATTCACACTAATCCCGACTGTTCTTAGTATATGTTCCACAAACCTACTCTGGTCGACCAGACCTAACACTTATTCAACCATATATTTTTCTCTCTGAGGGCATTTCAATACATATGTCCAGTATATCGCACGCTCATCTGTACATGTGAGTACACCAATCAATCATCAATCATGGTACCATACACCATCCAAATATGGTCAAAATACCTGACTTATGATCTCACAAACATAACCGGTCCATTTGGCTATCCAAGAGTATCACATCGGTTAACCTTAGCCATATGAAATCCGGACATCATCTTTTTATCTTTTACTCATAACTGATAGTCATTACCATGTTGGCCTCTCTCAATAGGCTCAATAATCACAACCTTCCAGCAGAACCACAAATTATTAGCTCATGATACGTGATACTTATCCCATACCGTTATCTTATTAAGTTGTCCATAATCGACATGCAAGCTCAGACCATCATCCCTTTTTCCTCTTTAACACCACTGAGTTCCCCACGGAAACACTGAGCCAAATGAACTCGTATCTACCAAGTCTTGTACTTGCATCTCCAGTCCTTATGACTCTGTCGGTGCCATATACCAGGGCGTCCGAGAAACAGCTCGTATACTCGACATGATCTCCATCATAAACTCAATCTCTCATCCTGGCAAAATCTCAGGAAACATATTGAAAAATCTGTACATCTTCAGCCATTACTAGGAATCTCATACACTAATCACATATGCCACACATCTGACCAGTGAACTTTGATTACCTTATATGCGAGGTTCGATATTATTCTCGAGGGTAACATCCTCGAGTCTCCCTGAATTACAACCTTTGGTAATCCTGGACTCCACATATCACTCTCTAATCGACATAAGCGATAGAGGTATCATGAGTTATTAACCAATCATCCCAAAGATTACGTCCAAATCATTCAAGTCCTCTCATCCTGGCAAAATCTCAGGAAACATATTGAAAATTTTGTACATCTTCAGCCATTACTAGGCATCTCATACACTAATCACATATGCCACACATCTGACCAGTGAACTTTGATTACCTTATATGCGAGGTTCGATATTATTCTCGAGGTTAACATCCTCGAGTCTCCCTGAAATACAACCTTTGGTAATCCTGGACTCCACATATCACTCTCTAATCGACATAAGCGATAAAGGTATCATGAGTTATTAACCAATCCATCCCAAAGATTACGTCCAAATCATTCAAGTCCAAGAATACCCTAGGTCAGCCACTAGGCGAATACCACAAATCATCCTGGGTAGCCTCACATCAAAGGGGTCTACCCCACTTATGGATCACCAATTTCACCATATATTACTACCTAGATATCATCAATTTTATCACATCTGTAGCTCTAGTCGGCTCACAGACTTCCATACCTTAACCAATCACGGACATCTCCGTATCCGTCCAATGTACAATCTCAAAACATAGAAGAGTGGATAGCCCAGGACCTACCGAATACATACATCCTGATTAAACTGACATCCATGTCACCACTCCAGAGGCTTCTCAGGCCTTCTTCTAGTAACTGCAATCCTTAGGCATGTGGTTCCAATCCGACCACACCCCTATGGTCCACCCTGGGCTGGCGTCCCACTACACTGGACCATCTCCTAAGTCCAAATCTCTGTGTACTACGAGTCTCTGCCCGAACTTTCAATCACTAAGTGAAATTGACATGACCTATCAAAGTCCATAAGTCCAGTAAACAGGGTTAAACAATGTCAATTCATAAATTCATAACCCATTAGTATTTAACCCTATCCCAATCCTGGGCATCCCAGGTGCCAAACATTTAGCAATCAAAGGGTCGATCGTGTCAGAAACCATAGTTATATTCGACCTTTCCGGCTCCTCCTGAGCCCTATTTCATTACAATGACTCTTCACAAATCCTAACCAATATCCTGACTCATTTTGAGTCCCGTATCGGTATCTCGACTCCCCTTGAGTCCAATCTTGACTCCTTTTGAGTCCAATCTCATAACATTCATCCATGCCATCATTGGCATACCCGGTCACCAAGCAAATTCCGCTGGTAAACCACATCTTATACGACCTATAAGGCCTCAGGGATATCTCATCATATTCTAGACTCGTTAGACACACATTCCACTTAAGGAATTCACTGAGAATAATCTCATCCCGGGTCCAATCTGCCCAATTATGCTACCTTTCTAGCCTCTGGGCTCATTCATTCTTCGGACCCACACAAATCCGTATTTAACAGTTAGTATTTCACGGTGTACACTGATTAACATCTGACCCCTAATCCAGGGTCAATCTCATTCCGAGATCAATCACGAGGTCTCATATACCCTCGTATACCCGTCTCACTACCAGGTCACGCAAGAGGCTTACGTTTCGGAGGCATGACGTGGCAACAGAATCAGAAACCTAGTGCTCTAATACCAATTTTGACAGGACCCGTCCCCGAAGGACATAGATAACCGTGTCTGTCAGGACCCACCCCGGTTCCACCCCGAAAACCGAGGTAAATCCTGCTCCAGTCTGACAACCCAGAAAGAAAAACCGAAAATACCCTTTATCGAAAACCACAAATACACTATCAGACGCAGGAGAAATTTAATACAACCCAGAGTCAAAACTATACAGAGCATAGTAGTAAACAAAGGAACACAAAACCGATACACAGAGTACACGTACAACGGGAAAATGTAAACCACTCCGGGGTCACTCTCGAATACTCTATGCCTCCGACGCTGCCTCAACGTCTAACCCCCGCGCTTGCTCCACGACCTGGAGGGCAATTAAAACCAGAAAGTGTGAGTCGACTATAAAGAATAAAAGTTTCGAAAACCATTTTATAACAAAACCGGGTTTGACCCTCCTTTTTGAAGACATGCATGCACAACCCATTTAGTTAAACACAGCTATAAACCACATAGTAATCATCATAAAAACATTTATAATTAACAACATAGGCATCATGAAAACAGTACGATTAAACATAAGTCCAAGTCATCATTATCCGATCAAACTTGCTGGACCTATCCGAGTCTTTAAACTCCCGAGTCTTTAAACTCAATCCATTCCTCAATAATCCGAGTCTTTAAACTCAACAGGCCTATGGGGGAAATATCAGTATATCCGAGTCTTTAAACGCCTGAGTCTTTAAACTCAATCCGGGTCTTTAAACCCAATCCGGGCCCGTCCCCCGTCAATCACAATATCCGGGTCTTTAAACCCAATAATCAGATCTAGAAAATTCAATCCAAAATCGTTTGAAAACCATTTTTAAATCCATATCAAAACCCCGAATCCGAAATCAATGGTCTGAAGCCCTTCCGGTATTTATAACCGTCATTCCGAACCCAAATCCAGAATTCCACTTTTCAACTTTAAAACCAAATCTCGATTCTCGAAATCCGATTCTAAAACCGAAAACCTTGATCATCGAAATCATGTTCCAAAATCCCTTTATAATCATTAAATCACTTATTATTTGAAATCCCACAATCATGGCATCGAAATCAGAATTCAAACCTTCCTCATAAAACGTGCCAAATATGTACTTTCTCGAAAAAAACGTGCAATTATGTAAAACCAACATCACATATTCAACAATCATGAAATCACATGTAAAACCATAAAACAATTATTATAGAAGAACAGTTATGCATGCTCGAGTTTAGAGAAGGGGTCCACTCACAGTCACCGGCACGTCACTCGCGCCCCGTACGTTCCGTACGTTCCTTGATCTCCTCGAGGATTCCCGATCCTGTCAACAGTCACCAAACTACGTCACTAACACGTTAACGAAGGTTCTCCTAATTTTCCCCAAATTCCCCGAACTTCGAACATACGTAAACCGAAACCCTAGAACTTCGATCCCGCGGAACTAACTCAATTCGACGTCCGATTAACCCGAAACCTATCCCAAAAGACTCGTTACAACTTCTAGACCAAAAACCTAGTTGACCATTTCCTCAGAAAATACCCCACGCGCCTCCACGCGCCGCCCAAATTGGCTGCGCGTGGGCCTCACGCGCCTGCACAGTCACTGTCACCGGTACGTCACTCGCGCCCCGTACGTTCCGTACGTTCCTTGATCTCCTCGAGGATTCCCGATCCTGTCAATAGTCACCAAACTACGTCACTAACACGTTAACGAAGGTTCTCCTAATTTTCCCCAAATTCCCCGAACTTCGAACATACGTAAACCGAAACCCTAGAACTTAGATCCCACGGAACTAACTCAATTCGACGTCCGATTAACCCGAAACCTATCCCAAAAGACTCGTTACAACTTCTAGACCAAAAACCTAGTTGACCGTTTCCTCAGAAAATGCCCCACGCGCCTCCACGCGCCGCCCAAAGTGGTTACGCGTGGGCCTCACGCGCCTGCACAGTCACTGTTCATCATCAACCTCTCGACCCGTGCACTGTTCCGGACCGACGTGGCCGGTTCTCCGCCGTCCGTCCACCATTTTCTTCTCTCTTTCCACCATCCTCTTCGTCCTCTACCCAGTAATCCATTCCCCCCATCTAATTACAAAAACACGACCCCTAAGCTGTCTCCCCAAGCTCGAAACCAAACCCGTTCAACTGTCCTGTTTGCACTCCCGGCCACCCGTGTCACCCCCCATCACGATTTCGACACCAAAAGCTTCCTAGGACCTTACTGAGTTCACTAGAACTCACCAAACACATCGACTCAGCCCCTACCTTCATGACTTTCGATTTGAATCGAAATGGCAAAACAGAGCAAGCAACAGAGTTTGAAGAAATTACCTGTGCTCAGGCCGCCACCGTGAGCCCTGCTGGGTCTGTTCGACTCTCCTCCGTCCTAGCAACGTCACCACGGGTTCAATTGATGGCTTAGTCACAAGAAGTTCACAACTGTGCACGGTGGTTCTCTAGTTCTGTCCTCCCTGTTTTCCTGAGAATTCACCCCCTCCTCACACACTCAACACACACAAGCTGCCCTCACAACTCACTCACTACCTTTCTTTCAATCTCTACTCACTCACTCAACCACCAGGTCACACAAACACCCACGACCAACACTCAATTTCCTCTCAATCTCACCCTCTGTTTCTCTCTTCGAACACGGCTACACAAACACAACTACACAGCCTAAGTAATTTGTACCGTGCAAAGTTGTAGAAACCTCTAGCCCTTTGCCACATGTCACAATCCTGTGACCCCATCTCAAAATATCCAATCTCCACTGTACACTTGTCCTCATCAGCTTGCACAAATCCCAATGCACCCCAAAAGACCAAAATGCCCCTAAAAGTTAAAATTACCGTTTCGCCCTTCACCGTTTTAGACCCGTATCTCGCCCGTCCAATGTCCGATGAAGGCATGCCTCCTGTCGTTGAACTCAGGACGACGAGATCTACCTAACGGTCCTCGTTCTACGTAAAATGACAAGTCTAGCGAAAAGTCAACGTTTTCCCCCTATTTTACTAAATTACGATAATGCCCTCAACCTTTCGAACATCATAACTTCCTCCTCGGATGTCGGAATCGGGCATACCACCTGTCTACAGACTCGTGACGTCCCTAACTATGTCACGGTCATCGGTCAATGTCCAATTGACCACCCGAACTCAAAGTCAACTTTTTACCCAGACTAGGGGCAAAATCGTCATTCTACGCTAACGGCCCAACTAAACACTGATTAGGCTCACTAATGCGTTACTAATCACTTTACTAATCCCGGCTCTCGGGACGGGTCGTTACAGTGTCTGGTCCTGCTCCTGTCTGACAAGTCAACTCAAGTTCCAAAATTACCTTCAGCACTTGCCAAACAAGGGATAACCGCACCTATGCCCACTCATGCCTCCACCTCTCGATCAACCTCGATCATCGTGCCAAGACCTGGAGGATCAATAAAACAAAAAAGTTGTGAGTGGACAAAACAAACTTTTAGAAATACATTTACTTACCCTCTAGTTTCACAAACATGCATGCATATCATAAATCATGAGTAAAATATATCTGGGCACAAATGTTTATAAATCACAAATCTCAATAAAACCACGGGACTCATTTCCATATCCAATCTTATAGTCACGTTATCCCTGTAATGCGTGCAAATCAATAGGCACAAGGATCGCTCAAAATCCGAGCATGTCGCTGTGAACACATCACAAGCCGACAATCCAGATCATCGTGAACACATCACCGACCAATCTCCATATAATCCAACACGTCTGATCTGAGTCGAGGCTCTCTCGGCTGCACAACAACAGACCGTGCTACGTGACCTCTCCGGGCGAACACATCCCATCCCGGAGGCGAGCGTTATCTCCAGGGTTCATTCCGGGGAAACACATTCCCAACTAGAAGCCTTAATATCCACAACATAGGGTGCACTCCAGAGGAAACATATTCCCAACTGAAAGACCTAAATATTCGCAACATATCACCACCATGAAAACCAGTGAAAAACAGTTGCATTTGAAATCAATTCATTTATCCACATAGGGTCTCAGCCCAAAATATAGTTTCCTCAAAATCCGTAAAACTAGAGTCTCGATTATTTCATAAATCTGAAAAACATCAATATCATCATGTAATCACATGGAAATACCAATCCAATCAAAATCACATTTCCATTGGGTCTCAAGCCCAAAATATCAATTTCACGCAAATCCGTGTAACGGCAACATGAGTTGCCATTTTCACATAAATCCATAAAATATATCCAAAAACATTACAAATCCATCAAATCAATCCCTAACTCATAATCCGAGTCAAAACAAATCTCAAATCCCGGGCCTTCACTCAAAACAACAATTTCACAATTTTCTCAAAAATCGTGCCCAAAACAATATAATATTCCCAAAATCCAGAAATCATCATATCGAAACATTAATCATGCCAAATCATTTCAAGTCATATAATAAAGCATTTAAAACATATATGCATGCATTCTGGGTAGAAAACAAAAGTCCACTCACACACTGTCCGTATCGCTCGCTTTCCGAGCTGCACGTTTTTCCGTAAATTTCAGAAGTCACCATTCATATCCAAAATCAATATCGAGGGCCACTAACACTCCAATATACCTCATATAATTTTCTCCAATTTTTTCGGGAATTAAATACGTATTTTAAACATATATTAAAACTTCGAATATACAGAACACTATCGAAACGGTATCCGATTTCCTCGAAACCAGTGCCAAAATGTTCGTTACATTAAAAGGAACAAAAGTCATGTTGACCTCATCTTGGGAATCCAGCCCACGCGCCCTCATGTGTCGTCGCAAGCAGCTGCGCGTGAAGTCCACGCGCCGTGTACAGTACCATCGTCTTCACCCGTTTGTCTCTAAAACTGGTCTGATTGGCCCGCGGCTTGACCTGGTTGAATTCCTGTCAATTTCAACTCAATTTCGTCAATTGATTCAGCCATTAGGATCTCCATGTATCCAATTAAGGCTCTGTAACCTCAATTTCGTAAGAACTCACCTTAATCCAAACGAATTCAAATTCTAAAATTCGAAGAACAGGTGGGCACTGTTCATCCTTCAATCTCGATCAATTCCAGTCGTTTTCTTGCAATTGTTTCACTCAGAAGCTTCGCGGGATTCATCTAAGGAGGTTTCCAATCTCAATTTCAACCTTCATTCATTCGAACCATTCCAACTCAACTGGGATTTCCAAAACGAAATACAAATGTCGTCTAGGCTTATTTCTTCACCATTTCCTTCACTTTCAATCTCACTCGACTCGTTTAGACCTCTAGAAGCTCATCCTCGTCTCTGTTTCCATCAATTTATCGTCCAATTCAAAATTCGATCCCAAGTCATCAATTCAAGGTTTCGGGTGGGTTTCGGTTTTTCTGGGTTTTCTTTCACAATTCCATACCTCCACTCTCGTTGTTAAGTCTCTGTTCTCCCTCTCTCTATCCTTCTCAATTTGATCGATAAGAGGAGAATTGTTGATGGCTTTGTCTGGGTATGTCGAGGTCTCTGTTTTTCCTTTAAGACACACACACAGTTTTGATAATTCAAGTACATATATATATATATATATCCAAATATCATATAGCAATCAAGGCCACTAATTTTCATCTGCATAGTGACATGTGTCACTCACAGACCTGCATGACTCACCAAAGCAGCCGAATCATTAAATCTTAGTCCAACCAAAATTTCCATTTTACCCTTACCTTCAAAATTACCAAAATGCCCATCGCCCTCACAGACCCGCAACTTTCACATTCGATTTCTGATTGACGCATGCCGTCTGTCTACGGATTCAACGTCCCGAGACCTACTTAACAGTCTCTTCGGAAAGTCCAAACAAGGTCATGGTAAAAAAGTCAACTTTCGGCCCTTATAACCAGGGGCAAAATCGTCATTTCCTTCAAATTTTCCAAATTTTCCTTTTTTCAAATTTTCAGGTCGTTACAGGTGCTGGGCTGGGTTTGACATTTCTTCTGATGTTAATGGGAGTTGGGAAGGAGGGAGAAGACGAGGGATCTGATTTTGATTTTTTTGATTTTTTAATTTATTTAATTTTAATATAATATAATTAATAAATTTTAATATAATTTAATATTTAATTATTTTTTTATCCACGTGGACTCCAATTCAACATGAAAAAATGTCTCATAAATGTCACCTGGACACTTAACAAATTTTTTTAACAGAATAGTAACGGTGGGTACCTAAATGTTATGTTTTTATAGTTTAGGTATGAAAATGTAACTTTTTATAGTTTAGGTACCTTTTGAAATCTTGGGTACTTTTATGTAGTATGTCTTTTAATTAATGATTGATATTAATAATTATCACTTTTTTATTATTACTATTACTATTATTTTATTTTATTTTAAATTGATAATTATTCGAATATTTAATACATAAAATTTTGAGTTTATAATTGTAGTCGTTTTGGACTATATAAATGGACTCAACCATACTAACTTATTTGATAGTTAATTAATACAAATAGTATCAAACATTATTTCTTACTATGTTATCATATTTAATTTCTTATATGTCGTATATAAGGTAACCTAAGTTTACAATTTACTCGTCTAAAGTTATAGGAGAATTGAAACCCAAAAGTAGAAGATGGACCATACCAACTTTGGCCAAACTGCATTTAAATCTGAAATTCATTCAATGATTTAGTTAAACGTGTTAATAAAAATTGATGTATTTTTTTTAAAGATTCACATTCTAAGTATTTATAATTTTTTTAATTAAAACATTGTGAAAGATTCACATTCTAAGTATTTATAATTTTTTTAAAACGTTTTTAACCCTTTAAAGTGGTACCAAATGACATGAGACTTTAACTCTTGAAGATTGTGAATTGGGTTGTTTAAAAATAGAAAGTGATGGTCCAATTGGGTTAATTTAGTGAGTTAATATATTGTTTTGTTGTATATCAAGGCGACATGTACTAAGCTATCCCCTTGTGGAGATAAAAAATCAAAATTAAAATGTTGTAAAAACCTATTTTCACATGAATTACATTATACTAGGTAATTTTCATATGAATTACATTATAATAGGTAATTTAGTATTTATAGGTTAATCTCAAATATCAAATCCATAGTCTGATCCCTTTCATAGCCTTCATCAATAATAAAGAATATTATCAAATTCAAATTTGAAAATTCAAACAATCACATAGAAGATTAAAATGGTATGCTTGTAATTTTTTTTAAAAAAAATCAGTAGACTAAAGTAGATGATACAGATTAACCAACAGTCAAAATAGTAAATGATTCTTTAATTATTGTTACTATTTAGTGTAATGGAATACTTTATATATTGGACTCTAAAAAGGATCTATTTATAATTACACCTTATTATTATGATTATTTATTAGATATCTTAATTTCAATTTAATTAATGATTGATATAATCAATTATCACTTTTATTATTATTAATATTTATTAGTATTATTATTACTATTTTTTAATTTTATTTTTTTAAAATTGCTAGTCATTGGACTATTTAATACATAAAATTTTGAGTTTATTTTTTTAGCAATTGTGGGCTATATAAAAGTACTTAATCATATTAACTTATTTGATGATTTATTAATACAAATTATATCAAACTCCATTTCTTATTATGTTATCCTATTTAATTTTTTATATGTCATACAAAACGTAACCTAAGTTTACAATTTACACGGAAAATAAAAACCCAAAAGTAGAAGATGGACCATACCAACTTTGGCCAAGTTGCATTTAAATTTGAAATTCATTCGATGATTTAGTCAAGCATATTAATAAAAGTTGACATATTTTTTTTTTGTTTTTAAAGATTCACGTTCGAAGTATTTCTAATTTTTTTCGATTAAAGATTGTGAAAAAACGTTTTAATTTTGAGAAAACGTTTTTAACCCTTAATGTGGGTAGCAAATTAGATAAGGCTTGAACTCTTGAAGATTGAGAATTGGGTTGTTTAAAAATAGAAAGTGATGGTCCAATTGGGTTAGTTTAGTGAGTTAATATTATGTTTTGTTGTATATCAAGGCGACATGTACTAAGCACGAGGCCCTATAGCACGGACCGATGAGATTTGTCTTCCATAATCCTCACCAAAATCACAAATATCTACTTATTAATCTTACATTTTACCTACCCTAACATTAGCCACTTGCAACTACACCAAGCCTATCGGCTACCTAATCCTAATGCATGGCATTAAAATGATCATCCACTTAATCACCCGATCCCCACCTACTATTCACTAATCGCTACTAAATTAGTAGGCATCGACGCATCAAATAAATATAACGAAATTCACAATATATATATTATCCGATTATGCTTAAATTAATTAAGTTTAATTGCTTAAAGAAAAAATTAAAATTGCAACATATTACGTGGAGTCTTTATAGCATCTATAACAGAATCCCTAATTACATTTTATTTATATTTAAATTAGGAATTTTTAAAGAAAATAGAGTTCTAGCAAAGTCTATTCCATTTCCTATTTTGATATTTTGGGATTTATAGATTTCTAAGTTTCCTGTCCACAAGATGAATTTTATTGAAATTTTAAATATTTAATTTGAAATAAAAAAATTTAAAATTTTACTCTAGTAATGTTAATATTTTAATAGATATTAAATATTTTATTATTTATTTCAAATTAAATATTCAAATATTTTTAAAGAAATAGAAACTTACTTTTTCTCTTATTTTTATTAAATTTAAGAATTCAAAATTTTCAAAATAACAAAATTTTAGAATAAATAATTAAATAACGACTATGTTGAAGCTTTTTCCTTTTTAAAAATTTTAGTAAAATGTTTTTGTGAGTGCAGTGGTCGGGTCGACAAGATCATGGGGATCTCGAGGAGGAATATGGCAGAGCCACCTTTGTTGCCACGCGTATGCTACCAGTTCCAATGGATGCCTGAACTTGTCGGTAAGTACACAGTGCGTCACCGCCACCTCGAGGAGCCACCAACCACGTGTACCCACAAGCATCGCTCGACGAGCTCACACGTGCTGTCCGTACCGATCTTTTTTGTTATTTTTTCCTCGTAATTACACGTACCCCATCCACTATTCCCACAGTATTAATTGAACCATCCATTGACCGGGTCCCACCGGCGATTTGCCGACCTGTCAACTTTTGTTTATGGCGGAACTTGACTGACGGAGTTAGGTTCACCTGGACCCAATTTTAAGTGGGGGTTTTGTGCCGGTGGTGGTGGCACCAAACTAAGGGCCGTGGTCCCCGTGAGCTCATAAAGCCAAGTTGCTCAATCGTATGAATGCACAATTCAATATCCATACAGGTTTGGACCAATTGGATAATAATGTCCCAGTTTGGACAAACATTTATCCAAATAATAATGTACCAGTTTGGACAAATATTTATCCAAATTATAATTTCAATTAATATTTTTTCAAAAGAAAACTACATTTAGGAAGAGTCAAGAATGTGAGTCATCTTCCACTAAATACGGTACAGTTCGATATATATATTAATAATATTTAAATTCAAACCGTTTAAATTTTAACGGTCTAATACGGTTTAAATTTTCTAGAATTAGAAATAAAACCGATTAGACATAAAAAAACAAACATATTAAAAAAACAGTAAAAATATTAAAAAACAGCAAGTAAATGAAAAAAATAACACGTATATTAAAAAAAACAGCAAGGATGCTAAAAAAAAAGCAAGGATATTAAAAAAAGGGCAAGTATATTAAAAAAACAGCATTGATATTTAAAAAAAAAAGGAGGATACAAAAAAATAATCAATACTCAAAATTGTGTATATTAATTTTGTGGAGAATTGAATTACAAACATTACCACTATATTAAGTTTTAACAAACAAACATTACCACTTAATAATTTTTTATTATACTTTTATCCAAATATACATATATTTATCTGGATATATTTAGGTATCTTTTTATTTTTATTATCTTTATTTTGTATTAATAATAGATTAAAAATTAATATATTTCTTAATGGTCCGGTTTTGATTTAACAGATTTTCAAAATGAAAATCTAAATCCAAACTGTTACTAACGGAACAGTTTGAATTCTCAAACCATTTAATTTTTATCCGATTAAACTTAAATAAATAACGATTTGAAATGAATCGGTTAATTGTTTTAACGAATTCGTGCTCACCCATATCTTCCATCATTAAATATAATTCGATTTTTAACATCATACCTTCAATTTACGCTTTAATAGATTCAGTTCGTATTTTACTAGTTTATAGTGGGTTTTTTATTCAAAAATGATATTAGTATAGCATACATTAAAAAATACAAGTATAACATCAAAATAAGTTATGTTAACAAAATCTACGAACTAATATAGCAATACTAACACAGATAAAGTCGCATTAATAACTAACAAATTCACATAACTGAAATTATACAAACTTACAAATTCCCAAAATAACTAAAACTCTAATGAAAATAGCTGCCTCACCAAAATTACTACCCACATGGTAGTAATGCAGGAGTGATCCATCAGTAAAGCCAACGAGTGGCTCCATAAGACAAAACCTACCATCTCCAAGGTCTTGCAAGTACCACACCACTACTGCTGCTGCCAATCAGCTTTTGGGATCACGTTAAAAAGGGAGCAGATCTCAATCTCCGCCACCAACTTATCATCGAACCACTCGTCAGAAAGAGGGTGGCTGATGGCTTGGGCCTTGTATCCACCATCTTATCTATTATTGAAGGATACAAGAGCAATGTGTCTCGATGATCTAGTAGTGAATGCACATCATTTCCAGCAAGACATGAGACTTCGAGATGACATATTATTTTTCGTCATACTGGATCTCCAGACGTCTTTCCTGAAAAAAGGTGTCATCAGATATTGGACCTGTTGCTAAAACAATAGTAGAAACATAGCAAAAAACCGAAGACGACTAAAAAGCTAAAAATCAGAGAGTGGATGTCATAACGGAACTTGGATTCAGAAGGCTTAAGTCGGCATGCTGTATTAAAGCCATCTACTTCTTGTTTGAGGATACATAGAGGAATCTTTCGCACCACGGTGTGTCAATTTCCTTATAAGATCTATCGATACAACCTAAACATGAAAGTGCTAAGGTAACTAGAGATAAAAAATTCAAGGAGTCACATCTTGGCAAGAGAAGCCATGCATAGGCTAGAATGAAAAGTATTAACACGGCAGATACCTAGCCATTTGTTTCCAAAAATTTTGTTGCGAAATTAGTTGACAAAGATACTTATGATGGCTCATCTTTCGATTCAAAAAGAAAGGATGAAGAGTTTAAAGTAACTATCAAATCGGCCAATAAGCCTGATCTTTATCAACTTCAAACCTTACATTGCCAAAAAATATTAGTTGCCTCTGAAGGTCAGTCAAGCCCTTGACGTTGTCCTTAGAACCCCACCATTTGAGAAATACGCGGTTGTTGCAAGGACTTTTTGACATAAGGCTTTGCACAAAAGGGTCGTTTGGTAAAGATTTAGAGTATTCGAGAAGATTTTACCAAAATCTAAAGCCAAACGATAGATCTGGATATATTATCATCACTATGAAAAGGACATAAGATATTAAGGAATATGTGAAGGTCAGGAAATATAAGGAGTTGGAGTTGCAAAAGTGACCACAACCAAAGGTGAAAAAGGTAAAAAATGGCCCCCGCTGGTAGATTATGAGAGCTTGAAAAACTTTGTGTTGAAAGTTGATAACGTTGACCTCAATCGGAACGAGGTCAAGCCAACAAGGACCCAAAGTAAAATGACACCCTACTTCAATCATGAAAAATAAGCCTTGAATAATGTTGTCATTACCCTTGAAAGAAAAAAAATATCTCAAGAAATGGTGACATGATCTTGGAAACCTAAGTCGCAGATCCACAGAGAGATGACACTTAATCCTAGGGCTAGAAGGGGATTTTTTCCCCCTATTTCTATTCCAAGAAACTGAATCAGAAGCCATGGCTTGGTTTTTTGGGACCAATAAATAAGAAATAGAATTTTAGGGATTGCAACAAAAGGTGTCAGAAAGAAGAGGAAGCGTGTTTAACTGCCAAAACACGGATGGTGAGGCCATCGAAGTCGTGAGTAGTGAGGCAACCTGAATACAAAAGCTTTATGATTCAATAGCTTTAGAATTCAGGGGGCAATATTTACCCCCAAAATAAACCATACAGGCCTAGGGAAAGGATTTAAGAAATTAAAGACCCAACCCGACTAAAGGACCAAGCCCAACTAATATCCACCAATTGGATCACAGGGAAGCGTGAGCATAATTTATGAAAACAACATTGTGCGGCGAAACCGTTAGAAAGCAAAGGGAGAGACTACTTAATCGTTCACAAAGGAGAAATACGCATGGTTGCACGTGTTGATCATCCTCACTCCCATGCTACCTATAAAATGAAAAACCCTCTTCTTAAAGGACAACCAACAACTCAATCAAATAAACAGATTGATCAAACTCAATCAATTTCAACAACTGCAAATCTTCGAAAGTTTCTTTGTTACCCAAACTGACTTGCTTCCACATCTTGTTTTGAAGGCCACCTAACTCATTTCAACTGCATCAAAGCAGTCTTCGAGATCCCCGCAAACTCACTCCCTGGCGTCATCACGTCTTTTTATTGCTCTACCAACCTATGATTAGTCTAGAGATAGTTTACTACCTGCACTTATAATTTCATTAACCACACTAATATTCAATCATTTACTTTCTAAGTGTTTGTATTCCCCTTCTCATTCTCTACAATCGGTTTGACAAGTTAACTAAAGTTCTGAAAACACCCTCAGCACCTGTCAGACAAGGGATGACTGTACTGATTCCCACTCATGCCTCCACCCCGCGATCATCTGACACGACCCACCTCCAATCCCCCAGGATTAAGGTCTAAGCCATGCTCCCGTCTAACTTAATATGACATGAAGGCTAAACCGATGTCCAACCTCCACGTAACACGTAAGCCGGACAAGGGATTCCCAATCGAACCGTCCAAAAATTCCGGACTTTCCAGAGCGCGCAAAATCTACTGTGGATCGCGTGTGCGATGTCTCCGTCTCTCTCTACCAACAGCCCGCATCGCAACAACCTAGAGGGTATCGAAAACATAAAACACTGTGAGTGGACAAAAATAAATAATATGTTCTGAAAACATGTTATAGAAAAGTACATTTATACCCTCCACGCAAAAACAATGCATGCATAAGAAAACCAATTCACAAAATCATTTCATATCCAAAAACCATGAATGAAGCCATAATCGTTTCTTTTCTCAAATCCGTAATTCAAATCCAGGGCCTCAGCCCAAAATTATACATCCTCATCAAAGTACGGGAACTCAGCCCAAAACTCATTAAATCCAAATCATCCGGGCTACTGCCCAAAACTTCTGAAAACCAGTGAAAAACCAGTGAAAAACATCAATCAATCAAGTTGCTGGATCTCAAGTGCGCCTGAGTCTTTAAACTCAAAACACATGCGCATAGTCAGGCCTTCTCGGGATATCAACGAGTCTTTAAACTCAAAACACAATCAACATGCCTCGTGGGATATCACAATAACCGAGTCTTTAAACTCAAAACATATCAATCCAGGGCCCTCTCCCCTCAATCAATCGAGTCTTTAAACTCAAAACCAGATCCAGCCATTTTCCGGGACTTTAAACCCAAAACCAGTTTTCAACGGAACCATCATCCCACGAGGGACCTCCCTCGCAATAATGATTATGTAAGCTAGAATCCGGAACCATCATCCCAAACCCAAATCCAGAATTTCACTTTCAAGTTCCAAAACTGAATTCGAATCATTTTTCCGAAATTCGATTCCAAAACTGAAATCACGTTTACCGAAATCACATGAACAGGGCTTCAAGCCCGAAATCACTTTTCCAAAATTCATTAGACATCATCAAATCATATTTCAAATCTCAAAATCAAATCATAAAAATCATGGTCAAATTACAATATAAATCGGAAACTCGTAAAACGTGTAAATACGTCATTATCTCAAAATACGTGCAAAATCGTAAAGCATCAAGATCATAATCATAAACATAGAAAGTACGTATAGAAAACATATAAAAACATTTATGCATGCATCATAAGTTAGAAAGCAAAGTCCACTCTCAGACCATTAGCGTCGCCGCCTCGATACTCGTGCACTATGCCGTTCCTAGCTAATCCACTATCACCGGCTTTCCCAAACCTGTCCAAATCCTATAAGAAGGTCACTAACTACTTCATTAAGCTTCTACTAAAGCCCCGTAATTTTCCCGAATTTTTAACTATTTTTCAACGAGCCTTAAAACCTTCGGACATCCCAAAACATATCGAGACGATGTCCGATCGACTCGAAATCAGTGCCAAAATATTTGTTACATTGATTACATCATTTAACATGTTGAACACTTCCCCATCAGACGCACCACGCGCCCTCACTCGCCGCCCAAAAGGGTTGCGCATGGGAGCCACGCGCCTTACTGTTCATCTCCTTCAACCTCTCGCTGGACAGGTTCAGACCGGTTCAAACCGGCCCGGTCCAACTGAACCGGAGAGGGCAGTTCTCTTGTGTTTTTTGTCCAATTTGATCCATTTTTGCTTCTAATTAGTCCTAACCCGATTCCCTATCAATCTATATACGTAAATAATGAAAATAAGGCCAGTAGCTTACCTCCCCGATCCGTGATCAAGACTTCGAAGTTCCTCCTTCGTGTGACCACGATCCTGGCCACCCCCTGCCGTGAATTCAAATCCATCCAACTTCATTTGACTTCCAAAACCTCATCCAAAGAACCAATTTTAGCGTTAGCCACTAAAGTCCAAGTTGCCATAATCGAATTCAGATGGAGCTTTTACTGGTTTTTGGCCTTACCGTTTATCTCAGGCCGTGATTTTGATTCCAAACGACTTCTAGGACCTTCATGAATGTCATCCAAATAATCAATTTAAATGACCATCCTCAACTCATGATTTTCCATTTTTAAACTAAACCACACATCCATGGGTTTTCGACATTTCCTTCGCCGTCGAACCTTGTCGTGGTCGCCACCAGTGCCATCTCAGTTCCTTATCCAATCCACCTTCACACTTCACGGCCATAAGATGAGGATTGAAGGAGTTGGACTGGTTTGGTTCACGGTTTCTTTGTTTCTATTTCTCGGTGTCGTGGCCACCGTCCACGGCGGCCCATCGTGATAGCACCACCATCAACCTCATCATCTGTTCTCTCTCTTGCCTTCACATATCTCTCGCAGACAAGTAGGATAATCACTAGGTTGCACGGCCACACACAGAACATACTCTGTTTCTCCCTGTTTCTCTTTTGTCCAAGCCGTGCACGATGATTTAAACTTGGATTGATGACGATGAGAGGGTTCTACCACCATCCAGGACAGACCAGGTGTCCAAAATCCTGTGGACACAACTTCCAGAGCAATCCAAGTGTCCATCTCTAACTGGGCACAGATCCCAATACAAGAAATGACCAAAATGCCCTTAAAGGGCAATTTACCATTTTGCCCCTCGCACGTTTAGACCAAAATTCAAACCGTCCGAAATTCAATGACCACGTACCGCCTGTCGTTGTACTCAGGGGATTGAGACCTACCTAAAGGTCCTTGAATTACGTGAAAATAACTTGTCGTATACAAAGTCAACCATTTTCCCCTTCTTAACAAAATTACCAAACTACCCTCGAACTTCCGAACACCATAACTTCTTCTTCGAATGTCGGAATCAGACGTGCCACCTGTCTATGAACTCGTGACGTCCCGAACTACGTCACAGTCATCGGTCAAAGTCCATTTGACCACCCGAACAAAAGTCGACCTTTTTGCCCATTCTAGGGGCAAAACTGTCATTTCACACCGTCCGTCCGAAATCACCAAACTAATCACCGATTACCATCACTAATCTGTCATTAAGCACTAATCTAATCCCGATTTTTGGGACGAGTCGTTACATCAACCCCGATCTTCGTGCCACGACATGTAGGGTCATCAAAAACATAAAAGGTGTGAGTGAATAGTCTAACTTTACCCTTCCATTATAAATCATGCACACATAGAGTAAAACATGAACAACTGGATTTCAAATCATATCACATAGAAAATTGTGGGACCTTTAATTCATCAAAAGCTAGTGGCCCATATTTCCCGAAATCAGTTTCATCAAATCATGTAAAATATCTGGACATAACCATCAACAACATTACTAGTCACCAGTACTCAAATATTAAGCACAATAATCAAACAGCACTACTCACAAGTGCATAGACATCAATCACAATATCATGGTATCACATCAGCACTACTCACAAGTGCATAGACATCAGTCACAACATCACAACATCACAACATCAACACAACTCACAAGTGCATAGAAATCAATCACAACATCACAACATCAACACTACTCACAAGTGAATAGATATCAGTCAAAAGAACACAATATCCGCACTACTCATATGTAACGCCTCGGAAATTCGAAAAAGGAAAATTTGGAAAATGTGAAGGAAATGACGATTTAGCCCCTAAACTTGGGCGAACAGTTGACTTTTGGTTCGAGTAGTCAAACAGACTTTGACCGATGATTGTGACGTAGTTCGGGACGTCACGAGTTCATGGACAGGTGGCACGCCCGATTCTGACATTCGAGGAGAAAGTTATGATGTTCGGAAGTTAAAGGGTAATTCGGTAAATTAGTTAAAAAGGGGACAATTGTTGACTTTTTGATCGGCACCGTGTTTGGACTTTCCATAAGTACTGTTGGATAAGTCTCGAGACGCTGAATCCGTAGACAGGCGGCATGCGTCAATCGGGGTTTGGACGAAAAAGTTACGGGCCTGAGAACGTGAATGGCAATGTGGTAATTTCTTAAAGAAGAGTAAACTTGTAATTAAACTAATCGCTGATTCAGCCATGTTAAAGGATAAATGAGACTAAATGAATGACACATGTACCTGTCATTGTGGATGAGCATTTAGCATTTCATGACATCTGTCATATTAATGTTGATTAGTGGCTAAGTGATGATGCTGCACGATTAATGGGCGGTGAGGATTCAAACTGAGAAAACAGACAACTAAATCGTGCAAGTGTGTGTGTAGCTGAAAGAACAAAAACCGAGCATGAGTATGCTCTCAATTCTCAGACCTCAAACCCTCTGTCTAATTGATGTGTGAGAGGAATGAGAGATAAATTGAGAAGGAATTATGAAGGTGAAATGAGGAAACCTTTAAACCCAGAACACTATGAAAACCCGAACATCAACCTTCATAAAACTTTGAATTCGGGCTTCTCCAATTGAACACTCTTTGATTCAATTGACCATGAATTCAGCCTTCTGACATCATGTCGAGTCGAACCCAACCAAAAACGAAAGAAACGGACGTCATTTTGATGTAGAACGGACATGGCCAGAACTGGAAAAATTCAAGGATTGGGTCGTGGAATTAGAGGCGTTGCACGTTGCAATTGAGCTTGTAATTACGTTGCTATGGTTCCTGCCAAGCTTCTAATTGACTCAATTGCAAGACTTCACGTGGAACTGATGAAGTTCGAAGGATGGACAGTGCAAGATAACCTTCGAGTATTCATCCTCGAATCGAAGGGATTGAGGTATTTATTGTTGTCATTAACCTTACAGATCTCCAATTCAAGTTAAAACGATTCTATTAGCTTCATCAATTGAAGAAATTGACTGGACATGGACAGGAATCCAGCCGGGTTGCATCGCGGGCTAACCGGACCCGTTTACCAGTTAGACGGGTTGGAACGACGACTGTTCATGGGCACTATAGCAGGCGCGTGGCACCCACGCGCAGCCGCTTGCAGCGGCGGGTGGGGGCGCGTGCGTGGGAATCTCGAGGTGAGTTCAACATGAGTTTTGTCCTATTTAATGTAACGAACATTTTGGCACTGGTTTCGAGGAAATCGGACACTGTTTCGATATTGTTTCGAGGGTCCGAAGGTTTATATTATGTTTAAAATACGTATTTAAATCCCGAAAAAATTGGGGAAAATTATGGGAAGTATATTGAGATGTTAGTGACCCGTGATAATAACTTTGGACAGGAATGATGACGTTTGGAATTTACGGAAAAACGTGCAGCTCTGAAAGCGAGCGATATGGACGGTGGTGAGTGGGCTTTTGTTTTCTACCCTAAATGCATGCATACATGTTTTAACTGCTTCTAAATGCTTTATGATATGATTTAAATTGATTTCCTATGATTGATATTGTAATATGATGATTTCCGAATTTTGGGAATATTATATTATTTTATATTGCTTTGGGCACGATTTTCGAGAAAATGATAAAATTGTGATTTTGGACGATGGCCTGAAATTTGAGATGGATTTTGACTCTGAAATTAAGTTAAGTGATTAAATTGATGAAATTGATTTATACATTATATGCTAGACATCGTGTTATAATTGGATTTGTGGAACTTACTTGTGCTTTGTAAAAGCTATATTTCGGGCAGAGCCCCTGTTGAAATATTGATTTGATTTTGAGATTTAAATGGTTTTGAAATGAGATGATTGGCTATTGGTGACTATTCCACATGTACCATCCTCTGTGATTTGATAGTCTCCTCCAGACGTCGTAGATCCTGGAGTAGTCACGATCCACTGCCTGGAGATGAGTAGCTCCGAGGGGAGGCTCAGCCTCAGGAGTGTGAGTTTATGATGATATCCTCCAGACGTCGTTGATCCTGGAGATGATATCACCCCAGACGTCGTTGATCCTGGGGAGGTACTCGGACGTGAGACACCCGAGTTGCACGCGTTGCATTGATATCGTGACGGGTTACTTGGATATTGAGATTGAGTATTGAGGATTGGTGGTATTATGATTGATTGCTATTTATGCCTGATTTAATGAACATATTTTTATCAATCCACCATTTATACTTGATTATGTTTTATGATATGCATGCATGTTTACAAAACTGGAGGGAAAGACTGTTATTTTTGAGAAATATATTTCTAAAATTTTCTTTTTGTCCATTCACACCTTTCTGTTTTATTGACCCTTCAGGTCGTGGCGCGATGATCGAGGCTATTCAGGAGGTGGAGGCATGAGTGGGCACAGGTGCGGTTATCCCTTGTTTGGAAAGTACTGAGGGTAATTTCGGAACTTCGGTTGACTTGTCAGACGGGAGCAGGATCGGGCACGGTTATCGATGTCCCTCGGGGACGGATCCTGTCACATAAGTCTACAATCAATCACACAATCACATCGGTACTACGTGTAGGCCACCAACAATAACCCCGAGCATCAGCCGTCTAGGAATACCCCGAGCTTCGGTTACCTGGGAACACACATTACCCCGAGCAACAGTCGTCTGGGAAACCCCTTAGCTTCGACCGTCTGGGAACACAGATTCCCCGAGCATCAGTTATCTGGGAACACCCCGAGCTTCGGCTGCTTGGGACACACAATACCCCAAGCATCAGCCGTTTGGGAACACCCCTATCTTCGGCTGCCTAGGACACATAATACCCCGAGCATCAGCCGTCTGGGAATACCCCTAGCCATACCCCGAGCATCAGCCTTCTGGGAACACCCATGGCTTTGGCTGCCTAGGAAACAATCACAATCACCCCAAGCTTCGGTCGTCTGGAAAATACCCCTAACGTCGACCGTTTGGGAACTCATCATAGTCACAATGAAAATTGTTCAGGGATTACATCCCAAAACCTTTCAAAACCATCATTGACTTACACTCTAAGTCAAATACCATTATCAAACCGGGCCTACGCCCAAAACATTAGTTTCAAAAAATCTTTAACTTTAAACCAAGTCAAAACTATTTCCAACAAGGTCTCAAGCCCAAAATATCATTTTCACGTAAATTCGTAAAATCGTTTCGAAACCGACAATTAAGTCCACCAAACCATCAAGTAATGAACTCAAATCATCATTCAAATCATTGCAATCAAATCATGAAATAAATCTTAGAAAACATATACTATGCATGCATCACAGTTTATAAAACAAAAGTTCACTCGCACACCATCCATGCGGTTCGATTCCGAGCCTTACGCTTCTCCGTAAGTCCAGCAATTACTAAGACTATGAAAAACCATTATCGAAGGTCACTAACACCTTAAGTAACCTCACATTAAAATCCCTTAATTTTTTTAGGATTTAAATACGTATTAAAACGTACACATACTGTAACGATCCGTCCAGATTTCAGGATTAGATTAGTGATTAATGACGGATTAGTGAGATTAATTGGTGATTCGTTGGGTGATTTCGGACGGATGGTGAGCAATGACCGTTTTTCCCCTAGATTGGGTGAAATGTTGACTTTTAGTTCGGGTGGTTAAATGGACTTTGGCCAATGACTATGATGTAGTTCGGGACGTAAGGAGTCCGTAGATAGGCGACACGTCTGCTTCCAACAAACGACGTGAGAGTTATGATGTTCGGTAGTTAAGGGGCATTTTGATAATTTAGCCTCAAGGGCATTTTTGTCATTGTTTGCATTGAGATCTATTCCTAGTGACACTTGGTTGCCCTGGGATGGTTGCCTAATTAGATTGGGACACTTGCCCCCTCTCTGGATAGATGTAGAACCCTATGAGCCGCCTTACATTTGTTCAAAATGGTTGCACGGGTTTGAAAGAAACAGAGTGTGTGTGTAGTGTGTGACCGTGAAACCCATTTCCCTTTGATCTTCATAATTGTTAGGGAGGTGTGAAGGAAGATGAGAGAGTGGAAAGAGATGAGTTTGGTGGTGCCTTGGTGGAGGGTCGTCGTGGACGGTGGCCGTGAACCGTGAGCTGACCCGTGAACCCCTGAAAACCCGTAGAATCCAAGCTTGTACAAACAACCTCAAACCTCATCGATTGTGTGTGCTGTGTGAAGGAAAGATGGAGAGGGAGGTGAGACGATCCCAACGATGGTCACGGTGGTGCGTTACGGCGACGGTAATTGACGATAACCGCGAATGTCCTATTTTGGTTTGAAATGGTAACTTGTGATTTCTTGGTTTTTAATCGAATTTATTGATTGGGTAATATTATGGAGGTTCAGACAAGTCGAATGGACATGAAACCACGGCTAGAAGTGGCTGGAATCGTGAGGACACGACGAAGGACAGTTGACCGGTTCATGAATTGATCAATGAGGTATGATCTTGGCTTGTTTTCGTGATTTTGAAATCATAAATTGATAGAATAAGACTAGACGAGGCTAATGGAAGAAAAAGGGTTGAAATCGGACTAAAATTGGACAAGTTATGGCGTTGAACCGGACACGGTTCACCAGAGGTAGACGATGACTGTAGCCAGCGCGTGGCACCCACGCGCAGAGCCATTGGGTGGTGAGTGAGGGTGTGTGGGCCCTCTTTTCAAGGCACATTCAACATGTTATCTTAAGTATTCGATGTAACGAACATTTTGGGACCGGTTTCGAGTCGAATCAGACATCGTTTTGATATGATTCGGGATGTCCGAAGGTTTAAGGGCTAGTTTAAAAATAGTTAAAAATTTGAGAAAATTATGGGGACTTAGTAGAAACATTATGAAGTAGTTAGTGACCCTAGAATGTGATTTGGACAGGTTCGAGAAGTCTAGTTATAGTGGAATAGCTGGGAATAGCGTATCGCACGCGTATCGAGGCGGCATCGTGGATGGTCTGTGATTGGACTTTGCTTTCTAAATTATGATGCATGCATAAATGTTTATATGTGATTTCTATGTTTATGCTTATGATCTTTATGATTTCTGTTTTGCACGTATTTTGAGATATTTTACGTATTTGCACGTTTTACGAGATTCTGTCTTATGTTGTGATTTGATATGATTTCGATGATTTTCTTTTGGGATTTGAATTATGATTTGAATTCAAGGATTTATAAAGTAATTTCGGAAAGTAACTTCGGGTTTGAGGCCTAGTTTCTAATGCTTTCGGATTTCGATTTTCATGTGATTTATATATTTGAAATCGGGATTTCAAATGATGATTTCGGATTTAGTTTTTGAATTTGGATTTCGATGGATTTCTAGATTTTATATGATTTTCACTTGATTTTGGGTTTAAAGACCCGTTGCTGTTGCTGAATCTAGCTTTGGGTTTAAAGACCCGATTGATTGATGACGGGGGAGGGCCATTGATTGATATATTTTGAGTTTAAAGACTAGTGAATTTAAAGACTCGATTATTGTGATATCCCCCGAGGCCTATTGTTTGTGTTTTGAATTTAAAGACTCGTTGATATCTGGTGGAAGGCCTGATATATGTGTTTTGAGTTTAAAGACTCGGTGATATGATTTCCAGCAGATTGTTTGACTTGAGATTTACTATTGATTTTCACATGGTTTTCAGATGTTTTGGGCAGTGGTCCGAATGTTTTGGACTTTACGGATTTTTGAGCTAAGTTCCCATACTTTGATTTTTATTTCTGGTTTCCATTGATGGTTTTCTTACTCTGGAAATGAAATGGTTTTCGAATGCATGCATTGGTTTTACGTGGAAGGTATACATCTCTTTTCTTATAAATGTTTTCTAAAATTATACTTTATTTTTGTCCACGCACAGTCTTTTATGTTTTTTATACTCTCTAGGTTGTTGATGCGGTGCGGGCTGTTGTTAGTGAGATGAAGACATCACACATGCGATCCACAGTGGTTTCTGCATACTCTGGGAAACCAGACGTTGTTTTTGGTACGTTGACCTAGGTATCCCTGGTTTGGCTTATGTGTTCCATAGAAGTTAGACAAGTTTTTAGCTTTCGTGTCGCACATGGATTAGACGGGAGCATGACTTATCCCTTAATCCCGAGGGATTGGGGGTCGGTCGTGTCAATTGGTATCAAACCACGGTTTGTGCGCTCTGCACGAGGTTATAGACTCTAGAGCAGTTGGTTAGTCGACTTGTATGATGTGATGTTGGTGTGGATGTGATGTCTCGACCCGAAATAGCATGTCATCAACTTAGACGCTAGAGTGATAGTACGTTAGTTAGTGGCGAGATCACTAGCGCCTGGGTGATAGTCGCCCGATACGCGGTGTGGGTATGATGTATGTCGGCTTAGAGCTGGAGAGGAGTGGCGATCGGATGATGATAGTACGGAATTATGACCATTTGATCAGATTGGTTTAAATTGGACTTGTGCGGCTACAAGTAGTCGAATGCCTCGAGTTGGGGGGGAGGGGGGGGGGGGGGGGGGGGGGGTAAAGGAACCTGATATCTAGGAGTTGAGGGATTCCCCCTAGCGATGGTTACTGGTTAACGATTGTGTAGATACTAACTTAATGGATGTTCCTGGCTGAGTTCGTCGGGTTGGATGACCCTAATGAGGATGATTTGTGGAACCCTGTTGCAATGGTTGGTTTGGTAAATGTGAGTACCTTAGTGAGAAACCCCAATGTGTGTGCTTAGTCTGAGGAAAGTGAGTGGTCTGTTGACCCTAGGTTGTCGTTACTGAGACCATGGAGCGTTGAGTTGCCCAGAGTTATGGAATATGAGGGAGGTAAGGTTTCCCCTGTAAGACCCGTGTCCTGGAGTGAACGGTGAACGATCCCACATTCCTGCGAGGGGGGAATGGTCTGGGAAGGGAATGGTGGTGTGCCTTAAAGGTGTAGGCACACACCTATCTAGCATGAGGCCTTTTGGGAGCTCAGTGGCTTTGGGGGGGATTGGAACCCCAAAGTTAAGCGAGTTGAGGCTGGTGCAATTCCAAATGGGTGACCTCCTGGGAAGTTGCACCGTGAGCTCCCGAAAACAAAACCGTGAGGGCGAGGCCCAAAGCGGACAATATCGTGCTAGATGAATCGGGACCTGACAGAAGAGGGTCAGGTCCTGACAATTTGGTATCAGAGCCAGACCCCGACCGGGAAGTGTGCCAGCGAGGTCGCTGGGCCCTAAGGGGGGTGGATTGTAAGACCCGTGTCCTGGAGTGAACGGTGAACGATCCCACATTCCTGCGAGGGGGGAATGGTCTGGGAAGGGAATGGTGGTGTGCCTTAAAGGTGTAGGCACACACCTATCTAGCATGAGGCCTTTTGGGAGCTCAGTGGCTTTGGGGGGGATTGGAACCCCAAAGTTAAGCGAGTTGAGGCTGGTGCAATTCCAAATGGGTGACCTCCTGGGAAGTTGCACCGTGAGCTCCCGAAAACAAAACCGTGAGGGCGAGGCCCAAAGCGGACAATATCGTGCTAGATGAATCGGGACCTGACAGAAGAGGGTCGGGTCCTGACATCCCCGATCAGAGCCACATCTCGATATGCGCAGAAACTCGGGATTAGGGTGTTGTGAACCCTAGATCGGAGATGATGTGCCACGATCTGGGATGCTTGTGAATGGTAGGATGGGCACATCGTGAGTTGAGGTTGTGACCAGTCGTGAGGTGCGCTGGTGTATGGTATGACCACGAACTGAGCCAGGATGTTCAATGACCATTGGCAGGTCATGTTTCAATACGAAAAGTTAGGATGCCATTAGTTTGATCAGAATAGGGTAGCGGAAGCGCGGTGAACCTATGCTTGGTGTTGGATCGGGCTAGGTTGGTATGGTCTAGTTTGACCATGACTGCGATTGGTTTTGGTGGACACAGTGGGGTATGTTAAAGATGACATGTTGGATGTTCCGAATGTGTTGGAATGTGTCGGCATATGTCGAGGATGGCATTTGGTACTACCGAGGCTAATGATTGGTGATGTCGAGACTAGTGATAGACGACTTTGAGGATAGTAACGGTGGAGTCCGAGGTTAGTGATGGAGGACTGAGGATCCCGAGAGTTGGTAATCGGTTGTTAGTGGTGCTTGGGAGTTGAACCTCGGAAAGGTTGGAAGTAAGAATTGGAATGAATGTCCTTACATAAACGGTAGTAACAGATAGGTGTGTTGGTCAGTGAGTTGGATTGGTTACAGACACGAGTTGGGTTGTTCGGATGAGTTGTGGAGTTCCTAAGTCTAGTAAAGGAGTTGACATTTAGTTGGTTAGTCTAGTGGCAGTATATTGGTTGAGGATTGACTCCCATGGTTGAAAAAGATGGATACACGCTCAACATGGTTGGAATCTCGGAATCAGGAGATGTTGTGTTTGATTCCAAGTTGGTGATAGATTTTGAGTATGGTGTGATAGATACTCTGGAGTCGGTACTGGAGACTCATTGTGTTGTATGACAGAATGTCAGGACTTGTGACCCCCTCTGATGTTGGAAAAGTTGGTATGTAGAAAGTACTTGGTGACGCCATGTGTGGCGAGCGTAATGGGATTGTGTTTGCTTTGGATTAATGTCGGATGGATTGTGATGTCATGGTTATGGATTGTCTTGAGTTTCGTTGTAGGATGACAGAAAGGAAGGTTGATAAGGAGTGAATATAACTTATCGATATGAGGTAATGGAAGAGAAGCCACAGTCTAGACGTGTTTCTATACATGTTATTCTGATGTGGTGGTCTGATCATTTGAGGTACTTGCACAGGACTTGCATGAGAAGTGATGTGATTGTAATGGGTTCGAAGAGGGTTTTACACCTACGGACGAGAAATGGATTCCACTTAGGAGCAAGTGGATCAGGGTCGAGTTGTTGTTCTCTTGGATCAAGATTGTTTTATCCTTGTTGCGGATTGAAGAATTCCGCATTGAGTCTGCTAAGCTAGGAGCAGAGGAGAATCGTATTGTAAGACAGAAATTGACTATGTTAGTAAGTTGACAAGACAGAGGTTGGATACCTTGGACATGAAGATGATGAGATTGCTCCGTCTTGCAGGAGTGAGTGTGGTTGGATATCGGAAGTGATATGATGTGGACATAGTGATGGGTAGGTTAGCTATGGTGAATATCTTGGAAACGTTGGATACGAGTGATCTGTCTTGTATACGTATGGGTATATGGACTTGGATCTAGTGCTGGGTCTACCTTATACCTGTAAGTGAGACATGATTGGATTAGATGTTTTGGATGTTGGTCAGGAGACCTAGGAGACCTGAATGGATTTGAGTTGGTATTCCTTGTGAAGGATGTGTTGGGCCTGGAGTATTGATCAGCCTGCTGTTGGACTCAGGATAAAGGCAGAGTTGGTAGATGTGTTGGCGGTTGTATTAGGGGTTGGAACCCTTCTGATACGATTGGACGCATATCGTGATGTTCAGATAGAGATGTTGGTGATCGGTTAAGTACCGAGGTATATTGTTAGTTGCATGGATGATCGGAGTAGCTCCGATGTGATGGATGGATCAAGGGCGTGGACTAGATCAGTGTGATCCATAGTGATCTGGTTGATTGATGTAGGGTTCAGTGATGGTGTGTGAGCTGGATGCTCAGAGCCATGTGTGGCTAGCAGAACCCTGACACTGAGATGTGTGATCACAGTTTAACATGTATGTGATGGGATCCAGTTGAAGACAGGTAATGTGGGACGTGGATGATATTTCTACAGGTTGTTTGTGTTGGTAGTTAGTAGAACCACCAGTGAGATGACTTGTCGAGTTTTTCGGTGTGAGCGCTTACGTTGTGACTCCAGTGAGGTCGGCACGGATCGCTGACGGAGTCAGTATGGATCGTTAAGTGGATGGTGACGGAGAAGAGTACCGAGGTCGATGGATGCCGTCTTGAGGATTAGTTTTACTAGGTGAAATTTGTGTCTGGTAACGTCAGAAGTTACGTTATACTGTGGGAGTCGGTACGAGGTATGCATGACTCGAGAATGAGTTGAGGTTAATGTGCCTGGTAGCTATAGTGATTCGATTGGTGATGACTGAGCCGTGAGTGTCGGCTGGTATGAGGATTGAGGTACCTCGGGAATGTGTAAGACATAACTGAGAAATGTATTTAACCTCGGTGAGAACGAGATGAGTGCCAGATGGACCGGAAGTTGGTATGAGTTGGTTTGCTTAGCAGAGATATGATGACCATTATGGTGATGGTCTGAAGAAGTGACGGGATAAAAGCAGGATTGGCAGGAGGTATACCAGGTAGGAGACCCAGGTGTGAGATGTTGGATTCCCCCAGTTAGTTACAAACGTATGATATTCAGAATTTCGGGGATGAAATTCTTTTAAGGGGGGAAGATTGTAACGACCCGTCCTGGATTTCGGGATTAGATTAGGGATTAATGACGGATTAGTGAGATTAATTGGTGATTAGTTGGGTGATTTTGAACGGACGGTGTGCAATGACCTTTTGCTTATAGATTGGGCGAAATGTTGACTTTTAGTTCGGGTGCTCAAATGAACTTTGGTCGATGATTGTGATGTAGTTCGGGACGTCACGAGTCTGTAGATAGGCGGCACGACTTATTCCGACATACGATGTGAGAGTTATGATGTTCGGAAGTTAAGGGTAATTTAGCCTCAAGGGCATTTTTGTCATTGTTTGCATTGAAATTTATGCCAGTGACACTTGGCTGCCCTAGGATGGTTGCCTAATCAGATTTGGACACTTGTCCCATATTTGGATGGATGTAGAACCCTGTAAGTCGCCTCACATTTGCTCAAAATGGTTGCACGGGTTTGAGAGAAACAAAGTGTGTGTGTGTGTAGTGTGTGACCGTGAAACCTATTTCCCTTTGATCTTGATAATTGTTAGGGAGGTGTGAAGGAAGATGAGAGAGTGGAAAAAGATGAGCTTGGTGATGCCTTGGTGGAGGGCCGTCGTGGACGGTGGCCGTGAACCGTGAGCTGACCCGTGAACCCCTGCAAACCCGTGGAATCCAAGCTTGTACAAACACCCTCAAACCTCATCGATTGTGTGTGATGTGTGAAGGAAAGATGGAGAGGGAAGTGAGATGATCCTAACAGTGGTCACGGCGGTGCGTTACGGCGACGGTAAGTGATGATAACCGCGAATGTCCTGTTTTGGTTTGAAATGGTAACTTGTGATTTTTTGGTTTTTAATCGAATTGATTGATTGGGTAATGTTCTGGAGGTTCAGACGAGTCGAATGGACCTGAAACCACGGTTGGAAGTGGCTGAAGTCGTGAGGACACGACGGAGGACAGTTGCTCGATTCATGAATCGATCAAGAAGGTATGATCTTGGCTTGTTTTCGTGATTTTGAAATCATAGATTGATAGAATAAGACTAGACGAGGCTAATGGAAGAAAAAGGGTTGAAATTGGACTAAAATTGGACAAGTTATGGCATTAAACCGTGAACGCCGATTCAGGTTGGACTAGATTACAGTGAACCGGATTGGATCTTATTCACAAGAGGTAGACGATGACTGTAGCGGCAAGTGAAGGCACGTGGGCCCTCTTTTCGAGGCACGTTCAACATGTTATTTTAGGTATTCGATGTAACGAACATTTTGGGATCGGTTTTGAGTCGATCAAAAATCGTTTCGATATGATTCCGGATGTTCGAAGGTTTAAGGGCTACTTTAAAAATAGTTAAAAAATTCGGAAAAATTACGGGGACTTAGTAGAAGCATTATGAAGTAGTTAGTGGCCATATAATGTGATTTGGACAAGTTCAGGAAGTCTGGTGATAGTGGAATAGCCGGGAACGACGTATCGCATGCGTATCGAGGCGACAACGCGGATGATCTGTGAGGGGACTTTGTTTTCTAAATTATGATGCAGGCATAAATGTTTTATATGTTTTCTATATGTGATTTCTATGTTTATGCTTATGCTCTTTATGAAATGACCCGTCCCGAATTCTGGGATAGATTAGTGACTAATCAAGGATTAGTGAGGTTAATCGATGATTAGTTAAGCGAAATCGGACGAACGGTGTAAAATGACCGTTTTGCCCCTAGTCGTGGGCAAAATGTTGACTTTTGACCCGGGAGGTCTGATGGCCGAGGGCCGAGGATCGTTACGTAGATCGGGTCGATACGAATCCGTAGACAGATGGCACGCCGAAATCGGACATTTGACGAAAAAAGTTATGGTTCACGGAATTTCGATTGCACTATGCACGTATTACGAGGCAGGGATGATGTGGTAATATTTGATTGGGCAGATATTTAGGTGGGAAACATGGATGAGTGACAAGTGTCACTTATCCCATTGGCCCATAACCCCATTTTGTGGATCTAAACGATGATTGGTCCACTTTTATTATTTTATGTAGATAATACACGCACTTTTCATCCTAACCATTCATCTCATTTAATCTCTCATCTTTTCCGTCCATTTCCTTTCTCTCTCACTTGATCATCAGCCATCCTTTCTGTTTCCTTCATAAACCCGAAACACTCCATTCTCCATTTTCCTTCTAACACAAACACACAAGTGCATACCATCCCACATCTCGACCATTTTTATGTTCTGGTAAGGACTGAGAGAGAGACTAGGATGGTGTGAGATTGAACGATGGGCCACAGCGGTCCACGGTGGAGGAGAACCGAAACCGCGAAGGTGAGTTTGGCTTGAATTTTCAAACTTGGGTTTTAGATGTTGTTGGTCGATTTTATTGATTGGGTTAGATTTCTGGGGATCTGAGGGGAAGGTCTGGATTGGAAATGGGAGCTAGGACGGCCGGAGTCGACGACAGAGGCTATTTGCAGGTGGCCGGTTCTGTTCCAATCGAAAAGGTGAAGTTTTCTTCCCTTTTTTCTCGTGTTAATCATCTATTTAGATTCCTAAGACTAAGACTAAGAGTTTAGGATTAAAATGAAAGGAAAGGCTTGAAAATGAGTGAGAATAGACCGAACCGGTCTGAACCCGGTCTGTCGCGAGGTAAGGGACAATGAACAGTAGGCGCGTGGGCTTCAAGCGCAGCCCCTTTGCGCAGCGTGTGAGGGCGTGTGGTGGGTCTTTTGGGGATGACTTTAACATGTGAAATACTCTTTTCCATGTAGCGAACATTTTGGGACTGGTTTCATGTCGATCAGACACAGTCTCGATATTGTTCGGGATATCCGAAGGTTTAGGATTGAGTTAAAAAAATCGGAAAAATTTTGGGGCTTCAATGAGAGGTTAATAAAGTAGTTAGTAATCCTCTAGATTGATTTGGACAGGTTTAGGAGTCCTGATGACGGTGATTAGCCAGGGGAGACTTATGACACGTAAATCGAGGCGGCAACATAAGACGGTCTGTGAGTGGACCTTGATTTCTAAACTGTGATGCATGTATAAATGTATTATATGGTTTATAGATGTGATTCTATGATGATGATTTGGATGTTAGTAATTTATATAATTTCACACATTTCGAGGTGATTTACGTGTTTGCACGTAAATCGAGGTTTACGATTTTGCACTGGTTATCCCTGCTTATGGTTTTGGAAATGGTTTAATGAAATGATTTTGGATTTGATAAGGTAAATTCGGGCATGCGACCCATTTGTTTTGGAAACCCTCGGACTCGAAGTCCCTTTTAGTCACGTTATCGGGCCAAAGGCCCAATTGGTTGGTGAATCTATTTCGAATTTGAAAATATGGAATCGGGCACGAGACCCATTTGATTTACGAACTCTTGGACTTGAAGTCCATTTGATTTAACAAGGCATCGGGTCGGAGGCCCAGTTGGTTTACGTATCGGGCTTGAGGCCCAGTTGATTTACGTATCGGGCTCGAGGCCCAATTGATTTGCGTATCGGGCTCGAGGCTCATTTAGTTTACAAAATCGGGCATGAGGCCCATTTGATTTACGATATCGGGCACAAGCCCCATTTGTTTTACGAAACCGGGCACGAGGCCCAGTTGGTTTACAAATCGGGCCGGAGACCCTGTTGGTTTATGAATTCGAGCTTAGGGCCCAGTTATGATTTACGATTGTGATTTCGCGTCGGGGATCCATAAATGGATTTCTGGTTCATGACGGTTTATGGGGATCAGGCATGAACCCTTGAGAGATTGTGAGAACGATTTCAAAATGGTTTTTCATATACCATCCTTGTATATTATGGATTGTCTCCTCCGGGGAGGGTCGTTGGCCTGGGTGGACCCCGGAGTAGTCACGGAGCACTAACTGAGAAGAGTCGCCCCCGTTGGGTTCCTTTGTAAGACCCGTGTCCTGGAGGGAATGGTGAACAATCCCACATTCCTGCGAGGGGGAATGGTTTGGGAGAGGATGGTGGTGTGCCTTAAAGGTGTAGGCACACACCTATCTAGCACTAGGCCTTTAGGGAGCTCAAGTGGCTTTGTGGGGGATTGGAACCCCAAAGTTAAGCGAGTTGAGGCTGGTGCAATTCCATGATAGGTGACCCCCTAGGAAGTTGCACCATGAGCTCCCAAAAACAAAACCGTAAGGGCGAGGTCCAAAGCGGACAGTATGGTGCTAGATGAGTCGGGTCCTAACCGAGAAGGGTTGAGTCCTGGAAATTTGGTATCAGAGCCAGACCCCGACCAGGAAGTGTGCCATCGAGGACGCTGGGCCCCAAGGGGGGTGGATTGTAGGACCCGTGTCCTGAAGGGAATGGTGAACAATCCCACATTCCTGCCAGGGGGAATGGTCTGGGAGAGGATGGTGGTGTGCCTTAAAGCTGTAGGCACACACCTATCTAGCACTAGGCCTTTTGGGAGTTCAAGTGGATTTGGGGGGGATTGGAACCCCAAAGTTAAGCGAGTTGAGGCTGGTGCAATTCCATGATGGGTGACCTCCTGGGAAGTTGCACCATGAGCTCCCGAAAACAAAACCTTGAGGGCGAGGCCCAAAGCGGACAGTATGGTGCTAGATGAGTCGGGTCCTAAACGAGGAGGGTTGGGTCCTGACATGCTTACTCTCAGAAAGGCTATTATGGATTATAGCCCCAAGGGAGGGTCATTGATCTGCGAACATTGACCTGGGTGGACCCTGGGGAGACTTGGGATTTGACACCCCGGGTAGCACGCACGTAGCTTTAGATAACGTGACAGGATTGGTTATATGATATTTGGATAAACATAATTTCTTAGATTTGCGAAATTGTGTTTTATGAATGATAAATGGATTTGGGCTGAGTTCCCACATATGTTTACTATGTTATGGTTTTCTGTAAATGGATTTGGGCAGGGGCCCGTATGTTTTGAATTTATGGAATTCGGGGCTGAGACCCTATAAATGGTTATTGAAACATATGTGGTTTGATCAATGGTTTACCCTATGCATGCATGCTTTTTAGTGAAGGGCATAAAGGTATTTTATGAAATATGTTTTTATTAATTCTTTTATTTTCGTCCACTCACAGTCTTTTCTGGTTTTTAATGCTCTTCAAATTGATTACGGATGCGGACTGTAGTAGAGACCGAGACATCACACTCCTCCACCGGATCCTGGCGTACTCTGGAAGCCGATCGGGCTAAAGGTTTTAATTTTCCCTTGTCTGACACTCCGTGTCAGACAGGATCAAGACGTCTCTCGTTAATCCCGGGAGGATTGGGACGAGTCCTGACACTTTATGATTTCTGTTTTGCACGTATTCCGAGATATTTTATGTATTTGCACGTTTTACGAGATTCTGTCTTATGTCGTGATTTGATATGATTTCGATGATTTTCTTTTGGGATTTGAATTATGATTTGAATTCAAGGATTATAAATGGATTTCGGAAAGTAACTTCGGGTTTGAGGCCTAATTTCTAATGCTTTCGGATTTCGGTTTTCATGTGATTTCTGGATTTGAAATCGGCATTTCAAATGATGATTTCGGATTTCGTTTTGGAATTTGGATTTCGATGGATTTCTAGATTTTCTATGATTTTCACTTGGTTTTGGGTTTAAAGACCCGTTGCTGTTGTTGGATCTGATTTTGGGTTTAAAGACCCAGTTGATTGATGACGGGGAAAGGCCCTTGATTGATATGTTTTGAGTTTAAAGACTCGTGAGTTTAAAGACTCGGTTATTGTGATATCCCCGAGGCCTATTGTTTGTGTTTTGAGTTTAAAGACTCGGTGATATGAGATCTAGCAGATTGATTGACTTATGATTTACTATTGATTTTTACATGGTTTTCAGATGTTTTTGGCAGTGGCCCAGATGTTTTGCACTTTATGAATTTTTGGGCTGAATTTCCGTACTTTGATTTTAATTTATGGTTTCCATTGATGGTTTTCTTACTTTGGATATGAAATGGTTTTCGAATGTATGTATTGGTTTTACGTGGAGGGTATACATCTCTTTTCTTATAATTTTTTTCTAAACTTATACTTTATTTTTGTCCACTCACAGTCTTTTATGTTTTTGATACCCTCCACGTTGTTGATGCGGTGCGAGCTGTTGTTAGTGAGATGGAGACATCACACATGCGATCCACAGTGGTTTCTGCGCACTCTGGGAAACCAGGCGTTGTTTTTGGTACGTTAACCTGGGTATCACTTGTCTGGCTTACGTGTTCCATGGAGGTTAGACAGGTGTTTAGCCTTCGTGTCGCACGTGGGTTAGATGGGAGCATGACTTATCCCTTAATCCCGGGGGATTGAGGGTGGGTTGTGTCACTTACACTTCGGACAAACAAAACTATATTGAATCGGTATCCGATCAACTGGAAACTTGGGCCAAAAAATTCTTTACATCGATTACATTACAATTCATGTTGACTATATCTCGAAAATAATGCCCATGCGCCTCCACGCACATCCGCAAGCGGCTGCGCGTGAAGCCTATGCGCCTGCACAGTTTCTGCTACAATGCGTCTTCCTCTCCCGTTTTTCCTGCAAACGGGTCATTCGACCCAGTTCAAAATCTACAATTTCATACTTAATTTCCTCAATTATTTCCTCTAATCGACTCTATTAACTTCCAGAAGTAATTTTATGATCTCAATTTCTTGAAAAACTCACCCAAAATCAAGAGTCAAATTCTCCAGTTCAGCCAATGTTTCCAATCCTTCAATCCAACCCTTCTCGTGTCTAATTCCACACCTTGACATCGTAATCCTGCTCGTTGAGGATCGAAAACCACAATTCTAGCTTCAATTCCACTAATCATACCTCCAGAATCAAAGTTTGAATTCAAGGTCCATGGAGGTTTTTTTTTGGTTTTTTGGGATTCCATGGGTCTGGGTTCGAGACTCTTTCTCAATTTCCAGGTCGGTTCTTCCTTCCACTCTTCGTCTATGTTATTATGTTCCCTTTCTGTGTTTCTCTCTTCAATCAAGAAATCAAGGCTGTGAACTGGGTCTGGGTTTTGGGTTTATTCCAACAAGAACACTACACACACAAACATGGGTTGATTTATTCAATCCAACACAACACAACACCGCACACACAATTACCACTAATCCCAGACAAAATGTGACAAGTGTCACACACCCACCACACCTCTTCTGACTCACCAAAATCAGTAAAAAGACCATTTTTTCCTTTGAGCACAAATTACCAAAATACCCCTGGCTATTTTAGACCAGTAACAATCACATACAAACTCCGATTTCGACGTGCCAGTTGCCTACAGACTCAACAACTCGAGACCTACGCAACAGTCTTCACATAAAGTCCAAACAGTATTCAGAATAGAAATTCAACATTTAACCACATAACATAAGGACAAAAACATCCATTTTTTTTTTTTCAAATTCTCAGAATTACCTTTTTCAAATTTTTGGGTCGTCACAATCTACCCCACTTAGGGAATTTCATCCCCGAAATTCGAATATATCTCTCCAACAACCATGGAGTACCTCAGGTTCCCACCTGAATCCTCGTTCAACATTAAGAACAACTGATACCTCAACTCTTTTACTCCTTCCGAGTCTAATTTCAACATTCACAGTCCAAGCCACCACTGGCATGTCAAGTTACCTAGAAAAACACCGTCGAGTGTACCACATCCTTCAAGGATCTCCCATCACACATTAAAACCTCAATACCCACTCTGACCGAGGAATTCATTCAACTATTTCATCCGGGTCCAACATGCCCATCTATGTTACATTCCAAACCTCGAGGCTCATTCACTACCCAGACCCACACAAATCCTAACCTACCAACGTGCAATATTTGACATCCGACCCCCAATCCAAGGTCAATTCTATCCCGAAGTCTATCCCGAAATCTCATGTACCCTCGTAAACTCGTCTCACTACCGGGCCGTGTGCAGGGCTCGTGTCTTGGAGGCATGACATGGACAACGCAATCAGTACATCACTCCTCTGATACCAACTTGACAGGACCCGTCCCAAAAGGACATTGGTAACTGTGTATGGTCCTACTCCCATCTGACAAGTCAACTGAAGTTCCGAAAACACCCTCAGCACCTATCAGACAAGGGATGACTGTACTGATTCTCACGCATCCCTCCACCCCGTGATCATGCCCAATCTTCGTGCCACGAAATGGAGGATCATAAAAAACATAAAAGGTATAAATGGACAAAAATAAGATCATTTGAAAATCCATTTCAAAAAACAAAATTTTTACCCTCCAATTATAAATCATGCATGCATAGAGTAAAACATGAACAACCGGATTTCAAATCATATCACATAGAAAACCGTGGACCCACAATTTATCAAAAGCCCGTGGCCCACATTTTCCGAAATTCGTTTCATCAAATCATGTAAAATATCTAGACATAACCATCACCAACAGTACTAGTCTTCAATACTCAAATATTAAGTAGAATAATCAAATAACACTACTCACAAATGCATAGACATTAATCACAATATCATGGTATCACATTAGCACTACTCACAAGTGCATATACATCAGTCACAACATCACAAAATCAGAACTACTCACAAGTACATAGACATCAGTCACAAGATCACAATATGCGCACTACTCACAAGTGCACAATCAATCACACAATCGCATTGGCACTACGCCTAGGCCACCGACAATAACCCCGAACATTAGCCGTCTGGGAACACACATTACCTCAAGCTTTGGTCATCTGGGAAACCCCTTAACTTCGACCATCTGGGAACACAGATACCCCTAGCATCAGCCGTCTGGAAACACCCAGAACTTCGGCTGCCTAGGACACACAATACCCTGAGTATCAGCCGTCTGGGAACACGCCTAGCTTCGGCTACTTAGGAAACACATACCTTGAGCATCAGCCACCTAGGAACACCCCTAGCTTCGGCTGCTTAGGAAACAATCACAATCACCCCAAGCTTCGATCGTTCGGGAAATACCCCTAGCTTCGACCATCTGGGAACTCATCATAGTCACAATGAAAACTGTTCATGGATTACATCCCAAAACCATTCAAAACCATCCTTAACTTACATTCCAAGTCAAACATCATTATCAAACCAGCCCTATGCCCAAAACATTAGTTTTACACAATCTTTGACTTTAAACCAAGTCAAAACCATTTCCAACAAGATCTTAAGCCCAAAATACCATTTTCACGTAAATTCGTAAATGACACGACCCACCCCCAATCCCCCGGGATTAAGGGCTAAGTCACGCTCCCGTCTAACTTACGCGTGACACGAAGGCTAAATCGACGTCCAACCTTCATGTAACACGTAAGCCGGACCAGGGATTACCAAATCGAACCGTCCAAAACTTCCGAACTTCCCAGAGCACGCAGAAACTACTGTGGATCGCGTGTGTGATGTCTCTGCCTCTCTCTACCAATAGTCCACACCACAAAAACCTGATGGGTATCGAAAACACAAAAGACTGTGAGTGGACAAAAATAAATAATAAGTTTAGAAAACAGTTTATAAGAAATTACATTTATACCCTCTATTTAAAACCAATGCATGCATATAAAACTCATTCCATATCCGAGATAAGAAAACCATCATTGAAAACCAGAATCATTTCCTTTCCTCAAATCCACAATTCAAATCAAGGGCCTCAGCCCAAAATCACAAATCCTCATCAGGAACGAGAACTCAGCCCCAAAACTCATCAAAACCAAATCATCCGGGCCATTGCCCAAAACATCTGAAAACCAGTGAAAAACCAGTGAAAAACATCAATCGATCAAGTTGCTGGATCTCAAGTGCGCCCAAATCCTTAAACTCAAAACCATGTGCATAATCAGGTCTTCCTGGGATATAAACGAGTCTTTAAACTCAAAACACAATCAACAGGCCTCGGGGGATATCATAACCGAGTCTATAAACTCAAAACATATACCGAGTCTTTAAAATCAAAACATTGGCCCTCCCCGGTTAATCAGCCGAGTCTTTAAACTCAAAACTAGATCCAGCCGTTTTTCTTTTCTTTTTCTTGGTCTTTAAACCAAAAACCATTTTTCAATCAAGTGAAAACCATAGAAAATCCATATCCGAATTCGCAATAATGATTCCGTAAGCCGGCATCCGGAACCATCATCCCGAACCCAAATCCAGAATTTCTCGTTCAAGTTTCAAAACCGAATCAAGAATCATCTTTCCAAAATCAGATTCCAAAACCGAAACCACTTTTTCGAAGTCACTTTCACGAACAGGGCTCCAAGCCCGAAATCACTTTTCCAAAATCCGTTATAAAACATTGAAATCAAATCATATTTCAAATCCCAAATCCAATCATCAAAACCATGATCAAATCACAATATAAATCGAAAACTCGAAAAACGTGCAAATACGTACTTATCTCGAAATCCATGCAAAACTGTAAACCATCAATATCAATTCACAAATATAGAAATCACATATAGAAAACATATAAAAATATATATGCATCATAAGTTAGAAAGCAAAGTTCACTCACAGACCATTCACATCGCCGCCTCGATACACGCACACTTATGCCGTTTTCGGCTAATCCGATGTTACCGGTCTTCCCGAACCTGTCTAAATCCCATAATAAGGTCACTAACTACTTCATAAAGCTTATACCAAATCCCCGTAATTTTCCCGAATTTTTAACTATTTTTAAACGAGCCTTAAAACCATCAGACATCCTGAAACCCATCGAGACGATGTCCGATCGACTCGAAACCAGTGCCAAAATGTTCGTTACATTGAATACTTTAAAAGTCATATTAGAACTATCCTCAAAAACCGTGCCACGCGCCCACACGCGTCGCCCAAAAGGGATGCGTGTGGGCCTCATGCGCCAGCATTGTTCATCTTCAACCTTGGGTGAACTGGGTTTGAACCGGTTCGGTTCAGGCCGGTTCAATCGAACTGGCGGTCACAGTTTTCTCTGGTTTTTCCATCCTTTTCACTCCTAATTGTCCCAGTAACTTCGTCCTAATCTCACCAAATGATATAGCTAATGAAAATACAATTTGAGGACTCGGAGATTACCCTCACGACCTCAGACACCTTACTCAATGAGCCAAATCAACTCTCAGCCCTTAAATCCAACTTCCCAAGTTCAACACAAACATGGGCCTTCTAGGGTTTTCTCAGCTACCACCGCCGTCTTCCGTCGTCGAGCCTTGTTGTGGCCACCAGTCGTTTCAGCACAGCCTCTCATCCAGCTTTCCTTCACACCCTACCTTCATCTGATTAGGTTTGAAAGGGTTGGAGTTCCACGATCATCTCTGTCTTGTTTTCTGTCAAAATCCACGGCCACCGTTCACGACGGTGGCACCACCACCACTCATATCTCATCTCAACTCCCCACTTCCCTTCACACAACACTCACGGTTAATGAAGATCATAGGGTTCATCTGGATGGTTTTTCACAATTCAAGCTCTCCTCTGTTTCCCTCTGTTTGTAAACCACACACACACACCGTGCACGAATTTAAAATCAGCATGAGGCTTCTATACCCATCCAGACCCAGCTAGGTGTCCAAAACCTGGTGGGCACACTTCCCAAGGTAACCACATGTTCAACCCTAAGTGGGCATAGATCCCAATGATATCAAATGACCAAAATGCCCCTTGATGCCCAAATTACCATTTTTCCCCTCATATTCCTAGACCCGTAACTCTGTCGTCCGAACTCCAATTGTCTCATGCCGCCTGTCGTTGTATTCAGGAGATCGAGACCTGACTAACGGTCCTCGAATTACGTGAAAAAACCATGTCGTATAAAACATCAACAAACTGCCCATTTTTAACCAAATTACCAAAATACCCTCAAACTTCCATACGTCATAACTTCCTCCTCGGATGTCGGAATCGGACGTGCCACCTGCCTATGAACTCGTGACATCCCCAACTACTTCACGGTCATCGCTCAAAGTCCATTTGACCCCCCAAAAGAAAAGTCAACATTTTTTCCCATTCCAGGGGCAAAATCGTCATTTCACACCGTTCGTCTGAAAGCATCCAACTAATCACCGATAAACTTCACTAATCCGTCATTAACCACTAATCTAATCTCGGTTTCCGGGATGGGTTGTTACAGTAAAATAGTTTCGGAACCGACAATTAAGTCCACCAAATCATCAAGTAATGAACTCAAATCATCATTCAAATCATTGCAATCAAATCATGCAATAAATCATAGAAAACATTTACTATGCATGCATCACAGTTTGTAAAACAAAAGTACACTCGCACACCATTTATGTGGTTCGATTCCGAGCGGTATGCTCCTCCGTAAGTCCAAGAATTACCAAGCCTGTCAAAAACCATTATCGAGGGTTACTAACACCTCAAGTAACCTCACATTAAAATCTCCAAATTTTTTCTGGATTTAAATACTTATTAAAACGTACACATACATTTCGGACACACAAACTATATCGAAACTTGCGCCAAAATGTTCGTTACATCGATTACATTAAAAGTCATGTTGACTATATCTCGAAAATAGTGCCCATGCGCCTCCACGCGCGGGTGTAAACGGCTGCTCTTGAAGTCCACACGCCTGCACCGTACCTGCTACAGTGCGTCTTCCTTGCCCGTTTTTCCAACAAACGGGTCATTCGAACCGGTTTCAAGACCCGATTCAAAACCTGCAATTTCTCGCTTAAATTCCACAATTATTTCCTCTAATCGAATATATTAACTTCCAGAATTAGTTTTATGATCTCAATTTCCTAAAAAACTCACCCAAAATCGAGAGTCAAATTCTCCAGTTTGGCCAAAGTTTCCAATCCTTCAATCCAACCCTTCCTGTGTCCAATTCCACACATTGACATCTCAATCCTGCTCGTTGAGTACTGAATACCACAATTCTAGCTTCAATTCCACTAATCAAACCTCCAGAATGGAAGTTTGAATTCAAGGTCCAAGGAGATTTTTTGCATTTTCTAGGTTTCCATAGGTCTGGGTTCGAGACTCTTTCCCAATTTCCAGGTCGGTTCTTCCCTCCTCTCTTCGCCTCTATTATTTTGTTCCCTTTTTGTGTTTCTCTCTTCAATCTAGAAATCAAGGATGTGAACTGGGTTATGGTTTTTGGGTTTATTCCAACAAGAACACTACACACATAAACACAGGTTGATATATTCAACCCAACACAACACCGCACACACAATTGCCACTAATCCAGCCAAAATGTGACAGGTGTCACACACCCACCACACCTCTGCTGACTCACCAAAATCAGTAAAAAAGACCATTTTGCCCTTTGAGCACAAATTACCAAAATACACCTGGTCGTTTTAAACTCGTAACAATCACGTCCAAACTCTGATTTCGACTTGCCACTTGTCTACGAACTCAGTATCTCGAGACCTACGCAACGGTCTTCACATAAATTCCAAACAGTATTTTGAATAGAAAGTCAACATTTGACCACATAATATAGGGGCAAAACCGTCTATTTTCTTTTCAAATTCTCGGAATTACCTTTTTCGAATTTTCGGATCGTCACACTAACTCTCCCCCTAACTCAAAATTACATGCTGCTAATAGGAACATGCCGACTTTGAACTTGGACTAGACGAAAAAGAAAATATTTAAAGTTCTTGAAGGAGACATAGAAAAGAACAGCGCAAATAAGAGTCGAAAATACTTAGGGTTTTAAAAGGACAATGAGGCAAGACATAGCACAATTCATGTGGGTGCACAAAGTACTTAGGCTCCGCACACCCACATGGGATGAATCACAGTTAATTTGTGTTTAAGGAGCGTAATTGTTTTTATACCAACTCAAAATAATTAGGGTATAAACTGGTATCTTTATTCTTCTCTCAATGAAGAATATATAATCTACATACAAAGTGGGTATAAATAGGAAATATGTACCAAATCTCCTAAATCAGCTCAAATTAGACAATCATAATAAAATATAAATTATATTCCTAATAGGAACGTTGACTCACGCCAACACTCCCCCTCAAGTTGGTGCATAGATATCGGTAATGCCCAACTTGTCAAGTGAGTCTCCAAATCGGTGCTTTGACACGGCATAGAGTTCGATCATCCAAGCCCATCGGTGGATCCATTCAACTTGAATCCCAGAGGTAGAATGGTAGACGATTCGGTATGAACCGTCACAATAGGAGTAGAAGAAGAACATTCAATGATATCTGCCATGGTGATAGATGGCGACTGCAGCAGAAGATTAGGTGATGACGACGATAGTAAGAGATATAAGACGACACAGACGTAGGTGTAAAAGGACACATGCTTAGGTGTATTGGCGGCACAAGTTTAGGTGTATATGCAGCATAGGTTTAGGTGTATCCGATCACGTCGACTTTTCAGCCTGATGGTTCTTCTCATCTGACAATCGGAACTAATGTCCTAATCAGCATCTGATCTGACAACTATCCTCATTGCCCCCAAAGAGCGATACTCAACCTCCGTCACTGTCATTAAGTCCACGTGTGTGATCATGTCTATCCCGTAGCGCTCGGCTCCACTGTGCTCCCGCTGCACACTCTGATCTCGACTCGCTCTCGAGTCCTCGTACGGTATCGTATCTCATATCACTCAGCGGTCTCCGCTGCCATCTAGACTCACCTCGAGTCCCAATCATCGTACTACTCATCCTGTCAACTCACAATCGACGTGACACGACCCATCCCAATCCCCCCGGGATTACCATGGAATGTGACGTGCTCCCGTCTGACAAGAGGCGCCAGACAAGGGATAACCGATTGCCATTGCCCAAACAGGCTTCCAGAGTGCGTAAGGATCGATGGAGGAGGTGTGCGATGCTCAAGTCTCTGCTGCAGTCGTATCCGGAATCAACCTGAAGGGCATTGGAAACAAAAGCTGTGAGTGGACGAAAATAAACAAGTCTGTTTAAAACATTTATAAGACATTTATGCCCCTCAGTAAAAATCATATGCATGCACCAAAACCAACAATCCCATATTTATTTAGAAATAACCATTAGGGCCTTAGCCCGGAAACCCAAGCATAGTTTCAATTTCCAAAAGTAAATCCAAGAGTTATTTCATAAATCCAGTAGTATGAACCATAAGGCATATAATATAAACCATAACCATTATTTTAGCCACTGCACTATACACTCCAATCCGACATCCCTGATGTCTGACGTCCCTGACGTCAATAAGGTCACAATCACAAGGCTACGCGTGCCACTCGGGTCTCAATTTTCCGAGTTAAATCCCCGAACCCCGTTCGGGTACAGCATCACCTGATGCAGCATCACCTGATGCTTAGCGTCATAGACGCTGGACGTACTAGACGCCCGTGACCTCTCCGGGGTACCTCGCCGGAGGAGACAATATATTATGGAAGGATCTATACAGTGCAGTACTAAATACATTTTATCGATATCCACATGCAAGGCATATATATATACATGGATAAAAAAAAAATCCAAACCAATCATTAAGTTTCATCAGACGGGTCTCAAGCCCAAATACCGTGAAACATGCCATAACCAGATTTTCCATATCAACAAAACCACTATTGTTTTTAGCATGTGAATATATATAAAATGTAAACCAGAAAACATTTATTCAATTCCGTTTTAGGGTCCCCGACCCGCAAACACATGTAGAAGTCAACTGGGCCCCTGGCCCGATTTCACAAGTTAACTGGGCCCCTGGCCTGATCCACATGTTAACTGGGCCCCTGGCCCGATTTCATAAATCAACTGGGCCCCTGGCCCGATTTCATAGTTCAACTGGGCCCCTGGCCCGATTTTACATTATTCAAGTTCGTAACCATTTCATGAAATCATATCCAACCACATTTATGGAAATCGGTGAAAATCCAGAAAATCTCGGTTTACGTGCAAATACGTAATTCACCTCGAAATACGTGAAATCATTTTAAATTCACCGATATCCAAAGTAAATCATTTAATCATAATTATAAAAATCATAAAACAGTTATGCATGCATCGAATTTATGAAACCAATGTCCACTCACAGACCGTTTAACCGAGCGCCTCGATACGCGTGCCATAGGCCTTCCCGGGCCACCTCACTATCACCGGGACTCCCAATCCTGTTCAAATCAATTTAGAGGATCACTAACCTCATCATTAACATCATATTCAAGTCCCGTAATTTTCCCGAATTTTTAAGTATTTTTAAATTGGATTTAAAACCTTCGGACATCCCGAACAATATCGAGACGGTGTCCGATCGACACGAAACCAATCCCAAAATGTTCGTTACAATGTATAGGATAAAAGTCATGTTGACCTCACCTCGAGATTCGTGCCCACGCGCCGTCACGCGCCGCCGTGAGTGGCTGCGCGTGAAAGCCACGTGCCTGCTACAGTGCTCCTTCCTCACCCGAATGACTGGTAAACGGGTTGAAAAACCCGCGATAAGACCCGGTCCAAATCCTAGCAATTCGACACCGATTCCATCAATTCAAAATTCCATTAGCATCGAATTAGATTCAATTAGGGATCTGTGGACTAAATTACACACAATCATACCTCAAACCTTAAGATCAAGGATGATCACACGAAGAACAATCCGATCGCTGTTCATCATCCGAAATCCTCCCATGTCAATCGATTCTTTCAATTGATGCATCCATTAGCATCGTGAGGTCATAATGAACTCAATCCCCAGTCCAATTGCATCACTCCAAGCTTTAAATCCCACGACTCAAGCTCGAAATTTCTGAAGCTACAGTAGTTCCGTTCTTCCTCAAACGGCCCTCAATCCGCTTCGTTCCTTCGACGAAAATGATCGTGGCAATCCCAGAAGACTCAAACCAATCTCCAATTTGATCGTCAAGGCCCAAATCTTCCAATTCGATTTTCCCCCCGAATTTCGGAATTTTCGAAATTCCAGCCCCCCAGCTCTCAATTAGTCCCTCGTGTTTTCCCAAATCATTCCAGTCTCAATTCTTGTCAATTTCGTTCACAAAAACAGTGGATAGAGAGGAGATTAAGGGTAGGAGAAAATTGAAGTTGGTTGTTCACGGTCGAAGAAGTTTGAAGGGATTAATGGAGGAATAATTCAATTAATTAATCAATAACACAATCATAATGTTCCCCCATGTTACAATTATACTAAACAATTCAGGGATAGATCGCACTAGCCATCCACCCAGCTCAATCATGGCTCCAACTCACGGCTGTTCAAAATCACAGTCCAAATTACCATTCTGCCCTTGTGCAGAAAATTACCAAAATGCCCCTCACGCATCCTGACCCGTAACTCGGTCATACGGACTCCGATTGATGCGTGCCGCCTGTCATTGGATTCGTATCGACGATACCTACGTAACGGTCCTTGGCCCCCGGCCATCGGACTTCCCGATCAAAAAGTCAACATTTACCCATACATCGTCCAAATTACGAAAATGCCCCTGGACTTCCGTACATCATAACTTTCACCACGAACGTCGGAAATGAACGTGCCACCTGTCTATGAACTCGTGACGTCCCGAACTACGTCACGGTCATCGGTCAAAGTCCATTTGACCATCCGAATTAAAAGTCAACGTTTTGCCCACACCTAGGGGCAAAACGGTCATTTTGCACAATTCGTCCGAAATCGCCCAACTAATCCCAGATTAATAAATCACAATTAAATATTATTAAATCCCGATATTCGGGACGGGTCGTTACAACCTTCCCTCCTTAAAGAATTTCGTCCTCGAAATTACCAACATTCTTATTCCACAACCACCTTGTGGAAAACAATTCGACCACACATCTGTGTACACTTGTACACCCACATACTGGGACAACACCAGTCTCGTTTGTACCCAGACATCCCATCACAGTCATACGTCATAATAGCAACAACACTCGACCACCGCGAGTGGAAATGATCACCTGATCCGCGATAAAATCGCATAACCATTTAGCTGACTCCTTCAGCTAAACGGTTCCTTTCCATTTTCAATATATCCTTACATTTGCTCCCCCTTGGGAGTCACCAAATCTCATTTGTCAGTCCATGCCGACACCATCAGTCAACTGTCACCACTAAGCTTTACCACCCTAGTAAAGCCCCAACCATCTGTCTGTCCGTGACAACACCACGTACTACATCACTCTCGATGTAGCGCAAGATCAACCACATGATCTCAATTCGCAGGGCAAGCCCAATCCTGCGACACCAATTAATCTCAATGTCTATAATCACCGACTCCCTCAGTGAACCAAGACGCTGGAAAAATCACGGTGTGATAAAATCACACAAGGCTACTCGTGGTTATTCTGACCACCAATTCACTCATCCTGAGTGTACGTATACCGTCAACTTACTCCATCAAGTGGCGCAACTGGAACACATTGAATACCAGCCCAGAAGTGAACACACATCTCAATACTAGGGTTCCACAAGCCAACCATGGCTAAGAGCACCTGCTCATAAAAATCACTGAACCCGACAAGATCAATCTGCCCAGCGCACAGTATCCAATGTCCAGTCCACAATACAGCCAAACAAATGATATCAGAACCAATCCGATTACCAACACATTAGTTACACACCACTGGTACATCCCATGTACCGCCATTAGGCACCACTCAGCCTAACCAGTATCAATCCTCGTACCCTGTACGTACCTCAATCCATCAATCTGACTATAGCCACCCAGGTCATAGCCAAACACGTTCCAAAAATGAAGTACCTTCGCCCAAACCAACATGGGACAAAACGAACTCCACCCGTCATCTAGCTCCAATTCCGAATCCGAATCCGCAATTTCGTAAGAAATTCCGAATCCAAACCCAAACATCATATTTTTATTCCATTTCCAAATCCGAATCCGAAATCATTACTCCGTAAGCTAGCATTGGAATAATCATTCCGCACCCAAATCCAGTAACCATTTTCGAGCTTCGCAATCGAATCCTGAATCGTCACCCAGAAATTCGATTCCAAAACCCAAAATCTCGTTTACGTCCATCAAGACGTAACATAACCGAACCTATCGGTTGCCTGCCCAAAACATTCGATTGACTTCATAGGGAAGCCAATCCCAATATCCACACGTTAAAGGTTGACCAAATCTGACCACATCGGAAACCTACTCAACCAAGTCACAAACCATATGGACTTCACTCCGAAAAGAAGTTCAGTCCCATCATTTACGACTCGCATACCAAGGTAAGAGTGATAAACTCTCCACCCATCTGGATCATCAAGATCACAATCCATATCCATCGCTACGTCACCCGACAAGTAATATCACGATCCTAGATCGTCACATCGACCAAAGTCGACAACATCGCAAATCAGATCCACCTAGGATCCACACATGCTCACATAGCTAACAGTCCATCCGAAAGCTGATCGTAGGGTCTTACACCCTCAATTGAATCCTTCGCCAAATTTCCCTTGGTGGAAAGATGGCCACGCATACCACCACCAAATCCAAAATCATACAAAACTCCTTGTGTCCAATGACCCCAAGCCAAACATGGGTCCACCTACCAATACACGCTCAACGTACTGGTAGCAACAATCATCATCTGCCACGGCAGGAAAATATGAAGTCAACCCCAATGACTTCAGAATACCAATCACCGATGCGGAAACGAGCACTCCTCTCGTCTCCCAATAACAACTCTCCCCGAAACGGGAGTTCCAACCATGTTGGGAACAGACATGCTCCCACTGAGATGTCAAGTCCAACTACTGGACTGCCCATGTCCATACCTCACTTGGACCGCCACGTGTCCAAAATCAATTCATTACTCGGACCTCACGTCCGCCAATAATCATGTATGCATACACCCCAATTCCGAACGGAAATTTCCTCAACTCTGCTTGGGTGTGCATACCATACTGCCTTCGTCTCTCATCTCAACCTTTACAGGTTCAATCCTCAGGTTCCAAGTGATTCACAATCACAAAATCCAGCAACAATACCACGAATGGTTTCCCCGACTTTTCCAATTTCAATAATTTCCTTGTACTCTCAGGGGATATAAGCAGTACACAACCTACCAATCTCGGAGTTGACAACAACTCCACAAATCCACCAATTCTCATGACATAGGGAACATCATCCCTAGATTCCCCAAGTTTCAATCATACCATTTAATCCATTCATCACTGGTCATCGTAAATCTGTTAGGACTTATCCCAACACATCACAACCTCCACTGGAACCCATCCAGTCCAAGACTCAACCACCACTGAGTCGCAGATACCAATCATCTGTTCATCATGACAGAGTCACACCCCAACTGGTGGCTCATCGTCATCACAATTACTGTCACCAGCACCAGCGCTAGTACTAGCACCAACGCACCATCATCAATACCAGTATCAGCACACAGGCATCCATACTAGTATTGGCATAAAGGTATCACCATACCAACATCCATACATAGCACACGAACAGCCATGCTAGCACACGAACATCCATGCTAGCACACAGTGTGCAAAGTTGTTACCCTGGATCTCCGTTCATTCCGAACGACGATCCCGTAACACCACTCGTACCTCACAACTATGGGTACCTCCAATTTTTGCCATCAGCATATCAGGACAATGGACGTTCCCGGAACATCCCCTGATCCCCAAGTGTGAAAGCCACACTAAATACCCTCGATTGCCAGTCATCTCGACACAACTGTCGACCAACAGTCATCGTTGTCAAGATCTGTAACCACACCTCACACTAATATTCGATCCAACACGGGATTCCATATTTTATCTCACAACCGCATCCGTGGATCGAACCCCATAATCCTGACTAGACTCAATAGAATCATCCCCATGGTCATCCACGACCTTAGCCGCACGTCGCAGCACAAGTTCTCACTTGAAGTTCACCTTCCGGTCCATCAATTATAATTTAGGGTTCCAAAATCACACCCTAGGGTTCCACCGAACCCAACTGCCTTCTGCAGTAAAATCCACAACCTGACCGACTTCGCGGTCCCGACATCGCCTAGACGTCAAATCCAATCCAATCGTCAATTTAACGTGGGTTCTATAGTGGGTTCCACCACGAAGGTCATCGGCTAACTCCGATGCACCAACACCCCGAACACTAGCCAACGCTACCAGGGTCCACACTTAGACCAATACTCAACTGAGTTTCGCATTTCCATAACATTATTCAAATGGGGTTCCCTGAACCCGGCTGTGCCCTACAGCACAACAATCCATCATCACATGACCGAACCGACGGTCCCACATTACCAGTTAATCGTATACAACCCCACCTGGGTTGAATCGCAACAATGCACGGTGTATCGGGCCAAACACACCCAATCTACCAAAACCATCTATCAGGTTGACAACGGAACTTCAGCCCAAAGAGACATCACACCCTCGTCCTTCGCGCACAAAAGAGCAAAACCTGCTCTGATACCACTTGACACGACCCATCCCAATCCCCCCGGGATTACCATGGAATGTGACGTGCTCCCGTCTGACAAGAGGCGCCAGACAAGGGATAACCGATTGCCATTGCCCAAACAGGCTTCCAGAGTGCATAAGGATCGATGGAGGAGGTGTGCGATGCTCAAGTCTCTGCTGCAGTCGTATCCGGAATCAACCTGAAGGGCATTGGAAACAAAAGCTGTGAGTGGACGAAAATAAACAAGTCTGTTTAAAACATTTATAAGACATTTATGCCCCTCAGTAAAAATCATATGCATGCACCAAAACCAACAATCCCATATTTATTTAGAAATAACCATTAGGGCCTTAGCCCGGAAACCCAAGCATAGTTTCAATTTCCAAAAGTAAATCCAAGAGTTATTTCATAAATCCAGTAGTATGAACCATAAGGCATATAATATAAACCATAACCATTATTTTAGCCACTGCACTATACACTCCAATCCGACATCCCTGATGTCTGACGTCCCTGACGTCAATAAGGTCACAATCACAAGGCTACGCGTGCCACTCGGGTCTCAATTTTCCGAGTTAAATCCCCGAACCCCGTTCGGGTACAGCATCACCTGATGCAGCATCACCTGATGCTTAGCGTCATAGACGCTGGACGTACTAGACGCCCGTGACCTCTCCGGGGTACCTCGCCGGAGGAGACAATATATTATGGAAGGATCTATACAGTGCAGTACTAAATACATTTTATCGATATCCACATGCAAGGCATATATATATACATGGATAAAAAAAAAATCCAAACCAATCATTAAGTTTCATCAGACAGGTCTCAAGCCCAAATACCGTGAAACATGCCATAACCAGATTTTCCATATCAACAAAACCACTATTGTTTTTAGCATGTGAATATATATAAAATGTAAACCAGAAAACATTTATTCAATTCCGTTTTAGGGTCCCCGACCCGCAAACACATGTAGAAGTCAACTGGGCCCCTGGCCCGATTTCACAAGTTAACTGGGCCCCTGGCCCGATCCACATGTTAACTGGGCCCCTGGCCCGATTTCATAAATCAACTGGGCCCCTGGCCCGATTTCATAGTTCAACTGGGCCCCTGGCCCGATTTTACATTATTCAAGTTCGTAACCATTTCATGAAATCATATCCAACCACATTTATGGAAATCGGTGAAAATCCAGAAAATCTCGGTTTACGTGCAAATACGTAATTCACCTCGAAATACGTGAAATCATTTTAAATTCACCGATATCCAAAGTAAATCATTTAATCATAATTATAAAAATCATAAAACAGTTATGCATGCATCGAATTTATGAAACCAATGTCCCCTCACAGACCGTTTAACCGAGCGCCTCGATACGCGTGCCATAGGCCTTCCCGGGCCACCTCACTATCACCGGGACTCCCAATCCTGTTCAAATCAATTTAGAGGATCACTAACCTCATCATTAACATCATATTCAAGTCCCGTAATTTTCCCGAATTTTTAAGTATTTTTAAATTGGATTTAAAACCTTCGGACATCCCGAACAATATCGAGACGGTGTCCGATCGACACGAAACCAATCCCAAAATGTTCGTTACAATGTATAGGATAAAAGTCATGTTGACCTCACCTCGAGATTCGTGCCCACGCGCCGTCACGCGCCACCGTGAGTGGCTGCGCGTGAAAGCCACGTGCCTGCTACAGTGCTCCTTCCTCACCCGAATGACTGGTAAACGGGTTGAAAAACCCGCGATAAGACCCGGTCCAAATCCTAGCAATTCGACACCGATTCCATCAATTCAAAATTCCATTAGCATCGAATTAGATTCAATTATGGATCTGTGGACTAAATTACACACAATCATACCTCAAACCTTAAGATCAAGGATGATCACACGAAGAACAATCCGATCGCTGTTCATCATCCGAAATCCTCCCATGTCAATCGATTCTTTCAATTGATGCATCCATTAGCATCGTGAGGTCATAATGAACTCAATCCCCAGTCCAATTGCATCACTCCAAGCTTTAAATCCCACGACTCAAGCTCGAAATTTCTGAAGCTACAGTAGTTCCGTTCTTCCTCAAACGGCCCTCAATCCGCTTCGTTCCTTCGACGAAAATGATCGTGGCAATCCCAGAAGACTCAAACCAATCTCCAATTTGATCGTCAAGGCCCAAATCTTCCAATTCGATTTTCCCCCCGAATTTCGGAATTTTCGAAATTCCAGCCCCCCAGCTCTCAATTAGTCCCTCGTGTTTTCCCAAATCATTCCAGTCTCAATTCTTGTCAATTTCGTTCACAAAAACAGTGGATAGAGAGGAGATTAAGGGTAGGAGAAAATTGAAGTTGGTTGTTCACGGTCGAAGAAGTTTGAAGGGATTAATGGAGGAATAATTCAATTAATTAATCAATAACACAATCATAATGTTCCCCCATGTTACAATTATACTAAACAATTCAGGGATAGATCGCACTAGCCATCCACCCAGCTCAATCATGGCTCCAACTCACGGCTGTTCAAAATCACAGTCCAAATTACCATTCTGCCCTTGTGCAGAAAATTACCAAAATGCCCCTCACGCATCCTGACCCGTAACTCGGTCATACGGACTCCGATTGATGCGTGCCGCCTGTCATTGGATTCGTATCGACGATACCTACGTAACGGTCCTTGGCCCCCGGCCATCGGACTTCCCGATCAAAAAGTCAACATTTACCCATACATCATCCAAATTACGAAAATGCCCCTGGACTTCCGTACATCATAACTTTCACCACGAACGTCTGAAATGAACGTGCCACCTGTCTATGAACTCGTGACGTCCCGAACTACGTCACGGTCATCGGTCAAAGTCCATTTGACCATCCGAATTAAAAGTCAACGTTTTGCCCACACCTAGGGGCAAAACGGTCATTTTGCACAATTCGTCCGAAATCGCCCAACTAATCCCAGATTAGTAAATCACAATTAAATATTATTAAATCCCGATATTCGGGACGGGTCGTTACACGACGCCACACCCATCTGGATGTACACAGACTCCAATCGAATACTTGTCTCAGCAGAAAACACAAACAGGCACTAGGGTTCCACTAGCCCACAAGTCTCTAAGCTCTCTGCTCATCAACTATCTGAACCCTATCTGTCACTTCTGCTCAAGCACACAGCATTCGACGTCCGGTCACTATACTAATATGTCAGAACACATCCGATCATCGTACTCATCGGTCTGATGTTCAATCACGCGTCACGAGCCAGCCTCAATCCAATACAATCTCTATTTCAAAATCCATCTCGAGGCATCGGCTATTCATCTTTTCCTGATTGATACCTACGTATCGTTCTCATCTCACCTTTATTCTCACAGCCAAACTCTGTCATCTCACCAACTATGCTAAGGGATCCTTAAAAGTTCTCTTCTGTTCCTATCTTAGCATAATCAGCAAGGAAATTCACTCCAATGACAACCAGGCCTCGGTCTGAATGTCCCAAAGTCGTCACAATCGCTTTCTTCATCTCGACCATCCTCACGTTTCTCAATCTGTCTCGTCTTGGATACTCGCCGGTCACATCACTGGACGTGACACCACGAATCATCTGATCTCCAAGTCAATCCAATTGACATCACTGTCATTTTCTTCCTCATCAATCCACATGAGGAAAGGTGAAGATGATGACATCAAAGTCATCCCATGTCAGATATGAATGAGAATACATGTTGCACACATCATGTCATGCAACACCAAACACTCCATTCTCCTCAACTCCAACAAATTTGTCCCACAACCTGGATGCTTGGCTCATAAATGACCTAAAGATTCAACCTTTCATCCAATTTATCACTTGAAAACGAAAAATCCAATAAATCCGAGAACCAGCAAACGTCTTGGCTCATCCAAGTCATCCTCCAACAACCAACACGATCTGCTAAAGAGCAGAAAATGAAAAGTCTCCTTCACCGGTCTCTAAGTCGAGAGTAGTTGCAACCATGTTGGAAGCATACCTAACTTTTCCAATAGTTCTTTTCCTGAGCTAGAAGTCCTTCCCGACTCGACTAAGAGCATTCTCTGATAATTACTGTAATGGTTAATCCTTCCCGACTCGACTAAGAGCATTCTCTGATAATTAATCGTCCATCGATAGCGGCGTCTGTCACAACCTCGTGCAGATAGAACTCAGAAGCACTCTGCTGTCGAGACTCGAAACTACGCGGTCCTTGACCGCCAGTACTAACTGCCCACACACAACATCTACCGACCGATCCACCTCGGACTCCGATTGACAAGCTACACACACTCCTGGTAACTCGTCCAACCAATCACTAACTAAGGTTACCATAACCCGGCTGTTCGCTGTAGCATGTCCATCTCGAGTGATCCCTCGCCTCCACTCTGAAGGATCGTCGTACTCCGATACTGGTATCCCATCAACCAGTAACCACCATCCGAGGATCTCATCCTCTCTTAACTCTACGACTCTCAACCGTTGGCCTTCACAAGAACTTGGCCATACTCCGTGCCTAACACTGCCCAATGCCTAGCCATCGTAATCGTATCCTCTCACATCACACCACAACTACTCCGACATCTCTTGCCAAATAGGATCAACGTCCTACTCCAATCCGTCTCAACTAAGGTCCTCGTGCGTCTAACTGCTCTGAGCAGCACAACTTCGATTCTAACGGTTCCATCGTGGATGATCCCAATATTCAAATTCCATGGATTTCACTACGCTCCTTTCCAAGTCCGTCATGACGCCTCTGTGGTCCCGGTTCGCTGGTCGTCCTACTGCGTCAACTGATCCTCGCACGATCACAACGCGTCACAAATGTACACAAACTAACGTCGATTCGGTCGAAACCTCGTACTAGCACCCTAACTATCAGGTTGATGATAGGTTGTTACGATTGGAGAGACATCACATCCTCAATCTGTACGTACACTGTGCTCTGATACCAAGTTGACAGGACCCGTCCCAAATCCCTCAGGATTAGCGTGGAACGTGTCTGCTCCCGTCTAACACAAAGTGTCAGACCAGGGATATTTTCGTCTTTTGCCCAACCGGGGCTATCAGAGTACGCTAGGATCCGAAGGAGGAATGCGATGTCTCGTCTCTGCCACAGCCACATCCGCGATCAACCTGAAAGGCATTCAAAACATTAAAAGTCGTGAGTGGACAAACAAACATTTTATAAAAACCTGATTGATACCGCCGCATCGGCTATTCATCTTTTCCTGATTGATACCTACGTATCGTTCTCATCTCACCTTTATTCTCACTTCCAAACTCTGTCATCTCACCAACTATGCTAAGGGATCCTTAAAAGTTCTCTTCTGTTCCTAGCTTAGCATAATCAGCAAGGCAATTCACTCCAATGACAACCAGGCCTCGGTCTGAATGTCCCACAGTCGTCACAATCGCTTTCGCCATCTCGACCATCCTCACGTTTCTCAATCTGTCTCGTCTTGGATACTCACCGGTCACATCACTGGACGTGACACCATGAATCATCTGATCTCCAAGTCAATCCAATTGACATCACTGTCGTTTTCTTCCTCATCAATCCACATGAGGAAAGTTGAAGATGATGACATCAAAGTCATCCCATGTCAGATATGAATGAGAATACATGTTGCACACATCAACGTCATGCAACACCAAACACTCCATTCTCCTCAACTCCAACAAATTTGTCCCACAACCTGGATGCTTGGCTCATAAATGACCTAAAGATTCAACCTTTCATCCAATTTATCACTTGAAAATGAAAAATCCAATAAATCCAAGAACCAGCAAACGTCTTGGCTCATCCAAGTCATCCTCCAGCAACCAACACGATCTGCTAAAGAGCAGAAAATGAAAAGTCTCCTTCACCGGTCTCTAAGTCGAGAGTAGTTACAACCATGTTGGAAGCATACCTAACTTTTCCAATAGTTCTTTTCCTGAGCTAGAAGTCCTTCTTCCCGACTCGACTAAGAGCATTCTCTGATAATTACTGTAATGGTTGATCCTTCCCGACTCGACTAAGAGCATTCTCTGATAATTACTCGTCCATCGATAGCGACGTCTATCACAACCTCGAGCAGACAGATCTCAGAAGCACTCTGCTTTCGAGACTCGAAACTACGCGGTAGTTGACCGCCAGTACTAACTGGCCACACACAACATCTACCGACCGGTCCACCTCGGACTACGATTGACAAGCACCACACTCCTGGTAACTCGTCCAACCAATCACTAACTAGGGTTACCACAACCCGGCTGCTCGCTGTAGCATGTCCATCTCGAGTGATCCCTCGCCTCCACTCTGAAGGATCGTCGTACTCCGATACTGGTATCCCATCAACCAGTAACCACCATCCGAGGATCTCGTCCTCTCGTAACTCTACGACTCTCAACCGTTGGCCTTCACAAGAACTTGGCTATACTCCGTGCCTAACACTGCCCAACGTCTAGCCATCGTAATCGTATCCTCTCACATCAGACCACAACTACTCCGGTATCTCTTGCCAAATAGGATCAACGTCCTACTCCAATCCGTCTCAACTAAGGTCCTCGTGCGTCTAACTGCTCTAAGCAGCACAACCTCGATTCTTACGGTTCCATCGTGGATGATCCCAACGTTCAAATTCCACGGATTTCACTACGCTCCGTTCCAAGTCCGTCAACTGATCCTCGCATGATCACAACGTGTCACAAATGTACATAAACTAACGTCGATTCGGTCGAAACCTCGTACTAGTTCCCTAACTATCAGGTTGATGATAGGTTGTTACGATTGGAGAGACATCACATCCTCAATCTGTGCGTACACTCTGCTCTGATACCAAGTTGACAGGACCCGTCCCAAATCCCTCAGGATTAGCGTGGAACGTGCCTGCTCCCGTCTAACACAAAGTGTCAGACTAGGGATATTTTCATCTTTTTCCCAACCGGGGCTATCAGAGTACGCTAGGATCCGAAAGAGGAATGCGATGTCTCGTCTCTGCCACAGCCACATCCGCGATCAACCTGAAAGGCATTCAAAACATTAAAAGTCGTGAGTGGACAAAACAAACATTTTATAAAAACCTTTCATAAAAGAACTTTATGCCCTTCATTAAAAACATATGCATGCATTCGAAAACCATTTCTATGGTTCATGCCCGGTTCCCACAAACTTTCATGAACCGTCAAACCATTTGGGCCTTAGCCCGAAATCTATCAATCAACCATGGGACTCTGCCCAAACCAAAAACACATGGGAACTCGTCCCAAAACCATCTCATATGGGTCTCCGCCGAAAACCAATACGCGAGGGTCTCAGCCCAACGCCATCTCAGTGAAATCACACACACATATACATATATGCATATATAACCCATCCTAGGCACTTCCGGAGAAGATGCCAATCTCGGGGCACACAGCCCCTAGGGAACACATCCCCAATATAGTCACGATGTCATCATATCTATCTAGTGTGCACACTACTCGGGGTCTCACTCCGAGTCTTCTCCCAGGAATCTCCATCTGGGAGGCTCAATCTCTGGATCTAGTCCCAGCTCTCTCTCTGGATCTAGTCCACATCTCTCCGGAATCTGGTCCGGGACCCCAACATCATAAGTAACCTCCACTCCTGGAACAGGATCCCTATGGGCATACCCACTCTGGTCTATGGATCGTGACTCTCCAGGTCAGACGGTGCATCGTGACCTCTCCGGAAAGAACGCATCCAAATCCGGAGGCGAGCGTCACATCGTCCGTCGTCGTGCACACAGCACCCGTCGCGCCTACGACTCAGTCCTACGGGTCATCAATAGGGCCTCATGCCCGAGTCAAAACCAAATCCAATTGGGTCTCATACTCGTGTTAAAATCAAGACCAAATGGGTCATTTTCAATTTTCCAAACCATTTCATGAAAACTGAAAGCCTATGCGTGTATAAGCACGTATAAAACCCTAAAACCTCGAAGTACGTGCTCATACGTAAACACACACCAAAATGCACTCAAGGCATCCCAAAACACATATTAAAACCTATATAAAACATTTATTCATGCATCGATTTCAGAAATAAAGTCCACTCACAGACCGTCCGCGCTGCTGCCTTGATATGCGCGTCGTATGCCTTCCCGGGTCAACCGTCGCCTTCGGGGTACCCAAACCTGCCCAAATCACTTTAGAGGGTTACTAACTAGTTAATTAACCCCTCACTAAAGCCCCATAAATTTTCAGGATTTTTAACTATTTTTAAACGTACCCCGAAACCTTTGGACCGCCCGAACTATATCGAGACAATGTCCGATCGACTCGAAACCAGTCCCAAAATGTTCGTTACATCGAATAGATGATTTGACATGTTGGAACCATCCTCAAATTCCCCCCCATGCGCCCGTACGTGCCGCATGAAGTGGCTGTACGTGGGAGCCATGCGCCAGTGAACAGTGTCGTCCTCCTCCTCGCGATGACCGGTCTAAACCGATCCGGTCCGGTTCGCCTGTAACTTGGACCAGCGTGACCAGTTCAAGCCCAAAACCGGTCCAATATTCACCGTTTTTAAGCCTAATTGATCCTATTCTTCCTATAATCGTCCTAGGAACCTAACCCAATCGATTAGAATCCCTAAAATCCAAGAAACCCGACCGGTCCAATAAACCCCTCAGGTTGAATTATCCAAAACTCACCCCAGGGGTCCCTCAGCGTCCAAAACCTCTCAAAACCTTCCTAACACACTCCTAGCAACCTATTTAATTCATTGGAACCGTCCAAATCGACCCATAACAATTAAAATGGAAAATGAACAAAATCGGGTAAAATCGATTACCTCGATCGGTTCCTCCTCCGCTGTCCACGGCGGTGCTTCCTGGGCTGGCTATCACTTTCCTCGGCTCTTCTTCTCACTCTCTGTCCTCTCACAAATGGGTTTAGGGTTGTAGGTTTTGGATTGGATTGAAAATGGGTGCTCGGGTTTGGGTTTGGAATGAAGAAAATGGGTGATCGATGTAATGGGAAGGGATATGCATGAGTTGGTTTGGATGGGCAATGGATGGGTGACACTTTTCACTCATTCATTGGCCTGTTCAATAATATCTGGGCCCCACTTGTTGCCAAATAGTCCCATCTCGAAAAACGTGCAATAGTGCATTCGAAGTTCCGTGAACTGTAACTTCACCGTCGAACGTCCGAATTCGACATGCCACCTGTCTACGGATTCGTGTCGTCATGATCTATGTCATGGTACTCAGCCCTCGGTCATCGGACCTTCCGGGTCAAAAGTAAACCGTTGGCCCCTTTTTGCCCAAATTACCAAAACGCCCTTGAATTTCCGAACGTCACAACTTCTTACTCGAATGTCGGAATTTAGCGTGCCACCTGTCTATGAACTTGTGATGTCCCAAACTACATCACGGTCATCGGTCAAAGTCCATTTCACCGTCCGAATGAAAAGTCAACGTTTTACCCATTCTAGGGGAAAAATCGTCATTTTTCCTTGAACTTCCGCTAATCCTCGATTAGTCTCGCTAATCCGTCATTAATCCTTAATTAATCCTGTTAATTCGGGACGGCTCGTTACAATCTTCCCCCCTTAAAGAATTTCGTCCTCGAAATTCAAATTGAACCGATTTCCACGACCAATTGTGGAAATTTAATCGTGTCTCCGTAGACGGCCACTCTCGTGCACAAGTACACGTCTGTCACTATGTCGTACCCGTCGGTACGCACTGTCACTGAAGCTCCCCAAGTTCTATCTCAACTCTCAATAGCTGCATTTCGATCGTTGGCTCCCAAGAGCCATCACGTCCACTTTTCAGCCTGATGGTTCTTCTCATCTGACAATCGAAACTGTCAGGATCGGTCCCAAATCCCCCGGGATTAACATGGGACCCGCCTGATCCCGTCTGACACCACATATCAGACCAGGGAAAATTCCGTCTCTAGCCCTCACCGGGGCTTCTAGAGTGCGTCAGGATCGTAGGAGGAGGGGAGCGATGTCTCAGTCTCTGTTACAGCCCTCATCCGTGATCAACCTGAAAGGGATTAAAACATTAAAATTCGTGAGTGGACAAAATAATATTTTAATAAAAACATATTTCTCATAAAGACATTTATGCCCTTCACTAAAAGCATATGCATGCATTCAAAAATCATTTATAAAATGTTCATAAAACCATTTGAAAACCTTCTCAAAACCTTTCAAGGGATCATGCCCGGCCCCATAAACCGTCATGCCCCGTAAATCCATTTGGGCCCCCGACCCGAAATCACACTTACAAATCATAACTCAAAACATGGGAACTCAGCCCCAAATCATGTCACGTGGGTCTCAGCCCAAAACCATTTCCCAAAACATCAAATACGGGGTCTCCGCCCCAAATCACTTTCTAAATCATAAAACACAAGGTCTCCGCCCTCAAATCACCTTTCCATAAAACCTCATACGTATCAACATACGTATAACCCATCCGCGGCACTTCCGAGAAGATGCCAACTCGGGGCACACAGCCCCTAGGGAACACATCCCCGATATAGTCACGATATCGAGTCTCTAAACTAGTGTGCACACAACTCGGGGTCTCACTCTGAGTCTTCTCCCAGGAATCTCCATCTGGGAGGCTTAATCACTGGATCTAGTCCAATGTCTCTCTCTGGATCTAGTCCACATATCTCTCCGAAATCTGGTCCGGGACCACATCATATCTCGTAACCTCCACTCCTGGAACAGGATACCTATGGGGATACCCACTCTGGTCTGTGGATCGTGACTCTCCAGGTCGACATCTGGAGGAGACCATATAATCAAATAGAGGGTTCATTCACTTTTTCAAATACTCTTTTCTTTCTTTATCAAATCACATTTCTCAATTGGGTCTCATACCCGATTCATTTCAACAGGATTCCTCGAATCCGATTCAATCACTTTCACAGGCCTCGTCCTAAATCAACAGTTCAACTGGGTCTCATGCCCGAATTCTCCTTTCACAAACTGAACTGGGACTCAAGCCCGATATCACAAACAATTGGGCCCTATGCCCGGAACCATAAAGCAACAGGACCTCAAGTCCGATTTCATAACTAACGGGGCCTTAAGCCCGATATCTCAACCAAATGGGTCTCAGGCCCGATATCATAAATCAACGGGGCATCGAGCCCAATCGTACCACTAACTGGGCCTCAAACCCGAATCGTAAATCAACTGGCCCCCCAGCCCGATCGTATAACACAAATGGACCCTCGGTCCGATTCCTCGTCGAATCAAATGGACTCCAAGTCCAATAGTTCTAAAATCAAATGGGTCTCATGCCCGATTACATATTTCTAAATCCGAAATCCATTTATTAAACCCTCGTTGAAAACCTAGAACGTATATGCATCGTATAAAATCAGAAATCTCGAAATACGTACAAATACGTAAATCCTATGCTACCACAAAAAAATGCACTCATGGCATCACAAAAAATATATTAAATACTTATAAAACATTTATGCATGCATCAATTTCGAAAGAAGGGTCCACTCACAGACCGTCCGAAGCCGCGCCTCGATACACGTGCCATAATCGTCTTTCGGGTCAAACGTTACCTCTGGAATTCCCGAACCTGTCCAAATTCATTTAGAGGGTTACTAATAGCCTTATTAACCTCTCATTGAAGTCCCATAATTTTCCCTATTTTCTAACTATTTTTAAAACCGAACCTAAACCTTCGGACAGCTCAAACTATATCGAACCGATGTCCGATTGACATGAAACCAGTCCCAAAATGTTCGTTACAACGAATAGAGTGTTTCATATGTTGAACACTTTTCCAAATTACTGTTCACGTACCCTCACACGCCCCAAGAAGGTCCAAAATACTGTTCATCGTCCCTAACCTCCAGTTGAACTGGTTCACTATTCACAGCACTGTGCTGAACCGGCATGACCAGTTCAGTGCTTTTCTCCCTCTGTTTTGGTCCGATTTCAACCCTAACAAATCCTATAATTCCTATTTCTTCATTCCCTATCATTTCTAATCATTAAAACTACTTAAAAACACCTAAATCCTATGGTTTGATTTTGAACCAAACGGTTCAATGTTTCCAAAATCCACCCACGGCTTCACAGCCATCCCAAGCTTCCTAAAACCTTCCTAATGACATCCTAACAACCTAATGGATTCATTAAAACCATCAAAAACGACCCATAACAATAAAAATGGAAAATGGATCGAAAATGGGCTAACCGGGTGCATTTTCGGGTTTCTCCTCCTCTCGCCGCCGTGGATGGCGGTTCAGGCTTCCAGCAGCCATCCTCAGCTCCCTCAGTCTCTCTGGTCCTCCCAGCTGATCATGGGTTGAAGGTTGGATGGGTTTGGGTTGCACAGATGAGAGAAAAAATGAGATCGGGTGGGTTGTTTGTGTTTGAATGAAGAAATGAAAAGGATGGTCGATGCATGAATCAATATAGGTGGCCTGGGGATGGGTGACACTTGTCACTCATCCATTAGGCCTCCATTAAATATCTGGGCCCCACTAAATTCCAAAAGTTAAGTTATTTCGTAATTCGTGCAATAGTGCACTTGAACTTCCATGAACCGTAACCTCGTCGTCGAACGTCCGAATTCGACGTGCCGCTTGTCTATGGATTTGTATCGTCCTTATCTACGTAATGGTCCTCGGCCATTGGACATCCTGGTCAAAAAGTCACATTTGACCCCTTTTACTCAAAATTACCAAAATGCCCCTAAACTTCCGAACGTCATAACTTCCTCCTCGAACGTCAGAATTGAACGTGCCACCTGTCTATGAACTCGTGACGTCACGAACTATGTCACGGTCATCGGTCAAAGTCTATTTGACTATCCGAATGAAAAGTCAACATTTGCCTATTCCAAGGGCGAAATCGTCATTTCGCCCGAACGTTCGCTAATCCTCGTCTAATCTCTGATTAGTCTTGCTAATCCTTCATTAACTCTTAATTAATCCCGCTAATTCGGGACGGGTCGTCACAGGAACTGATGTCCTAATCAGCATCCGATCCGACAACTATCCTCATTGCCCCCAATGAGCGATACTCAACCTCCGTCACTGTCATTAAGTCCACGTGTGTGATCGTGTCTATCCGGTAGCGCTCGGCTCCACTGTGCTCCCGCTGCACACTCTGATCTCGACTTGCTCTCGAGTCCTCGTACCGTATCGTATCTCACATCACTCAGCTGTCTCCGCTGCCATCTAGACTCACCTCGAGTCCCAATCATCGTACTACTCATCCTGTCAACTCACAATCGACGCCTCACCCATCTGGGTGTACACGGACTCTAATCGAATACTTGTCTTAGCAGAAAACACAAATAAGCACTAGGGTTCCACTAGCCCACAAGGCTCTGAGCTCTCGGTTCACCAACTATCTGAACCCTATCTGTCACTTCTGCTCAAGCACATAGCATTCGACGTCTGGACACTATACTAATATGTCGGAACACATCCGATCATCGTACTCATCGGTCTGATGTTCAATCACGCGTCACGAGCCAGCCTCAATCCAATACAATCTCTATTCTAAAATCTATCTTGAGGCATCGGCTATTCATCTTTTTCTGATTGATACCTACGTATCGTTCTCATCTCACCTTTATTCTCACTTCCAAACTCTGTCATCTCACCAACTATGCTAAGGGATCCTTAAAAGTTCTCTTCTGTTCCTAGCTTAGCATAATCAACAAGCCAATTCACTCCAATGACAACCAGGCCTCGGTCTGAATGTCCCACAGTCGTCACAATCGCTTTCGTCATCTCGACCATCCTCACGTTTCTCAATCTGTCTCGTCTTGGATACTCGCCAGTCACATCACTGGACGTGACACCACGAATCATCTGATCTCCAAGTCAATCCAATTGACATCACTGTCTTTTTCTTCCTCGTCAATCCACATGAGAAAAGTTGAAGACGATGACATCAAAGTCATCCCATGTCAGATATGAATGAGATACATGTTGCACACATCAACGTCATGCAACACCAAACACTCCCTTCTCCTCAACTCCAACAAATTTGTCCCACAACCTGGATGCTTGGCTCATAAATGACCTAAAGATTCAACCTTTCATCCAATTTATCACTTGAAAACGAAAAATCCAATAAATCCAAGAACCAGCAAACGTCTTGGTTCATCCAAGTCATCCTCCAGCAACCAACACGATCTGCTAAAGAGCAGAAAATGAAAAGTCTCCTTCACCGGTCTCTAAGTCGAGAGTAGTTGCAACCATGTTGGAAGCATACCTAACTTTTCCAATAGTTCTCCTCGAACTAGTGTATACGACACTCAGGAGGTATGGTCAACCGTAGCCAATCAACCATCACCATTGCCAAGACAAATCTATATTATCCGACGAATCCTTCTCGTCGTGTAATGGTAGAACCTTACCATGAGCACATGACGATTGAGCTACTCTCAGCTCGTGGCTCATCGTCTCTTCTTGTTAAAGTCCTCGCATCACTGCCAACGGAGTGCAACTCAAACCAATCCGATGACTATGCTCAGTTTAAGTAGGGTTTTTCCTACTCGATACTACTCGACTTCGTCCATCGATAGCGGCGTCTATCACAACCTCGTGCAGACAGATCTCAGAAGCACTCTGCTATCGAGACTCGAAACTACGCGGAAGTTGACCGCCAGTACTAACTGCCCACACACAACATCTACCAACCGGTCCACCTCGGGCTCCGATTGACAAGCACCACACTCCTGGTAACTCGTCCAACCAATCACTAACTAGGGTTACCACAACCCGACTGCTCGCTGCAGTATGTCCATCTCGAGTGATCCCTCACCTCCACTCTGAAGGATCGTCGTACTCCGATACTGGTATCTCATCAACCAGTAACCACCATCCGAGGATCTCGTCCTCTCGTAACTCTACGACTCTCAACCGTTTGCCTTCACAAGAAATTGGCCATACTCCGTGCCTAATACTGCCCAACGGCTAGCCATCGCAATCGTATCCTCTCACGTCACACCACAACTACTCCGGCATCTCTTGTGAAATAGGATCAACTTCCTACTCCAACCCGTCTCAACTAAGGTCCTCGCGCGTCTAACTGCTCCGAGCAGCACAGCCTCGATTCTTACGGTTCCATCGTGGATGATCCCAACGTCCAAATTCCACGGATTTCACTACGCTCCGTTCCAAGTCCATCATGACGCCTCTGTGGTCCCCGTTCTCTGGTCGTCCCACTGCGTCAACTGATCCTCGCACGATCACAACGCGTCACAAATGTACACAAACTAACGTCGATTCGGTCGAAACCTCGTACTAGTACCCCAACTATCAGGTTGATGATGGGTTGTTACGATTGGAGAGACATCACATCCACGATATGTGCGTACACTCTGCTCTGATACCAAGTTGACAGGACCCGTCCCAAATCCCTCAGGATTAGCGTGGAACGTGCCTGCTCCCGTCTAACACGAAGTGTCAGACCAGGGATATTTTCGTCTTTTGTCCAACCGGGGCTATTAGAGTATGCCAGGATCCGAAGGAGGAATGTGATGTCTCGTCTCTGACACAGCCACATCCGGGATCAACTTGAAGGGCATTCAAAACATTAAAAGTCGTGAGTGGACAAAAAAAACATTTTATAAAAACCTTTCAAAAAAGAACTTTATGCCCTTCATTAAAAACATATGCATGCATTCGAAAACCATTTCTAAGGTTCATGCCCGGTTCCCACAAACCGTCATCAACCGTCAAACCATTTGGGCCTTAGCCCGAAATCTATCAATCAACCATGGGACTCCGCCCAAACCAAAAACACATGGGAACTCATCCAAAACCATCTCATATGGGTCTCATCCCAAAACCAATACGCGAGGGTCTCAGCCCAACGCCATCTCTGTGAAATCACACACACATTTACATATATACATATATAACCCATCCTAGGCACTTCTGGAGAAGATGCCAATCTCGGGGCACACATCCCCTAGGGAACACATCCCCGAAATAGTCGCGATGTCATCATATCTATCTAGTGTGCACACTACTCGGGGTCTCACTCCGAGTCTTCTCCCAGGAATCTCTATCTGGGAGGCCCAATCTCTAGATCTAGTCTGAGCTCTTTCTCTGGATCTAGTCCATATCTCTCCGGAATCTGGTCCGGGACCACAACATCATAAGTAACCTCCACTCCTGGAATAGGATCCTTATGGGGATACCCACTCTAGTCTGTGGATCGTGACTCTCCAGGTCGACGTCTGGAGGAGACCAAACAATAATCTCGTAAGGCAGGTATATACATACTCGTATACAAAACCATAAAATTGGGACTCACGCCCGATATCATAAAGCAACTGGGCCTCCAGCCTGAACATACGACTCAACAGGGCCTCTCGCCCGATTTCACAATAATTGGGCCTCGAGCCCGAACTCAAATCAACTGGGCATCGAGCCCGATATCTCAGGGTCAGTCAAGATCCTGATCGTAGCGATGCGTGCAACCATCAATCCAGGACCGTTCTTAATCCTGGTATGTTGTCGTGAACACATCACTGCCGCGACCATCTCGTGACCATAGTGCACAAGTCGCCGATCGATCCTCTAAACTGTCAGCACTCCGAAGTCGAGCCTCCAGTGGCTGCTCGACGACAGGACGTGCATCGTGACCTCTCCGGAAGGAACGTATCCAAATCCGGAGGCGAGCGTCACATCATCCGTCTTCGTGCACACAGCACCCGTCGGGTCTACGACTCAGACCTACGGGTCATCAATAGGGCCTCATGCCCGAGTCAAAACCAAATCCAATTGGGTCTCATACCCGAGTTAAAATCAAGACCAAATGGGTCGTTTTTACTTTTCCCAACCATTTCAGGAAAACTGAAAGCGTATGCGTGTATAAGCACGTATAAAATCCGAAAACCTCGAAGCACGTGCCCATACGTAAACACACACCAAAATGCACTCAAGGCATCCCAAAATACATATTAAAACATATATAAAACATTTATGCATGCATCGATTTCAGAAATAAAGTCCACTCACAAACCGTCCGCGCTGTTGCCTCGATACTAACTAGTTAATTAACCCCTCACTAAAGCCCCCTAATTTTCCAGGATTTTTAACTATTTTTAAACGCGCCCCGAAACCTTCGGACATCCCGAACTATATCGAGACGATGTCCGATCGACTCGAAACCAGTCCCAAAATATTCGTTACATCGAATAGATGATTTGACATATTGGAACCATCCTCAAATTCTCCCCCACGCGCTCGTACGAGCCGCCTGAAGTGGCTGCAAGTGGGAGCTACGCGCCAGTGAACAGTGTCATCCTCCTCTTCGCGACGACCGGTCTAAACCGGTCCAGTCCAGTTCGCCTGCAACTTGAACCGACTTGACCGGTTCAAGCTCAAAACCGGTCCAATATTCACCGTTTTCAAGCCTAATTGATCCTATTCTTCCTATAATCGTCCTAGGAACCTAACCCAATTGATTAGAATCCCTAAAATCTAAGAAACCCGACCGGTCCAACAAACCCCTCACGGTTGAATTATCCAAAACTCACCCTAGGGGTCCCTCAACGTCCAAAACCTCTCAAAACCTTCCTAACACACTCCTAGCAACCTATTTAATTCATTGGAACCATCCAAATCGACCTATAACAATTAAAATGGAAAATGAACAAAATCGGGTAAAACCGATTACCTCGATAGGTTCCTCCTCCGCCGTCCCCGGCGGTGCTTCCTGGGCCGGCCACCACTTTCCTCAGCTCTTCTTCTCACTCTATGTCCTCTCACAAATGGGTTTAGGGTTGTAGGTTTTGGATTGGATTGAAAATGGGTGCTCGGGTTTGGATTTGGAATGAAGAAAATGGGTGATCGATGTAATGGGAAGGGATATGCATGAGTTGGTTTGGATGGGTAATGGATGGGTGACACTTGCCACTCATCCATTGGCTTTTCCAATAATATATGGGCCCCACTTGTTTCCAAATAGTCCCATCTCGAAAAACGTGCAATAGTGCACTCGAAGTTCCGTGAACCGTAACTTCGTCGTCGAACGCTCAAATTCGACGTGCCGCCTGTCTACAGATTCGTATCGTCGTGATCTATGTCACGGTACTCAGCCCTCGGTCATCGGACCTTCCGGGTCAAAAGTCAACTGTTGGCCCCTTTTCGCCCAAATTACCAAAACGCCCTTGAACTTCCGAACTTCACAACTTCTTCCTCGAATGTCGGAATTGAGCGTGCTACCTGTCTATGAACTCGTGACGTCCCGAATGAGAAGTCAACATTTTACCCATTCCAAGGGCAAAATTGTCATTTTGCCTTGAACTTCCGCTAATCCTCGTCTAATCCCCTATTAGTCTCGCTAATCCGTCATTAATCCTTAATTAATCCCGTTAATTCGGGACGAGTCGTTACATATAACAAGCTCACGCTTCTCGTCACCAACTTCATTCTTACCTCTCTTTCTGTTATTTCCTCCATTTCCCTTGGTTTATTTGGATTGAACATTTTATTTGCAGTTACTTTCCTAATTTTTCATAATTTTGACAGGTTACTTTAATGTATTTTGGTTTTTGTTCTTGTTCTTTTTCTATAATAATTACGATGATAAACGTTTTATTAAGCTAATTTCGTTTGGAAGAGTGTAACTACGGTTTGTTTTGGTACAAAATTTTGTCTATTGAAATAAGTCATGTCTGATAGTTTGTAGTATGTGGTTGTTATCACCGAATGGTGATGGGGAGAGGAGAAATGGGGAATGTGCACATCTGGTCCTGTTGGAGATGGTTTATATTTATAACATCCCTAGAAACACTTCAAAATCTATATAAATTTATTATAAAATCTATTGAAATTTGAAATGATTTGAGTGAAATCATATAACATAAGGTGAAATTATATAAAATCTATTATAATTCTAAATCATTTAAAATCTATTAAAACCCATTAAAATCTAAATCGAATACACCCCCCTTAGTTTTACTTTTTCAAGTTTTAAGCTATGCTTCATATAGTTCGGTTTATGAGTTTATGAAATTTAATTTATTTCTCACTCTTTATTATTTTGCAATGTTTTCTTGATAAGGTTTTAAATTCCAAGACCTGAAAAACAAATATGGTAAATAAAAAAGTGGGCAAAATTTTGAAAGATAATGAATAAAGCTTGTTGCATGGTTATCTTATGTTTTATTTTTTTAGGAAATACGAAATTTGATTGATAGAACCATACAACACAAAGATAATTAGAGTGTAATAGCTTAATGACTAACTTGAGTAAATATCTCTAATAATCAAACTCGATGCCTATCGAAACGATTTAGAAAGAATAACGCACAAAATAATATAATTCTCCTAAATATCATGAAGACCATCACTATAATTCATACAACTAATCTTTGCAATCATACATAAGGGAGAACCTAACACAGCTAACCCAAGATAAGATTTGCTCGATTTATTTGTATAATGTAACGACCTGTCCCAAATTTTTGGGATCAATTAAGAATTAATTATGGATTACCGAGGCTAATCGGGGATTAGTCGAGGATTATAGGACGTTCATGGAGAAATTGCGATTTTACCCACAGAAGAGGGCAAAAAGTTGACTTTTGACCCTAGAGGTCTGATGCCCGTGGACCGAAGACCATTACATAGATCAAGTCGATACGAGTGCGTAGACAGGCCCCACGTCGAAATCGAACCTTCGACGGTAAAGTTACGGTCCAAGGAAGTTCAGAGGTACTATTGTACGTTTTACGAGACGAGTGGACTTTTGTCTGGAAGTGGGCCTAGATATTTGTATCTGATCCAATGGATAAGAGACAAGTGTCACTCATCCATTGCTCACCTAACACAGATACATGCATATCCATTCTCATTTCTTCATTCGACCATCCCACGAACACGATACCACCAAAACAACTCCTCTCTCCCAATTTGATTTTGTGTGAGGCCAAGAGAGTGGCTGAGATTGCAAGGGAGGCTGGACGACTACGGTCATGGTGGCTGAGCCGTCGTGGACGACGGAGCAAGGTAAAATCTGAAACCCCATCGTTTTAAATTCAAATTCAAATTTTGGGTATGGACGTTGGGGGCTATTTCTAATGATTGGGGGATGTTTATTGGGTTCATATGAGTGTTTGGGAATAGTGTTGGATGGCAGAGAGTGGCTGAGCAGCCCAGGGAAAGGGCTGGAAAACAGGGCCACGAAGGGTGTATCGAACAAGAGGGTTCTATCTGGTTTTTATTGGGTTTAATCATATAGATAGGTTGTAAATGAGGAGAGGAAGCTATATGAATTGAAATGGATGAAAACAGGTTGAAAATGGGTGAGATATGAAACTAAACCAGTCACACTTGTAATGCCCCGGAAATTCGGAAATGAAATTTTGTAACATAATGAATAAATGACGTTTTTACCCTTGTGAATAGTATGGTCAAATTGTTGACTTTTTGATTGGTGAATCAAACGGACGTTGACCGATGACCGTGACGTAGTTCGGGACGTCACGAGTCCATAGACAGGTGGCACGCCCAATTCCGACGATCTTGGAAAAAGTTATGACGTTCGGAAGCCCAAGGGCATTTTCGTAATTTGGGCGAAAAGGGGGGAAAATGTTGACTTTTTGTTTGACAACCAATTTTCACACGATTCGAGAACCGTTAGGTAGGTCTCGATGCCCGGAATACAACGACAGGCGGCACGTCGAAAACGGAGTTCGGATACGAACGTTACGGGTCACGAAAGCCTAGGGGCAAAATGGTAATTTGTCCAACCAGGGGCAAAATGGTCTTTTAACCTTGATCAGACCATGACACCTGTCTTTTGTCTGATTCTCACCCAAGGAAACAAGGAATCGGGTCTTAGGGGAAAACATAATCATATGGTTTTAGACATAATTCCCTAAATTGGGGTTTGTCCTAATCATACCAAATTAACACCAGATAACACCCATTTGTCTCAGCCTCATTGTGATTTGTGTAATTGAGAAACCGAATTGAGAGAAATTGAACTCGAGAGACTGAGAGGTGACGGGTGTAACTAGTTCGAAAATCCTTGAATTTGGGGGAAATTCGAATTTAGATTTGGGAGCCAGGAGAAGAGCAATTGAGGATTACATTGAGTTTCTAGGATCAAAACGAACATCTTTGCAACAAAAACGAGAAGAAATCATGTCAAATTGAGGAAGAACAGACGCTGCCATGGCTGCCAAAAATCGACCTTGAGTTCAGATGCTTAGAGGTAAGCTCTTATGAAATTGATCATGAAAAATTGTTCCTTATACTCTCACGATGCTAACCATGTGAATTAATTGGAAAATCAAGCACGGAATCGGGAAACCCGTATCGGAGACCCGTCGAAGTTCGATCGTGAGTCGTGAAGTTTTGGACCTTGATTGAGGTAATTGAACATACAGAACTGAAATGAAGTTGGATTAGATGGATCAGTTGAAAGAACGGATCGATTTGAGGTCAAATTGACTAAGATTGCATCGGATCCTATCGCGGGTATTTCAACCCGTTTATCAGACAAACGGGCGAGAACGACGCACTGTAGCAGGTACTGTGCTAGGCGCGTGGCTTTCACGCGCAGCCGCTTGCGGCGGCGCGTGACGGTGCGTGGAGAGGATTCCGACAAAGTGATCAACATGAAACTTGATGTTCTCGATGATACGAACCTATCCGCGTTGGTTTCGGGTCAATCAGATATGGTTTCAGCGTAGTTCCGAGTACCCGACACGTTTAAATTATATTAAAATAATATTATAAAATTCCGACAATTAGGGGATTCTTATTTTAAGGATTATATGATAGTCTAGTAACCTTAAATCACTTTTTTTGACAGGCTGGAATATTCCCGGGACGTCGGAGGAAAACGAACAGCTCGAGGCTGAACAATCGGGACGGTGTGTGTGAGTGGACTTTTGGTTTTCTAACCGTGATGCATGCATATCTGGTTTAAAATGCTTTATTATATGATTTTCTATGATTTGACATGATTGATGTTTTGATTCGGTGATTTCTCGATTTTCTCAGTTTTATGATTATTATATTATATTTTGGCACGAGTTTCGAGAAATGACGAAATTGATGTTTTGGGCGTGTGACAGGACCCATCCCAATCCCCCCGGGATTACCGTGGAATGTGCCCTGCTCCCGTCCAACAAGGGGTGTCAGACAAGGGATAACCAAGAGCTACTGCCCAAACGGGCCATCCAGAGTGCGCAAGGACCGATGGAGGAGGTGTGCAATGTCTCAGTCCCTGCTGCAATCGCATCCGTAATCAACCTGAAGGGCATTAAAACCAAAAGCTGTGAGTGGACAAAAACCAATAAGTTTACCAAATACATTTATAAGACATTTATGCCCTCCAATAAAAACGTATGCATGCCACCAAAAACCAGTAACCAAAACGTTTGCTCAACCGAGCCATTAGGGCCTTAGCCCAAAAACCGTTAACCAAAAACCAAGTGTGGGAACTCAGCCCAAAACCGTGGAATACCACCACCATACATATTAAAACCATGTGGGTCACCACCCACTACCATAAATGAACATTAATTCAAAATCCGAAACCATTTAGGGTCCCTGACCCGACATACCATTTCATAACCAATAATCCCTTTTATTCACTAATCCATATTTTACCATTACCATCACCTGCATCCCAGATGCTTAGCGTCCCTGACGCTAGACGTCCCTGACGTCATATCTCACGGTTTCATAAGCTACGCGTGCTGCCCGGGGTCTCTCCGGGTCCATATATCTGACATCCCTGATGTCTGACGTCCCTGACGTCAATCATAGCAATCCTGCTCCTGAGTCATCATACGGTCCGGCTGCTCCGTATAATGACCCCTCGCAGGCAATGCACCGTGACTTCCCCAGTGTCCCAGACATCTGGAGGAGACCATCATATATCCTTGTATCCAGATGGTATATGGAAAACAGTTTTATTAAATCCTTTTATCACCTTATTACCATTGGGCCCTGCCCGAAATTTCCATAAAACCACATAATTCCATTTAGGGTCCCTGACCCAAAATCACCATTATAAAATATAGGGTCCCTGACCCGAAATCACATTTATTATCCAACTGGGCCTCATGCCCGATTTTATGAACCACTGGGCCCACGGCCCGATTTGTAAACCAACTGGGCCCGCAGCCCGACCTTATAAACCCGCTGGGCCCACGGCCCGAATTCACAAATCAACTGGGCCCCTGGCCCGATAATATAACTCAAATGGGTCTCAGCCCGATTTCATACCAACTGGGCCCCTGGCCCGATTTCATTAACCAACTGGGCCCCCGGCCCGATTCTCAAATGGACTCCAAGTCCGAAATTTCCAAAACAAGTGGGCCTCAAGCCCGAGTTCATATTTCCAATTTCAAAACCATTTCATCATATTATTTACTTAACCACAAGCACACAAAACCACAAATAAACCGTTAATCCCGATATACGTGAAATACGGAAAACACCTCGAAATACGTGCAACATATCCAAAATCAATGCTCACAAATACCATCATAGAAATCATGTATATAAACCATATAACACATTTAAGCATGCATAGGATTTATAAAACCAAAGTCCACTCACAGACCGTTTTAACCGTGTGCCTCGATATGCGTGCCACCGGCCCTCCCGGGCCACACCACTATCACCGGGACTCCCAATCCTGTCCAAATTACATTAGAGGGTTACTAACCTCATCATTAACATCCTATCAAAGTCCCGTAATTTTCCCGAATTTTTACTTATTTTTAAACTTAATTAAAAACCTTCGGATATCCCGAACACTATCGAGACGGTGTCCGATCGACACGAAACCAATTCCAAAATGTCCGTTACATTAAATGGGACAGAAATCATGTTGACCTCACCTCGAGATCCGTGCCCACGCGCCGTCACGCGCCGCCGTGAGTGGCTGCGCGTGAAACTCACGCGCCGTGAACAGTGTCACCATTCTGACCCGGTTGTCTGATAAACGGGTCACCGTGACCCGCGACCCAACCCGACTGGTTCTCAGCCATTACTCGACCATTTTCAATTCCGTTTGTTCCTACAAGATCGTCTCATCAATTCCAGTTGATCCATGCCTTAAAAACTGAGAAACCAATACGTTTGACTACCTGTTCGTGGAGGTGTGCAGACCGGCCACCTGCAACCGTCGTGCCTGCACGATCCCGGCCACCATTCCTTTCGAAAACGATCCCCAGAAGCTCGTCTCACCTTCTAGATCATCATCCTAATCACCAGATCGATCGAAACACGTTAAAACCCATCCTACCATTTTTGTACCCGAAAACAAACTCACGGGTTTGAGGCTTACCTCGCCGCCGTGGCTACCGCCGTGGTCACCAGCATGCCCAGTTCGACTCCAGGAACTCCTTTCACCCCTCAAACACGATCAAAACCAGTCCACACTGATTTTCCAATTTCTGAGTTTTCGGACCTCTCTGTTTTGTTTTTCCGCCGTCGTTCCTGCCGTCTCCGTCGCCTCCCGTCGTCTCTCAAGCCTCACCGTAGTCGATTCAAAATCCTCCGCACAGCCTCATGGTTACAGATGTGGTGGGGATGCGTAAGGGGGAGCCGTGTGCGGGTGTGCATGTGCACGGCTCTGTTTTCCGGTCACCACCGCCACCCACGGCGGTCACGCCGCCATGTGCGACACAAACTCCTCTCAGCCTCCCTGTGTTCTCTCACGGTTCCAAAAACAGAAGGGGTTGTGTGTGCATGTGTTTCGGGTGGGAGGAAAACAGAGTGAGAGAGAGATGAGTGTGATCAGAATTAAAGGAAAGGGAGAGATGAGATCAAAGGCCCAGATTTAATCTGAGGTTTGAATGGATGGTGAGGATTTAAGGGGAGAAAATGGATTAAATAATCCAATGGCCAACAAGGATCCAGATTTTAGGGAAGGTGGGGATGAGTGACACGTGGCCTACATCCAAGGGTCCAGATTCGTCAGTTACTGTTCACCCATTTAAATATTATTTTATTCCGAGTCTCGGTTAACCGTGTTTTACGTCCTTGACCATAACTTCGTCGTCGTAACTCCGATTTCGGCATGCCGCCTGTCGTTGGATTCGTATCGACGATACCTACGTAACGGTCCTTGGCCCTCGTCCATCGGACCTCCCGATCAAAAAGTCAACATTTGGCCCCTAATAAGCCAAATTACCAAAATACCCCTCAACTTCCGAACACCATAACTTTCTCTACGAATGTCGGAATCGAACGTGCCACCTGTCTATGAACTCGTGACGTCCCGAACTACGTCACGGTCATCGGTCAAAGTCCATTTGACCGCCCGAACAAAAAGTCAACATTTTGCCCACGACCAGGGGCAAAACGGTCATTTTACACATTTTGTCTGATTCCGCCCTACTAACCACCGTTCAACCTCGCTAATCAAGATTAGTCACTAAACTAATCCCGGAATTCAGGACGGGTCGTTACAGCGTGGGCCCGTGACTGAAAATGATTATAATGATGTTTTGACTTGGGTTATGAATCAGGAATTGATTTTATGGATTTACGTGATCGTGGCAACTCGGGTTTACGGTTGCACGGATTTGCGTGAAAATGGTATTTTGGGTTTATGACCCAAGTGAATAGTAATTTTGACTCGGATTTGGAGTCACATGTGAATATGATTAAATTAATGATTTTGATTTCTAAAGTGAATCCTGGACACTGTTTAATAATGGTTTCGTGGAACTTGATTTGTGAAAGCTATGTCTCGGGCATAGGCCCTATTGAAATGTTTTGACTTGATTTGAGACATAAATAATTTTAAAATGAGATTACTGGTTTTGGGTGACCTGTTCCACATATACCATCCTCTGTGATTTGATAGTCTCCTCCGGACGTCGTAGATCCTGGAGTAGTCACGATCCACTACTTGGAGATGAGTAGCTCCGAGGGAGGCTCACTCGCAGGAGCGTGGGATTATGATGATATCATCTAGACGTCGTTGATCCTAGAGTTGATATCCCCCTAGACGTCGTAGATCCTGGGGGATGTACTCGGACGTGAGACACCGAGTTGCACGCGTTGCATTGATATCGTGACGGCTTTATGGATAATGTGATTGGATATTGGGGATTGGTGGTATTATGATTTATTGATATTTGTGTCCAGAGACTTTAGAAAATGATGCTTTCTGTCATAAATTGATTTCATATTATTATACATGTGTTTCTGTTATGCATGCATGTTTGTTAAAACTGGAGGGTAAGAAATGTGTTTTGGTAAATGTATTTATCAAACTTTATTTTGTCCACTCACACCTTTATTGTTTTTTTTGCACCCTCCAGGCCAGTGCACAGGTACGAGGGCTAGAAACGAGGCAAGCGAGGCAAAAGAATAAATAGACCGTTGCGCACTCAGACCCTCTACAGAGTAGGAATTTGACCCCTATCTGTAATAGTACCTATGCTCTGTATTGTCTTTGACTAGTCAAACTTGTGACGTCATTGGTCTGTAAAACTTCACTATCCCTTGTCTGGCAATGTTTTCGGGATTTGTTGTGCGATGTATGTATATAAGTTTGGTTTCTTTTGGTAATTTTTAATTATTGTCAGACTGGAGCAGGATTCATCACGACTATCGAGGGATAATCGGGATGGGTCTTGTCACACTGGTTCGGTTGGACCGGATGAACCAGTGAACCAGTTCAGACCGATTTACGCGAGGTTGAAGAAGAACTGTGATGGGCACATGAGCTCCACGCGCAGCGCCTTTGGGCGGCGGTTGGGGGAGCGTGGGGCACTGTTTAGGGATGAGGTCAACGTATGAAATCATCCTTTCGATGTAACGAATATTTTGGGACAGGTTTCGAGTCGATAAGACACCGTTTTGAGGTAGTTTTGGGTGTCCGAAGGTTTAAAGTCTATGTAAAATACGTTTAAAAATTCCGAAAAATTAGGGGGCTTTAATGTGAGGTTAGTGAAATGGTTAGTAACCCTCTAGTATGGTTTGGACAGGTCCTGGAGTTCCGATGATGGTGATTAGCCTAGGGAGGCTTATGACACGCGTATCGAGGCGCAGCTTGGACGGTCTATGAGTTGAATTTGTTTTATGAATTGATGCATGCATAAATGTTTTATATGTATTTTACATCGATGATTTGAGATGCCTTGAGTGCATATGATTTTTATATTTAATATTCACGTATTTGCACGTATTTCGAGAGTTATGGTTTTAGACTGTGCTTATACGTGCTGGTATTTCAATGATGGTTTGATGGAATGGTTTGGGAAATAGGAAATATGGAACCGAGCATGAGACCCATTTGGATTTGGAAACTGTCAGACTTAGAGTCCATTTGATTTCATGAGATATCGGGTCGGAGGCCCATTTGGCTTATATGATCGGGCTTGGGGCCCAATTGATTTATGATATCGGGCTTGAAGCCCAATTGATTTGTGGTATCGGGCTTGAGGCCCAGTTGATTTTTGGTATGGGGCTTGAGGCTCAGTTGAATTGTGGTATCGGGCTTGAGGCCCAGTTGATTTATGATATCGGGCTTGAGACCCAGTTGATTGTGATATCGGACTTGAGGCCCAGTGAATTTATGGTATCGCGCTTGAGTCCTAGTTGATTTATGATATCGAGCTTGAGACCCAGTTGATTGTGATATCGTGCTTGAGGCCCAGTGGATTTATAGTATCGGGCTTGAGTGCCAGTTGTGGTTTATGAAATGAGAATTCGGGTTTAAGACCTTATTGAGATGTGAACTTGGGCTGAGTCTCTGTGAGATTTGGATTTGAATTGGATTCGAGGAATCTTGGATTATGAATCAGGAGTGAGACCCAATTGAACTACGATTTGAAATAAATGAATGTTTTCACACTTATATGTATATACCCTCATGTATGAATAGTCTCCTCCAGACGTCGATGATCCTAGAGTGTCACGATCCACTGCCTGGGATGAGTGACTCTGAGGGGGAGCACATGCCCAGGAGTGAGAGATATGATATAGTCTCGGATGGGTTATATATATATGTAGATGATGTTTCACTGAGATTGGGTTGGGGCTGAGAGCCCGTGTTCTATGCTTTGAACTGAGATTTCGTTCTGGTTTCTTTGATTAGATTTTGGACTAAGACCCTACTGAGTTAATTGCTTCGGTTGAGAAGCGGTTTTTATTGTGTTTGATCTGAAAAGAAGTGTGTCTTGCTTTCGGAAAGTAGTTGAAATAAACTGGTTTTATGATGCATGCATGCTTTTACGTGAAGGGCATAAATGTGATTTTCGGTATAAATGATTTTACAAACTGTTGTTTTGTCCACTCACAGTTTTTATGGTTTTAATACGCTTCAGGTTGATAGCGGATGCGGGTTGTAGTAGAGATCGAGATATCACATGACACCACCGATCCTAGTGTACTCTGATGGACCCCGAGCGGGTGACGAGTTATCCCTGATCTGACACGCGGTGCCAAACGGGAGCAAGAACGTCCCACGATAATCCAGGGGATTTGAGACGAGTCCTGTCATATAAAGTAAACTAGAAATAGAAAAATAAATAACCAACAAAATGCAAAAATATTGGGCCACTTCCACGGTTATCGTCGTCTATTAATACTATTATCGTTGCATCAGTGGAATTCAAAAATGACAAGAATTTTGTTAACCACCATATCGCAGATGTTTCAATATAACGTGATGGGCCTATCACAACCAATAAAGGATCACAATCCCTCGATCAAAACCCATTAGGCCACATCACAAGCCAAAACTCTGCAAAGGCAGATCAGGGTCCTGAAGGCGAGAGTGTCACATGTACTCTGGCCTATTAAGATGCCAACACATGTAACCATGAATGACACTATAACAATAAAAGGAGGGAAAAAAATTGAAGACAAATTGTAACGACCAATTCTAAAAACTTCAGGTATTTTTGAAAAATGAAATTGGGAAAGGATAGATTTACTTTTATCTCTGTTTATGGCCCAAAAGTCAATTTTAAATTGGAAAAATTTTACAAAATTTTGATAGGGCCAATGCATGCGTCTCTAACTCTTGAGTTCGTAGATAGGCAGCAAGCGGAAAAGAGAGACCATATGAAAGAGTTATGGGTTTTGACATCTAGGGCTATTATGGTAATTTTTTGGATAGGGACAATTAGTAATTATTGGGTTTGTTTGGGCGAGTCACTAAATCTAGGGTGGCATAACACGGTGGTGACATGTGCCACTAAGGAAGAGAAATTAGTGGCTTCCCTATTTTAAGAGAACCCGCGACGGATCATATCCTCTCCTGTACAATCCTTCATAGTGGCATCTTTGAAGGGCTGATGAATGTTTGTGAGGAAGGAAGGAATATCATAGAGGTTCGGGGAGAGGGAAAAGACTGGAAAGAGGTTTGGATTGCTTGAGGGAAAGGGGTTTGGTGGTGGGTCACCGAGAAGCTAGAAATTGTCCTCAACCATTCTTAAGCCTATGTTGATCCAATTAGAGGATGGAAACAAAATCCCCATGTAACAACCCGGACCTTCAGAAAGGGCAAAAATGTAAATTTGGGAAAGACTAGTATAAAATGACGATTTTACCCTTGTGAATAGTGTGGTCAATTGTTGACTTTTTGATTGGAAGGTCGAACGGATGTTGGACGATGATCGTGACGTAGTTCGGGGCATCACGAGTCCGTAGACAGGTGGCACGTCCGATTCGGACAATCGGGGAAGAAGTTATGATGTTCGGAAGGTCGAGGGCATTTTCGTAATTTGGGTTAAAAGAGGGAAATTGTTGACTTTTTGTTTGACCATTAGTTTTCATGCAAATCGAGGATCGTTAGATAGGTCTCGACGTCCTGAGTACAACGACAGGCGGCACGCCCTCATAGGACGTCAGACGGTTAAGTTATGGGTCTAGATATGTGAGGGGTAAAATGGTAATTTGGACTTGCAAGGGCAGTTTGGTCTTTTAACACATGGGAAACTGTGCCCAATCAGATAAGGTCATCTGGGAAGCTGGGATTGGATATTTTGGACTGTGTCCACAGGGTGTTTGACACCTGGTGACATCCTAGAGGTTTCTGCCTAATTCTATACACAGTTATAATTTTAAATGGTTGTTATCGTGCTACTGAAAGAAAAACAGAGACCGTGAGACTGTGATTGTAATCGATCCATTTCCAGTAAGTGTGTGAGTGTTTTGGCTTGAGTGAGTGGTCAGAATAGCTCTAGTGTGTTGATTGATCGTGTTGAGAAGAACTGAAGTATGGTTGTGTGTGCGTGAGGTGAACAGAACCCGAGAAACATAGAAGAAGTCGTGGAGGACGGTGAACCTTCAAACGATCAAATTGGTTCAAATTGGTCTATGGGGGTGAGTAGTGGAGTGAGGAGTGCCTTGTGGGCCTAGAGAAGCACGGCGGAGATCACGGCAGAGGTCAGAACACAGGTGAGTTACCAGTTTCCCCTGTTTTTCGAAATTGGTTCAAATCGAAAGTCGTGAGTTTTGGAGGGCTATTGAGCCGTTCTATTGATCCTTATATCTGTAGGAAATCACTACGGATCTAAGGAAGCAAACCCGTGCCCTGAGAAGACGGTTGGTGGCCGGAATCAGAAAGTCGATTTCTGCTTTTAGTTCGAGGTTTGGGAGGTAATGTTTAGGGCTTATTTCGTGATTTTTATTCAGTAAATCAAGCATAAAATCAAGGACGAAACTAATGGGATAGAAAGGGTTGAAAATGGATTGAAAATGGGTGAAAATCGGCCTCGCTGGCTCGGTTGGACCAGACCAGTCTGGACCAGTCTGAACCGGGTTGGCTAGAGGTTGACGATGAACAGTAGCAGGCGCGTGGCTGCCACGCGCAGCCCCTTTGTGAGCGCGTGAGGGCGCGTGGAGCTTGTTCTGGGGAAGTGTCCAACATGGTTTTCACTCTGATCGATGTAACGAACATTTTGGGACAAGTTTCGAGTCGATCGGACACCGTCTCAGGTTAGTTTTGAGTGTCCGAAGGTTTAGGGGTTAATTTAATTACGTTTAAAAATCCCAAAAAATTGGGGAAATTAGTGAGAGCTGAAATGAAGTGTTTGTGACCCGGTATTGTGGTATTTGACAGGTCGAGATACCCCTGAGACAGTCGAGGAGCGTACGGAGTGCGATTGACGCTTTTGAACCTAGTGAGTGGACTTTTCTTTTCTAACCGAGCATGCATAAATGTTTTTATTTACTTGTTTTATGTTTTTACATATGATTTTATGTTATTGATTATTATATATCTGTTTTACATAATTGCATGTTTTTTCGAGGCGTTTCTTAGATTACGTATTTCGGCACGTTTTACGAGATATGATTTGATTGTGATTCTGATGCTATGATTTTGGGATTTAAATATATAACTGATTTTCAAAGACTTTAAATGAGTTTTGAAACATGATTCGATAATTAAGGTTTTCGGTTTAGAATCGGATTTCGGGAATCGAGATTTGGTTTTAAGCTTGAAAAGGGATTTCCGGATTTGGATTCGGAATGACTGTTCTGAACGCCGGCATGGCTTTGGAATAGTGATTTTCGGATTTGGATATGGATTTAGAAATGATTTAAAAATAGTTTGGATTGGATTTGCTGGATCTGGTTATTAGGTTTAAAGACCCGGATTATGATTATGATGAGGGCGGGCCCGAATTGGATTTAAAGACCCGGATTGAGTTTAAAGACTTAGGAGTTTAAAGACTCGGATATTATGATTTTCCCCCGTAGGCCTGTTGAGTTTAAAGACTCAGGAGTTTAAAGACTTGGATTATATTGAGGCCTAGATTGAGTTTAAAGACTCGGGAGTTTAAAGACTCGGATAGATCCAGCAGGTTCGATTGGATGATGATATTTGGTGTTTCATGTTTTTATGATGATGTTTTCATAGCGATTATCATACGGTTTATATAGTTGTTTTCTGATACTTAGTTATGCATGCATGTTTTTAAAACGGAGGGTCAAAATCCTAGCTTGTTTATAAAACTGTTTTTCAAACTCTTATTTATTTTTAGTCCACTCACACTTTTATGGTTTTAATTACCCTCCAGGTCGTGGTGCAAGCGTTGGGGTTAACGTCGAGGCAGAGGCAGAGGCATAGAGTTTTCCGTTGCGTGTTTAGTCAGCTCACAGTAGGACTTTTGTTCTTATCCTGTACTGTTACTATGCTCTGTATTACTGTTGATTAGAGTATTATAACTTCTCCCTGATCTGGCAATGTATGCTCTGATACCAATTTGACAGGACCTGTCCCAACTGGACCTCGATAATTGTGCCCGGTCCTGCTCCTGTCTGACAAGTCAACTGAAATCCCGAAAGTACCCTTCAGCACCCGTCAGACCAGGGATAACTGCACTGATTTCTGCTCATGCCTCCGTGTAACGACCCGTCCCGAATTCCGGGATTAGATTAGTTATTAATCTTGATTAGTGAGGTTGATCGGTGGTTAGTAGGGCGGAATCGGACAAAATGTGCAAAATGATCGTTTTGCCCCTGGTCGTGGGCAAAATGTTGACTTTTTGACTGGGCGGTCAAACCGACTTTGACCGATGACCGTAACGTAGTTCAGGACGTCACGAGTTCATAGACAGGTGGCACGTTCGATTCCGACATTCGAGGAGAAAGTTATGATGTTCGGAAGTTGAGGGGCATTTTGGTAATTTTGGTCAATTGGGGTCAAATGTTGACTTTTTGATCGGGAGGTCCGATGGACGAGGGCCAAGGACCGTTACGTAGGTCTCGTCGATACGAATCCAATGACAGGCGGCATACCGAAATCGGAGATTCGACGACGAAGTTATGAATAAGGAAACGAACTAACGAACCGAGGCTTCGAATAAAATAATAATATAATAATAGAATCTGATTACTTTAACCAAACCAATCTGGACCCTTGATGAGTGACACATGTCATCATCCCCTCCAATCCCTAAAATATGGATCCTTGTTGGCCATTGGATTATTTAATCCATTTCCTCTCTTTAAATCCTCACCATTCATTTTAAACCTCAGATTGAATCTAGGCTGTTGATTCATTCCTTCTCCCATTATTTGATCAGACTACACTCAATCTCACTTGCATTTCTCTCAACCCGTGAACACGACTTGCTCCCTTGAACAAACACACATCCAGACGGCCACCTCCTTTGCCTAGCTCCACCTCCAGACGACCACCACCACCAGCCACCTCCAGACGGCCACCACCGCCCCACAGCCACCCTGCACGGCCAAAAATCTCCCCAGACCCGAGAGGAACCAAATCGGCTGAAAACATCCAAACGTCCAAACCACCTCACCAATCTCCTCTGTGTTGGTGTGTGTGAGAGATTAGCTGCACAATGAGGCTTGAGAGACGACGGGAGGCGACGGGAGACGGCGAGGTTGGCGGCTGAGAGGAAAAACAGAGAGGCCCGAAAACTCAAAAATTGGAAAATCAATGTGGACTGGTTTTGATCGTGTTTGAGGGGTGAAAGGAGTTCCTAGAGTCAAGCTGGGCATGATGGTGGCCACGGCGGTAGCCACGGCGGCGAGGTAAGCCTCGAACCCGTGAACCTGTTTTCGGGTGAAAATGGCAGGATGGGTTTTAACGTACTACAATCGATCTAGTGACCAGGATGTTAATCTAGAGGATGAAACGAGTTTGTGAGGAGCGTTTTCGAGGAGAATGGTGGTCGGAGCTGGGAGCAGTCGACGGTGAAGTTTTGGCCGTGAGCTTCTCGATCATGGAGGTACGATCTAGACGTGTTTTCTAGTTTTTAATACCACAGAACCATTAGTCTAACTTGGACGATCTTGTAGGAACAAACGGAACTGAGAATGGTTGAGAATTGACTGAGAACCAGTCGGGTTGGACCGCGGGTCACGGTGACCTGTTTATCAGAGAAACGGGTTAGATGGTGACACTGTTCACGGCGCGTGGGTTTCACGCGCAGCCACTCACGGCGGCGCGTGACGGTGCGTGGGCACAAATCTCGAGGTGAGGTCAAAATGACTTCTGTCCTATTTAATGTAACGAACATCTTGGGATTGGTTTTGTGTCGATCGGACACCGTCTCGATATTGTTCGGGATGTCCGAAGGTTTTAAATCAAGTTTAAAAATAGTTAAAAATTCGGGAAAATTACGGGACTTTGATAGGATGTTAATGTGGAGGTTAGTAACCCTCTAATGTGATTTGGACAAGATTGGGAGTCCCGGTGATAGTGGTGAGGCCCGGGAGGGCCGGTGACACGCGTATCGAGGCATACCGTTAAAACGGTCTGTGAGTGGACTTTGGTTTTATAAATTCTATGCATGCTTAAATGTTTTATATGGATTATGATTTTGATTGTATGATGTTGATTTGATTGTTGGTAAATTGTACGGTTTCACGTATTTCGAGGCGATTTACGTGCTTGCACGTAAATCGAGGTTTTTCCGGTTTTACATGGACTTTCCATGTTTATGGTCTTGGAAATAATCTGATGAAATGGTTTTGAAATTGGAAATATGAACTCGGGCTTGAGGCCCACTTGTTTTGGAAATTTCGGACTTGGAGTCCATTTGAGTGCGTAATCGGGCCGGGGGCCCAGTTACTTTATGAAATCGGGTCAGGGGCCCAGTCGTTTATAAAATCGGGCTGAGACCCATTTGAGTTATGTTATCGGGTTAGGGGCCCAGTTGATTTACGAATTCGGGCCGTGGGCCCAGTGGGTTTATAAAGTTGAGTTGCGGGCCCAGTTGGTTTACAAATCGGGTCGTGGGCCCAGTGGTTCATAAAATCGGGCATGAGACCCAGTTGGATTATAAATGTGATTTCGGGTCAGGGACCCTATGTTTAATAATTGTGATTTTGGGTCAGGGACCCTAAATGGAATTACGTGGTTTTATGGAAATTTCGGGCAGGGCCCATTGTAATGATGTGATAAAAGGATTTAATAAAACTGTTTTCCATATACCATCTGCATACAAGGATATATGATGGTCTCCTCCAGATATCTGAGACACTGGGAAGTCACGGTGCATTGCCTGCGAGGGGTCATTGTACGGAGCAGCCGGACCATATGATGACTCAGGAGCAGGATTGCTATGATTGACGTCAGGGACGTCAAACATCAGGAATGTCAGATATATGGACCCAGAGAGACCCCGGGCAGCACGCGTAGCTTATTATACCGCGAGATATGACGTCAGGGACGTCAAGCGTCTGGGACGCTAAGCATCAGGGATGCTGGTGATGGTAATGGTAAAATATGGATTAATGAATCTATGAAATGGCTTTTCGGTTGGATATGTGTTATGTGGTAAAAATGGATTATTGGTTACGAAATGGTATGTCGGGTCGGGGACCCTAAATGGTTTTGGATTTATGGATTTATATTTATGGCTTTGGGCGGTGGCCCACATGGTTTTAATATGTCTGGTGGTGGTATTCCACAGTTTTGGGCTGAGTTCCCACACTTGGTTTTTGGTTAATGGTTTTTGGGCTAAGGCCCTAATGGCTCGGTTGAGCAAACGTTTTGGTTACTGGTTTTCGTGGCATGCATACGTTTTATTGGAGGGCATAAATGTCTTATAAATGTATTTGATAAACTTATTGGTTTTTGTCCACTCACAGCTTTTGGTTTTAATGCCCTTCAGGTTGATTACGGATGCGATTGCAGTAGAGACTGGGACATTGCACACCTCCTCCATCGGTCCTTGCGCACTCTAGATGCCCCGTTTGGGCAGTGGCTTTTGGTTATCCCTTGTCTGACACCCCTTGTTGGACGGGAGCAGGGCACATTCCACGGTAATCCTAGGGGGATTGGGATGGGTCCTGTCACTCCGCCTCGTAATCCGCCCCGAGTGTCGTGCCACAGCCTGGAGGGTCATTAAAAACAAAGGTGTGAGTGGACAAAAATAATATCATGTAAAACACATTTGAAACACATCTCTTACCCTCCAGTTTATCAAATCATGCATGCATAGGGAAAAACACATAAATCATTTAAATCATGTTATAAAATCAGTTCACCATAATAATAAAGCATATAACTCGGGAATTACACATCCGAGGATCCTCTGGGAATTACACATCCAGAGTCGTCATCCATTGCTGGGAATTATACATCCAGCCTCACCGGGAATTACACATCCGGTCCCTCCAGGAATTACGCATCTGGAGTCCCTCCAGGAATTACACATCTGGAGTCATCAAACATCAATACACAATCAAAAGCATTATTTTAAATCAAGTATCAAAACCATGTCAAAACCATTATCACGGGGCCACGTGCCCAAATCTCATTTCTTGTCAATCCATAAAAGCATTAAATAATTCAATGCACGTAAATCCGTAAAATCATATCTAAAACATCACAAATTCATTAAATCAATTTTCCAACTCATAATCCAAGCCAAAACCAATCACAAATCCCGGGTCTGCGCCCAAAATAGTCATTTCACATTTTCTCGAATAACGTGTCCGAAGTACCGATTAAAATAATCATTAAATCTCAAAATAATCATATCAAATCATTGCAATTCAAATCATGCCATAAATCATGGAAAAACAGTTAACTATGCATGCATCATGGTTTATAAAACAAACGTCCACTCACACACCGTCCAACTGCTCGTTTCCCGCGCCGCACGCGTTTCCGTAATTTTCGATACTTGCTCGGAATCTCGAATCCTGTTCACAATCATTATTCCCATAATTTTTCGGGAATTTAATATTAATTAAATACGTAACTTAAATCTTCGGACCCTCGAAACATTATCGAGACGGTATCCGATTGATTCGAAACCAAAACCAAAATGATCGTTACACTGTATAGAATAAAACACCTGTTGACCATTTTCCCAGAAAACAGCCCACGCGCCCTCACGCGCCGCCACAAGCGGCTGCGCGTGAGTTCACGTGCCTTGCTACAGTAACCGTGAACAGTGTCCTTCCTTACCCGTTTCTCTAATAAACGGAGCCTACGACCCGCGATCAGACCCGGTTCATTCTCTACTAATTCTGACTCAATTTTATCGTTGCTTTCACTTATTACCATCTATTCCATGTTTATAATCGATCTGTGACCTCAATTTAATGAAATCATGCCCTGAATCCCACGACTCAACATTGACACTCGACGGGTCCTAACTCGGGTTATACCCAAACACGACCTCTAACATTCAATTAATCATATCATAAGCATCTAACAGTCATTCTAAATATGAAATCGAAGTCAATTTCAAGAATCATCACCTCTAAGTAATCGAACCCAAGCTCTCACTTTCAATGGCGTCGCAGAGCCTGTTCTCTGTCGATTCGCCTCCAATTTCTTGTCCAATTGATTTGATTCTCTTTGATGAGCTCCCAGAAGGCTAAATATCTAATCAATTTCATCCGAAACATTGTGCAAAATCAAAATCGACATTTGGTGTTCTTAGGTGATTTTCGGGTTTCTCAGTGGGAGCTCCAGTGCATTTGTTTTGTATCCCTCTCGGTTTTTCACTTAGTTTTCACTCCCAATTCCTCTTAATTTCCCACTTCAGTGTTCCCTGGTGGCTGAGATCGATCAAGGTTTTTGAGGGGGTTTTTCTTCTCTGTTTTTCTGTTCAATATGAACAGTGCCCAGGTTAATTATAAGGTAACCAATTAATTAGTTAATTAAGGCAACGAGGTGCCACATCTTACCACTAATCTCATCCTTATGTTGACAAGTGTCACCACATAATCAATCCTCATCCAATTAGGCTGAATCAGCCATTTAATTAACCAATTATTCCAGCTGTGGCAAATTACCATTTTGCCCTTCCTACAATAAATTACCAAAATGCCCCTCATCGTTCTAGAACCATAACTTTTTCGTTCGGAATCCAATTGATGCATGTCGCCTGTCTACGAATTCAGCGTCCCGAGACCTATCCAACGGTACTTCCGAAAAGTCCAAACAAGGTCCCGGTCAAAAAGTCAATTTTCGGCCCCTTTTACCAACTTCCTCACGTCATAACTTTCTCCTCGAATACCGGAATTGGACGTGCCACCTGCCTATGAACTCGTGATGTCCCAAACTACGTCACAGTCATCGGTCAAAATCCGTTGGACCGCTCGAATAAAAAGTCAACTTTTCGCCTAATTCCAGGGGCAAAATCGTCATTTTCCTCAAATTTTCCAAATTTTCGTTTTTCGAATTTCCGGGTCATGACATGGTGCGTGGCAACGCTTGTGGTGGTTCCTCCAATTTTGACCCATATGAACTTTGATGTATTCTATGTTACGAGTCTATAGGTATAGGTTTCAAGCTAATCGAAAAATGTTTAGTGGTACTTTTGTGTATTCAAAGTGATGGTATATGAATTAAAGTAAATGCAAAACTTCTGAGACTTCGGGCATCGGGATGTTGGTTTCTTATATGATTGGAATATCAGAATGGGACTCGGGAAGAGTCAGGACATCAATTGAAAGATCAATAGAGTCAAGATATCAACTTAGGGCTCGGGAAGAACCGATGTAACACTATTTTTCAGGGGTTAGTGGGTTGGATGTGGCCGGTGACCTCAAGTAGACGAATTATATTTGGTTTGTATACCAGGATATTAATTATGTTATGATCAGTATATATCCCTTGTCTGACAGATTTTTTGGCTTTGTGTATAAAAGTGCTAAAATTATCTCTGGCATAATACTTGGGGTGTCAGACGGGAATATGACTGGGCATGGTTATCAAAGCGTTTTTGGAGTGAGTTTTGTCACAAACAAACTTCGGTAAACTCGACATCAAGATCAGTTGGATTATCAAGTTTATTCACTATATTATTATGGGTATCAATGGGAAGTCCCTTGGATCTGAAAAAGATCAACCGAAAAGAAAAAAATTAGGGGAAGATTTTATTTTCGAGAGGACAACTAGGGGTTATTTGATTAATTTTTATATTCTATAATTAGTACTATTAGTATACTTAATTTATTGTATAATGAGAATTCTCAAATTCAATTTTTATAAAACACAAAATTGTAATATATTTAGTTTTTATTTCCAATATATTTAGAGTATCTCTAGCAGTGTCTCTAAAATAGATTTTATAGCGAATTTAAGAATTTGCAAATAAAAAATGGCTTCAACAATCCTTATCTCACTCCTGACTTTAAATTTTTAATTTTGATATTTTGAAGGTTTTAAATCCCTAAATTTAACAAATAGGAAAGAGAAAGTATTGATTCATATCTCTCATAATTCGATGAATTTCATAAATAATAAAATAATAAATTAAAGATATTCAAATATTACACTTGAAACAAATAAAAAAATGTTTAATATTTGCCAAAAACAAGAATATTACTAGAGTAAATTTTTTTAAGAGCAATTTACTAAAATAATTTTCCAACTATTTTAACTAAAATTTAATTTAAATTTAAAAAAATCTTCTAAAAATGGTCTAATTAATCTTTTTTATGGTCTAGCTAGCTATGAATTAATAACTACAAGTGTACTAGGCAGTCATAATCGAAGGGGTTGAAATGTTACAAGGTTTCATTGCTCAAAAGTATTTCTTGATCTTATCTTTCTTTCTTTTTTCTTTTTCTTTTTGTTTGATCATGATGCTTTTCCTCCATTTGATTGGATTAATTAAAGATCATGTAATAATTAAACGGGATTATAATGATAAAACTATGTACACAAACACACCGATTATGGGATTTGGTTTTATTGGCTTGTCTCTAAACTAGCATTAAGCAAAAAACAAATGCAAGTGCTGCACTTAAATAATTGGTTTTAAGGTGGTTCTAGAATATTTACTTTTGATAACCCATTGGCTATCCATTGGAAATAGACGGGCTTGGTGGATGGTATCCTTTCCCATTTTATAAGTAAAGCGCTTTATATTCAATCCACACAAAATTAATGAGATAGTCATTTTGGTGCTATATTTATTTCACCAATTTTTCTTCTACATGTTACAATCATAGCAATAAATTTCTTAAAAAATTGGTTCATTTTTTTTTAAATTTGATTGATTTTTGTTAATATTATTTTATATATATATATATATATATTTATATAAATAAGATGATATTTTATTTTTATTTTGGTTGAAAAAAGAAAGACACACATGGTTGATTAAGCAAAAAAACTCATTGGCTTGCCACAAGGACAAGGAAGATATTTTACAAGAGTTAATTGATCGCAGTTACGGTATTTAACTCCACCACGGTTAAATACGCAACCCCACTATGTGACTCTCTGACCTACTTGGCATTTTTAAGTTCTCTCTCCTCCCTTCCTCGTCTTGCTAAAACTGTTTATATAAATCACTCTCAGCAACTACCATTTCTCGCTAACATTTTAGCTTCTGTAGATTCAAGATTCCAATCCAAAATGATGCTCGGAGAACAAACCCGACTGCACCCGACCTTGCAACTCCCTCCGTGGGACCCATTCGACGACCTCACCCCCGCTTCGCCTTACTCCTCCCTGCACAGTCCCTCAGTTAATGCAAATGGCAATGCTGGTAACGGAGACTACTCCCCACAGTCTCCTATGTTCCTTGACTCGCTTGCGGCGTTCCACCGCTTCCTTCCGTCGAACGAGTCCGATTCGATGGGCGATGACCCGGACATGCCCATAAGCCCGATCTCATGCGACCAGTTCCGCATGTTCGAGTTCAAGGTCCGGAGATGTGCGCGTGGCAGGTCGCATGACTGGACTGAATGTCCGTACGCCCACCCGGGTGAGAAGGCACGGCGTCGCGACCCGAGAAAATATCACTATTCCGGCGCCGCCTGCCCCGAATTTCGCAAAGGGCACTGCTCCAAAGGCGACTCTTGCGAGTTTGCTCACGGCGTTTTTGAGTGTTGGCTTCACCCGGCCCGTTACCGGACACAGCCATGCAAAGACGGGTTGGGTTGTCACCGCCGGGTCTGTTTCTTCGCTCACACACCCGAGCAGCTTCGGGTCCTACCCGGTCAGTGTCCAAGAACTCCAGGGTCGGGCATTACGGACTCGTATCCGCTTGGTTCATCGCCCACGTCCATCTTATTATCTCCTCCAGTATCTCCACCGTCCGACTCGCCGCCAATGTCACCCAATAGCCCACAACTCGGCTTCGGTTCGCCGAACTCAGTGAGTGAACTCGTTACTTCGATTCGTAACTTTAAACTTGCCAAGATGAATATGAATGCTCCAACTGTTTGGGCCCCTCAAATGGGTTCTGGGTTTGGTTCATCTCCACATGGGCTTCCGATCCGACCCGTATTTTGCAGCCTTCCATCCACCCCAACCCGGACCCCGGGTCGACCGGGACCCGGTCACATTGATCTTTGGGACCACCCTTGCGAGGAAGAGCCAGCAATGGAAAGGGTGGAGTCTGGCAGAGACCTCCGAGCAAGGATGTATGCAAGGCTGAGTAAAGAGAATTCGATGAGACGAGTCAACAACAGAGTCGACTCGCGCTTGTCAGGTCCGGATGTCGGGTGGGTTTCGGAACTAGTGAGTGAAGAAACCGAGTAGAATCGTTTCGTACTGTGATGACTCGCTTGTCGCGTTCCGTTTGATTCAAATTTTTTGGCTGATGCGTTTGAAGTCGGTGGCCTGAGATTCTTCTGACCCATTGACCCTCCCGTTTGTGAATGGCGGTTAATTGTGAATGTAAATAATCGATGTGAATTTTTAATTTGTACAGATGAAAAAAAAAAGAGAAGAATTTTGTTGAGGCTGCTGGGGATTTGGGTAGATCTTGCTTTCATCAATGTCTATGAATTGTAATTTTCTTTTCGCATTTTCTTGGATAATTAATTATTTGCAATTTCTTCGTGATGTAATTTCATATTTATGATAATTTCTTTTGCTCATCCATTTTTTATCTACTGTTTTGTTTTTACCTGGGTGGGATTGAAATGCAAAGATTTTAACCCTGATCACTGGTTTACCCATTTATGGAAATGTTTTGATTCAATCTGGCAACGAACCTTACGATTGAAAAAGTTGTGCTTTGTCTTCAACCTTGGGTCTGAACCCGGAGTCGGAGGCTTTGGATGATCAGATTCCCAGGTATGTGAATGAAATTAAATATGAAAAAGAAGATTAATCAAATGTGTTGATGTCTTATCCATTTCAATGTAATGGTCCCCAACTCCCGTAGTCCTGACTCTTGGGGCTTGTTTGTGTTTGGTGTGAAGTTGAGTATTAGATTTGATTGTGTACAATAATATTCATAAATGAATGGTCCATGCCTCCATGGTTCATTTTGAGTATATAGATTTGAGTTCTTTTTCCCCAATTTAGATTTGGATTTTATAATAATTATTAATTGGGATAATATTAGTTATAATTTTTAAATTTTATACTCATATTAATTATAATCACTCACTTTTATTATTAATAGTACACTTTTTTGAATTATATCAGTCAAGCAGGTTTAGTTAAAATAAAAATAAAATAATTTTTTAAGTATATTTTGTTATTTTATGTTAAAAAAAATCGAAAATCAAATTTTTTTTTAAAAGAAAAAACTTCATCTCCTTCCTCTTTTCCCCTTATTCTTCTCTACTTCATCTCCTTCCTCTTTTTCATCTTCATCTCCTTCCTCTTCTTCATCTTCATCTCCTTCCTCTTCCATTTCCTTCCTCTTCTTCCTCCCACAAACACCAACCTATGTTGTGGAATTTTTGAAACCAAGAATTTAATAATTGATTAAATTTAAAAGAAAGAACAAAGAACATGGTAAAAAAAGATGAAGAACACCTTCAGTAACGAATTTTTTTATGAACATGGTAAAAAAAAAGATGTTTTAGTGACCTCGTTCATTAAAAAAAAATTGCCACTAATAGTGCATTTAATCTTTAGTGACGAAAAATTCATATATATATTTGAAAATACCATCTTACCCTTATTTTTAACAGTAAAAATTAATAATTTGAACAGAATGACAATTACTGCATATTTGAGTATAGTTCTTAAATTTCTACTACTAATAATGAAGTTTCAAGACTATAGCTAATATTAGTGTAAAATTTAGGAATCATAGCAACAATTTTTCCTTGCTAATTTGTTAGGAGAAGTTTCATAACTCATATGGCCCATGATAAATTAATTAAATATTCATTTGCTTGATACTATATAAGATTAAAATGCTATTAAATTATACTGATAGAATTAGTATAATACTAATTGATAAAAAATATATTATATATTATTTATATGAATTTTATTTGAATTATTACTACATTTTTTAAGATTTGTTTTTAATACAAATAATTTCAGAAATATTATTTTAACGGATGTGGACCATATAAAAATATTTCATCATATTAACTTATTCGATTGTTAATTAATACAAATAATACCAAATACATATTTTATATTATATTATTCTCTTTAATTCTTTATAAGCCCTACTAAAAGTAGCTTTCTAAAAGGGATTGTAATAATTCTAGTTTTACACTATTTGGAATGGCTCTCTCATATTGAGAGATTCTGCTTAGTGGCATTCGATCACATAATCCATTGACAACTGCATAAATTACTAGAATTTGTTTTTCAATTGGAAGTGATGCATATTGATTAGGGAATAGAATATGGGTCATCTCATGTCTTATTCACCATCTTAATGAATTACTTCCTCGTATAAGGATCTGATCTATAAAGAATTAATTCCCTTCATTCGATCTCAGAAGGCAAAGGAAGTAAGTTAAATTTGGTCAAGCCCTATCAAGCAAGGGATTTTTCTTCGGATTCGTTCAAGCCGTTTCGAATAAACGATTAAAAAAACTCCGCAATTTGTTATAGTTATTTAAATTTTGTATTTGTTAAGTTACATTTTGTTATTTTGAAAAATGTAATATCTTGTTTCTCATCTTGTAGTGAACTTCATTTGGTTATCAAATGCAAATTTCTCTAATCAGTCAAAGCTTACAAATGTTCAGAACGTACAAGTGAATGAAGATCATAGCTACTGTAAGTTCCTCCTATATTTACAAATGTTCAGTACATTTACAATGAAAAAGAGTTTCACTTGTTATAGATTTTTTTTTGGTTACATGAGAGAGGAATTTTTTGGAAAATTTTCATACAATATGTCATCGGGGTTCGAATTTTAGACCAAGTGTCTACAAATTAATATTAGAATTAATTGAATTAGACCCACTTGATCACTTGTAATCAGTGATTGAAATATCGATATCGACGGATATATCGCTAGTCAAATTTACGGATATTTCGCCTAAAATATCGATATCATTTACGGTAAAAAAAATGACGAAAATTCTGTCTAAAAGTTGAAAATTTGGGAAAAACTTAAGTACCAAATAATGGTTATATAGGACTAATAAAAAATATAAAATGACTAATAAATATATGATGAATAATATCATACAATAGAGTTCTTCCGATGACTAGTAATATAAAATTTTAAATATAAATATAAATTGAAATAAATTACTATAATTGAAAGTTAATATAATTAAAAACATAACAATAAGCATAAAAAAATTTGAATGGGAGAAAAATTATAAAATAAGTAAATATATTTAAAATTGAAAAAAAGGATAAAAAAATTAGAGTCAATCTTTGTTCAAAAATTGGAAAGTATTGATGTATTTAAAATTGGAAAAAAGGATAAATATAGTTGAAAATAAGGAAAAAAAATTAACGAAAAAAAAACATTAGCACAAAAAAAATAGCAAGTAGAAAAAAAAAATTAGCAAGGGCTTGCCTGGGGTCAAACTTAGGTGATGTGAAATTTAAACCAAACTCCAAACAACTTAACTAACAAGTCATATTGGAAATATAAGCAACTGAATGATATATAAAGAACAAATATTAACTTAAAAGCAGTCACCCCTACCTCTTGCGGGTCTGCTATTCGGGTTTTTTTGACCCGTCGGCATGACCCGACTGGTTTAAACTCATTTTACGTCTGATTTTCATCCAATTTAGGTCGATCTCGATCGTTTAAAGTAAATAATTAGATCTATCTGATTTTCACCCCCTCTTATGTTTCGTCGGCAAATTTTAACGAAATATCGGCGACATTTCGCCGATATCTATCGATATTTTCATCATTGCTTGTAATAGATTTGATAAGTCATTTAATCCAATTCTTCATTTAGAACTTTTGTGAAGTAAATTTTTAAAAATTTCACATTGTTTCATTTATATTTAATTATATTTGAAAATTAAAAGCTAAAACCCTCATGTTGGCACGTAAGATCATTTTCATATGAATATCGATCTTATTATTTAGAATATCAAATTCAAAACTTTCCACGTAAAATGTGAAGATAAATATCGATATATGATTAGCTTCTTCAACAAAGTCCCTAATAGCATATCCAGTAGAATTCCTATATATTTTTTTAGCTAACTTAAGGATTTTCAAAGAAAAATGAGTTTCAATAAGTTTATATTTCACTCCCTTCTTTAGAATTTTGATATTTTAGATCCCTAAATTTTTTAAAAAATACAATAAAAAAATAGGGTTTTCTATATCATCATAATTGGCTTAATGTCATAAATAATAAAATAAAAAATTGAGGATATTAAAATGTTTCACTTAAAATAAATAATAAAAATATTTCAAACTTGCAAAAATAGCAAACACCAATGGAATTTGTTTTTAAGTAATTAGTTAAAATAAATTTTTAATTAAAATTTAACTTAAATTTAAGGACTTTACTAAAAATACTCTCTAAAATATATATTTTTAGTTAATTTAAGATTGTCAAAGAAAAATGGCTCTAGTAGAATACCAACCAAACTCTCTGCTTTAAATTTTGACATTTTAAACGTACTGGATCCATACATTTTATTTTTTTTGGTTAGGCTGGATCCATGCATTTTAATTTAGTTTAATTTTGGGTCCCCTTGAGTGGGCTATTTTTCCAGTACAGTAATTTGTTTCCCCTTCGAGTGGGCTATTTTCTCAGTGAGTCCCGCCATGGCTTGAAATATTAATTTGGAAAATATACGAAAGCTTGGGCTATTTTCTCAGTGAGTCCCGCCATGGCTTGAAATATTAATTTGGAAAATATACGAAAGCTTAACCATTCTAATACGAAGACGTGATTAAAAGTTGTTGACTTATAGAAAATATGAAAGACAAGTTGAGAGAATGATTAAAGGTATGAGAGTTTTGGTTATATCCGCAGGTCAGTGTCAGTGTCAGTGTCAGTGTCAGATAAACAATTATATCTGGAATGAGAACATTGCGATTAGATTAGTGAGGTGGCTACTGTAGTGAAGAGGTGATAAGCCCGTCCTTATCCATTTGGAAATCTTTTAATATATCCACTCGCTTCTCTTCTTGGCCGCTTGTGTTTGACTAACTATTCTTTTGCTTTCCATGGGTAATGCCTTTAACTCACAAAATAATATCTTTGATGTGAAGCTTTCTCAAAGGACAGGATGTGGCCAAGGAAGGTCACTCCTTTTAAACAATTCACGCAATGCTTTATGCTTAATTATGTTGCACATCTAACTATGTAAGTGTAACGTTTTTATTAGGAATAGTATGTATTAAGCAATTTAATTATTTATATATACACACTTCATTATAAATATCTTAATTCTTATTTATTTATTTTGATATTTTTGTTTTATAAAATAATATTAACATCACCGATTTCAAATATCAGATATGCAAACAAAAAATTCATTGTCAATTATGAGGACAACGAATATATTTGCTTCGGAATAAATGTAATTATTTTTCAATTGATAAAAGCATGTGTTAAGTAACTTTGTGGCGCACAATATCTTATTCAAATATGATAATTGAAAATATGGACGACTTGAAATTGTTATTTATCAAGTAGCTCTATTTTCTTTTTTATCATGCCAAAATATGCATGTCATTCTAATTTATTATTATTGTTTTTTTTATCTGAATTCTAATTTATTATTGTAAGTATTAATTTCAGTGTTGGTTACAAATGAAAGAAGCACAATCTAGAATTGAATTTGTTATTGCAAGTATTAATTTTGGTGTTGGTTAATTTGAGTGTTGGTTGGACATGATGTTAGAAATCTAAAACCAAATCATATAACCTATATGCTATAGATTTTTTATCATGCATAAACTGTATGTGTCGATTTAAATTTTAGACAATTCAAATAATTTCATTTCTAATTTTAAAAATTCTAACCATATCGAATCGTTAATATTTTTATAATTTGAATACAAATATTTATATTGAATTGTATCGTACTCACTCATAATTAAAAAGTGTAAATTTTTTCCATATAAATAAAGAATTATGTGCAGAGTTAACTTTAGGGTTTTATGTCAAGTAATTTAAATTCAGCAGTGACTAGTTTGTAAGTAATGCTCGTGTTGATTATTTCAAGCTATTCGTTGTAGAATTTGGTCAAATTTGATTTCAACTGATCCAAAAAAGATGTATTATCTCTTAATATTTGTATAATATTGGAGCAAACAGGTGGAAGTAGCCTATGATTAAAGATAGGTTCTGTAGTAAACAATTGTTATTAAGGCTATAAGGTTGAGATTAGGAGGAATAAGAGTTGAGCGAACAAACAGAGTAAGCGATGGATGAATGATTGAAATTGAAAAAGGCCGACAAAGTGGACGGTGGTTCCGAGGGTTGCTTTAATTTTGTTCTTTCCGGTGAAGTAGGGGAGCTTTACTTATTGGAAGAGGAGGAATCCTGTAGTGGCGTGCTCCTCAAAACTGTTTGTGTGGGTGGGGTCCATCTGCCATCAAAAATTTCCATCACAAACAAGCCCTTGAAGATTGTGCTATTGGGCTGTGTTTGGTCACATGTAAACCATATCCAGGACAAATGTGTAGACTTCCATTGTACTCTATTATGGAACTGGGAAGAACTCCAAGAAAGAGTGCCACGTTGCCATGGTTTGTTTATTATATAGTACCCTTTAATAATCACTTGTCAATAATTATTATTAAATAATTTTTAAAATTTCGAGTCGGACTGAAGAGACTTACTTGCATATATAAAAATCCAAGTTTTTATTGAATCGAGTTTTTATCGGATTTTTCGGATCGGACCTAATAAGTCCATGCAGACTGGACTCGAGTGAGCTTTTAGAAATAAACTACTTTCAAAATTTAAAGTTACAAAAAAAATATATGAATATGAAAGAAAAATATTAATAATAAGGGTTAGTTTGTGTTTTTGAGAGGGTTGTATTGTATAATTTATATTGTTATGTTAGGATTTCTACCATCTTTGGGTCGAGAGGATTGTATTGGTTGGGGTTGGAGTTGTATTGGTCTTGGGTGAGTTTAGCTCCTTTAGGTTATTTGGGCTATTATAAAAATGGCTTTAGTGAGTCTAGTGCCTTTAGGTTATTAGTGTTATATATTCGAACTTACGAGGTGAGTTTATATGAACGAACCGAGTTGGGCTTACCAGGCCCAGGCCTATCAGGTTTAAACACCTTAAGTCCAAGCCCAGCTTGCTAACTCTCGGGGCGTGCCAGACTTTTGTCCACCGGGCCTATCGGGCCCCTATAAGCTCATAGGCTTTTGGGCCAAACGGTGAGAGCTATTATATATATATATATATATATATATATATATATACAATAATGTTAGAAGATGAGGATTATGCTCTATATATATTGGGTATTGACCTCATTTTTTACAAAAATCGAAACTGAGATATCTCCCATATAACGTGTAGAAAAGAATATCATTAAATTATAGCACCAAGTGGCTCCGTGTATATATTTAAAAACAGAACTAACTATCTAACTTCAGTTATCTAACTCAAGGATACGAACCAGGTAGAAAACAAAACGTTATCACTGCTTTCTTCTCCGTAGGCAGATGGCCCTAGATCTGGGGTGAAGGAGTCTTCAGATTTCCACCTTCTGGTGATGGATCTGAGTTGATCCCCAAGACCCTTGCTTACTCGCCTTTCCCATTTCCTTCATCTCATGTCCCTCTTCCTTCGGATCCCCTTACTCATTTCCTTCATCTTTCCCAATTGTGGTGGCTTGTCCGCCACCTTTTGGGCTTTGCTTGAGCTTTTTTCTCTATGTAAACGAATTGCGGCTCAAGGACTTGATTTTGAGGTGACTGGAGCTTGAATCGATGGACCTGGTGGTGCTGTTACGTTGTGGGTCGTGAGGCGATAGGGTTTGGATTTTCCGGCAGGCTTTGGTAGTGTAATTTATTTAGTTTATGTTATTGTTTTAATTTGGGTTTCTTTTTTTCTAAATAGTCCAATAACTTTATAAGTTTGTTGTGTAATCTCTTTTGTGAGTGTAGTTTGATATGGAGTTTTAATAAACTGTGGTAGGAAAGTGACTGTTGTAAGGAAGTTTTAGTGGAAATTACTCTTCCTTTAATCAACATCTCGATTCCGCGACAAGCCAAAATTCTATTTAGTTTCTGTTTGATCCTGAAATGACCAACTTGATGAGACCCGTTGGGGGATCTAGGACCAGCCGTGTGGTGTCTTGGGCCCGCTGGGGGCGTAACTGCTCGGCAGGGATCCTGCAAAGACTTGACACCGGTGTGGTGTCGGCCAAAGGGGGCTCCGATGCTTAAGTTAGTATCTGTGCGCCGAAAGGAAAGTAAATACAGTGCTCTGATTAGGGTCTGAGAGCTTACCTTTGTGAAGGATTTCGAGGTATTTATAGTAGCCATAACTGCGGTAGTTGGGCTACTGTTTCGAAGCAGGTTGTGCTTTGTGGCTGAGAGTTGCCTGACAAGCTCTGGACATCCGGAGGAGACGCCAGCTGGAGTCCCAACCTGCCTTCGTCAGGGAGTGGGTATGGCAGAGTTGGTTAGGTGACTGTCACAGCCAGCTGGTGTCTGTACCCTGTCAGGTGCCGAATGACAGGTCTGCAGGTAAGTGCCGATCGGCGGGCCACGTGACAGGACCCATCCCAATCCCCCTGGGATTAGTGCGGGATGACCCTGCTCCCGTCTGACACAAAGTGTCAGACAAGGGATATTTCCGACCTTTGCCCTCCCGGGCTATCAGAGTATGCCAGGATCCGGAGGAGGCATGTGATATCTCGGTCTCTGCTACAGTCCACATCCGTTGTCAACCTGAAGGGCAGTCAAAACATTAAAAACTGTGAGTGGACAAAACAAAAGTTTATAAAAACATTTCATAAGACATTTGTACCCTTCACTAAAAAGCATGCATGCATTCAAAAACCATTTATCCAAAACAAACCAAATGCGGGACTAAGCCCAAAGCAGATATAAACCAAGGTCGAAAGGACCGCAATGAAAATGACCATACGGGCCACTGCCCAAATCCATAAAGGACTCGGCCCCAAACCATAAAGAAACCAAGTACACGAGCCACTGCTCAAATCCTGTGCACACCGGTACACACCACATATCATATATCATATATACATCACATACATATATATAAGTCACACAACCAATTCTGTCACGGTATCCAAAGCTACGCGCGTGCTACCCGGGTCTCAATCCGAGTCATCTCAAAGTCAAGGTCAATGCCCGCAGACCACTGACCCTACCCGAGGTAATAGTAACCATAGCCTTCCTGAGAGTAAGGAACCCAACTGTGGGGTGACTCCACTAAGTCGGTGCTCCGTGACTACTCCGGGGTCCACCCAGGCCAACGACCCTCCCCGGAGGAGATAATAGAAGTAAAGGAAGGTAGATGAACATATATATACATAACATAAACATTCATGACCGGTTCCCCTGAACCGTCATGATCCATAATATCCATAATCAAGTAACATGCCGGTTCCCATAAACCGTCATGTACCGTAGTAACATAACCAGGTAATATGCCGGTTCCCATGAACCGTCATGTACCGTAATAACCAACAAGGGTTCAAGCCGATTCCCATAAACCGTCATGAACCATGATACCATATTAAGAGTTTGTGCCGGTTCCCATAAATCGTCATGAACCGGGAAATCCATTTAAGGTTCCCTGACCTGAAATCAAAACTGTAAAGTAGCTTGGGTCTCGTACCCGAACATAGGACATCAGTTGGGCACCGTACCCGATATCTGAGGTCATATGCCTGAGACAAAACCAAATGGGTCTCATACCCGAGTTTATCCTTTTAGAAATCCAAAGCCAGTTCATTTAAACCAAATAAGAATTACAGACCCGTATAAGCACCGTATAAGGTCGAAACCTCGAAATACGTGCTTATACGTAACCACATACAAATGCACCCATGGCATTACAAACAAGCATCTAAAACATATAATAAACATTTATGCATGCACCAATTTAGAAAACAAGGTCCACTCATAGACCGTCCGAGCTGCCGCGCCTCGATACGCGTGCCATACGGCTCCCCGAGCCGATCACCGTCACCGGGACTCCCGAACCTGTCCAAATCGTAATAGAAGGTTACTAACTACATAATTAACCTCCCACTAAAGCCCCGTAATTTTCCCGATTTTCTAACTATTTTTAAAACCGAACCTAAACCTTCCGATGCCCCGAAACATATCGAGACGGTGTCCGATCGACACGAAACCAGTCCCAAAATGTTCGTTACATCGAATAGATGATTTCATATGTTGGAACCTTCCCCAGATTCCCTGCCACGCGCCCTCACGCGCCGCCTGAAGCGGCTGCGCGTGGGCTTCACGCGCCGCTACATTACCTGCTGACGGCATCGCTGATGTCAACATGACGTCATCTGACAGCTGTCAGGTCTGACATGTCAGACTCTGACAGGTTCCACGTGTCATGCTCCCATTGGTCCACGTCACTGTGCTGTCAGTGCCACGTGGCAGTCTGACATGTGCCACGTGTCATCACGGCACTGGTCCACGTCAGTGCCACGTGTCAGCCCCTGATTGGGCCACGTCACTGACATGTCAGTGCTGACTGTGCACTGACATGTGACACGTGTCGCACTCCTATTGGCCCATTTTCTGACATGTCAGCTGACATTGTCAGATCTGACAATGCTGACGTCATCCCTGACATGATGACGTCAGTAGGATGACGTCACCTGTCATCTCTGTCCTCCCGCGGGTCGACCCGAATACCAGTAACCGGGTCACCGTGACCCGCGGATTGACCCGACCGGTTCTCCCTGCTCCGGCCACCATTTTTCCTCCCGTTTGTCCCATTCTACTCCTCTCAACCTAACCTAAAGATCCATGGGCTTAAAAACTATGAAACGGGTCGCGATAATTACCTACGGTGCCAAGAATAGTCGCCCAGCTTCCGGCCGTCCGTCTGGGCTGCACCGTCGTCCCCCGCCACTTCATTCGATCCTGTTAGCCTCCTCAAGTCCCCAGAATCACAACCTAATTATTAGTTTCGATTCAAACCCAATAAAACTCAAGTTTCAAATTCAACCCCAAAACCTACCTTTTCGGGTTTCTTCCCGCCGTGTCCTCCGTCGTCCTCAGCCGTCATGTCCTTTAGTCCTTCATCGTCACATCCTCACATTATCCCTCTGGTCTCAGTCGCAGATGATGAGGGAGTGTGGGTGTGTTTTGAAGAAAATGAAGAATGGAGGGTTATGGGGTTTTTCGGGTTTGTGAGGAAAAGGAAGAAAATGAAATGAAAATGGTGATGGTGCTGTGGAAGAGAAGAGAGAAGGAGATGTGATCAGATGAGAGAAGAGAGGATTGATGGTGAGGATTGATAGTTAGTTGGTAATGGATGGTTAGGATTAATGGTTGTTAGGTTTAATTATATAATAATTAAAATAATAATATTTAATTATTTAGATCCACATTTTGGGGGATCAAGTCAATGGGATGAGTGACACTTGTCACTCATCCATGGGGCCCACCAAAATATCCACCCAATCAGATTTCGCCAAAACGTCCCCGTCTCGAAGTTCGTGCATAGTGAAATCGTACTTCCGTGACCCATAACTCTCCCGTTCGAAGTCCGATTTCAGTGTGCCGCCTGCCTATGGATTCGTATCGTCCTTATCTACGTAACGGTCTTTGGCCCTCGGCCATCGGACCCCCCGGTCAAAAAGTCAACTTTTGACCTCCTATTCACCCAAATTACCAAAATGCCCCTAAACTTCCGAACGTCATAACTTCCTCCACGAACGTCGGAATTGAACGTGCCACCTGTCTATGAACTCGTGACGTCACGAACTACGTCACGGTCATCGGTCATCGGTCAAAGTCCATTTGACCGCCCGATTGAAAAGTCAACGTTTTGCCACCACTAGGGGCAAAACGGTCATTTTGCATCGTTCGTCCGATTTCGCCCAACTAATCACGGATTAACCTCACTAGTCGTGATTAGTCACTAATCTAATCTAGGAATTTGGAACGGGTCGTTACAACCTTCCCTCCTTAATTAATTTCGTCCTCGAAATTCCAACCGACCTAATTCTACCGTTCTTCCCTCCTTAATTAGTTTCATTCTCGAAACTCCAATTATCTTGATTCCACATCCACCCCGTGGAAAGTAGCATTGACCTCGAAACTCATGTACACTCGTACACCCACTAACCAGAACGATACTCGTCTGCTACTAGACGTACCACTAACGCTCACGTCGCATCGTCTACATTCGACCACGTCGAATAGCAGAAGTCGTACGCTCCGAACTGACACCACCTGTCAGTATCAGAGTAGCCCAAGTATCCTATGATCGACCCACTAGTCAAATCTACCCTTTCGCTGGCATAAACAACTCTACGGTTCCTTCCTCAACCTCTAACCTATCCTGACGTCTGCTCCCACTGGGAGTCACCAAACCGCACTCAACGATCTACGTTGACACCTCCGACAAACTGTCAGCACTTGACAGTCGTCAGTCGCAAACTGATATGACACACACTCGTGGTTACACTAACCACAAGAATTTCACTCGACTTGTGTGTAACTAGACCCGTCAGAAATACCATGACCCAATGCACGGTATCCAATGTCCAGTTCACGACTTCAACTAATCGATGGTATCGGAACCAATCCGACTACCCATACGCTCTCCAACGCACCACCGGTATCTCCTATATACCGTCACCAGGCATGACAAGTCTGCCTAGTATCATACCTTGAACAACGTACAAGGTACGTACATCAATACCAACTTGACTACAACCACAACAATAACAACAACACGACCACCTAGGTCGTAGCCAACACGTTCCTATTATGGAGTCCATTTGTCCAATCCCGGATTAGACAAATCGAAACTCCAACCCATCATCTATTTCCAAATCCGAATCCGCAACTTCGTAAGAAGTCCCGAATCCAGACCGAGAATTCATATCCATAACCATTTCCAAATTCGAATCTGAAATCATCATTCCGTAGACTAGTATTTGGAATGACCATTCTGAACCCAAATCCATAAAAGAAAGTCTATAGTCAAGCTCTAGAATCAAATCCTGAATCGTCACCCAGAATCCGATTCCAAAACCCAAATACAGAAATCCTCTTTCAAGTTCCAAAATCAAATCCTGAATCGTCATCCAGAAATCTGATTCCAAAACTCGAAATATCGTTCACGTTTACCGAGACGTATCAAAACCGAACCTATCGGTTACCTGATCAACCGATTACACACCATACATTAGATTGACTTCATAGAGAAATCAATCTCAACATCCACACAGCTCTAAGGCTGACCATATCCGACCACGTCGGAAAACTACTCATCGGACAACTACTCAGGTGAGTAATAAGCCATATGGGATTTACCTCGAAAAGAAGTTCAGTCCCAACATCCTCAACTCAACACTCAAGTAAGAGTGATAACTCTCCACCAATCTGAATCATCAAGATCACGATCCAGATCCATAACGATACCCAAAGTCCTAAACCAATTCCCACATCCACACAGATTTGTCAACGACGAAACACGCCGAGACTGTGGGTTCTCACTGATTACCTCGTATCGATCCTTGTCATTCCACCTAGGAGAATCAAGGATGATCCAAGACTATGACATCAAAACTCATCCTATGTGAATACAACCAAATTCGCTGCATTCACCACGTCACGTAAACCAACCTCGCTTGCCACCAAGCAGAAAATGAGAAATCGCAGTCACCTAACTTCGATATACTCACTCCACCTGATGACCCAAGACAAATCACAATTCCATCAACCAATACACGATCAGTGTACTAGTGGCAACCAACAACGTCTACCATCATCTGTCACACATGCATAACCTGCCATGGCAGAACCTGAGAAGTCACCCAAACGACTTCGAAATACCTATTACTAATGCGGAAAACCCGCATTCCACTCGTCACCTCACTCACAACCTCTCGCGATTCCGAAGTTCCAACAAGATTAGAAACAACATACCCGAACATCAACCACGTGTCTCCTAACCAATTTAACTCTATCTGAGATCCACTCTAGGACCAGACACCGAACATATGCACATCACGACGGATGTGACTCGGCGTCATCACAATCACCAGCACTAGCACCAACGCCAGTACCAGCACCAACGCATTATCACCTGCACTAGTATCAGCACACAGACATCCACACTAGTAGCAGCAACTAACACAAGTATCAGTATCAGCATCGGCACACAGACATCAGTATCAGTATCAGCACCCCGTGTGCAAACTGACAACCCTAGATCTCCGCTCATACCGAGCGACGGTCCTATACCTCTGCTCGAATAGGAGAAACTCTGTCTCCCTCGTACCCGACAACTCTGGGTATAGTTACCCTGACAGCTCATGCGAGATAAGGAAACGTCCCCCGAACGTCCCCGATTCCCAATAATCGTAACTACAACCACACTAGGCAATAGCGCCTACCACACACTCGTGCAGACCTAACTACCAGACACCGCTATCGAGACCCCACATCCAACGGAATCACTCGCCCGTACCAAATACTCCGTATCCCCGCTCCGGGATTCCATCGACAAGTACCAACCTTGATAACTTGTCCCACCAATCACTAACCAGCCGTACTCCGACTAACCCAATGTCCTCTACCAGGTCACCAATGACCTTAGTTGCACCAACTGTCCATCACAACTAAAGTAGCACGACAACCAACTAGGTCTAACCGATAAGTACAACCCCGACTGCGAAGTGCAGTCCTAACACAAGCTGACATGACTAGACCGACTAACGAATCCAAATCCGAATAGTCGTCCAAGTCAAACCACTCGTCAACTCCCATTTCCGAACCATACACATACGGTAGGGTTCCACAATCAAGCCCTAGGGTCACTCTGAACCCAACTACATAAGGAAGTAAAATCCACGATCTGACCTACCCCGCGGTCTGGACATCATAAAGACGTCAATCCAATCCTACCGTCAATCCAACTCGGATTCCTCGAATCCGGTTGCTAACTGCCAACTGCAGTAAATCTATCTAACTCAACCCTCAACCAAATCCGATCATCCAACTCAACAATATTCGACCATCCGATGATCACAATTCCCAACTAGTCGTCGGAACCAATCCTACGACATCGTGAAAGACGATCCCAACTAACCGTCTCACGATCCAAAAGCTAACGTACGAATACGTTCACCCTTCGTAGGGTTCCACACTGCCAACCACGACAGAACTATGGCAACCCCGGCATCAAATGCCGAACCAAGGCATGCCAATCCTACTAACTATCGTACCGACACCCCAACTATCAGGTTGATCACGAACTGTAGCCCATTGAGATATCACATCCTCGACCTGCGTACATACTCCAAGAGCTACACGGTTGCTCGAATAGAGACAACCCCGCTCTGATACCACGTTGACAGGACCCATCCCAATCCCCCTGGGATTAGTGCGGGATGACCCTGCTCCCGTCTGACACGAAGTGTCAGACAAGGGATATTTCCAACCTTTGCCCTCCCGGGCTATCAGAGTACGCCAGGATCCGGAGGAGGCATGTGATATCTCGGTCTCTGCTACAGTCCACATCCGTTGTCAACCTGAAGGGCAGTCAAAACATTAAAAACTGTGAGTGGACAAAACAAAAGTTTATAAAAACATTTCATAAGACATTTGTACCCTCCACTAAAAAGCATGCATGCATTCAAAAACCATTTATCCAAAACAAACCATACGCGGGACTAAGCCTAAAGCAGATATAAACCAAGGTCGAAAGGACCGCAATGAAAACGACCATACGGGCCACTGTCCAAATCCATAAAGGACTCGGCCCCAAACCATAAAGAAACCAAGTACACGAGCCACTGCTCAAATCCTGTGCACACCGGTACACACCACATATCATATATCATATATACATCACATACATATATATAAGTCACACAACCAATTCTGTCACGGTATCCAAAGCTACGCGCGTGCTACCCGGGTCTCAATCTGAGTCATCTCAAAGTCAAGGTCAATGTCCGCAGACCACTGACCCTACCCGAGGTAATAGTAACCATAGCCTTCCTGAGAGTAAGGAACCCAACTGGGGGGTGACTCCACTCAGTCGGTGCTCCGTGACTACTCCGGGGTCCACCCAGGCCAACGACCTTCCCCGGAGGAGATAATAGAAGTAAAGGAAGGTAGATGAACATATATATACATAACATAAACATTCATGACCGGTTCCCCTGAACCGTCATGATCCATAATATCCATAATCAGGTAACATGCCAGTTCCCATAAACCGTCATGTACCGTAGTAACATAACCAGGTAACATGCCGGTTCCCATGAACTGTCATGTACCGTAATAACCAACAAGGGTTCAAGCCGATTCCCATAAACCGTCATGAACCATGATACCATATTAAGAGTTCGTACCGGTTCCCATAAACCGTCATGAACCGGGAAATCCATTTAAGGTTCCCTGACCTGAAATCAAAACCGTAAAGTAGCTTGGGTCTCGTACCCGAACATAGGACATCAGTTGGGCACCGTACCCGATATCTGAGGTCATATGCCCGAGACAAAACCAAATGGGTCTCATACCCGAGTTTATCCTTTTAGAAATCCAAAGCCAGTTCATTTAAACCAAATAAGAAATACAGACCCGTATAAGCACCATATAAGGCTGAAACCTCAAAATACGTGCTTATACGTAACCACATACAAATGCACCCATGGCATTACAAACAAGCATCTAAAACATATAATAAACATTTATGCATGCACCAATTTAGAAAACAAGGTCCACTCACAGACCGTCCGAGCTGCCGCGCCTCGATACGCGTGCCATACGGCTCCCCGAGCCGATCACCGTCACCGGGACTCCCGAACCTGTCCAAATCGTAATAGAAGGTTACTAACTACTTAATTAACCTCCCACTAAAGCCCCGTAATTTTTCCGATTTTCTAACTATTTTTAAAACCGAACCTAAACCTTCCGATGCCCCGAAACATATCGAGAAGGTGTCCGATCGACACGAAACCAGTCCCAAAATGTTCGTTACATCGAATAGATGATTTCATATGTTGGAACCTTCCCTAGATTCCCTGCCACGCGCCCTCACGCGCCGCCTGAAGCGGCTGCGCGTGGGCTTCACGCGCCACTATAGTACCTGCTGACGTCATCGCTGACATCAGCATGACGTCACTGTGCTGTTAGTGCCATTGGTCCACGTCAGCATGTGATGACGTCATCTGACAGGTTCCACGTGTCATGCTCCCATTGGTCCACGTCACTGTGCTGTCAGTGCCACGTGGCAGTCTGACATGTGCCACGTGTCATCACGGCACTGGTCCACGTCAGTGCCACGTGTCAGCCCCTGATTGGGCCACGTCACTGACATGTCAGTGCTGACTGTGCACTAACATGTGACACGTGTCGCACTCCTATTGGCCCATTTTCTGACATGTCAGCTGACATTGTCAGATCTGACAATGCTGACGTCATCCCTGACATGATGATGTCAGCAGGATGACGTCACCTGTCATCTCTGTCCTCCCGCGGGTCGACCCGAATACCAGTAACAGGGTCGCCGTGACCCGCGGATTGACCCGGCCGGTTCTCCCTGCTCCGGCCACCATTTTTCCTCCCGTTTGTCCCATTCTACTCCTCTCAACCTAACCTAAAGATCCATGGGCTTAAAAACTATGAAACGGGTCGCGATAATTACCTACGGTGCCAAGAATAGTCGCCCAGCTTCCGGCCGTCCGTCTGGGCTGCACCGTCGTCCCCCGCCACTTCATTCGATCCTGTTAGCCTCCTCAAGTCCCCAGAATCCCAACCTAATTATTAGTTTCGATTCAAACCCAATAAAACTCAAGTTTCAAATTCAACCCCAAAACCTACCTTTTCGGGTTTCCTCCCGCCGTGTCCTCCGTCGTCCTCAGCCGTCGTGTCCTTTAGTCCTTCATCGTCACATCCTCACATTATCCCTCTGGTCTCAGTCGCAGATGATGAGGGAGTGTGGGTGTGTTTTGAAGAAAATGAAGAATGGAGGGTTATGGGGTTTTTCGGGTTTGTGAGGAAAAGGAAGAAAATGAAATGAAAATGGTGATGGTGCTGTGGAAGAGAAGAGAGAAGGAGATGTGATCAGATGAGAGAAGAGAGGATTGATGGTGAGGATTGATAGTTAGTTGGTAATGGATGGTTAGGATTAATGGTTGTTAGGTTTAATTATATAATAATTAAAATAATAATATTTAATTATTTAGATCCACATTTTGGGGGATCAAGTCAATGGGATGAGTGACACTTGTCACTCATCCATGGGGCCCACCAAAATATCCACCCAATCAGATTTCGCCAAAACGTCCCCATCTCGAAGTTCGTGCATAGTGAAATCGTACTTCCGTGACCCATAACTCTCCCGTTCGAAGTCCGATTTCAGTGTGCCGCCTGCCTATGGATTCGTATCGTCCTTATCTACGTAACGGTCTTTGGCCCTCGGCCATCGGACCTCCCGGTCAAAAAGTCAACTTTTGACCTCCTATTCACCCAAATTACCAAAATGCCCCTAAACTTCCGAACGTCATAACTTCCTCCACGAACGTCGGAATTGAACGTGCCACCTGTCTATGAACTCGTGACGTCACGAACTACGTCACGGTCATCGGTCATCGGTCAAAGTCCATTTGACCGCCCGATTGAAAAGTCAACGTTTTGCCACCACTAGGGGCAAAACGGTCATTTCGCATCGTTCGTCCGATTTCGCCCAACTAATCACGGATTAACCTCACTAATCGTGATTAGTCACTAATCTAATCTAGGAATTTGGGACGGGTCATTACACCACGTTTGTGGGGGTGCCGATCGGGTAATCGGTCGGCGTTCATCCTGTCCTGACTGGCCCTGTACTTAGGTGGTCAGTTGATATGGTATCAACAGTTCCGTCAATTGGTCAAGTTTAAATCCCTTACTAGACATGCGACTAACTTTTAAATTGATGTAATTTGGATTGGGGAAACTCCCTAAACTCCCTTTTAGATGGAGTTTGTAGCTCTATTTAATACAATGTTTATATCTTGATTTTTTTTTTAAAAAAAAAACTACACTTAAATTTTTAGTTAAATTTAACTAGTCTGTTATATGCTCATTTTAATATTTTAAAACAAATTTTAAATTAAATGTTTAAAAATTAATGTACCTAATTTACTGTAGATGCTCTAACATCTCTAAGAGCAGGCATAATAAGAGCGAAATGACATAGATGCAGGGGTTATTCTCAGCTTTAAAACAATTTTTCTTCTTCTTTCTTCAAAACATAATTTCTAGTGGATCAATACAACTAGTTTGAAGTCAAGGGTCGAAGGAGGGCTATGTTAGCCCCATGGCAGGCACGGGCTCGGCGTGGACGCAGCAGTAAAGAGGTGACAGATTACATGAAGAAAATATATGCTTCCATTAGTAAAAAATTATATATACTTTCCATTGGATAATACCTTTTTTTCACGGAAGGATACAATAAGTGTTACTTGTACAATTTTTAATTAATAATCTTGTTCATACTCTTTCAAACAGAGGTGGGCTCTACTATGAATATTGTGGATCTTACATGTATTAGTGCGTGTGTAGGTAACATAATCAATAAAAAAAAATGGTTAAAAATAGTTTAATTCAAGATATAATAGAGGATTAATATTCCCTTATTAAATTTATGTTGTTAACGAATTGGACTACGGATTTAGATATACAATTGAACATCAGCTAATTTGTCGATATAGTTGTTTAATCTGTTTGCTTCATATCGATATAAATATTTCGATTCGATTTTAATTAAGTTATCTTCGTTTGTTTAAAAAAAAAAAACATGAACTAATTTGATGAGTAATTTTGATTCATTCATAGTGGGACGAGAAGACGTTTGATATACTTTAAAAAACCTAAAATTGCAGAATTAAGCATGCGTGCTTAAATATTGACAATTGGTAATGTAGGGACAAATGAACGACGTCGTTAAGGCCCCAAGTCTCTTTGACAATGGATCAAACGTCATCGCAATGTTACGTGCTTAGATTCACAATTATATGCCAATCTTTGGCACTGCTGAATTATCCACACAATTTGTGTCATGTTTTGTTTGGGTGTTACGTTGTTTTTGTTTGCAATGATGGGAAGATTGATTTTTAAGATGTTGTATTTTGAAAATGTGGTGGTTGCACAAAAACGATGTGGATTGTGGAAAACTTCATCAGCTCTTATCCAAATCTGTTTTTAATCGTATAGAAAAAGTTTGCCTAGTGATGATTACCAATTTAGTTTGTTTTCTAAGTCATTCAAAAATAATTAAGTATATTAGACTTTGTATGTGCATCGACCAACCATTAATTTTTTTTTAATAAATCAAAGGAATTTGGTGAATATACATGTTTATAAAGAAAAAACGTTAATTATAATCGAATTTTATCATAATTTTAGCAATCATTCTTATACTTCAATATTAGTATCTCCGTCTCTGAATTTGAACTCAATGTTTTCATTAGTCCAACCGGCTATTTTTCAAACAAATTCCGTTAAAAAAAATAACTTGAAATGCATTTGAATTTAATTTTTTTCCTTTTAAAAAATGGAATTCGTTTGAAAAGAAAGCGGAAGGACTGACAAAAACATTAAGGTAAAGTTCAAGAACAATGGATACTAATATTGAAGTATATGAACGGTTTCTAAAATTATGGTAAAATTCATAGATGATTTCTACTAGTTAGGCTCATTATATTGTATTTTGTGTGTACATCGGCCAATCCTATATAAAAAAAAATTACAAAATATCAATAGCATTTGTGAATAATTATATTTATAGAGAAAATGTAGAGTTAAATTCAGCTGCATAAGAAACACATTCATTCTAATTATCGTAATTACAATTAAATTTAAATATTCATAATTTATTATTCAAAATGTTCTCACTTCTTGTTGGCAAGAATTCAAAGTCCTTGAATATAACTGTACGAAAGTTCTTAATTATTAGAAAGTAATGAGCAATAAATCTAAAAGTAAACTATAATTGAAAGGGTATATTCCCTTCTCACAGTTAAGTTAAAATTTCAAGAATACCCTTAAATTATTAAGATATAAATACAAAAAAAATCTGTCAGATAAAAATAACCATGTATAAAACTAACTTGTTTTAAATAACTGTTTAAATTAACAAAGACAAACTGTTAAACAGTAATCCATAACATCTAGACAAATGTACGACGAAGTTACAAAACAGAACAATAAACATGAGAGTAAACCAAACAGTGCTTCAACTATTACATCTCCTTATAGATAGAGGAATAATTTCAGTTCACATATCTTTCCGGGTCTAAATTTCAGTTCACATATCTTTCCAGGTCTAAATTTCAGTTCACACATTATCAAATGCCTTTTGATTGGGCTACTTCTTACATAGCAGCTCAGCCCAAGTACGCCGACCCAATTCAGATGACAAATCTAGTTCTTCCATGGTGGGCCTTAAGAAAAATTGGGCTGTCATGGTATCAATTAATAATTCAAAAAGTAACACAATCAAATGGATCCATTGTAGTTGCAGGTATTGTTTGTGATCTGGGCCACCCAACACTTCGCTAACATATCTCTCATTTTTATATTTATTTTAAATTCATTCACAAACATGTTACGATAATAAATGGATAGATAGAAAATAGGTCCATCAAAAAAACTTAATTATGAACATTGAGAAAAATAGTACGATTTATAAAAGATATGTGACCTGATTAGATTCATAAGGAACCGAGGGCAGAGATAATGATGGTTAATTGGGGTCCTCACCCCTTTCACATATATTTATTTAATTATTATATATAATATTAAAAATTTATTTATTTAATTATTATATATAATATTAAAAATTTATTTAAATAAATATTAAATTAATTGTGTTTTGAGAAAGTATTGACTTTCCTTATAATTTTAATTTTATTAGATAAATCAATTAATTAATTATGTCACATTTGAACTCTTTATTTATAATTTTTTATTTCTATTTGGATTTTTTAGATTTTTATTTAGTTTTATTTTATTATATTAGTTTAAATAATTTGAATATCACTTTAGCTAAAAAAAATTATTCAAATACTATTGTGAGTTAAATTACATCAAATTTTAATTTTTGTCTTTTATGTATTTTTTGGAATGCCCCACGAGATTCTAATCCTGACTACACCACTGTGAGGAACTAAAAAAAAGAGATAAAATAAATAAACTAGTGTTCTAGCTATAATATGATTACATATAAATCATCAACATAGCGTTTAGTGAGCAAATAGATCTTGTGGAGAGTGCGTAATGCTATCTCGTTTAAAATCTATCCCTGAAAAACCCAGTGGAAAAAAACTATGGTAAAGGAAGAATAGTGCAATATGCATAGTACAATATGGGAAGATTGAGTATCCTCAAAATGAGTCCGGCTCGGCGGGAATAAGCTGCAAAAAGAAAAACAAAAATAGTGAACACATTATTTCCTCTGAAAGAGAGGTGTATAAAACACATGTCCAAAGAAGACTAAGGCTTGAGAAGGTAACCATATAGTAGGCATTGATGACTATGATAATCAGTTTATAACTTCCTAGTTTAATACAATACAAAATTAAAATAAGACTGCAGCTGTAGAATCTCCATAAAACTTAGATGGCAAAGTAAAGAGAAAATAAATTAAATAGGTGTGTGTGATGGAGTGGGCAAGCAATCAAGAGATAGTGAAACCTTGGGCAAAAATAGTGTTGCAAGGACTGAAACTCAAAGGATAACGCAATAAGGGCCTATCTTTCTTGGGTAATTGTGCATTTGTCAATCCCACATGAGCCTGCCTCTATTTCTTGGGTAATTGTGCATTTGTCAATCCATTTCTCAATCCTTATTCGTCCGTGATCGCTTCTCTTCTTGTCTCTATGCCTTTCACTTTCCAAGTGATTGGGGGAGTAAATTTTCAGAACATTTTGTTGGTTGTTTGTGTTCCTAGTGTTGTTTATGGGTGAATATTGAATTTGGTTGGTGTTGAAGATGTGATTGATATAGTTCAGTGTTTTTTTTTCTTTTTCTTTTTTATGGTTTTCTTTTTAATTCTTTATATTATATAGAATTTTGTTCTCAAATATGAAAATAATTTATAATTTAAAAAATTTAAAAATATTTTAACTCTAATTAAAATTCACGTAATTTAAATATTAGTGAGGTTCCATATCACGTCTAAGTTTTGATCAAAACCTTTGGTCGTTAACATTAAATCTAAAGACCCAAAAAAAATGTAAATATGAGTATTGCATAATTAATTTTATATATCTAATTAGAGTAATTAGATTAGATATATAGTTTAGTGTTCAATCAACTATGCTGTTCCTTCTTTTATATTTATAAAAGATGATTTTATACTACTGGCTGCGTGATTGACCTCAAAATTTTCTGTTATATTATAATGTGAAAATACTATTTATACTTGACTTTCCCGTCAAATAATCAAGTAATTAAAACAACAATTGAAACCTATTGATGTTGAGGCACTCCGCACTTGTTTGGTTGGATGGAATCCAGATTGATGAGACATGTGTCATTTTTTCTCCTTTTGTATATCTAGAAGTTTAAAGTGTTCTTTTACAGAAAAATCATTACTGGTGCAATGTCATTTGTCTATCCATGTGTCATTCATTTGACATCCATGTCCCATTGTCACAATTACAATGGGACAATAGTGTTCTTCTAAGCGTAAGGTTGTTTTGTCCTTTTAAGATTGTTGTTTATGTTTAATTGGAGGGAGCTAAACATAATCTTATCCTCTGTGCATGTGATAGCAAAGAGGTTGAGGTTAACGGTGTTTCTTATTGTTATTTTTTTTTTTATAGGAATTGTTATGTAAGCATTTTTTGTAAATAAATTTTTTATGATTGATATAAGAAATAGATTAATTTAGACTCACCTCGCTGAATGCATTTGTCTATTTTTTTCGGAATAGGAAGACCTTTGTAGAAAGAAGGTAAGAACAAAATGACACTAGTGTGGAGTCTCTAATGCTTAAGTAAGATTAAGTAGAAAGAGCACTGTAGCAATTAGGCAGCGTGAAGGTAAAATTGTCATTACATTTTGAAGGGAGGGTACCCTTGTATTTATAATAGTATTGAATATGGTTGTTGGTGGTTATCAATCTGGGACAAATGTTGTGGCATTTAGGAGCTGACACGTGTCCTGGTATGGTCATGAGTAACATTTCTAGCTTGTCAATCGACTTGGCCGACCAGATGTGGTCGGTCTGTGACCTTGATCGGCATGTGATGTTGATTGGCCTATGGGCCCTGATTTTCTTGCTATTGGGCTACTGGTTGGGAGTGGTAATTGTTGTGCGTTTTGGAAGCTCCGAAATAATCAGTAGACCCAGGCCATTTAGGGCCCAATTTGGAAGCCAAACCCATTACGCTAGTTGAACCTTTAGTGGCCCTGGTAATTTTCTTTGTTAACTGAAGCCCAAATTCATTATTTTAGAGATTAAGGTTTAGTTGGGAATAATGGCTAGTCAAGCCCACTCTCTGTTGGCCCAAATAACTTATTTTACAAAACCCATCTTTGTTTGAGGACAATCAGCCCAAGAACCCAAGACCTATTGACTAACACGTTGACCTTGTCTCATCCTTTATAGAACTCTCCATCGAGAGAGAGTTCGAAGTCTCTCATGGAAGTCCAAGACGAACGAACATGCATGCCCGTGACCAAATCCATGACCCTAAGAGACCGAAATACTAGTCGTCGTTCATTCTCAGAGAAGAACAAGTGATGATGACCACCGTTCTCCACCCTCACCAGCGACCCAACCATCATACACCCCCCATGTTAACCGTTGCCCACAACACCGATACAACCATGAATTGTGAACTAGTAGACTTGATACCAGAAATCCAGACCCAGATGACACCATGACATCGTCTCGATGCCCTTTCATCACTCAGCTCGTCTGAGAGGCTCTGAAATCACCATGACCCGAGACGGCAAGCTCGACCCGGTTTAGGACCGACGATGACCCAAAGCTCCTGAGCTCGAACGAGGTAAGGTTTCACGAAATCAACTCCATAATCCTCATTATCTCTACGATTGGATGCTAATGAGTGGTTTGCATGTCATTTTCATGATGGCGGTGCGGCAGAGGGTCGCCGAAAACTAGCAGTTCGTGAGAATGTCGAGGAAAACTAGTCATTTTTTTGTCCTTGTGCTCAACTGGGCTCTGTGAATTCGTTGGCTCGAGCGGTGAGGCATGCAACTCAGCGAGGATGAGAACAATCCCCATCTCAAATAGGCTTCGACCTATGGCGACCCATTTAGGACCCAAAAGACTAACTAGGTAAAATCGACCCCATGAATTATGAAGTTGAATTTATCCTAGTTGAAACCCTTCCTGAGCTGGTTTTTTTATGTTGTCTGCTGTGAGGAGGGTCAATTAGGAACATCGACAAGCAGTTGTAGGGAAATCGCCATCGTTCCCGGCGAATTGGTGATCAGAGTAGGTAGATTTTCCAAGTTCTGAATAGGTTTTTGTAATCCTCGCACTGAGTAGAATTAGATTGATAAATTTCATGTTGAATTTGGTTAGGAATTCGAAGGTTATAGGCTTCATCGGAATCTGGAAATTTTCCAGGGAAAATCCCAAATTCCGGCCACCATAGACGGCGGTGCTAGCAGTGGTCCGACCGCCATCTGCGGTGGAGCTCCAGAAACGATTGGTCAACGGTCAACGTTGTTAGTCAACGACTGGTCAGTGTCAAAACTAATGGCCTTTATTGGAATATTCCATTGAATATTAGAGGAATGTTCTTGCCCGTGTAATATTATAGCCTTACACGCGCAACGCGTGTGGCCACGTGGCTGCGTGTGGCTGAAGCGTGAGGGCTTCTGCTGGTGGATGGCGGCACGTTGGCCACATTCCCAAGCCCAGATTGACGTGTGGGCACTGTTTCATACCATTTTAGACCGTTTTGGATGGTATTCTAGCCCTAAAAAGGCATGCATAGATGTTTTTTCAAGCGCGACGACATACAGTCACTGTGTTCTAGGGTCCCGGGCATTCCTAAACATGTGTAGGTCTTTGTTGAGTTTTGCTAAGAATAATTTTGGGCTATCCTTAATGGGTTTTGACGAATAGAGTTAATTTTAAGTTGATTTTAACCCTTGTAATGGTCTCTTTAGGGATGGACCGGGTTTGGAGCTTGTGGATTGCTTGATTTTTCGGGTGATCCGACTCTCCGACTAGTGTGAGTGGACCCCCTTCCCTAAACCTATGATTTTATATTGTTTATTACTTGCATGTTTTACGATGTTTGCACATTTGATATTTGTTGAGCATGCATGATTTACAGTGTGGTAGTTGTGATATATGATTATGAGGAATGGTTAATATGAATATTCGGTTATGTTTATCTACGGTAATATGGTAAGTACGCATAGTTGTATGTATCAAGTCATATATTACATTGCATGAGAGTTTCCGGGGCATTGATGAGATTGAGATAGTGATAGGACCCACTTAGGAGTCGTTGGTATCTAGTACCCATGTGGAGGCCGCATACCAGTCCCCCACTTGATCGTTCATCTGCGCTACTTCCTATACTAGTTAAAAAGTGTCAGTCCTGTCCCCGAGCTCTAGAGGAATCGAAGTGACGGTACTTAGCACCCAGTCCTTCACGTGGTCGAGGTACGCGAGCAAGATACCCAGTTGTGTTACGAGTATGAGACTTGATGCGACTCAAGAGTAATTAGATGTGGGTTGATATTGTGGCATACTTATGTTTTTTACATGGCTCACTTGTGCATATTAGTTAAGTTATGATTTTTTATATCTCGTATTACGTGCAAGTATATTATAACTGTTTCAAATTTTATACTTAAATGAGGGGTTAAATATTGTTTATTGAAAATGTTTTTATACTGAAATAACAACTAGGTCCACTCACTCTTTTGTATTTAAAACCCCTCAGGTTTTAGTGGCGCGCACGAACTTTGAGGAGTTCGGATGTTGCTCTGACACCCACTCCCGGGCGCAGAGTAAAACTAACGGAATGATCGAGTTTCGGCAAGTAAAATATGTAGTATATGATCATCAATTATTTGCGTCCATGCTCTAAGTTTCCACTGTTAGGTGAAATGTGCTCGGTTTTCACTGATAGGTTTCACCTGACTCTCTAAAACGCGTCGTTCTACCTTAGATGGCTTCGTCATCTGGACGTCATCATCCAGATGACGGCCAGTATGCCTCAACCTTCATACCATAAGTAGAATTTTTGGGTTGGGGTGTGTCAATTTGGTATCAGAGCATGGTTCTAGGACGCGTCATTAGTTTTCGAACGTTTGATGATCATACGACCCGATCCCTATGTCAGAGCCACTCCTAGAGTAGTTAATTGCACCTTTTTCACGTTAGATGTTTTTGGTTTACAGTTGGATTGCGTGTTCCCACAAGTTAAATCGTGGTTCGACTTAGTTTTTGTCCTCCATAGATATACGATTAGTAAGATATTTTTCTCGTTGAATTTCGTGTTCAGGTGGTGCTTATGAGCTTGGGGCTTGTAATGGGTGGTGTTAACGAGTTATTCGACGATGATTGTGTTGATTTCACAGTTAATGGATGAACTCGTGTAATGGGTTTGCCTAACGACAAAATATCTTGCATCGTTTTGCGTGCTCAAGTTGACTATATTGCCTAAGCCCTCGAGAACTGCGTTGTTTAACCCACTAATGAGGTTGTTCTTTATGGACAGGGAACCTCATCTAGGAATTTCTACGACGATTTTTGCAAGTAAACTTCAGTATGAATTTGTGATATCTTAAGGGTTGCGAAATGAAATATTTCTCAGTTATCGTGTCCGAGGGACTTTTACCTCTGATTGAGATCAAAAGACTTGTCGAAAGGTTTCCCATTGTTAAATCGTTAGGGTCTTCTGTCTTTAGATTGGGAACTTTATCACCTTTTTCATAGTGGTGTGACCCAAGATCTCGTAGTACGAGCCTTGGGAACTTTCTAACTTCTTGGTTCCAAAAGTTCCTTGCATATTACGCCTTTGCCTTGAGAAACATTCTGTTAAACCGAGTCATTGTTCCCTCAGATGTTTAAAAAAAAAGTTTTACTTTGCTTTGTTCTTACCTCTGGGTTACTTGAGACGTTTACTTTCTCGTGTAAGGGTATTGTTGTGATGTTTTGTTTTCAAATAACTTGAGTTTACTCAACAAAATCCCGTATTGAGATTGTACCACATATTGTGATGTGATACATCTTGAAGCCTTATGGATCCACTAGACTTGTTGCTAAGTTTCTCTACGACTTGAAATTACATTTTTACTTAATCCTGCAATTTTACAATCGGGGATCACGCTCCCTTATTTGTTGCCTTTATGTAAGTTGTTTTAAACCACAATTCTGAGTTCCTTTCGGTAACTGCTTTTGACTTTTAACGACGATTCAGTGTTGACGAATTGTATTCCCCTACGAATTTAGTAAACACTTTTAAGTTCTTTAACCTAACTGCATATTTAGGCGTTTGCGCCACTTCACACACACTCAATTTTAACCTACGATATTTCCTTATTCTTTTCAGGAATTCACGTGGTTTTGTATTTCGAAAAATTGGGTTTCATCTACTCCCTTTTTCGTTAATCGGCTTTGGACAAGACTTTTGATATCCATGAGTTTTAACTACTGCTTTTAGGATCAACCCTTTCGTCTGGGGCAACTTGAATTTTGGAAATTTTTTCGTATTTTGGTTGAGAATTGTTTAAAGCCCAATTTTTGGATGCCTTGTTTTACGGACCACATCTCCCATTTTATTTGGAGGTTAAACTATCAGATATATCCTTAAGCTAGTCCTTTTCCCAAGGTAACGTTATTGATTTGGAGGCTGAGCGCTGTGAGTGAAGTACTCTACCAGTTTTGTTGCTTTTCGGGATCAGGAATTCAGATGTTGGTTTAGGGGATATTTGGAATGAAATGTCAATGCAATAAGAATCTAACAAGGAAGATCTTAGATAGGTTAACCGCATTTGTGGGCATTTGACTCTCCAGTCATGATAAAAAAACCATTCACTCCTCGTCACATCCTTTCTGCGACGGTTCGTGTGACAGGAAGTCGTGGGGTAGTTACCCACACTTATCTATGACTACCAAGTTTGTGATAAACTCCTCAGCTCTTAGGTACTAGCCATCTTCTCTTAGTGGTCACCCAAAGACTTTATCGTTTCAGTGTCTTGGATCACGGATCCTGAGTTCAGAATTAAGGAAATCTGTAACTAGATTGGATCACTGTAGTTCATCTGGCTTTGTTTAGCTTTCGATCCTTAGGTCTTAGGTCACTTCTGAGTAGTATACACTTTACTTCATCGATGTGTTCGTTACACTAATTTCTGGATCAATCATTGGGGGCATCTCTGAACACTTGACGTTAATTATGGGATTCGTTGAGAATCTGTGGCTGCATGGACGCTTGGAATTTTCTCTCTACCCCTATCCTGTGATTTAAAGCACATGCTCATAAGGACTGGTGCTTTGAATTGAGTCGCTTATTCAGGATTGTATTGAACAAAGTTAACCAAGTTGGTTGGATCCAAATTCTATCCACTGTCGTACACTCCCAGTCAAATAGGGTACGATGACATACTCTGTAAGACCCGTGTCCTGGAGGGAACGGTGAACGATCCCACATTCCTGCGAGGGAGGAATGGTCTGGGAGAGGATGGTGGTGTGCCTTAAAGGTGTAGGCACACACCTATCTAGCACTAGGCCTTCTGGGAGCTCACTAGTTTTGGATTCTGTGGGAACTCTAAAGTTAAGCGAGTGGAGGCTGGTGCAATCCCATGATGGGTGACCCACTGGGAAGTTGCACCGTGAGCTCCCAGGAACAAAACCGTGAAGGCGAGGCCCTAAGCGAACAATATGGTGCTAGATGAGTCGGGTCGGTCAGTCGGGTCCTGACAATTTGGTATCAGAGCCAGACCCCGACCGGGAAGTGTGCCAGCGAGGACGCTGGGCCCACTCAATCCTGTTCCGAGAGGTTACCATGTTTCGAGTGGTGAGTGATTTAAAACTTTACATCGATTGGAACATATGAGTTATGAAAGACTTTCACAGTAATTGATACCTTTTTGTTGAGGTGATAATTTTGGCTGATTAACTATCGAGAAAAGTAGATGGACTGTTAGTGAAGAATTGTTTACCTGAGGCACGTTGCATTGCCCATTCTTCTCCTAGAGATCAAATCGAATCATTGTGTACTTGGTGTCTTTTGTATCCTTATGTTGGACCTTTAGATTAGAAAGACCCTTTAGCCTTTTTAGTTATCCGAAGTACCCCTAGACACGTTTGGGCCGAGTTTCCACAACCCTTATAGCTAGAGATTTATCAAGTTACCTATTCCTATCCTCTACTAAGATTATTGTTTTAAGGAAAAACTGTACTGGTTACTTTGAGCCTCGAGGCCGCTTGAGATTAGCTATCTTATTTCGAGTTGGATACCATAAACCCTAGTTTGGGAGAACCATTACGAAGTTCATTTTAGCTGGCGGGTTAGTTTTGTCCCCATCAAACCCTTATGGTCTAGAATCAGCCCTGTCATAAGAAAGATCGGGAGGAATTACTGATCTCTTGGCAGATAGATTTTCGAAGTCGTTAAACTGACTGAATCGAAACAAGTTACATTGGGAGGCAGTTAGAACATTGAAGTTTTTTGTACTTGATCTACTTGGTTTGCTGGTGAAGGGAAAAATCGACCTAACCAAGCGTGTATGGTATCTCTCCAAGCCGAGATTAAACGTTGATTGAGGAATCCTTACTAGACATTCAAGAGACTATTCATGAAGCATCTGTTTTGGTGTATCATTTGAGGGAGGCCATTGTGGTTTACTTATGGAAACAAAGTGATTCACCGGTAGTTTGTTGGTTGGAAAATGACAAAATCCTTGGCGGAACACTATTCTTGTGGACCCCGCGAAGAAGTTAGGTCTTAATTGCGATGGTAGCGGACGACTATCGATCTTCGTTGGGAATTGTATCTCTAGTCGACCTTGACCAAATTTTAGGATGAAATTTTCCTTAAGAGGGGTAGACTGATACATCACGTACCAAAATTAGGAATCTAAAATGCGCGATTGACTACGCCCAAACTACGCATTAAATTAAACATGTAATTTGAGTGTTATGCAATTTAAACCCTTTTTGTGTAGATGTAGTATTGGTAAATAGAGATCGTTCTTAACCGGAGAAATTAGGGAACATTAATAATGTGTTAGTAGGAAAGAATAATGAATAAAAGAATAATGAATAAATTAATGAATTAAAGAATAAAATAATCAAAGAATCAATAAATTAAAGAATAGAGGAATAAGAGAATAAAGAATTAATGAATTAAAGAATAAAAGGATAAAAGATTAAATAATAAAAGAATAAAAGAATAAAGAATTAAAAAGAGGGGGTTTTGGAGAGGTTTGTAATCATGCAAACAAGTGAAACATAGATGAACTAATTCTATTTCTACTCTAACTTATGTACAAAGTAGACTTCCCTTAAACACAAACTTCACCAACACACTAACAATTGCATAAAAACGAATCAATCACGAAATCATACCTTCACAAACTCATATTTTTTCATACATTTTTCATATTATAAATGCACTGAACAACGAATTATTACTTATAATATGATTACCTTAAGTTTGTGATTTAATGTGCCGAACACGGTCATACATTAAATCTCTTCAACTCTACTCTAAATGCCCCGAACAACGGATCAACATTTAGTTTCGAAATGAAGGTTACGCTTTAGAATGTAAGAAGTAAATGATTTTTAGAAAGTAAAACACATGGAGATTGTATTCAATTTTTACAAAAGATAGGAAGGAAAAACCAATACATATATTGCATTATAATTAGAACCAATAACAAATAAAAGAGTTTAAGAGGATGGAGAGCAAATGTTACACTTTTCAAAATGGATGAGAACAATGGATTGTTTTTCACAAGGAACACCGAACAGCGGCTGGAACCTTATGAAGATGGAAGAAGATTAAACAAGGAAATTCGGACTTGAACTCTCAAAATTTGTATTCAAAATATTTTTCCAAAGTTTCTCCTAAGAAAGGCTCAATTTTGTGCCTCTTGTAAGTGTCCTTCAATAAGTGAAATGAAACCCTATTAATAGGGTGAAAAAACTACCAAAAATAAATAAAAAAATACAATAAAAAATGTTGAATAGTGGAATGATGAATAATGAAGATTTGTGATGATTTTAGGGGTGGTTTTAGCTGTAAAGTGGCTGAAAAGTTGCATAATTTGGGGCAAGTTACTGTTCAAAAGAGTGGGTTGAAGTTGGGCTCGGAATCAGCAGTGACCTGCTGAAAATCACACTCAAAATTCGGTAGGTAGCGGCTGAATGGAGAAGGAAGGGTTCGGCAGGCGCGCATTGCATAGGGGCTCCGATTTCGGGACACGCGCGCCGACTGGATGGGAAGCACTTCGGTAGCCGCTTGCCGACTGGTCTGATGGGATGCAGCAACTGTGGCGCGGGCTTGGGCAGCACGTGTGGGTTGGGGCGACTGGGCTTCATTTGGGCCTGCTGGGTTTGTTTTAAAATGGATTTGGGCTGCAGAATAAAATGAAAATTAATTTATAACTTAATTAATATTTCCACCGAATTTCGTCAATAATTTCTTCGTTATAATTCCGATCGAGACGATTCTTTTGCCAAAATGCTCCAAATTACAAACTTTATTTATTTAAACAAAAATAACACAAAATAAATTAATTTATCTAATTATTTATTATTTTAATATTAAAAGTCAAGTGTAAAGGGTATAAAATAATATAAAATAATGCTTAATTAATGACCTATCAGCGATTACAAATTTTGACCTTCGTAGGTGCCCCTTAGGGCCCAGCGTCCTCGCTGGCACACTTCCTGGTCGGGGTCTGGCTCTGATACCATTCTGTCAGAACCCGACCCTTCTCTGTCAGGTCCCGACTCATCTAGCACGATGTAAGACCCGTGTCCTGGAGGGAACGGTGAACAATCCCACATTCCTGCGAGGGGGGAATGGTCTGGGAAGGGAATGGTGGTGTGCCTAAAAGGTGTAGGCACACACCTATCTAGCATGAGGCCTTTTTGGAGCTCAGTGGCTTTGGGGGGGATTGGAACCCCAAAGTTAAGCGAGTTGAGGCTGGTGCAATTCCATGATGGGTGACCCTTTGGGAAGTTGCACCGTGAGCTCCCGAAAACAAAACCTTGAGGGTGCAGGCTTGCCGTTGAGTATTTTTGTGGCCCAAAGAGGACAATATCGTGCTAGATGAGTTGGGACCTGACAGAGGAGGGTCGGGTCCTGACAGAATGGTATCACAGCCAGACCCCAACCGGAAAGTGTGCCAACGAGGTCGCTGGGCCCTAAGGGGGGTGGATTGTAAGACTCGTGTCCTGGAGGGAACGGTGAACAATCCCACATTCCTGCAAGGGGGGAATGGTCTGGGAAGGGAATGGTGGTGTGCCTTAAAGGTGTAGGCACACACCTATCTAGCATGAGGCCTTTTGGGAGCTCAGTGGCTTTAGGGGGGATTGGAACCCCAAAGTTAAGCGAGTTGAGACTGGTGCAATTCCATGATGGGTGACCCCCTGGGAAGTTGCATCGTGAGCTCCCGAAAACAAAACCTTGAGGGCGCAGGCTTGCCGTTGAGTATTGATGTGGCCCAAAGAGGACAATATCGTGCTAGATGAGTTGGGACCTGACAGAGGACGGTCGGGTCCTGACACACGATATTATCTGCTTTGAGCCTCCTTACCCTTGTCCTCACGGTTTTGTTTTTGGGAGCTCACGGTGCAACTTCCTAGGAGTCACCCATCATGAAATTGCACCAGCCTCAACTCGCTTAACTTTGGGGTTCCAATCTCCCCCAAAGCCACTTGAGCTCCCAAAAGGTCTCGTGCTAGATAGGTGTGTGCCTACACCTTTAAGGCACACCACCATTCCCCTCCCAGACCATTCCCCCCTCGCAGGAATGTAGGATTGTTCACTGTTCCCTCCAGGACACGGGTTTTACAACAGATGATTGAACATGGCTATTGCCTTGTGTTTGGGGATTAGGCAATAAAGGTCTATGAAGATACAGAAATGAAGCACAAGGTTGTAAGGATTCCTATGATAGCAGCAGGTGTTTCAAGTTGTCACTAGACTATGGTTTTCCTGTGGCTAGAAAGGCAGAAGCAAAGGAAAGAATGGAGTTGTGGCACAAAAGATTTGGACATCTGAATCATTACAGTCTTCAGATGTTGAGAGAGAAAGATATGGTGATTGGACTACCAACTTTGGTTGAGGATAAAACATTGTGTGAGGGATGCATTACAGGGAAGTTTCATGTGACTCCTTTTGACACTGAAGAAGCATGGAGTGTCAGGACCCACCCCGGTTCCACCCCGAAAACCGAGGTAAATCCTGCTCCCGTCTGACACCCCGACACAACACCAAAGTAAACCACTAAACTACACAATCAGACGCAGGAGGAAATTTAAACATCTCGAAGTCAAAGTTTTACAGAGCATAGTACTAAACAAATGAAAACAAGTTTATCCACAAGTACATGCACAACGGAAAAGTTTAAGCACTCCGGGGTGACTCTCGAGTATGCTATGCCTCAGACGCTGCCTCGACGCCGAAACCCCGCTCTAGCTCCACGACCTGGAGGGCAGTTTAAAAACAGAAGGTGTGAGTGGACCATAAATAAGAAAAGAATTTCCGAAAACCATTTCATAATAAAACCAGGGTTTTAGCCCTCCGTTTTGAAATCACATGCATAACCCAGTTATCAAAACAGTTATAACTCACGTATCATCATAAAAACAGAATTTAAACCAGTTATAGAAATCACGTCATAAGCACCATGAAATTGTATCATAAAACATAAATACCAAGCCATCATCATCCGATCAAACCTGCTGGACCTATCCGAGTCTTTAAACTCAATCCAGGCCTCAATAATCCGAGTATTTAAACTCCCGAGTTTTTAAACTCAACAGGCCTACGGGGGAAATATCAATATATCCAACTCTTTAACCTCCCGAGTCTTTAAACTCAATCCGGGCCCGTCCCCCGTCAAATATAATCCGGGTCTTTAAACCCAATAACCAGATCCAGAAAATCAAATCCAAACCGTTTGAAAACCATTTCGAAATTCATATCCAAACCCGAATCCGAAATCACCGGTCTGATGCCCTTCCGGCGTCCAGAACCGTCATTCCGAACCCAAATCTGGAATTCCACTTTTCAACTTTAAAACCAAATCTCGATTCTCGAAATTCAATTTTAAAACCGAAAACCTTGATCCTCAAAATCATTTTTCAAAATCCATTTATAATCATTGAAAATCGCCTATCATTTGAAAACCCCAAGTCATGGCATCAAAATCGTAAACAGAGTATTTCTCGTAAAACGTGCGGAAAACCGTAATTTCTCGAAAACGTGCAATGATGTAAAACCAACACCACATATTCAACAATCATGGAATCACATGTAAAACCATAAAACAAGTAATTAAAAGCAGTTTTGCATGTTCAAGTTAAGAGAAAGGGTCCACTCACAGTACCGAGCCCTCAATCGCGTCCCGAACGTCCTGTAAGTTCTTCAGCTTCCTCGGGAAATCCCGAACCTGTCAACCATCACCCAAGAACGTTACTAACACATCTGAGAAGGTCCACCTCATTTTCCCCAAAAATCCCCGGGTCCTACACGTAACGAACTGGAACCCTAAACCTTCACCTTTGCGGAACTAACCTCAAACGACGTCTGATTAACCCGAAACCTATTCCAATGGACTCGTCACAACACCTAGGCCAAAAACCATGTTGACCGTTTTCCCAAACACCGCCGCACGCGCCCCCATGCGCCGCCCAAAGTGGCTGCACATGGGCTTCACGCGCCTGCTACAGTGTCATTGTCAACCTCAGTCTCAACGGTCCAGACCGGTCCAGCCAACCCGAACCGGCGTGACCGGTTCTCCACCAACCTTCCACCGTTTTCCTCCTTTTTTCTTCACCATCTTGATCGTCCAATCCTAAGCTACCCATTTCCCTACTCCAAACACCTCGACACCGTCCCTAACCCGTCGACTCGAGCTCGAAACCAAAACCTAAACTGTCCCCTGTTTCACACTCCGGCCAACCAGGTAACCCCCCGTCACAACAACCGCCTTAGACGACTCCTAGGACCTCCCTGAGTCTCACCTAACTCACCAAAAGCCTCGACTCGCACTCAAAACCCACGACTTTGAGTTTAAAATTTGACGGCAAAACAGGGCAATTGAAAGAGGATGAGGAATTACCTGTACACCGACCACCGCCGTGAGCTCAGTCGTGAGAACACGACTCCTCCAGTCCGCCTCCGTCCTCTGGACACCTCCACCAGCCTCAATTGGTCCCTCACACGGCAGCACCGCCGCTCGAACTCCTCTCTGTTTTTCTGGTTTCCCCGTGAGCTCACACCTCACACACACACTCACACCTCACCTCCCAACCTTCTCACTGTTTCCCTCTCAATCTCTTATCACTCCTCACTCACCAAACACACCAACACTCACGATCAACGTTCAACTCCCCTCAATTTTCTCTCAATCTCTCAGTCTCTGTTCTCTCTTCTTCGAACACACACAGACGGCACACACGAACACTCAGCCCAAAATAATTGGACCGTGCACCCTAGAAGCCTCTAGCCAAGCCCCACGTGTCACAATCCTTCCCATTCTCTCACAAATGTCCCAATCTCAACCGTCCACTTGTCCCAATCTGTTGCACAATCCCCAATGTGCAGAAGACCAAAATGCCCTTCTTTGAACCCAAAATTACAATAATGCCACTACCTTCCTAGACCCGTAACTCACACATCCTAACTCCGATGAATACGTACCGCCTGTCATCGAACTCAGGACGATAAGATCTACCTAACGGTCCTAGGTCAATGTGTAAAAACCCAGTCGTACGAAAAGTCAACTTTTCCCCTATTTTAGCCAAATTACGAAAGTACCCTCAACCTTCCGAACATCATATATTCCTCCTCGGATGTCGGAATCGGGCGTGCCACCTATCTACGGATTCGTGACGTCCCGAACTACATCACAGTTATTAGTCAAAGTCCATTTGACCGCCCAAACTAAAAGTCAACAATTTGCCCGAACTAGGGGCAAAATCGTCATTCTACGCTACCGGACCTATCATAACCGACTAACCACCAATTAAGCTCACTAATCTCATCATAAACACGGTCTTAACCCTAATTCCCGGGATGGGTCGTTACATGGAGGGCCTCAACTCCATTAGAACTCATACATTCTGATGTATGTGGTCCAATGCAAAGTGAAACCTTTGGTGGTAACCTCTACTTCCTTACTTTCATAGATGACCATACAAGAATGTGCTGGATCTATTTTATTAGACACAAAGCATGAGTGCTAAATGTGTTTAAAAAGTTTTAAGGCAACTGTAGAACTGTAGAGTAGATTCAAAGTGAAGAAGCTAAGAAGTGATAGGGGGAGAGTACACATCAAATGCTTTCTAGGAGTTCTGTGATGAAACTGGAATAGAAAGGCAATCAACTGTTGTTTACTCTCCTCAACAAAATGGTGTTGCTGAGAGAAAGAACATGACAATTGTGGAGATGGCAAAGTCCATGTTACATAGCAAGAAGCTGCCCAATGTGTTTTGGGGTGAGGCAGTAAACACTGCAGTGTATATTCTCTATAGAAGTCCCACCAAAGCAGTGTAAGGGAAGACTCCTTTTGAGAAGTTCTCAGGGAGAAGACCCGGTGTCTCTCACCTAAAAGTGTTTGGAAGTATATGCTATTTGCATGTTCCAAAGCAGAAAAGATAAAAGCTGGATGAGTCAATTGAGAAAGGAATCTTTGTAGGCTATGGAAGTTGTGAGAAGGGTTATAGAATCTACAACTTAGCAACAAAGAAAGTGGTGATATCCAAATGTGTGATATTGTAACGACTCGTCCCAAATTATCGGGATTAATTAAGAATTAATGATGGATTAGCGAGGCTAATTAGGGATTAGTTGAGGATTATTAGACGTTCAGGGAGAAATTACGATTTTGCCCCTAAACGAGGGCAAAAAAGTTGAATTTTGACCTGGGAGGTCCGATGGCTGAGGATCGAGGATCGTTACGTAGATCGAGTCAATACGAGTTCATAGATAGACGGCACGTCAAAATCGGACATTCGACGGAAAAGTTATGGTTCACAGAAGTTTCAGGGAACTTTTCAAAATGGCACATTTTACGAGGTAGTTGATTTCTGTTTTGTCTGAGGTGGGCCCAGATATTTGTGCAGGCCCAATGGATGAGTGAAAAGTGTTACTCATCCATTGCCCAATCCTTTACATACATGCATATCCACCCCCCTTGCTTGTTCTTCCAAACCAAACCCCCCCTCCCCGGCTGGCAAATTTGTACAAAGACGGTGGCCGTAGGAAACAACACGATGAGTTTTGGTTTTGACAATTCAAAGATTGGATTGGAAGGTTTTTGATCGATTATGGGAATTAGGTGATGTTCCTAATGATCATAGGAGTCGCAATGGATGTTCGATTCTAGTATCGGGCTTGAGGCCCAGTTGATTGTGAAACCGGGCTTGAGGCCCTGTTGATTCATGATATCGGGCTTGAGGCCCCGTTAGTTGTGATATCGGACTTGAGATCCCGTTAGTTGTGATATCGGGCTAGAGGCCCCGTTAATGTGGTATCAGACTTGAGTCCCAGTTGTGGTTTATGAAATCAGAATTCGGGTTTGAGATCCTATTGAATTGTGGATTTAGGCTGAGGCCTCTAAAATCGGATTTGAATCGGATTTGAGGAATCCTGTTGAGATACTTGGGTATGAGAACCAGTTGAATGTTTTCACAGAAATGTATATACCCTCCTAGATTAGCGTATTGGTCTCCTCCATACGTCGTAGATCCTATAGTGTCACGATCCACTGCCTGGAATGAGTGACTCCAAGAGGGAGTACATTCCAAGAGTGTGAGATATGGTATAGTCACAAACTCGGTCCGGGGACAGTCATCTAGGCGTCGTAGATCTCGGGTTTTGGACAATCCTCCCAGACATTGTAGATCCTAGGGGTAGACTCGGAGTGTGACCCTGAGTAGTGTGCACACTTATAGACAAATCGTGACAGATTATTGTTCGGGCATATGAGATGTCGAGGATGGGTTATATATATATATAGATGTTTGTACGAGGTTTTACAGAAACTGGTGTTGGGATGAGACCCATGAAATGAGAATTTGGGTTGAGTCCCTATAGAAAGGTTTTGGGCTGAGTTCCCATGTACTTGATTTATGATTTTGGGGGCAAGACCCTAATGGTTTTGTAATTGTTTTGATAAACGATTTTCGAATGCGTGCATACTTTTTAGTGAAGGGCATAAAGGTCATTTTGTGAAAATGTTTTTATAAATTATTTAATTCGTCCAATCACAACTTTAAATGATTTTAATGTCTTTCAGGTTGATCGTGGATACGGGCTGTAGCAGAGACCGAGACATCACATTCCTCCTCCAGATCCTGGCGCGCTCTAGAAGTCCCGAGTAGGCTAAGGCGGGAATTTTCTCTAGTCTGACACTTCGTGTCAGATAGGATCAGGCACGTCCCACGTTAATTCCGGGGGATTTGGGGTGGGTCCTAACAGATATTCAATGAAGAATTATGCTAGGATTGGAAAGAAGACTCAAAATATCAGACTTATGTTCAGGTATTTGTGAACTCTGAAGAAACACAAGCAGAAACTGAAGTGTATACGTCCAGTTCTTAGACTTCTAGTCCAAGCAGTGGTGCAGGTCATAGTTCTAGCTCAAGTTCAAGTTCAAGTAACACTACAGGATCATAATCCAGAAGTGAGTCTAGTTTGAGTACTAGTGACACTCTTGTGAGATTAAGAAGCCTCAGTGACATCTATGCTATATGTCACATGAGTATCATTGAACCTGAAAGTTTCAGGGAAGCAATTAAAGACCTAGCATGTAAGAAGGCAATGGAAGCTGAATTGCAAATGATTAAGAATAATGATACTTGGGAGTTAACAGATAGACCACTTGACAAGCCCGTTATTGGGGTTAAGTGGATATATAAGACAAAGCTGAATCTAGATAGATCTGGTCAGAAGCATAAAGCCAGATTAGTGACAAAGGGGTATGCTCATAAACCAGGGGTTGATTTCAATGAGACTTTTGTCCCTTTGGCAAGGCTAGACACCATCAGAACTCTAATTGCTTTAGCAGCACAGAAGGAGTGGAAACTGTTCCAACATGATGTGAAATCTGCTTTCCTAAATAGTGTGTTAGATGAGGAAGTATATGTTGATCAACCTGAGGGATATGAAGTAAAGGGAAGTGAAGAGAAGGTCTATAGGTTGAGGAAGGCTCTTTATTGTCTTAAGCAAGCACCACGAGCCTAGTATGGGGAGATTGATACTCATCAGCTAAACTGTGGTTTTGAAAGAAACACCAGTGAAGCCACTTTGTATTTGAAGGGCAGGAAGGGTGAAGGGACTCTCATAGTGTCTATCTATGTATATGACATTATCTACACAGGGGACAGTAATGAGTTAATGTCTACTTTCAAGCAGGACATGATGGGCAGATATGAGATGACAGACTTAGGTCTATTGCATCATTTCTTAGGAATGGGAGTTCTGCAATCCAAAAATGGAATTCACATACATAAAAGGAAATATGCAGAAACCTTGCTAAGGAAGTTTGGCCTACAAGGGTGCAAACCAGTTAGTACTCCCCTAGCTACAAATGACAGATTACAAAGAGAAGATGGAAGTGAGAGAGCTGATGAACAATTATACACGTAGATTGTGGGAAGTCTGATGTACATGACTGCTACCAGATCTGACATCATGTTTGCAACAAGTCTTTTATCTAGGTTCATGCACAATCTCACAAAGAAACACCTTGGCACAACAATGAGGGTGTTGAGGTATGTGTAGGGAACCCTAAACTATGGCTTGGAATACAAGAAAGGGAAAATAGCAACCTTAATTGGTTTCTGTGACAGTGACTGGGGAGGGTCACTAGATGATAGTAAAAGCACTTCTGGGTATGCTTTTACCTTTGGAATTGGTATTTTCTCATGGGCATCAGTGCATCAGACAAGTGTACCCCTATCTACTGCAGAGGCTGAGTATGTCAGTGCCTCTTAGGCAACTACTCAGGCCATATGGCTGAGGTTTGTGTTACAAGATTTTATTGAAGAGCAACTAAATCTTACTGCTCTTATGTGTGATAGCATGTTTGCTATAGCTATGGTAAAAAATCCAGTGTTTCATCAGAGGACAAAACACATAATCAGAAAATTTCACTTTATCAGGGAAGCCTTACAGGATGGGGAAATTGTCATTCATTATTGCAATACTGCGAAGCAAATTACAGAAATCTTTACTAAGCCTTACCTAAACCTAGATTCTGCTACCTAAGAAAGTTACTGGGATTGGTTCCAGTGATTGGCATAGGAGGGACTGTTAGTGCTTAAGCCTAATCATTGCGGTGTGACTTGGCACATGCCAAGTGGCAAGTGTAAACCGTGTGAGTGAGTGTGTGAACAATGTAATCATGTGAGTGTGCCTACAATTCTGTTAGTGAGTGTAAGTGTGTGAGAGTTTGTGAGAAGGTTAAATGAATCAAAATCAGCAAGGATAATATGTGTGTGTGTGTGTGTGTGTGTGTGTGAGCTGTAAAGTGTGCCGAGGTCACTAGAACCTTCCTAACCGTTTTCACAATGAGTGTGTGAGTATGATGCACGACTATATGTGTAAAAGAATGATGTAGTGAATGAACTAATGAGAAGTGAGGGGAATACTCAGGTGGTAGTGATATTCTACACTAAGAGTTTTACAGAAAATACAATTCATCTCATTCAAGCAAATATACAAACACATAGAGTGCATAATTCTCCATTACAAGCATCAAACAAATTTTACAGTTTCAATCACCAGAATTGAGAGGAAGATAGAGTTCCTATTCTAATCTATCCTAATCCATTCGAGCTAGTCTCGATTCTTCAGCTAAGGAGAGAACAGTGAGAGAGTGTACCTGATATTGGACGTTGAAGCTTGCCTCTGGAAGTTCCCTCTGTGCAACAATCCTTATAACTGCTGCTCTGCAAGTTTCCCTGAGCTCTCTGGATCCCTCTGCTAACATAAAGAATCCCAAATACATGCTTTTACTAGCAATAGAAGGAATTGATTGAATCCAAATCTCCACCCCTCCAAGGTTGAGATCATTAGCCGCCATCACATCTGGTATAAAATCAGTTTCACAATACACATGAGTGAAGGAGATAAAATTAAAGGAGCATACTATCAATTGAATATTCTTGATGATTGTGTGTAACTTGTAAGAAACTTCCATTTGTAAGTTAATAACATCAATACGACACTTAGATTACCTTCCACCTCTAGACAACGGATATTCCTGCTGGTAGCAAATCTCATACCATTTAAAGGAGCATGCCACTTCAGCAATGAGAATATTAGTTTTATATCTCCATTTTCCAATGTGATGGGATGTAATCTAATTGAGTTTAATTAGTTTACTTTTAATCTAGCAATGCTTAAAGACATAACACCACGCAAAACACCAGGCCTCTATATAGCCTTACTAGATCATCAATGGAGAATTTTAGAGAATTTTCTGGCTTGAGAACACGTAGACATAGCACTAACACACCAGTGAGAAACATTTCTAACTTCCGGATTCACCATGGAGAATTTTCAGAATTGAGGGAATTGAGTGACCTTTGACACCCTTTGCCACGCATCTATCACAAAAACGCTGAATATTATCACAAATAAAATTATACGTTACATTTATATTTATTTTATAGGGTTCATTGTATTCAATTTTAATGATGAAAATTTTGTACCTCAAATTTCAATGGCTCATTCATCTTCATGACAGAGAGCAAAACAGAGTCAATGCACATCATTTGTTAAGTTGACTGGGCCTCTATCTTGGAGAGCAAGTAACAAGTTCCAGATTAAAAAACCACAATTTAATATGAGTTTTAAGGAGGCCGTACAAGGTCAAGGCTTTTTTATTTTCATTTTTTACTGTAAAATCTCACCATCTTTATAAAACCCAAATCTCCACCAAAACTCCTGCATTTGCTTTTTATTTGGCGCATTTGCGTGTCCGAGTTTTCTACTGTCTCTGTCTCACTGTGTCTGCCTCTGAATGTCTGTGTGTGAGAGTGAGGGAAAGAGAATGAAATTAAGAATGGGACGCAGCCCTTGCTGTGACAAAGACAATGTGAAGAAAGGGCCATGGTCTCCTGAAGAAGACGCAGCTCTCAAATCCTACATCCACGCTCATGGCACCGGTAGCAATTGGATTCATTTTCCAAAGAAAGCTGGTCTCTCTCTCTCTCTCTCTCTCTCTCTCTCTCTCTCTCTGTTGCTTTTTCAAAATTGGGTTCTTTTCTGGCATAAAAGATTGAAACTTTGAAGAAAAAAAATGTTAATTGGGTTTTGTTTTCTTGGCCAATTTGTATTCAGAAATCACCTCATTAGAAACCCATTCATCAGTTTCAGAGCTTTTCTGGAGGAAAATAGACTTCCAACATTTTTCACCACCAAAAAATTTCTAACTTTTTTCACCAATGATTAAATGGGTTGTGATTTTCCCCAATTTGCAGGGCTTCGGCGATGTGGAAAGAGCTGCCGCTTACGGTGGCTGAATTATCTGAGGCCAGACATCAAGCACGGAGGCTTCACTGAAGAGGAAGACTATCTCATATGCAGCCTCTACAACCAGATGGGAAGCCGGCAAGTTCATTTTCTCTTACTAAATTTATTGCTTTAAAGTTTTAACCTTTATATCTGTAACATTTTCTAAATTTCCAACATCTTCTTTATGTTTTCTGTATTTCTTTAGATGGTCAATCATAGCTTCTTATATGCCTGGAAGAACAGATAATGATGTGAAGAATTACTGGAATACTAAATTGAAGAAGAAGCTATTTGGAGGAAAGATAAACCTCGCATCAAAAACTACCATAGAGCCTTCACAAATCCTCCCTTTTGCCCCAAAATATGAACCCAAAGACTCTGCCTTTTCGACATTTGAAACCCAAATTCCAGCCACACTGCAGATGATAACTGATATTAATTCTGGACTGAATGCCTATAACCAAGCCCTGAGCTTGAATCCAGATCAAATTTTGATCCCCAAGCTCAATGGTTTCTCAGAATTGGGTGCAAATGCGAAGAAAAGTTACAGTGCTGCTGTTTCGTTGTCTCAGGATTGTTCATCAACTGTTTCAGATTCATCTTCAATGCCTGCAAATGATGGTGCCATTGATGATTCTGGGATATTCATGGATTTTGAGTCGTTTGATCTGCCTTATGAAATGGACAATTTTGACAATGGGATGTTCTTCGGAGAAAAAGCCAGTTATTCTGACCCGGCAATTTGCTTTACGAATTTTGCTGATATCTTTTCCACCTGATATGAAGCCACAAGACAGAAACTGAATCAATGGATTCTCAAGGAATGGGTAAATGAGTGGATGGGAGAAGTAAATAGTAACTGTTCAGCTAGAAAGGGATGTTTTTACCTTTCTTTACTTGTCCTTCTAGCTACTCAGTCTTAGTATGGACCTATGGTTAATTCTGTTCATTGAATATGTGAGTAAATAAAATGACTATTTGTGATTTGTGAACATCTTTTCGTGGATTCTCAGAAATTTGGTTAATTATTTTTACCCTCTATGGTAAATTGGTAAAAGGCAGGATGATCTGTTTGTTGATAAATCACAAAGTCATGGAAGTTGTGTGCGGCTTGGCGGTGTGGCCAATTCAAAGTCGGTCATGATATCCCAAATGCCCCTCTCAAAAAATAACCATAAAAGATACTCTTTCCTCTATTTTGATATTTTACTCAGTCATAACCTACATCCTCTGGTCAAGGGAATTTTTAAATTTTGTTTACAAAATGTAGTCATGAAAAAAATAAAAATAAAAAACATCAATTGTATGCATGACTTCTTAAGCAAGAGTGATAATACAAGTATAACTTTATGATACTAAAATATAGAAAATTATGGCGTTTGTAAAAATTATCGAGTAATTATGTGATCCGATAGTCGGATACTATAATTTGCTTATTCACACGAGATTTCATGACTACTGAACTCTTAGCATCTATGACAAAACACTCCATCGCTTCGCTTAATAGCACGATAGTTGTACTTGTATTGTTCTCTCATAACTCTAATTTTCTTATCTTGCTTACCGCTACTACTTAAAACCTCATGTGGTAACATCAAAAAGCAACATGTATGGCAACCTGAGATTGCAGAAAGGTAATTTACAGGAAACAAATTAAGCAGATAACCATTTATGTTCCAAAAAGAGCTCTGAATTTTGTACAATTTGTGGTTTCGAATTTTTAGTTAGTCATGCAGGTGCTTCTTGCTTAACACAGCTTAAGGTCAAATGTCACTATTACAAAGCTGGGATTCAATTCAATGATTCAAATAACCAAGTAGTAATAAATTTATCCATGGATCCTTTTCATTCATGTACGGTCCAGTACTCTTTCCATTCATCAAACGAAAGGGCAGTTCGGAGTCCCACTCTCCCGTTAATAAACATAATAAAATAATTAATCTATAGAATATGAATATTTTCTTTATTTAAAGAGGACTAAATTCGTGGGTCTAATTCAGTTAGTTCTAATATTAACTTGTAGACAATTGGTCACAAGTGAAATCCTGATGACATATTATATAGATAATTTCCAAAAATCCTCCATTACTTGTAATAAAAAAAAGAGGATTAATGCCTTTTCTAGCAATAGGGTCTTAAAAGACCACTTAAAAGGAAAATTTAGTACTCTTAGGGTGTGTTTGGTACGCCGTATTACGGTCCGTATAGGCTAAATAATCCGAAACCTGTGTTTGGTACCAGTCGTATTAATTAGTCATCGTATAACTTAATACGGTTGAATATTTTTATACGGTTCAGACACGCTAAAATAATACGCTCGAAATTGTCCGTATTAAATAGTCGGATAACTAGTAATCTTGTAAAATATAATAATAATAATAATAATAATAATAATAATAATAATAATAATAATAATAATAAATAGTAATATAATAAAAATAAAATATTAATTTAGTAAATATTAATAATAAAAAGTAATAAAGTAATAAATACTAATAATAATAAATTAATAATTAATAATTAATGATATTTTAATAAATAATAATGATAAAATTAAAAATAATTAATTAATAAAAATGTAATAAATAGTAATAATAATTATTATTAAAAAAATAATAATAAAAATAATGACATACATAATTAATATTTAAGATATAAGTATTTCGTCAATTACTATAATATAATCCGGTCAGTATAATATAGTCGGCATTCTAATCCGGAAAAGTACCAAACGTCCGACTAAATAATCAGTCTATCCGGTGGACAGATTAGTCTATCCAATTGAAATAGTCAGTACAGTACGACATACCAAACGAGACCTTAAGGATTCATTTTTAATGAATAGTATAATGTCATATTTTATTATCTCTAACGTTTAAGTGCTATGTTATATTTTTTTTAATATTTTATAACTTTTTAATATATCTTTGAGTCTTATATCTGTTTTTTTTAGTGTTTAATATACCTTTTATTGTAATAAATGAATTTTAAGTTTTGAAAAATTTGAATTGTATTATTAAAATTGACTAATTATTTAAACCTAATTGAAAAATATTTTTGTTACCAATTTAAAAGGAAAAAAATTAAATATAGAAATTTAAATACAACAAATTAAGCATGGTGTAAATATATTTATAAGAAAAAAAATAGGAATTTTCTTTTCGCAAGTGTTATGAAAAATTAATTAATTGAAAAACAAAAAAAAAAAAGTGTTGCAACGACGGCATTGATCCGTTGAGGGTCGGGGGTGGGAGGGGAGTAGTTTTTATGGAATGAAACAGCAAGAAAAGCAGCAAAGCTGCATAATTGGAATGAAAAAATAGAGATGATTGATTGGCCCACCATTTAGGACATCTCAAAGAACCAGCTAAATTGGCATTTTAGCCTAATAACTATAATTTGGCACATTAGTCCACAGTTTAAGATATTTATTGAAAATGAATTTCTTATCCAAAATTTCTAAATTTTACTCTTTAACTTAATTTTAGGATATTGTTAGAGATGGCCTAACGTTATAGCTAAAAGACAATTAAGAATCAAGGATGGTTGGTTCAATTGATAAGAACGATCATTTTACTTGGCTAAGATAAGAGTCTAATTTCCGCTGCAGGTAGTTTTTCTTAGTAGACGATATGTAAATTCGAAAATATAGACTAAATAAGTCGTTAGCGTTTTTGGAAATCTAAATTTAAAAAATCATTCTATAAGCTACCAGACATCGCATATGCTTCATCTATGTGACTTGCCTCGATTAGGGTTTGTTTGAAAAAGATTAAAGCTAGGTAGGGCTTGAATGAGGCCTTAAGTTAATTAAGGGATGAGCTACAAAGGGTCTTCACATTTTGTCTCTCTCTGTCTCTCATGCTTTCACATTTTGTTTTTGGTAAGTACGTTTTCACATTCATCTACTGTTTGCATCATAATCAATGTTCTTTATCTACTACCTCTTGGCATTATTTGTGAATGAATATTCCCTTCTCGAAGAGCATATTTTTGAGGGTGACGATCACACGGTTACTTCATGTTATTAGTCTAGATTATAATAAAACTTAAAATGACAACCTATGATGCTTTTCACCACTAACCTCTTGCCATCTAGACTACATCACTCCACCGTTTCTTTTAACAGCGTGAATGTCAGATTGATGTCTTACAATTTTATATTTTTAAGATTTAAACTGCTCTTAACTTACTCACGGTTATTATTTAAAGGGGTAATTATAAATATATTATATTTTAAAGTTTAAATTATAAGTAAATCTATTATAGTAAATAAATACGGTAAATAAGAAATAATTTTTTTTTATTGTTGGCCAAAACACATCATTATTTTTAGTCTGTTGTTTTTTAAAGAATTATAAGTGTGCCATTACATATCATATTTATCTTGAGCATACAAAATTTCATCATTCACATGTGTCATATCCCTTATTTTTCCCTTTATGTACCTAACATAATTTGATTCTAAACTTAACAGGTAAATTAAACAGCATTGCCTACTTAACTTCCCTGTATAAATAAGATAAATATACATGAAAATTTTAACTGTATCATAATAGGTATATTATATTCAATATTTACCTCTCTCAAATAAAAATAAAAACCTATAGATAATTATTAATTTACCTACAAGAAAACAAAATATACATGTAATTATTAATTTACATATAAAGTAATAAAATAACCAAAAAAGTAATAAGATAGATAACGTACATGTAAATCTCTGACCCTTCAAAAGTATCAGTTGGTATTTGATAAAAAAAATATAAAAAAAATCTTTAAATATGAAATTTAGTTAGAATTATCTTAAATTAAATAATAAATATGAAATAATAATATTTAAAATTTGAAAGTTTCTCATCCATATCTGAAAAGGAGTATAAACGAATCAGAAAACTTAAAAAAACAAAACCATAAAAATAACACAGTAAAATTTTGATTATGTAGTAAATAGACTATTGTATATGTTAAGTGGACTAATTTATATGTTAGGCTTAAAAATTAGACTATTTTATAATTATTTCTTATATCGTTAGCTAATTTTTAAACTGTTTTTAAGTATAAATAATTCGTTAGTTATTTCGGAAATCCGAATTTAAGAAATCATTGTATAATAAGCTACCTGTCATTGCATATGCTCCATCTATGTGACTTGTCCCGACTAGGGTTTGTCTGAATTCTGCAACATTAAAGCTAGCTAGGGCTTGAATGAGGCTTTAAGGTTGTTTTTTTTTTTGGGGACTGATTTTAAGGTTGTTAATTAAGGGATGTTTTACAATAAAAAAAGGTCTTCACACACACACACACTCTCTCTCTCAGTCTCTCAAGCTTTCACATTTTTTCTTGACAAGTAAGTTTTCACTTTCAACTTCAAATGTTGCATCATGATAAAAGAACGTCCCTCATGCTTTCACGTTTTGTCTTTGGTAAGTAAGTGTTCACATTCAACTTGAAATGTTGCATCATCAATCTTCTTTATCTACTACTTGTTGGCATTATTTGTGAATGAGTATTCCCCTCTTAAATATAAAACTTTGAAAATTGATGGTTATAATGTCACATCCTGTTAATAGTTTAGCTGGGTTATAATAAATTTATAAAATTAAAATGTAATTTAAAATAAATACATAAATACACGCATTATAACATTATTGAATTGATAGCAACAATATTTGACAGTTTGATCATCATCACGCTGAATCATGCATGGACATCGGACAGCTCCTTATATAAACATCTTGTGTTCGCACTAGAGCCATGGAAATAGCTGTATGAGAAATTAGTAGGGAAAACAGAAAAGAAAGTGAAGAATCTTGCAATTAATTTGATATGATTAAGACGACAAAAAGCAAAGAAAACCATAACCCTATTTATTAAGCAGAAATTAGCAAGTGATGATCAGATTAGCTAAGTGGGACAAGTTCCCTTTCAAAAATTTCTTATGATTGACAGAGTTGTTTTTGAGTCGAAGAAATTTATTATGTAAATGTCCACTATGACAACATTGTTGCCAACCTAAAAGCAAAGACCAAAATTAGCTGGAACACTACTTGAAAAAACGGAAGTTAATAAAAAATTCATACCACCCAGTTCTTGTTTTTCTTATGTGTTCATATGATGATGGATTACTAATTGGTAATTTTTATTTTATTTTTTATGGTTTGTTTAAGTAGAGATTCTTGTCAATTTTTATGCATGTTCACACGGCTAATTTTTTTTTTTAAATCTTTTTTTATGAACTCCAACAAGTTCATCGTTCATCTTTGACAATAGACATTGAATCATTCAAATGTATTTAGTGTAAGTATGATATCACTTTGTTGTTTTTCGACCAAGAAAAAATGTATCACATTATCCTTTTTGCCTATTCTGCATGCATGTTGCTTAGTCAATAACTCTCGTGATATCCTCTAAAAAAAAATAACTCTCAAAATAATATATTTCTATTGTCTCATATAATTGATGTGATGCTATATATATTATAACTATACAAAAATTGAATTGTGAGAAATCACTGTTCATTTATAGTGTACTGATGATTTTACTCTTCAATATTTTTTCCCTCTTTGTTATAAACAGTAAAATTACTTTTCAGTCCTCATTGTGTTACTCTTCAATCTTTTTTTCTTCTTTGTTATGAACAGTAAAATTACTTTTCAATCCTCATTGTGTTGACAGCTTTCTTCGTTTTTTTAAGCGATATATGGACACGCATCATCGAACCCAAGATTGAAATATCGATATCGACGGATATATCGCTAACCAAATTTACGGATATCTCACTCTAAATATCGATATCGTTTACGGTGAAAAAAAAATTATGGAAATTTAGTCTAAAAGTTGAAATTTTTTAATGAAACTTTGGGAAAAACTGAAATACCCAATAATGGTTATATATAACTAATAAAATTATAAAATGACTTTGATATAATAAATATATGATGAATAATATGATGTGGTATGATTCTGACGATGACTAATAATATAAAATCTTAAATATAAACATAAATTGAAGTGAATTACTATAATTGAATGTTAATATAGTTAAAAACATAACAATAAGCATACAAAAATTCAATGTAAGAAAAATGTCAAAATAGGTTTAAATCTATGTAAAATTGGAAAGAAAAAAAAAAGATGAAAAAATAGGATCGAACTTTGTTTTAAAAAAATTGGAAATAATGGATATATTTAAAATTGGACAAAAAATGAAAAACAAAAAAGGGGCCAAACTTTGCTGAATATTGGAAAAAATGAATAGAAAAGGAAAAAGAAAAACAACAGTTGTAGACAATGGGGGCCGAACCCAAGACCCCCCAAATGAGAAACAAAACCCAAAGCCAACACTACTAGCTAGCGTTTTTGTAGTTTAACCAACGTCAAATATATAAGTATAAAAATTAACAGTCATCTCCTATCTCCAGCCGGGTCTATAACTCGAGTTTTCCAACCAGACGGCATGACCCGACTAAATCTCATTCTTTTTACGTTCGATTTTCACGAATTAATAGTGCATCTTCATCATTTTAATCCCAGAAAAAGGATATGTGGGCTCAAACCAAGAAAAAATGTTGAAATTTGGTCAATATCTCCCCCTACTTATGTGTCACCAGCCCAAATTAGCAAAATTTCGGTGAAATTTCATTGAAATATACCGATATTTTTATCCATACATCTAATATTCATCGCACTCAACCAATATTCATCGCATCCCATCTCTTCCTCATCACACTTTGTCCATCTCTTGGTTATCGAAGGAATCAAAATTAAACCATTGTGAATCAATCCTTGAAAAACTCACGAAATCGGACTCAAACCATCTCTTCAATCTGAACTTCGGTCTTCAATCCAAGCTTTGAGATTTTGAGATAAATTTTCATTCCTCGTTTGTGAATCATTCTTAAATCAATTGGAATTTAACATTGCATAGATGTAGTATTAGTTTTATGTAAATTGAGGTAAAATCATGTGATGATTACATCAGTGTAGATATATACTTTTGAACTTTTTACTCTTGCAGTCATCTATTTGCTTATTTTGAAATTTTTATTTGGATATTCATGTTCATTTTCTAATCTGCAATAATGGGATGTTAAAGTGGTTCTCTGTTGCTTACAAAATACACATTGAATGCTTGAAGAGTTTAGGGGAATTTGTAGGGTAACGTTTTGGGTTTTTATTTAAATACATGAGAAGTGATGGATCTGTATATGCTGCAGGTGAAGGCATGGGTGACATTGTTGTCACCAAGTTGACAGGGCACTCAGTCATCGATCTTTTCTTCGGTCTCTTTTATTTTCTTGCATCTTTTCTACATTTATCATTTTCAATTTGTTTTCAGGGACTGAGTCGTCGATTTGTTCTTTGGTCTCTTTTATTTTCTTACTTCTTTTCTGCGTTTATCATTTTCAATTCGTTTCAATTTTCAAGACATTGTTGTTGAAAATAGTTTTGTATGTTCGTTTTACCGCTTGTTTTGTTTTTTTTGGACAGATTAAGGAAGTAGTTGTTTACATTTAAACAAATTTCCAGGTAAAACTTTGAAGTTTCAAAGACATGTTTCTGCAATTTTACGATGCGTATGTCGATGCCCATCGACACCTCTTCATTTATCTTAGTAAATTTATTAAACAGATTGCATCGTGGAATTTAATTGGAAATATCGTCCTAAATTGCACTCTTTAAATTCTAAATTCGATTTGGAAATTGTGATTCTATTTTTATGGACATTTATGGCATAAATAGATTGGACCTGATTTAATTTTGTCGTGGATATCAATGTGGTGCTTCCAAGGTTGGCTTGCTTATCAAGCTCTTGATTTGGATGCACTATTTCTGCATCATATGATCACTCATAAGAGCCGATCATCTTATGATGCACTTGAGGAGGTCAGTTTGAAATCAAGCAAAAAAAATTTGATCGTGTTTATTATAGATTAAGAGGGGAAATCCATATCCATCTTACTGGTTTTCTATTCGTTCCTTCCATAATGTGGATTTGCAGGATTTTAGGTTTTGGTGTCTCTTATGTTAGGAAATTAATTCTCCGCTACGCAAGTGCTAACAATAAAGATGGAAAAAAAAAAAGAAATAAAGAAACCAAGAACACAAAAAATTTAACGAGGTTCGGCCAATTAACTTGCCTACGTCCTCGGAGAGTTTTCTCCTTCACTATGAGAGAATACAAAATACAAGATTACACTACTCAAGTTTATACCCAACTCAAGCCCCTGTATCCAATAGGATACCCCTTGTACACCCTCTCTCAACCCAAGAAGATCACTTTACCCCAAGAGCTATACACACTCTTTCACCTTCTCTTAACCGAGAAGATCACTCTATTCCAAGAGCTATACACACTCTTGAAGTGCTCAAGAAGATCACTCTACCCCAAGAGCTATACACACTCTTAAAGCACCCACTCACTTGTGATGTGTTCTCCTTGATGTTGAAATGTGGTCAAGCTCTCCACCTTATATAGTGCTTAAGGCACAAGTTGTAGTTGTGCTTTTCCAATGTGGGACATTTTCCTCACATTTCAACATCCTTCATTGAAGTCCATTCATGCACCTTCTTCAATTAATGTTCTTCTTCATGAAGTTTCCACATCAATCTTTTCCTACAAGGTTGAATGAACAACACCATGTATTTATTCCCAATACATAATCAAATTCTAATGCATTAATAATCCATTCAGGAGGCATTAACTCAACAATCTCCCCCTGCCGACTTAGGTGGATAATGTTGCATGTAAGGACCCGTCCCGGAAATTAGGGTTAAGACAGTGATTAAGATGGGATTAGTGAGCTTAATTGGTGTTTAGTTGGGTACTTTTGGACTTTGGCATAGAAGGACGATTTTGCCCCTTGTTTGGGCAAAAAGTTGACTTTTAGTTCGGGCGGTCAATTGGGTATTGACCGATGACCGTGACATAGTTCGGGACGTCACGAGACCGTAGATAGGTGGCACGCCCGATTCCGACATCCGAGGAGGAAGTTATGATGTTCGGAAGGTTGAGGGCATGACCGTAATTTGGTTAAAATAGGGGGAAAAGTTGACTTTTCGTACGATCGGGTTTTGACACGTAGACCGAGGACCGTTAGGTAGATCTCGTCATCCTGAGTTCAACGATAGGCGGCACGTGTTCATCGGAGATAGGACGGGCAAGATACGGGTCTAGAATGGTAGTGGCATAATTGTAATTTTTGACTCGAAAGAGGGGTATTTTGGTCTTTAGCACATTGGGAATTGTGCAACCGGATTGGGACAAGTGTACAGGTTTAAATGGGATATTTTTGGAAAGGGACCATTGGATGGTGGACACGTACAAAGTGTCTAGTGGGTTCTAGGCCGTGCACGGTGTGTGTTCAAATTGTGCAGGTGTGTGCAACCGTGTTCGAAGAAGAGAGAAACAGAGGGTGAGATTGGGAGTTGGCCGTGTATGTGTGTGTCCTGGTGACTGAGGGAGTGTTTAGAGGTCGAGAGAGAGATCGTGAGTGAGTTTGGAGAAGAAGACTGGTGAGAGGAGGAAGTGAGGTCACGGGAAAAACCAGAAAAACAGAGAGGGATTTTGGTGGTGGTGTTGAGGTGTAATCGATCCATTGAAACTGTAGATGGTGCTCAGTGGACGGAGGAGGATCTGAGGAGTTGTGTGGACACCTAGGGACACGGTGGAGCCCACGGCGGTGAGCGGCAAGAGAGGTAATTTCGATTTCCTCTGTTTTTCTGTTTTGTTTCAAGTTGAAAGTCGTGAAGTCTGGGGTTGAGTCGAAGGGTTTGGTGGGTGCTAGTCGACTCAGTGAGGTCCTAGGAAGCTGCTGGTTGTGCAGCCATAATGGGGGGTGACCTGGGTGGCCGGATTGAAAAACAGGGGTTCGAGTGGTTTTTAATTCGAGCTTGAGACGATGATTTAGGGGTTGTGATGGAGTGTTTGGTTGAGGGGAATATTGTCAGGACCCGTCCCAACTATCACCTCGATACCCGGGATGAACCCTGCTCCCGTCTGACAATCACACTTAAAGTACCAAAATAACCTCAATACAACCATAAGCATAACTATCAGACAAGGGAGAAATATAATACAACCGTAATTCAGAGCATAGTTTATACAAAACAGGCACAACATCCTACTAGGCTAATCTCGCAACGGAAGAACGTCGTAAGCTCTATGCCTCGGTTCCTGCCTCAACGTTCACCCCAGCGCTATCACCACGACCTGGAGGGTAAATTAAAACCAAAAAGTGTGAGTGGACTAAAGAAATAAAAGGTTTAAAACACGATTTAAGAATAGAATAGGTTAAAGAAAACAATAACGTTTTCCCTCCATTTTAAAATAAAGTATGCATTCCTAACGAAGTATCGGAAAACCACAACATAACACAGTATAACAAAATACGCTAAACTCATATCATCATAAAAACCCAAATCCACAAATGTCAAGTATGATCAAACCTGATGGGTCTATCCGAGTCTTTAAACTCAAACTAGGCCTCAAATGTAATCCGAGTCTTTAAACTCCCGAGTCTTTAAACTCAATAGGCCTACGGGGGTAATATCGTAAATGTCCTAGTCTTTAAACTCCCGAGTCTTTAAACTCAATCCGGGCCCGTCCCCTGTCAAACATAATCCGGGTCTTTAAACCCAATATCCAGATCCAGCAAATCCAATCCAAAACCAATTTTAAATCCATCTCCAAACCCGAATCCGAAATCACTGGTCTGATGCCCTTCCGGCATCCAAAACCGTCATTCCGAACCCAAATCCGGAATTCCACTTTTCTGAATTTAAAACCAAATTTCGTTTCTCGAAATCCAATTTTAAAACCAAACCTTGATTACCAAAATCATATTTCATAATCCCAATTATAACCATCAGAAAACAATTATAGATTGAAAACATGGAAGCTTAACATCAAAATAAAAAATTCAGCTTTTCTCGAAAAACGTGCGAAAACTCGAAAATGTCTCGAAAAACGTGAAAGCATATCAATCACATATAATCATCATCAACAAGCACAAAAACATACTTAAAATCATAAAACATAAATAAAATTGTTAGGCATGCTCGTAAGAAAAGAAAGAGTCCACTCACGAATCAGAAAGTGTCAATCGCGCTCTGTGCGCTCCTCGACCGTCTCAGGCGTTTCCCGTCCTGTCAATAAGCACCAAATAGGGTCACACATACGTCAAATATGCTAATCCTAATTTCCCCAAATTTTCGGGAATTTATACGTAATTTAAATGTAAACCCTAAACCGTCCGAATCCTCGAACTATCCCGTAACATCATCCGATTTACCCGAAACCTGTCCCAATGGATTCCTTAGAACATTTAGAAAAAAAACCATGTTGGAAGTTTGTCCAGAATCCTCCCTACGCGCCCCCACGCGCCGCCCAAAGTGGCTGCGCGTGGGCCTCACGCGCCTGCACAGTACCATCGTCTACCTCAAGTCACCCGGTTCAACTGTACTGAACCAGCGTGACCGGTTCTCCTCCATTCCTTCATCAATGTCCACCATTTCAATCCTGTTAGCTTCGCCCCATTCCCAGCAATCCTTTCCCCTCCTAAAATCTGGAAATCGAAGCCCGAAACCCATCGTCTTCAACCTCGAAACAAAATGCCTGTAAGCCCTGTTTTGGCCTCCGGCCACCCAGACCTTCCCCCGTCACGGCACCAACCTCAGACGACTCCTGGGACCTTCAAGAGTCTCACACTAACCACCAAAACCCTCGAATCTAACCCAAAGTCCACGACTTTTGAAATGAAACAAACGGGAAAAACAGGGGATTCGAGTCATACCTTCGATTCTTCCTCCACCGTCTGCACCGCCGTGTACCACGGTGTCCACTGAGTTCCCTGCAGTCGTCCTAGCCTCCTATTAGCTTAGCTTGAACCAAAACACGGCACAACCACCACCTCTGTCCCACGACCTCTCTTTTTTCCCGAAAACCAATCCTCCGACCACCGTGTTTCCGTGCACGATTTCACCCCCAAACTCAGTCACAAACTTCCTCTCTTCTCTCTGTCACTCTCACAACTCACAACACTCTCACCCACACACTGAATCGATCACAAAATCTCACTTCCTTCCTCTCTGTTTTTTGTTTCTCAAAGCCAAGCACACGGTTCAATTGTGGACAGTTTGTGACCGTGTGTATTTTAGACACTCCCAGAACCCTCTAGCTCACAACCACGTGTCCACTTTCCTATGGACATCAGTACAAATATCCAAGCTCACTCAGCCACTTGCCCTTAGCTGATTGGTCCTAAGGGAAAAAGACCAAATTGCCCCTAAGTGTGCAAATTACCGTTTTGCCCTTCAACTTTCTAGACCCATAACTATTCCGTTCGACGTCCGATGACAGCGTGCCGCCTGTCGTTGTACTCAGGACACCGAGACCTATCTAATAGTCTTCGGTCTACATAAAAATCAAAATTCCACTAAAAAGTCAACATTTTCCTCTAAGAGTCAAAATTACGATAACGCCCTCAATCTTCTGAACCTCATAACTTTTTCTCCAATTGTCCAAATCGGACATGCCACCTGTCTACGGCCTCGTGACGTCATAAAATACGTCATGGTCAATGGTCAACACGCAACCAGCCTGTAATTTAAAAGGTCAACTTTTGACACACTATTCACAAGGGCAAAATCGTCTTTTTATACAAATCTTTTACAAAATTACATTTATACCCTTCCCGAAGGTACGGGTTGTTACAATCTACCCCCCTAAAAATAATTTCGTCCCCGAAATTCAATGAAACAAATAAGGGTACTGCTCGCGCATTAAGGCCTCGGGTTCCCAGGTAGCTTCTTCCACCTGATGATTCCTCCACAATACTTTAACTAAGGGAACCATCTTCCTCCGTAAGACTTTATCTTTTCGATCCAAAATCGCTACAGGCTGCTCTTCAAAGCTCAAATCTTCCCTAAGCTCAACAGGTTGTGCTTCCAGAACATGTGAATCATCCCGTATATACTTCCGAAGCATAGATACATGAAAGACATTATGTACCTTTGCCAAGTCTGCTGGTAAAGTCAATCGATAAGCAACAGGACCAATCCGCTCCAAGATCTCATAGGGTCCAATGTAACGAGGACTTAACTTCCCTCGCCTGCCAAACCGTACGATTCCCTTCCAAGGAGATAACTTCAAGAAAACCCAGTCTCCTACTGCAAACTCCAAATCTCTGATCCTACGGTCGGCATAACTCTTATGTTGGTCATGTGCTGCCTTCAGTCGATATCTGATCAGTGCCACTTTTTCTTGAGTAAGGTCTACCAGCTCGGAAGTAGTCAATCTCCTCTCACCAACCTCGGTCCAACACAATGGAGTCCGACACTGTCGCCCGTACAAAGCCTCATAAGGAGCCATCCCAATACTCTCCTGATAACTGTTATTGTAGGCGAACTCCATCAAAGGTAAATGTGACTCCCAAGTACCCTGAAACTGTAAGACACAAGCTCGCATCATATCCTCGAGAATCAAGATGGTCCGCTCAGACTGTCCATCGGTCTGAGGATGAAAGGCAGTACTGAAGTGCAGCTTTGTCCCAAACGCTTCCTGTAAGCTCTGCCAAAATCGGGAAGTAAACCTCGGATCTCTGTCCGATACTATCGACTCTGGAGTACCATGCAGCTGAATAATCTCATCAATAAACAACTGTGCAAACTGCGCCAATCTGAAGTTCTCTCGTACTGGCAAGAAATGAGCAGACTTCGTAAGTCTATCCATGATCACCCGCACACCATCATGTCCCTTCGGCGTCCGGGGAAGCTTGAATACGAAGTCTATCGTCAGGTGATCCCATTTCCACTCGGGAATCGGCAAAGGTTGCATTGCTCCATAGGGTCTCTGCCGCTCGGCTTTCACCTGTTGACAGATCAAGCATCTACTGACATACTCCAAAATATCACGTTTCATACCCGACCACCAGTAATGCTCTCGAAGTGCACGATACATCTTGGTCCCACCAGGATGCATCGCATAAGCTGAACAGTGAGCCTCATCCAGTATCACCTTCCTCAGTGATTCGTCCTCAGGTACACACAACCGTCCATCCTTAACCAAGGCTTCATCCTCGTGGATCTCAAAGTACTGTCTCTCTCCAGCCTCGACCTCAATCCGTAAGATGCCCAAAATAGGATCCTCAAACTGAGCATCAATAACCTGATCAATTAAAACAGGTCGCACGTGGAAACTCGCTAGTAGTGCTCCCTAACCATCCACAGTCAACTCTACTCCAAGTCTACGGAGCTTAACCAACAAAGGTAACCGGACGGTCCTCAAATGTGACAAAGAACTAGCTGACTTCCTGCTCAAAGCATCAACTACCACATTGGCTTTTCCTGGATGATACTAGATCGTACAATCATAGTCCTTAAGCAGCTCTAACCATCGACGCTGTCTCAGATTCAATTCCTTCTGAGTAAACAAATACTTTAAACTCTTATGGTTCGTGAAAATCTTGCACCTCTCGTCGTACAAATAATGTCGCCAAATCTTCAGTGCATGAACCACCGCAGCAAGTTCCAAATCATGTGTAGGGTAGTTCATCTCATGGGGTTTCAACTGCCGGGAAGCATAAGCAATCACTTTCCCATGCTGCATCAACACACAGCCCAAACCCTGTAAAGAAACGTCACTATAAACCTCGAACTCCCCACTATCGTCTGGAAAGGCCAACGTAGGAGCCGATGTCAACCGCCTCTTAAGCTCCTGGAAACTCTGCTCACAGTTCTCATCCCAATCAAACCGAACTCCCTTCCGAGTTAGCCATGTCAACGGAGCAGCAAGAATAGAAAAACCCTCAATAAAGCGCCGGTAATAGCCTGCTAAACCCAGAAAACTCCTGATCTCTGTCACCGTCTTGGGCTGTTCCCAATTTTCTACCGCCTCAACCTTCTGAGGATCCACTCTGATGCCCTCGGCTGAAATCACATGACCTAGAAAACCAACACTGGTCAACCAAAACTGGCACTTGCTCAATTTCGCATACAACTAGTGCTTTCTCAGGGTCTTAAGCACTATCCTCAAATGCTTCTCATGCGCCTTCGCACTCTTCGAATATACCAAGATGTCATCAATGAAAACAATCACAAAACGATCCAAATACGACCAGAACACTCGGTTCATGAGATCCATAAAAGCTGCTGGGGCATTAGTCAATCCAAAAGGCATCACAACAAACTCATAGTGACCGTACCTGGTCCGAAAGGCTGTTTTGGGTACATCTTCCTCTTTAACCCGTAGCTGATGATATTCGGAGCGAAGATCAATTTTTGAAAAGTACTGTGCTCCCTTCAGTTGGTCAAACAAGTCATCAATCCGGGGTAGGGGATACTTATTCCGAATGGTTACCTTATTCAACTGTCTGTAGTCAACACACAATCTCAAACCTCCGTCCTTCTTCTTGACAAACAGTACAGGCGCTCCCCAAGGTGACATACTTGGTCGAATGAATCCCATATCCACCAACTCTTGTAGCTGTGCCTTTAGTTCGGGTTTGGATACGGATTTAGAAAGGTTTTCAAACGGTTTTGGATTGGATTTTCTGGATCTGGTTTTTGGGTTTAAAGACCCGAATATTGTGATTGATGGGGGACGGGCCCGGATTGGGTTTAAAGACCCGGATTGAGTTTAAAGACTCGGGAGTTTAAAGACTCGGATATACTGATATTTCCCCCGTAGGCCTGTTGAGTTTAAAGACTCGGATTATTGAGGCCTTGATTGAGTTTAAAGACTCGGATAGGTCCAGCAGGTTTGATCGGATAATGATGACTTGGATTTATGTTTTATCGTACTGTTTTCATGATGCCTATTCTGTGATTTATAACTGTTTTTTGATGATTACGATGTGGTTTATAACTGTTTCCAATAAATGGGTTGTGCATGCATGTTTTCAAAACGGAGGGCCAAACCCTGGTTTGATTATAAAATGGTTTTTGAAACTTTTATTCTTTATGGTCCACTCACACCTTCTGGTTTTAATTGCCCTCCAGGTCGTCGAGCTAGCGCGGGGGTTGACGTTGAGGCAGCGTCAGAGGCATAGAGTACTCGAGAGTTTTTCCCGGAGTGTTTCCGATTTTCCGTTGTGCGTGTACTCTGTGTATCAGCTTGTTTTTCCTTTGTTTAGCACTATACTCTGTATACTTTTAACTCTAGGTTTTTTTAAAAAAATTTATCCTGCGTCTGGCAGTGTATTTGTGGTTTTCGTAAGGGTGTTTCGATTTTTCTTTCTGGGTTGTCAGACGGGAGCAGGATTACCTCGGTTTTCGGGGTGAAACCGGGGTGGGTGACAGGACCCGCCCCGATCCCACGGGGACCACAAGGGGACGTGCCCTGCTCCCGTCTGACACCCAAATTAACATACCAATTTTAACCTCAAACGTTCAAATGCATACATAACCAAATTAAAGTTTTACATCAAATCTGAAATAAATAGATGTCAGACAAGGGATAAAGTTCCAAATTACAAATTGCGAGCACGACTCTAAAATAAACCTGCGGGCAAACCACCCAACAGGAGATCAGGTACGCGGAAGTAGATCTATGCCTCATCCTCAGGATCCTCCTCTACCTCAGTAGTACAGCCTAGAGGGGTTACCAAAACATTAAGGGTGAGTGGGCCGAAACTCAAGTTTATAAAAACAGTTTAATAAGTAAAACATATAATTTACCCCTCCGTTTTCCAAACATGCATGCATCAGAATTTAAAACCATAAATCATATAATATGAATCATAAGGCATGTAATAAAACCATAAACATAATGATAGCCACTGCATTATACACTCCAATCCTGACATCCCCGATGTCTGATGTCCCTGACGTCCAATAAGGTCATAGTCTCAAGGCTACGCGTGCCACTCGGGGTCTCAATCCCGAATCCAATCCCTGAACCCTGTCCAGGTACGGCATCTCAAATGCCTAGCGTCCTAGACGCTCGACGTCCCTGACATCCAATTATAGCAATCCTGCTCTTGAGTCATTTCACGGTCCGGTTCCTCCGTAGAATGACCCATCGCAGGCAATGCGCCATGACCACTCCGGGGTACCACATCCGGGGGAGACAGTATCACAAGAATGGATCTATACAGTGCAGTACCAAATACCTTTTATTGATATCCACATGCAAAACATATATATATATACAAGATAAAATCCAAACCGATCTTTAAGTTTCATCAGACGGGTTTCAAACCCAAATACCGTGAAACGTGCCATAACCATAATTTCAATATCATCAAAACCGTTTCATGATTTCAGCATGTGAATATAAGTAAATCAGAAAACATTTAAGCATGCAAGGGTTTAATGAAATCGGGCCCACTCACAGTACGATCCCGCGGTGAATCTGCGCGTACGGACCTGTACCGGGATTATCGTACAATTCATGTCAGTCCAAATCACACGTAAGTGTCACTACAAGTCTTAAACATTTAACCAAGAAGTCCGAAACAGAAACCGGCTGGGGGAACCCGTCCAACACGTTTTCCGAGACAACCGGCCCTAAACTGACCCATCAAAACTATCTCAGATCAACATGGTTAATTCACCAAAAATGTTCAGAATGATGAGGGGAATAAAAGTCATGTTGATCGTGATCAGAGATGAGGCTCAACGCGCCCTCACGCGCCACCCAAAGTGGCTGCGCGTGAAAGTCACGCGCCTGACACTGTAGCTACAGTGTCACCGCCTTCACCCGTTTGCCTGTAATACGGGCCTGCCACCCGCGGCTTGACCCGGTTAATTGACCCTCAATTTCCACTCGATTTCACTCGTATTTGATCCTAACATGTTCATTAACTATCCAATTTAGGTTCTGAGACACTAATCAGCCTCGACAAGTCCCCAATCGACCCATCGACCCGTGATCAACCAAACGGGTCAATCACAAGAACTCCCTGGTTTCAAACCCATTCTCCAATTAACTTCACAGGAAGCATAATAGGATCAAAACGAACTAAAATGAATGATCAATTGTGCCTGAAAGTACCTGAAGGTTGTCGTCCCAAGCTCTGCAATTTCTCTGAAAACGGCAGCCTCCGTCCCAGCTCAACCGTGGCTGGTTCCCCTCGATTTCGATGTGGTTGAGTTCCAAATACTCCCAGAAGACTAAACCAGGCCTTGGTTTGGTCCAACAATCACCAGAAATCAAAACCCGATTTTCCCTCCAATTTTCCAGAAATGGTTTTCTCTGGTTTTCCTCTCCAATTCTCAGTCCTCACTGCAGCAAAGTGAAGCACACTTAAATCCCATTCAGTTTAAACAATCCTTACCAGCCAACAGCTCGTGGAAGCCTCACTGTCCACTGAGAAATGTTTCCCACAAAAGTTCGAATCTTGAATTAACAAATGGTGTCCATGATCAGCCACGTTCTGATGTCTATAGGGCTTTAAACAATCCCAGCTTTCCAACTCACACGCTGATTAAACAATTGGGACTCAGAACCACCGCACACGGTGGTGCAGAAATTGTTCCCCCGCGGTTGCTACAGTGACCAGGGGTGAAATGACCAAAATGCCCCTGGTTCAATAATTACCAAAATGCCCTTCACTTTCTAGACCCGTAACTCAGCCATACGAAGTCCGATTTCGGCGTGCCGCCTGTCTACGGACTCAGGGCGTCGAGACCTACCTAACGGCCCTCGAGTCGTGCAAAAATTAGTTGCCAAACGAAAAGTCAACATTTTCGCCCCTATCGTCAAATTACGATAACGCCGCTGAACTTCCGATAGTCATAACTTTTACCCTGATCGTCCGAATTGGACGTGCCACCTATCTATGGACTCGTGACGTCTCAAACTACGTCACGGTCATTGGTCAAAGTCCATTTGACCCTCAAATTAAAAAGTCAACAATTTGGTCATACCAATCACAAGGGTAAAAACGTCAATTCATACATTAAATTACATTATCATAATCCTCGAATTTCCGGGGTGTTACAGTGGGTCCTGACATTGCATCACCACTTCAATCCCTAAAGTTCATCTCAAATTGAGATACCAGTTGATATACCCACAAGCATTCCATTGGCCTTATTCTTGTACCAACTACACATACCCCGAATCAGTTATATACGGTCCTAGCTCCCCCTGATTCAAAATGGTCAATGCTATGTGCAGCTGCTCCGAGTCAACAATTACCAGTTGGCTCCGAAGAGGAACCTCGACTTTGCCTCTTTCCTAGTAGGATTATCCTTCTCACCATCGTTTGAAACTTGGAAACATGTAGATAGCGTCTCTGCTCTGCCCACAAACGAGACCTGCTTCAGGTACCTGTTCTCCTGTGCACCCTGTTTCCCAACAACCTTCGAGGTCTGAGTTTTTCCTATCAGACGAAACACACTTTTATATTTTTCTCCCTTTATTAGGACCATGCAGCCACGTGACACTTTCATAACTCCCTCTACTGACGAAACCTTGCAACCCTTGGAGTCTAGTTGGCTCAAGGATATTAGATTTCTCTGGAACTTTGGTACATACACCACGTCACCCAATGTTCGAACTGCTTCATCGAACATCTTGATCTTCACCGTTCCTGTACCAATGACACGACGTCTTGTGCCATCACCCCAAGTCACAAATCCTTGGACTTCTTGGAACGTATCAAAATGTTCTCTCCTAGAGCAAAGGTGATGAGAACAACCACTATCTAATATCCAATAATCTTGAGAAAAACTCTAAATACCTTTGGAGACTGTGAGAAGTTTTCCAAAATCTCTAGACATCTCGCTACACCAGCCAAGGAGCAATCTGAACCCTTATCGTCCTTCTCTTTCATCAATGGACAATCCGGCTTTATGTGTCCCCACTCCTTGCACTTGTAGCATTGCTTGCCCTTTCCTCTGCCTCTGGATTTAGACCTGCTATGCTCACTAAATCCCCTCGCAGTTGACCTTCCCTTACAATTCTATTCATGAGCAATGAAGACGGAACCTTGAGAATCATCGACTTTCCTTCTCTTCTCATGTGATGAGAAAGTCGATTCTACATCCTCCATCTTCAGTGTATCCTTACCATACACAATTGTAGTAACAATATTCTCATATGAATCGGGAAGCGAGGTAAGAAGTAAAAGGGCTTGATCTTCATCCTCAATTTTAACCTCAACTCTTGATAATTGAGTTATCAATCCTTTGAACACGTTCATGTGTTCCATGAGATTCACACCTTCTCCCATCTTGAGCTTATAGAGATCCCGCTTTAAATCCAGCTTCGCTTGCAAGCCTTTCCCAAGATAAAGCTTCTCCACTTTCTCCCAAAGCTCAGGTGCAGAATCTACATCATTAACATTATTTATAATATTGTCAGCAATATAAAGCCTAATAGTGCTGACACACCTGGACTCCAACTCGTCCCAATCTTCATCTAACATCTTCTCTGGCTTCGCATCCTTCCCCTTCAACGGTCTTGCAAGGCCTTATTGAACTAGGGTGTCCTTCACCCTCCTTTGCCATAGAGTGAAATTTCCTTTTCCATCAAAAAGCTCCATCTTGAAATGTGAGCCGCTAGAACTTGCCATTGCAAACCGCTCACGATCGATAAACCGGAGCTCTGATACCACTTGTTAGGAAATTAATCCTCCGCCACGCAAGTGCTAACAATAAAGATGGAAAAAAAGAAATAAAGAAACCAAGAACACAAAAGATTTAACGAGGTTCGGCCAATTAACTTGCCTACGTCCTCGGAGAGTTTTCTCCTTCACTATGAGAGAATACAAAATACAAGATTACACTACTCAAGTTTATACCCAACTCAAGCCCTTGTATCCAATAGGATACCCCTTGTACACCCTCTCTCAACCCAAGAAGATCACTCTACCCCAAGAGCTATACACACTCTTTCACCTTCTCTTAACCGAGAAGATCATTCTACTCCAAGAGCTATACACACTCTTGAAGTGCTCAAGAAGATCACTCTACCCCAAGAGCTATACACATTCTTGAAGCACTCACTCACTTGTGATGTGTTCTCCTTGATGTTGAAATGTGGCCAAGCTCTCCACCTTATATAGTGCTTAAGGCACAAGTTGTAATTGTGCTTTTCCAATGTGGGACATTTTCCTCACATTTCAACATCCTTCATTGAAGTCCATTCATGCACCTTATTCAATTAATGTTCTTCTTCATGAAGCTTCCACATCAATCTTTTCCTATAAGGTTGAATGAACAACACCATGTATTTATTCCCAATACATAATCAAATTCCAATGCATTAATAATCCACTAAGGAGGCATTAACTCAACATCTTATATATGTTTGATCTATCCTTGATATATTTGAAATTTATCTCCCACCTACTACACTTTACCTCAATTTTCGATGCAGGGTTGTGAGTTAGATGATTTGGACTATAAATTGTTGCCTTTTTTCTCCCTCAATTTTGGAATATATGCTGATTATAAGATACCTAAATTTCAACTACTTGGTTTGTTATTCAATTTTGATAATGTTGATTTTTGGATGATGGATAGTATGTGAGTGAAATCAGGATGATCACTAATCGTGTTGGTGTATCCTAGGTACAAGAATTGTAAATAGAAGCTGCTGAATTAAGTTCTTGGTTAAATGTGTTTTCTATTTGGTTCTATTAGACAACAAGTTATCATTTGTACATATATTTTTTAAAGTAAACAAGGAACTGTTATGTTTCGTAAATACTCTTTTGTAAATAGACAACAAACTATTATCTTTTGTATATACATCTAATCTATCACACAATTTAAATAGCCCCGCGACAACGGGCGAGCCTTCTGCCTAATATGTTACTTAAAATGATATATTAGGACCTGAGATCTTTGGAGCATTTGAAAAAGGAGAATGTTAAAAACTACCTATTGGTTTGATTTTGAAATAATTTTGTTTGGAATAGCATGTTTTGTAAGTAATCCATTTACTTACCATTTTTTATATAGTGATATGAAAAAAATGAGAGGTATTATATGTATTGAGTATCAATTTCGCTGTACGAAAATCGAATCTAACATCTCCCATATAATATATAGAAATGAATATTATTATACCGTAATACTAAATATACGGTATACATACATAATAATTCCCTTTTTAAGAAAGATATATTCGTTGATTAAAACAGCGGGTACAATACAAGAATCAGAAGTATGCTTTGTTAAAACTGTGTCATCTCTCGTTCAGTCAAGAAAGAAGAGTACCCATTTTCCAACAAAAGAAACAAAAACCAACTTAGCTCAACAAAGGAGATTTAACAACCAAAACCCTATGACAATAAAACACTTAGGTCTCGTTTAGTATGTCGTATTGTACTGACTATTTTAATCGGATAGACTGACTATTTAGTCAAGCGTTTAGTGTTCGATCGGATTAAAATACTTAATGAATGAATTATATTATAGTAGTTGATAAGAAATATTTATATATAAATATTAATTATGTACATTATTATTTTATTTTTATTATTTATTTTAATTAATGATTGATATATTATTATTTCTATTTATTAAAATTTTATACTATATTATTATTGTTATTATTATTATACTTTTCAGGTTTCAAAGCCGTGTAGGAAATAAGGCAGCCTATGCCTTTGCTCTCAGTCAGAAACCTGAAATTGGACATTTCCAACATATGCAATATTCACACTGCATCAAAAACCAGTGCGCAATTCACCCCCCACAACTGCGGCCTCCTGCGAAAATCGCACCATCAGATTGGCATCAACCTCTAACTTAACATCGCGGAGCCCCAATCGGTGAATAAAAACCAAGCCTCGGCAGAAGAATAGGTTACACATAAAGTCCTCCAGTGTTGAAGCCGCGAAATCCTCCCTTATTCGCCATCCGTGCTTCATCAAATTGAGTCATTGTCCCACCAAGAGGATGCGGGGCGCTGTGGGCGAAGCAAGATCGTTGAGTCCCATAATCTCGGCCAATTCCGCCTCCATGATTGGTGACGATTAGACCAACAAGTAGGTCAACTGGCCACCATACTTCCAACTCTGCAGACTGTGAAAACCACAGAGAGGTCCATAACAACACCAAACGGTCGGCAATCCGACGCCAACTGCGCCCGAAGTGCGCCACCACCACTATGCGCTCTTCACGGGAAGAAAACAAAACCCTAACCCTAGCAGAGGGGAGGGGCTATAATAATTTCATTCCCTTATTTTCATTTCTTCTATAGAACCAGTTTTTAGAAGTAAAATAAAAAGGAAAAATCACTTGACACCTGCTCAAATATAACATTTTCTGAAAACATTCTACAAAGACATTTTGAGAAACATTAACAAACGAACCATTGAGGCCCCGTCTTTTCAACTTCATTTTCCCCGGTGCTAAAATTAATTTCTAACGTCAAAAGTTCGGAGTTCATAAGTTAATTTCTAACTACTATTTTACTTGTGTATACAGATATAGATGCCGATCTTAACATTGATACTATCATAGTGCTACACATAGTTAATTACAACTCTAGGTGTTGTTACAGTCATTAAAACTAAGGTAGAGGGGTTCCCAGTATTAGTAACAAAATGAAAGCCTAGTAAAAAAAGAGATTAGAGTCTTGAATAAAGAAAGACTACAATGCAGTATTAAAAGTTCGCTAGTCAGCCAGGAGAGTAAAATTGATTCTACTTTCGATGTTCATCCTCCCATGTATTTTATTAACCTTCTCTGAGTATATGTTAATAACTGCAAGCACAACAACAAAACCCCATCAGGTCAAATGAAGTAACACAACATCATGTGTTTGAAATGTGATTTTCTCATAGCAAATGCTTTCACAGACATAACATTGATTCAAGTACCGGTAGAAATAATGTTATATACCAGTTGACAGAATGTTGTTTTCATGTATTGAAATGTGCCTTAGCCTGCCAATTTTCTATAATGACCTACTTGTGCTCTAAAGTGTAACTGTGTAAACCATGTAATTCCATGCGGTGTGCAACTACCCTACCTCGACAATAGGTGATGAGAATGGGAAATCCTTTTAAGTTAATGAAAACTTGAGTGGTAAAACTATAAGAGCCCCATTTCACAAGTCAAGTGACCAACCTGATACATATAAATAGCATCCTAGAGTGCCATCTCTGCCTGCAATGCAGCAAGCTCATCTTCCTCACGGTTATTTCTCTGAGGAGCTGGTCGGGTTGGTTGCCTTCCTACTGGGGCATTTACGTACACTGGAGGTGCCGGAGCAGTTGTGGCTGGCTGGAAAAGCTGCTCCTCCAATTCAGCTCCTTCCAGTTCTTCGAGCTCCGCCTCTAACTCATCCTGAAAAAAGTAAATGGCATAAGTTCAACTATTAAATTGAAGAAATGCATTGAACGAAATGTAAGAACTAGAAACTTGCAAAGAAAATACTTCATCAAAGTCAGCTGCTGCACCAACAGGTGCTGACAATGCCTCCTGAATCTGTTTCATGCTTTCAGTTTGGTCATTGATCTCATCCATTGTTTTCTCCAAATCATCAATTTTCCTGTAAAATAAACGAAAAAGGCACAAGTTGAGATGCTATCAAACGAACAAAAGAATCACTTAAATAAAAAAAAATAAAAAAAAAATTGCTCATTTCTATGGCAATCATAGGCATGGAATCTATAACTTCTACGGAATGCAGTTCAATTGTGACTTACGTTGCCTTGTTCATGGCCTTCATCACAGAAGTCCCACTTCTCAGCGCATCAACAGTTTCTGTTGTAGCATTTGCACCTTCCAGCATTATCATCTAAACAATTAAAACAAATATGTCTTCATCATGATAAACTCTCAACTCAACACCTGAAAGAGTTTAAAAGAATCCAACAGTACCTGATCATGAATACGCAATTGGAAATTTCCAAGCTGTTCAATTTGTTGTTCATAAAGTCTCTTCCTCTTCAAACACTTTATTGCCGCTGTATAAGACCACAAGGTATACAATATAAGAACACTTGCAACAATAAAATAAAATAAAATAGCCCACAATCTGGCAATAAAACCTAGTCACACCTACAGAAACTACATTTCACGGTCAAGATTGGCAACGCATATCTCGTTTTCTTTTATAATTCCATTTTGAATTTTTTATTAGCTTATGTGTCCATCCAGTTAAAGTAACAAAACATGGAAACAAAATTAAAGACAGAACAGCGTACCATCATTCTTCAACACCCACAACACAAACAAAGAACCGAAATCCTATAATTAACACATTCATACATAATATGATATCCACAATACTTCCAAATACACCCTAGCAATAAACAAAAACTACATGTAGCCTGATTGTCTTACCATTTCGATTTTTAGCTTGAGTAAATTGTTTGGCTTTCTCAACCTCAGCAGCTGCCTTCTTCACTAGCACTTTCTCCTTTTTCTCTAGCATCTCTAGCGTCTGTATAATTTTATAAATTTGCAAATATCCGACAAACATGACTATCCGGCACAATTTCAAAATATCAAACTTGATAAGGAAAAAAAAAAAACCATATAACTATGATCACAGGAAGTATCTTATCATAAATTTGCAAAAGTTAGGAAGAAATAAAAAAACACAACATTTACATACATCGTTTAATTTGTACAGGGTTGGTAGGGGTTTGGCTTCCTGCTTAGCCTTCCCAAACACTCGCTTAAACATTTTTGCTCCGATTTGTTTTCCGAACAAGAAAAACAATTTCTTTTAAAACCTGCAACGAAATCAAACATTTTGATTAGTGACTGACCCATACGATTGAATAAAGCAACACGGTCAACTCATGAAGCTTAGCAATTGAAAATTTATTTAAAAAAACTGACAAAATTGAAAACCACGTCGTTTAGGGTTTCGGTCTGTGTACGAATTCTCGAGGTTGAAGGTAAGATCAGAGGGTGATTTATATGACCAAAGTTTGAACTGGTGCAAGAAAGGCAACTGGAATGGTCGTTTGTATTTTTGTTCGTTGTAGGAAGAAATATGTCAGGCGTTGAACGAGCACGCCAGGGCCAGGCCGCCCAAGCATTGCAGTCACCTAACCCAAGCCCAACTGCCCAACATAATTTCAAATTTTTTGGACTGGGATTCAGCCCATTGGCTAACTCACGGGAATTCTTTTTGTTTCTTTGGAAAAGTTTTAGGATGTACAATTTTACATTAGAGTTTTTCAAAAAAAATTGATAAGTAGCTCATTGTAGAAATTAATAAATAAAAATGAAAACCTTAATTAGGAAGGAAAAAAAAGATACTAAGTCGATTTTTTAAACCGTCTTTTATCTTTATCTTTATTTCCTTTTATTTTAACTAAGAAGTGTGAAATTTTAGATAATAAAAACGAACTGGATGAATTATTCTTCTCTCCAAAGATATTTATAGTGATACAAACCAGGCCACATAAGGAAATAAGGGATATATAATCAATTATAGGGAAAGCCCAGTGATCATAAGAATATATAATTGAATTAACCTAGCAATTATAAGAATATACATCTATAGTTTAGATTGCGCACTCTTTAAATATTATAATCTAATGATATTTCTCTTTATATGTTATATGGAAGGTCTGGAGCTTGACTCTAGTTAGGAGGTAAATCATGCCCCTCCTATCTAGCCCTCACCATTTGGCCCAAAAGCCCATGGGCTTATGAGGACCCGATATGCCCGGTGGAAAAAGTCTGGCACCCAATAAACGGGCTTGGCCCGAGAGTTAACGGGCTGGACTTGAGTTTAGAGTGTTCAAACCCAATAAACCCAGGTTCGATAAACCCAACTTGGCCCACCCATATAAATCCGACCTGCCCATATAAACTCGATCCATAAACCCGAATATATAACCCAAATATTGTAACACCGCGGAAATTTGAGGATTTTAATATTGTAAATTATTGCATGAATTGACGTTTTTTTGTAACGACCCGTCCCGAATTCCGGGATTAGTTTAGTGACTAATCTCGTTTAGTGAGGTTGATCGGTGGTTAGTGGGGTGGAATCGGACAATTGTGCAAAATGACCGTTTTGCCCTTGGTCGTGGGCAAAATGTTGACTTTTGGATCGGGCGGTCAAATGGACTTTGACCGATGACCGTGACGTAGTTCGGGACGTCACGAGTTCATAGACAGGTGGCACGTTCGATTCCGACATTCGTAGAGAAAGTTATGGTGTTCGGAAGTTGAGGGGTATTTTGGTAAATTAGCATGTTAGGGGCCAAATGTTGACTTTTTGACAGGGAGGTCCGATGGGCGAGGGCCAAAGACCGTTACATAGGTATCGTCGATACGAATCCAATGACAGGCGGCATGCTGAAATCGGAGATTCGACGATAGCGTTATGGTCAAGGAAACGAACTAACGAGCCGAGGCTCGGATTAAAATAATAATATAATAGTGAATAGTGACCATTGACTGTACACATCCGGATGAGTGACAAGTGTCACCCATCCCTTGTTTCCAGCTCCATGTTTCCCTCCCAACACCATCATTACAACATCATCATTTATCCTTCATCATTTCCTCCATTTTCTCCCTCATTTCCTCTTATTTGTTCCTAAACCGTGCACAAAATTGGGGGAATCAGATTGGGAGAATTGGCTCCCTCTCTCTGCCGTTCCTGAGAGAAAACTGAGAGACTAAGATGATTGAATTAACGGGGAAACACGAGGGATTGAGTGTGGGTTGAATTTTGGATTTTGGATTTCGGGAAAATTAGAGGGAAAATTCGAATTGGAAGATTTGGGCCGTGAGGAGTGGAATTGAAGCTCGAGTTAGCTTCCTGAGGTTGTGACGAGTCGATCCACATCAAAAACAAGAAGAATTGGCAACGTTTTGGCTCTGATCACACTTGGTGACATAGGAAGGAATTCGAGTTTGAGTCGTGAAGTTGGAGGCTTCGATGGACGAAATTGAGGTGGGGAAACTACTTCTCATGATCCCACGATGCTTCTGGGTTCATCAATTGAAGGAAAACGGTTGTGGTTGACAGAACTCCATTGTTGAACAGTGACGGTGCTCGAGCTTGAGTCGTGACGATTGAGCACAGGTTTGATGCAATTGATGTGGGGGAATTGTTCCTCATGGTCCATTGATGCTTCTGGATGCATCAATTGGATGAAACCTGCAGCAATTGACAGAATTCCATGAATGAACAGTGTTCGGAGTGTTCTTGGTGTTCATCATCGAATCGTGGGAATCTGGGTACGGATTTGTGTAATTGAGTTTACGGACTTGTAATTGGACTTAAAACGAAACTAACTGAATGATTAATTGAAGGAATTGAGGCGGAATTGATGGACTTTGAACCGGGTTGTATCGCGGGTGAGTTGGACCAGTTTACCAGAGATACGGGTTGGGCTGGTGACACTGTAGCAGGCGCGTGGGTTTCACGCGCAGCCACTCACGGCGGCGCATGACGGCGCGTGGACACGAATCTCGAGGTGAGGTCAACATGACTTCTGTCCTATTTATTGTAACGGACATTTTGGAATTGGTTTCGCGTCGATCGGACACCGTCTCGATAGTGTTCGGGATGTCCGAAGGTTTTAAATTAAGTTTAAAAATAAGTAAAAATTCGGGAAAATTACGGGACTTTGACAGGATGTTAATGATGAGGTTAGTGACCCTCTAATGTGATTTGGACAAGATTGGGATTCCCGGTGATAGTGGTGTGACCCGGGAGGTCCGGTGGCACGCGTATCGAGGCATACCGTTAAAACGGTCTGTGAGTGGACTTTGGTTTTATAAATTCTATGCATGCTTAAATGTTTTATATGGATTATGGTTGTGATTGTATGTTGTTGATTTGGTTGTTGGTAAATTGTACGGTTTCACATATTTCGAGGCGATTTACGTGCTTGCACGTAAATCGAGGTTTTTCGGTTTTACATGGATTTTCCATATTTATGACTTGGATATAATGTGATGAAATGGTTTTGAAATTGGAAATATGAACTCGGGCTTGAGGCCCACTTGTTTTGGAAATTTCGGACTTGGAGTCCATTTGAGAATCGGGCCGGGGGCCCAGTTGGTTAATGAAATCGGGCCAGGGGCCCAGTTGGTATGAAATCGGGCTGAGACCCATTTGAGTTATGTTCTCGGGCCAGGGGCCCAGTTGATTTGCGAATTCGGGCCGTGGGCCCAGTGGGTTTATAAGTCGGGCTGCGGGCCCAGTTGGTTTACAAATCGGGCCATGGGCCCAGTGGTTCATAAAATCGGGCATGAGGCCCAATTGGATTATAATGGTGATTTCGGGTCAGGGACCCTATATTTAATAATTGTGATTTTGGGTTAAGGACCCTAAATGGAATTATGTGGTTTTATGGAAATTTCGGGCAGGGCCCAATGGTAATGATGTGATAAAAGGATTTAATAAAACTGTTTTCCATATACCATCTGGACACAAGGATATATGATGGTCTCCTCCAGATGTCTAGGACACTGGGGAAGTCACGGTGCATTGCCTGCGAGGGGTCATTATACGGAGCAGCCGGGCCGTATGACGACTCAGGAGCAGGATTGCTATGATTGACGTCAGGGACGTCAGACATCAGGGATGTCAGATATATGGACCCGGAGAGATCCCGGGCAGCACGCGTAGCTTATGAAACCGTGAGATATGACGTCAGGGACGTCTAGCGTCTGGGACGCTAAGCATCTGGGATACTGGTGATGGTAATGGTAAAAATGGATTATTGGTTAAGAAATGGTATGTAGGGTCGGGGACCCTAAATGGTTTTGGATTTTTGAATTGATGTTCATTTATGGTCGTGGGTGGTGACCCACATGGTTTTAATATGTATGGTGGTGGTATTCCACAGTTTTGGGCTGAGTTCCCACACTTGGTTTTTGGTTAACGGTTTTTGGGCTAAGGCCCTAAGGGCTCGGTTAAGCAAACGTTTTGGTTACTGGTTTTTGTGGCATGCATACGTTTTTATTGGAGGGCATAAATGTCTTATAAATGTATTTGGTAAACTTATTGGTTTTTTTCCACTCACAGCTTTTGGTTTTAATGCCCTTCAGGTTGATCACGGATGCGATTGCAGCAGAGACTGGGACATTGCACACCTCCTCCATCGATCCTTGCGCACTCTGGATGCCCCGTTGGACAGTGGCTCTTGGTTATCCCTTGTCTGACACCCCTTGTTGGACGGGAGCAGGGCACATTCCACGGTAATCCCGGGGGGATTGGGATGGGTCCTGTCATTTTTACCCCTGTGAATTGTATTGCCAAATTGTTGACTTTTTGATTAGATGGTCAAATGGACTTTGACCAATGACCGTGACGTAGTTCGGGACGTCACGAGTCCATAGACAGGTGGCACGTCCAATTCGGACGATCAGGGAAAAAGTTATGACTATCGGAAGTTCAGGGGCATTACCGTAATTTGGACGATGGGGGCGAAAATGTTGACTTTTCGTTTGGAAACTAAGTTTCACACGACTCAAGGGCCGTTAGGTAGGTCTCGATGCCCTGAGTTCGTTGACAGGCGGCACGCAGAAATCGGACGTCGGGTGGCGAAGTTACGGGTCTGGAAAGTGAAGGGTATTTTGGTAATTTCTGAACTAGGGGCATTTTGGTAATTTCACTCACGGGTTACTGTAGCAAATTGTGAGGGACAGCGGCTGCACCACCGTGTGCGGTGTCTCTGTGCAATCTTAATATTTTAGGCTGTAATGAACTGGAAATGGGAGATTTAACTAAGCATTACAGACTATCTCAACGTGGGCTGAGTCATTCTTCATCAGTGGACACCATTTTTAATTCTGGATCGAAGCTTTTCGGGGAACAAAATCTCAGTGGACAGATTGGACTTCCACGAGCCTCTGGGACGGCTTATGTTGTTTAAAACTGAGTAGGACGTGTGTGAGCTTCACTCTGCCGTTGAAAGAACTGAGAATTGGTGAGGAATCAGAGAGAAACCATTTCGGGGAAATTTGGAGGGAAATCAAGTTTTTAATTTCTGGTGCTTGTTGGTCTGAACCAAGGCTTGGTTTAGTCCTCTGGGAGTATTTGGAACTCAACCACATCGAAATCGTGGGGAACCAGCCACGGTTGAGCTGGGACGGAGGCTGCCGTTTTCAGAGAAGTTGCAGAGCTTGGGACGACAACCTCCATGTACTTTCAGGCACAATTGATCATTCATTTTAGTTCGTTTTGATCCTATTATGCTTCCTGTGAAGTTAATTGGAGAATGGGTTCGAAACCAGGGAGTTCTGGTGATTGACCCGTTTAGTTGATCACGGGTCGAGGGTCCATTTAAGGGACCATTGAGGTTGATTTTTGACTCAGAACCTAAATTGGATAGTTAATGAACATGTTAGGATCAAATACGAGTGAAATCGAGTGGAAATTGAGGGTCAATTAACCGGGTCAAGCCGCGGGTGGCAGGCCCGTATTACAGACAAAAGGGTGAAGGTGGTGACACTGTAGCTACAGTGTCAGGCGCGTGACTTTCACGCGCAGCCACTTTGGGCGGCGCGTGAGGGCGCGTTGAGCCTTATCTCGATCACGATCATCATGAATTTTATTCCTCTCATCATTCTGAACATTTTTGGTGAATTAACCATGTTGATCTGAGATAGTTTTGATGGGTCAGTTTAGGGCCGGTTGTCTCGGGAAACATGTTTGGACGGTTTCCCCGAGCCGGTTTCTGTTTCGAACTTTTTGGATAAATGTTTAAGACTTGTAGTGACCCTTACGTGTGATTTGGACTGACAGGAATTGTATGATAATCCCGGTACAGATCCGTACGCGCAGATTCACCGCGGGATCGTACTGTGAGTGGGCCCGATTTCATTAAACCCTTGCATGCTTAAATGTTTTCTGATTTACTTATATATTCACATACTGGAATCATGAAATGGTTTTGATGATATTGAAATTATGGTTATGGCACGCTTCACGGTATTTGGGTTTGAGACTCGTCTGATAAAACTTAAAGATTGGTTTTGGATTTCATCAATATATATATATATATATGTTTTGCATGTGGATATCGATAAAATGTATTTGGTACTGCACTGTATAGATCCATTCTTATGATACTGTCTCCCCCGGATGTGGTACCTTGAAGTGGTCACGGCGCATTGCCTGCGAGGGGTCATTCTACGGAGGAACCGGACCGTAAAATGACTCAGGAGCATGATTGCTATGATATGACGTCTAGAACGTCGGGCGTCTAGGACGCTAGGCATCTGGGATGCCGTACCCGGACGGGGTTCGGGGATTGGACTCTGAATTGAGACCCGAATGGCACGCTTAACCTTGAGACTGTGACCTTATTGGACGTCAGGACGTCAGACATCGGGGATGTCAGGATTGGAGTGTATAGTGCAGTGGTTAAAATTATGTTTATGGTTTTATTACGTGCCTTATGATTCATATTATATGATTTATGGTTTTAAATTCTGATGCATGCATGTTTGGAAAACGGAGGGGTAAATTATATGTTTTACTTATGAAACGGTTTTATAAACTTGAGTTTCGGCCCACTCACCCTTAATGTTTTGGTAACCCCTCCAGGCTGTGCTACCGAGGTAGAGGAGGGTCCTGAGGCTGAGGCATAGATCTACTTCCGCGTACCTGATCTCCTGTTAGGTGGTTTTCCCACAGGTTTATTTTAGAGTCGTGCTCGCAATTTGTAATTTGGAACTTTATCCCTTGTCTGACATCGGTTTATCTCGGATTTGCTGTATAACTTTATTTGGTTATTTATTCATTTGAACTTTTGAGGTTAAGATTGGAACGTTATTTTGGGTGTCAGACGGGAGCAGGGCACGTCCTCATGTGGTCCCAGGGGGATCGGGGCGGGTCCTGTCAGCTTGGTATCAGAGCACTAGGTTGTGGTCAGCATGCTAGGCTAGCGATTAGTACTAGTTACTTTTCGAGTTTAAGGATAATGTTATCTGATCTATGCCTCTTGACAGTTGGTTATGCCTCCAAGGAGGATTCCTCATACACGAACTGACGAGGATCTGGAGAGGGAAATGGAATGCCTAAGCATTGAACGGGCTCAGCGTCTGGGAGCCACTCCTTTCAACGTGGGATCAAACCCCGAAGATGCTCATGAATGGATCACCAAGTGGGAAAGGATCTTCACGGTGATGCACTGCCCTCTGGGCGAGCGGGTGACCTTGGCGGCCTTCTTACTGGAAGGAGGAGCCTATCAGTGGTGGCATGGCCTTGAAATGTCTGGATGGTCTGTCCACACCACTACCTGGGAGGTCTTCCATTCCCGATTTCTGGACCAGTATTACCCGTGATCGTTTCGCGCGGCACGGGAGGCTGAGTTCCTGCTGCTGGAGCAGGGGGATATGTTGCGGACTATGAGCAGACTTTTGGAAAACTTTCCCGGTTCGCTGCACCTTTCGTGAGCACTGAGGAAGACAAGTGCCAGAGGTTCGAGCTTGGACTCCGAGGGGAGATTCGGGCAAGTGTGACTGCTGCCAGTCATGCTTCTCTGAGAGACATGGTCGACGCTGCGGTGTGTGTCGAGGCCAGTCTGGCGGCACACCAGACACGACAGCCTTCGGACGAGGGGCGTCGTCGGGACCGTCCACATCTTGGACCGACGGGCTAGAAGAACACTAAGGGAGGAGACTACAGGGGACCACCCTCATCCTTTAAGGGTCGTGGCTGGTCAGGTCGACGTAGGGGCTCTCAGGGCAGAGTGTAACGACCCGTCCCAAATTCCAGGATTAGATTAGTGACTAATCACGATTAGTGAGGCTAATCTGTGATTAGTTGGGCGAAATTGGACGAACGATGCGAAATGACCGTTTTGCCCCTAGTGGTGGCAAAATGTTGACTTTTCAATCGGACGGTCAACTGGACTTTGACCGATGACCATAACGTAGTTCGTGACGTCACGAGTTCATAGGCAGATGGCACGTCCAATTCCGACGTTCGAGGAGGAAGTTATGACGTTCGGAGGTTTAGGGGCATTTTGGTAATTTAGGTGAATAGGAGGTCAAAAGTTGACTTTTTGACCAGGAGGTCCGATGGCCGAGGGCCGAAGACCGTTACGTAGATAAGGACGATACGAATCCGTGGACAGGCGGCACGTCGAATTCGGACGTTCGACGTCGAAGTTACGGTTCACAGAAGTTCCCGGTTACTATTCACGACGGCACGTTTTACGAGACAAAAAGTGCAGTTTTGTCTCTAGTGGGCCCAGATATTTAATGGAGGCCCAATGGATGAGTGACACTTGTCACCCATCCACTGGCCAACCTCACCCACTCATGCACCAAACCCATTCACCGTGCATCCATTTTCCATTTTTCCCTCCAACCAAACCCGATCTCATTCCTCTCCTCTGTGCGATCCAAACACCAAACCCTTAATCCCAAATGCTCCTGGAGAGAACAGAGAGTGAGAGAGGAGGCCAGAACGGACTGGATGGTGGCGAGATCGGGGGCCGCCGTGCACGGTGGTCGTGGACCCGCGAAGGTAAAAATTTTACCTTCAAATTTCATTTTCGGGTTTTAGGTGTTAGGGCTGAGTTCTAATGATTAGGATGAGTTTATTGAGGTTGTAGGAAGGCGTAGAGGGTGGTTTGGACGGCGGTGAAGGGCTGAGCAGCCCTGGGTGCAATCGGAAAAATTGGACCGATTAGGGGAGAATTGGACGGACGGGTTTTGTGGGGTTTTTCCTAGTTTTCTTGATTAGGATTGATAGGAAATGAGAAAATATGATTTTTAGGATTGAAATGGGGCCAAACGGACGAGAAATGAAGGGTGTAGGGGCCTGGACCGGTCACGCCGGTCCAGTTAGGCCAGAATTGCAGAGAAAACCGGACAGGCCCAGTCGGACCGGTTCGATCGAACGAAGAAGACGGTACCGTAGCGGCGCGTGAGGCCCACGCGCAGCCACTTTAGGCGGCGCGTGCGGGCATGTGGAGAAGAATTTGGGGAAGGTTCCAACATACGAAATCATCTATTCGATGTAACGAACATTTTGGGACTGGTTTCGTGTCAATCGGACACCGTCTCGATATGTTTCGGGGCATCGGAAGGTTTAGGTTTGGGATTAAAAATAGTTAAAAATACGGGAAAATTACGGGGCTTTAGTGAGGGGTTATATAAGTAGTTAGTAACCCTCTAAATTAATTTTGACAGGTTTGGAAGTCCCGGTGACAGTGATCGGCTCGAGGAACCGTATGGCACGCGTATCGAGGCGCGGCTTCGGACGGTCTGTGAGTGGACCTTGTTTTATAAATTGGTGCATGCATAAATGTTTGTTATATGTTTTAAATACTTGTTTGTGATGCCATGAGTGCATTTGGATGTGCGGTTACGTATAGGCACGTATTTCCAAGTTTCGGCCCTATACGGGGCTGTAGGTCTTTATTGGTCTAAATGAAATGGTTTTGGATTTCCAAAAGGATAATGAATTTGATTTGATAATGTTGATTTGGATATTTGTGAATTATATGGTTTCACGTATTTCGAGGCGATTTACGTGCTTGCACGTAAATCGAGATTTTTCGGTTTTACACTGATTTTCCATACCTGGGGTTTTGGATATGATTTCATGAAATGGTTTTGGATTCGAAAAGGTAAACTCGGGTTCGAGACCCATTTGATTTACGGAGTCGGGCCGGAGGCCCAGTTGGTTTACGAATCGGACTTGAGGTCCAGTTTGTATGTGGATTCGGGCCTAGGGCCCAGTTATGTATTACAAATGGTTTTTACGGGTCATGACGGTTTATGGGAACCGGCATGAACCCCTGAAATGGATTTACGGGTCATGACGGTTTATGGGAACCGGCATGAACCCATGAAAGGATTTTATGGTTCATGACGGCTTATGGGGGCCGGGCATGAATCCTGGAAAGATTTTAAGAATGATTTCAAAAGGTTTTTCATATTCCATCCTTTATATATGATTGTCTCCTCCGGGGAGGGTCGTTGGCCTGGGTGGACCCCGGAGTAGTCACGGAGCACTGACTGAGTGGAGTCGCCCCCCAGTTGGGTTCCTTACTCTCAGGATGGGCATGGTTCGTTACCTCCAGGGAGGGTCCTTGATCTACGGACATTGACCTGGGTGGACCCTGGAGAGACTTGGGTTTGAGACCCCAGTTAGCACACGTGTAGCTTTATTTTACCGTGACAGGTTCTGGATATGAATATATTGGATAAACATGGTTTCAATTGGTTTGGGAAACTGTGTTTTATGATGATAAATGGATTTGGGCTGAGATCCCACATATGTTCATTGTGTTATGGTTTTCTATAAATGGGTTTTGGGCAGGAGCCGTGTGACTTGTATTTACGGAACTTGGGGTTGTGACCCTATTTATGGATGTTTTAACATATATGATTGGATAAATGGTTTTACTATGCATGCATGCTTTTTAGTGGAGGGTATAAAGGTCTTGATGGAAATGTTTTTATAAATCTTTATTTTTGTCCACTCACAGTCTTTCTGTTTTTAATACCCTTCAGGTTGACAGCGGATGTGGACTGTAGCAGAGATCGAGATATCACATGCCTCCTCCGGATCCTGGCGTACTCTGATAGCCCGGGAGGGCAAAGGTCGGAAATATCCCTTGTCTAACACTTCGTGTCAGACGGGAGCAGGGTCATCCCGCACTAATCCCGGGGGGATTGGGATGGGTCCTGTCAACGTGGTATCAGAGCGGGGTTGTCTCTATTTGAGCAACCGTGCTGCTCTTGGAGTATGTACGCAGGTCGAGGATGTGATATCTCAATGGGCTGCAGTTTGTGGTCAACCTGATTGTTGGGATGCCGATACGATAGTTAGTAGGATGGAATCGGGATATGCCTTGGTTCGGCATTTGAGGCCAGGGTTGCCATAGTGCTGTCAAGGTTGACAGTGTGAGACCCTATGGAAGGATTAACGTGTTCGTATTCTGGAGTGTGATCGTGAGACGGTTAGTTGGGATCGTCTTCACGATGTCGTAGGATCGGTTCCGACGAGTGATTCGATGTTGTGGCCATTAGATGGTCAGATTATGTTGAGTTAAATGGATTTACTGCAGTCGGCAGTTGGCAGCCGGATTCGGGGAATCCTTGTTGGCTTGATGGTAGGATTGGATTGACGTCTTTACGATGTCAAGACCGCGGGGTCGGTCAGAGCGTGGATTTTACTGCTTTCCGCAGTTGGGGTCAGCGTGACCATAGGTGTGATCGTGGAACCCTACCTTGGGTGTGTGGTTCGAAGATGTGAGTTGACGAGTGGTTTGACTGAGACGACTATTCGGATTTGGATTCGTTAGTCGGTCTAGTCATGTCAGCTTGTGTTAGGACTGCACTCTGCAGTCGGGGCTGTACTTACCGGTTAAACCTAGTTAGTTGTCGTGCTACTCAGTTGTGGTTTGGCGCAACTAAGGTCATGGGCGACCTAGTAGACGACATTGGTTTAGTCGAGTTACGAATGGTTAGAGATGGTTTGGACAAGTTATCAGGGTTGGTACTTGTCGATGGAATCTCGGAGCGGGGATACCGAGTAGTTGGTACAGGCAGTTGATTCCGTTGGATGCGGAGTCTGGATATCGAGATGTCTGGTCGTTAGGTCTGCACGAGGTTGTGGCAGACGCTACTATCGATAGACGTAGTCGAATTTTATCTGGTCGAGTAGACTCAGGTTGTCGTGACGATTGTGACGATGGGATTGTCAGTTGTGACGATGGTACGAGGTGCGTGAATAACGCATATGTATGTGTAGTGATTCTGGATTCGACTTGGTTACGGTTGAGTGCGATCGCAGAATGAGACGGGGACGTTCAGGGGACGTTTCCTCTTCTCGTATGAGTTGTCAGGGTAACTGTACCCAGAGGTGTTGGGTACGAAGGAGGCAGAGTTTCTCCTATCCGAGCAAAGGTACGGGATCATCGTTCGGTATGAGCGGAGATCTAGGGTTGTCCGTTTGCACACGGGGTGCTAATACTGATACTGATGTCTGTGTGCCGATGCTGATACTGACACTAGTGTTGGTGATGGTGACGACGATGAGTCACGAGTCGGGATGTGACCCCATCAAGATACGTATATGTTCGGTATCTGTGGTTCGGGAGTGAATCAAGGATAGTGACGGACTGGATAGGATCCAGCGGTAGTTGAGGAGTGAGGATCGAGTATTATCATGACGGATTATTGACCGGTTGGTCAGACTCGATCTGTCGCGGGGTTTAGCGACCAGTTGGTCAGAATTGGTCAGGATTGGTTAGATATGGTGGTTTGCAGAGATTTGACTGCAGATCACAGCAGGGGTCTGTTGTGACTTTTCAGTAGAGTGGTACATCAGCTTAGGATGAATTGACATCCTTTTGGATGTACATATACGGTCGTAAATGGGCATGTGTCCATAACCAGTCTAACGGGGACACGTGGTTGATGTCCGGGTATGTTGTTTCCAATTTTGTTGGTACTTCGGAATCACAAGAGGTTGCGATTGAGGTGACGAATCGAATGCGGGTTTTCCGCATTAGTATTGGATATTTCGAAGTCGTTTTGGGTGACTTCTCAGATTCTACCATGATTGATGATGGTAGATGATGTTGATGGTGTAGATATTGTTGGTTGCCACTAGTACGCCGATCGTGTATTAGTTGGTGGACCCAGGATTTGTTTTGGGTCATCATGAGGAGTTGAGGAGATCGAAGTTAGGTGACTGAGATTTCTCATTTTCTACTTGGTGGCAGACGATGTTAGGTTACATGACGTGGTGAGTGCAGCGAGAGTTGTTTGCATTCACGTAGGATGGATTATTCGATCATTCTTGATTTTTCCTCAGTGGAATGACAAGGATCGATACGAGGTAGTCAGTGAGAACCCACAGTCTCGGCGTGTCTCGTCATTGACTAATCTATTTAGATGTGGGAAATGGTTGAGGACTTTGGACGTCGTGACGATCGGGGATCGTGACGTCTATGGTCGGTTGACGTAGTGTTGGATCTGGATCGTGATTTGGATGATCCAGATAGGTGGAGAGTTTATCGCTCATACTTGGATGTTTGAGTGGGGCATGATGGGACTGAACTTCTTTTCGAGCTAAATCCCATATGGCTTACTACTCGCCTGAGTAGTTGTCCGATGAGTAGTTTTCCGACGTGGTCGAATATGGTCAGTCTTAGAGATGTGTCGATATTGGAATTGGCGTCCCTATGAAGTCAATTGATGGTAATGTGGTAATCGGTGGAGCAGGTATCCGATAGGTTCGGATATAGTGCGTCTCGGTAGACGAGAATGATATTTCGGGTTTTGGAATCAGATTTCTGGATGACGATTCAGGATTTGATTTTGGAACTTAAAAGAGGATTTCTGTATTTGGGTTTTGGAATCGGATTCTGGGTGACGATTCAGGATTTGATTCTAGAGCTTGACTGTGGATTTTCTTTTTATGGATTTGGGTTCGGAATGGTCATTCCTAATACTAGTCTACGGAATGATGATTTCGGATTTGAATTTGGACATGATTATGGATATGATTTCTGGATTTCGATTCGGGATTTCTTACGAAATTGCGGATTCGGATTCGGATTTGGAAATAGATGTTGGGTCGGAGTATCGATTGTCTAATACTGGATTGGACATGCGAACTCCATTATAGAAACGTGATTGGCTACAACCTAGGTGGTTGTAGGCGGATTGATGGGTAGTTGTACGTACCTTGTACGTTGTTCGAGGTACAATACTGGGCATACTTGTGGTGCCTAGTGACGGTATATAGGTTATACCGGTAGTACATTGGTGAGCGTGTTGGTAGTCGGCTTAGTTCCGATACCATGGGATTAGTTGAGGTCGTGAACTGGACATTGGATCCTGTGCATTGGGTCATAGTATTTCTGGTGGGTCCAGTTACACACAGGTCGAGTGTTTGTGGGTAGATGTATACTCAAGTTGAGTAAGTTGGTGGTTAGTGTAACCACAAATGGGTATAGTGTCAGTTTTTGACTGGCGACTGTCAAGTGGTGGCAGTTTGTCAGATGTGTCAGCGTGGATCGCTGAGTAGAGATTTAGTAAGGAACCGTCGAGTTTTTGTGTCAACGAAATGGTAGATCTGACAAGTGGTGTCAGTTCGGAGCGTACGACTTCTGTCATTCGACGTGGTCGAACGTAGTCGATACGACATGGATGTTAGCGGTACGTCTGGCTGCAGACGAGTAAGGATTGTTCTGGTTAGTGGGTGTACTAGCGTACACGTGTTGCGTGGTAGATCGAATTATTTCCACGAGGTGGATGTGGAATCAGGATAGTTGGAGTTTCGAGAATGAAACTAAATTAAGGAGGGAAGAACAGTTAGATTAGGTCGGTTGGAATTTCGAGGACGAAATTAATTAAGGAGGGAAGGTTGTAACGACCCGTCCCAAATTCCAGGATTAGATTAGGGACTAATCACGATTAGTGAGGCTAATCTGTGATTAGTTGGACGAAATTGGACGAACAATGCGAAATGACCGTTTTGCCCCTAGTGGTGGCAAAATGTTGACTTTTCAATCGGGCGGTCAAATGGACTTTGACCGATGACCATAACGTAGTTCGTGACGTCACGAGTTCATAGGCAAGTGGCACGTCCAATTCCGACGTTCGAGGAGGAAGTTATGACGTTCGGAGGTTTAGGGGCATTTTGGTAATTTGGGTGAATAGGAGGTCAAAAGTTGACTTTTTGACCAGGAGGTCCGATGGCCGAGGGCCGAAGACCGTTACGTAGATAAGGACGATACGAATCCGTAGATAGGCGGCACGTCGAATTCGGACGTTCGACGGCGAAGTTACGGTTCACAGAAGTTCCCGGTTACTATTCACAACGGCACGTTCTACGAGACAAAAAGTGCAGTTTTGTCTCTAGTGGGCCTAGATATTTAATGGAGGCCCAATGGATGAGTGACACTTGTCACCCATCCACTGGCCAACCTCACCCACTCATGCACCAAACCCATTCACCGTGCATCCATTTTCCATTTTTCCCTCCAACCAAACCCAATCTCATTCCTCTCCTCTGTGCGATCCAAACACCAAACCCTTAATCCCAAATGCTCCTGGAGAGAACAGAGAGTGAGAGAGGAGGCCAGAACGGACTGGATGGTGGCGAGATCAGGGGCCGCCGTGCACGGTGGTCGTGGACCCGCGAAGGTAAAAATTTTACCTTCAAATTTCATTTTCGGGTTTTAGGTGTTAGGGCTGAGTTCTAATGATTAGGATGAGTTTATTGAGGTTGTAGGAAGGCGTAGAGGGTGGTTTGGACGGCGGTGAAGGGCTGAGCAGCCCTGGGTGCAATCGGAAAAATTGGACCGATTAGGGGAGAATTGGACGGACGGGTTTTGTGGGGTTTTTCCTAGTTTTCTTGATTAGGATTGATAGGAAATGAGAAAATATGATTTTTAGGATTGAAATGGGGCCAAACGGACGAGAAATGAAGAGTGTAGGGGCCTGGACCGGTCACGCCGGTCCAGTTAGGCCAGAATTGCAGAGAAAACCGGACAGGCCCGGTCGGACCGGTTCGATCGAACGAAGAAGACGGTACCGTAGCGGCGCGTGAGGGCGCGTGGAGGAGAATTTGGGGAAGGTTCCAACATACGAAATCATCTATTCGATGTAACGAACATTTTGGGACTGGTTTCGTGTCAATCGGACACCGTCTCGATATGTTTCGGGGCATCGGAAGGTTTAGGTTCGGGATTAAAAATAGTTAAAAATACGGAAAAATTACGGGGCTTTAGTGAGGGGTTATATAAGTAGTTAGTAACCCTCTAAATTAATTTGGACATGTTTGGAAGTCCCGGTGACAGTGATCGGCTCGAGGAGCCGTATGGCACGCGTATCGAGGCGCGGCTTCGGACGGTCTGTGAGTGGACCTTGTTTTATAAATTGGTGCATGCATAAATGTTTATTATATGTTTTAAATACTTGTTTGTGAAGCCATGAGTGCATTTGGATGTGCGGTTACGTATAGGCACGTATTTCCAGGTTTCGGCCCTATACGGTGCCTATACGGGGCTGTAGGTCTTTATTGGTCTAAATGAAATGGTTTTGGATTTCCAAAAGGATAATGAATTTGATTTGATAATGTTGATTTGGATATTTGTGAATTATATGGTTTCACGTATTTCGAGGCGATTTACGTGCTTGCACGTAAATCGAGATTTTTCGGTTTTACACTGATTTTCCATACCTGGGGTTTTGGATATGATTTCATGAAATGGTTTTGGATTCGAAAAGGTAAACTCGGGTTCGAGACCCATTTGATTTACGGAGTCGGGTCGGAGGCCCAGTTGGTTTACGAATCGGACTTGAGGTCCAGTTTGTATGTGGATTCGGGCCTAGGGCCCAGTTATGTATTACAAATGGTTTTTACGGGTCATGACGGTTTATGGGAACCGGCATGAACCCCTGAAATGGATTTACGGGTCATGACGGTTTATGGGAACCGGCATGAACCCATGAAAGGATTTTATGGTTCATGACGGCTTATGGGGGCCGAGCATGAATCTTGGAAAGATTTAAAGAATGATTTCAAAAGGTTTTTCATATTCCATCCTTTATATATGATTGTCTCCTCCGGGGAGGGTCGTTGGCCTGGGTGGACCCCGGAGTAGTCACGAAGCACTGACTAAGTGGAGTCGCCCCCCAGTTGGGTTCCTTACTCTCAGGATGGGCATGGTTTGTTACCTCCAGGGAGGGTCATTGATCTACGGACATTGACCTGGGTGGACGCTGGAGAGACTTGGGTTTGAGACCCCGGTTAGCACACGTGTAGCTTTATTTTACCGTGACAGGTTCTGGATATGAATATATTGGATAAACATGGTTTCAATTGGTTTGGGAAACTGTGTTTTATGATGATAAATGGATTTGGGCTGAGATCCCACATATGTTCATTGTGTTATGGTTTTCTATAAATGGGTTTTGGGCAGGAGCCGTGTGACTTGTATTTACGGAACTTGGGGTTGTGACCCTATTTATGGATGTTTTAACATATATGATTGGATAAATGGTTTTACTATGCATGCATGCTTTTTAGTGGAGGGTATAAAGGTCTTGATGGAAATGTTTTTATAAATCTTTATTTTTGTCCACTCACAGTCTTTCTGTTTTTAATACCCTTCAGGTTGACAGCGGATGTGGACTGTAGCAGAGATCGAGATATCACATGCCTCCTCCGGATCCTGGCGTACTCTAATAGCCCGGGAGGGCAAAGGTCTGAAATATCCCTTGTCTGACACTTCGTGTCAGACGGGAGCAGGGTCATCCCGCACTAATCCCGGGGGGATTGGGATGGGTCCTGTCACAGAGGATCAGGATTCAACTCTGGGCAGCGTTCATCTTGGAGCGGTGCTTCTGGTGGGCATTCGGACAGGCCGAGGCCAGTGAACTGTTTTGCTTGCGGAGAAGAGGACCACTATGCCTGTGATTGCCCGATGTTGTCCAAGAACAACGACGCTGGGGGCTCTAGTGTGGTGCAGAGCACGGCTTCCCACACTAACGGAGGTCGAGGTCATGGAGGTGACCGTGGTGCTAGGCGTGGCGCGCGCGGGCGCAGACGGAATGGAGGGCCTAGGGCCCAGGTGTTTGCAATGACCAAGCAGCAGGCGAGGACTGCCCCAGGCGTGGTTACAGGTACACTACATATCTTAAACCTTCTTGTACGTGTATTGATGGATGCGGGGGCTACACATTCTTTTATTTCAAGGAGTTGTGCTGGTATGCTTGATTGTATGGTATCAGCCTTAGATTGCGAGATGGGTGTTGGCACCCCGATGGGCATCGTGTACCTTGTGAATCAGGTGATTCGGAGGTGCCCGGTGAGAATTGAGAATGTGGATTTGCCAGCGGACTTGATCATTCTGGATATCCACGACTTCGATGTAATCTTGGGGATGGATTAGCTATCGGAGCATGAGTCGCTTATCGATTGTTGTATTAGGCAAGTGATTCTGCGAAGTCCGGGCTTTCCGGAGGTTATCTTTCAGGGGGAGCATGATGGTTCGCCTCCTGAAGTGATTTCTTCACTTACTGCTACCAAACTCCTACAGAAGGGATGCCAGGGTTATCTGGCGCATGTTGTGTCTGAACAGGTTGATACTCCGGGTATCGACGTGATACTAGTGGTACGTGAGTTTCCGGATGTGTTCCTAGAAGACTTACCTGGATTACCACCACCGCGGGAGATCGAGTTTACAATTGAACTACTCCCCGGTACCCGACCTATATCCCAGGCACCATACCGGATGGCGCCGGCTGAGTTATGGGAACTCAAAACTCAGTTGCAGGAGTTGGTGGATTTGGGATACGTCCGACCGAGTACTTCACCGTGGGGAGCACCGGTGTTGTTCTTGAAGAAGAAGGAGGGGAGTCTCCGTTTGTGTATTGACTATCGACAAATCAACAAGGTGACACTGAGGAACCAGTATCCTCTACCCAGGATCGATGACCTTTTTGACCAGTTGCGAAGAGCACAATGCTTCTCGAAGATTGATTTGCGGTATGGGTATCACCAACTGAGGATTTCGGAGGAGGATATTCTGAAAACAGCTTTTCGAACCCGTTACGGACAGTACGAGTTCCTAGTGATGCCTTTCGGTTTGACGAATGCTCCGGCGGCATTCATGGATCTGATGAACCGGGTCTTCCAACCCTACTTGGATAAGTTCGTGATTGTGTTCATCGATGATGTCTTGGTGTACTCAGGGAGTGCCCGAGCACATGAGGAACATCTACGGTTGGTGCTGGAGAAGCTGAGACGGGAACAGTTGTACGCCAAGCTGAGCAAGTGACAGGACCCGCCCCGATCCCACAGGGACCACAAGGGGACGTGCCCTGCTCCCGTCTGACACCCAATAATTCATACCAATTTTAACCTCAAAACATCAAATGCATAAATAACCAAATTAAAGTCATACATCAAATCCGAATTAAACGAATGTCAGACAAGGGATGAAATTCAAAATTACAAGTTGCGAGCACGACTCTAACATAAACCTGCGGGTAAACCACCCAGCAGGGGTTCAGGTACGCAGAAGTAGATCTATGCCTCAGCCTCAGGTTCCTCCTCTACCTCAGTATCACGACCTGGAGGGGTTACCAAAAACATTAAGGGTGAATGGACCGAACTCAAGTTTATAAAATCATTTGATAAGTAAAACATATAATTTACCTCTCTGTTTTCCAAACATGCATGCAGCACCATTTAAAATCATAAATAATATAATATGAATCATAAGGCATGTAATAAAACCATAACCATAATTTTAGCCACTGCACTATACACTCCAATCCCGACATCCCCGATGTCTGACGTCCCTGACGTCCAATAAGGTCACAATCACATGGCTACGCGTGCCACTCGGGTCTCAATTCCGTGTTCAATCCCCGAACCCTGTTCGGTTACAGCATCCCCGATGCTTAGCGTCATAGACGCTGGACGTACTAGACGTCTGTGACCTGTCCGGGGTACCTCATCCGGAGGAGACAATATAATATGGAAGGATCTATACCGTGCAATACCAAATACGTTTTATTTATGTCCACATGCAAATATATATATATATGTATACATAGGTAAAATCTGAACCGATCGTTACGTTTCATCAAACGGGTCTCATGCCCAAATACCGTGAAACGTGCCATAATCGAAATCTCAAAACCATTTATAGATTCCAGCATGTGAACATATAAGTAAATCGGAAAACATTTAAGCATGCAAGGGTTTAATGAAAACGGGCCCACTCACTGTACAGTCTGCTGAAAACCGAGCGTATACCCTCGATCTGGTACAAATGTACAATCCCTGTCAAGTCCAAAGTATTCGTAAAGGTCAATTTAAACCCCCAACATTCAACCATGAAAGCCTAGGCCGAAACTGGCCCGGGAAAGCCGCCCGAACGCGCTTCCCAATGCAATAAACCTTAATTTGACCAACTTAATGATCTCCGATCGACCCGAAACCACCGCCATTGGATCCGGATCGTCGAAACCTAAAGAATGGTGGTGGTCCCACCAAAAGTACTGTTCACACGCGCCCACACGCGCCAGTCAACGCGTTGGTCAACGCAGGAACAGTCCCTGCTGACGTCATCGCTGACGTCACTGCTGACGTCAGCATGACGTCATGCTAACGTCATCTGACAGCTGTCAGGTCTGACATGTCAGACTCTGACAGGTGCCACGTGTCAACACCCGATTGGTCCACCCCACTGATCTGTCAGGCCACGTGTCAGATCTGACATGTGCCACGTGTCAGCACGGCACTGGTCCACGTCACTGACATGTCAGTGACACGTGGCAGTCCCTGATTGGGCCACGTCACTGACATGTCAGTGCTGACTGTGCACTGACATGTGACACGTGTCGGCTCACGGTTGGTCCACGTCACCTGACAGTCTGACAGGGTGCCACGTCAGCACCGCTGTCCTCAGACGGGTTGACCCGTATTCCTGTAACTCGGGTCGATCAGACCCGCAATCATGACCCGGTTACCATTTCATCATTTCTCGAACATTTTTGTTCCGTTTGATTCCTAACTACACGTCTTAATCCCTACAACGGTTCTGTGTAAATAGAATTAGGTTTTAGGTCTAAGAGATTACCTACAAATCGACGGGAAGTTTGGTTGCCGGTTCTGGTTATCCTCTCCGGCGAGTCGACGGTTTTCCAGTCCCGGTCCTGGGTCCAAATTGGTCGTCAAGGTCTCCTAGATGTGTCCTAACAATCATCCAACAAAGTTAACGTCAAACACAGACGGTTCGAAGCAGGGAAGGAAAACGGCAACTCATGGGTTTATCGTCCTATCGCCGCCGTGTCGCCGCCGTACCTCGTCAAGGTCAGTTCCTCGCCGTCCCGTCGTCACGGTGATCCCAACCGTACATTGGTTCAAGTCCCAGATTGAAGGTTTGGATGGTTTGGTGACTTGGGCTGCTCGGGTTTCCTTCTCGGGTTTGAGGGAATGCCGGCCGTGCAGGATGGCCGTAGAGCGGTGGCCGGCGTCAGGAAGGTGGTTGCTGGTTGCCTGAGGTGTGGGGTTGAGTGATGAGGGCTGGTGAGCTGGTTCCAAGGGGGAATCGCACAAACGGGTTGAGAGAATGAACACATGGGTGCATGAATCTTAATACTGAACAGGAACATGAATCAAGGGCCAGGATTGAATCTCAGAATGAGATCAAAGGTGAGGATTGGATCTGGGGTTTTCAGATCCAAGGGCTGAAATTAAAAGTTGATTTAAATGCTATTTAATCCCATAGTGGATCTGATCCAATCTAGCCAATGGGTGAGTGACACTTGTCACTCACCAGGTGTCCTCCAATCAGAATTTCCAGAATAAAATATTCGACACGAAAATCGAGACACGAACCTCCCGATTTCACGTTTCTGACCATAACTTCCTCGTACGAAGTCCGATTTCGGCGTGCCGCCTGTCTACGGACTCAGGACGTCGAGACCTACCTGATGGTCCTTGAGTCAACAGAAAATTAGTTGTCAAAGGAAAAGTCAACATCTTCCCCCCGAAAGTCCAAATTACTGTAATGCCCCTGAACTTCCGATAGTCATAACTTTTACCCTGATCGTCCGAATTGGACGTGCCACCTGTCTATGAACTCGTGACGTCCCGAACTACGTCACGGTCATAGGTCAAAGTCCATTTAGTTCATCAATCAAAAAGTCAACAATTTGACCATGCCAATCACAAGGGTAAAAGCGTCAATTCACACATTAAAATAAAATATTAAAATCCTCGAATGTCCGGGGTGTTACAGCAAGTGTCAGTTTTGGCTGAGCAGTATTGGTTTTCTGGGACATGTGATATCAGCGGATGGGATTTGCGTGGATCCCCAGAAAACAGAGGCGGTGACTAACTGGGCTAGACCGACAACGGTAACGGAAGTGCGGAGTTTTTTCAGGTTAGCAGGTTACTACAGGAGATTCGTGGAGGGTTTCTCCAAAATTGTTGCACCATTAACTCGATTGACTCGGAAGGGAGTAAAGTTTATTTGGGACGAGCAGTGTGATCGGAGTTTTCAAGAATTGAAGGATCGATTGACCACTGCACCTGTCCTTGCATTGCCGGATGACAGTGGAGAGTTCGTGGTCTTTAGTGACACATCGCTACAAGGTTTGGGCTGCGTGTTGATGCAAACTGGTAAGGTTATCGCCTATGCATCCCGGCAGCTCAAGACTCATGAGTTGAACTATCCTACCCATGATTTGGAGTTGGCAGCGGTTGTTCATACTCTAAAAATCTGGAGACATTACCTATTCGGCGCAACGTTCCGGATATACACTGACCACCAAAGCCTAAAGTACCTATTCACTCAGAAGGAGCTGAACATGAGACAACAGAGATGGTTAGAGCTGCTGAAGGATTATGACTGTACAATTGAGTACCATCCGGGTAAGGCCAATGTGGTGGCAGATGCACTCAGCAGGAAGTCAGCAGGATCAGTTGCACACCTGGGGATGGTGTATCTTCCTTTGCTGGTGGAACTCCGGAAGGCGGGAGTTATTTTGGATACGGATGAGCATGGGTGACAGGACAGCCCCCGAGAAGGGCATTAATAGCTGTGCCTGGTCCTGCTCCCGTCTGGAAAAACGACTGAAATCCCCAAGTTACCCTTAGTACGTGCCAGACCAGGGATAGCCACACGTGCTTACTCATGCCTTCGCCCCACGAGCAGCCTCGAACAACGCGCCACGACCTGGAGGGTCAAAAAAAACCAAAAGGTGTGAGTGGACAAAATAAATCAGCTTATAAAACAGTTACGGAAAGACGCTTTTACACTCCACGTAAAAACAATGCATACATACAAAAATCATTTCGCAATCGGTTACATTTTTAACATAGGAAAAACCAAGTGTCAAATTTCAACATAAGAAAAACTTGTATGAAACTCAAAGTCATTTTTCCCTTCTCAACCATCGGGTCTTACCCCCAATTATAAACACCGGCCTCAGCCCAAAACCAAGAAATCAAATCCAATTATACAACATAAACCAAATCCAAAACCATCAATCGCATAACCGGGCCACTGCCCAACTCAACCGAAACATCATAAATTAACAACAAATCACAAGTCAATCATTTTGCTGGATATCAAGTGCGCTCGAGTCTTTAAACTCAAAACCATGCGCATTATCAAGCCTTCCCGGGATATCAACGAGTCTTTAAACTCAGAACATAATCAATAGGCCTCGGGGGTATCACAATAACCGAGTCTTTAAACTCACGAGTCTTTAAACTCATTAAGGGCCCTCCCCCGTCATCAATTAATCGAGTCTTTAAACTCAAAACGTGCTCCAGCAATAGCACCTGGTCTTTAAACCCAAAACAGTTTTCAACGGGTCTTTAAACCCAAAAACATTTAACAATCACAACAACGCGGGATACATCCCGAAATCACATTTTTCACAACAGGACTTATGGTCCGAATTTCCACATTCAAATCCCCAAATCTTACTTCACAAATCATATTCAAATCATCATTACACACGGGGCATGTACAATCATATCAAATCACTTTATTAAATCCTTTTTCATTCCCGAATTCGAATTCGCAATAAAGATTCCGTAAGCTGGCATCCGGAAGCATCATCCTGAACCCAAACCAAGAATCCGCTTTAAATTTCCGAAAACCGAAATCTCGTTAATCAAAGTTACTTTTATGCCCCGAACATCAAGCCCGAAATCACCTTTTTCAAAATCCATTTTAATTCCTTGAAATCACTTAATTTCTCAAATCTCATTATCAAAACATCAAAACCACAATCATAATCACCAAAATCACGGTCCAATCAAAACATACTCAAAAACTCGTAAAACGTGCAAAACCGTGTCATTCTCGAAATACGTGTCAAAACCGTGAACCATACTCATAACTGGATCCAACATCTTATAAACATAGTACGCACAAATCTCATAAAATCATTCATTAAACCATCGTCAATCATAAAAGAAACCATAGGCTCGAAATACGTGTAATTTTGTATGTATAGCAAAAATACGTATAAATACGGGAATCGAAATCAATCACCATTCATAATCATAATCATAGAAATCATAGAAATATTTATGCATGCATCAAATTTGGAAAGCAACGTCCACTCACACACCAATTTTAAGGCTCGGTTTCGCGCCGCACGCATTCCCGTAATTTCCGGCATTTTCCAGAAAACCCGAATCCTGCTCGAAATCACATTCCAGGATCATTAAGGTCTCAAATAACAACATACATATTCCCCATAATTTTCCGGGAATTATTCGTTAATTAAAAACGTAACCTAAGCCTTCGGACCCTCGGAATAACATCGAAACGGTGTCCGATTAATTCGAAACCAACGCTAAAATGTTCGTTACAGTGTATAGGACAAACGTCATGTTGGACTTACCTCGAAAATCGTACCCACGCGCCCTCACGCGCCGCCGTGAGTGGCTGCGCGTGAGTCCACGCGCCTGCTACAGTACCCCTGCACAGTTCATCGTTCTCACTCGCCAAACCTGCAATACGGGTTGTTCAACCCGCGACACAACTCGGTTAAATTCTTATCAAAACTCACTCGATTCCTCCCCTCATTCCACCTAAATCATTTCTCATCAGGTTAATTTAGGATCCCATTCATTAATCATCTTCCATTAGCCCTAAATCGATCAACTCGAAATCGAACATCCAAACGGGTCGAAGTACGAAACTCACCCAAATCGACCCCATTCCCAAATTAACTTAGACAGGAGTTTCCAGAGACCTAAACGAACACTTTAGCACTGTAAATTTCAGGAAATATTACCTGGAGGTTGTCGACTTCAAGCTCGAAAATCTCTGAAACCAGGGGCCTCCGTTCATGGCCATACGGTGATCAGTTCCCTTCAATTTTCGTATGGTCGAGTTCGAAATGAACTCAGAAGACTAATATTTACCTCTTTTTGGCTCAACTCAGCTCACAGATTAAATTTGGAATTTCCCTCCATTTTTTGAGTTTTTTCCCAGAGCTGGTTCTCTCAACTCTCCGCTCACTTTCTGGTTCCAAAATGAATCAGAGCAACACTCCCAGCACTCTGATAATCGAACAAGACCCCAACACCCGTGGGAACTCGTTCTGGCTCCTCTGTGAATCGTCCCCCGCACTATCCCAAAAACGAAGAAGAAAATGGTTGCCCGTGCTTTGCAATTCTCCAGTCCCAACTAACCCAATGTCACTCACCAGCACAGACAAATCTCCCTCAGTGCTATGTGTTCCTCCACTCAAAGGTATATAAAAATCCAACCCGTGCACGCTCAAGTCCAAGCTCTGTTTTTCAATTCCGAACACCATCACTTGTTTCCCACACACACACCACCCGTGCACGCCCAGCACACACACAGCCCTCAATGTCACTAACGGGATAATAAAATCTCCCCAATGTCACTGAATTGGTTAGACAATTGTGGGATTTCAGGACACACACGACACGGGTGCTCAGCCCTCTGTTTCATGGTTCAAACTGTCCCCCTGCAGGAAATTACCATTTTGCCCTCACTTGGCAAATTACCAAAATGCCCCTCACGCGTCCCAAACCCGTAACTTGGTCAATTGAACTCCGATCGACGCGTTCCGCCTGTCTAAGGACTCAGGGCATCGAGACCTTCCTAACGGTCCTCGGTCCTCGACCATCGGACCTCCCGATCACAAAGTCAACGTTTTCCCTTATTTCGTCTAAATTACGAAAATGCCCTTGGGCTTCCAAACGTCATAACTATCACATCGAACGTCGGAATCGAACGTGCCACCTGTCTATGAACTCGTGACGTCCCAGAGTACGTCACGGTCATCGGTCAAAGTCCGTTTGACCGCCCGAACTAAAAGTCAACGTTTTACCCACGACTAGGGGCAAAACGGTCATTTTGCACCGTTCGTCCGATTTCACCCAACTAATCACCGATTAACCCCGTTAATCATGATTAGTTGCAAAACTAATCCCGAATTTCGGGATGGGTAGTTACAATGGGGCTTTGTTGGCTAGCTTTCATGTACGACTAGTGCTGATTGATCGGATCATCGAAGCACAACTTCAGGATCCGATACTCTGTATTTACAGGATTGAGGTTGATGCGGATGGGAGATAGGATTTTACCATCCGGGATGATGGAGCACTTGTGAAGTTGGGCCGTTTGTGTGTACCTGCAGTGGCAGAGTTACGGGCCGAGATTCTGGAGGAGGCCCATAGTTCGGCTTATGCTATGCATCCGGGAGGTACAAAGATGTACCGTACCCTCCGGAACCCTTATTGGTGGCCAGGAATGAAGAAAGATATTGCAGAGTTCGTGAGCAGATGCTTAACCTGTCAGTAGGTTAAGGCGGAACGACAAAGACCTTATGGGGCTATGCAGCCACTTTCGATTCCCGAGTGGAAGTGGGATCACATCACCATGGACTTCGTCTTTAAGTTACCAAGGACTCAGAGTGGAGTTGACGGGGTATGGGTGATTGTGGACCGGTTAACCAAGTCAGCCCATTTTCTGCCGGTTCAAGAGACTTATAAACCTAACCGGCTGGCTCAGTTGTTCGTAAAGTAGATCATACAATTGCATGGTACGCCGGAGTCGATCGTGTCTGATCGTGCTCCGCGTTTCACTTCCAGGTTCTGGCGAAGTTTGCAAACTACCTTGGGAACAACCCTACGTTTCAGTACTGCTTTCCATCCACAGACCGATGGGCAGTCTGAAAGGACCATTCATTCAGACCTTGGAGGACATGATGAGGTCATGTGTGCTACCGTTTTAGGATTCATGGGATACTCATTTGCCGTTGATGGAATTCGCTTACAACAACAGCTATCAGGAAATTATCGGGATGGTACCCTATGAGGCACTGTATGGTAGACAGTGCAGGACACCTATCTGCTGGATGGAGTTAGGAGAACGAGCGGCTGTAGGGCCAGAAATGATGGACTTAACCCTGGAAACTGTTCGGGTTATCAAGGAAAGATTAAAGGCGGCACAGGATCGCCAAAAGAGTTATGCCGATCGACGAATTCGAGACTTGGAATTTGAAGTGGGAGATTTTGTCTTCCGAAAGTTATCTCCGTGGAAAGGGATTATCCTTTTTGGTCGACGGGGGAAACTGAGTTCGCGTTTTATCGGACCATATGAGATTGTGGAAAGGATTGGCCGGGTTGCATACAGATTGGCACTACCTCCAGAACTTTCTAGAGTTCACGATGTTTTCCACATATCGATGCTGTGGAAATACGTACATGATGCTTCCCATGTACTGGAGGAACAATCTATCGAACTCCGAGATGATCTGAGCTTTGAGGAACAACCAGTACAGATCTTGGATCGGAAGGACAAAGTACTACGTCGAAAGACGATCCTTCTCGTGAAGATCCTCTGGAGAAACCAGAATGTGGAAGAAGCCACATGGGAGCCCAAGGCTCAGATGCGAGAACAATTTCCTTATTTGTTTCTTTGAAATTTCGGGACGAAATTTCTTAAGGGGGGAAGGTTGTAACACCCCGAAAATTTGAAGATTTTAATATTGTAAATTATTGCATGAATTGACGTTTTTTACCCCTGTGAATTGTATTTCCAAATTTTTGAATTGTTTATTAGAGGGTCAAATGGACTTTGACCAATGACGGTAACGTAGTTCGGGACGTCACGAGTCCATAGACAGGTGGCACGTCCAATTTGGACGATCAAGGAAAAAGTTATGACTATCGGAAGTTCAGGGGCATTACCGTAATTTGGACGATGGGGGCGAAAATGTTGACTTTTCGTTTGGCAACTAAGTTTCAAACGACTAAAGGACCGTTAGGTAGGTCTCGACGCCCTGAGTCCGTTGACAGGCGGCACGCTGAAATCGGACGTCGGATGGCGGAGTTACGGGTCTGGAAAGTGAAGGGCATTTTGGTAATTTCTGAACTAGGGGCATTTTGGTCATTTCACTCACGGGTTACTGTAGCAAACCGTGAGGGACAGCGGCTGCACCCGTGCGGTGTCTCTGTGCAATCTTAATATTTTAGGCTGTAATGAACTGGAAAGGGGAGATTTAACTAAGCATTACAGACTGTCCCAACGTGGGCTGAGTCATTCTTCATCAGTGGACACCATTTTTAATTCTGGATCGAAGCTTTTCGGGGAACAAAATCTGTCAGGACCCGTCCCAAATATCGCCTCGATACCCGGGACGAACCCTGCTCCCGTATGACAATCACACTCAAAGTACCAAAATAACCTCAACACCACTATAAGCATAATTATCAGACAAGGGAGAAATATAATACAACTGTAAGTCCGAGCATAGTTCTACAAAATGGGCACAAAATCCTACTATGCTAGTCTCGCAACGGAAGAACGTCAAAAGCTCTATGCCTCGATTCCTACCTCAACGTTCACCCCAGCGCTATCACCACGACCTGGAGGGTAAGTTAAAACCAAAAGTGTGAGTGGACTAAAGAAAATAAAAGTTTCAAATACGATTTAGAAGTAAAACAGGTAAAGAAAACAATAAGATTGTACCCTCCGTTTTAAATTATGCATGCCCAACTAAGTATCTGAAAACCACAACATAAAACAGTATAGCAAGATCATATCATAAAACCAAATCCACAAATAGCCAAGTCTGATCAAACCTGCTGGGTCTATCCGAGTCTTTAAACTCAACCAGGCCTCAAATGAAATCCGAGTCTTTAAACTCCCGAGTCTTTAAACTCAATAGGCCTACGGGGGTAATATCGTAAATATCCGAGTCTTTAAACTCCCGAGTCTTTAAACTCAATCCGGGCCCGTCCCCCGTCAATCAGAATCCGGGTCTTTAAACCCAATATCCAGATCCAGCAAATCCAATCCAAAACAATTTAAAATCAATTCTAAATCCACATCCAAACTCGAATCCGAAATCTCCGGTTCGAAGCCCTTCTGGCGTTCAGAACCGTCATTCCGAACCCAAATCCGGAAATCCACCTTTTCCGGCTTTAAAACCAAATTTCGTTTCTTGAAATCCGATTTTAAAACCAAAACCTGGATTACCAAAATCATATTTCATAATCCACTTATAACCATCAGAAAACAATTTTAGATTGAAAACATGGAAGCTTAACATCAAAATCAGAAATCCAGCTTTTTCTCGAAAAACGTGCGAAAACTCGAAAATGTATCGAAAAATGTGAAAGCAGATCAATCACATATAATCATCATCAACAAGCACAACCATACTTAAAATCATAAAACATAAATAAAACTGTTAGGCATGCTCGTAAGAAAAGAAAGAGTCCACTCACGAATCGTAAAATGTCAATCGCGCTCCGTGCGCTCCTCGACATTTTCAGGCGTCTCCCGTCCTGTCAATAGGCACCAAATAGGGTCACAATTACATCAATTATGCTAACCCTAATTTCCCCTAATTTTCGGGAATTTATTCGTAATTTAAACTTAAACCCTAAACCGTCTGGATTCCCGAACTATCCCGTAACCTCGTCTGATTAACCCGTAAATTACACCAATAGAGTCCTTAGAACATTTAGAACCAAAACCATGTTGGAAGTTTGGCCGGAATCCTCTCCACGCGCCCCCACGCGCCGCCCAAAGTGGCTGCGCGTGGGCCTCACGCGCCTGCTACAGTGCTTCTTCTTCCTCGAGTCACCCGGTTCAACTGTGTTGAACCGGCGTGACCGGTTCTCCACCGTTCCTCCACCATTATTCTCCCTTCCAATCCCAATAGCATCGTCCTGTCCCCTGCAACTAAACCCAATCCTAAAATTGAAGAATCACGACCTAAAACCCCTCGACTTCACCCTCGAAACAGACGGCCCGTGAGCCCTGTTTTGGCAGCCGGCCACCCAGGTCCTCCCCCGTCACGGCGACCATCCTAGACGACTCCTAGGACCTCCCCGAACCTCACTTCACTCACCAATTCCCTCGACTCTAGCCCAAAGTCCACGACTTTTGAAAACAATAAAAATGGGAAAACAGGGGATTCGGGGTATACCTTCGATTCTTACTCCGCCGTCTGCACCGCCGCGTGCCACAGTGCTCGTTGAGTCCCCTGCAATCACCTGAACCTCCTATTGCCTTGGTTTGAGCCACCACACGGCACAACCACCGCCACAGTCCCACGACTCCTCTGTTTCTCTGAAAATTCAGCCTTCCACCGCCGTGTCTCCGTGCACGATTTCAGCTCCAAAACCCGATCACCAGTCTCTCTTCTTCTCTCTGTCACTCTCACAATTCACAGAACTCTCACCCACGCACAGAATCGATCAAGAACTCTCAATTATTCACTCTCTTTTTCTCTGTGTCGAAGCCCAATACACGGTTCCAATTTGAACGATTTGTGGCCGTGTGTATGTGAGACCCTCCTAGAACCATCTAGCAAAGCCCACGTGTCCACTTCTCCATGGTCTTCAGTACAAAATATCCAATCCCACTCAGCCATTTGCCCTTATCTGATTGGGCCATAGGGGAAAAGACCAAATTGCCCCTAGTGTTAAAAATTACCTTTTTGCCCTCGAACTTTCCAGACCCGTAACTATTTCGTCTGACGTCCGATGACAGCGTGCCGCCTGTCGTTGTACTCAGGACATCGAGACCTATCTAATGGTCCTCGGTCTACGTGAAAATCACAAATCCACTAAAAAGTCAACATTTTCCTCGATTAGTCAAAATTACGGTAACGCCCTCAATCTTCCGAACGTCATAACTTTTTCTCCGATTGTCCGAATCGGACATGCCACCTGTCTACGGACTCGTGACGTCCTAAACTACGTCACGGTCAATGGTCAACACTCATCCAACCTGTAAATCAAAAAGTCAACTTTTAACGCACTATTCACAAGGGCAAAATCGTCCTTTTATACAAATCTTTACACAAATTACATTTATACCCTTCCCGAAGGTACGGGTTGTTACAAAATCTCTGTGGACAGATTGGACTTCCACGAGCCTGTGGGACGGCTTATGTTGTTTAAAACTGAGTAGGACGTGTGTGAGCTTCACTCTGCCGTTGAAAGAACTGAGAATTGGTGAGGAATCAGTGAGAAACCATTTCGGGGAAATTTGGAGGGAAATTAAGTTTTTAATTTTTGGTGCTTGTTGGTCTGAACCAAGGCTTGGTTTAGTCCTCTGGGAGTATTTGGAACTCAACCACATCGAAATCGAGGGGAACCAGCCACGGTTGAGCTGGGACGGAGGCTGCCGTTTTCAGAGAAGTTGCAGAGCTTGGGACGACAACCTCCAGGTACTTTCAGGCACAATTGATCATTCATTTTAGTTCGTTTTGATCCTATTATGCTTCCTGTGAAGTTAATTGGAGAATGAGTTCGAAACCAGGGAGTTCTGGTGATTGACTCGTTTAGTTGATCACGGGTCGAGGGTCCATTTAAGGGACCATTGAGGTTGATTTTTGACTCAGAACCTAAATTGGATAGTTAATGAACATGTTAGGATCAAATACGAGTGAAATCGAGTGGAAATTGAGGGTCAATTAACCGGGTCAAGCCGCGGGTGGCAGGCCCGTATTACAGACAAACGAGTGAAGGTGGTGACACTATAGCTACAGAGTCAAGCGCGTGACTTTCACGCGCAGCCACTTTGGGCGGCGCGTGAGGGCGCGTTGAGCCTTATCTCGATCACGATCAACATGACTTTTATTCCTCTCATCATTCTGAACATTTTTGGTGAATTAACCATGTTGATCTGAGATAGTTTTGATGGGTCAGTTTAGGGCCGGTTGTCTCGGGAAACGTGTTTGGACGGTTTCCCCGAGCCGGTTTCTATTTCGGACTTTTTGGATAAATGTTTAAGACTTGTAGTGACCCTTACGTGTGATTTGGACTGATAGGAATTGTACGATAATCCCGGTACAGATCCGTACGCGCAGATTCACCGCAGGATCGTACTGTGAGCGGGCCCGATTTCATTAAACCCTTGCATGCTTAAATGTTTTCTGATTTACTTATATATTCACATACTGGAATCATGAAATGGTTTTGATGATATTGAAATTATGGTTATGGCACGCTTCACGGTATTTGGGTTTGAGACCCGTCTGATGAAACTTAAAGATTGGTTTTGGATTTCATCAATATATATATATATATGTTTTGCATGTGGATATGGATAAAATGTATTTGGTACTGAACTTTATAGATCCATTCTTATGATACTGTCTCCTCCAGATGTGGTACCTCGAAGTGGTCACGGCGCATTTCCTGCGAGGGATCATTCTACGGAGGAACCGGACCGTCAAATGACTCAGGAGCAGGATTGCTATGATATGACATCTAGAACGTCGGGCGTCTAGGACGCTAGGCATCTGGGATGCCGTACCCGGACGGGGTTCAGGGATTGGACTCGGAATTGAGACCCGAGTGGCACGCTTAGTCTTGAGACTGTGACCTTATTGGACGTCAGGGACGTCAGACATCGAGGATGTCAGGATTTGAGTGTATAGTGCAGTGGTTAAAATTATGTTTATGGTTTTATTACATTCCTTATGATTCATATTATATGATTTATGGTTTTAAATTCTGATGCATGCATGTTTGGAAAACGGAGGGGTAAATTATATGTTTTACTTATGTAACGGTTTTATAAACTTGAGTTTCGGCCCACTCACCCTTAATGTTTTGGTAACCCCTCCAGGCTGTGCTACCGAGGTAGAGGTGGATCCTGAGGCTGAGGCATAGATCTACTTCCGCGTACCTGATCTCCTGTTGGGTGGTTTGCCCGCAGGTTTATTTTAGAGTCGTGCTCGCAATTTGTAATTTGGAACTTTATCCCTTGTCTGACATCGGTTTATTTCGGATTTGCTGTATAACTTTATTTGGTTATTTATTCATTTGAACTTTTGAGGTTAAGATTGGAACGTTATTTTGGGTGTCAGACGGGAGCAGGGCACGTCCTCATGTGGTCCTAGGGGGATCGGAGAAGGTCCTGTCAAATATCCTAAAGACACTAAACTCACCCAAGCCCTTTTTTTTTTTTTAATAATAGCCCAAATAACCTAAAGGAGCTAAACCAACCCAAGACCAATACAACCCAAAGGCCAACCCCAACCCAATACAACCCTCTCGCCCCGAAGATGGTAGAAACTCTAACCTACCTATACAAATTATACAATACAACCATCTCACAAACACAAACTAATCCTCCTCGACGCCCACACACCTCTCTGCTCTCTCGCTCTTGGCTCTCAGTCTCAGTCTCACTTGCCGCTAATTTTAGACTTCATCTTCAATCTCTCTCAAATATCAACTCATGAAAAGAGAACTTTTTACCTTACACATTTACCCACAAAGTTGTTACTTATGCAACTTTTCAAGAGTTTGAAAACTCATTTTACGATTTACCAAACAAGATTTCAGCATGAAGAGGGACTAGCTCGAGTTGAATGAAACTCAAATACATGGAATCTTATTTGATTGTGAAAAGTAACCTACAAGCTACAACAAGATACATGATCAGACACCATTCTCAGGCATCATGATGTCATTAAAAATTGAAAGAAAAACAAAAACACAAACGAAGAATGAAAAATAAGGATTCTAAATCATTATATTTCGAAAAAAAAAGGATTCTATAATCTAAATCAAGTAAAAGGATGATGTATGTAACTAGAGAAAAGGATTGGCTTAACATCATAGTGACTTGACAAGTTGTGTGCAATTTTTTTTCAAAAGTATGGGTGCATCGTAAAGACGACACCACCCACCCGCATTTCGTATTACTAACAGATACCCCTAAGTGAATCTAAGTGAATTAATGTAATAGTAACCTGAATAAATTTGAAAGACTTCGGTGTTGGCAATGATGAGATTTTGTAAACTTATAATTTCACAAGCAAAAGTTGCATGCTGAATAGCTCAAGAAATGGAGTTTCCTTTTCTCTTAACAATATTTCACCATCTGCTAACATTTCCTTCCATAGCCTAATATTTTTCTTTCATATTAATATATTTTCTTACAACTTTAAAATTTGAAAAATAGCTTATTTCTAAAAGCTCACTCGAGTCCGGTCCGAATGGACTTATTAGGTCCGACCCGAAAAGCCCAATAAAAGTCCGACCCAATAAAGAGTTTAGGCTCTTATACATGTAAGTAAGTCCGTCCGACTTGACCCGAAATTTTAAAAATTATTTAATAAGCCCGACCCGGCCCAATGCCAAGAGCTACTCCTATCTTTCAAGATGGAAAAGAAGTGCGGTGAATTTAGCTTACTAATAGTCTAACATACAAATTTTAAAATTTTACTTCCATATAACAATATATTTTTGACAACATATTGAAATATGGAATTTGTTTTACAATTAATATTTTAAACTATTTGATAGGTCCTCAAATAAGCGTTATTTTATATTATTTTATACCCTTTATACTTGATTTTTAATATTAAAATAATAAATAATTAGACAAATTAATTTATTTTGTGATATTTTTGTAGAAATAAATAAAGCTTGGAATTTGGAGCATTTTGGTGAAAGAATCGTCCCGATCGGAATTATAACGAAGAAATTATGGACGAAATATGAGAAACCACTGAAAATCGCAAGGAAATTCGGTGGGAAGCTGCTGAAATCCAGCAGCCCAAGCCAAAAATCCAGCAGCCCCCCAATAGTTCCCAAAATCAGCATATTTGCCCCAAAATCAGCAACTTTTCCCCAAAATCAGCCACTTTTCCCCAAAATCAGCATATTTGCCCCAAAATCAGCATCTTTTCCCCAAAATCAGCATATTTGCCCCAAAATCAGCATCTTTTCCAACCCAATCTCATCATTTCCATCACTTCTTCATGTACTATTTTATTGCTATTTTTATATTTTAATTTTGTACTTTTAATTAAACAATTGTGGCATTCCCTCTATAAATAGGGAGGTCATTTCATGTATTTGGAGAGTCCCCCATTAGTTTCATTCTTCCATTTCTTTCATTTTTCTTAGTTCTTAGTTTAGTTCTTTTGTTTCTCTCTTTTGAGAGACTTTTTTTGGGACCATTTTTACTTCTTGTAGATTTTCTTATTAATTAGTTTCCTTTAAATTCTTATTCTTAATTTATGTTATTTTTATGTTATTTTCATTTCTTCTTTACTATTGTTCTTGGTATTTTCTTTCTAACATTTGTAAGTAAGAATGCAATCTCCATGTGTTTTACTTTTTGAATTTCTTTTACTTCATATGTTTTAGTGCTTAAACTTCAATTTGATGTTAAGTGTTTTATCCGCTATCGGTGCACTTAGAGTAGAATTGAAGAGATTAAATATTGATCGCTGTCGGCGCATTTAATTATAAACTTAAGGTAAATCATGTTGTAAATGTTTGAAGCATATTGATGTTTGACGCACATTAATGGTTGATGCATTTATAATATTGAAATATATATGTAAGTATTTGAGATGATGAAGGTAGGATTTCGTGATTGGTTTATTATGAGCAAAATGTTAGAAAGAAATCTATTTTTAGGAGTAGTTTAAATAATGTGATTGTTAATTCGAAATTACTTACGTAAAAGTGTGGGTTTTGTCTATGAAACTACTCTATGGTTTGTAAGTTCCAATTAACATGAGCATTTGCATTTTAATTCTTAATCAGTGTTTTCTTTAATTTAGTTATAAATCTTTTCAAAACCCTCCTTCTTTATTCTTTATTCTTTTATTCTTTCATTCCTTTATTCTTTAATTTATTAATTCTTTGATTATTTTATTCTTTGATTAATTAATTCATTTATTCTTTTATTATTTCATTCTTTAATTCGTTAATTTATTAATTCTTTGTAATTCATTAATTTATTATTTCTTTATTTTCTTATTCATCTATTCTTTAATTTATTAATTCTTTGATTATTTTATTCTTTGATTATTTAATTCTTTAATTCATTATTCTTTTATTCATCTCTCACTAACACATTATTAATGTTCCCTAATTTCCCCCGGTTAAGAACGATCCCTATTTACCAATACTACATCTACACAAAAAGGGTTTAAATTGCACAATACTCAAATTACGTGTCTAAATTAATGCGTAGTTTGGGCTTAGCCAATTTTTGGCGCCGTTGCCGAGGAAATTGAAAATCATTTTTAATTTGTTAGTGTATGTATATAAATTGTGCATATTATACTTGTTTATAAATTTTACTTTTGTTAATATTATATTTATCTATCTTATTATTGTTCTTATTATTTTTGTTTATAATGTTCATACTTTACTTATTCTTAATTTCTAATTTATACTTGTTCATAAATGTTCATAATTTTTTTTTGTATTTGTTCATATTAAAATTGATACTTGTTCATAATTTAATTTCATTTGTTTACTTTTACTTTTACTTGTTCATATTAAAATTGATACTTGTCATAAATGTATATTGTACATATTCACTTTTCCTTACTTTTAATTTTTTTTTTCTTTACACTTTCTAACTTTTTCTTTAATCCATTAACTTTAATTTTATTCCATAAACTTTTCTTTAGTCCTTTAACTTTAAATTTATTCATTAACTTTTTATTCCACTAACTTTTTATTCCATTAACTTTTTATTCCATTAACTTTTTATTCCATTAACTTTATTCCATTAACCTTTTATTCCACTAACTTTTTATTCCATTAACTTTTTATTTCATTAACTTTTTATTTCATTAACTTTTTATTCCATTAATTTTATTCCATTAACTTTTTATTCCACTAACTTTTTATTCCATTAACTTTATTTCATTAACTTTTTATTCCATTAACTTTTTTATTACACTTATTTTATTCTTATGTAATTATTTATTTTGTTATGTCTTGATAAAATTTAAATTTAAATTTAAAATAAAAAATCAAAGTAAATAAAAAAATTTAAAAAAAAAATCTTATCTTAGTTTTATGTTAGTGTTAATTCATACTTGTAAATAAATGTTGTATATATGTTAATTGTTACCTTTTATACTTGTTCATAAATTGTTCATAACTTTTATATTTTATAATATACATACATACTTGTTCATAATAGACTTTCATTTATGTTTGTTTATAATTCTCTTACTTGTTATATTATTCTTGTTCATACTTGTACATAATGTTCATTCTTTTTAAATGTTCATAAATGCTTATAGTAATTATTCACTTTTCCTTATTTTTATTTTTATATTGTTTTTGTAAATAAAAAAGGCATAAAATTCGTAAAAAAAAAAAATCTTCATTTTTTTTTAAAATTCCGAAAAAAAACATAAATTTTAAAAAATAATAAATTTAAATTTCTTATCTTCACTTTGTGTTAGTGTAAATCTCAATGGTTAAATAAATCTTATACATATATTAGTTTGTTAATGAGAATTTGTTTTGTAAATATCATTACTTGTGAATGAAACCATACTTGTAAATAAATTGTTCATACTTATATAAATTGTTCATATGTAATTGTCATGTTATATTTGTAAATTGTGCATAAAAACATACTTGTAAATAGTTATTGCATTCATGCATTAGTCTCGGCTATATGTAGATCACTTGTGCTTCGAAGTTTAGATTTTAATTTTTAATCGGCGAAGACTCTTCTATTAACTCTCACCCACGGTAATTGTTAACACTTGAGTCATCTTAATTCCTCTGGAGTAAGAAATTTTTGAGGGTGATGTCTAGGACAAGAGACGGTACTTATAACGGGTTTTGGGTCTAAGAAATTAGCCCTGCCTCTTATGTGTATTCTTTCTAACCTGGTCACTTTTGAACTTGCCCAAACAGTTGAATTAATCCAAGATATTTACTTGGGCCGCACGGACGTATAAGTCTCCATCTAAACTTTGAAGCTATGTGAACCATATATATCTTTGACTTCCCCCGACATTTAAATATTGTTTATATCTTAATTTACATTATTTGTCATGACAAAATTAAATTGCATCTTTAGTGTAACTAACTTGCATCTTTCATTCTAACTTGCATTTCATCTTTCATTCTAACTTGCATTTCATCTTTCATTTAACTTGCATTTTCACTTAACTTGCATATGTAGTTTAACTTGCATTGCACTCTTCCTCTAACTTACATCTTTAACTCAAATTGCATCCTTAACTTCAATTTGCATATCTAATTTGCATTCTTGACTAACGTACATCTCTGACTAACTAACTTGCATCTCTGTCTAGGCTGGATGGACGTTAAACTTCAAGCGCTTGTTGGGAGGCAACCCAATGTGTTCCCGGGATGTGAAGGAGTCATCAATATAGATTTGCTATCCTCTACCCTTCACTCTCTTTTATTTTGTTTATTTAATGTTTTCCTATTATTTTCGTAAATCATCTTCCTTACTTTGATTCTATGTTTAATTACTTCGTATTTTCCTACATTGAGGACAATGTAGAATTTAAGTGTGGGGGAATGGTTTACAATTTTAATTGTTCAAAAAAAAAACAAAAAAAAAATTGAAAAAAATTATAAAAAAAAGGTGAAAAAAAAAATTGTTTTCTTGAATTTTTTTTGTTTTAACTTAGTGTTTTTATGAGTCTTAAGTTGCCATTTAACTTTTCAATGATATAAATGAACAAAAATGAATATGTTATGGCCATAAAGATAATCACTACAACTTGAATTTGTTTGTTAATATTTTTGTGATTAAGTGTTATAACTTGAAGATAATGCATGTAAATTGGTATATAAACGAGCATGATAAGATAAGTATGAATCATATGAACCTTATGTAAGCTTTAGAACTTTATATACATCTTTGATGAGTGATTCATAAGTTCATTGTTTAAATTGATATACATATGCCTCATAACTACTTGCCATAGCTTTTAATGAACTCTAGAGTACTAAAACTTATTCTATGTGATTTTCAAAGCTTTTAAGTCAATAAACTCTCTGATTTTGGAAATGATTAAGGCATTAGGGTTAACACCACAAATTCAAACATCCATGTTCCCTATTTTGTGCGCACGAGTTGCGACCCCCTTAGTTTTAACCCTTTTGAGCCCATATTAAGCCTTTCTTTCATCACCATGATTATCTAAACACTTGAGCTTAGTATAGACATCCTTTACTCTTGTTCCAAGAACTCGGTTGAAGATATAAAGATTGTGTAAGGAGAAAATGATGATTTTGAAAAGACTTTTATGTGAATTATTTGGATTTACCGACTCAAGCTTTGTTGTATTGTTAACAGATGTTATTACCTTGATCTAAAAAAAATCAAAAAAAAAAAAAGTTGAGTCTCGATCAAGGTAATAAGGTTTGGTTATGTAATGTTTGAGTTAAGTCCCTTGCATTTGTAAATCCGACACAAAGAATGATTGTGAGGCCCAACATGATGGAATTAGGCCTATGTTCGAAGGGATGGATTACTGACATCATTGCACTAAGTTTGGGAAGCTATGATACGTTTTGGGAGTCTATTGAGTCTTGGAACGAATTGAGCACCACTTGTCCTATATTTTCTTTGCCTCGAAACTTAGCCCCATTACAACCTTCGTAAAGACCTTATGATCCTTAAGATGGTAAATTTTGATTAGTTGAGTTAATCACTTGAGTAAGCTTATGGTTTTGGTTCATTTGCGCAAGTATGTTTCGTTTTTATCTTGAGGTGTTTGTTTGAGATTTTGCAAAAGTGCTTCATTTCGATTATGTGAGTATCTCTCACATACTTTGAGTGCAAACACAAACCCTCACAAATTGAGTGAATTTATGAGTGCATATCCTTGTGAGTTGATTCATACTTGTCTTATTCATGCAGAGATCCATTTCACCATATTTACTCATTATCTTACTTGTTGAAACATTTTGTTACATGTATTAACTCTCGAATTCCATATGCTTAAATGTTTTAAGTGAAAATCTTTTATGTCATGATTATAATTATGAAATATTGAGACAACTGGTTAAGGGTTACTTGTTTTGAATTCGTAGTTTAATTTTAGTATTTGCTAGGGACTAGCAAAGTTTAAGTGTGGGGGTATTTGATAGGTCCTCAAATAAGCGTTATTTTATATTATTTTATACCCTTTATACTTGATTTCTAATATTAAAATAATAAATAATTAGACAAATTAATTTATTTTGTGATATTTTTGCAGAAATAAATAAAGCTTGGAATTTGGAGCATTTTGGTGAAAGAATCGTCCCGATCGGAATTATAACGAAGAAATTATGGACGAAATATGAGAAACCACTGAAAATCGCAAGGAAATTCGGTGGGAAGCTGCTGAAATCCAGCAGCCCAAGCCAAAAATCCAGCAGCCCCCCAATAGTTCCCAAAATCAGCATATTTGCCCCAAAATCAGCAACTTTTCCCCAAAATCAGCCACTTTTCCCCAAAATCAGCAACTTTTCCCCAAAATCAGCCACTTTTCCCCAAAATCAGCAACTTTTTCCCAAAATCAGCAACTTTTCCCGAAAATCAGCATATTTGCCCCAAAATCAGCATCTTTTCCCCAAAATCAGCCACTTTTCCCCAAAATCAGCATATTTGCCCCAAAATCAGCATCTTTTCCCACCCAATCTCATCATTTCCATCACTTCTTCATGTACTATTTTATTGCTATTTTTATATTTTAATTTTGTACTTTTAATTAAACAATTGTGGCATTCCCTCTATAAATAGGGAGGTCATTTCATGTATTTGGAGAGTCCCCCATTAGTTTCATTCTTCCATTTCTTTCATTTTTCTTAGTTCTTAGTTTAGTTCTTTTGTTTCTCTCTTTTGAGAGACTTTTTTTGGGACCATTTTTACTTCTTGTAGATTTTCTTATTAATTAGTTTCCTTTAAATTCTTATTCTTAATTTATGTTATTTTTATGTTATTTTCATTTCTTCTTTACTATTGTTCTTGGTATTTTCTTTCTAACATTTGTAAGTAAGAATGCAATCTCCATGTGTTTTACTTTTTGAATTTCTTTTACTTCATATGTTTTAGTGCTTAAACTTCAATTTGATGTTAAGTGTTTTATCCGCTGTCGGTGCACTTAGAGTAGAATTGAAGAGATTAAATGTTGATCGCTGTCGGCGCATTTAATTATAAACTTAAGGTAAATCATGTTGTAAATGTTTGAAGCATATTGATGTTTGACGCACATTAATGGTTGATGCATTTATAATATTGAAAGATATATGTAAGTATTTGAGATGATGAAGGTAGGATTTCGTGATTGGTTTATTATGAGCAAAATGTTAGAAAGAAATCTATTTTTAGGAGTAGTTTAAATAATGTGATTGTTAATTCGAAATTACTTACGTAAAAGTGTGGGTTTTGTCTATGAAACTACTCTATGGTTTGTAAGTTCCAATTAGCATGAGCATTTGCATTTTAATTCTTAATCAGTGTTTTCTTTAATTTAGTTATAAATCTTTTCAAAACCCCCCTTCTTTATTCTTTATTCTTTTATTCTTTCATTCCTTTATTCTTTAATTTATTAATTCTTTGATTATTTTATTCTTTGATTAATTAATTCATTTATTCTTTGATTATTTCATTCTTTAATTCATTATTCTTTTATTCATCTCTCACTAACACATTATTAATGTTCCCTAATTTCCCCCTAGTTTCGATCATCAGGGAAAAATCACAACACGTGGACATAATCCATGGATTAAGTTACACAAGCATCATAATTGAACACAAACCCTTGACTCACATTCCAGGTCAAAATACTATTTCCAAACTGGGCTTGAGCCCGAAACAACATTTCTATAAAACAACCATAAAATACATATCCAAAATCAATCAATAAATCCAAAAAAATCGTCGAATAATCACTTAAAAATCATATTCAAATCATTGCCACATAAATCATGCAATAAAATAATTCAAATTAACTATGCATGGAGAATAATTTAGAAAAGAAAAGTTTACTCACACACCGTTCACATAACTAAATCTCGATCCACGTAGCTAAATCGAACACCTAGAACTACACTGAAATGATGTCCAATCGAATCGAAACCCGCGCCACGTTAACGTGTACGTAAAGTTGAATTTTATAAAAGTTGTGTTGGCTAGTAAATGGGGCACGCGCCTCCACGCACCACCCATGGTCTCTATGACAGGGCCCACCCCGATTATCACCCCGATAACCGAGGTGAATCCTGCTCCCGTCTGACAAACCAACACCAAAGACCAAAACAAACTCACGATAACCCACAATTTACATTGTCAGACGAAGGAAAAAAGTTATATTTTACAGAGCATAGTAACAGTACGAAAACGAAAGCAAGCCCTACTGTAAGCTAAGCGCGCAACAGATGACTTATGCCTCGACTTCTGCCTCAACGGTAGCCCCAACGCTCGCACCACGACCTGGAGGGTGTCAAAAACGTAAAAAATGTGAGTGGACTAAAAATAAGTAAGAGTTATAAAAGCAGTTCCATAAAGAAAACAGGGTTACACCCTCTGTTTTGAAAACATGCATGCATAACCAAGTACCTTAAAACAACAGTAGCACAAAATGAAACAACGTGTATAAATTCTTAGAAATCAAAAACCAAAGTTCAGGCACTTGGCCTTAAAGCCATAGAAATCAAGTTGTTCGGGTCACAGCCCAAAAAATTCGAAAACCAGTGAAAAACATCAATCATACACATTTACTGGATCTCAAGTGCGCCCGATTCTTTAAACTCAAAACACAATGCGTAATAACCAGGCCTTCCCGAGATATCAACGAGTCTTTAAACTCAAAACACAATCACAGGCCTCGGGGGGTATCATATCCGAGTCTTTAAACTCAAAACATCAGTCCAGGGCCCTCCCCCCGTAAATCAATCCGAGTCTTTAAACTCAAAACCAGATCCAGTGGGTTTTTCTCTTTTTCTGGGTCTTTAAACCCAAAACCATTTGTCAAACATAAGAGAAATCCATCGAAATCCGAAAGCCAAAACTAAACTGGAAATCTTTGAAAAGCCGAAATCACGTTTCTCGAAAAGGGACTCCTGTCCGGATTTTTCCTTTAAAATTCTCAAATCAGATCCACAAATCTTTCATAAAATAGAATACGTAATAACATACTCGTTCATCCGAAACCATATTCACAAGCATCATAGAAATCATATTCTCGAAGTATGTGTAAATCCGATAAACTTATATTGAAAAACGTGCAATCGAGTAAAACAAGAATATCGAAATCATAATCATGAAATCATATATCAAAAGCATAAAAGCATAATTGAAATGTAATGGAATAAGAAAAAATAGTTATGCATGCTCAGTAAAAAACAAACAGTCCACTCACAACTTTCGCGCGCATCAACCGCGTCCCGTGCGATCCTCGGCCGTCTCAGGCGAAACCCGACCTTTCTGTGCACTACCGTGAACGCCGCCGTGTCCCAGCCCGTCCAACGCCTCGTCTCTGCCTTCTGATCTCTCCCACACTCTGAATTTGAATGGTTTGCTCGAACACAACAACACCACCACCTCGATTTTTCTCTGTTTTCCACAGAACTCACACTCACACACACACACACACAGGTTTTCCTCACTCGAGTTACACCCAAAACCACTTACTATCTCCCACTCAATCTCTCCTCACTCACTCGATCACCAGAACACACAAACACACACTGCAACCCGATCAATTTTCCTCTCTGCCCATGCTTTGTTCTTCTCCCTCTTCGAACAAACACGACTCAAACCCAAACCCATATAATTGCACCGTGCAAATGCTAGAACCCACTACACACACCCCACGTGTCCACCATCCCATGGCCCAAACTCAAAATATCCAATCCCTCCTGTACACTTGTCCCAATCTGATTTGCAAAAATCCCAAGGCACCAAAAGACCAAAATGCCCCTATGAATCAAAATTACCATTTTGCCCTTCGCCGTTCTAGACCCGTATCTCACTCTTCCTACGTTCGATGAAAGCATGCCGCCTGTAGTTGAACTCAGAACGACGAGATCTACCTAACGGTCCCCGGTCTACGTGTAAAAACCTCATCGTAAGAAAAGTCAACTTTTCCCCCTATTTTAACCAAAATTACGATAATGCCCTCAACCTTCCGAACATCATAACTTCCTCCTCGGATGTCGGAATCGGGTGTGCCACCTGTCTACGGACTCGTGACGTCTCAAACTACGTCACAGTCATTGGTCAATGCCCAATTGACCGCACCGAACTAAAAGCCAACTTTTTGCCCAAACTAGGGGCAAAATCGTCATTCTACTCCCAAAGTCCAAAAGTACCCAACTAAACACCGATTAACTCAGCTAATCCAGTACTAATCACGTGACTAATCCTGACTCCCGGGACAGGTCCTTACACTCTACGCGTGAGCTTCACGCGCCTACAACATGGGTCATCCCTTACCTTTAGTGGGTTGACCCGTTTCTCTGGTTCGAGGTTCCCTAACTCGGTGAGATTGACCCAGTCAGAACTTTCTCATTTCACGTCCATTTTTTGAGTTCGAATAATCAATCTTCATATACTCAATCCAAAGAAGAGTTCTATGATGTATAAACAGTGAAAACTCACCTCGAAATCCCTGTCTAAGTCTCCAAGCTTTCGGTCTAACGCCAAACTTCATGTTCCAAGCTTCCTGTCGCTGGAAAGTGACGTGGTTGTATGTGAGGATGCACTCTATGAATTCTATCAGGTACTCCATATGAGGTATTTTAAAATACCTTTGTTTCCTGTTCATAGAGTTTCCCTTGCGAACACCATGAAGCTTACCTTGTAGTTGGGGACGGAGTAAAATACCCAAGGTGGAGATGATAGACAGGAAACTTAAGAGAGGTGAAGCACTGGGTAGGAGACCCTAGGTGTCGGGAACTGACTGTGGAGTTTCGGGGACGAAATTCTTTTTAGGTGGGTAGATTGTAACGACCCGTCCCAGAAACTAGGGTTAAGATAGTGATTACGATGGGATTAGTAAGCTTAATCGGTGGTTAGTTGGTCTCGTTGGGGTCGTTAGTGTAGAATGACGATTGTGCCCCTAGTTGGGCAAATAGTTGACTTTTAGTTCGGATGGTCAAATGGAATTTGACCGGGGACTATGACGTAGTTTGGGACGTCACGAACCCGTAGGAAGGTGGCACGCCCAATTCCGACATCCGAGGAGGAAGTTATGATGTTCGGAAGGTTGAGGCATAACCGTAATTTGATTAAAATAGGGGAAATAGTTGACTTTTTGTATGAACGGGTTTTGACTTGTTGACCTAGGATGGTTGAATAGATCTCGTCGTCCTGAGTTCGATGACAGGCGGCACGTATTCATCGGACTTACGATGTGGGAGTTACGGGTCTAAAAAGGTAGTGGCAAAGTTGTAATTTTGGTTAAAACAGAAGGGCATTTTGGTCTTTTGTGCTCTGGGATGTGTGCAACAGATAGGGACAGATGGAGGGCTGAGATTGAAACAGATGTGAGGGAGTTGAGGGATTGGTGACACGTGTAGGGGTTTTGGTTGGTTCCAGGATTGTGTGCACGGTCCCAATTATTTGGGATTAAATCGTGCAGTGTGTGTTCGTGTATGTTCGAAGAACAGAAAACAGAGGCTGAGGAATTGGGAAATTGGACGGTGTTTTGTGTGAGTCGTGTGAATTGCTGAGGGCATGAGTGCTCAGAGAGTGAGAGGGAGGTAGTGAGGAGGTTTAGAGGTGTAGTGACTGTGTGTAAGTGCAAGTTGAGCCACGGGAAAACAGGAAGGAAAACAGAGAGGACGTGAGTGTTTGTGGGTGGTGTTGCGGCTGTGATCGATCAAGCGAGGCCAGAGGAGGTGTCCAGAGGCTGGAGGTGGACGGGAGGAGCTACTGCCTCACGGCTGAGCTCACAACGGCGACAGGAGGCAGGTAATTTCTTACTTTCCCTTTCGATACTCTGTTTTGCCGTCGAATTTCAAGTCGAGAGTCGTGGCGTTAGGGGTTAAATCGAGGAGTCCTGTGAGGCCTAGGGAGTTTAGTAGAGTCCTAGGAGTCTTCTGGTTGTGCTGCCGTGACAGAGGAGTGCACGGTGGAGGCTAGACGACAGAGAGTACCCTGTGTACTCTGTTTTTCCCTTTTTCTTCAGACGTTAAGTCGTGGGTTTTGGGTGAGAGTCGACGGTCTTGGTGAGTTGGGTGAGGTTTAGGACAGTCCTTGGAAGAGTTTGGGGTAACCACCGTGACAGGGGAAGACTTGGGTGGCCGAAGAAGGAAACAGGGGACTGAACGGGTCTGGTTTCGAGTTAGGGACGATGACTTAGGAGCTGTGTCGAGGTGGTTGAGTAAGGGGGATGGATAGCTAGGATTTGGACGATGCTGTGGGTGAAGAGAGGAGCAGTTTTGGTGCAGGTACGGCGGAGGACCGCTGACGCCGGTTCAATTTGCAGGCACTGTGCTGAACCGGGTCGACGCGAGGAAGACGGAGGTACTGTAGCTGGTGCGTGTGGGCCACGCGCAACCACTTTGGGCGGCGCATGGGGGCGCCTGCGGCGGCGGTTGGGGAAACGGTCAACATGGTTTTTGGTCTAGGCGCTGTGACGAGTCTAATGGAATTGGTTTCGGATTGTTCGGACGTCGATTCAATGTAGTTCTGCGAGGGTGACGGTTTAGGGTTCAATTTCGTTACGTTTAGGACCCGTGGATTTTGAGGGAATTTAGGTGGACCTTCGTAGACGTGTTAGTAACGTATTTTGGCAGTTGTTGACAGGATCGGGAGTTCCCGAGGAAGCTGAGGAACGTACGAGACGTTCGGGACACGATTGAGGGCTCGGTACTGTGAGTGGACCCCTTCTCTAAACTCGAGCATGCATAACTGTTTTGCTATCATTATTTTATGGTTTTATATGTGATTTCATGGTTATTTGAATATGCTATGTTGGTTTTAGATAATTGCACGTTTTTCGAGAAAATACTGTTTTCAGCACGTTTTACGAGGAAAGTTTGGATTCTGATTCTGATGTCATGAATTGGAGTTTTCAAACGATGAGTGGTTTTCAATGATATTAAATGGTTTTGAGACGTGATTTGATAATCGAGGTTTTCGGTTTTGAAATCGGATTTCGAGAATCGAGATTTGGTTTTAAAGTTGAAACGTGGAATTCCGGATTTGGGTTCGGAATAACGGTTCTGGATGCCGGAAGGGCGTCAGACTAGTGATTTCGGATTCGGATTTGGATATGGATTTAGAAATGGTTTTCAAATGTTTTTGGATTGGATTTGCTGGATCTGTTTATTGGGTTTAAAGACCCGGATATTATGTTTGACGGGGGACGGGCCCGGATTAGGTTTAAAGACCCGGATTGAGTTTAAAGACTCGGGAGTTTAAAGACTCGGATATATTGATATTCCCCCGTAGGCTTGTTGAGTTTAAAGACTCGGGAGTTTAAAGACTCGGATATTATTGAGGCCTGGATTGAGTTTAAAGACTTGGGAGTTTAAAGACTCAGATAGGTCCAGCAGGTTTGATCAGGAAATGATGAATTGATGTCCATGGTTTATGATACGGTTTTATGATGCTGATGCTGATGATATGATTTCTATAACTGTTTTATAGTGTTTCTGTTTCTTATGATGTTTTATGGCGATTGATTAAGAACTGTTTTCATAACTGGGTTATGCATGTGGTTTCAAAACGGAAGGCTAAAACCCGGTTTGCTTATAAAATGGTTTTGGAAATTCTTATTTTATTTTGGTCCACTCACACCTTCTGTTTTTAACTGCCCTCCAGGTCGTGGAGCTAGCGCGGGGTTCCGGCGTCGAGTCAGCGTCTGAGGCATAGAAGTTACGAGAGGGATCCCGGAGTATTTTGTTTTATTTTCCGTGTGCGTGTATGTCGTTTAATAGTTTTCTTTCTTTTGTATTGAGTACTATGCTCTGTAAACTGTTGACTTCGGGATATGTAGTATAATTTCTCCTGCGTATGACTGTATGTGTGTCAGGGTGTCAGACGGGAGCAGGATTTACCTTGGTTTTCGGGGTAAACCGGGGTGGGTCCTGACAAGATAAGAAAGGGAAGTGATAAGACACTGGTCATCTTCACAACAATAACCCACTTGTGAAATGACCAAAATGTCTCTAATGTTAAATTACCAAAATGCCCCTAATCAATTTAGACCCCTAATGTACTCATCCGATCTCCAATTTTGACGTGTTGTTTGTCCACGGACTCAGAATCCTGAGGCCTACGTAACGCTTCTCACGAAAAGTTCAAAGGGATCATAGAGCAAAAAGTTAACTTTGACCTTAAAGGGGCAAAATCGTCAATATTCTTTTCAAATTTTCGAAATTACCTTTTTCGAATTTTCCAAGCCATTACTGCATAAGTTTTAGCCTCTTGATTTTTGAAGAATTACAAGTGTGCAACATATAGTTTGATTTTATTTTACATTATTCATTATTTGTCTTGGTTCCCTTTGCAGTAAAAATGTTATTTGGTTTTATTTTTTTTATGAAAAACCAAAAATCATTTTGTTGAATTGCTTGTTGTCATTCGACCATTTGAAGTTTTTGATTATGCATTATGATTGCTATTTATCGTTGGCAGTTTCTCTTTCAGATAAGGTAATCCAACCTGAGGTTGGGAGGTTATTCTAGACATGCTATTATACGTAATTTACTTATATGAATTTTAATTGTACGTAAAAATATAATTTACCTATGAGAATTTTAATTGTATAATAAATGTATATTATACGCAATATACCTATCTCAAATAGAATAGAAAAATAAGGAATATACATATAATTATTAATGTACATACGAAATAATAAAACATGCAGATAATTAATAATTTACTTACGAAGGAATAAACCAAAAAACTTTACAAAATAGATAAAGTACCTCTAAGTATGTAATTGTTTAAAAGTATCAGATAATATCTGAGAAGTTTAGCGAATTAAGATGATTCTAAAACAAATATGAAAATATGAAAATTAGTTAGAATAATCTTATCAAATAATTTTAAAAAATAATAAAAAATATTTAAATTTAAAATTTGAAACTTATTCATCCATATCTAAAAAATGTATAAACGGTATTAGAAAATTTAGAGAAACAATAAAATAAAAAACACAATAAAAATATTAATAATTCAGTAAATGGACTATTATGTATGTTAAATGAACTATTTTATATGTCATACTTAAAAATTAGACTAATTTATAATTATTTCTATAAATTAATTCAAATATGAAGTCTTTAATTTTTTTTAATAATTATAATCCTTTTAAAATAGATAATTGTAGCCCTATTAATTGGCTCGAAAAAATCGACCGAAAAATCGAACCGAACCGGAACCGAACTGAAAAATACCAAACCGAAGGAAAACCTAGATTGTTTGGAGAAAACCGAACCAAACCGAACCAAACCGATTCAGTTTTCGGTATAAGAACACCGAACCGAACTGAACCGAATGGACCTAAAAATCGAACCGAACCGAACCGACCCAAACCAAAATGCTTTAGGTTACTTTGTAATGAACATTGATTAGTTGTAATGGATCTTGATTGGTTGTAATAAACATTAATTAGGTTGTAATAGACATTAATTAGATAATAAATATTGATAATTGTATAAACGTACAAAAAAAAATTGGTTTTTAGAGAAAATTGAACCGGTTCAACCGAACCGATTCACCGTAATTTGAAAGAAAAAAAACTGGTTTTAACCGAAACCGAACCAAATAGGAGGAAAAATCGAATCGAACCGCATTGGAGGAAAAATCGAACCGAACCGAACTGATTCCCCAACCGGTTTCGGTAAAAAAACTGAACCGAAAAATCGATTAACACTCTTAGATAATTGGACCTTTTTTTGTTAGAGTAGATAATTGGACTTAGAAATAATTTTCTTTCTAGTATGACGTAGTAAAAAACATATATAATTTCTTTTGTTGGCAACTGGCAAGTCAGAGTGGGCACGATACAGTTCAATACATATATTGGTAATATCTCAATCCAAACCGTCAAAATGTTAATGGTTCAATACAGTTTAGATGAACTAAAATTAGAAATGAAACCGTTTCGATTTAAACCGTTACTAACGGTTTGGTTTGCATCGATAACAGTTTGAAACCGTTTAGACATAAAAAAATGGGAAAACTTTCGAGAGTGAAACAAATTATGTGGAATTCAATTACCTTAAAAAATGGGAAAATTTTCGAGCGTGAAACAATTAAAAAATGGTTAAGGAAATGCAAGGAGCGTGGAATGAAGTTTGTTTGCCCTCTAACCCTGAATGAATTAAAAGCACCGATCTAAAGCCTAACATTGCTTTGAGGAGCACTAACTAACGGACTCAATATCCAGTGTATGGGCCGAAACTTTAACTTGAGGCTAAATAGACTATTTTCTTCTTTGCAGTCTTGGTTTATAAAATCTTCCAATTGCCATTACAATTTGGTAAATGATGAACATGAGCAAACGGCTAGGGACTTGTTTGTGATCATTAGCAAGTGCAAATAGCCATATTGATGTTGAGTTTGCATCTTTTAAGAGTTATATTATTGATCACAAATTTTTAGTTTGTATTAATAATAAATTTTAAAATTAATAAAAATTATTATATTTCTTAACGATCCGATTTGGATTTAACGGATTTTCAAAGTGAAAATTTAAATCCAAACTGTTACTAACATAATAATTTGAATTCTTAAATCGCTTGATTTTTTATCAAATTAAATATAAATAGTTGAATAAACAACCGGATTGATGAATAATTTTAATAAATATGTGTCCACGAATTAGTTAATAATTTTATCGGATATGAACCCACATTTGGTATCAAAGTAACGACATTTTAACCGCAGCCATACAACTTGGCGGGCTTCGTTGGCCTTACCGGTTTAACCCTATTTTTTTTTTCTCTCTATGAAATTTGAAGCCACAAACGACACCACCCGACTACGTCTCTCTCCTCCTCTGCAACGCACGCCAAGATCTGAGCCCTTTCATTTTTGCTTTCTACTCAAAGGTGCTTCCTCTCTTATCTTCTATTCAATTGAACATTTTCTCCACATTTTCCGATTCGCTCAGATTCATCAAGATTTTTGTCTGTTTCAATCTGATCACGAATTTCCAATTTTTTTCTTTTGCCTTTCTGAAATTTGCAGAATCGTCATGGATTTCATGAAGGTCTTCGATCAAACTGTCCGAGAAATGTCAGCTTCCAACTCCCTCCGTTTACAATTTTCGCAATTTATTGAAATTGAGCAGATATCAGTTACAGTTTAATTAACATTTTGTTTCCTCATCTTAATTTGCAGAAAGAGGGAGGTGAATCTAAAGGTCTTGAAGGTTCCAGAGATGGAACAGAAGGTAAAATTCAATTTAGTGTTCTATTAACTTTGACACGCTTATGTTCTTCCAATTCTTCATTTTATTTTGGAATTTTCGTTTTGGGACAGAAGTTATAGATCTGAACTCGAATCGTTGCATCCATGGTGGATGCTAACACCAAATAGTGTCCTTTACTCGCCGTGTTCAATCATGATGGTAGCGTTAGGCATTTTGGAAACTTATATACTCTCCTTGCATTAGGCATTTTGCAAACTTATATACTATCCTTTGTAGATGTAGTGGGGCTGAAATAACGATATGGTGGCCTTATTTTTGGTCTTCTAGCTTTGAGTGGTCAGTGGAAATCTTTTTCTCCGATTATGAGATCCCTGAGTTGATTTACATTACCTTAATTAGCTGATAAGAATAGCTTTTTCTTGGTTTATAGGGCTAACGCAATGATATGAATTTCAGCTGCTTTTCAATATGTGATTTTTAGTTATTTAGCTTGCCCAAATTTGTTTCATTACCAATATACGACAGGTATTGGATGCAACGGATAATGAACCTTGGGGTCCTCATGGTTCTGCATTGGCAGAGATCGCACAGGCCACTAAAAAATTGTAATTTCAACACCATTTATTTGTTTCTTTTGTTGTTGGTATTCTTGTTTTAATATGTTGTGCAGTATTACACTTTGGAATCAGAAAAAACATGGCTTCCTGTACTTACACGGACTTGCTGAATTTCTTACTTTCAGCTCGGAATGTCAGATGGTTATGAGTGTTCTGTGGACAAGATTGAGTGAGACAGGAAAAGACTGGCGTTATGTCTATAAGGTAAGAATTTTACTTTAAGTGTTCAAATATGGTGCTTTCAACGGTTTCTATTCATTATAGTCTTACCGTGTTGCGTCATGTGCCTTCTACCTCAATATTGAACCACTTTATCAGGCATTGTCTGTCATAGAATATTTGGTGTCAAATGGATCTGAGCGTGCGGTGGATGACATTATAGAGCATACTTTCCAAATTTCAGTAAGAGCTATTTCTAATTATTTTGAATTCTTTGGTGGATATGAAGTTAATAACATGGTTGGGTGTGCTCAAACATTCTATTTCTCTTTTGTTTTTTGGTGGTGAAGTCGCTCACAAGTTTTGAATATGTTGAGCCAAATGGGAAGGATCTGGGAATAAATGTGAGGAAGAAGGCAGAAAACATTGTGGCCCTTTTAAATAATAAAGATAAAATACAAGAAGTCAGAAACAAAGCTGCTGCAAACCGTGACAAGTAAGCTTAATTTTTTTCCTTCTAAATTTTCAAGTTTTCTTGAAATGTTCTGAAATTCTTTATTTAGTTTCATCTTTTTAACTAGTAGCACATTGCCAAATTTAGGTATTTTGGACTTTCATCTACTGGGATAACATATAAGTCAGGTTCAGCAACTTCAGCCTCATTTAGTGGCAGCAGCAGCTATCAGAGTAGTGACCGCTATGGAGGTCTTGGTGGTATGGGATCTGGTGATAGGTTTAGGGACAGATATAAAGACAAGGATCGACATGAAGAAGAAAAGATCGAGAAGGACAGCTCTAGCAGGTCACGTCGTGGGGTTACAAGTGAGAATCGAGTTAGCTCTTCGAAGAAGGGATCAACACGTTATGGGAGCAGGTATCTAATAGTTACTATTCATGATAGGTTGCAATTCTTAATCAAACGTGCCTATAGACTGAGACTTTGAATAACACTGAAAAAGTTTCTTCTGGGACTCGGAATTAGTTATTTATGGGGAAAATGATGGTTTTCATTACCTATAACAAGTTTCAACTGCAGAGCTCTCTTATTCTCTCCGGCACACATGGATGCTTACAGACAAGAGTTTTTCTTCAGTCGAACATTGGGAGAGGCTGATGCTCATATATGTTCTCCCTGTTATTGTGTTGTGTTGTGATTTTGTTTTTATTAACTTTAGAGTGCATTTTTTGCAGAAAGGATCAGGAAAATATTTCATCCAGTCTTTCAAAGTCATCAAATAAAACAAGTGACTCTGATAAGTACAATTCCATCCACTCTCAAAGCACAAGTGTTCCTGATGATGATGATTTTGATCCACGAGGGACTTCTACTGCCAGTAAGTATATAACTCTAGTGCAGTTGTTAATTTGGTGTAAGTTAAAATGAAGTCTTGTGGGCCAGACTTCTGGTAAATACTGTTGCAATATATGTGTCTTGTTCCTACAATCAATTTGATGCTATTTGGCTCTTTGGTTCTTGGTCATCTAGTTATGTCATGAAGGAATTTACGATCCTTTTCAAGGTTGTGTATATGCTGCATGCCTTGATCTTTTGAAAATTTGTTCAAACACATGTGTTTCTTTCCTGCCTTGTCTTCTATCATATGAAATGACAGTTAACATGGTAGTTCGTTAGTGTATTGATTATTGCAATTTGTGTTCTTTGTTAAAAATAAAAAATTAACAGTATATATAATTTCCAGGATATAATTTAATATTTTGTGGGCACTATATTATTTTCAACAGAGACTGCTGTTGGAAGCTCAAACCAAGTTGATCTGTTTGGACAAAGTTTGATGGATGATTTCATTGATGCTCCAACGTCTAGTCCTGAAGAAAAACCTGGCATGAAAAGCAGTTCACCACAAGTTGATCTGTTTGCAGATGCTACTTTTGTGTCAACACCACCCCAGGCAGAAACTGGAGCGTTTGCAGGCTCAACTTTTATATCAGCCCCACCCCAGGCAGCAACTGGAACAAGTTCTCAAACTCAGGTGAGATAAATTTACACCTTTTTTTGACAATTGAGGTACCGTATAGTGTGCTTACTGCCTAGCCTTTCATATGTTTTAATTGTGATTTTTGGCATTAATACCGCACATTAACACAAAGGGGTGTGCATAAAGTGTGCAGAGCTTTATTTATGCATATGTTGGTCAAGTTTTGCTTTAGCGTGTAGAAAAAGTTCTATTTGTGATTTCAGAATTCTAACAAGCAAATGGGGGAACCACACCCCGCCCCTCCCCCCCCCCCCCCCCCCCCCCCCCCCCCGCCTTTTTCAATGTCTCAAACAAGGTCTAAAGCTCTGCACTAACAAACTACTCTATGACTAATTATACAGAATGGTGTTGATCTATTTGCTTCTCAACCAACCATTTCTCCACCGGCTTCTTCACCAGTTGATCTGTTTTCGGCTCCTAATCCAGTTATGCAGCCAGAATCCAATTCTACAATTGCTGCACCCACAAACGCCAGCCTTGTTGATCCCTTTGCCACTGTTCCCCTTAACAATTTTGATGGATCTGATATTTTGGGGGCAATCACCTCTCAGCCTGATTCAACATCTTCAGAGCCTACCCAAAGTTCTGCCAATGATGGCGGCCTCAGTAATTTAGGTACAACATCTTTAGCAGCCTCAAAAACTCCACCCAAGAAGGATTTCCAGGTGAAATCAGGCATTTGGGCTGATTCACTTAGCCGCGGATTGATTGATCTTAATATATCTGCTCGTAAGTTTATCTATCTCATTCTCAACTAGCGTATATAGGGCCTTTAAGAATTGTATAAGCAGATTATGTGTTTGGTATTTCAAATCACAATGCATATACTTCTCTTGTAAGTGCCTCTTCTTCTGATGTGCTTGCAGCCAAGAAGGTAAATCTGTCGGACGTGGGGATTGTGGGCGGATTGACCGATGGATCCAATGAAAGGGAGAAAGGGCCCTCAACTTCATATTACATGGGAAGAGCAATGGGTTCTGGGACTGGTCTTGGAAAATCAGGGTTCCAATCTTCACAGGGATCGGACGGTGATGACTTCTTCTCAAGTCTCAGTGGTGGCCAACAATACCAGTACGGTGGTTTCCAAAAATAGTTTTGTTATTCTACCTTTTTTTTGCGTCGTCGGCATATTCTTTTGCCTGCTTTGGCAAGATATTAGAAGTCCTCTGTTTCGGCGTGCCTAGTTTATTCAATCCATCAATGGATATTCGGATTCGAGGGTATGTGGTATTGTTCGTGAGTGAAGATGATTGTGACACTTTTTAATATAAACTTAAAGTGCATTTCAAATAGCTTCCAATCATTTTCATTGTTCAAAAAATTGGTGTTATGAAATAAAACAAAAATGTAATCACACCAACCTGTCATGGTTTATTGAGGCTGGAAAATCTAGCTAGATAGTAGCAAATCGGTTCAAAAATTTGAAGTGGAGTGAGTAATCGTTCAAAAAGATTGGGGATCATGTCAGGCAGTTCGATATTAGAAAAACACAGAAACAACTTATTGTTATTATCATTTTATTTATTTAAAGAAAGGGTTGAACTGGACAAGATCATTCACGTATGTTTTGTTTTTCTAGTAATACACGTCCATCATCCTCCCCCTTAACATGGCTTCTGCTTTCCTCACTTGCTTCACTGGCCCTATAATGAACACCTGCATCAAAATTACAAACCTCAACACTCAAAACACTTACGTAAATTTGATTCATTTTGTGCATCTACTTTGAGACTTATATTATTCGATGGACCAACCTTATCTGGTGGGCCCTTATCACCTCCGATGAGAATTTCAGCACTGCAAAATTATATACCGTTGATGTAGTAATAAGTAGGGAGAGAGAGAACGAAGAAACACAGAAACAGGAACACATAGAGGCAGAGAGAGAATGGTTACTTGCAGGATTCTTTAATTGACAGAATGGAAGCTCCTCTTCTCCCAATAACACGTCCCATCTTTCCAGGAGGAACATCAAGAACCGAAAGGATTTCTTCCTCTGGAGCATTTCCGTCCATTATCAGGTAATCTGGAAGGAGAAATAACATCTGAATTAGGTGAAGCGATTCGTAATAGCTCTTTAAGCCTACATATACTCGGCATTTCAGAAATCTCACTACTGAGCTCTTAGTATAGTTGTGCAAGCATTCATAGTGATATACAAGGGTGATTCAAACCTGGAACAGGGGGAAGAGATGGCCAGTCAGAAAAATTATTTTCAGTGATGCAAAAACATCGACAATAGAGAGCACCACGAACTGCAAGATACCATATTGACTGTTGATTCAGTTTCTCCATCATCTTGTAATAGATAGACAGAAGAAATCGGACATCATCTGCAGCTGCACGAACCATCTGTTCAGACAAAGGCCTGTATGTCCAAAAGTTCGGATCCTGTATGTCAAAAGAAATCAATGTCAGTTGACAGAAGAGCCTACTTCAAAACAATACATTACGACTGTTGTTGAAGTTATATATGGCTAAATATCTGGATAATCACTGCAGAGCGATTATCTCATAGGCATTTCCCAGTGTGCCACCACACCAAGAGAAACCCACAATATGTTTTGGGAATTGATTGTCACACCCCATTTTTCTCCTTCACTTCTCAGCTTGTTTCTCTCCCTTGATGCTGCTTTGATTTACAAAATCTTATGACAAGAAACGAGAGGAATGCATACACAGAAAATGGAGCAAGAAAATCACTTCCTTATATCTTATTACGAAATCAAGGATAGAATCATCTAGCAACAAGATAATTACCACATTGTTATGTATGGAAAATTAAGACAGGAAAGAAAGAGGAACAAAATAAATCAGGGTTCACCTCTTAAGGTGCAACTCACCTGCCTAAGGAGGAACCGAACTTCTTCCTTCTCAAGATAAGATATTCCTGCATTTAAACTCTTAAGGTGAAACTGAAGTCACAGCCCTAAGTCAAAACTCAATAAACTAACACCATGCCCCCTTTCTAATAAGTCATCCAGAAAACTTTTGGCATGGAATAAGATAACATAAAACACCTTGAAGCAACACTTCAAGAACAATCTTCCACAAAATTTCTGTCAAATAAATTTAACAAATCTCTTGATAAGAAATAGAGCATTGGTTGATTTTATTGGACCAATGCAATCCAAAAGCATAAAGTTGATCAGAAACAGAAATTGAAATGGATATCACAAAATATATTTAGTACCACAATAGCGTGGATCAGCAAGTAGCCCAACAAATGATATATAATCATCCAGCAATCTTTTCCGTCCTTCTTGCTCCTCTATCAGCGCATAAGCAATCTGAATTCCAAAGAAAGCAATTTGAGATTTCAAATAACTGCTATAAGAATATTTCCTAGAAATCACTCTATTACTTTTTCTAACTACCATCAGCCCAACCAGATAAAGAACAAGAGAGCTCCAGGTAAAAACGATATTCACCGTGAGTTTGAGATAAACCAAATGTTTATATAAGTTAAAGACCGAGACACAAAAGTAGGAAGTCAATGAAGAACCCTCATAAACATGTGGTTTCTAAGTATTCCAAATAACATCTAATCAAGCCACAGTTCACAAGAAGTTAAGTTCAAACCAGAAAAGATAAGAGCAGATAAAGAGTTGTATTTTGAAGTGATCTGTATGGCTAGGTCCCCAAACTCAAGATTTTCATTTAGTTCCCATTCCATATATCAAACTTCTCTCCATCTAAAGATCGAGAAATGAAGAAATTATTTTTATGTCAGGTTTAACATATTTCAACATACATAAGGCGTCCAAAAAGATAATATAAATCAACAATCCATCAAAAAATTCTGTCCAGTGATACTGATGCTCACCTGGGTATCTACAACATTGTTCAACTTGATGCCAAACTGAAAGTACAGGGCCTAAAAAATAGGACACGAGTCAATAATGGTGACAGAATGTCTTAAAAAAGAAGAAGGTCATGCTGGGATGAAATAAAACTAATCAGGTACCTCACTATCCCGTTTGCAGTCGTGAATAACTTTGGTGATGTGGTTAGACTCGAGTGCAGGCTTACAGGCATTGATAAGCATCACCCCTCCCTGAATGGCATCAACCAGATATATAGCATCTGGAAATGCGAGCTGTAAGAAAGCATAGACTCCCGTTTATTAGAAAACAAGGACAATAACCGAGAAATATAATACAGGGAAAATAACCATCATTATTTTCTTCAGATCAATAATAATACAAGCAAATGCAAGAACTTTAATCAGAATATCCTGCAAGAACTGCTTCTGTTACCAATTCTTTTAATTGTAGTAAGCTAGTAGCAATCTGTGTCCTGGTTCTAATCACAGGAAGCATAATTCTACAGACCTGCATGATACAGAGTGTTCCATGACGACAGAGGTCAACTCCCTCGCAATCAAAACCAATGACCAACGGCCTTTCAGCTGATGGCTCCAAGAACTCAGCAGGGAGCTGAGATGCATTAGTGACTATATGAATAGGAGCCAAAGGCAACTGGGTTTCAAAATTTAGGGGTTCTTCACCTGCCATACAGACAAAATATCACAAATTCACATGCCGATTACAACTTAATAAGTGCTACACAAAACTAAACAAAAGAAAATAAAGATATTGTTTTTAGTTCAAATGCATAAACCCACATCACAACCATTTGGGGTTACACACATGCAAATCAATCAACCAAGATTCAACATTTTTCATAACTATTTCCGTTCCCACATTTTCCCAGTAACCAGAGCAAAACTGAAGAAAAGATAAAAATCCAAGGTGTACGAAGCTTGTAAATAGATGAAAAATAAAAAAAATTTAGAATGTGAAATTGTGAATTGGATCGGACAGAAAAGACCCACCTGGGTCAGGCGATAGAGGAACGTTAGTCTGATATGGAGGAGGTAAAGAGGCCATTTGATCGGACCATCCACGCCAATCTAATTTTGCCGCTGAAACCAAACTAACCCTGGTTCACCAAAATATTATGTCCATTTCTTTTCTTTTCCGTTTTATGCGATAAGCGTAAGCAAAAAGGTATTTCCTTTTTTATTTTATTTATTATTATTTTTCTTCCAAGGTTTATTTTATTTTATTTTCACCCTTCTTTAATAAAAACCCGACAACCCCTGGGATGAACCCGAACCCGAGCTCGAACCCGACACATTCTGTTTTTATTTTTCATTTTCTGTGTTTTGCACTTTTGCTGTATATTCTATCATATCTTTATAGTTTGTTGTTTGTGACGATCCAAAGATTTTACAGAATCGTACTTTCTGGTGTTGCTTGCCAAGCTGTCCACCATTCAAAAAATCACACGTGTTGCATGCTTTAAGCTCCACGACGTCTCAAAAAGTGCAAGATTGACCTAAAGGCCAGAATTTGAAGGCAAATTTGCATCGGAGGTATGTTAGTTACTTTTAAGTTAAGAAACAAAAAAAATACAGATTTTTTTTTTTTTTTTTTACAAATGAATGGTAAAGGTAAAATATTTCATTCTTTTCTCTTTGTGAGAAAAAGAAGAAGAAAATATGATCGGTCCCATTTGATTTTGATATCATAAATATTTAGTCAATTTCAATCCATGCATCTGATTATAGATTAGAATCCAAAGTGGTGCAAGCCAAATTGATGTTGAAGTTGGGTGAATTGGAGTACGTATAATCGATGTTATTTTATAACACATAGTTTAAGACATTATGATTCTATATTTATTAAGCAAAATTCCATCAAATAAATTGTTTTCAATTTTTCTATAATGAAGTTGAGATGTATATTAGGAGATCGTGACTTTACGTTTTTATATTAGTTTGTAAGTTTAAACTAATAAATGTAAGTTTAAACTCATCACCAAAGGAGGTCGTTTACTAATTAAGAAAAAAGCCAAATGGCCTAACTTAGTTGGTAAAAACTTTATTCTTAGGTTTCGAACCCATTGGTACGAGATGTGCATGATACAATTAGATGTGTATCCAAAAACATTAGAACTTTGTTGACTCTAATACATCGATATAGATTGAATAAGGTTTCAATATAGTTGAAATATGAAAAAATTAGTCAAATTGAAAAACATTAGTGATTTTAAAATTATAGAAAATATAGGGATTATATATATATTTTTTTTATAAAAGATTATTTTGTAATATAATATTATTTTGTGTTTTAATTTTATAGCACAAATTATTACCTTATATGATTATTATTTTTAAAATATAATTATTTTAATTATTGTTTACCTTAAAAAACTTGATAGTAAATTGAATCACGTCATTTTTTTTTGGCAAATTGAATCACGTCATTAGTATTTATATTTGTGCAATATAAAATCCTTCAATATGAACAAAGCGAATTGAATTTCGTATATAATTGATGTATTTAAAGTGAGAAGACAAATATCATATCTTCCGATTTTTCTTTTGGTGGCTATAGACTAAAAGGGATATTTCATTCACCATCCTATTCCTAGTATAACAGGTACAATTATCCTACCATTCTAAACTAAAATGGCTCTTTCTCGTCCCTGTTGTTTCAGATAAAGTAGTTAAAATACCATCATATAGACAAAAAAAAATCATTGATTGTCCCAAAAATAAATTTATGTGACCAAAAAGAATAAAGAGAGAATACCATGTTGGCAAATTGGCAATGGCGACAAAGGCAGAGTCTTTTTCTAATATTAAAGAAAGAGGTTCTGGTTTAGCCTCGTAGCTCTCTATCTCATACAAAGGGCCCAACCAATTCGCACTTTTTCACTTTCTCTTTTTCTAAGACGATCATCTCTTTGCGGAATCCCTAAAATAAGCCTTACCCTCTCAACTCCTAACCTCCAATCTCTTCCTTCCTCTTCCTTCCTCTTCTTTATTCCTATCCTTTCCTTTCCACAATTCACGCTTTTACATCGTTCCTCCATCAGTTTTACTTCTCAAGGACCTTTTTTTCCCAGTTGGTTTCAGTGAAATCTCTCACCTTTTTCTCATAAAATTTGGTGTTTGACATCTGGCTCTTGCTTGAGTTCGAGCTTCCTTTTCTGGGTCTGATTAGCTGAGTCTTGTCGTGGTCGGTTCAGGTATTAGAAGCCTTGCGTGCTTCTGGGTTCTCTGGAGTTTGATCTATTGTCAACAAAGGTGAAGGCTTTTTTCAGCTAGCTGTGGATTTATCAGATCCTTTTTTGGATTTTCTTTTCGGAGCTCTTAGTTTCCAACAAAAAGAGCTGTTTTTGGTTTATGGGTTTGAGCAAGTTTGAGTTTCTGCAAGTGGGTTTTTGGAAATTAATGTGAAAGATAGGATCTTTTGCCTTTGTTATTGTTTGGTGTTGGAAATGAAGAGAGGGAACGAGGAAAAGGTTATGGATCCTATGTTTCCAAGACTCCATGTAAATGATGCAGATAAAGGAGGGCCAAGAGCACCTCCAAGGAACAAGATGGCCCTATATGAGCAGCTCAGTATCCCATCTCAGAGGTTCAACCCCGCGGTGCTACCTATGAATCCAAATAGCAATAGCAGTGTGGTTCCCTCAGCTTTCTCAAGCCAGGTAAATTCGCTATTTGTGCTTAAACTTTCATGTTTGTGGTTTGATTGGGGATCATTTGAAATTGATATCCTTTTAAAGTTCCAATTAGGATATGGATTTCTGGGCTTTGTGGATTTTATCTTGTAGTAGTCAACGAGAAATTTTGTTTTATGGTATATCCAGTAGTCGTGCATGCTACTATGATGGTATATTGTGTTTTATGCTAATATCGTTCAGTCTAATAATGGATGCCAGTATTGCTAAAATTGGGAGCATTTCTGCACTATAAGAGGGCAAAAGCAATTGGTGTATGCATAAAAAGTATTGGAAACTTTGCTTAGTTGGTAAAATATCTGATTTTGGAGCCATTTATGTTTTTAGGGGAGTCGTTCGGAAAGAAATTTTCCTTTTCCAGTGCATGCTCAACCATCTACACCTACTCGCCAGGCTGAGATGTTTCAAGCTCGCCAGTCTGAGGGAGCAAATGTGAACATGCCCTTGGCACAACCCGAACAAAGAACGAAGGTTGGAGATGAAGATGATTTTAGGGTTCCTGTATTTGTTCAGTCAAGGATGGGTCTTTGTCATAGTAAACCTCAAACTGGTATTGATAAGGAAAAAGTTACTCGCATCAGTCCCCCTCATTCTGGCCATTCAGTTAAATTAAAAAATGTGAAGGATCTAAAACAAGTAAGTTCCCCAACTCTCAGTTTAAGACGGGAATTGGGAAGTGAGAGAGAAGATGTTTCAGTAATAGTAAGTGACCTGGCTAGGGACCATGCAGCTAAGTCTGCCACAAAAATATCAACAAGACAAAAAGTTGATGGGCCAGTAGAAGAGGTGTGTGCATCTCCAAATCAAGATTATGCAGAATATCCTGCTACGAGATTCAACCGGTTATCTGGGAGTGATGCCTGCTTACTACAAGATCCTAGATCTGGATCACAGCCAAACATCACTGGACATGGTGATGGTCTTGTTGAGTCTACAAGGGAAGTAGTAGAGAAGGGAACTGCTTCCCAAAAAAGAAGTGTGTCCTGTTCTGGGGAGGATGCTAGCAGTCCCAATGAGCCTGATAATAACAGCGAATGCCATGGAGACAGAATGGGTATTTCACCTGAAATGGGACATGCAGAAAAAAGTGATGATGTCTCTGAGACATCCATGGTGGATTCTATATCCGGATTTGATATCTCTCCTGATGACGTTGTAGGAATAATAGGTCAAAAACATTTCTGGAAGGCAAGAAAAGCAATTGTCAAGTAAGTCTTTATTTTCTCCAATAGTTGCTCAATTCAGTTGTTACTTTGTGCTTTAATTTGAAGGTTACCTTTTTCTCAATATGCGGTACATCTTAGCTGTCCTGATGAAGCATTTTGATCTTGTTATATCTCTGATTCATTGAATATTTCCTCACTTATACTTTGGGGGAATTTTTTCCCTTCCCATAGCTGTTTTAGACTTCTATTTACATCCTTGAATATAACAGCTAGGATTATTGAGTGCACTTTATTATAGATGTGAATTTAAGGGAAGTGAGATTTCACAGTACAAAGTCCCAATATCCCTTCTAGAGTGGAATTTTTATTTGTTAAAAGGCCCTCGATAACACTTTAACAGTGGATGTGGATCATGTTAAGCAGGGAACCATACATCTTAATAGAGTTATCTTGAGCAACGTGACCTCCGAGACAGTGGATCATCTCATTATTTATTGCCTTTATGTATCTGCCCTTTGGTTGTATTCCTGTCTCTGTTTGGTAATTTTTGGGTATTCTCTTTGCTACTGGGAAAGTTTCCCTTTCATATGGCACTTGAGGGCTGGGAGCAAGTGATGAAGGATATCCTTGGGAATACATTGTGTGGATCTTGGCCTATATTGGACATTATGGAATTGGTGGTGGTCTAGTGGACATGGTGTTGAGGAGGATTAGATCTCTAATGTAGTAATACGATGTCCAGTGTCGGAAGATTGTTTGGGTTGGGTTTGCATTATACATATTTATAATAATAACAAAAACTCAATTTTTTTATATGCTTTGTAGATATGAAATTTGCCCTATTAGAAAAGAGCTGTAACTATTTACATGTGATTTAGAAAGCTCTATTTTGCACTTGATGTCTGACTTTGTTGTACCAATATGACATCCATATTTGTTTGCAATCCTGATCAATATCAAGTCTAAGGATTAGCTTGGGGGTGGTCAAGTGGAGTTAATTTTCTATGGTGATTTGCATGGGGCGAGGCTGGTAAGCAGATATTCTGTGATTAATGCATTTGATCCTTTTGCTGGAATTTCCCAAGTAATATGACTTTCTATGAACAAATCGTCCAGTATAAGTGTTGTATATTTTCCGAGATATACGAACGAAGTGAAAGTTGTTAATGAACTACTTTACCTTTCTCATCGTATATTCAATGTCGATTATGTTGGTATAACTGACTATGTCAAGTGCCTGATTCTTCATTTATGTCTTTTTTTTCCCTTGTAGTTATTGTGTTTCTCCAGCTTCATATGATTTGGTATGTATTGTGCAATTATGTTTCTGATCCAACTCATGTTACTTTCTACAGTCAGCAAAGATTGTTTGCAGTGCAAGTATTTGAGTTGCATAGACTCATTAAGGTAACACTAATGGCGCTTTTCCCTGTACTTCTGCTGCTCCTTGAATGTAATATGAGATAAAATAGTCTACATAAAGGAGGGTGTGTTTCTAAGTTACTGTTTTTTGAAACAGGTCCAGCGGCTGATTGCTGAATCTCCAAATCTTTTGCTTGAAGATGCTGCTTTTCTGGGCGCATCTTCTTTACGGTGTTCTCCTGCAAAGAAACTTTCATCAGAATATGTTGTAAAGCCACTACTACATGTTGTAAAGCGCAAACATGAGCCTGAGAAGACGAACAACAAAATGGAATGTTCTGCGGAAAATGCAGTTGGAAAGACATCTATTTCTTTTGTGAAAAATGGAAGTCAAACTTCAAATTATGCGCCATATTTAGGAAACTCACCGCCAGCACGGGTGACTACTGATAACAATAAAGCCAATCCTTGGTGTTTCCATCAATCACCTGGACATCAGTTGTTGATTCCTGTAATGTCTCCATCTGAAGGACTTGTATATAAGCCATACAGTGGGCCTGGATTTATGGGACCTGCTTGTGGAGGATGTGGACCTTACAGCTCAACTCCCATGACGGGTAACTTTGTTAAGCCGCTGACCTATGGGGCTCCTTCATCTCATCATCAAGGGATGGGGGTTCTTCCTCTCCCTCCTCCATTAGGTCATACTTACTTTCCTCCATATGGAATGTCGGTTGTGAATCCAGCCATGCCAAGCTCAGCGGTTGAACAATTGCATTGGGTTGCTGGACCTGGTTCGCATGGTCAGATTGATCAGTTATCAGGAGGAGCAGACTCCAATATGCAGCATCAGAGCTCATGTAATATACCGTCCCAGAAAAATGGAGCTGTTTCTCATGCCAAGGCATCTAATGACAGTGAGTTACAAGGAAGTACTGCAAACAGTCCAGGTGACAGAGCACAAGCGGGAACAAATCAAAACACAGAAGAAAGTGATGCTCTTCAGCTTTTCCCTATGGCTCCAGTAACACAGGAGGAAGTTCCACAATCTCATGATATAGGCCAGCCAACACGAGCCATAAAAGTTGTGCCACACAATGCTAGAACTGCAACGGCATCAGCTGCTCGAATCTTCCAATCTATACAAGCAGAGAGAAAACAGTATGATTGACTGTAAGCCCGTGATTTCTCTCATTGCTGGCAATATCCGCTGTACCATTTTGCGTATCATATTCTGTAACGGTGTTTTTTCGTTCTTATTTCTTGTTCTTGTGGTTGCATGTTTATTGATATGTATGTCCTATAGATATATATACCTCTGGCAAAGCATAACTAGAGCAATGTAATCTGAATGTGCCATGTTTCTGTCATGCATTGTGTTTTGAATATAGGTAGCAATGGCATTGCTATTTTGGCAATACGTGTTTGGAGTTTTGTGCATCTTATTCTTGTTAACCAGAAGATGAAGCTGAAAAAAGCGAACTGATTTATCTTTATTTTTATTCATCAATTGTAAGGGCTTTTTTCAAAATGCTACCTAGAGAATATTCGGAAGTGCTTCTGCATTGATTAAACACTTGCAATAGTCTCAATCTCTCATCTCACACGCTAGTTTGGGCAAGTCCTGTGCATTTGAAACTGAAATATCGAAATTATATTGCTACGTATCATACTAAACTGAAAAAAAAAGCCGAGTAGTGAAATCGAAAGGATGATTGGTATAACATCGAAATAGAATTGATTTAAGTTGGTACAAGATCTGTTTCGATGTTGGAAAAAATCAAGGAAAATCGTCCCATACCCAAATCGAACTGAGTTTGATTTGTTTTTTAATTATTAAAAACCTAATACCAACTTGTCCCCTAATTTGCAGTTTGCACGAACAAATTCTAATTTTTAGCTCTCTCTCTCTGAGAGCTAAACCAGTAATTTTTCAAGACTCAAAGTGCTTTCTTCAATCCTAATTGCTCTCAGCCCCTCAAGTGCCAAGTCACCTAAATTGCTGGCGGCGGATGTAAGTGAAAACTGTAAAATTTTCTAATTTTCGTGAAGCTTTCTTCAATTTTGAGTTATTGGAATTATGTTGATTATTAATGAATTGTGTTGATTGTTGATGAATTGTGTTGATGTGCTGATTGTTGATGAATTATGTTGATTATTAATGAATTATGTTGATTATTAATGAATTGTGTTGATTGTTGATGTGCTGATTGTTGATGAATTATGTTGATTATTAATGAATTGTGTTGATTGTTGATGAATTGTGTTGATGTGCTGATTGTTGATGAATTGTGTTGATGTGCTGATTGTTGATGAATTATGTTGATTATTAATGAATTGTGTTGATTGTTGATGAATTGTGTTGATGTGCTGATAGTTGATGAATTATGTTGATTATTAATGAATTGTGTTGATTGTTGATGAATTGTGTTTATGTGTTGATGTGTGTATAGGATAGTTGATGTGTTGATGAATTTGTACTGTCTTCAATTAAGACAGTTTGTTGTTGAAACCAATATACTATAGTTTTTAGTTTCTTCTTATCTTATTTTGAACATGCGTTATTTTGAAGAGATATTTATAATTTTATAGAATACAAGTATATAATTGTACACTCAAAAAACTCTGAATAATTATATGAATTTGGAGCTTTAGGAAGCAAAGTTTGAAACATAGTTAAAAAAAGCAAAAGAACCACATAATAAATGCTTTTATTTGGTAATTTAGGGTCACAAATAAGAAGGTGAAATCAAGTGAGCATTAAAGCGTAAAGTCAACATGCAACAGTAATATGAGGCTCTCGTTCGTAAGTTTTCTACTCTACCATTTATGGTGGCACGATCAAAATATGAATAAATGTATAAATTTTATTGTCATTTATGTAAATCGAACTTGTCACTTATATATGTTTGGATCATAAATCATAAATGTTTCTCATTAAGTAATAATTATATACTTATTGTACTGCGTTGCCAAAAGATTGTTTAGCATAATATTTGGCCTTACTTCACATGCTGTGAGAATGTTAAGACCTTACATCTCATTAAGTAATAATCCATATATACTTAAACTTGAATGGAGCCTTATCGTACTTCACATGCTAATTGAAGGTGCCGTGAATAAGTTTCGGTCATTCTTAAATCCCTGTTAACTCTCACCAAGTCTTGTCACCCCGTTGCACGCATAACTTGTGAATTCAGCCTTACCGAGTCTTGTCCCATTGCATGCATGAGTTGTGATTTAGGTTCCTGTGACTGAGATTTTGTTTTCTTTCCTTTCCATATGTAGGAATATATAAGTGATCAAGCACAAAGTTAGGTGTGCTACAACCCATCCCGAACTTAAAGAAAAGGGAATCAAAAAATTTAGCGTTGTTGTTGTTAAAATTATGAATTGTTTTTGAAATTATGAATTGTTGATTTATCTATAGAGTTGTTGAATCTGGTATAAGGTTGCCGGTTGTTGTTGAATCTAGTTTGTGGACACATATGCATAGTTATTTATGGATACATTGACATAATTAACTTCTGTTATGAATCTAGTTTATTGTTGCAGCACTTCATTAAGTTGTCGTGTAACAATCCGAATTTTAGTTTCAAAATTATTAAGGAAAAATGACCATTTTGCCCTTTTTATATTTAATTACATGGACTTTGACTTTTGACTCGGGAAACTTGTTGCATGTCTATCTATGATCGTTATGTAATTCTCAAAATTTTGTTTACGTGGACATGCGGCATGTCAGATTTGGATTCTGTGTAGAAGACTTACGGGTCAGAAACGGTTTGTGAAGTACGTTATTTTATACGATATTGGTACATACGAGTCTGTTATTTCATTTTTTTGTTAGTTGGTCACCAAAATATCTCCCAAGATAGCTGGGATAGGTGACAAAGCTAAGATGGGTGACAAGTGTCACCAGCCCAACCACCCCAAGATTGATACTTATCACCTTCATATTCCTTTTCCTTTGGTTTTGGACTCGAAACACACACCTCAACCACCATTTTTTTTTCTCTTTTGTATCTGCAATCCAGGGAGGCAAGAGAGCAAAGAGAGTGAGATTGAGAGATAAAGTGAGAGGAATAAAAAGAAAAGGAGTTTAACTCAGAAACAAAGAAAAAAACCGTGTACTCTTTGATACTAGTTTTTGGTTTTTCAGATGCCAGAACTTCAAACTAAGGTCGCCATCATGTTCCCTGAGTGCTTGCGACCAAAACCATGCCAAAACTCGAAGGAAAGGACCACATAATAGCCAGAACCACGAATGAGGGAAAACTTGAAATTGTCGAGCCTTATTCCAAGAAATTCATGTACTTTTTTGAAATTCTGGGTTTACATTTGAATTTTTGGGGTTTAGTAGATAAATTTTCATTATTAGAACGTTCGATTTGGTTGAAAATTGAGAAAGTTATGAAGGTTTAAAGTTTAGACCAAAAATGGAGCTTTCCAACGAGACTCATGTGAACCAAACAGCGGCGCCGATCATCTTATCCGACTGAATTTTTGGCAATGAAATATTCCTCTAGTGACTGAATGTTTCATTCAGGTTAACAAAATATTCTCTAACGAAATATTTCATTAGGAGGGAATATTCTACAGCGCATGACGGGTGGTCGTCGGCCTTCCACCAGTATGTGGTGGTGCATGGGACTTTCCCATGGTCCAAGGCTGCATTTATTTTCTAGCTATTGATGATACAGATCTAATATCGCTGGTTTTAGACCAATCAGACAACGTTTGGGGGTACTTATGGGCGTCCGAAGTGACGATACTTAGGTATAGAATGTGTATGTTATCCTTGGATTTTGGGGGTCGAATATAGGTTTATGTATAACGTTAGTGACCTCCGGTTATTTGTTTGACAATAGATAGAACTCCAAGGACCTTGGAGGAGTGCACAGCTCGGGATTGAGTTCAATTTGACAGTCTATGAGTAGGCTTTTATTTTATAACCGTGATGCATGCAAATTTAACTGTTTTAAATGTTTTATGACATTATATGACTTGAAATGATTTGAATAATTATTCTAAATGTTATTGGCTATTATTTGACGATTTATGATTTTCATAATAATTACTTGGGATACAATTTTTGGACACATGTTTTATGATTTTTTTTTTTGTGAAAACAGTGTTTTGAGCTAAGGCCCGGTTGAGTTGTTTTCACTTGGATTTGGAGTCAAACATTTATTTTAAAGAAAGATTTTGGTTTTAATGTTGAACTATTTTCTACTATCGAGTATCCTCGAGATATACGATGATTAGCTTTTCCAGGCTAGCATCATGGAGTGTGGCTCCGCTAGGTCTTAAGGGCATTATTTTTCGCACTAGCATCATGGAGTGTGTCTTCGGCAAAACCTAGGGCGTTATTTTTCAAACTAGCATCATAGAGTGTGTCTCCACCAGATCCTGTGGGTTGCCTACGCATAGTGCAGATATTCTAGCTAGGTAGTTTGCATATACAACTTGAGGAATTAGTTAACTAGCTCGGTACGACTAGTGACTCGGGAGAAATCGTGGATGAGTCGGGAGTTGATTTATGATATTTGTGTCCAGATTTTCCAAATGATTTTATAAATTCAGGGAAACGTGAGACACATGCATTATATATATATATATTATGTTTTGTATTTTGTGGGTCTACTGTTTATGATTTGGATTTACATTTGAAATACGGGTGTCTTTTTATTTTGAATATGGATGTTTTCTTTATATGCATGCATGTTTCATAATTGGAAGGTAAATATTATTTTCCTTGGAAAATGTGTTTTAAATGTTTATTTTTATCCACTCACACTTTTACTGGTTTTTGAAATCCATCAAGGTTGTTGATTAATGTCATGAGGTACTCTTGAGGAAGGGGCATTTACTTACGACTGCACGCTTGTTAGAAACTTCAAAAGTGGGATTCGTACCCATGTATTATTATCATTATTCTAGTTGCTCTGGTTGTCCACTAGTATTTTGTAACCGTTTGCCTACACGACTTATTTGAGTGGGACTTAGAAAGTTATCCCTTGTCTGACACGTATTAAGGGTATTTTGGAAAATTTTGGGATGAGTCTTGTCAATTTGGTTTCAGAGCACTAAGATCATTTTTTATAGACTGCACACTTGGTTTTCCTAATATTTTGGTAATGTATAGGACGGATGCCTCCAAGACGCAATCCCCGTCGACATCCTAGGAGTGGGGGCGAGACAGATACTAGTGATACGCGTGAAATCGGGTTAGATTTAGAAATTATATGTACCCTGGAGTATTTTGGGCCGAGCACTAGATACTATGCTCCATAGTAGGAGGACTTCTGAGGGTTCGAATTTTTAAATGAGCGTGGAGGTATGGAGCCACTATTTTTACTAGCAAGAGGAACTCGGATAAGACAAGTTAGTGGATTTCTTAGCTGGAGCGAGTATTCAATGTGGTGAGGTGTAGCCTTCACGAGGTTTGGGTGCGTTTTGCCATATTTCGTTGGGTGGTTTTGCATGCCAATGGTGGCACCAACTAAGGGTGACGGGATGGGACGTTCGTACAGTTAGTTGGGACATTTTCCATGAGTGTTTCTTGGGACAATTTTATCCTCTTTTTTATCGGAATACTAGAGAAGTGTAATTTTTGCCGATTTAGCATGGGGACATGAAAGTTGCTTAGTACGAGCAAAGATTCCCAGATTTGTCGTGGTTCGCACCAGAGTTGGTAGCCAACGAGGCTGACAAGTATCGATGCTTTGAGATAGGTCTGAGAGTTGAGCTTAGAGTATAGGTCTGAGAGTTGAGCTTAGAGTTTCAATGACAGTGTGGCCATATGTTTCTCTAAGAGTTTTATCAGAATCTGCCATTAGAGTCGTGCTTAGTTTGCCGATTAGACAATAGTCTAGAGATTTTGATTGATGTCAGGAGTATTTATTCTGTTGGACCCTCAAGTCGAGAAACCCCGAAGATAACTTTAACTCTGGATCTTCCGCGGCCGAGGGGGGGTAATAGTGAAGCTGGTCGAGGAGGTTTTTGACGATAGGCGTTAACACAGTTTAGTCGGCTTTTATTCCGTCGACCAATGCATAGGGTTGCCGATATGCATGACCTAGTTTGGCCGCTTGTTTTTCTTGTAGGGATTTTCTGAAGGATTATTCATATTGACTATACATTAGTGGTATAGTGCGAGATGCTGCAGATCAGGGACATAAAGCATCATCGATGTCTGACGAAGTAGGAGGGAGTTAGGCCCCTGTTAGTGGGGTCGGCTAGGCCGTTAGTAGACAGTGAGGATGTGGGCGATCCTTAGGCAAACATGCCTGTATGCTTGCAAATACTCAACTGGAAACTTGAGCTGCACCGAAGGTGTCGACATGTGCACTTTCTACTTTGACCCTGATGCACGAGTTTTGATGTGATCCTAGGGATGAATCGGTTGACTACTTATTGTGCCTCAATCGAGCGTTCAAATAGAAGATTATCTTCCAGGTTACATTTGATACACCATATAAGAGATTGAATATGATAATATAATACGAAACTAGTATTTGGTATCAATCATATTAATTAGTCATTATATAAGTTAATACGATTGAATGTCTTTATATAGTCTAAATAAGCTAAAATAATATTCTCGAAATTGTCTGTATTAAATATTCGGATGACTAATAATCTTGAAAAGTGTAATAATAATAATAATAATAATAATAATAATAATAATAATAAATAGTAAATAAAAATAAAAAATAAAAAATAATAATAATTTAAAAAAAAAAATTCATAATGATTTAATAAATACTAATAATAAATTAAAAATAAATAATAATAATAATAACATACATAATTAATATTTAAGATATAAGATATAAGTATAAACTACTATAATATAATCTGGCTTGTATAATATAGTTGACATTCTAATTCGGTAAAATACCAAACACCTGGCTAAATAGACAGTCTATCCAGGGACAAATTAGTCTATTCAGTGGAAAAATTAGTCTATCCAGTGAACAAATGAGTCTATTCGATTGAAATAGTCAGTACAATACGGCATACAAAACGAGACCCCAAAGTCTAAATTTACAGAAGCTCGTGTTTCAGGGATGAGAGAGTACTCCCTTTGAGTGTGGATTTCAGTTGATCCGTGTTGATTTCTTTGGCTTGTGGTATATGCTAAGTAGCAGAAAAATTAGGCAGTGACAATTGTGGACAACTAAGGATAGTATATGAGATTAGCCCTCATTATTGGGCCAGGTCGGGCAAACCCGACCCAAATTTTTTGGGTTTGGGTCTGTCCAGGTCGGACCTATTTCATAATTTCAAAAATATCGGGCCGGGCTGGGCGGGTTTAGTCATAAATTTAAAAGCCCAAGCACTTTGTTGGGTCGGATTTTTATCGGGTTTTACGGACCGAGCCTAATAAGCCTATTCAGGCCGGGCTCAATTGGGCGTTTAGAAATAACTTGTTCAACCTTTAAAAAAAACGTGTTCAACAAATTTTGGAGTTAGAAAAAAAATATGAAAGAAAAAATAATATTACAACTATATCATCAAATTAACTCACTTTCACTCTCAACCACCTCAATCTCATCATCATTACATCTATCTAGTGCTTATATGTTAAAGTAACCTAAGACAAATTCTTGTGCTTATAACCTAAAGCAAATCCACTGAGTACATCCATCCACTTTTAAAAAATGTATTACAACCTCATCATCAAATTCTTGTTCCTTGCAACTTAAAGCAAATTGTGTGTTAAAGAAAATTTTGGCTATATGTTCATCTACATTGATTATGACTATATGTTTTTTTTTATGTAAATGGATATAATTGTGCAAAGAAGACTACACAAGGAAATAAAACAGTGATATCGATCATGTAAAAAACATGAGGCATAGTTGTATTGTTTTCCTGATTTTAATATCCTAATGCAAAAAATAATGCCAATTGTGCCTAAACTTCAATTGTTTAGACTAGCTAAGGTTGAAATAGAAAGAGCCACAATTATACGAGAATTCAACACATGAATGCAAAATACACCCCAGACCTTATTTGGATCATAACCATGAAATCCTAAATAATAGAAAGAGCGAAACTTTACTTCACTTAATTACTCATGGAACAGCCTTATTACAAGCAGGATTAGATTCACACAGAAGACATATATTCGGCAATAGCACACATAAACCATAAAACAAAAATTAAGAAAAAATCATATATAAAGGAAACACAATAATTCCTAATTAATAATGATTTTATATATTCGAGTTTATGGGCCGGGTTTATACGGACGAGTCAGACTGGGCTTACAGGGCCTTATCGGGCCCGGGTTTATCGAGTTTGAATACACCAATCCCAAGTCCAATCCGTTGACTTTTGGGCCGCGCCAACCCACGGTCTATAGCGGGCCAAGTCAGGCTTTATGTCAACTGGTTTAGCAGATACCCATAAACTCATAAACTTCTGGGCCAAATGGTGATGGCTATCTGGGATACAGAGTTTCTTGGGTTCAACAGGGTACTACAGACATTTCTTGGATGGTTTTTCTACGATGGCTGCTCCTTTAACACGGTTACCAGGAAGAGAGTCAAGTTTGATTGAGACGACATTTGTGAGTAGGGCTTTCAGGAACTTAAAAGGAGGTTGCTTTATGCTCTAGTTGTGATCCTTCTTATTGGTGGCGGGGAGTTCGAGATTTTAGTGGTGCAACCTTTTGGGTTTTGGGGTATGTTTTAGGCTGCATGGCTAGGTTATAGTTTACATATTCAGGCAGTTGATACCCCACAAGTTGAACTATCCCATCTATGATTTGGAGTTTACAATAGTGATTTATACCCTAACGATTTAGAGACACTATCCCCATAGGGAGAAGTGTAGGATTTTCACCGACCACCAAGTTTGAAATATTTCTTTATTCATAAGGATTTGAATTTGAGACTGATACAGTGGATAAAGCTGGTTAAGGGTTACGATTACACTTCTGAGTAAAGAACTCCAGTGAAACTTTTAAGCACATGAGCATAAAGTCTAGGGGTTTGTAGCCTTCTGCACACCAGTCATTTACCATTATAGGTGGAACTCTGGGGCGCATGATTTGTGCATGGACTAAATAACTTGGGAGCCTTATTAGCTAGTTTTTCTTGTGAGGTATGTTTGTTGTGATTGTGTTAGTGTGATTCAGCTCTAGGATCCTATGTTGTACATTATTAGGTTGGAGTTGGAGACTGGGGACATACAAGATTATACGATCATGGTTGTTATAGCCTTGGTGTTGAAGACCAGTTCTATCGGTCAGATTATACAGAGTAGGAAAAAGGAAATCCTTGAGGTGACACATAGATTTGACATGACCCATTTCTAAAACACTTTATAACCATGACCGGTCCTATTCCCGTTTGAAAATAATCCCCAATTACCGAAACTACCCTTAATTCTTGTCAAATAAGGGATACACGTAACTTCTTCAGCTCATGCCTCCGTATCTCGAGCATCCCCGTTTTCCATGCAACGACCATGGAGGGTCACCAAAATCACAAAAATGTGTGAGTGGGAAAAACAAACCTTTTGAAAACATAGTTCGAAAATTATAATTCATTTTACCTTACATTTTGTAATGTATGCATGTATAAATAAAATCGTCAAATCTCGATTAAAAACAACAGTAAGCCACAAATTTCAAAATACAAGCAAATATTCGTAAATCGTCAAATTTATTCGAAATCATCAAAGCACAAATAGAAATAAACACATATAAGTAACCAGTACTGTCTAACCAATCTTCGATTTCAATATCAGTCATCATATCATATCCGCACTATCGGTAGGCAAACCACTCGGGAAATAGAGCTCAGCTCTAGACGTCCGAGTGGACCGACCTAAAAAACAGAGCCTAGCTCTGGACGTCTAAGTCATAGCCCAATCACCAATATCAAGAAACAGAGCCTTGCTCTAGACGCCTGAGATTAATCCAATATCCAGTCCAGAGAAATAGAGCCGTGCTCTGGACGTCCGGGTGCTACCACGTTTAAGGATGGTTGACCTTGGAAAATAGTTCAAAAATATCAAGAAAACATACAATTATAACATACATCAATTCCTTAAAACAGAATTCACATTTCAAACTCCGGGTCCAAACCCAAAGCACAATTTTCGTAAAACTCGTAAAATGTGTACTCCAAATAATTCTGTAAAAATCATAAAAAAATTATTTGAAAATCATAATCGAACTATTATCACATAAATCATGTAATAAACAATTAAAACATTCAAATATGCAATAACTTAGAGTAGTAAAGTCCACTCACAGTCTTATTTCGCAGTTTAATCTCGATTCGAGCATTCCTCACCAACTTTGGGGGCTATGTCATCTGCCAAAAATTATAATTTTGGGTTACTAAAGTCCCACGCAACCTCCTAATATGATCCATAATTCCCAGAATTTAAATGCGATTTTTTAAAACTAAGCATATGCTTCTTGCACCCAAAACTACCCCGAGACGGTATCTGATCGACTCAAAACTTGCACCATTGGATTTGTAATATCAAACACATGAATATGTGTGTTGATCGGAAATCGAGATATGGTGTCACATGCCCCCACGTGCTGCCACAGTCCTTTGTACGTGGTGTCTACGTGCCTGTCACATGTTACCCCTAACCTACAGTGGGTCAACCCGTTTTCCTGGTTTCGGGTTTCCCAACTTGGCGGGTTGACATGACTGTAATTATGTCATTTCACATCTAAAATTTACATTTTATATAAAAAATCTAATCTCTTCGAACCCAAAAACATGTCTATGATATCAAACCCAAGTAATTTGTGTTAGAAATCAAATATGCTTACCTTCAATTTTCAGCCATTGTTCAAGGACAATTTATGAGGATTTCTCGCATCCAAAATAATGATACTTAGGTACTTCATGGTCATCCGAGTTCAGGAAAGATCATAATGATCATTTTTCAAGCTTTGGCTAAAACAACCTTTGTGATTTTGAAAGCTTAACGAGTTTGTTCTTGGGTTTTCGGGTCTAGGGATGTCTCCACCTCTCCAGTTGTGTTCTGGTTCTCCTCTCCTTTAGGACACTTCTTCTCTTTTTCTCTTTCTCTCCCTGAATTTTCTTTCCCCCTCCCCATTTTTCCGTGCTCTGTTTTTTTCTCGGTTCCAACCCACTAAAACAAGCCCACTGACAGGACCGGTCCCAACCGGTCCTGCTCCCATCTGACACTTCTTGTCATACAAAGGATTTCAAATTTTCATTCACGTCTATTATCCATTAAATTAACCAAAAGAAAGTTGTCCTTGTAGGATTACCAGCCACGTCCAACTCGCTACACAAGCAAGGCGAGAGGTTCACTATTAGCGATTCACTTCATGAATTTCTTGATTTTACCATATAAGAATAAGTGATATTTAAGTTAACAAAAATAATGGATAATTAAGTACTTTATCGTCTTATGTATGGAACATTCTTGAATAAATAACATGATCATTTAATCTTATACGTATAATATCATTATTATGCATCAACAAATTAATTTAACAAGGTAAGGTTGTAAAGATCCGTCCCTGATTTTAGGGATTAATTAAGGTTAATTACGGATTAGTGGGGCTAATTGGGGATTAGCCGAGGATTAACGGACGTTCAGGGGTGAAATTACGATTTTTCCCCTAAATAAGGGCAAAAAGTTGACTTTTGACCCGGGAGGTCCTAATAGGACCGCCCTCGAAAAGGGCATTGTTAACCGTGCCCGGTCCTGCTCCCGTCTGGCAAGATGACTAAAATCCCCAAGTTACCCTCAGTACGTGCCAGACTAGGGATAGCCACCGGTGCTTACTCATGCCTCCGCCTCACGATCAGCCTCGAACAACGCGCCACGACCTGTAGGGTCAACAAAAACCAAAAGGTGTGAGTGGACAAAAATAAATCAGTTTATAAAAACAGTTACAAAAAGACATTTTTACCCTCCGTGTAAAACCAATGCATGCATACAAAAATCATTTCGCAATCGGTTAACATTTTCATCATAAGAAAAACAGTGCATGGAATCAGAATAATTTTCCTTTTCTTAACCTTCGGGTCTCAGCCCGCAATCATAACACAGGGCCTCAGCCCAAAACCACGAATCAAAACCAGATACTCAACATGATCCGAAACCATCAACCACATAAACCGGGCCTCTGCCCAACTCAACCGAAACATCAGAAATTAACAATAAATCACAAGTCACTCATTTTGTTGGATATCAAGTGCGCCCGAGTCTTTAAACTCAAAACCAGGCGCATAAACAGGCCTTCCCGGGATATCAACGAGTCTTTAAACTCACGAATCTTTAAACTCAACATAGGCCTCGGGGTATCACAATATCCGAGTCTTTAAACTCACGAGTCTTTAAACTCATTAAGGGCCCTCCCCCGTCATCAATTAACCGAGTCTTTAAACTCAAAACGTGCTCCAGCAATAGCACCGGGTCTTTAAACCCAAAACATTTTTCAATCACAACAACGTGGGATCCATCCCAAAATCACATTTTTCACAACAGGACTCATGGTCCGAATTTCCACATTCGAATTCCCAAATCATACTTCACAAAACATATTCAAATCATCATTACACACGGGGCATGTACAATCATACCAAATCACTTTATTAAATCCTTTTTCATTCCCGAATTCGAATTCGCAATAATGATTCCGTAAGCCGGCATCCGGAAGCATCATCCCGAACCCAAACCAAGAATCCTCTCTAAATTTCCGAAAACCGAAATCTCGTTAATCAAAGTTACTTTTATGCCCCAAGCATCAAGCCCAAAATCTCCTTTTTCAAAATCCATTTTAATTCCTTGAAATCACTTCATTTCTCAAATCTCATTATCAAAACATCAAAACCACAATCATAATCACCAAAATCACGGTCCAATCAAAACATACTCAAAATCTCGTAAAACGTGCAAATCTGGAATATTCTCGAAAAACGTGTCAAAATCGTAAATCATACTCACATTCATATTCAAAACATTATTAAAACATGACATGCACAATTCATATAAAACCATTCGTTAAACCATCATCAAGCATAAGAGTAACCATAGTCTCAAATACGTGTAATCTCGCATAGCATATTCAAACTACGTAAAAATACGGAAATCGAAAGCAACCACAGTTCAGAATCATAATCATAGAAATTATAGAAATATTTATGCATGCATTAAATTTTGAAAGCAACGTCCACTCACAGACCGTCCAATAAGCTCGTTTTCCCGCGCTGCGCGCATTTCCGTAATTTCCGATACTTTCCAGAAATTTCAAATCCTGTCCGAAAACATACTTTAGTGTCACTAAGGGCTTAGATAACAACATACTAATTTCCCATAATTTTTCGGGAATTAATTGTTAATTACAAACGTAACATAAATCTTCGGACCCTCGAAACCACATCGAAACGGTGTCCAATAAATTCGAAACCAACGTTAAAATGTTCGTTACAATGTGTAGGACAAAAGTCATGTTGAACCTACCTCGAAAATCGGACCCACGCGCCCTCACGCGTCGCCGCAAGGCGCTGCGCGTGAGGCTCACGCGCCTGCTACAGTACCCTTGCACAGTTCTTCGTCCTTACCCGTCCAGCAGGTAAACGGGTCACTTAACCCGCGTGACGACCCTGCCAAATCCATGCGATAATCAACTAGTTTCACTCAATTGAACCCTCAATCAGGATCGAAATGAACTTAATTAAAGGTCTGTGACATCCATTACCATCGTCACGGCCTAAAACTAAATCATTTAACCTCATGTTCTAACCACGGTTCAACGTTCCAGTTCAACAAACCGTCACTGTTTCCCTTAATTAATTGGTTAGGGAGCACCGCAGACTTACCTTGAGGATGATTTTTAAGTCACTTTTGCAAGAGCTTACCTCCAATTGCACAAACACAAGCTCCTGGTTTTTCTGAAATTTCGTCGAGTCTGATCATGGCTCCGCGAGCTTCGAATGTCAACTTCCTTGACTTCGATCGACTAAAGAAGGTCCCAGAAAACTCATTCGAACTTAATTGGACTTTGGGCTGGCCTAAAACTGGTTTTCGAATTTGAAATTTCCCAGGGACGGTTCTCGGGTTTCTGGGTGTATTCTGTAACACCCCGGAAATTCGAGGAATTCCATATTGTAATTTAATGTGTGATTTGACGATTTTACCCCTGTGAATGGTATGGTCAAATGTTGACTTTTTGATTGATGAACTAAATGGACTTTGACCTATGACCGTGACGTAGTTCGGGACGTCACGAGTTCATAGACAGGTGGCACGTCCGATTCGGACGATCAGGGTGAAAGTTATGGCTATCGGAAGTTCAGGGGCATTACCGTAATTTGGACTTCCGGGGGAAAATGTTGACTTTTCTTTTGACAACTAATTTTCAGTTGACTCAAGGACCGTTGGGTAGGCCTCGACGTCCTGAGTCCGTAGACAGGCGGCACGCCGAAATCGGACTTCGTACGAGGAAGTTATGGTCAGAAACGTGAATTCGGGAAGTTCGTGTCTCGGTTTTCGTGTCGAATATTATATTCAGAAATTCTGATTGAAGGACACCTGGGGAGTGACAAGTGTCACTCACCCATTGGCTAGATTGGATCAGATCCACTATTGAATTAATTAACATTTGAATCAGCTTTAAATTTCAGCCTTTGGATTGGAAACCCCAGATTAGATCTCAGCCCTTGATCTAATCTGGAGATTCAATCTGAGCCATCCATTTCCTTCCCTCCATTTCTTTATAATTCATACCCGCAGAGCACATTCAGCCATTTCGATCCAACATTCCAGCAAACCATCCACTCTCTGTGTCTGTGTATTGGGGACTTGCCGGCGAGGCTGAACGGCGGCAGTGAGCACGGCGGAGGACGGCGGCGTGGGAGGAAGCAGGGGAACCCGAAACGGTTTCGAAACCAGATTTTTGGTAAGTCCATTTCCCACGTTTGATTGGTCCATTATGAATCCTAACCAACTCTAGGAACCTCCAGGAACTTACTGGAATCGATCTCGTGGCCGGTGGAGCTCAGGGAGGTAGCAAAACGGCGACGGGAGGCCAGGGCTGTTCTTCGAGGTAGGCCTTCGATTCAATCCGTTTTTCTCAAATTTAATTACGTGGAACTAATCTAGGATTTAAGGCGAGTAAATACGAATTGAAAGGAACCAAAATGACCAAGAAATGAAGGAATGGCAACCGGGTCTCGATCGCGGGTCTGATCGACCCGAGTTGCAGGAAAACGGGTCAACCCGTCTGATGACAGTGGTGCTGACGTGGCACCCTGTCAGTCTGTCAGATGACGTGGACCAACCGTGAGCCGACACGTGTCACATGTCAGTGCACAGTCAGCACTGACATGTCAGTGACGTGGACCAGTGCCGTGCTGACACGTGGCACATGTCAGATCTGACACGTGGTCTGACAGATCAGTGAGGTGGACCAGTCAGATGTTGACACGTGGCACCTGTCAGAGTCTGACATGTCAGACCTGACAGCTGTCAGATGACGTCAGCATGACGTCATGCTGACGTCAGCAGTGACGTCAGCGATGACGTCAGCAGGAACTGTTCCTGCGTTGACCGCCGCGTTGACCGGCGCGTGGGGGCGCGTGTGAACAGTGTTTCTGGTGGGACCACCACCATTCTTTAGGTTTCGACGATCCGGATCCAATGGCGGTGGTTTCGGGTCGATCGGAGATCCTTAAGTTGGTCAAAATAAGGTTTATTGCCTTGGGAAGCGCGTATCGGGCGGCTTTTCCGGGTCGGTTTCGACCTAGGCTTTCATGGTTGAATGTTGGGGGTTTAATTTGACCTTTACGAATACTTGGACTTGACAGGGATTGTACATTTGTACCAGGACGAGGGTATACGTTCGGTTTCTAGCAGGATTGTACTGTGAGTGGGCCATTTTCTTAAACCCTTGTGTGCATAAATGTTTTCTGGTTTTATTATACTTATTCACATGCTAAAACAATGACGGTTTTGATGATATGGAAAATATGGTTATGGCACGTTTCACGGTATTTGGGCTTGAGACCCGTCCGATGAAACTGAATGATTGGTTCGGATTCTACCTATGTATATATATGTTTGCATGTGGATATCAATAAAATGTATTTGTTACTGCACTGTATAGATCCTTCCATATTATATTGTCTCCTCCGGATGAGGTACCCCGGAGAGGTCACGGACGTCTAGTACGTCCAGCGTCTATGACGCTAAGCATCGGGGATGCTGTACCCGAACGGGGTTCGGGGATTGAACTCGGAATTGAGACCCGAGTGGCACGCGTAGCCTTGTGATTGTGACCTATTGGACGTCAGGGACGTCAGACATCAGGGATGTCGGGATTGGAGTGTATAGTGCAGCAACTAAAATTATGATTATGGTTTTGCTATATGCCTTATGGTTCATATTATATGGTTTATGATTTTGGAATTATGGTGCACGCATGTTTGGAAAACGGAGGGGTAAATTATATGTTTTACTTATCAAACGATTTCATAAACTTGTGTTTCGGTCCACTCACCCTTACTGTTTTGATAACCCCTCCAGGTCGGGAAACTGAGGTAGAGGAGGAACCAGAGGCTGAGGCATAGATCTACTTCTGCGTACCTGAACCCCTGCTGGGCGGTGTACCCGCAGGATTACTTTAGAGTCGTGCTCGCAAATTGTAATTTTGGATTATATCCCTTGTCTGACATTCGTTTAATTCGGATTTTATGTATGACTTTTATTTGGTTATTTATGCTTTTAAATGTTTGAGGTTAAAATTGGTATGAATTATTGGGTGTCAGACGGGAGCAGGGCACGTCCCCTTGTGGTCCCTGTGGGATCGGGGCGGGTCCTGTCATATTCTCACTCAGTCACTCCGATACACCTCACAACTCGACTCTGATCACTCACTCACCCTGCCTCAACTCACCCCTGACTTTTTCTAATGGAAGAATAACCAACCTGCTCTCACACTCTGTTTTTCCCTCAGAGACACCCACACTGTTTTGAATTCACCAGCCCGCAATGGTGCATCCTCAGACCCAAATGCCAGCACCCCCACCTACTCTGATGACCACACACGACCCTAACACCGTGGGAAGACATTCTGGTCTCTCTGCACAAAGGGTTTCCCGCACAGCCCAGAAAAGCCATTGTGTTAACCTCCCCGTGCACTGGGTTTTGCACAGTCCATGCCACCACCTCAAAATCCTTAAACAACTCTCCCCACTCAGCCATTATCAGGTAAAAGAATTCCACAAATTCCATTGGACAGACTAAACTATTCCCCCCAGCCCATGCTCTATTTTCTGAGAGGAAACCACCCGCACACGGGCTTTCCCATGGCTCTCCCCAAGGCTAAATTACCATTTTACCCTTAGTACAATAATTACCAAAATGCCCCTCATCTTCCGTGACCCGTAACTTGGTCGTCCAATGTCCGTTTTCGGCGTGCCGCCTGTCTTCGAACTCAGGGCATCGAGACCATCCTAACGGTCCTCGGTCCTTGGCCATTGGACCTCCCGGTCGAAAAGTCAACATTTCCCCCTATTCATCCAAGATTACAAAAATGCCCTTGGACTTCCGAACGTCATAACTTTCACCCCGAACTTCGGAAACGAACGTGCCACCTGTCTATGGACTCGTGACGTCCCAAATTACATCACGGTCATCGGTTAAAGTCCATTTGACGCCTCTGAATTAAAAGTCAACATTTTACCCACGATCATGGGCAAAACGGTCATTTTGCATCGTTCGTCCGATTTTGCCCAACTAATCACCGATTAATCCCGCTAATCATGATTAGTTGGCAATCTAATCCCGAATTCCAGGATGGGTGGTTACAGGTTCCGATGGCTGAGGGCCGAGGTATAACGACCCGGACGTTAAAAACGGGGAAGTTTGGAAAATTCAAAGAAAAAGACGATTTTGCCCCTAGGTAATGGGCGAACGGTTGACTTTTTGACGGGTGGTCAAACGGACTTTGACCAATGACTGTGACGTAGTACGGGACGTCATGAGTTCATAGACAGGTGGCACGTCGAATTCAGACATTCGAGGAGAAGTTATGACGTTCGAAAGTTCAAGGGCATTTTCGTAATTCAGACGGAAAGGGGGGAAAATGTTGACTTTTTGATTGACCATTGATTTTCACACAACTTGAGGACCGTTAGGTAGATCTCGATGCCCTGAGTACAACGACAGGCCGCACACTGAAAACGGACGTCGGACGGACAAGTTACGGGTCTAGAACGAGGAGAGGCGTTTTGGTAATTTGTCAGGTAAGGGCAAAATTGTAATTTGGATGCTGCATTTTGAGACAGCCGTGTATGGGATTCTGAGGGAATTCTTCAAAACTGGGCACGAGCATGGATTTGTTTATGTAGCAAATTGGTTGGGCTGATTGTTAAGGAATTGTTTAAGCAATTGAGTGGAGTAGTGCACGGGTATGCAATGGTGTGTTTGGGAACAGGAGCTGCTGGTGCTTCTGAAAATTTGGGAAAAACAGAGACATTGGAGGCAAGTGCAAGTATGTGAGATGTGCGTTGGTGGGAAACTTAAAAAATGAAGTAGTGTGTGTGGAAGTGGAGAGGGGAAAGCGAATACTTGAATAGTTTTTACAGATGATAGAGCACGGGTAGCACTTTGCGGAATGCTTGGTGCTGTTGGAACTAGAAAAAACAGAGGTGGTTTCCCACGTTTGATCGACTTCCCAAGACCATTATGAGGGAAACTGATAGCTGAAACGGATGGGAGAAAGAGATAGCAGAGTGTTGAGATTGACAGAGGAAAGAAAGGGAGGAAAATGGGAGATGAGTGTTCGAAAACCCGAAACCTGCTTTTGTCTGATTTCAAATTCGAATTTTCAGTTTTAGGCCAGCCCAAGCCAAATTGAGGTTCGAATCAGTCTTCTGGGACCTCACTTAGTCGATCCAAATCAAGTATTGCAAGGTTCGAAGCCCGTTGAGCTAAGAACATACACGACGGAGTTTCAGAAAAATCAAGGATTGAGTCGTGTAATTGGAGGGGTTAGAAGATGCAATTGGGCTTGGAAACCAGTTTAGGATAACCTTACGAAGCTTTTGGCTGGATCAATTGAAGAAAACGATGAGGACTGATGCACTTCCAGGGATGAACAGTGGTCAGATGTTCATCGAAAAATCGAGTTGGGATGGACGGATTAAGGTAAGGTTTGTTGAAATTAAAGTTACAGACCCGTAATTAGATGCATAACGATGCTTTCAAATGAATCAATTGAAGGAATAAAGTTGGATTTGAGCAGGATTGAACTGGGTCAATACGCGGGTTAAATGACCCGTTTAGCTGCCGGCCGGGTGAGAACGATGAACAATGTGGGTACTGTAGCAAGCGCGTGAGTTTCACGCGCAGCCACTCACGGCGGCTCGTGAGGGCGTGTGGGCCTGATTTTCGAGGTAAGTTCAACATGACTTTGTCCTATACATTATAACGAACATTTTAGCGTTGATTTCAAATTTATCGGACACCGTTTCGATGTTGTTTCGAGGGTCCGAAGGTTCATGTTACATTTTTAATTAACTTTTAATTCCCGAAAAATTATGGGAAATTAGTATGATGTTATTTGAGACCCTAGTGACCCTGAAAGTGATTTCGGACAGGATTCAAGATTTCTGGAAAATGTCGAAAAATACAGAAACGCGTGCAGCGCGAAAACGAGCGATATGGACGGTGTGTGAGTGGACTTTGCTTTCAAAATTTAATGCATGCATAAATGTTTCTATGATTTCTATGATTATGATTATGACTTGTGATAATTATGATTTTTGTATTTATACGTATTTTGGTATGCAATACGTAACTGCACGTATTTCGAGACTATGATTTCTCTTATGCCGTGATGATGGTTTGATGAACGATTTTACATGATTTGTGAGTATGATGTTTTATGGATGTTTTGATTATGATTGTGAGTATGACCTACGGTTTTGACACGTATTTAGAGATTATAACGGTTTTGTGCGTTTTACGAGATTTCGAGTATATTGTATTTTGATCATGGTTTTGATGCCTTGACTTTGGAATTTGAAATGTGATTTGATTTGAGTTTGGGATTTGAAATGATTTCAAAGATTTAAAACGGATTTTAGAAAAGGTGATTTCGGGCTTGATGCCCAGGGCATAAAAGTAATTTTGATGAATGAGATTCGGATTTCGGAAACGTGAAAGTGGATTTCCGGGTTTGGGTTCGGGATGATGTTTCCGGATGCTAGCTTACGGAATCGTTATTACGAATTCGAATTCGGGAATGGAAGACGGATATGATTGGGGATTTGAATGTGAATTCGGACAGAAGTCCTGTTATGACAAAATGTGATTTCGGATTGGATTTGGAATTTGGATCACGATGGATCCTGGATTGTTGTGATTTACAAATGGTTTTGGGTTTAAAGACCCGGTGCTATTGCTGGAGCACGTTTTGAGTTTAAAGACTCGGTTAATTGATGACGGGGGAGGGCCCTTGATGAGTTTAAAGACTCAGTCACTGTTTTGAGTTTAAAGACTCGATTATTGTGATATCCCCTGAGGCCTATTGATTATGTTCTGAGTTTAAAGACTCGTTGATATCCCGGGAAGGCCTGATTATGCGCATGATTTTGAGTTTAAAGACTCGGGCGCACTTGAGATCCAGCAGATTGTTTGTCTTGTGAATTAATGTTGATTGCTGATGTTTCAGATGTGTTGGGCAGTGGCCCGGTTTATGTGGTTGGATGGATTTTGGATTATATTGTGTACTTAGATTTGATTCATGATTTTGGGCTGAGGCCCTGTGTTTGTGATTGCAGGCTAAGACCCGAAGGTTAAGAAAAAGAAAAGGATTTTGATTTTCGTACACGGTTTTCTTATGATGAAAATGTAACGGATTGTGAAATGATTTTTGAATGCATGCATGGTTTTACGTGGAAGGTAGAAACGTCTTCTGTAACTGTTTTATAAACTGATTTATTTTTGTCCACTCACACTTTTTGTGTTTTATTGACCCTCCAGGTCGTGGCGTGTTGATCGAGGCTGATCGAGAGGCGGAGGCATGAGTGGGTACGTGTGTGGCTATCCCTGGTTTGGCAAGTACTGAGGGTAATTTGGGGAATTTCAGTCGACTTGCCAGAAGGGAGCAGAACCGGGCATGGTTATCAATGCCTCTACGAGGGCAGTCCTGTTACGAGGACCGTTATGTAGATTGAGTCGATACGAGTTCATAGACAGGTGGTACGTTGAAATCGGACGTTCGACGAAAAGTTACGGTTCACGAAAGTTCCGATGAACTATTTACGATGACACATTTTCTGAGGAAAATGGGGACTTTTGTCCTGAGTGGGCCCCAGATATTTTGAATTGGCCCAATGGATGAGTGACAAGTGTCACTCATCCATTGCCTAATATCCCATATACATGCATCGTTCATCCATTCGGTTTCATTCCCCCTAACCCGAGAACCCACAAAGCCTAACCCCATTTCTCCCTTCCCCTAAGATGCTTGAGTGGACTTGGGAGGTTGAGTGAGAGACAGAGAGATGCTGACGAGCAAGGAGACGGCAAGGGGGCAGCAGGACCACCGTCCACGACGGAGGAAAGGTAAACCCGATTACTCGGTTTTGTCCAAATTTCCATTGTTTTTTATTTGGACGTTATGGATGCTTGTGAGGGATTGGTGGATGTTCAATAGGTTTTTAGGGAGGTTTAGAAGAGTTTTTGGACGATGGTGAAGGGCTGAGACGCCCTGGGGATGGCCGGGAAAAATAGGGGCCGTGGGGTTCAACTTGCATAGTCGGGTTTTAAGCGTTTTTCCTTAAGTTTAATGATTTGAATAGATAGTTAATGATGAAACAAAGAGAATGGAATTGGAAGGGAAGAAAAAGGAGGAAAATGAAGAAGATATGGGGCCGGACCGGTCACGCCAGTCCAGTTGGACCTGCTGAACAGGTCGGACTGGGTTCACGCGAGGTAGGAGACGCTACTGTTCATGGCGCGTGGCTCCCACGTGCAGGAACTTTGGGCGACACGTGGAGGTGCGTGGGCCATCTTTTGGGGGTAGTTCCAACATGTGAAATCATCTATTCAATGTGGTAGCTAGTATCTACATGTTTTGTGATTCCATTAGTGCGTTTGTTTGTGGTAGCTAGTATTTACATATTTGCACGTATTTCGAGTTTTTCGATTTTATACGATGCTTATACGTGCTGTGTTTTCTATGAGGGTTTCATGAAATGATTTTGGATTTAGAAACATGAAATCGGGCATGAGACCCATTTAATTGGAAACCCTCGGACTTGGAGTCCATTTGATTTCACGAGAATTTGGGTTGGAGGCCCATTTGAGTTATATGATCGGGCCGAGGGGCCCTGTTGGTTTACGATTCAGGCTTGAAGTCCAGTTTGTTGTGATATCGGGCTTGAGGCCTCGTTGATTTATGATATCGGGCTTGAGGCCCTATTGGTTATGATATCGGGCTTGAGGCCCAAGATTGTGAAATCGGGCTTGAGGCTCCGTTGAATCGTGAAACTCAGCTTGAGTCCCAGTTATGGTTTATGAAATGGAAACTCGGGTTCAAGACCCTATTGAAATGTGAATTTGGGCCTGAGTTCCGGGGAGATTTGGATTTGAATCAGATTCGAGGAATCCGGTTGAGACGAATTGGGTATGAGACCCAGTTGACTTGTTGAGATGAATCGGGTATGAAACCCAGTTGAAAAATGTTTTGAGAAAGAAAGTATTTGATATGTATATACCCTCCTATGTGATTAGTCACCTTCAGACGTCGTAGATCCTGGAGTGTCACGACCCACTGCCTGGGATGAGTGACTCCAAGAGGGAGCATATGCCCTTATAGTCACAGACTGGGTCCGGGGACAGTCCTCCAGACGTCGTAGATCCTGGATTTCTGACAAATCCTCCCAGACGTCGTAGATCCTAGGGAGGACTCGGAGATGAGACCCGAGTAGTATGTATACTTAGATATATCGTGACATGTTGTTAATTGGGCATATAAGATGCCGAGGATGGGTTATATATATATATGTATGTATGAGGGTTTACAGGGATTGATTGGGGGTGAGACCCCGTGTTTATGATTGGTATTTCACTGAGATAGTTGTGGGACTGAGACCCCGTGTTTTATGATTTCAAAAATGAGTTTTGGGCTGAGTTCCCAGGTGACTGGTTTTGGGCTGAGACCCACTTGATTTGATTTGGGCAGAGTCTCTATGGTATACGGTTTTGAGCTATGACCCTAATGGTTTTGTGAATGTTTTGATAAATGGTTTTTGAATGCATGCATACTTTTTAGTGAAGGGCATAAATGTCTTCTTTATGAAATGTGTTTTATTTAAATGATTGATTTTCGTCCATTCACAGTTTTTGCTGTTTTCAATGCCCTTCAGGTTGATTGCAGATGCGGGCTGTATTAGAGACCGAGACATCACACTCATCCTCCTACGATCCTGGCGTACTCTGGAAGCCCTAGTGAGGGCTAGAGTCAGAATTTTCCCTGGGCTGACACGAGATGTCTGACGGGATCAAGCATGTCCCATGTTAATCCTCGGGGATTCGGGACGGGGCCTGACAAAGTGGTATCAAAGCATGTTTTACTCTCAGATTGACGTGCAGGTCGAGGATGTGATGTCTCTACAGTGATAACAACCCGTCATCAACCTGATAGTTAGGATAAGAGTAGGAAGAACCTCGTGCCAAACGAAACGAGGTGCAATGGTTTAAGGTTCGATTGACATGGGATGTCGCGTGGTAGTGAGGTTTGATCCTGAGTAGGATCGATTTTAGTGCGAATCTAACATCTTAGAGTCGTAGTGTTATTGGTGGACGGGACCAGTGGACTAGTAGACAGAGTATGAAGACCTGAGAGTTAGGACCGTTGAGTGGTCATGACGGTTATGGATTGTGACAAGTGGAATCTGTGGAGGTCATGGATGACCCGAGTGAGACTGTTTGGAATAGGAAAATTTGACCCTATTTGGCATGAGAGGCCATGTTTCGGTGTGTCGAATCCCTGAGGGATGTCGACTGGCATAAGATGCCCTGATATAGTTATCATATGGGTTAGTATGACATGCCGTGATTGAGCGGTGGTAGACACCGAGGAGGTTTTAGGGAACAAGTGGTTGAGATCATTGGATTGTGGTTACTGGTTGGTTGGACACCAGTAGCGGGATATGACGGCTTTTCGGAGTCGAGAGCGATGGATCGATCAGGATGGTTATGCTGCAGTGAGCAGCCGGGTTTGTGATAAACCGAGTTAGTGATTGGTTGGATAAGTTACCAGGAGTGTGGAACTTGTCGACCGAATCCTGAGGTGGACCGATCGGTGGATGTTACGTATTGAGCGGTTGGTGCTGACGGTGAGTTGACCACATGGATTTGGAGTCTCGATAGCAGAGTGTTTCTGAGATTGGTTTGCACTAGGTTATGGCAGATGCTACTATCGATGGACGTAGTCGAGTCTTAATGAGTTGGATAGGCTTAGGTTGCCGTGACGATTGTGATGATGGGATTCGTCAGTCGTGACGAGGATACGAGGGTGCATGAGTGACGTACGATATGAGCAGTGATTTCTGGATTCACCTCGGTTAGAACTGAGTGCGATCGGATAATGAGGCGTTGAGCTTAGGGCTTTGGCTAGTGTGCCACGCTACCTCTGTGAGGTGACTGTGATGAGTGGGATGTACATGGATGAGTGGCAGGTGCCCTAGATATCCTTGGACGGATCACACAAGTGTGAGTTTTGGATTTGATCCCATAGAGTTGGGACGTGCGAATCAGTATGCCGACGGGATAGTAGATGTGCCCAGAGTGGCGAGCATGCGAGTTCGGTGGGCACTGAGCGGGACATAGAGGATCCTGAGTGGCTCAGTGCGAGGTACGGAGAGTACTTGGTTTGGTGACCAGTTCCCTGATGATACGATACTTGAGGCACGATTGTGTGCCCAGGAGTGGTAACGTTAAAGGTTGAAATGCCTAAGTGACGTTCAGATGAAAAGGTATAAATGGATGACGTATTGGGTCAGTTGATCAATTATGGTAATATGCAAAGATTTGGTTGCAGATCACAGCAGGAACCTGTTGTGACTCTTCAGTCGAGAGGTACATCATGTTAAGACGAATTGACATCCTTTTGGATGTGCATGAACGATATTCACGGATGCGTGGATGGTGTCCGGTTGAGCTGAGGACTTGAGAGTCCATTGCGGATTGGTGTTGGTTGACTACGGTTGACCATACCTCCTGAGTTGAGGACTGGGAAATCGTTCGCCCATAGGACGCAAGAGTGGTCGCGTAATGAGTGAGCTCAGTAATTGGAAAAGAAGCATGTTTCCTATGTGATTAGAACTTCAGAATCAAGAAAATTTGTGATCGAGACGGTGAGAAGAGTACTAAATTATGCATTGGTGATGTAGTTTTCGAGGTCACTGAGTGTGACTCTTTAGCAGTTAGTGCTTGGTGCCGGAAGATGACACAGGATGAATTTTGATGTCATCATTTTGGATTCTTCTTGATTCTTCCCTAGGTGGGATGACGAGGAGTGATATAACATCTAAAGTGTTCAAAGAGGGTGTACGAACCGAACACCTAGGCTGTGGGCCAAATTTGATTGACTTGAAGAGCGAATGGTACTTGGCATCACTGGATGTGACGAGTGAGTGTCTGAGATAGTGGATTCATGGTGGATCGAGTCATGTGGTGATGATCACTATGATCGAGATGATGGATGTTGGTTGGTCTATCTCTGGAGTTGGGCAGGTGACCACGAGTACTCCGAGAAGACGTTGAGGATAGTAAGGATTAGTACGTGATTGGACGTTGCATGAGTGTAGTTCTTAAGCCGGCCGAGTGGTGCCTTGACGATTGTTTATAGAGATGCACGGTGCGTAGTGCACGTTGGATGATGGGGCTGACCACACTAAATCGGTAGGATTAGGTTGGAAGTTACCCGAGAGGATGAATATGTTGTCGATCAAATGGATAGAGTCCTTGATGAACATGAAATGGTGATCAGACGAGGTCCGATGTTGATTGTATAGTGAGCACTATGGTCGGATGTGTTCCGACGTAGTGATGAGTTTGCTAGACGTCGAATACTGTGTGCTCGAGTAGAGTGGACTATGAGGGTTCAGAGATATTTAGAGCCGAGAGCTCAGGACCATGTGCTGCCGAAGAACCCTAGAGATGTTGTGTGATGATAACCTCTGCTGAGACAAGTATTCGATTGGAGCCCAGATACACCCAGGATGGGTGAGAGGTCGAATGTGTTTTAACAGATTACGTGATGTGACAGTTTGGGACTCGAGTGAGTCAAGAATTCATGCCTAGATCACAGAGTGACACGAGATATGATATAGGGACTCGAGAGCGGGTCGATATCAGAGTAGCGCAACTAGAGCGCAGTGGAGCCGAGAGTTGTCGGCTGGTCACGAAGGTCGTGACATATCGTGGTGATGGTTGTAATTGGTATTCGATGCGTTCGGATTGGTATGGATTGATGGGACTCTAAGGAGAGTCAGTATGAGCATAAGAAAGCGAGAGTGTTGACTAGGATGAGTACCGAGGCCGATAAATGTCGCAGGTTTGAGTATGGCCTACGAGATGGGATTCGTGCCATTGTGATGGCAGGATCTATAGGATGTTGTCTAATCAGATGCTAAGCAGGATGTTAGCACGGATGTGATAGCCCTTAGTGGGTGTACGTATTTCAGCCTGATTGTTGTAGGTTGGAACATGTCAGAGTGGTAGACTGAAAAGCCAACTGGGATGTCGGCAGAGGTTAGCTGACCTGTTGGAGTGCATGACAGGCGAGATCGATGAGTGTCGATGTCTCGAATGAGACTTAAGAGCTGGAGTGTGGCTTCTCGAGAGTTGAGATGGAGCTTTGGAAGCTCCAGTGACAGTACGTACCGATGTGTACGGTGGTTAGAACGGACGTGTAGGATTACACGAGAGTGCCGAGTTGAGGGACATGATTCGAATTCCACAGTTTGGTTATGGAATTGGGTCGATTCAAATTTCAAGGATGAAATTATTTAAGGAGGGGAGTTTGTAACGACCCATCCCTGATTTTAGGGATTAATTAAGGTTAATTACAGATTAGTGGGGCTAATCAGATATTAGCCGAGGATTAACAGACGTTCAGGGCGAAATTGCGATTTTTCCCCTCAAGGAAGGTAAAAAGTTAACTTTTGACCCAGGAGGTTCGATGACCGAGGGCCGAGGACCGTTATGTAGATCTAGTCGATACCAGGCTGTAGAAAGGTGGCATGTCAAAATCGGACGTTCCATGAAAAAATTACGGTTCATGGAAGTTCCGAGGAATTATTTACAACGGCACATTTTACGAGGCAAAAATGCACTTTTGTCTTGAGTGGGCCCTAGATATTTTGAATTGGCCCAATGGATGAGTGAAAAATGTCACTCATCCATTACCTAACATCCCACATACATGCATCGTTCATCCCTTCTGTTTCATTCCCCCTAACCCGAGAACCCACAAAGCCCAACCCCATTTCTCCCTTCCCCTGAGATGCTTGAGTGGACTTGGGAGGTTGAGTGAGAGATAGAGAGGTGCTGACTAGGCAGGAGACGGCAAGGGGGCAGCAAGACCGCTGTCCATAGCGGAGGAAAGGTAACCCGATTACCCGGTTTTGTCCAAATTTCCATTGTCTTTTATTAGGACGTTATGGATGCTTGTGGGGGATTTGAGGATGTTCAATAGGTTTTTAGGGAGGTTTAGAAGAGTTTTTGGACGGCGGTGAAGGGCTGAGACGCCCTGGGGATAGCCGGGAAAAACAGGGGTCGTGGGGTTCAACTTGCATAGTCGGGTTTTAAGCGTTTTTCCTTAAGTTTAATGATTTGAATAAATAGATAATGATGAGACAAAAAGAATGGAATTGTAAGGGATGAAAAATGAGGAAAAATGGAGAAGATATAGGGCCAAACTGGTCACGCCGGTCTAGTTGGACCGGTCACGCCCGTCCAGTTGGACCGGTCACGCCGGTCCAGTTGGACCAACTGAACCGCCGAACCAGTCATACCGGGTTCACGCGAGGTAGGAGACGCTACTGTTCATGGTGCGTGGCTCCCACATGCAGGGACTTTGGGCTGCGCGTGGAGGCGCGTGGGCCATCTTTTGGGGGTGGTTCTAACATGTGAAATCATCTATTCAATGTAACGAACATTTTGGGACTGGTTTCGTGTTAATCGGACATCGTTTTGATATAGTTCGGGATGTCCGAAGGTTTAGGATCGAAGTTAAAAAAAGTTAAAAATTCGGAAAAATTACGGGGCTTTAATGAGGGGTTATTTAAGTAGTTAGTAACCCTCTATTACGATTTGGACAGGTTCGGGAATCCCAGAGACAACGATTGTCCCGGGAGAGGCTTGTGGCGAGCGTATCGTGACGCGACTTTGGACAGTCTGTAAGTGGATCTTGTTTTCTGAATTGATGCATCTATAATTGTTTTATATGCTTTGGAATATATGTTTTGTGATTCCATGAGTGCGTTTAATTGTGGTAGCTAGTATTTACGTATTTGCACGTATTTCGAATTTTCTGGTTTTATACAATGCTTATACGTGTTGTGTTTTCTATGAGGGTTTCATGAAATGATTTTGAATTTAAAAATATGTAATCGGGCATGAGATCCATTTGATTGGAAACCCTCGGACTTGGGAGTCCGTTTGATTTCAGGAGAATTCGGGCTAGAGGCTCATTTGAGTTATATGATCGAGCCTGGGGGGCCCTGTTGGTTTACGATTCGGGCTTGAAGCCCAGTTTGTTGTGATATCGGGCTTGAGGCCCCATTGATTTATGGTATCGGTCTTGAGGCCCTGTTGGTTCTAATATCGGGCTTGAGGCCCAGGATTCTGAAATCGGGCTTGAGGCCCCGTTGAATCGTGAAATCAAGCTTGAGTCCCAGTTATGGTTTATGAAATGGAAACTCGGGTTCAAGACCCTATTGAAATGTGAATTTGGGCTTGAGTCCCGGGGAGATTTGGATTTGATTCGGATTCGAGGAATCCTGTTGAGACGAATCGGGTATGAGACCTAGTTGACTTGTTGAGATGAATCGGGTATGAGACCCATTTGAAAAATGTTTTGAGAAAAAAAGTATTTGATATGTATATACCCTCCTATGTGATTAGTCTCCTCCAGACGTCATAGATCCTGGAGTTTCACAACCCACTGTCTGTGATGAGTGACTCCAAGAGGGAGCACATGTGTGAGATATGTTATAGTCACGGACTAGGTCCGGGGACAGTTCTCCAGACGTCGTAAATCCTGGATTTTGGACAAATCCTTCCAGACTAGTAGATCCTGGGAGAGGACTCGGAGATGAGACCCGAGTATTATGCATACTTAGATATATCGTGAGATGCCGAGGATTGGGCATATGAGATGCCGAGGATGGGTTATATATATGTATGTATGAGGTTTTACGGGGGTTGATTGGGGGCTGAGACCCCGTGTTTATGATTGGTATTTCACTGAGATAGTTGTGGGGCTGAGACCCCGTGTTTTATGATTTTAGAAATAAACTTTGGGCTGAGTTCCCATGTGACTGGTTTTAGGCTGAGACCCACTTGATTTGATTTGGGCAGAGTCCCTATGGTATACGGTTTTGGGCTAAGGCCCTAATGGTTTTGTGAATATTTTGATAAATGGTTTTTGAATGCATGCATGCTTTTTAGTGAAGGTCATAAATGTCATCTTTTACTGTTTTCAATGCCCTTCAAGTTGATCGCGGATGCAGGCTGTAGTAGAGATCGAGACATCACACTTCACCTCCTACGATCCTGGCGTACTCTGGAAGCCCCAGTGAGGGCTAGAGTCAGAAATTTCTCGATTAGGCATGTCCCACGTTAATCCTGGTGGATTCAGGACGGGGCCTGGAAAAAGTTATTGGAAATATTCCTCTAAGATTTATTCAACAATTATCAAAAGAATAATTCAATTATCAAGGAGCATAGGTTTGGTAATAATGAATTACACCATTTACATAATCACAACCTTACCCTTAATTTATACTTAATGCCTTTATCATAATTATTATTTTAAATAAAGCCCATTACTTTGAAATTCGAAATTAAATTAAAACATGGTCAAATTAACTTAAAAATTGTACCATTAAACTAAGAAAATTAAAAGGAATAACTTTCATGTTGAACACATGGAGAGATGAGGTCTAACTCGCCCTTATGTATCGTCATTTGCCTTTGCGCGTGGTGGCCACACGCCACCACTGTTCATCTTCAACCTTGGTCACAAACTCGGTTTTCTACAACCAGGTCGTCCGTGACCTGCAGTGTGATCCAACTAAAAATCCATAGTTTCTTTCTTCTTTCTTTTGTTTCAACCACCAAAATTCATCAAGTGATCTTAATAAGAAGTTCTATGAATTCAAAACGAGGAAACCTTACCTCGAGAGCATAACCCAACTTTCTTGGGTTTCAGCCAAGTTCCAAGGTTCAGGCCCGCGTTTCCTCCACATCCAAACACTATATTATTCTTTGTAAAGTAGTCATGAGGACTCCAGGAGATCAACATATAACTTGTTTATCAATTTTCACACCCCAAACGACAAGGTCGAAACAGGAACCCTACGACTTCCATGTTTCTCCCTTACGACCATCACTCTTCCTCCCTATTTTCCCATCAGTTTTTTCTCCTCTTTTCTCCCTCATCTCTTCCTTTCTCTTCTTATTTTATTTTTCTTTCCTCCTCCCTAGTTTCTCCTCTCATTTTCCTCACGGTTCACTTTCTCCCTTGTTTTCGGCCTTCCACCCCCGCCGAATACCCATCTCATCCAATAACATACATATATACATGTGTAAGTCGGTGGAAGGATTGGAGGAGAAAATTCAAGGCAACTTTGAAATGACCTAAAAGCCCTTGGGCCTAAAATGACTAAAATTACCATAATACCCCTAACCATTTTTGAACCATGACGAACTTTTCCGAACTCCGATCTTGGCATGCCGCATGTCTATGTGTTTAGGAGATCAGGATCTTCGAAACAGTCTTGTAGAAATTTATTGATGATGTCCCGATAAAAAAGTCAACATTTTGACTTTTAGTCAAAAAGTCAATTCTTTTTGGGGGTGAAATTGTCAATTTTCATTTTTCGCGAATACTCAGTGTGTTACACATACACACCAATTGTAACAACCCGGACCTTCAAAAAGGGCAAAAATGTAAATTTGTAAAAGATTTATATAAAAATGACGGTTTTACCCTTGTGAATAGTGGGGGTCAAATGTTGACTTTTTGATTGGCAGGACGAACTGACGTTGGCCGATGACTGTGACGTAGTTCGGGATGTCACGAGTCCGTAGACAGGTGACACGTCCGATTCGGACAATCGGGGAAGAAGTTATGGTGTTCGGAAGGTCGAGGGCATATTTGTAAATTGGTTTAAAAGGGGAAATTTGTTGACTTTTTCCAAGACAAGTATTCTTCACGCAAATCGTGGACCGTTAGATAGGTCTCGACGTCCTGAGTACAACGACAGGCGGCACGCCATCATCGGACGTCAGACGGTTAAGTTATGGGTCTAGATAGGTGAGGGGTAAAATGGTAATTTGGACTTTCAGGGGTAGTTTGGTCTTTTAACACCTAGGGAATTGTGACCAACCAGATAAGGAAATCAGGGAAGATTGGATTGGATATTTTTGGACTGAGTCCACAGGGTGATTGACACCTGGCCAATTCCTAGAGGCTTCCAGCCTACTCTCACGGTTTAACCAAATTTTAAATTGGTTGTTAATCGTTCAAATGAGAAAACACAGAGACAGAGAACATCGACCCATTTCCAGTGAGTGTGTGAGCGTCGTGTGATTTCTTTGTGCTTGAGTGAGTGCTAGAGGTTGTGTGATCATGTTAAGAGGAACTTAAGTGTGGCTGTGTGCGTGAGAGGTGAGAAAATCAGTGAAAACAGAGAGGGAGTCGTGGGTCGTGGTGCAACCTCAATCGATCAAATTAATCTAACTTGGTCTGAGGGACTGTTTAGAGGGTTGAGGATTACTTGTTCAACTCAAAGAACCATGGTGGAGCTCACAGCGGTGAGCAGAGAACATGTAAGTCGTTTAAAGTCATCTTTTTTCCCTAAGACGGTCTGGATTAAAATCGATGGTTTTGGCGTGTTATTGAACCAATGTGTGGTTTTTTTTATCATCTTAGGAGATTACCCAGGTGCCCCAGGACTCGAAACCGTGATCGGAGAGCGTCGAGGTGGTCGGATATAGAGGCAGGGAGTTCTGAGTTTTGGTTCGAAGTTTGGGAGGTAAGTTTTAGGGCTTCATTTTGTGTTTGAGTTAGTAGAATATATCATAAATCCAAGGACGAAACTAGTGGTGAACAAAGGACTGAAAATGGCCTAAAAATGGGTGAAAATCGGCTTCGCCGGCACGGTTGGACTGGATCGGTCTGAACCGGGTTTACTGGAAGTTGACGATGACACTGTAGCAGGCGCGTGGCTCCCAAGGGCAACCACTTTGGGCGGCGCGTGAGGGCGCGTGGAGCATGTTTTGGGGAAGTGTTCAACATGGTTTTCATTCTAATCGATGTAACGAACATTTTGGGACAAGTTTCGAGTCGATCGGACACCGTCTCGGGTTAGTTTTGAGTGTCCGAATTTTTAGGGGCTAATTTAATTACATTTAAAAATCCCGAAAAATTGGGGGAATTAGTGTGAGCTTAAATGAAGTGTTTGTGACCCGGAATTTTGGTATTTGACAGGTCGGGATATTCCTGAGACAGTCGAGGAGCTTACGGAGCGTGATTGAAGCGTTCAGACCTAGTGAGTGGAGTTTTATTTTCTAACCGAGCATGCATAACTATTTTTATCTACTTGTTCCATGGATTTTATGTTATTGATTATTCTATATCTGTTTTACATCATTGCATGATTTTCGAGATGTTTCTTAGATTTATACGTATTTCGGCACGTTTTACGGGATACGATTTGATTATGATTCCGATGCTATGGTTTTGGGATTTAAATATATAACTGGTTTTCAATAATTATAAATGAGTTTTAAAACATGATTCGATAATCAAGGTTTTCGGTTTTAGAATCGGATTTCGGAAATCGAGATTTGGTTTTAAAGATTGAAAAAGGGATTTCCGGATTTAGATTCGAAATGATAGTTTTGAATGCCGGCATGGCTTCGGAATAGTGATTTCGAATTCGAGTTTGGACATGGATTTAGAAATTATTTAAACACGGTTTGTATTGGATTTTCTGGATCTAATTATTGGATTTAAAGACCCGGATATGATATGACGTGGGAGGGCCCGGATTGGGTTTAAAGACCCGAATTGAGTTTAAAGACTCCGAAGTTTAAAAACTTGGATATTATGATTTTCCCTCGTAGGCCTGTTGAGTTTAAAGACTCGGATTTTATTTAGGCCTGGATTGAGTTTAAAGACTCGGGAGTTTAAATACTCGAATAGATCCAGCAGGTTCGATTGGATGAAGATATTTTGTATTCCATGTTTTATGATGATGTTTCCATTACGATTATTATATGGTTTACATAGTTGTTTTCAGATACTTCGTTATGCATGCATGTTTTTAAAACGGAGGGAAATAATTCTGGTTTGTTTATAAAAAAAAAACTGTTTTTAAAACTCTTATTTCTTTTTAGTCCACTCACACTTTTATGGTTTTAATTACCCTCCAGGTCGTGGTGCAAGCGTCGGGGCTAACGTAGAGGCAGAGGCAGAGGCATAGAGTTTTCCCGTTGCACGTTTAGTCAGCTCACAGTAGGACTTTTGTTCTTATCCTGTACTGTTACTATACTCTGTATTACTGTTGAATAAGTTGTATTATAACTTCTCCCTGGTCTGACAATGTATGCTTTGTGGTTGTTGAGGTTATTTTGGTCTTTTGAGTGTATTTGTCAGACGGGAGCAGGGTTCGTCTCGGTTATCGAGGTGATAATCGGGGTGGGTCCTATCAAGTGGTATCAGAGCATAGGTTGACGGTTTGTGTCTTGCATGTGGTTGTGTCTAGGTCGTTATACTGACTTTATGCCTCTTTGAAAGTACGATCGACTATGCCTTCGAGACGTGAGCCCCCTCCACGACCTGCCGAAGACGTTACAAGAGATGCGGAGAGTGCTACGATTGAGCGAGCCCAGCGTCTAGGAGCTACTACGTTTAGTGGTGGGGCAGACCCTGAGGAAGCCCACAGGTGGATTACTTTACTTGAGCTGATTTTCGCGATGATGCGATGCCCCCCGGAGGATCCCGTGTTGTTAGCCACTTTCTTGCTAGACGGTGCAGCGTATGAGTGGTGGTATACGCTAGAGTTATGAGGATGCGACGCCCACACCGTGACTTGGGAGACATTTTGGGAGCGGTTCCTTGATCAGTACTATCCCCGCTTGTTCCGCGATACCAAGGAGGCAGAGTTTCTTCAGCTTAAACAGAGGAGCATGACAGTAGCCGAGTATGAGCAGAGGTTCCAGATGTTATCCCATTTTGCTCCTGCTTTTGTGGCTATGGAAGTTGAGAAGTGCCACAGGTTTGAGTTGGGCCTGCGAGGAGAGATTCGAGCCATTGTGATGGCTGGATCATTTGCTACCCTCAGAGAGTTATCAGATGTTGCGGTGAGGGTGGAGGCTAGTTTACCGGTACGACCACAGTTCTCGAGTGGTGTACGACGCCAAGAGCATTCTTTTTCTGGAGCATCGAGTCAGAGGACCACGAAGCGGGGCAATTACAGTGGTACTTCATCGATGGGTGGTGCCCGATTTGGTAGACCAGGCAGTTTTCAGGGTTTCGGTTTCCGAGTAGCTAGAGCACAGCCGACTCCGCAAGCGAGTGCGACATCCGTTGCTTCTACTGGGAGGCAGAGTGGTGGACCCATTCGTGATGTTTTCTATTACTGTAGAGAGCGAGGTCACTTCCGGTGTGAGTGTCCATTGTTACCCTAGGAGGGTGGCGTAGCCCGAGGTACGGCTGATCCGGGACGGAGTACGACATCAGTTTCAGGGGCAGCAGGCACTAGAGGTGGTGGTAGTGCTACTAGTAGTTCGAGGGGACGCGGCCGATCTTCAGGACTCCACGATCAAGTTTTTTCTATGATGCAGCAGGAGGCTCGATCAGCACCCAGAGTGGTGACAGGTACGCTTACCATACTTGGCCATGATGTACATGCTTTGATTGATCCCGAGGCTACCCATTCTTTTATATCACGGAGTTTTGGTTTGGTTGCGGAGAGAGAGGTGTCCGCACTGGATTGTGATTTGGGTGTGAGTACACCTACTGGTGAGGTGTATGCGGTGAATCAGATCTTGAGAGAGTGTCCGGTGTTGGTAGGCGATGTTAAGTTAGTGGTAGATTTGTTACTTTTGGATTTACAGGATTTCGATGTTATTCTGGGGATGGACTGGTTAACTATGCATCATGCTTCTATCGAGTGTTTCGATAGAAGGGTGAACTTTCGGAGTCCAGGGTTACCGGAGACCACGTTCTAGGGTGATCAGCGTGCACTACCTACTGGTGTTATTTCGGCTCTGGAAGCGAGCAAGTTGTTAAGGAAGGGATGTCAGAGCTACTTGGCTCACGTTGTTGACACACGTGCTACTCCATTGAGGGCGGAGGATATTCCAGTAGTGATGGAATTTCCAGACGTCTTTCCAGAGGACTTGCCAGGATTGCCACCTCACCGAGACATCGAGTTTACCATTGACCTTCTTCCAGGTACGCAGCCTATTTCTGAGACTCCTTATCGTATGGCTCCAGCTGAGTGGAGGGAATTAAAGGCGCAGTTAGAAGAGTTGGGTAATACGGGATTTATTCGACCGAATGTATCTCCTTGGGGAGCTCCAGTTTTTTTAGTCAGGAAGAATGACGGAGGTTTGAGACTGTGTATTGACTATAGGCAACTGAGCAGGGTAACCATCAGGAACAAATATCCCCTACCCCGGATTGATGACTTGTTTGGTCAGTTGAAGGGAGCACGGTACTTTTCGAAGATTGATCTTCGATCTGGATATCACCAGCTACGGGTTAGAGAGGAGGACATACCCAAGACAGCTTTTCAGACCAGGTACGACCATTACGAGTTTGTGGTGATGCCATTTGGATTAACTAACGCACCAGCGGCGTTTATCAACCTGATGAACCGAGTGTTTCAGTCATACCTGGATCGTTTCGTTATTGTGTTCATCGATAATATTTTGGTGTATTCGAAGAGTGCGAAGGCACACGAGAAGCATTTGAGGATAGTGCTTAACACCTTGAGGAAGAACCAACTGTATGCGAAGTTGAGCAAATGTCAGTTCTGGTTGAATAGTGTTGGTTTTCTGGGTCATGTGATTTCAGCCGAGGGTATTAGCGTGGATCCTCAGAAGGTTGAGGCAGTGGCGAACTTGGAGCAGCCTAAGACAGGGACTGAGGTCAGAAGCTTCTTGGGTTAGCTGGTTATTACCGACGTTTCATTGAGGGGTTTTCCATTCTTGCTGCTCCGTTGACACGGATGACTAGGAAGGGAGTCCGATTTTTCTGGGACGAGAGTTGTGAATAGAGTTTTCAGGAGTTGAAAAGGTAGTTGACATCTGCTCCTGTGTTAGCCCTTACGGATGATAGTGGGGAGTTCGAGGTATACAGTGATGCCTCTTTGCAGGGTTTGGGATGTGTGTTGATGCAGCATGGGAAGGTAATTTCTTATGCTTCCCGACAGTTGAAACCTCATTAGATGAATTACCCCACTTATGATTTGGAGCTTGCAGTAGTTGTTCATGCGTTGAAAATTTGGCAACATTACTTGTATGGTGAGAGGTGCAGGATCTTCACGGACCACCAGAGTTTGAAGTATCTTTTTACCCAGAAGGAGCTGAATTTGAGACAACATTGATGGTTATAGTTGATTAAGGATTATGATTGCACCATCAAGTATCACCCGGGGAAGGCTAATGTGGTATCCGATGCCCTGAGTAGGAAGTCAGCTAGCTCCTTGTCACATTTGAGGATGGTTCGGTTGCCTTTGTTGGTTGAACTTCATAAGATTGGACTGGATTTGACTGTTGATAGTCAGGGAGCGCTACTAGCGAGTTTCCATGTACCGTCTGTCTTAGTTGATCAGATTATTGATGCTTAGTTTCAGGACCCCATTTTGGGCATCATTCGGATTGAGGTTGAAGCTGGGGAGAGACAGGATTTTGGAATTCGTGAGGATGGAGCCTTGGTAAAAGAAGGACGGTTGTGTGTACCAGAGGATGAAGCACTAAAAAAGACGATCCTTGATGAGGCTCACGGTTCAGCCTATGTGATGCATCCTGGAGGGACCAAGATGTATCGTACGCTTCGGGAACATTACCGGTGGTCAGGTATGAAGCATAAAATTGCTGAGTACGTTAGTAGATGTTTGATTTGTCAACAGGTGAAAGCCGAACGACAGAGACCCTATGGAGAAATGCAACCCTTGTCGATCCCAGAGTGGAAATGGGATCATCTGACGATGGACTTCGTGTTTAAGCTTCCCAGGACGCCTAAGGGTCATGATGGCGTATGGGTGATTGTGGATAGGCTCACGAAGTCAGCTCATTTCTTGCCGGTGCGAGAGAACTTCAGGATGACGTAGTTTGCGCAGTTGTTTATCGATGAGATTATTCGGTTGCACGGTACTCCAGAATCGATAGTTTTCGACAGGGATCCGAGGTTTACTTCACGGTTTTGGAAGAGTCTGTAGGAGGCTTTTGGGACGAAGCTACATTTCAGCACTGCCTTTCATCCTCAGACCTACGGGCAGTCAGAGCGGACCATCCAGATTTTGGAGGACATGATGCGAGCCTGTGTTTTACAGTTTCAAGGTACTTGGGAGTCGCATCTAGCTTTGATGGAGTTTGCTTATAACAACAGTTACCAGGCGAGCATTGGGATGGCTCCTTATGAAGCCTTGTATGGACGACAGTGCAGAACCCCGTTGTGTTGGACCGAGGTGGGTGAAAGGAGATTGACGACTTCAGAGTTGGTAGACCTTACCTAGGAAAAGGTTGCACTTATCAGAGATAGAATCAAAGCAGCCCAGGACCGACAGAAGAGCTACGCCGACCGTAGGATCAGAGATCTTGAGTTTGAGGTAGGAGATTGGGTCTTCTTGAAGCTATCTCCTTGGAAGGGTATCGTACGGTTTGGTAGACGAGGGAAGTTAAGTTCCCGCTACATTGAACCCTACGAGAGTTTGGAGAGGATTGGTCATGTTGCTTATCGGTTGGCATTTCCATCAGCCCTGGCTAAGGTACATAATGTTTTTCATGTGTCTATGCTTTGGAAGTACATTCAGGATGATTCTCGCATTTTAGAAGCACAACTTGTCGAACTTAGAGAGGATTTGAGTTTTGAGGAGCAGCCTGTGGAGATTCTGGATCGTAAGGATAAGGTGTTACGGAGGAAGACGGTTCTCTTGGTAAAAGTATTGTGGAGGAATCATCAGGTAGAAGAAGCAACTTGGGAACCCGAGGCCTTATTGCGTGAACAGTACCCCTATTTATTCCATTAAATTTCGAGGGCGAAATTCTTTTAAGGGGGGTAGATTGTAACAACCCAGACCTTCAAAAAGGGCAAAAATGTAAATTTGGAAAAGATTTGTATAAAAATGATGATTTTACCCTTGTGAATAGTATGGTCAAATGTTGACTTTTTGATTGCCAGGACGAACGGACGTTGACCGATGATTGTGACGTAGTTCGGGACGTCACGAGTTTGTAGACAGGTGGCACGTACGATTCGGACAATCAGGGAAGAAGTTATAGTGTTCGGAAGGTTGAGGGCATTTTCGTAAATTAGTTTAAAATGGGGAATTTGTTGACTTTTTCCACGACAAGTATTCTTCACGTAAATCAAGGACCGTTAGATAGGTCTCGGCGTCTTGAGAACAACGACATGCGGCACACCGTCATCGGACGTCGGACGGTTAAGTTATGGGTCTAGATATGTGAGGGGTAAAATGGTAATTTATACATTCAGGGGCAGTTTGGTCTTTTAACACCTAGGGAATTGTGACCAACCGGATAAGGACATTTGGGAAGATTGTATTGGATATTTTTGGACTGAGTCCATAGGGTGATTGACACCTGGCCAATTCCTAGAGGCTTCCAGCTTACTCTCACGGTTTAACCAAATTTTAAATTGGTTTTTAATCGTTCAAATGAGAAAACACAGAGACAGAGAACATCGACCCATTTCCAGTGAGTGTGTGAGCATCGTGTAATTTCTTTGTGCTTGAGTGAGTGCCAGAGGTTGTGTGATCGTGTTAAGAGGAACTTAAGTGTGGCTGTGTGTGTGAGTGGTGACAAAATCAGTGAAAACAGAGAGGGAGTCGTGGGTCGTGGTGCAACCTCAATCGATCAAATTGATGTAACTAGTTTTGAGGGACTGTTTAGAGGGCTGAAGATTACTTATTGGACTCAAAGAACCACGGTGGAGCTCACGGCGGTGAGTAGAGAACAAGTAAGTCGTTTAAAGTCCTCTATTTTCCCTGAGACGGTCTGGATTAAAATCGATGGTTTTGGCGTGTTATTGAACCACTCTGTGGTTGTTTATCATCTTAAGAGATTACCCAGGTGCCCTAGGACTCGAAACCGTGACCGGAGAGCGTCGAGGTGGTCGGAAACAGAGGCAGGGAGTTTTGAGTTTTGGTCAAAGTTTGGGAGGTAAGGTTTAGGGCTTCATTTTGTGTTTTAGTTAGTAGAATCAATCATAAATTCAAGGACGAAACTAGTGGTGAAGAAAGGACTGAAAATGACCTGAAAATGGGTGAAAACGGGCCTCACCAGCTCGGTTGGACCGGACTGGTCTGAACCGGGTTGGCTGGAGGTTGACGATGACACTGTAGCAGGCACGTGGCTCCCACGCGCAGCCCCTTTGGGCGGCATGTGAGGGCGCGTGGAGCATGTTTTGGGGAAGTGTTCAACATGGTTTTCACTCTAATTGATGTAACAATTATTTTGGGACAAGATTCGAGTCGATCGGACACCGTCTCGGGTTAGTTTTGAATGTCCGAAGGTTTAGGGGCTAAAATGAAGTGTTTGTGACCCGGAATTTTGGTATTTGATAGGTCGGGATATTCCTGAGACAGTCGAGGAGCATACGGAGCGCGATTGACGCGTTCTGACCTAGTGAGTGGACTTTTATTTTCTAACCGAGCATGCATAATTGTTTTTATCTACTTGTTCCATGGTTTTAAATATGATTTTATGTTATTGATTATTCTATATATGTTTTACATCATTGCATGATTTTCGAGATGTTTCTTAGATTTATACGTATTTCGGCACGTTTTACGAGATATGATTTGATTATGATTTCGATGCTATGGTTTTGGGATTGAAATATATAACTGGTTTTCAATAATTATAAATGAGTTTTAAAACATGATTCGATAATCAAGGTTTTTCAGTTTTAGAATCGGATTTCGGAAATCGATATTTGTTTTTAAAGCTTGAAAAAAGGATTTCCGGATTTGGATTCGGAATGATAGTTCTGAACGCCAGCATCGCTTCAGAATAGTGATTTCTAATTCGGGTTTGGACATGGATTTAGAAATGATTTAAATACGGTTTGGATTGGATTTACTGGATCTGATTATTGGGTTTAAAGACCCGGATATGATATGACGGGGGCGGACCCGGATTGGGTTTAAAGACCCGGATTGAGTTTAAAGACTCGGGAGTTTAAAGACTTGGATATTATGATTTTCCCCCGTAGGCCTGTTGAGTTTAAAGACTCGGGAGTTTAAAGACTCGGATTTTATTGAGGCCTGGATTGAGTTTAAAGACTCGGAAGTTTAAAGACTCGGATAGATCCAACAGGTTTGATTGGATGATGATATTTTGTATTTCATGTTTTATGATGATGTTTCCATAACAATTATTATACGGTTTACATAGTTGTTTTCAGATACTTCGTTATGCATGCATGTTTTTAAAACGGAGGGAAAAAAATTCTGGTTTGTTTATAAAAACAACTGTTTTTGAAACTCTTATTTATTTTTAGTCCACTCACACTTTTATGGTTTTAATTACCCCCCAGGTCGTGGTGCAAGCGTTGGGGCTAACGTAGAGGCAGAGGCAGAGGCAGAGGCATAGAGTTTTCCCTTTGCGCGTTTAGTCAGCTCACAGTAGGACTTTTGTTCTTATCATGTACTGGTACTATGCTCTGTATTACTGTTGAATAAGTTGTATTATAACTTCTCCCTGGTCTGACAATGTATGCTTTGTGGTTGTTGAGGTTATTTTGGTCTTTTGGGTGTGTTTATCAGACGAGAGCAGGGTTCGTCCCGGTTATCGAGATGATAATTGGGGTGGATCCTGTCACCAATTACATATATATATATATATATATATATATATAAGTATGCCAGTGAAAGGAAGGGAAAAAAAATTCTAGACTATCCCACTTAAAAAATCACCAAAATACCCTTTATACCAAAATTACTAAAATACCCTAGTTGACTTTTGACCCCGTGACTAATTCATTTGATCTTCGATTCTAACGTGCTGCCTATCTACGATGGTTACTAAAATACTACCCTACAAAGCAATCAAAATTTCAGAAATTTCTAATGTCTAATAAGGCTCATTGAAATAGGATGGTTACCAAAATGAAGCCTATGCTTCCTTCACCATGTCCAACGAATTCTTCTTCTTAGAGAATGATAAATGTAACCAATAATTAAAACAAAAATATACTCCAACAAAACATACTGTAAATAAGATGAGATGACAACAACTATTAAACCGATAATTCAAAATTAAGGTCTTAACATTAACCAAAAACTTTAAACATAATGTCAAATCAAGGTCTTTAAATTAACCTGAAATTTTTGAAGCATAATACTTATAAAGTCATAACATTAACCACCCCTAATTTAAGCAAAATACTAAACCAAAACTCTTTGCCATTTCATGTTAGTTCAATCCAAAGTAGTATACTGTATCCATTCCGAGCGTTCTTCAGGTGACATTTTTAAGAATGCATCTTTCATCCCCAACTTATGGATCTTATCGAGCGCTTTGAAACGAGAAAGTTTATCCAAATTTGGAGCTTCCTTGATTGCTTCGCAAATGTTGGTGGTTTTCTCCATTTGTTTCTTCTCTTTTTCTTTGTTCTATCTCTTTTTCTCTTTTCTCCAACAAGTTGCGCATCCTTTGAACTTCAGTGGCGATTGTTACAATTGAGTCCATGCCAACACCAAATTTCTCTATAAGACTTGCTCTAGTGGTGGTGTTAACCAAGCTACTAGTTGCTTCATAATCAATTCTCGGTTTCTTTCGATGAGGGAGCTTTTTGGAAGAAGCATTCAAGCTTGTGTCTTATAAGGGTAATAAATTAGTAGGTGTTGACACATTTTGGTATGATATTTCCTGAGCATCATTGTTATCATCAACCCCATACTCTTCTACCATGTCCGGTCTAGTTTCTTCTTGTACCCTACTAGGTCTTTTTTCTTCAAATACATATGTCACATCATCAGCGCCATCCTCCACAGCAATTGAGTGCTTTCCAACAGCTGTTCCATTGCTAAATAGAATTGTCAAATCCTCATAGTCATCATATGACTCAGTGCGAAGTTTCTCTTGGTTTGGGTGAGACTGTAAAGAAAACATAATAGTTTAGAAATTTATAACTATTTTATTATAATGAATGTGAAAGTGATCAATCCACGTAATATTTAAAACAATAGAAATTAAAAATATCACCTTGAAGTAATTGTTCCATACTTCATCACTAGCCGTGAACTTCTTTGTGATAGGGTCCCACCCAAATCTAGAACTACGAGACACAAGCTCAGCCAAACTTAGATAGCGTTGCTTCAGAATTTTCAACCAGTTTTGATAGTGCTTGTAAGTTTTTTCACATTCAAGACGCTCATTAAGAATGGGAAGTATCTTATCACACACTGTATTTTTAGATATCCCACCACTAGCATCACGCCAACCACTCTTGACGGCATCAACGAGTAATCTTAACAACATACGACTCTCTTGGATGCTCCATTGGCTATACTTTTCTTTTAACTTCTCTTGTTTTACGTCTTCCATTTTAATGCTACTAGATAATACAACCAATAACTTATTAGTTATCTATTCATTTATTTTCCATATATGTTCTTATAATCCAAAATAATGAAGACATCTAATTCATAACAATATGATGAAAACAACTACCAACAGAGTTATAAAAGTAGACGAGATTCATACAATGTTGTTGGTGCAATGAATGACATAAACAATTGATAACACCCAAACTACGCATTAAATTAAACACGTAATTTGAGTATTATGCAAATTAAACCCTTTTTGTGTAGTTGTAGTATTGGTAAATAGGATCGTTCTTAACCGGGGAAATTAGGGAATATTAATAATATGTTAGTTAAATAGAATAATGAATTAAGGAATTAAAGAATAAAATAATAAAGAATTAAAGAATAAATGAATTAAAGAATAAAATAATGAAAGAATAAAATAATAAAATAATAAAGATGGGGGGTTTTTAGGGATTGTGATAAAACAAGTAAAAACATAAATAAACTAATTCTATTCCTATTTTAACCTATATACAAGTGGACTTTCTTCAAACACAAATTCTACCAACACTCTAACATTTGCATAATTTGAACATATTATAAATATTTACTTTCACCATCTTACACATGCATACATTTTCTTAATATTATAAATGCACCGAACAACGGTCATAAACACTTATAAAATGATTAACCTAATATTTATGATTTGAATGTGTGTTAAACATTTAAATCTCTTCAATTTTCCACTAAGTGCACCGAACAACTGTAACACCCCGGAAATTCGAGGATTTTAATATTGTAATTTAATGTGTGAATTGACGCTTTTACCCTTGTGATTGGTGTGGCCAAATTGTTGACTTTTTGATTCGCGGGTTAAATGGACTTCGACCTATGACCGTGACGTAGTTCGGGATGTCACGAGTTCATAGACAGGTGGCACGTCCATTTCGGACGATCAGGGAAAAAGTTACGACTATTGGAAGTTCAGGGGCATTACCGTAATTTGGACGTTAGGGGTGAAAATGTTGACTTTTCGTTTGACAACTAATTTTCACTCGACTCAAGAACCGTTAGGTAGGTCTCGACGTCCTGAGTCCGTAGACAGGCGGCACGCCGAAATCGGACTTCGTACGAGGAAGTTATGGTCAGAAACGTGAAATCAGGAGGTTCGTGTCTCGGTTTTCGTGTCAAATATTTTATTCTGGAAATCTGATTGGAGGACACCTGGTGAGTGAAAAGTGTCACTCACCCATTGGTTAGATTGGATCAAGCTCCACTAAGCATTATTTAAGATTTAAATCCCCTTTTAATCACAGCCCTTGATCTGAAAATCTCCAGATCTAATCCTCACCATTGATCTCATTTCTTCAATCTTGGCCCTTGATTCCTTATGCATGATCTGTATTAAAATCCATGAGACCATACATCTATGTTTTCATTCTCTCAACCTGATTAGCACGATTACCTCTTGGAACCAACTCACCAGCCCTCGCCACTCAACCTCACACCCCCAGGCAGCTAACAGCCACCCCCGGACGCCGGCCACCACTCCACGGCCACCCTGCACGGCCGGATTTCCCCGAGACCCGAGAAGAAACCCGAACCACCCAAACCATCCAAACCTTCACACCTGGATTCGAACCAACGTACGGTGGGGTTCTCTGTGACGACGGGCCGACCAGGAACTAGACTAGGCGGCGTACGGCGGCGACACGGCGGCGATAGGATGAAAAACCCGTGAGTGCCCAATTTCCTTCCCTACTTCGAAACGTCCATTTTTGACGTTGGAATTGTTTGGTTGTTGTTATGACACACTCAGGGGACATAGGCGATCAGGTTGAACCCAGGATCGTGGCTGGAAACTCGACGACTCGACGGAGAAGATAACTAGAACCGAGAGCCAACCTTCCCGTCGATTTTCAGGTAGTTCATTCGACCTAGAATCTAGTTTTATTTGCACAGAACCATAGTTGAGGTAGAGACGAGTCCATAGGAACAAGTCTCACCTGAAATGGTGGTCGGAATCACGATCTGTGATCGGGTCGAGCCGTGGGTCTGCGGTGACCCGGTTCTCTGACCCAATTACTGTAGCTGATGACGTCATCTTGCTGACTTCAGCAATGACGTCATGATGACATCATCATGTCAGAAAACTGTCAGACCAGGGACCAATGGACTGCTGACACGAGTCCTCTGACAGTGTCAGTGATGACGTCATGCTGACGTCAGCAGTACTGTAGCACAGTTGACCAGAGGGTTGACCAGGCGCGTGGGGGCGCGTGTCAACAGTAATTTTGGTGGGACCACCACCAATCTTTAGGTTTCGACGATCCGGATCCAATGGCGGTGGTTTCGGGTCAATCGGAGATCATTAAGTTGGTCAAAATGAGGTTTATTGCCTTGGAAAACGCGTTCAGGCGGCTTTTCCGGACCGGTTTCGGTCTAGGGTTTCATGGTTAAATGTTAAGGGTTTGTATTGACCTTTGCGTATGCTTTGGATATGACAGGGATTGTATAATTGTACCAGAACGAGGGTATACGTTTGGTTTTCAGCAAGATTGTACTGTGAGTGGGCCGTTTTCTTAAAACCTTGAGTGCATAAATGTTTTCAGGTTTATTATACATATTCACATGCTAAAAACAAATAATGGTTTTGATGATATGGAAACTATGGTTATGGCACGTTTCACGGTATTTGGGCTTGAGACCCGTCTGATGAAACTTAATGATTGGTTCGGATTTTATCTATGTATATATATGCTTGCATGTGGATATCAATAAAATGTATTTGGTACTGCACTGTATAGATCCATTCATATGATACTATCTCCTCCGGATGAGGTACCCCGGAGAGGTCACGGACGTCTAGAACGTCCAGCGTCTATGACGCTAAGCATCGGGGATACTGTACCCGAACGGGGTTCGGGGATTGAACTCGGAATTGAGACCCGAGTGGCACGCGTAGCCTTGTGATTGTGACCTTATTGGACGTCAGGGACGTCAGACATCAGGGATGTCGGGATTGGAGTGTATAGTGCAGCAACTAAAATTATACTTATGGTTTTATTATATGCCTTATGGTTCATATTATATGATTGATGGTTTTAAATACGGTTGCATGCATGTTTGGAAAACGGAGGGGTAAATTATATGTTTTACTTATCAAATGATTTTATAAACTTGAGTTTCGGTCCACTCACCCTTAATGTTTTTGGCAACCCCTCCAGGTCGTGATACTGAGGTAGAGGAGGAACCTGTGGCTGAGGCATAGATCTACTTCTGCGTACTTGAACCCCTGTTGGGTGGTTTACCTGCAGGTTTATTTTAGAGTTGTGCTCGCAACTTGTAATTTTGGATTTCATCCCTTGTCTGACATCTGTTTAATTCGGATTTGATGTATAACTTTAATTTGGTTATTTATGCATTTGATGTTTTGAGGTTAAAAATTTGTATGAATTATTGGCTGTCAAACGGGAGCAGGGCATGTCCCCTTGTGGTCCCTGTGGGTTCGGGGCGGGTCCTGTCAGCTTGGTATCAGAGCACTAGGTTGTGGTCAGTACTAGGTTATGGTCAGCATGCTAGACTAGCGATTAGTACTAGTTACTTTTCGACTTTTAAGAATATTGTTATCTGATCTATGCCTCTTGACAGTTGGTTATGCCTCCTAGGAGAATTCCTCATACACGAACTGACGAGGATCTGGAAAGGGAAATGGAATGCGTGAGCATTGAAAGGGCTCAACGTTTGGGAGCCACTCCTTTCTGCGGGGGATCAAACCCCGAGGATGCTCATGATTGGATCACCAAGTGGGAGAGGATCTTCTCGGTGATGCACTGCCCTCCGGGCGAACGGGTAACTTCGGCGGCCTTCTTGCGGGAAGGAGGAGCCTATCAGTGGTGGCACGGTCTCGAAATGTCTGGGTGGTCTGTCCATACCACTACTTGGGAAGCTTTCCGTTCCAGATTTCTGGACCAGTACTACCCGCGATCATTTCGCGTGGCACGGGAGGCTGAGTTCCTGCGGCTGGAGCAGGGTGATATGTCCGTTGCGGACTACGAGCAAACTTTTGGGAAGCTGTACCGGTTCGCTGCATCATTCGTAAGCACAGAGGAGGACAAATTCCAAAGGTTTGAGCTTGGACTTCGAGGGGAGATCCGGGCAAGTGTGACTGCTGCTACTCATGCTTCTCTGAGAGATTTGGTCGACGTTGCGGTGCGTGTCGAGGCCAGTCTGGCGACACACCAGACACGAAAGCCTTCGGGCGAGGGGTGACGTCAGGATCGCCCACATCGTGGGCCATCGGGCCAGAAGAACAACAAGGGAGGGGGCTACAGGGGAGCACCCTCATCCTTCAAGGGTCGTGGCTGGTCAGGTCGACGTGGAGGCTCTCAGGGCAGAGGATCTGGATACAACTCTGGGCAGCGCTCATCTTGGAGCAGTGCTTCTGGTGGGCATTCGGACAGGCCAATGCTAGTAACTTGTTTTGCTTGCGGAGAGGAGGGCCACTATGCCTGTGATTGCCCGCAGTTGTCCAAGAACAACGACGCTGGGGGTTCTAGCGTGGTGCAGAGCACGGCTTCCCACACTAATGGAGGTCGCGGTCCGGGAGGTGACCATGGTGCTGGGCGTGACGCGCGCGGGCCCGGATGGAACGGAGGGCCGAGGGCCCAAGTATTTGCAATGACCCAGCAGCAGGCGAGGACTGCCCCAGGCGTGGTCACAAGTACGCTACATATCTTAAACCTTCTTGTACGTGTATTGATGGATGCGGGGGCTACACATTCTTTTATTTTGAAGAGTTGTGCTGGTATGCTTGATTGTGTGGTATCAGCCTTAGATTGTGAGATAGGTGTTGGCACCCCGATGGGCATCGTGTACCTTGTAAATCAGGTGATTCGGGGGTGCCCGGTAAGAATTGAGGATGTGGATTTACCAGCAGATTTAATTATTCTGGATATCCACGACTTCGATATAATCCTAGGGATGGATTGGCTATCGGAGCATGGATCGCTCATCGATTGCCGTAGCAAGCAAGTGATTCTGCGGAAACCGGGTTTGCCGGAGGTTATCTTTCAGGGGGAACGTGACGGTTCGCCTCCTGAAGTGATTTCTTCACTTACTGCTACCAAACTTCTACGGAAGGGATGCCAGGGTTATCTGGCGCATGTCGTGTCGGAGCAGGTTGATACTCCGGGTATCGACGAGATACCGGTGGTATGTGAGTTTCCGGATGTATTCCCGGAAGACTTACCTGGATTGCCACCCTCACGGGAGATCGAGTTTACAATTGAACTACTCCCTGGTACCCGACCTATATCCCAGGCACCATACCGGATGGCGCCGGCCGAGTTACGTGAACTCAAGACTCAATTGCAGGAGTTGGTAGATTTGAGATATGTCCGACCGAGTACTTCACCGTGGGGAGCACCGGTGTTGTTCGTAAAGAAGAAGGAGGGGAGTCTCCGTTTGTGTATTGACTATCGACAACTCAACAAGGTGACACTAAGGAACCAGTATCCTCTACCCAGGATCGATGACCTTTTTGACCAGTTGCTGGGAGCTCAGTGCTTCTCGAAAATTGATTTGCGGTCTGGGTATCACCAACTGAGGATTTCGGAGGAGGATATTCCGAAAACTGTTTTTTGAACCCGTTATGGACACTACGAGTTCCTTGTTATGCCATTTGGTTTGACGAATTCTCCAGCAGCATTCATGGATCTGATGAACCGGGTCTTCCGACCCTACCTGGATAAATTCGTGATTGTGTTCATCGATGATATCTTGGTGTACTCGAGGAGTGCCCGAGCACATGAGGAACATCTACGGTTGGTCTTGGAGAGACTGAGACAAGAACAGTTGTACGCCAAGCTGAGCAAGTGTCAGTTTTGGCTAAGCAGTATTGGTTTTCTGGGACACGTGATATCGACGGATGGGATTTGCGTGGATCCCCAGAAAATAGAAGCGGTGACCAACTGGGCTAGACCGACAACAGTGACCGAGGTGCGGAGTTTCGTCGGATTAGCAGGTTACTACCGGAGATTCGTGGAGGGTTTCTCCAAAATTGCTGCACCATTAACTCGTTTGACTCGGAAGGGAGTGAAGTTTATCTGGGACGAGCAGTGCGATCGGAGTTTTCAAGAGTTGAAAGATCGATTGACCACTGCACCTGTCCTTGCACTGCCGGATGACAGTGGAGAATTCGTGGTCTTTAGTGACGCATCACTACAAGGTCTGGGCTACGTGTTGATGCAGACTGGCAAGGTTATCGCCTATGCATCCCGGCAGCTGAAGACTCATGAGTTGAACTACCCTACCCATGATTTGGAGTTGGCGGCGGTGGTTCATGCTCTAAAAATCTGGAGACATTATCTGTTCGACGCAACGTGTCAGATATACACCGACCACCAGAGTCTTAAATACCTATTCACTCAGAAGGAGCTTAACATGAGACAACGGAGATGGTTGGAGCTGCTGAAGGATTATGATTGTACGATTGAGTACCATCCGGATAAGGCCAATGTGGTGGCAGATGCACTCAGCAGGAAATCAGCGGGATCAATTGCACACCCGGGGATGGTGTAACTTCCTTTGCTGGTGGAACTCCGGAAGGCGGGATTTATTTTGGGTACGGATGAGTAGGGAGCTTTGTTGGCCAGCTTCCATGTACGACCAGTACTGATTGATCGGATTATTGAAGCACAACTTCAGGATCCGATACTCTGTATTTACAGAATTGAGGTCGATGCGGATGGGAGACAGGATTTTACCATCCGGGACGATGGAGCACTTGTGAATTTGGGCCGTTTGTGTGTACCTGCAGTGGCAGAGTTACGGGCCGAGATTCTTGAGGAGGCCCATAGTTCAGCTTATGCTATGCATCCGGGAGGTACAAAGATGTACCGTACCCTCCGGAACCATTATTGGTGGCCAGGAATGAAGAAGGATATTGCTGAATTCGTGAGCAAATGCTTAACCTGTCAGCAGGTTAAGGCGGAACGGCAGAGACCTTATGGGGCTATGCAGCCACTTCCTATTCCCGAGTGGAAGTGTATCACATCACCATGGACTTCGTCTTTAAGTTACCAAGGACTCAGAGTGGAGTTGACGGAGTATGGGTGATCGTGGACCGGTTAACCAAGTCAGCCCATTTCCTGCCAGTTCAGGAAACTTATAAACCTAACCGACTGGCTCAGTTGTTTGTGAAGGAAATCATACGATTGCATGGTACGCCGGAATCGATCATGTCCGATCGTGATCCGCGTTTCACTTCCAGGTTCTGGCGGAGTTTGCAAGCTACTCTAGGAACAACCCTACGTTTCAGTACTGCTTTCCATCCTCAGACTGATGGACAGTCTGAAAGAACCATTCAGACCCTGGAGGACATGATGAGGTCATGTGTACTACAGTTTCAGGACTCTTGGGATACTCATTTGCCATTGATGGAATTCGCTTACAACAACAGCTATCAGGCAAGCATCGGGATGGCACCTTATGAGGCACTGTATGGTCGACAGTGCAGGACACCTATCTGCTGGACGGAGGTAGGAGAGCGAGCGGCTGTAGGGCCGGAATTGATGGACTTAACCATGGAAACTGTTCGTGTTATCAAGGAGAGATTGAAGGCGGCGCAGGATCGCCAGAAGAGTTATGCCGATCGACGGATTCGAGACTTGGAATTTGAAATGGGAGATTTTGTCTTCCTGAAGTTATCACCGTGGAAGGGGATTATCCGTTTTGGCCGACAGGGGAAACTGAGTCCGCGTTTTATCGGACCATATGAGATCGTGGAGAGAATTGGCAGAGTTGCATACAGATTGGCACTACCTCCAGAACTATCTAGAGTTCACGATGTTTTCCACATATCGATGCTCCGGAAGTACGTACATGATGTTTCTCATGTACTTGGGGAACAACCTGTCGAACTACGGGAGGATTTGAGCTTCGAAGAACAACCAGCACAGATCTTGGATCGGAAGGACAAGGTACTACGTCGGAAGACGATCCCTCTCGTGAAGATTCTCTGGAGAAACCAGAATGTGGAAGAAGCCACATGGGAGCCTGAGGCTCAGATGCGAGAACAATTTCCTTATTTGTTTCTTTGAAATTTCGGGACGAAATTTCTTAAGGGGGGGAAGGTTGTAACACCCTGGAAATTTGAGGATTTTAATATTGTAATTTAATGTGTGAATTGACGCTTTTACCCTTGTGATTGGTGTGACCAAATTGTTGACTTTTTGATTGGTGGGTTAAATAGACTTTGACCTATGACCGTGACGTAGTTCGGGATGTCACGAGTTCATAGACAGGTGTCACGTCCATTTCGGACGATCAGGGAAAAAGTTACGACTATCGGAAGTTCAGGGGCATTACCGTAATTTGGACGTTAGGGGCGAAAATGTTGACTTTTCGTTTGACAACTAATTTTCACGCGACTCAAGGACCGTTAGGTAGGTCTCGACGTCCTGAGTCCGTAGATAGGTGGCATGCCGAAATCGGACTTCGTACGAGGAAGTTATGGTCAGAAACGTGAAATCGGGAGGTTCGTGTCTCGGTTTTCGTGTCAAATATTTTATTCTGGAAATCTGATTGGAGGACACCTGGTGAGTGACAAGTCCCATTGGTTAGATTGGATCAAGCTCCACTAAGCATTATTTAAGATTTAAATCATCTTTTAATCACAACCCTTGATCTGAAAATCTCCAGATCTAATCCTCACCATTGATCTCATTTCTGAGATTCAATCTTGGCCCTTGATTCCTTATGCATGATCTGTATTAAAATCCATGAGACCATACATCTATGTTTTCATTCTCTCAACCCGATTAGCACGATTACCTCTTGGAACCAACTCACCAGCCCTCGCCACTCAACCTCACACCCCCAGGCAGCCAACAGCCACCCCCGGACGCCGGCCACCACTCCATGGCCACCCTGCACGGCCGGATTTCCCCCAGACCCGAGAAGAAACCCGAACCACCCAAACCACCCAAATCATCCAAACCTTCACATCTGGATTCGAACCAACGTACGGTGGGGTTCTCTGTGACGACAGGACGACCAGGAACTAGACTAGGCGGCGTACGGCGGCGACACGGCGGCGATAGGACGAAAAACCCGTGAGTGCCCGATTTCCTTCCCTACTTCGAAACGTCCATTTTTGACGTTGGAATTGTTTGGTTGTTGTTATGACACACTCAGGGGACCTAGGCGATCAGGTTGAACCCAGGACCGTGGCTGGAAACTCGACGACTCGCCGGAGAAGATAACCAGAACCGGGAGCCAACCTTCCCGTCGATTTTCAGGTAGTTCATTCGACCTAGAATCTAGTTTTATTTGCACAGAACCATAGTTGAGATAGAGACGAGTCCATAGGAACAAGTCTCACCTGAAATGGTGGTCGGAATCACGATCTGTGATCGGGTCGAGCCGTGGGTCTGCGGTGACCCGGTTACTGTAGCTGATGACGTCATCATGCTGACTTCAGCAATGACGTCATGATTACATCATCATGTCAGAAAACTATCAAACCAGGGACCAATGGACTGCTGACACGTGTCCTCTGACACTGTCAGTGATGACGTCATGCTGATGTCAGCAGTACTGTAGCACAGTTGACCAGAGGGTTGACCAGGCGCGTGGGGGCGCGTGTGAACAGTAATTTTGGTGGGACCACCACCAATCTTTAGGTTTCGACGATCCGGATCCAATGGCGGTGGTTTCGGGTCAATCGGAGATCATTAAGTTGGTCAAAATGAGGTTTATTACCTTGGAAAACGCGTTCAGGCGGCTTTTCCGGACCGGTTTCGGTCTAGGGTTTCATGGTTAAATGTTAGGGGTTTGTATTGACCTTTGCGTATGCTTTGGATATGACAGGGATTGTATAATTGTACCAGAACGAGGGTATACGTTCGGTTTTCATCAAGATTGTACTGTGAGTGGGCCGTTTTCTTAAAACCTTGAGTGCATAAATGTTTTCAGGTTTATTATACATATTCACATGCTAAAAACAAATAATGGTTTTGATGATATGGAAACTATGGTTATGGCACGTTTCACGGTATTTGGGCTTGAGACCCGTCTGATGAAACTTAATGATTGGTTCGGATTTTATCTATGTATATATATGCTTGCATGTGGATATCAATAAAATGTATTTGGTACTGCACTGTATAGATCCATTCATATGATACTGTCTCCTCCGGATGAGGTACCGCATAGAGGTCACGGACGTCTAGAACGTCCAGCGTCTATGACGCTAAGCATCGGGGATGCTGTACCCGAACGGGGTTCGGGGATTGAACTTGGAATTGAGACCCGAGTGGCACGCATAGCCTTGTGATTGTGACCTTATTGGATGTCAGGGACGTCAGACATCAGGGATGTCGGGATTGGAGTGTATAGTGCAGCAACTAAAATTATACTTATGGTTTTATTATATGCCTTATGGTTCATATTATATGATTGATGGTTTTAAATACGGTTGCATGCATGTTTGGAAAACGGAGGGGTAAATTATATGTTTTACTTATCAAATGATTTTATAAACTTGAGTTTCGGTCCACTCACCCTTAATGTTTTTGGAAACCCCTCCAGGTCGTGATACTGAGGTAGAGGAGGAACCTGAGGCTGAGGCATAGATCTACTTCTGCGTACCTGAACCCCTGTTGGGTGATTTACCCGCAGGTTTATTTTAGAGTCGTGCTCGCAACTTGTAATTTTGGATTTCATCCCTTGTCTGACATCTGTTTAATTCGGATTTGATGTATAACTTTAATTTGGTTATTTATGCATTTGATGTTTTGAGGTTAAAAATTTGTATGAATTATTGGCTGTCATACGGGAGCAGGGCATGTCCCCTTGTGGTCCCTGTGGGTTCGGGGCGGGTCCTGTCAACAACAGTCATAAACACTTAGCATAAATTTGAAGTTTAAGCACTCAAATGTATGAAGTAAATGAAGTTCGGAAAGTAGAACACATTATAATGATATTCTTGTCTACAAAAGTTAGAAAGAAAATACCTACAAAAATATTGAATTAAAAAAAATAAAACCGAAACAATAATGAGAGTTTAAGCAAGGAGAAAGAACAAGTTATACTTTCGGAATCCAAGAAAACTTGTGATTCCGAAAATGGATGGAAAAAAATGAAATGTTATTCACAAGATTTTCTGACAGTAGAAGAAACCTTATGAAAATGGAGGAATAAATACGAAAATGCAAACTTAAACTCTAGAATTGCAACAGAAATACTAAGTCTTGGTATTTCTAAAGGAAACATACAATTTGTGTTTAAGAGCTCTCTTTCAAAACAAAGTCCCATATTTATAGGTGGAAAAAGCTACTAAAAAATAAAATAAAGTAAATAAAAATTACAATAAAAAATAAATAAAAATGAAATGATGAATAATGATGAACAATGATGATAAATGATGAAATTAAGCATGATTTGGAGCTAATTTTGCTGATTTTCTGATGCAAAAAGGGAGTGGTTTGGAGTAGTTTTGTGCAGGAAAAATGATTGAAAGTGACTAAAGAGGGAGAGCAGGTGAGTTCGGTAGGGGAAGGCTGAATGGGACTGCAGGCGGTTGGTGAGCTGTTGCTGGGCTGCCGTACAGAAGTTCAGCACACGCGCCCTGGGTGGACGCCTTCAATTCGAAACGCGTGCGCCGAAAACAGAGATGCATTTTCGGTAGATGGCTGTAGGTGCTTCTAGGCTGCGCGCGTTGGCCTTGAGCCCGACGTCTGGGATTTTGGGCTGCAGCTGGGTCCTGGGCCGGATTTGCAGTTGCACAGTTTGGGTTATTTCTTGCTGGGCTGGGCTGCAACAAACAAAATGGGTTGCTTTAAAATATGAATTTGGGCTTGCAAAATATTAATTAATTAAGATAATTCAACCGAATTTCGTCCATAATTTCTTCGTTATAATTCCGATCCGGACGATTCTTTCACCAAAACGCTCCAAATTACAAGTTTTATTTATTTAAACAGAAATATCACAAAATATATTATTTTATCTAATTATTTATTATTTTAATATTAAAAATTAAGTATAAAGGGTATAAAATAATACTTAATTAACGACCTATCAACAACGACCAACAAAGTTATAAATAGACATGATTCTCATAAAGAGGTTAATTATGAGATGACAACAACATACGAATGTCAAGGAAATGATTACTGTAAGGAAATGACATTAAGAAAATGTACCTGATGAGTTTGAATCAACTTAAATACATTGGGATCATTTCTAGCTGAGACACTCTGATACAAGAACAAAAATTCAATAATTCATGATTAACACGAAATTTAAACTTCTGTACTATATTGCCTCGAAAACAATTAAAAGGAGCAAATCAAAGAAGGTTCAAACAATCAAAAAAACATTAATTTAACAACATTCAGTAGACAACAATCAATCCTCAAGTTATTTGGTCAATCTATTGATTATACAAAATTTGATAGAATTAGTATCATTCACAATATTGCTACATGTTTCAAAATACAAAAGCCATCCTTCTTAAAAGTCGAATTCAATTTCAGCATAAAACTAATGTTAGATCCAACTAAGTGGTTAAACGACCAATCATAATTCATCAAAATAAGCAAATTGAATTTGACTTGAGGTTCAAAACAAGATGTTTGTATGAAACCGAGTGTTCAAGAAACATACTCAATCGAAAATCATAGCAAACACCATATATCACTGTAATAAAGGTATACTAATCATGGTAATTAGTTCAAGGTTATGCAGATAATTATTACAGCGACACATAATTATTACATTCAACCGTGAGTCTCATAATACGAAAGGCTAAATGAATAAAAAACATGCCAAAAGATTTCTAATTCATTCATCATAAGTATGTGATCACAAGTTCAACTTTCGGGAGAATTTGTATCACATATAAGTTAGGTGAGGGTATTTCAACAAATATAGATTCATCACATTTATGCAAATAAATTTAAATTGTCCAAATAGTCATCACTTTCTCGAATTTCATTGGACCAGATGAGATTTTCTTTGGAAAAACTTCATCTGCTATAGTACACAACCCACAATAGGTGACTCCCAAAGAACTGCATAAAATCATGGCACATGAAATACCATGGCACACGAATAAGATGCCAATTGAACATTCAAAACATCGTAAATATAATAAATATAATATAACAAAATAATAAATCAATAAATCAAAAGCCAAGTATGCTTTATGAAAGCCTTTGTTCTACATGACCTAAGGAATGAACAATAATAGTTAGTTTGTACAGAATAAAAAATTATCACTTAGCCACTTGATCAGATGATTAAATGGCTTCTAATTTGATTGAGAGTCCAATCAACCTGCAGAAGGAGATTAGCAAAAGCTAATAAAAATATACGGCATGGATTCATCATTGTTAAGGTTATAGCCTAATTATCATAACAAGCACTTTCAAAATGATAGCCATTAGACAAATAAGAAAAGATCTGTTTGCTAAGCAAGACACAAAAATAAAAGATGCAATTTTTTTATGTCAGTACAAACCCCAGATGAAAAGAATAATCATAATAATCAATTTATGATAACTATACCTAAAACCAAACAGAATCCCCAAGGGTTTACCATATTATCAAAGATCAAACCAAAATTTGAAGAGAATGGAAAATGAGTTCTATAAATTTCACAACCTTAACGGACCCAGAAGCAAAAATGCGCGATGGACACCTGATGTCTTTAACGGAGACATCAACAAATCATAGTGCTCAAAGAGATAGAGAAGCTTATTGGTCTTGTCTGTTCATGTTTCAAATACAGAGAAAAAAAAAAAGGTCAAATCTTTGGGGGGGGGGACATTGGATTTGTGTTTGTGCTTTGGTATTTATACCATCCACTAAAAAACCCTTTCAAATTTAGGATATATTAAAATCATCTAAAATATATGAAGTTTTGAATACAGGTGAATTTTAAAGGGTTTTTAAATAATTGGTTTTGAATACACCCTCATTTGGATGGATTTTAAATCAACCTATTAAAACACAAATTGAATACACCAATATTTTCAACAAATCATTTAAAATCTTGATTGAATACACCTCAATTTTAAACTCTATCAAAATCATCTAAAATCACATATTGAATATACCCCTAAAAAATTTCGAAATTGATATAATTGCCACCATATATTTTATTTGGTAAAGACTGAAAATTGAGTAAATATAGGAATTAACATATATGAATCTTGGAAATTCACTTATTACTGGTGAAAATTGAAGATTTATCTTAACATATAACATATATTTTCACTCACTGATCTCATAATTAACTTAAGCTGTCCCCCTTCTTATCATCTCTCGTAGATATGGATTTTACATATAATGGACATTATTTTGAACAATAACAATTTTATGCACAATAAGGAGGATTTCGACCCGGTCCGCCAAAGTAAAAGACGGGTTCTTGACCGAGAGACGGGGCATAATTCAATGAGTTGTAGCAATAGGGTTCATCAGCATGGATCCCTACCCATTCTGGATATTTCAACTGCATTGAATAATCTATAATTCTAACTTGCCGAATATAACATGCATAGCCTAATTTTCCATCTGCAAAATCACCACTTCCCATCCCTGTTGCTGTGTGTGAATGACTTTGCCGCTTCACCTTGGAGCTGTATACTTCTCCACCCCAATAAACCAAGTTTCCGGCACCATGTGTCAGATAATAGAATAGTTCTCCCGGAAAATATCCCACGGGAACGTTTTGGCCCACGCGCACCCACCACTTTCCGGTGTTTGGTTCCTACAACATCAATAAATTATCATATTACTCGGAATTGAACAAAGACAAAGATTCTCTGTGCAAGACTAACGTGTAGAGAAAATCTCACTTTAAGTTATATATACAGTACTATACTTTATTCCATTTGAATTGCCCTTATTGATAGAGTTCTTTCGGGTATAAAGTGGTTGGTTGAGCTTTGATTTCATGTTGTCCAAAATCCGAGACTAAACAGAAGGAAGCTGAGATTTTTTTTTTTTTGGCAAAAGGAAGTTGAAGTTTAATTCCAAAATAAATTGGTAATCGAAGAAAAAATGACCCAACTACTTATATTTCCTTGTAAGGTCGATCAAATTTTCCAAAGTCGGTATTTTCTTTGAAACCAATTGGCAATGAGGGAATAGCCCAACACACTCTAATACCATAAAAAAAAGTTGAAGTTCCACCTTAAATTTATTTGGAAACATATAAATAAAAAGTTGAGATTCAGACTAGGAAGTTGACTCCGAAATGCAATCCGGACTAACTTTCTAAAGTGGAATGTTTGCTCCTTTAAATTCTCACATAGGTACAAATAATAGAATCTACTTTAAGAAAATTGATAAGAAATTAGATTTCAAACCTTGGTGATGCTGAAAGTAGTTTGATATTGTTCTCCTCCTTCAGACGATACACGTCGAAGGGTCATACCAAGAGCTATGTCTTTGTTGGTTTGCACAAACCCTGAGCAAGTGAGATCAAAGCAGCCTGTTGATTTGTATGAGTCCTTCTGATATCAAACAATGAAGTTGCACACACATCATATCGATTATATTCACAACCAAAATACATAGAAAAGATAGAACTTAGGATATTTTGTAATGAATTACTTACAGTCCAATACACAAAAAGTCGAGTTGCTTCATCACCATACAACTTTGGGTTTACCTATAAAAAATAATAAGAAGGCTTATTACTTAAAATATACAGGAAACACATCAATCGGTCTCAAAATATACCAAAAATGGAAATTTAACTCACTTTAATCTAGGAAAAATAGCAATGTCCAAAATGTTCCACCACTTAACTAAAGCTGTGCTCGACGCTGTTTAGCAGAATGATATTTTTGTCTAATTGTGCCTACATGGAAGCTATGTGGCAAAAGCATGACCCAAAATTGTCCTCACCTCCATTTTCATACCCACCTCCTCCTCTGCCGACTTCTTTCGCCGAACCATCAGCTGGGTTTTGGTTGAACTAGATTAGTAGTCTTGTGGACCCCATAGGCGAGCTCATGGCCTGCTGGAGCTGAGAGAAGGACCTGAACTCAGAGTCAAGACAGGCATCGAAGAAGAAACTTGAGACTAAGGTCATCGGACCCGGGCTCGCTCCAAATCCGCTGCTGAAAAAGTCCTCAGCTAAAAGCCGCACCAGCAGCGTTATCACTAGCTTTTGCAACAGCCGAAGTAGTTACTTTTTCAGAGTCTTGGTTTTCGGCCATTGATTGATATCAAGCAAGTAAGCAAGAAAGCAAGCACCTTTTTCTTCTTCCTTTGAAATCCTGTTGTTTTAGTTTCTGTGTGTTTACCCAAGCAACGGATTTATTATTTTTGCTTAGTTTTGCTTCTTTTTGAAATTGGGTTGGGATTTTGGTGTGGTTTCATGCTATCATGGGTTTCAAGTGGAAAGCCAATGGAGCAGAAAAATGGACAGTGAGAATTTTTAGCTTTTCACTTTCTTTTTAGATACTTTTTTATATTTTTTATATGTTGGTGTTTTGAATTTCTAGTTTTGTTTATTGATTTTAAGTCCAAAAGGCAAACTTGATGATCTAAAGTGAAATTGAGAGAGATAAATGTACGAGACTTTAATCTTTTTGTTGCCCCCAAAGACTGGCATCTAGGGTCAAGACAACCCAACACGACAAACCATCACTCAAGTATCAAGATCCAACCTAATGACCTTGTTCTCAAGTTTCTTCTTCGACACCTGCCCTGATTCTGGGTTCAGGTCCTTCTCTCAGTTCCTCGTTAGGCCATGGGCTCGCCTATGGGGTCCAAGACTACCAATCCAATTCAACCAAAACCTAATTAATGGTTCGGTGAAAGAAGGTGGCGGAGGAGGAGGTTGGTATGAACATGGCGGTGAGGACAATTTTGGGTCCCAGTTTTGCCACATTGCTTCCACGTAGACAAAATTAGACAAAAATATCATTTTCTTGAACCGCGTCAAACACGGCGTAAACGTTTTAGAAGTTGCTACTATTCATAGTACAGAGTTATTCAAACTTCCATTCCTATTGTATTTTTGAGTGTGAGTAGCCAGTTCTTAGGCATTTTAAATAATAAACCTAATAATAATAATTCATACATAGACTCTGATTTTTTTCGAAAAAGTCAGATAATTATTAGTCCTAAACGCTAATTACTTACCACCCAGCCTGATTCTACGCTTTCGAAAGCGTCTCCAGGTCCATTTCTAAGCCAGATTTGAGCAGTAGTGTACTCATCTGGTGCTTCAACTCTTGGGGTCCAAATATTTATATCTCCTTGAGCCCCTATATAACTATATCCAGTAGTTAAAAGAACAGCAACCTGCAGGTCCACAGATTAATTTAAAAGTTGGACAAATTATTAAGCTTCAAACTAATTAAATAATTAATTAATGAAATCTTTCGAAATTTGTAATCTTGATAAGAAGTTTGCTTACAGAGCGATTGATTTGAGGACCGAGTTCGACTTTGGTCTTGTTGATGTACACAGTGCCTCTGTCATTATTGGTTGAGTAGTGGGCATGGACTGGGGTTTTCTTCCCAAAGTGTTCGAGTGAAGAAGCTCTTAATAAGTCCTGCTTTCGGATTCTCCGAATGGGAATGGTTCCCTCTGGGCAGCTTCCACTTCTTTGCCAAATTTGAGTTATCAACTGAGAAGAATTGTGATCGTTTTCTGCATGACTACTTGGACTAGGGATAGGACTAGGACCCTCTGATGCAAATTGAAAATTGGGTTTCATCTGCAACATTATACATCAATGTTGAAGAATCTAAAACGATTTGGGAAGAATACAGAATATAAATGCAATACATATACTTATAATGAATGGTTAATCTCCAATAAGTATGAGATATTTTTGGGATAAAATGTCACACCGATATAATTGTACAAATAATGCAATAGGAAAGTTGGAATTAAAATCAAACATATCTATCTATATGTCTGATAATAAAAAGTTAAGACGACTCTAAAATCTTGACAAGATCCCTGACTCCAAAATCTTGAAAATTAAGATCATATATATATATATATATATATATGTGTGTGTCTCTGTTATTGGAAGAGAAGTTAACTCTGAAATCTTAAAAAAAAAAATCCCCTGCTCCAAAATCTTTACAATTAAGATGAAGCATATATATTTGTCATCCTCGAAGGAGTGAACTAGTGACTCGACTTTGAAATCTTGACAAGATACAACATCTGAAGACGTTTTTTCTTTGTTGGATTTTTGTTTCATACGTTCTTAATTGTACTAGGAATTAAAACCAAATTTCTTTTTTCATACGTACACTCTCCAAATTGTACCAAGAATTAAAAGCCGACCTGAATCTTGTGGTTCTTTAATGCCGGATGATCAAAAGCAGGTTGCTTGTATATATCAACACAGTCAACAATATCTCCATCCTCACTCTACGAAAGAAAAAAAAAATATATATATAATCAGATGATAAAACATTCAAACAGTCACCTACAAAGTTATATCAGCAAACAGAACAAATAGCAAAACAGAAATCTGAAATGAGATTGATAAGTCATCAGTGACCTAAAAATAAAAACGAAAATATTACCAGACAAGTGCTTAAATTTCAGAAAATCGGACCTTAATACTCTTTACTCCGCGTTTATTGAGAAGCTTCAACTTCTGATTCACATCCAAATAAGCTTGATTAACCTTAGGATTCACCTGAGGCTTTGCTGCTTTGCCACTGAAAACAAACAATCCTATTGCTAATAAAAGCATAATTATATTGGTTCTCTTCTCCATCCTCAATTGTACTCAGAGAGATATAGTTTCAAGAGTAGAGACGAAACAAATTAGTGATGCAGGGCTCGTTTGGCTCGAAAGAAAGAAGATGAGAATGCCTTGATTATATAGAATTCATGCCTTCATGACTTGATCGAGTCCTCATGATGTATCCACATGTCAAACGACCAATTCATGACTCCATAATCAATTAATTGGAAAATTAATTGTCATTGCAAATTTGAAATGGGGTTTATCTGTATTCAGTGAATTAAGCTGTTCTTATTAATTACAGATCCAAAGCTCTGTGAATGTTGGACAATTGGGTGAATATCTTTGTTGACAGTTTCCTTCTTATCTACAACAAACTACTTACTCCAAATTAAAGTTTTTCGAAATTGATATAATTGCCACCATATATTTTATTTGGTGAAGACTGAAAATTGAGTAAATATAGAAATTAACATATATGAATCTTGGAAATTCACTTATTACTGGTGAAAATTGAAGATTTATCTTAACATATAACATATATTTTCACTCACTGATCTCATTATTAACTTAAGCTGTCCCCATTCTTATCATCTCTTGTAGATATGGATTTTACTTATATTTGGATGTATGATGAGTAAAATTAGATTTGATTGGATAACTCATCAAATTCAATATATCTTGAATTTGATAAACATTCATTGAAAGATGATTAGATGATATTAAACATAAAAGGAAACTTGGCTATTTTAATCGTACTATTATGAGAGGATTGAATTGGATAAGTTCTCTTACGCCCTTTTGATCACCTTGCAATGAAAAAACATTCATTTTTACGTTCAAGATACATATTAAATGTGACGAATTGACCGATACAACTCAATTTCCTATTCCTTTTTTTTTTTTTTTCCGGTTAGGCACATATGCATATACGTCCCCCTGTTAAATATAGAAATTGTCTTTGCCAAACATGTCAGGCCGGCTTAAACAGTATGTTGGACAATTTTTCATGTAAGAAAAAACTGATGAGTTTCAATGATCTGTTTGTCCAGTGAATCTGGGCAGAAGCTTTGTTATATACCTTAATTATGTCTCAATCGCACTCAATCTCAAGTAATAATAAGGTATAAATTTTAGTTACCAAGCCCAAATGATGGGTTAATTAGCTAATAAGCTAATATTAATTTAATTTAAGCCTTTAAGGGCACATATAGCTTCTACCAGGGCCTCCATAATAGAACTCAGGATCGTCCACATAATCTATAACATAATAAGCATCGTAACAGTTGTATTCATCGACTAAAACATGAGCCCACGGAGGGGGCTTGAGCACCGGGGAGTTGTCATGAATTCGCATTCTTGTCATGAGCCCGGAAGTGGCAAAAGCCCGATCAGCAAATGCTCCACTGCCCATGTCTGTTTCTGTGTGGGGAGTGGTTCCAACTCTTGAGCTATAAACTTCACCTCCCCATTCAGCGCTGGTTGCATGATACTTCAATGCAGCAAACAGCTCCCCCGGCCAATAACCTACGTTATATCCCTTCCCATATTGCACCCACCAATTGCTTGTAACTGGATCCTATATGCACAAACCAAAAATTCATCATTACTAAAAAACCAGGGACCGCTACTTGCATTCCATCGCCCTATTGCATTTCATAGGCCATCCGACACCTATGAACCAACAAGGCACAGGTTGCGCCCAAATCTCGCTTTGCTAAGTGACTACCACAATTAAAATTTATAACGAGCGCAAACTAAGTCTTTTTGACAATGCGTAGGATATTTGCTCAATGCAAATTTCAACTCAAAGTTCACATAAAATTAACACATACATATCAAATTAATCAACGATTATGATAATACTACTTAATTAAAATGCTAATTAATTATCAGCTGCCAATTTAATAAATGGATGGCTAGTTGGTTTGCTAGTTTGCAGAGATGATATATATATATATATATATATATATATATATAGCCACCTTGGGTGGATGTGCTCATTTCCCCCTGATTGATAATCAAATTTTTAAATCTAATGATCAAAATAGTGGATTTCTTAAAATATCATATAAAATCATATATTTCAAAAATCAACTAAATAGAAGATCATTTGATAGTCTGTATGTTCGTATTCAAGCAATCGGCACGCTTTGGTAACGTCAAAGATGCTTAAGGTAAAATGCCAATTTAATTGGCACACAAATGACTAAATCATCACTAATTTTTTGTTTCTTTTTTTGCGATGATCATTACATGATGTTTCAAAAATATCAATGTTCCTGATTATTACTTGTGAATAAAAAACATTTGATAAGTACCAATTATGAGTTGGACAATGAACACATCCACCCTAAGATGAATGCAAGTTGTTACTCTACATATATTATGATTAATGTTGTCTTATTCCTTGATATCTAACGTAGGAGATATATATGTTGAGTTGTTAAATTATTGAATATCTAACCTTAAAGATGTAGACGGTTATTTGATATGGAAGCCCGTAAGGAGCAGACACCGGATAAATGGTAGCACCGAGAGCAACGTCAGCGCCAGTCTGAACAAAACCAGGGCAACTGAGATCAAAGCACCCAGTTTTATATGAACCATCAGACTGCATGCACCAACATCACATGCAAGAACATTTATTAATTAAAACAAGTGATTTATTTAATTAATTAATCACATGAAAATTATTAGTAAGTTATAAATCAATATATATATTCGATCATCTCTGCTTACGGTCCAATATACAAAAAATTTAGTCTCTCTGGTCCCATAAAGGCTCGGATTCACCTGAATAAAGGTCAAATTTTTTGCATATATATTAATTAAAAGGGCATGTCATTACGAATATAGAACTTAAATAATAGAATGAAGTAACTAGGGTACGTTTTGCGATATTTACCGCCCATCCGGCTTCAACGGTCTCATAGTAAAAATAACTACCACTCACGAGAGCAACCTGGGAGGTGCTATATTCATCATCAAGCTCCACAGCAGGGTTATAAACTTTCATGTCTGTTTTGGCTCCATTGTATCTGTACCCTTCTGTAAACGCTATCGCCTTCTGTTTTTTCAAATTAATAATCATCGCCACTTGGAAATGCATAACACAACCTAAAAGCGAAATGATTATCAAATTAAAACGGAACTCATAATTTACCGAGTGGTTTGCTTGTTGGAGGTACACAGTTTTGTTGTCACCAGATTGCGCGACATGATCATGGGACAAAGTAGTGTGCTTCTTTCTTCCATAGGCCTCCACAGAGCTGGCTCTTAGCAAGTCCTTTTTTCGGATTCTTCGAACTGGAATTGTTCCCGGAGGACAGCTTCCGCTTTTCCTCCATGTTTGCTTCACCATCATGGAGGATTCATCTTCCTTCTTTCTCTTCAATCTGTCTAGTTTTGTCATTGTCTTGGTCTCCCTTGTTGGATCAAATGTAGGTGCCATCTAAAAAGGTACAAATTAAAGTACGTACTTGTTAAATTGTAGTACGTACGTACATAGATTAAGGCTTCGTTTGAGACTGCTTTTGCAAGAAGTGTTTTAACTCATAAGTGTTTTGTATAAAATCGCTTTTATTTCGACATGTTCAAATTTTCATAAAAACTCAAAAGTGCTTCTTAAAAAAGCACTCAGAAGGGACTGCTGACAAACAAATGGCATGTGTTTCTCTATTGAGTGCTTTAAGACCCGCATACTTTTTTTTTCTTCTCTTTTTCTTTTGCCAAATGTTATCAAGAGCACTTCTGATTTTGGCGAAGCATTTTTTAACCATTTGAAAATTAACCACTCAAAACAGAGAGTCAAAACCTCAAATTACCATATAATATATCTGTTCATTTATAATTTCAACGAGTACTGACCTGGATGGTGTGGTTCTTGAGAGCAGAATGATCAAAAGCGGGCTGCTTGTAAATGTCAATGCAGTCAATGATATCACCATCCTCACTCTATCAGCAATTAACAATAGAAATAAGTAACTAAGTAAATAAGTGAAGAAAAATGAAAATATTTCAACTGGATAATTCATACCTGAATGGTTTTAACTGCAGGCTTTCTAAGTTGGGCTAATTTTCTTTCAACTTCCAAAATCTTCTGTTTAGAGAAGAGATTATTATTACCCTCCACAATTACCACGCATCTAATTAGGGTTACAGCCACTCCCAGCATAATTATCATCCCCCTTAACCTACTCACTTCACTACAACACAAGCCTTGCCCCATTAATTTGTTGTTAACTACTAGGGATAATCTCTGTTTGGTTATTTTAGCAAACACCCCCAAGCCATAAAATATTGGAAATGAAATGGGCAAAGATAAAAGCTTCTGATTGAATACGTACGTACATTGCTAAAAATACAACCAAATTATGTTTCCAAACTACACATATGTGCGTACTTATCATGACTCACCTTCCAATATATCATGCAAATTTCACCTTTTTTTTTTCTTCAATATATATTTGAATTGCCACATGTGAATTTTTAAATGGTATTTGTAAGAATGTTTGACAGGTAGTCTGTTAATCGGCTTAGTCTGGCTACATTCATGATGTTATATCTTTAATAAAGATTGAATCATGTGGATGTATCAGTAATATTGTGTTGACTCACGGATTACGAAACATACCAAATTTATAAATTTTTAGTAATTAATTTTAATACGATCTCATCAGTAGTTTGGATTTTAATAATTGAAGATGGTATATCCTGCCCATGTAATCATTAAATCACTTAAACGTAGTTAGGATTTTAATACTTAAAGATGGTATATCCTGCCCATGTAATCATTAAATCACTTACTATATAAGGTTCGTCACACAAGTAATCCCAGAGCAAAGTAACGCGAAATAACTCACAAACCCCAAAGATTCCAGAGGCAAAGTCAGCCTATACATTATCGGGTACATCCTCTCGGTAAACCTAAACGGCCCAATCTACTAGTGGCTCCACTTCTTGCATTTCCCAAATCGTGCAAAGCAGCTCCAAGTGGAATAAATTCGAGAAAATCCAATCCTCACTTCGAGCTCAAGGTCTCAAGTCCGGCGGTCTCGAAAACATTCTTGACGATCCTGAGATACCTTCCTATCCTTAGGTACTCTCAATCCTTTCTTTGTGATGCCAACAGCCTCAGGGGTCAGTAATCTCCACTCACCTACCTCAACCCAATACTAAGTGTTACGCACTGCCACCCAAAACAATGCCTAAAACGAAACCCTCCCAGTACTCGACTGAGAACTGCCTTTATATGCGAATCCCAACAATATCAAGTGTGAAACCCAATTGTCGCTAAACTATAAGACACAGTCCTCACAAGTCCTCCTGAGTCTGAGAAGTCCTCCTGAGTCTGAGTGATCCTCTTCGACCAACTGTCCGCAAAGTAATAAAACTTATGCTAAAAATTCCAACTCATCCCCAAAGACTCCAGTAACTACGCCAAAATCTCGAAGTACCTCTCAAACTTCTACCTGATACTAGAGATCCTAGAGCACACAAACAGGTGATCTCAAACACAATAGGTATACTAGTCCAAACTAACAGCCTATTGCACTAGAAAGTAATATACTGGCTCTACGAGTCAAACCATAAGAACCCGAACTCTAACAAGAACTCTCTAGGTCATAGGAAACTTAACCATAAGGTCCAAGGTAAAAAAATTCTACTTCCAACTTGAGATAGCAAATGATCGTAAAACTCCACAAGGTCTTGACGACTTAACCCTACTTGCTGACAAACCAGATATCCAAAGTCAGCCTCAACTAGCCTCTTCTCTAGTCAACCCACAAAAATTGTCTCTAAGAATACGGTACATTTCGGTCCCATTAGGATGCATGGCACACGCAAGGCTACAATCATTCAGATCGAAAGGTCCTGCTTGTCCTCATCCTTTAACTCCAATTTAAAGGCAAAACGTTGGATCCCAGAGTGAGCCACAAAAACTCAATCGAACGAATAGGCCTCACTAGAAAACTAGCTAATAAAACTCTCGGGTAACTACTCCAAGCATAACTCATGTACTACCAATTAAGTCTCCCTACTACTAATACAAGAATAGTGTGCAGACGACCTACATATGCATTTAAATTCTCTGCTCCATACATCCACAACCAAAATAACTTTCCCCGAAAACTCAAACGTACAGTCGTAATCCTTAACTAGCAATAACTAATATACCCGTCCTAGATCCAAATGCATAAGAAAAGAACCCTTCAGCTTAGTAGTCGATGGAAATTATACACGTCTCTCCGTATGGATAACGTCTCCCCAAACAACAAGGTACAAATCCTTACAACTAACTCTAAGTCACATGTGGATTAATTCAACTCCTAGGTTTCCTACAAATCTAGATGTGTAAGCTATTCCCTTACTATGCAGCCCCAAAACGTACCCCAAAACCTGCAAGGATATACCATCAAAATCACAAACTCCGAAAGATAACTTTCTTCCCAAATACTTTATACAAACACAATAAGCAATCAAACGAATCATCCTTAGGATCACATCAGAACTCATACACCAAGCCAAAACTAGCAGGTATGCCCGTCACTACCTACGATGCACCATGAGCCTCCAACCGAGTCACTTTAACACAAAAGTCCATAGGCCCGAGGATCGAACACATCTTCACTGTCCACCTCCGACTCGACTAGGCCACTAGCAGAAGTCTAACTTCCTCACGCCGCTCTAGATATCAAGATTACCTTCAACCATTGATCTACAGTAACCCGCACCGTACCACTAATATAGTTGACACAACAGTCTCTCCTAAAGGTCTAAATAGGAAAATAAGTGGCTAAACAAAATCGTACAGACCGACAACCCCGTCCACCAATCGGCTGGAGAGAAATCTCCTAACTATACTGATGTCTATGGTCGGAAACCTCCTCGACCATCTCTACCTCTACCACACGTAAATCCCCATATCTCGAACTATAACTATCTTTCCTTGGGATTTTCCAGCCCTAAGATCTGAAGGATAGATACTCTCGATGTTGACCCAGAAGCTCAAGATTACTGGCTAACTGGGAACCTCGACTCAACCCTGGTGATAGCACATGACAAGTCAAATAGAGAAGCACATGATTGAAATGTCACTGAAACATTAAACTCAACTCTCGAACTCTGCTCAAAACATGAGTACTTGTCAACCTCAGTTGGACCCCTAACTAGTGTAAACCGGAACAAATCCTAGAATTCTGGCTTGTACGGAGTAACCAACTAGTCCCCCTAATAAAAACCGCAAGACTACACCTCTCTGGTGTTATGGCAAAAACACAGATAAAGCTACCCCAGGAAATATTCCAAAGAAGCCTCCTTGGTAACTATGCGAACATCTCATTCGTCACCCTCAACGGTACAACCAATCAGCCAACAAGACAAGGCTAAAATACACCCACTCCTCGTGAAGGCTACTCGCAGCAACATCGAGCACTCGCTCTAGCTGAGAAATCCACTAATACATCACACAAGGGTTCCCCTAGCCAGTAAAATCCATGGCTTCGAGCCTCCAAACCTGCTCAAAATCAAACCCTCACAAATCCCTTTTCGCTAGAGCACAATATTCAATTCCCGATCCAAATAATCCAAGGCCGATCTCAATACTGGATCCAATCTGATCACGTACACACCTACCAACTATCTTGTCTTGACTCGTAGGCTATCGAAGGGCTCACTTCTCAGAGGCATTCTTCCCAAATCATACCAAAGTCTACGGAAGTTAACCTAGTACTCTGATACCAAACTGACAGGACCCAATCCGAAAATTCCTAAATAAACATGTTTGTTCCTACTCTCGTCTAACAATTTAAACTAAAGTTCCCAAATAACCCTTAGCCACTTATCAAACCAGGGATAATCTTATGAGTCTCACTCAAGAAAATGTACAACCAGCAGTCAACTAACAGCTAGTGGTTAAACAGAGTTACTAAAATGAGGGTACAAAGAAGGATACAAATCCTATATTGTGGTTCCCCTTGAGTGTGCAATCTCAAGTAGTGCCTCCGCCTCCGAAGTAGCCCCAAAACATACCCGCAACCTATAGGGATTACATAAATCGACATAACCGTAAGTGGGAAAAAATAATATTGAAGGAAAATATAATCACTCTCCAATGATAAACATGCATGCATAACGAGTAAATATCTAAAAATCAAACTATATAAAACAACCCACGGGAATTTCAAATATAAAGTTCAAATTATAAACCATGGACCCACAAAATATAAACATATAACATTTATGAAAATACATATGGCCCACCTATCCCTAAAAGTCCCATTTATAAATTCATCTGGAAAAGCTAGACATAATTACCTGTAATCCCACCCGACTAATCCTCAACTCCCCCTAGTTGACACACGTAAGCCATGCTGACTAACTGGGAACAATCCCCCAAACCGTAGTCACGAACTACCTGGTTGGAAACTCCATGCTAGCATGCTATGCGTAGACAGCCCTAGGAGTACGCGGAGATACATTTCAAATGCCAGTCCGAAAAAAGGTAATCATCGTATGCCCGAGGATAGTCAACAGAGAAAAAACAGCTCAAATAGTAAGACAACACCTTACTTAAAAAAAAAACCTTTGACTCCAAATCCAAGTCAAAACAATTTAATAGGATCGGGGCCCAAAACACACTTTCCACAAAAGTTCACGAAACATGTGTCTAGAATAACGGACTGAATAATTAATCCAGAAACCATAAAACCATATAAAATATGCCACAATAATTAGAATAATTATTCAAACCATTTTGATCAAGATAATATCATAGAATATGTAAAATAGTTAAACATGCATGCATCTTGATTTATAAAAGCAAAGTCCATTCACAGTATGTTCAATCGAGTTTCATCTTGAGCTGTATGTTCCTCTAAGGTCCCTGGAGCTATGTAGCATGTCAGTAATCACACCCAAGAGTCACTAACATCCCAAATAACCTTCCATTTAAATCCCCTAATTTTCGGGATGGTACACTTGTCCCAACACATGCAATCAGAGGCTAAAAATACCCAGCACTACTCCTAAATGAACTCCAATCGATCCAAAACCACCATCATTAAATTCAGGACGTCAAAAAATATAAGACGCGTACCGCCGTGTCTCTTCAGCAGAGCCCACGCGGAGCCACGCACCAAGGAAAGGCCGACGACCTTCCTCACACACCTCCCCACGGGGCCCACGTGGCTGCTAACGTCACCTTACCACGTGGTGCTGGCGTCAGCTGCCATGTGTCTCTAACATCTGACATGGAATTCACATGATGAAATCATCACCCTACCGGAGCTGGTGACCAGTGTCGCCGTGCATCGGTGCCACTAGTCGCTGGAATCCTCCATTGAAGCTACAATCTTCAAAACTTCAAAACTCACTCACATATTAACCAAATTGGACTTTCTAATAGTCAAAATCCATTTACTCAAGCCAAGAAATCTAAATCTAAACCCAAATTTGAGAGAACATTCCTTGATTTTCTTAAATCGAGGTCGAAAAATTATGGTTTCTCTTCTTCTTAGACTGAGCCTTTCCTGCGTCATTCCTGCTCCAGTTTTGGGTTAATTTTGATCCTAGGGGTACAAGTGACTTGAAAACGTTCTTATTTTGAGAATTAAACATGAAGAAATGGAAGTGTAATTGTTGTTTTGGGTTTTGGGGTTCCACGGGCACAAAGAGAGAGAAATGTGGTGTTTGGTGAAGTGGATAAGGAAGGAAAAGTAGAGATATTGATAATCATTATTCATTTCCTAAAATATCTCATAAGCCCAATGACTAAAATGCCCCTAGGTGCTCTGAAAATCCTAAATTTCTCAAATGAACCTTGATCTGCACATGGCACCTATCCATGGACTCATGAGTCCAAGACCTACCCATTAATCCAAGAAATATCCGAAAGAACTAAAAGTGACTACTGGGGCCCCTAAAAGGGTAAAATGGTAATTTTACAAATTATTTTACAAGAAGACAAATATGAGAAGGTTGGGTCGTTACACGAATTGTGTTTACTATCAAATCTAGCTATGCTTGATTTGTTGATTAATTTTAGCGGTGCTTGATTTCGTTGATTAATTGCACTAGTATTGGTTTTACGATCTTATGTGTTTAGGCATTTGGATTTACTCTAACATGCATCTCGATATCATTTTCATTTTACTTCTTTATAGGAACTAAGGATTCAGTAGTTATTTTTGAGTTTAATGTGTTAGTAGGTGACTATTAGCGTAAACGGGAATTCTATTGCCTACATAATCATCGTACTGGGCTGATTCTAAAATGTTGCATTTTGGGTTACTATTGAAAATTATGTAGGTAATATTATATTCCCAATGAATATTCATCTTAAAATATTTTCTAAGCGTACTCTCAAGCAAACCTTGGAAACTAGTTTTCTATGTTATAACACATCTGAATTTAATTGAATACAGTTTGACTAAGTGTGTTTGGGTTTTTCATTTAGGAATTTTAAGTTTATGATAATCAGTTGGTATATATCTAATGAGGACTTTGAAATTATGTAATGCAGAATAGCTTCTCTGGATATCAAGAGAAGAAATTATTTGGTGCAAATGGCCTTCGAGAGAAACATGAATTTTCATTTTGGCTTTGATTCTATTGTCAAGTGATTAAGTACTAAGCTCTAGATTATATATCTTTCCTTCCCTTTTTGCGATACTTCATCATACTCAAATTACCATTGAAGTAGTAAGAACATTCACGCCGACAATGATAGAATAGTAAGTATTTTTTGTCTCTGTTGTTTTGTTGTTATTCTATGATTATTGTTGTGATTTTGTTTTGAAAATTGTAGTATTCTTTTTTAATAGGCTAAAGAGCTTGACAAGTCCAAGTCTAAGGTGAACTATGATGATGAAAACAAGGACAAGAATGGCGAGGTCAGTTCCAAATATGATTATTAAATGTTTGCTATGTTTGATTTTTTTAATTATGTCGAATTTAATATTTCTCTCTCTTTTTTTTAATTTTGATTAAGTGAATTAGTTAGTTGAATTTAAAGAAGATGGTGATGGGTAGATTGAATGGAAACTGAAGTAGGGAAGAAGCAATATGTGTAGGATTATTGTTTAGAAAGAAGGGTATTTGAAAGACCCGTATTTCTGATTTTTCACATCTCTTTTTCTAATGAATAAATAGCTCTATTTCCATATTGTTCTGTATTAATGATCCTCCTTATGTTCAATGGCTAGCATCTAATGGTTATTTTCATGTTGTTGCTTATGAATGTGTGCATTGGAGCTTGATTTGTTTGGTTTTTCACTTACCATCAATTGTAAAAATTCACTTTCAACCTATATATTATGAAAATTTATATTTGTTGAATCAAAGATTGAACTCGTCGCGAAAAGTCCTCACAATTCCTGCAAACATCAAACAATTAGCTATCGTTGCCTCGATCGATTTACCCGGGGGGTTGTTCGACCAAGAACACTCCGATGCTTAAGTTAGCTTTGAAAGAGGAAAAGGATATACTTCGAAACGAAGAATCAACGTACCTTAGAAATGAAATGTGCCTCGCTATTTATAGGAAAATCTTAGAAGCCTTGGAGCGTTCTGATTGGTCGGTTGTATATTTAATTAATAAAAAATATATTATTAATTAAATATACTATTTAATGATTATAATGATGGTTCATCATGATAGTAATGACAATTATTGTATTTTAATATCAATATTAATTATCCATTATTAAGTATAACGACAATTAATTCTCGGGGAGAATATTGACATTACGAAGATTTTAACCCGATCAAATAACGTATTTAACTCGTAAATATATTATTTAATATGCGGGTGTTTTCAAATGATCAGCGTTATTGCTAGGGGCAATTTGGTCATTTTTGGGAATTACGGGCCACGTGGCAGCTCTATAATTTTCGGATGATTTCGGGTTCCACAAATGCCCCCACATCGATTCGGAATTTGGAGAATCCGAAGGGATGTACATTGTTTGGAATCTTATATTACCGGATTTTCCAGTCACCGTTGGGCTCTAGAATCGAGCTAGTGTCTTTTTGACGATTTTGCCCCTAGTTACAAGGGCTAAAAGTCGACTTTTTTATTAGAACTCTTTTTGGACTTTCCGAAGAGACCGTTGAGTAGGTCTCGAGGCGCTGAATCCGCAGACAGGCGGCATGTCCGAAACGGAGACCGGACGCGAAAGTTGTGGGTCAGCGAAGGCGAGGGGTATTTTGGTAATTTTGAAAAGTAAGGGCAAAATGTTGACTTTTGACTTGGACGGTCAAAAGAACTTTGGCCAATGTATGTGACGTAGTTCGGGACGTCACGGGTCCGTAGACAGGCGGCACGTCCAAAACGGAGCTCGGATGTGAAAGTTACTGCTCTACGTAGTCTAGGGGTAAAACGGTAATTTTTCCGAGCGAAGGGCGAAACGGTCTTTCAACAAACGAATGGTCGGAGCTGAATCAAGCTACCAGCCAATGATTCAAGTCACTTTCTCTCTCACTTTTGTACCTGATTTTAGGGATGAAATCATGGATTAGGGACATTAATCCCTAAATTAAGGAAAAAAACATTCATTTTGTTTAATTGTGATATTGTTAAATAGCAGATTGAATCAGTTGTGAAAAATGAGAGATTGCAAGGGTTGAATTAAGGAGAGAAAACACGAGGGACAGAGGGTTTACTGATTTTGCAAAATTCGAAATTTTTTGAAAATTGAGGCACAAATTCGAATTCAGAGTTGTGATCTCTGTGGATCAAAATTGAAGCTGAATTAAGCTTCCTGCGTTTATTTCGATCTAAATCACATCAAAAACGGAGAGGATTGGAGCTGTTTTGATCAAGAATCGAAGCTCCAAAGCTTTCGAAAAATCGAGCTTACGTTCGAAGGGTTAGAGGTAAGGATTGGTGCAATTGGTTTTGTATTAATGTTTATTATGATCATAGGCTACTTCCCGTGTGTTTAATTTAAGGAAATGGCTTGAAATTGGGTGGAGCCCGGTTAAGAACCCATCGGGTATTCATTTCGAGTCGAGTGATTTGAAGACCAATTTCATGAATTTGAGCGTACATACCCGTAATTAGGATTGGATAGATGAAATCTAGTGAAAGAAATGAAGAAATTAGGGTCAAAATGACTGAGAACAGATCGAGTTGTGCCGCGGGTTGTAGACCCGTATTACAGTGAATCGGGTGAGAACGATGACACTGTAGCAGTTACTGTTCACCGCGTGTGGGTTTCACGCGCAGCCACTCACGGCGGTGCGTGAGGGCGCGTGGTGAGTTTTCTGGGGAAGTGTTCAACATGTGTTTTGCTATATTCAATGTAACGAACATTTTAGCATTGGTTTCGAGGAAATCGGACACCGTTTCGATGTTGAGGGTCCGAAGGTTTAGTTTATGTTTTAAATTAATATTTAATTCCCGAAAAATTGTGGGAATTTGATATGATTCTCATAGAGTCATTATTGACCTTTCATGATGTTTTTGGATAGGATTCGAGATTCCTGGAAAAGTGTCGGAAATTACGGAAACGCGTGCAGCTTAGAAAGCGAGCGGTTTGGACGGTGTGTGCGAGCATTGGTAGGCTGGCTCACATTCAATGTGACTCTTGCTAATACCACAAAATGATTGCTACACGTCAAGAGTCAGTCAAAGGTGTTTAGAAGCTTTGTTGGAGCGGGTGTACAACCAGTGCCACGTGGTGGGCGGAGTTTGGCTGAACAGTCGACGGGGACTTGGCGGTGACTGAGTGCAATTGCGGATGTGACTAGTGAGCAACGGTAGGCTGGATCACATTCACTGTGACTCTTGCTAGTACCACAAATATGCTCGCTATGCGTCAAGGTGCCGAGAGGCCCATCAAACTTGCTTTGTGGGAGCGTAGCGGTTTTCGTGGCCTAAATCCATTCCGAGGGAAAGATATGGAGTTTGAGAAGCCTCAAGACTTCATGGAGTGGAAGGCTCGCAATCAAATTGCCTTTCCAAGCGACGTTCTCGCGGAGCTTGGCGACAGTCATGCCTCTCCAGACTTAAGGATGGCCTCGCACTTCCGCATGTTTGATTAATTGTACAACGGGTTTGGAGGTCAGCCTGATCTCAAAAAGATTGACATGGCCCTTAAAATTCCTCCAGAGTCCCGGGATATGAGCCGGCTACTTTCTCCATTTAGAGATATGAATGGCGGGAGGCCTTCAGACATCCTAATCAAGGAGTGGTTGAGCGCTCTACTGCGCTTGAAAGAAACTGTTGTTCAGAAGAGGAACAATAAACAAAGACCTATTGGTTCTTTGGAGAAAAAAGCATGTCGAGCAGCTTCTTTCCTAAACCGACCGTTCTGGTCCCACGAATATGCCATCTTGACGCGAAGGGCTGCAGAAACGGAAAGTTATGTTGTCGATGTTCTTTGGAGAAACAAGCATGCCGAGCAACTTCTTTCCTAACCCGTCCGTTCTGGTCCTGCGAATGTGCCATCTTGACTCGAAGGGCTGCAGAAATGGAAAGTTATGTTGTCGATGTGAGATTACGATAACTTAAGAAAACTTAAGGTCCTAATTTCACATCGGAAGCCAAAGTGGGCGAGTTGGAGATGAGCCGTGCAGAGAGGATGCTGATAGAAAATGAGCGAGATACCGCTCGAGATGAGTTCTCCTTGCTGTGCAGAAATTTGCAGGACTCAGAAGGCTTAGATGCTTCGATGACGAAGGCTTGAATGCTTCGCAGGGCGAAGGCTCGGATGTTTCGCAAGGCGAAGGCTCTGATGCTTCGCAGGGCGAAGGCTCGGATGTTTCGCAAGGCGAAGGCTCTGATGCTTCGCAGGGCGAAGGCTCTGATGCTTCGCAGGGCGAAGGCTTTGATGCTTCGCAGGGCGAAGGCTTAAGTGCTTTGCATGGCGAAGGCTCGGATGCTTCGATGACGAAGGCTCGGATGCTTCGATGACGAAGGCTTAGGTGCTTAGATGGCGAAGGCTTAGGTGCTTCGCATGGCGAAGACTTAGATGCTTCACAGGGCGAAGGCTTAGATGCTTCGCAGGGCGAAGGCTCGGATGCTTCGCAGGGCGAAGGCTCGGATGCTTCGCAGGGCGAAGGCTCGGATGCTTCGATGACGAAGGCTCGGATGCTTCGATGACGAAGGCTTTTTACACTTGAGAGAATAAGCTTTGAAAATGGTACATGGTGAACAAATCAATTTGTCAATCTTATTCCATTGATACTTGAATTTAGAAAACAACTTGAAAAGCAAAATTGGAAAGCTCCATAGAATTTTATGTCTCTCTAATGTTAACTTGCGTCTAGTTGATGCGGATCACCGTTGACGTTGGCTCATTTGGCTCTTTGTTCTCCATGTGATTTACAATCTTCTTCTTGATGTAGTCTGTACAATGTCCCTCCTTTAGGAGATTTCGGAGATATCTTTCGAAAGATATACATGTGCTGATATTGTGCCCATAACATTCATGATAGGCGCACCATTTGGTTTTATCAGCATTCTCTTGATTGCCCTTGACTGGCTCCGATTTCTTAAACCATGTCTTGTCCTTAATTTCATTGTGGATCTGGTGGACTGGTAGAGATAGCTGCAAGTTAGGCTTCCCCGTAACTAGCGTTTGGGAGTGTTGCCCTGCCTTGCGCTTGTTGAGCTTTCTAGTCACAAACTTTCCATAGGGCTCATCCTCATTGGAGGCCTTTTCACTAGCCCTGGCATGGTCCTGAGTATGAACGGCGTTCTTCTCATCCTCCCAACTTGTATGTCGCTCTACTAGCGAAAGTATTTTGGTGAGACTTCGCGCATTGCTCATGACGATGTCCCCGTAAAGCTGGCTGTCTCGAGGGAGTCCTTGCTTAAATTCCATTTCCGCAACAAGGTCATTACAGCCGATAATGCGAGACTTCTCTTCACAAAATCTCCGTATGTATTGTCGCAGAGTGTCTTTTGCCCTCTTTCGGACAGAGAAAAGATGGTCATCTTTCACCTCGATTGTTCGAAGTTGTGCGTATTCCTTCACAAATGTCAGGGCCAACTCTTCGAAGGACTCAATCAACCTCGGGGGGAGATGATTGAACCAAGTCATGGCTTGGCCTTGGAGAGAAGCTTGAAAAACTTTGCACATGAGCACATCGTTAGACCTGTGGGGGATCATGACTCCTCGGTAATAATCTATGTGTTTTACCGGGTCGGAGACTCCTTTGAATGGAGTGAAGTTTGGCGTTGCGAACCTCTGGGGGAACGACTCCTCCTCAATATCCCTTATAAAGGGCGTAGAGAGCTGTATCTGGCGACGTAGATCGTCTTCTAGATCGCCACCCTGTTGAGCACGAAGGTGCATGTCCAGCATTTTTTGAACATCATTAGCCTGCAACGCTCCTCGTTGAGGTGATGGGTCCCTTTGTGCTAATTGTCGAGAACCTTTTTGAGCTTCTTCCCTTGATCTCTGGGATCGTGTAGGGGAGAAGGCTTCATCTTCCCCTTTACTGCCGTGGGCAGATCGTTTTGGGTCTTTGTATAGAGCTCGAAGTTGCCCTCTGCTCCCATGTGAGTGCTGTGAGCGCTCTACCTGTGAAGTTGCCCCAATCTTATTTCCTAGTCGTTCACGCACTGATGGCTTTAGGCTTTGAGGGCTTTTTTTCTCGGTGAGCATGACTTTCTTCACTGTAATCGCTTAGCGAAGTGTCTCGTGACATTGTTCGGCAGTGGACTGGTTCTTACCCAGGACGTCTTTTGAGCATGCTCTTGTTTTCCACGTGACGTGGAATGTCTGTCCTGCTCTTAGACTGGTCTCTCTGCTAGGAGTTGCTGTAAGATCTCTGACTGAAGTTGAAATTGTTTGTTTAACCTTTCAACTTGCTACGCCAAGTTGTCCTGGGGAGGTTGGTGACGACTTCTCCCTGAGATGTCATGACACCCGTTTAGAAAGTCCGTTAGGACCATGTTTGTTGTCGGCAGATCATGTCGTGATGCATTTCCCATCAACCTCTCGTTTGCTTGTTATAAAGCCGAAGTTCCTTCCCCTAGCGCGGGTACTTGGTTAGCTGGAGAGGGGAACGCTCCAAAACTGAAGGTTGGCCTCCCTTCAAGTGTCTCCATGGGTAATTCTATGGACACACGCCTGGGTTGAGTTGGCTGCGTCTCCGGAGTTTCAATGCCAGCCTCATTCCTTGTCTGAGCCGTTGAGGCAGAAACACCTTCTCCTTCCGATCGAACGGATCAACGAACCTTAGCCATGCCGAATCGAAGAATTTCGAATTTGGAAAGCTGTTGATGGATAATTTGAACAACGTTCAGAATCTTCGAACAATGTCAATGAACGACGAACGAAGAAAGATGAACGATGAACGAATTCTTGATGAGCGATGAACAACGTTCAAAATCTTCGAACAATGTCGATGAACGACGAACGAAGAAACATGAACGATGAACAAATGAGAGAGCTTATTCTGAGTATTCCTCAATAGCTCTCAATGAAAGCACCAATTTTTGAATCAAAGATTGAACTCGTCGCGAAAAGTCCTCACAATTCCTACAAACAGCAAACAATTAGCTATCGTTGCTTCGATCGATTTACCCGGGGGGTTGTTCGACCAAGAACACTCTGATGCTTAAGTTAGCTGTAACGACCCGTCCCGAATTCCGGGATTAGATTAGTCACTAATCTTGATTAGTGAGGTTGAACGGTGGTTAGTAGGGCGGAATCGGACAAATTGTGCAAAATGACCGTTTTGCCCCTGGTCGTGCGCAAAATGTTGACTTTTTGATCGGGCGGTCAAACGGACTTCGACCGATGACCGTGACGTAGTTCGGGACGTCACGAGTTCATAGACAGGTGGCACGTTCGATTCCGACATTCGTAGAGAAAGTTATGGTGTTCAGAAGTTGAGGGGTATTTTGGTAATTTGGCTTATTAGGGGCCAAATGTTGACTTTTTGGCCGGGAGGTCCGATGGGCGAGGGCCAAGGACCGTTACGTAGGTATCGTCGATACGAATCCAACACAGGCGGCATGCCGAAATCGGAGATCCGACGACGACGTTATGGTCAAGGAAACGAACTAACGAACCGAGGTCGGGATTAAAATAATAATATAATAATGAATAGTGACCGTTGACTGTGCACATCCGGATGAGTGACAAGTGTCACCCATCCCTTGTTTCCAGCTCCTTGTTTCCCTCCAAACATCATCATTACTACATCATCATCATCTAATCCACCATTTCCCCTAATTTTCTCCTCTTTGTTCCTAAACCGTGCACAAAATGTGGGATTCGGATTAGGGAGAATTGGCTCCCTTCTTCTGCTGTTCTTGTGAGAAAATGGGAGACTAAGATGAGGGAATTAACGGGGAAACACGAGGGGTTGTGAGAGTGTTGAATTTTGGATTTTTGATTTCGGGAAAATGAGAGGGAAAATTCGAATTGAAGGAATTGAGCCGTGAGGATCAAATTGGAGATTACCTTCAGCTTCCTGGGAGTGCCACGATCAGTTTTGTCGAAGGAACGAAGGGATTTGGCCACCAATTGGCTCTGATCACACTTGGTGACAGAGGAGGAATTTCGAAGTTGAGTCGTGGAATTGGAGGTTTAGTTGGATGAAATTGAGGTGGGGAAACTGCTTCCCATGATCCCACGATGCTTCTGGGTTCATCAATTGAAGGAAAACGTTGGAGAATGGCAGAACTCCATTGTTGAACAGTGACGGTGCTCGAGCTTGAGTTGTGACGATTGAGCACAGGTTTGATGCAATTGATGTGGGGGAATTGTTCCTCATGGTCCATTGATGCTTCTGGAATCATCAATTGGATGAAACCTGCAGCAATTGAGGGAATTCCATGAACGCACAGTAACCTGGGTGTTCTTCGTGTTCATCGTGGAATCGATGGAATTTGGGTAAGTTATCGTGTAATTGATGTTACAGACTTATAATCGGACTTAAAACGAAGCTAATGGAGTGATCAATTGAAGGAATTAGGATCGAATTGACAGGATTGGAACCGGGTTGTGTCGCGGGTGAATTGGACCCGTTTACCAGACAAACGGGTTGGACTGGTGACACTGTAGCAGGCGCGTGGGTTTCACGCGCAGCCACTCACGGCGGCGCGTGGCGGCGCGTGGGCACAAATCTCGAGGTGAGGTCAACATGACTTCTGCCCTATTTAATGTAACGGACATTTTGGAATTGGTTTCGTGTCGATCGGACACCGTCTCGATATTGTTCGGGATATCCGAAGGTTTTAAATTAAGTTTAAAAATAAGTAAAAATTTGGGAAAATTACGGGACTTTGATAGGATGTTAATGATGAGGTTAGTGACCCTCTAATGTGATTTGGACAGGATTGGGAGTCCCGGTGATAGTGGTGAGGCCCGGGAGGGCCGGTGGCACGCGTATCGAGGCACACGGTTAAAACGGTATGTGAGTGGACTTTGGTTTTATAAATTCTATGCATGCTTAAATGTTTTACATGGATTATGATTGTGATTGTATGATGTTGGTTTGGTTGTTGGTAAATTGTACGGTTTCACGTATTTCGAGGCGATTTACGTGCTTGCACGTAAATCGAGATTTTCCGGTTTTACATGGATTTTCCATATTTATGACTTGGATATAATGTGATGAAATGGTTTTGAAATTGGAAATATAAACTCGGGCTTGAGGCCCACTTGTTTTGGAAATTTCGGACTTGGAGTCCATTTGAGAATCGGGCTGGGGGCCCAGTTGGTATGAAATTGGGCTGAGACCCATTTGAGTTATGTTATCGGGCCAGGGGCCCAGTTGATTTACGAATTCGGGCCGTGGGCCCAGTGGGTTTATAAGTCGGGCTGCGGGCCCAGTTGGTTTACAAATCGGGCCATGGGCCCAGTGGTTCATAAAAGCGGGCATGAGGCCCAGTTGGATAATAAATGTGATTTCGGGTCAGGGACCCTATATTTAATAATTGTGATTTTGGGTCAGGGACCCTAAATGGAATTACATGGTTTTATGGAAATTTCGGGCAGGGCCCAATTGTAATGATGTGATAAAGGATTTAATAAAACTGTTTTCCATATACCATCTGGATACAAGGATATATGATGGTATCCTCCAGATGTCTGGGACACTGGGGAAGTCACGGTGCATTGCCTGCGAGGGGTCATTATACGGAGCAGCCGAACCGTATGATGACTCAAGAGCAGGATTGCTATGATTGACGTCAGGGACGTCAGACATCAGGAATGTCAGATATATGGACCCGGAGAGACCCCGGGCAGCACGCGTAGCTTCTGAAACCGTGAGATATGACGACAGGGACGTCAAGCGTCTGGGACGCTAAGCATCTGGGATGCTGGTGATGGTAATGGTAAAATATGGATTAATGAATAAAATGGCTTATTGGTTGGATATGTGTTATGTTGTAAAAATGGATTATTGGTTATGAAATGGTATGTAGGGTCGGGGACCCTAAATGGTTTTGGATTTTGAATTGATGTTCATTTATGGTCGTGGGTGGTGACCCACATGGTTTTAATATGTATGGTGGTGGTATTCCACAGTTTTGGGCTGAGTTCCCACACTTAGTTTTTGGTTAACGGTTTTTGGGCTAAGGCCCTAAGGGCTCGGTTGAGCAAACGTTTTGGTTACTGGTTTTGGTGGCATGCATACGTATTTATTGGAGGGCATAAATGTCTTATAAATGTATTTGGTAAATTTATTGGTTTTTCTCCACTCACAGCTTTTGGTTTTAATGCCCTTCAGGTTGGTTACGGATGCGATTGCAGCAGAGACTGGGACATTGCACACCTCCTCCATCGATCCTTGCGCACTCTGGATGCCCCGTTGGGCAGTAGCTCTTGGTTATCCCTTGTCTGACACCCCTTGTTGGACGGGAGCAGGGCACATTCCACGGTAATCCCAGGGGGATTGGGATGGGTCCTGTCAACTTGGTATCAGAGCATGGTTGCTCTATTTGTGCGCGCAGGTCGAGGGTGTGATGTCTCATTGGGCTGCAATTCGTTATCAACCTGATAGATAGTTTTTGGGTTTGGATAGTGGATGGAGTGTGATTGGCCCGATACGCCGTGCGTTAATGTGATTCGACCCAGGTGGGGTTGATTGTGATGAACTGGTATTGTGGGACCGTCGGTTCGGTCATGTGAGATTGGATTGTTGTGCTGCTAGGTGCAGCCAGGTTCGGGGAACCTCATGTGAGTAATGGTCTAAAATGTGAACCCTTGTGGTGGTTTCTAGTGTGAGGGATGTTGGTTCATCGGAGTTGGCGGATGACCTAGTGGTGGAACCCACGTTGATGTGATGGTAGGATTGGATTTGACGTCTATTCGATGTCTAGACCGCGGGGTCGGTCAGGTGGTGAATTTTATATTACGGAAAGTGGTTGGATTCGGGGGAACCATAGGGTGTGATTGTGGAGCTCTAGTATTAAAAAGGTAAACCTTAATTGTGGCTAGTGGATGAGAACTTGTGCTGCGACGAGCGGCTGAGGTCATGGATGACCATGTGGATGGCTCTGGTGAGTTTAGGCAGAACTATGGGATTCGATTTACGGATACGGTTCTGAGATAAATTATGGAATCCCGTGTTGGATCGGGTATTGGTGTGATGTGTGGATGCGGATCTCGATAGTAATGACAGTTGGTCGGTAGTCATATGGAGATGACTGGCTATCGAGGGTAATTAGTGTGGTTCTGATACTTGGGGATCAGGGGACGTTCAGGGAACGTTCATTTTCCTGATGTGGATTGTCAGAGTGGTGGTACCCATAGTCGTGAGGTACGGGATCGTCGTTCGGTATGAACGGAGATCCAGGATTGTCGTATTTGCACACGGTGTGCAAGTATGGATGTTTGCGGGTTGGTACTTTTGTGCTGATGCTAGTATGGATGCTTGTGTGCTGATACTAGTGTTGTTGATAGTGTGTTGGTGCTGGTACTAGCGCTGGTGCTAGTGTCGGTAATGGTGTTGACGATGAGCCACAAATTGGGGTGTGACTCCGTCATGATGAACATATGTTCGGTCTTTGAGATTCGGTAGTGGTTGAGTGATGGACTGGATGGGATCCAGTTAAGATTGCGCTGTGTTGGGATAAGTCCCAATAGTGGTGAGATAACCAGTAAGGAATGGATTAAAAAGGGTATAATTGAGACTTGAGTAATCTTGGGATGACGTCCCCTACGTCATGATAATTGGTGGATTTGGGGGAGTTGTTGGCAACTCCAAAATTTGTGCGATTTTATGTTTTTAAATATCCCTAAAATGTACATGGAAATGATTAAAACTGGAAAAGACAAGGAAAACTATTAGTGGTATAGATGTGGAAATTTGTAAGTGAGAACTTAGAAAACCGAGTGCTGAACCTGTAAAGGTTGGGATTTGCGAACGGAACTATAACGGATCGATTGTGGACACGTGGTTGTCCAAGTGAATTGAGGAGGTAGGAAGTCTGGTGGTTGGAACCTTAGTTTTGAGGAAAGTTGTGATTGGGGAACGAGAGTGGTGCTCGTTTTTGGTGATTGGTATTCCGAAGTCATTGGGGTTGACTTCTTGCTTTCTGCCCTGGCAGACGTTGAGTGTAGTTACCAGTACGTTGAGCGTGTATTGGTTGGTGGGCCCATGTGTGTTGTGGGGTCATTAGGAGGAGCTACGTGTTCGAAATTAGGTAAACGAGATTTCTCATTTTCTGCTTGGTGGCAGACGATGTTGGGGTACATGGCGTGGTGAGTGCAGTGAGTTTTGTTGCATCCACGTAGGATGAGTATTGGTGTCATTATTTTGGATCATCCTTGGTTTTCCTAGGTGGAATGACAAGGATCGATACGAACTTGGGTGTGTGAGTCGTAAATGACGAGATTGAACTTCTTTTTGAAGTGGGGCCCGTATGGTATTCTACTCGGGTGAGTAGGTTTTCAAGGTAGTTGAATTTTGTCAACCTTAGACGTGTGGAGGTTGGATTGGCTTCCCTATGAAGTCAATCAAGTGTATTGAACGGGTAACCGATAGGTTCGGTTTTGGTGTGTCTTGGTAAATGTGAATGAGATTTCGGGATTTGGAATCGAATTTCTGGGTGACGATTCAGGATTCGATTTTGGAACTTGAAAGTATATTTCCGGATTTGGGTACGGAATGGTTATTCCAAATGCTAGCTTACGGAATAATGATTTCGGATTCATATTTGGAAATGAGTTAAAATGTGATGTCTGGGTTTGGATCCGGGATTTCTTACGAAATTGCGGATTTGGATTCGGAATTGGAACTAGATGTTGGGTGGAGTTTCGTTTTGTCTCATGCTGGATTGGGCAAACGTACTCCATTATTGGAACGCGTTCGGCTATGACCTAGGTGGTTGTAGTCTGGTCATTAGATAGATGTGTGTACTTCGTACATGGTTCGAGGTACAATACTTGTAGACTTGTGATGTCTAGTTACGGTATACGGGATATACCCGAGGTGTGTCGGTGAACGTGTTGGTAGTCGGATTGGTTCCGATACCATGGGATTGGTTGTGGATCAGACATTGGATACTATGCAATGGGTCATGGTATTTCCGATGAGTCTAATTACACACAGGTCGTGTGAAATGTCGGTAAGGGTATTGTGAGTCGAGTACGTTGGTGGCATGTGTAGCCACGAGTTAGACTAGTGTCAGTTTTCGACTGACAACAACTGTGTGGTGACAGTTTGTCAGGATGTGTCAACATAGATCGTTGAGTGGGGTCAGCTGACTCCTAGTGGGAGTGGGAAAGGAATCGTCGAGTTGTTGCGTAACGAGAGGGTTGATTTGACAAGTGGTGTCAAATTCGAAACAAGTAGTTTCAGTCATTCGACGGGGACGAATGTAGTCGTTGCGTTTTGAGTACTAGTGGTACGGTTGGGTGTAGACAAGTTTTGTCTCAGTAGTTGGTGTACGGGTGTACACGTGTTGCGTGGTCGATTTCACTTTCCACGGGGTGTTTGTGGAATCAGGGTAATCGAGTTTCGAGAGCGAACCTAATTAAGGAGGGTAGTACGTTGAGATTAGATCGGTTGGAATTTCGAGGACGAAATTTATTAAGGAGGGAAGATTGTAACGACCCGTCCCAATTCCGGGATTAGATTAGTCACTAATCTTGATTAGTGAGGTTGAACGGTGGTTAGTAGGGCGGAATCAAACAAATTGTGCAAAATGACCGTTTTGCCCCTGGTCGTGCGCAAAATGTTGACTTTTTGATCGGGCGGTCAAACGGACTTCGACCGATGACCGTGACGTAGTTCGGGACGTCACGAGTTCATAGACAGGTGGCACGTTCGATTCCGACATTCGTAGAGAAAGTTATGGTGTTCAGAAGTTGAGGGGTATTTTGGTAATTTGGCTTATTAGGGGCCAAATGTTGACTTTTTGGCCGGGAGGTCCGATGGGCGAGGGCCAAGGACCGTTACGTAGGTATCGTCGATACGAATCCAACACAGGCGGCATGCCGAAATCGGAGATCCGACGACGACGTTATGGTCAAGGAAACGAACTAACGAACCGAGGCCGGGATTAAAATAATAATATAATAATGAATAGTGACCGTTGACTGTGCACATCCGGATGAGTGACAAGTGTCACCCATCCCTTGTTTCCAGCTCCTTGTTTCCCTCCAAACATCATCATTACTACATCATCATCATCTAATCCACCATTTCCCCTAATTTTCTCCTCTTTGTTCCTAAACCGTGCACAAAATGTGGGATTCGGATTAGGGAGAATTGGCTCCCTTCTTCTGCTGTTCTTGTGAGAAAATGGGAGACTAAGATGAGGGAATTAACGGGGAAACACGAGGGGTTGTGAGAGTGTTGAATTTTGGATTTTTGATTTCGGGAAAATGAGAGGGAAAATTCGAATTGAAGGAATTGAGCCGTGAGGATCAAATTGGAGATTACCTTCAGCTTCCTGGGAGTGCCACGATCAGTTTTGTCGAAGGAACGAAGGGATTTGGCCACCAATTGGCTCTGATCACACTTGGTGACAGAGAAGGAATTTCGAAGTTGAGTCGTGGAATTGGAGGTTTCGTTGGATGAAATTGAGGTGGGGAAACTGCTTCCCATGATCCCACGATGCTTCTGGGTTCATCAATTGAAGGAAAACGTTGGAGAATGGCAGAACTCCATTGTTGAACAGTGACGGTGCTCGAGCTTGAGTTGTGACGATTGAGCACAGGTTTGATGCAATTGATGTGGGGGAATTGTTCCTCATGGTCCATTAATGCTTCTGGAATCATCAATTGGATGAAACCTGCAGCAATTGAGGGAATTCCATGAACGCACAGTAACCTGGGTGTTCTTCGTGTTCATCGTGGAATCGATGGAATTTGGGTAAGTTATCGTGTAATTGATGTTACAGACTTATAATCGGACTTAAAACGAAGCTAATGGAGTGATCAATTGAAGGAATTAGGATCGAATTGACAGGATTGGAACCGGGTTGTGTCGCGGGTGAATTGGACCCGTTTACCAGACAAACGGGTTGGGCTGGTGACACTGTAGCAGGCGCGTGGGTTTCACGCGCAGCCACTCACGGCGGCGCGTGGCGGCGCGTGGGCACAAATCTCGAGGTGAGGTCAACATGACTTCTGCCCTATTTAATGTAACGGACATTTTGGAATTGGTTTCGTGTCGATCGGACACCGTCTCGATATTGTTCGGGATATCCGAAGGTTTTAAATTAAGTTTAAAAATAAGTAAAAATTTGGGAAAATTACGGGACTTTGATAGGATGTTAATGATGAGGTTAGTGACCCTCTAATGTGATTTGGACAGGATTGGGAGTCCCGGTGATAGTGGTGAGGCCCGGGAGGGCCGGTGGCACGCGTATCGAGGCACACGGTTAAAACGGTATGTGAGTGGACTTTGGTTTTATAAATTCTATGCATGCTTAAATGTTTTACATGGATTATGATTGTGATTGTATGATGTTGGTTTGGTTGTTGGTAAATTGTACGGTTTCACGTATTTCGAGGCGATTTACGTGCTTGCACGTAAATCGAGGTTTTCCGGTTTTACATGGATTTTCCATATTTATGACTTGGATATAATGTGATGAAATGGTTTTGAAATTGGAAATATAAACTCGGGCTTGAGGCCCACTTGTTTTGGAAATTTCGGACTTGGAGTCCATTTGAGAATCGGGCCGGGGGCCCAGTTGGTATGAAATCGGGCTGAGACCCATTTGAGTTATGTTATCGGGCCAGGGGCCCAGTTGATTTACGAATTCGGGCCGTGGGCCCAGTGGGTTTATAAGTCGGGCTGCGGGCCCAGTTGGTTTACAAATCGGGTCGTGGGCCCAGTGGTTCATAAAAGCGGGCATGAGGCCCAGTTGGATAATAAATGTGATTTCGGGTCAGGGACCCTATATTTAATAATTGTGATTTTGGGTCAGGGACCCTAAATGGAATTACATGGTTTTATGGAAATTTCGGGCAGGGCCCAATTGTAATGATGTGATAAAGGATTTAATAAAACTGTTTTCCATATACCATCTGGATACAAGGATATATGATGGTCTCCTCCAGATGTCTGGGATACTGGGGAAGTCACGGTGCATTGCCTGCGAGGGGTCATTATACGGAGCAGCCGGACCGTATGATGACTCAGGAGCAGGATTGCTATGATTGACGTCAGGGACGTCAGACATCAGGAATGTCAGATATATGGACCCGGAGAGACCCCGGGCAGCACGCGTAGCTTATGAAACCGTGAGATATGACGTCAGGGACGTCAAGCGTCTGGGACGCTAAGCATCTAGGATGCTGGTGATGGTAATGGTAAAATATGGATTAATGAATAAAATGGCTTATTGGTTGGATATGTGTTATGTTGTAAAAATGGATTATTGGTTATGAAATGGTATGTAGGGTCGGGGACCCTAAATGGTTTTGGATTTTGAATTGATGTTCATTTATGGTCGTGGGTGGTGACCCACATGGTTTTAATATGTATGGTGGTGGTATTCCACAGTTTTGGGCTGAGTTCCCACACTTGGTTTTTGGTTAACGGTTTTTGGGCTAAGGCCCTAAGGGCTCGGTTGAGCAAACGTTTTGGTTACTGGTTTTGGTGGCATGCATACGTTTTTATTGGAGGGCATAAATGTCTTATAAATGTATTTGGTAAATTTATTGGTTTTTGTCCACTCACAGCTTTTGGTTTTAATGCCCTTCAGGTTGGTTACGGATGCGATTGCAGTAGAGACTGGGACATTGCACACCTCCTCCATCGATCCTTGCGCACTCTGGATGCCCCGTTGGGCAGTAGCTCTTGGTTATCCCTTGTCTGACACCCCTTGTTGGACGGGAGCAGGGCACATTCCACGGTAATCCCGGGGGGATTGGGATGGGTCCTGTCATTAGCTTTGAGAGAGGAAAATGATATACTTTGAAACGAAGAATCAACGTACCTTAGAAATGAAATGTGCCTTGCTATTTATAGAAAAATCTTAGGAGCCTTGGATCGTTCTGATTGGTCGGTTGTATATTTAATTAATAAAAAATATATTATTAATTAAATATACTACTTAATGATTGTAATGATGGTTCATCATGATAGTAATGACAATTATTGTATTTTAATATCAATATTAATTATCCATTATTAAGAATAACGACAATTAATTCTCGGGGAGAATATTGACATTATGGAGATTTTAACCCGATCAAAAAACGTATTTAACTGGTAAATAGATTATTTAATATGCGGGTGTTTTCAAATGATCAGCGTTATTGCCAAGGGCAATTTGGTCATTTTTGGGAATTACGGGCCACGTGGCAGCTCCATAATTTTCGGATGATTTCGGGTTCCACAATATTATACTATTTTCAAAATAGTTACCGTGCGGGCTACCTTACTAGTAAATATGCTAAAACACAAGCAGATTTTTTACTGTTCATTAAACAGTATATTTTCGTTTTTACCATTTGTTATGTAATTTCCAATTTTACATTATGTTTTGTTTCTATCTTCTATTTTTTGTATAGTGTTCTGCCCAAAATGCCCTTTATTTATTTTCAGTAGACATCATCATCTTGGTTTGTTTGACACATGTGCGATTTTTGAGTCTGTCTTCGACACCTTGATTTTTCTTTGTTTGATGCCTCTTCATTTGGTTAGTTTCTCTTCAACAACTCCTTAGTATTTGGTCTTCGTTTCCTCATCCTCTCTTCGATTCAAGTTTTCATTCCCCATCACAGTAAAGCTTTCACTCCTCATCAGCGAACTCATCGTCATCGAACTCATTGAACTCATTGCTTAGTTTTCTTCTCTACACGACCATGGCGCCGTAACTTTCGGTTATTCTCTGTCTTCTCTTCGATGGCCCACCGTGCGCCATTCCTTTATTGCTTCCACTTGCTTCCTTTTCTTCTCAAACCTCTCAAATCCTTCGCAGGCAGGAATGGTTTACTTTCAATTTCCCATTAAGATAGAATTTCAACAAAGTTACAAGGTAAGACTTGGAGTTTTTGTTAGTTCATGCTTTAATTAGGTTATCGGGATGGATTTTGTTCATTGATTTTCTTGCATGTTTATTTTTCGGAAGGATTGAGGAAAAAGACTAAGGGTGACAATTTTTTACACAATTCGAAACCCGCATGAAATTTATCGGGGTCAACCCGTATGATTAAAATTTCAGATTATTTTCAGGTCAACTCGTTATGACACGTTTAATAAATAGGTGGGTTTGGAGTAAACATGTTTACCCATATAATGACATATTAACCCGTTTGTTAACCCTATAATGATCTATATATTAACCTGTTTAATAAACGTGTCAATTACTAACTCATATATCTACTTATTTACCTATCTATAAACTTATTAAAACACATAATTTAAATGAGTTAAATATATTAAATAGGTTAAACGGGTCATATGTTAATTGAGTTTGGGGTACGACTTGTTTATTAAATGAGTTATACAAGTTACATGAGTTATTAATAGACCGGGTTTTGGTTAAATATTTTTGACACGATTATTAAACGGATCTGGTTCGGATTAGGCATATTTGGGTAAAATAAAATTCATGACACGACACGACTCATTGTCAGCCTTAAAGAAGATGTTAAATGCTTGAAGAGTTTTGGGGAATTTATAGGGAAAGGTGTTGGGTTTTACTTAATTCATCATTACATTGCGTTATTGGGTTAGATTTAGTGAGTTGATTAGTTTGCATGTTGTTTTTTTTTTTGGAAGGTTTGAGGAGGAAGAAGATCATACCGTCAATTATGGGTGCTTTTTCAGATAAAGCTTTTATTTTTTGTAGTAATTAAATTTAAATTTAATTTTTATTAATAAATTGGTGAATTTTTTTCCCATGTACTTTGAATTCCACTATTTTAAAGTGGGTTTTTCAATTTTATTACAATTGATGAACTTAGGTATTGCCCTTTAGCTTTATTTTTTATTTTGCTGGATGATAATGAATGTTTCAATGTAATGTGGAATGTAATTTTGTTGGTGCATATCACACTAACTGTTTTATCAATTGATAAAAGTTCTTAATTGACATTGAAAACAGCAGAAGCACTCAGGAAATAAAACAGAGCCTTGAAACAATCCTCAGAAACCGTCATTCACTACCATTGCTACCTCTGCCATCTTTTGAGATCCTTATGAATGTAAATTGAATATTTCTTCTAGTTGAAATTCTTGATAGTAAGTTCATTTTGCATACTAAAAGATGTTTCCTTGATAAACATGGTTTTTATGTATTGCTATCTGTATTTAACTCAGATATCCATGTTCCTAATTCAAGATCACTTATTTGATTTCTGTGAGGAAGAGATAATATGGACTCATAACTTAATTTTATCTGTATGGGTTTTTCTTTGCTTACATAAGCTTCTAAATTCCATCGATTACCATTGTCCATTTACTCAGTACGTGGTACTCATAATTATTGTTGTTCAGCCAATTCCTATTTCTTTGATCTGGAACAGTGCTGATGTTTGTTTATGTGTTACACTGTTAGTTTCATCTTTTATTTTTGCTTGAAGATAATGAATGTTTCAATGTAATGGTGAATGTGACTTTGTTGGTGCACACTAACAGTTAAAAGTTCTTAATGATTCTCTTGAGTTATTTTACAATCTTGCATATATGTTTTTTTTTTTTTTGCAAGAATTTCAGAAGCCACTATCGGGTCTTCAAACGATTGTGAGGTGTATTTTTGTTTTACAAAAGTTGTTATTTGGTTTTGAGAGCTGTTTTTAAAGGGTTTTGTGTTGATTTTTTTTCAGGGGTTGGAAATAATATTATTCCGTACTGGGAAAATCGTGAGATAAATTTTTGTCTTAGTATAAGAAAATTTACGCTGTCAAAATATTAGATTTGAATGCAATTCCGGAATTAGAAAGAAAAATAAATGCACTTCAAGAACTACAGAGTAATTGATCATGTGTAATCGTTTCCCATATAATTAATAAGTAGCGTAAATTTAATATTCACATATATGAGTATCACTCTGTGCAGAATATGAGATGGTTGAGTTTTGTTGCTTGCTAGCTTGCTGCTCTCTCCATTTACAATCAGTTGTTCCTCTGTCTCATTCATTTTGGATTCATCATAATTCCTTTTCTTATGCAATTCCTTTTATATTTCACTTCAAGGTGTTTGTGTGTGGGTACTTATTATTTCCATCATAATTCCTTTTTCCATTCATTTTCTTTCATATTTCATTTTGCTGCATTCGTTTCATTTTCCTTGCCTATTAGACATTTTCTTTGTGTCAAATTAGTTGATGCATTGATACCAAATATTAAGTGTTATTGTATATATAATTTCCTCTCACTAAAAATCTTGGTTCATTGATACCTAATCTGTCGATTCATGTACCTCGCAAAGAAATTATATGCATGCTAAACAAAACATTCTCTATTGAGTGGATTATGTGGGCTTATTTTGAAATCTTTCATGTTGGATTTTTGGAAGAAGTGATGAAGAAATTGTTGGGTTTTAGAGAAATTTTCAAGTAAACCTTTGTTTTCACTTTATTTGAAATCGGATTAAATGTTAAGAGTTGAATTTGTTATTTGATTTTAATATATTTGTTGTTGTTTTCGTTCAAGATTTGAAGGTGTTGTTGTTAGGGAATCAATCCCCAATTTCAATTTTGGCTGTTGCAACTGAGTGAATGAAGTATTTTGCATGTCATCAACCACGCCTCATCATTGGTGCAATGAGAAAATGAGAAATTTCCCGCCATTGTAAAATAGGTAACTTTTCGATTTTCTACATAATTGGTATCTACTGTGTACATTTGACTACTTTGCTTCGACATTTGACTACATTTGAGATACAAAGCTTTAAAGGGTCTAAATGGATTTTACACAGAATCTTTGGCTGGACTCTTTCACTGGTAAAGCACTCCCTTAGAAGTTAAGTTTTCTCTGCCTTTTTAAAGCCTTATTACTTATTTTGCTCCCTTAATCGGATATTAAATATCATTTTGCTCTCCAAAATGAATTTAGTTCCAATGTTCTGCAACAATTGTATATTTAGTTGCACCGTTGCTCCATCTGTTACCCTCTGTTAATCTAGTGCTACGTATCAGTCTCTAATTGGTTGTTTAATTATTTATAAAAAAATCTTAAAATTAACACCCAAAAAAAATTAGGAAGAAAATGAATAGTGAATTTGGGTTCATCATCTTCTTCCTTCTTCATCTAACAAAATCCAATCCTAAATCCTAATCCCAATTTAAGTTTAATGGAAATTTGTCACCACCTAACCCATCTAACACAATATTGTCCCCTATGGGCCCATCCCTCACGGTTTTTTTTTTTCGGGAGCTCACGTGCAACTTTCCAGGGGGTTACCCATCATGGAATTGCACCAGTTTCAATTCGCTTAACTTTGAAGTTTCAATCAAACCCAAAGCCACTAAACTCCCAAAAGGCCTCGTTTAGATAGATATGTGCCCACACATATAAGACACTTCACCTTTCCCTCATCGAGTGATGTGGGATTATTCACCGATCTTGCCTTTCCAAGCTCACGGATCTTACTCACCGTTCTTGCCTTTTCAAGCTCACGGGTCTTGCTCACCGTTCTTGCTTACAAGATCGGGTATTACAATCCACCCTCCTTGGGGCCTCGCGGTTCACCTCCAATTATGTCAGCTCCTCTCTCACTTATGGTCCCAGAAGTCGAGGCTGTCCTCGAACCTTGCTCTTTGGTACCGCTGCTTATACTACTACCACCTGGTCGGTATGGACAATTCCTCTTGATATGTCCAGTTTCCCCACAAAAATAACAACCAACCGTGCTGAGTCGCCCAGGTCTACCACCTTGCTCCCTATACGGCTGATTAGAAACTCTACTAGTTTGAACAGAACCCCGAATACCATTTTGTTCATCTCCATCATCATCCGGATTGAATCGAGATCTACCAAAAGGTCCAAAGCTAACACTGCCCCTTTTTGGTGTTCCCTGACTCATAAATTCAGTATCTTGACGCTCTCGGCGTCGTCCAGAGCTCAAAGATTGCTCTCTTACAGGAAAACTAGCCTCCATTCGGATAGCAGCATCTGATAAATCTCGGAGGGTGGAATAAAATCCTACTGTCACAGCGGCTCGTATCTCATTTCTCAGTCCATACTCAAATCTTCGACACTTATCTTTCTCATTTGCCACATACAATGGAGAAAAACTAGATAAGTTCAGAAATTTCTGCTCATAGTCGACCACTGACATGTTCCCCTGTTGCAGCTGTAAGAACTCAACCTCCTTAGCATTATGAAACGAGCGGGCATAAAACTGATTCAGGAAGTGGTCTCGAAAATCCTCCCAAGTTAAAGTACGGGCATTCAAACCAATCAACTGTAACCCACACCACCATCTATAAGTATTGTCACTCAACATAAATCTGGCTAACAGAACCATATCCTCTGGCGGACATCGCATAATCTCAAAGATCGGCTCAAAACAAGTAAGCCACTCGTAGGCCTCTTCTGGGTCTGTCTGGCCAGTAAATCTGGTGGCTCCAAGACGTTGGGCTCTCTCAACATCTGGACTCCTAATCTCATCACTAGGCCATGCACGGGGCTCACGTCTCGGAGGCATGATGTGACAACACAAATCAGTAACCAACTGCTCTGATACCAACTTGATAGGACCCGTCCCAAATGGACTTTAATAATTGTGTCTGGTCCTGCTCCCGTCTCACAAGTCACCTGAAGTACCAAAATTACTCTCAGCACTCGCTAGACAAGGGATAACCACACTGATTTCCACTTATGACTTCGCCTCTCGATCCGCCTCGATCTGCGTGCCACCACTTGGAGGGTCATCAAAAACATAAAAGGTGTGAGTGGACAAAAATAACATCGTTTGAAAACACATTTCAAAACGGATCACTTTACCCTCCAGTTATAAAACATGCATGCATAGAGTAAAATATATGAACAACCGGCTCTCAAGCCAAATCACATAAAAATCATCAAATCAGTCATAGAGACCATCGACAATAGTACTCGTCACCAGTACTCAAATATCAAGCACGATAATCAAACAACACTACTTACAAGTGCACAATCAATCACACAATCACATCAGCACTACGCTTAGGCCACAACAATAAGTGAATAACCCCGAGCATCATCCGTCTGGGAACACCCCTAGCTTCGGCTGCCTAGGAACACATATATACCCCGAGCATCAGCCGTTTGGGAAACACCTCGAGCTTCAGCTACCTGGGAAACACTGATATACCCCGAGCATTAGCCGTCTGGGAACTCCCCTAGCTTGGCTGCTTGGGAAACAATCACAATCACCCCAAGCTTCGATCATCTGGGAAATACCCCTAGCTTTGACCGTCTGGGAACTCATCACAGTCACAATGAAAATACCAGGGATTACATCCTAAAATCCTTTCAAAACCATCCTTGACTTAAATTCCAAGTCAAATACCATCATAAAACCGGGCATATGTCCAAATCATTAGTTTCAACCAAACTTTGACTTAAAACCAAGTCAAAACCATTTCCAAAAGGGTCTCAAGCCCAAAATACCATTTTCACATAAATCAGTAAAATCACGTTCATAAACTGACAATTAAGTTCACCAAATCATCAAGTAATGACCTCAAATCATTACAATCAAATCATTCAATAAATGACATAAAAAAATTTAACTATGCATGCATAACAGTTTATAAAACAAACGTCCACTCACACACCGTCCAAACTGCTCAGTCTCGACCTGTTCGCTCCTCAGGTGTCTCAGAAATATTCCGGCCTGTCAAATAGAACAATTTAAGGTCACTAGGTCGTTACATAACCTCGTATAACAATCCCCTAAACCCCGGGATTTAATAAGAATATTTAAATACGAACTACGCACTCTGGATGCCCAAAAGTATCTGAACCGATGTCCGATCGACTCGAAACTTGTGCTAATAGGTCTGTATCGTGGAAAACATCAAAAAATATGTTGAACACTTCCCCAGGAAGTCAACCACGTGCCCCCACGCAGGGCTTGAACGGGCTGCGCATGAACCCACTCACCGATGAACAGTGTCATCGTCCCAACCCGCATGTCTGCAAAACGGGTTGGTGAACCCGCGACTCGACTCTGTTAGAAATCCATCAATTCGACCTCAATTTCACATGTTCTTTCACCGAATCTCATGTAATCACTCTTAATCAAGGATCTATATACTTAACTTCATGAATTCATACCTCAATCGATCGATTTCCAATTCGATTTCCAAAAGTGTCACAGGCTCAATTCTGTCCAAGTTCCATCTGTTTCTTCATTCCAATCAACCAGCAAGCATCTTAGGATCATTATAAATGTGAATACAAAATCAATTGCATATTAGCTTACCTCCAATTACATGACTCAAACTCGAATTTTTTCAATTTTCGCAGGGGTCGTTCTTGGCCTTTTCTTCATCAATTTGCTTCGTTTATGAAGTGGTTCAACTCAAAATGATCTAATTCAAGCTCAATTTTGATAATAGAAGTCCATAAATTCAAAGTCGAAATCTCAATGTCCTTTTCAAATTTCAGGATACGGGTTTCGATTTTTCCTTTCTTTTCTCTCGTTTTTCCTTCTTGTTTTGATTCTCTATTCCTCTCAGTTGGTTCGAATACCTTAGTACTTTAGGGGGGTTGATGTCTGGACGTTTTTGTTTTCGATCAATTCCCTATGTTTTTCTCTTTTGCTTTGTAGTTAACCAAGCACATCAGATATGCATTTCCCGCGGGCCACAGCAAGCCACTAATCTCCCTCTCACAAGTGACATGTATCACTTGATGGAGAAAATGAGTCATTGTTTGGTTGATTTATCAAAATCAGCAGAAAAGGGCCAAATTACCATTTTACCCCTCGTTTGTAATTACCAAATTGCCGCTCGCCGTTTTAGACCCGTAACCATCGTATCCGAACTCTAATTTTGATGTGCCGCTTGTCTAAGGATTCAGCATCTCGAGACCTACACAATGGCCCTCGAAAAATGTGGGAAAAGTATTTCAAACAAAAAGTCAACTTTGAGCACCACATTTATAAGGGCAAAAACATCATTTTATATTCCAACTTTCAACTTTACATTTCTCAAATTTCCAGAGCATCACAACCTACCCCACTTAGGGAATTTCGTCCCCGAAATTCGAATATCTCATCTCAAAAACCAAACATAGAAAGCATTTAACAACACACAACATTTACAAAATATCGAGAAACCATGTAACATCACAATCACTTTGAACCACTCTCTGGTGTTTTGTATGCTTCCTGTTGGGTAAGGGCAAATACTCGAGCGTGTTTTGTAATAACTGGTCTTGGAAGCAAGAATGGTGAGCAAGACCCGTGAGCTTGAGAAGTAAGAAAGGTGAGTAAGACCCGTGAGCTTGGAAAGGCAAGATCGGTGAACAATCCCACATTGCTCGGGGAGGAAAAAGTGAAGTGCCTTATATGTGTGGGCACGTATCTATCTAACACAAGGCCTTTTGGGAGCTCACTAGCTTTGGATTAAGCGAGTTGAGGCTGGTGCAATCCCATGATGGGTGACCTACTGGGAAGTTGCACGTGAGCTCCCGAAAACAAAACCGCGAGGGCTGAACCCAAAGCAGATAATATTGTGTTAGATGGGCCGGGTCGTGACAGAATGGTATCAGAGCAGTTGATTACTAAATTGTGTTGCCACATCATGCCTCCGAGACGTGAGCCCTGTGCATGGCCTGGTGATGAGATTGGGAGTCCAGATGTTGAGAGAGCCCAGTGTCTAGGAGCCATCAGATTTACTGGCCAGACATACCCAAAAGAGGCCTACGGGTGGCTTACTTGTTTTGAGCGGATATTTGAGATTATGCGATGTCCGCCAGAGGATATGGTTTTGTTAGCCACATTTATGTTGAGTGGCAATGCTTATAGATGGTGGCGTGGGTTACAATTGACTAGTTTGAATGCCCGCACTTTAACTTGGGAGGATTTTCGGGACCGCTTCCTGAATCAGTTTTATCCCCGCTCATTTCGTATTGCTAAGGAGGTTGAGTTCCTACAGCTGCAGAAGGGGGAACATGTTAGTGGCCAACTATGAGCATAAATTTATGAACTTATCTAGTTTTGCTCCATTGTATATGGCAAATGAGGAAGATAAATGTCGAAGATTTGAGTATGGACTGAGGAATGAGATACGGGCCGCTGTGACAGTAGGATTTTATTCCACCCTCCGAGATTTATCAGATGCTGCTATCCGAGTAGAGGCTAGTTTTCCTGTGAAAGAGCAATCTTTGAGCTCTGGACGACGCCGAGAGCGTCAGGATACTTAATGAGCGTCAGGATACTAAATTTATGAGTCAGGGAACAAGAAAGAGGGGCAGTGTTAGCTTTGGACCTTCTGGTAGATCTCGATTTAATCCGAATGATGATGGAGATGAACAAACTGGTATTCAGGGTTCTGTTCAAACTAGTAGAGTTTCTAATCATCCGTATAGGGAGTAAGGTGGTAGACTTGGACGACTCAGCACGGTTGGTTGTTATTTTTGTGGGCAAACTGGACGTATCAAGAGGAATTTTCCATACCGGCTTGGCGGTAGTGGTACAAGCAGCGGTACCACAGAGCAGGGTTCGAGGATAGCCTCGACTTCTGGGACCATAAGTGAGAGAGGAGCTGACAGAACTGGAGGTGAACCGCAAGGACGCTCGGCCCCAAGGGAGGTGGATTGTAATACCCGGTCTTGGAAGCAAGAACGGTGAGCAAGACTCGTGAGCTTGGAAAAGCAAGAACAGTGAGCAAGATCCATGAGCTTGGAAAGGCAAGATATGTGAACAATCTTACATCACTCGGGGAAGGAAATGTGGAGTGTCTTATATGTGTGGTCACGTATCTATCTAAACGAGCCATTTCGGGAGCTCAGTGGCTTTGGGTTCAATTGGAACTCCAAAGTTAAGCGAGTTGAGGCTGGTGCAATTCCATGATGAGTGACCCCCTGGGAAGTTATACGTAAGCTCCCGGGAACAAAACCCTGCTGGTTGGGCTGGTTCGGCCAGCGAGTCCAGAGGGGACAAAATGGTATCAGAGCTGGACCCCGATCGGAAGTGTGCCAGTGAGGATGCTTGGCCCCACGAGGGGTGGATTGTAGCTCAATGGCTTTGCATTCCTTGGGAACTCCAAAATTAAGCGAGTTGAGGCTGGTGCAATCCCATGATGGGTGACCTACTGGGAAGTTGCACGTGAGCTCCCGAAAACAAAACCGTGAGGGCTGAGCCCAAAGCGGACAATATTGTGTTAGATGGGCCGGATCGTGACATAATTTGGATTTCTTGACAGGACTCGTCCCAACTGGACCACGATAACCGTGCCTGGTCCTACTACCGTCTGATAAGTCAATTGAAGTCCCGAAAGTACCCTTCAGCACCTGTCAGACCAGGGATAACTGTACTGATTTCTGCTCATGCCTCCGCCTCGAGATCAGCCCCGAACGTTGTGCCACGGCCTGGAGGGTCATCAAAAACAAAGGTGTGAGTGGACAAAAATATATTCGTTAAAATACATTTATAAAAGACATCCTTTACCCTCCAGTTTTACAAACCATGCATGCATAGGATAAAACACATGAATAACAATAAATCCGGCTCTCAAGCCCAACACGTGAAAACATTTGAATCATTTAAATCACTTTAAAAAATCAGTTCACCATATAATAAAGCATATAACTCAGAAATTACACATCCGAGGATCCTCTGGGAATTACACATCCAGAGTCGTCATCCAATGCTGGGAATTACACATCCAGCCTCACCGGGAATTACACATCCAGTCTCTCCAGGAATTACGCATCTGGAGTCCCTCCAGGAATTACACATCTGGAGTCATCAAATATCAATACACAATAAAAAACATTATGTCAAATCAAGCATCAAAACCATGTCAAAACCACTATCACGGGGCCATATGCCCAAATCTCATTTCTCGTCAATCCGTAAAATCATTAAATACTTCAATACACGCAAATCCGTAAAATCATATCCAAAAACATCACAAATCCATTAAATCAATTTCCCAACTCATAATCCAAGCCAAAACCAATCACAAATCCTGGGCCTGCGCCCAAAACAGTCATTTCACATTTTCTCGTAAAACGTGCCCGAAGCACCAATTAAAATAATCATTAAATCTCAAAAATAATCATACCAAATCACTGCAATTCAAATCATGCCATAAATCATATAAAACATTTAACTATGCATGCATATCAATTTATAAAACAAACGTCCACTCACACACCGTCTGATTGCTCGTTTCCCGCGCTGCATGCGTTTCCGTAATTTCCGATACGTGCCAGGAATCCCGAATCCTGTCCAAAATCATTACTCAGGGTCACTAAGGACTCAATTTACATCATACTAATTTCTCGTAATTTTTTGGGAATTTAATATTAATTTAATACATAACATAAACCTTCGGACCCTCGAAACATTATCGAGCCGGCGTCCGATCGGCTCGCAACCAACACCAAAAATGTTCGTTACGTCAAATAGGACAAGTTTCATGTTGAACTCACCTCGGGATTCCCCCTCACGCGTCCCCACGCGTCGACGTGAGTGGCTGCGCGTGGTAGCCACTCGCCTGCTACAGTACGGTGAACAGTAATCGTTCCAACTCGTTTCTCTGATAAACGGAGCCTACGACCCGCGAGGTGACCCAGTTCCATTTCCATCAATTCGACATCAATTTCTACAATTCAACCATCCATTAGCATCGTTATAGACCCAATTGAAGTTCTGTACAATCGATTAGGTGTAAACTTACCTCAATCCCTTCGATCAAACTCGATTTTGCGAAGAACACTACGCACTGTTCATCTTCGAATTACACCCTTTTCCATCAAATTCTTGTAATTGATTCATGGAGAAGCATCGTGGAACACTGGGAGACACATTTACAATATCAATTTCATTGTTCTCGACCTCCAATCCATTCGACTCAAGCTCGAATTTCCGAAGCTTTCCCCCTCTCTGTTCGAAGCCAAAACAACCTTAATTTCCTTCATTCTTGACCCAGTTCGACTCGTCTCACTCCCAGAAGGTTAAATACAACCTCAATTTCACTCAAAAACACGCACAACATCAAATTCGATCCAAGCTTTCTTAAAGCTATTTTCGGGTTTGTTCTCGGGTTTACAGTTTGATTTCCTTCAATTATACTCGTGTTTCTCTCTGATTTCCTCTTCCCATCTCAGGTACCATCTATTTATCCCCCTTACCGATCAATTTGATAAAAACAATTTCAAAGGGGAATGGGCGGTTTTGTTTGTTCGTATTAGGCATTTAGCCACTAATTCATTCTATCAATTGACAAATGTCAATTGGGAATTAATCCTTATCCCCATTTGGCTGAATCAGCCCTTTAGCCCATTTAATATCAACTAACTTCACCGCCTAGGACTTTGACGGCCCAAATTACCATTTTACCCTTGTTCTCACAAATTACCAAAATACCCCTAATCGTTCTAGACCCATAACGTTTTCGTTCGGACTCCGATTGACGCATGCCGCCTGTCTACGGATTCAGCGTCCCTAGATCTATCCAACGGTACTCCTGCAAAGTCCAAACATGGTCCCGATCAAAAAGTCAACTTTCGGCCCCTTTCACCAACTTCCGCACGTCATAACTTTCTCCTCGAATGTCGAAATCGGGCGTGCCACCTGTCTATGAACTCGTGACGTCCCGAACTACGTCACGGTCATCGGTCAAAGTCCGTTTGACCGCTCAAATCAAAAGTCAACTTTTCGCCCGATTCCAGGGGCAAAATCGTCATTTTCCTCAAATTTCCCAAATTTTCGTTTTTCTACTTTCCGGGGCATCACATTTCTCAAATCCCCAATCCTCAAATCAATCCCAATCCAAAAACTCAATCCTAGTCCTCGACCATTTTATCTCCATCTACTTGAAATTGGAATTCAGATTTTGCAAACACGTAATCCAAAACCCATGGAAGGGTCTTCTCTAATGGAGAACGAACCCAATGTAAATACTTAATACAATGATCCAAATTACGCACATCGGAGAATGCGTACTCCCTGAGGCCAAAGATCAAACACTTAGACATCAGAACATCTACACGAATACACCTACCACATTGCCTATATAAATACAATAGAAACCCAGGCAGACTGGGGAGACGGCAGAACCAAACCATGGCGAAGCAGGTGACGACTGCCACCTCTTCTTTTTTGCAAAATCTGAGGCGGTATTTAAATAAACCGTGGGAGATAACAAGTCCATGTGCCGACCTGGAGTACAAATTCGTCGTACCAGCCGCAACCAGCTCCAGTGCCCGACCTCATCTCAGGTTCAGGCATGTGTGCCCATCTCCGACCCAGAAACCATTTATAACATCAAGTATTACACCCGCAACCAGAGGCACAACTGGCCTCTAATCAAGCACACTATTTTGTGGAAGGCGGATATGGAGAAGCTGATGAAGGAGAAGAAGACCTTCAACGTCTTGGAGTTCCCTCCGGTTTACTTGATCGGTTTCTTTGAAGAAGACTACAATTCCGGAGGTGGAGGCTACCACAAATGAATTGGGTAGTTCTCCATCAGAAAAGACCATACCATGGATTTTGATTAGGTTTTTGCAGAACGCAAATTCCAATTTCAATTAGATGAAGAGAAAATGGTTGAGGACCAGGATTTGGTTTTTGGATTGGAATTGGTTTGCAGATTGGGAATTTGAGAAATCCAAATTTCCATTAAACTTAAATTGGGATTAGGATTTAGGATTGGATTTTCTTAGATGAAGAAGGAAGAAGATGATGAACCCAAATTCACTATTCATCTTCTTCCTAATTTTGTGTGTTAATTTTAAGAATTTTTTTTTATAAATAATTAAACAACCAATTAAGGGTTGACACATATCACTAGACTAACATAGAGTAACAGATGGAGTAACGGTGCAACTAAATGTGCAGTTATGGCAGAACATTCGAACTAAATCCGTTTTGGAGAACAAAGTGATATTTAATGTCCAGTTAGGGTAGCAAAGTGAGTAATAAGCCTTTCACTGGTAAAGCACTCCCTTAGAAATTAAGTTTTCTTCTTGAGTAACAAATCTTTAAAGGGTCTAAATGGATTTCTCACAGAATCCTTGTCTGAACACTTTTACTTATAAAGTACTCCCTTAGAAGTTAAGTTTTGTCTATCTTCTTTAAACAAACATAGAATTCTATAATTGTTTCTTCACTAAACCATTATCCCACTTTGGGATAATGACTTTGTAACTGTAACGACCCGTCCCAAATTATCGAGATTAATTAAGAATGAATGACAGATTAGCGAGACTAATCGAGGATTAGACGAGGATTAACGGACGTTCGGGGAAAAATGACGATTTTGCCCCTAGAATGGACGAAACGTTGACTCTTCGTTCAGACGGTCAAATGGACTTTGACCGATGACTGTGACGTAGTTCGGAATGTCACGAGTACATAGACAGATGGCACGCCCAATTCCGACGTTCGAGGAAGAAGTTATGACATTCGGAAGTTCGGGGGTATTTTGGTAATTTGGTTGAAAAGGGGCAAACAGTTGACTTTTGTCTCAGGAGGTCCAATGGCTGAGGGTTAAGAACCGTTACGTAGATCGAGGCAATATGAATCCGTAGACAGGCGGCACGTCAAAATCAGACGTTAGACGAAAAAGTTACGGTTCACGAAAGTTCGAGGGAACTATTGCACGAAGTTCGAGACGGCTTGACTTTTGTCTCAAGTGGGCCCCAGATATTTTCCCAAGGCCCAATGGATGAGTGACAAGTGTCACCCATCCATTGGCCACCCTTTTACATTCATGCATATCATCATTTTTTGCTTGTTCGTGCATATCAAACACACAAACCCAATTTCACCCAAACTGACAGGACCCGTCCCAACTGGACGTCAAAAACCGTTCCCGGTCCTGCTCCCGTCTGACAAGTCAACTAAAGGTCCGAAACTCCCCTTCAGTGCTTGCCAGACAAGGGATGTTCGCGCGGATTTCTGCTGCTGTCACTGCCTCACGATCAGTCCCGAGCGTCGTACCACGGCCTGGAGGGTCACAAAACAGAAAAAGTGTGAGTGGACAAAAATGACCTCTTATAAAAACATTTATCGAAATACAAACTTACCCTCCGGTTTTCACAAACTTGCATGCATATCGTAAAACATGAGTGACCGATAAAATCAAAATATATTTTCCCATGGTCCATAAAACTCATGTTCACCAAATCAGTTCATGTTATAAAACATCAAATCCCGGCTCTCAGGCCAACACATGTGAAAACATAATCACCTGGCCACAAAGACCAAAAATCCGTACTCAATACCAGTACATCATCACAATCAATACCAATCAGCACTACTCACCAGTGCACAATAAATATATCAATCCAATCACATCTGCACTACTCACAAGTGCACAATCAATCAAACTGGACTACTCACAAGTGCTGCACTACGCGTAGGCCAATATCCAGTCACTCTCTCGGGAACAGACACCTCTGGGCTCAACCCCCTCGGGCTCAGTCACCTCTGGGCGAACACATCCCCAGGTTCAGACACCTCTGAGTGGTACATCCAGGCTCAGTCTCATCCGAGAAGCTGACTACCATAGGATCAACTCCCGATCCTACAATCACATCCCCCAAGCTCCGGTCGTCTAGGTAATCCCCCCAAGTACCGACCGTCTGGGAATATCACAATCACAATGAAAACCATCCCGGGAATTACATCCCAAAACATTTCAATCAAATCTTGACTTCATACCAAGTCAAGGTCCTTCTCAACTGGGTCTCAAGACCAAAATACCTTTTACACATAAACCGTTAAAATCACATTTAAATCAATAGAATAATCCGAAAATCATCATTGACTCACCAACCAAGTCAAAACATCATTTTAGAAATCATTTAAACTCCGGGCCTAGCCCAAAACATCATCTGCACATTCCTCGTAAAACGTGCCCGAAAGACTGATTAAAATAATCATAAAATCCCAATAAAACATTAATTTCACAATTTCACAAATGAATCCAATTCCGAGTTAAAATCACTATTCACTTGGGTTCTCATGCCCAAAATAACATTATCACGCAAATCCATGCGTTGCAACCTCCGTTGCCATTTTCACGTAAATCCACGAAATTGACCCTTGACTCATTCCCGAGTCACCGCATCATCTTTCAATCCATGACTCAATAATCCGAGTCCAAACATTATTTTCAATCAATTTCAATCCCGGACTCATAAACCAAGTCTAAACATTATTTTTACCAAATTTCGTAATTTCTCGAAAATCTCCCAAAATAATAATATAATAATCATAAAACCGACAAATTACCGGATTGAAACACAAATCATACCCAAGCATATAAAATCATATAATAAGACATTAGAAATCATATATGCATGCATCACGGTTAGGAAACAAAGTCCACTCACACACACCGTCCAAAACGGTCCGTTTCCGAGCTGCACGTTTTTCCGTAAAATCTGGAAATCACAACTCCTGTCCAAAATCATTATAGAGGGTTACTAACATCTCAAAATACAACATATAATTTTCCCCAATTTTTCCGGGATTTAAATACGTATTTTTAACGTAATACAAAACTTCGGATACGCGGAACATTATCGAAACAATATCCGATTTCACCGAAATCAACGTCAAAATGTTCGTTACACTGAGAGGATCAAAAGTCATGTTGACCTCACCTTGAGACTAGGCCGGACGTGCCCCCACGCGCCGCCGTGAGTGGCTGCGCGTGAAACCCACGCGCCAGCTACAGTGCTGTCTCCCTCACCCGTTTGTCTGGTAAACGGGTCGTTTAACCCGCGATCAGACCCGGTTCCAATCCTATCAATTCGACACTGAATTCATCAATTGATCAATCAATTAGCTTCTACTTAAGTCCAATTAGAGTTCTGTAACAATAATTCCATGAAACATTACCTCAATCCTCACGATCACAGATGATCAATCGAAGGACATCCGGCCACTGTTCATCCTTCGAAAACCATCAAACCTTCTTGATTTCGTTCAATTGATTCACCAGTAAGCTTCAGTGGACTCAGGTAAGTATTTTCCCCAACTCAATTGCATCAATTCGTGGCTCAAACGCCACGACTCAAACTCGATTCTTCGTCACTGTGCAACCATGGAGTTCAGTCAATCTCCAGCGTTTTCCTTCAATTGATGGATCCAGAAGCATCGTGGGATCCTCAGGAACACAATCCCCACATCAATTACACCGTTTGATCGCTCCAAGATCACGACACAGCCTCGATTTCTCTCACTGTTACCAAACCCGTTCAGAGCCAAATGAGCCTCAATTCAACTCGTTTTTTATCTGGTTCCACTCGTCTCAACCTCAGGAAGCTATTTCCAAGCTCCAATTCGATCATCACATCTCAATTCTTCCAATTTGATTTTCCCTCCCAAAACTCAAAATCCTAAATTCAATTCCTCAGCTCTCAAACAATACCTCGTTTTATCCCAGTTTAATCCATCACTCAAAGCTCTCAAATTCCCCTCAAAACTGGTTGTGAAAGGGAGCTGAATTCTCTCAATTAGATTCCCCCAATTTGCACGGTTTGAAGAACAAAGGGGGGTTAAGGGATGAATTAAGAATAACTTAGGATTAATTAATTAATTAAACATCATAATTGTGTTTTCCCTAAAACATGGGATCTGGTTTCATGCCTGATTTTAGGGGATGAGTGACACTTGTCACTCATCCAAGTGTGTTCAGTCACCGGGTACTGTTCATATTAAAATATTATTTTATTCCCGGTTCGTTCGGTTAATCGAGTCCGATTCCGTGACCATAACTTCGTCGTTGAATCTCCGATTTCAGCATGCCGCCTGTCTTTGGATTCGTATCGACGAGACCTACGTAACGGTCCTTGGCCCTCGTCCATCGGACCTCCCGATCAAAAAGTCAACATTTGGCCCCTAATATGCCAAATTACCAAAATACCCCTCAACTTCCGCACGCCATAACTTTCACTACGAATGTCGGAATCGAACGTGCCACCTGTCTATGAACTCGTGACGTCCCGAACTACGTCACAGTCACCTGCCAAAGTCCATTTGACCGCCCGAACTAAAAGTCAACATTTTGTCCACGCTAGGGGCAAAACGGTCATTTTGCACGTTTCGTCCGATTTCACTCAACTAATCCCCGATTAGTCATTCAAATTCATAATTAATTAATATTCAATCCCGATATTCGGGACGGGTCATTACACAAACCCATCCATTAACCATTTCAATCCTGGCTGCTGGATTGAGAGGGAGGAACAAAGAGAGAGACGGAAGGGGACTGGTGAGGGAGGACTGCGGTGTAAGGCGGCGAGGGCCCTGGAAACCAGGTGAACCCGATTACCCGGTTAGACCCAAATTTCCTTTTAATTCACTTTTGACGTTATGGATAGCTTTGGATGATTAGGAGGTGATTATTGGGTTTTTAGGAAGATAATAGGGTGGTTTTGATGGTGGTTCACTAATGAGGAAGCCCAGGGGGTGATCGGGAAAATGGGCCGTGAAGGAGAGTTTGTATGGGGTCGGGTTTTAGGGAGTTTTTGTTAGTTCTTTTCATGGGAATAGATAGGAATTGAGGAACTAGGAAGAATAGAATCAAAATGGAAGCAAACAGACCGGATTTGAGAGAGATAAGAGGCTGAACCGGCTGCACAGGAACCCGGTTCGAATCGGTCTGTCGCTAGGAGGAAGATGAATAGTGTGCTGGAGCGTGAGCCACAAGCACAACGCCTTTGGGCGGCGCATGGGGGCACGTGCAGCACTATTTGGGGGTGGTTCCAACATGTCAAATCATCTATTCGATGTAACGAACATTTTGGGATTGGTTTCGAGTCGATCGGACATCGTTTCGATATAGTTCGGGACATCCGAAGGTTTAGGATCGACTTTAAAAGTAGTTAAAAATTCCGAAAAATTACGGGGCTTTCATGAGGGGTTATTTAAGTAGCTAGTAACCCTCTAAATTAATTTTGACAGATTCGGGAACCCTGAAGGCGACAATTGGCCTAGGAGAGGCGTATGACACACGTATCGAGGCGCGACTTCGGACGGTCTATGAGTGGACCTTTCTTTCGAAATTGATGCATGCATAAATGTTTTATAATTGTTTTAATACATGTTTTATGATGGCATGAGTGCATTTGTTTGTGGTAACCTAGGATTTACGTATTTGCACGTATTTCGAGATTTCTTGTTTTATACGATGCTTGTACGTGCTAGGTTTTCAATGATGGTTTGATGAATGAGTTTTGGATTTGGAAATATGAACTCAGGCATGAGACCCATTTGATTTACAAACTCTCAGACTTGGATTCCATTTGATTTGATGAGGAATCGGACCGAGGGTCCATTTGAGTATACGATCCAGCCCGTTGGTTTACGAAACCGGGCTTGAGGCCCATTTGGTTGTAATATTAGGCTGGAAGCCCCATAGACTGTAGTATCGGGCTTGAGGCCCTATTGGTTGTGAAATCGGGCTTGAGGCCCTATTGGTTGTGAAATCGGGCTAGAGGCCCCGTTGCTTTATGGTTTCGGGCTTAGGGCTCAGTTAGTCATGATATCGGGCTAGAGGCGCAGTTGATTGTGAAATCGGGCTTGAGTCCCAATTCGGTTTATGAAATAAGAATTCGGGCATGACACCCTATTGAATTGAGGATTTAGGTCGAGGCATGTGAAATTGATTTGAATCGGATTCGAGGAGTTATATTGAGATGAATCGGGTATGAGACTTAGTTGAAATATGTTTTGAGAAAGGAAATGTATTATACCCTCCATGTGATTTATTTGGTCTCCTCCAGACGTTGACCTGGAGAGTCACAATTCACAGACCAGAATGGGTATCCCTATAGGGATCCCGTTCTAGGAGTGGAAGTTATGATGTGGTCCCAGACCAGATTCCAGAGAGATGATCGGACTAGGTCCGAAGATAGAGCCTCCCAGATGGAGAATTCCTGGGGGGAGACTCGGAGTGAGACCCTGAGTAGTGTGCACACTAGTATAGAGATGAATCGTGACATATATCGGGGATGTGTTCTCTAGGGGCTATGTGCCCCGTGTTGGCATCTTCTCGGAAGTGTCGCGGATGGATTATACGTATGTGTACATATGAGGTTTACGGAAAGTGATTTGGGGGCGGAGACCCCGTGTTCCATGTTTTAGAAAGTGATTTGGGGCGGAGACCCCGTATTCTATGTTTTGGTATTCCACTGAATGGTTTTGGGCTGAGTCCCTACAGAAACTGGTTTGGGCTGAGTTCCCATGTACTTGCTTTACGGATTTCGAGCCAAGGCCCAAATGGATTTATGGTTCATGACAGTTTATGGGGACCGGGCATGAACCCTTGAAAGGTTTTGAGAATGCTTTCAAATGGTTTTATGAACGTTTTGGTAAACGGTTTTTGAATGCATGCATGTTTTTAATGAAGGGCATTAAGTATATTTTGTGAAAATGTTTTAATGAAATGTTTGTTTTTTCCACTCATGACTTTTGATGTTTTGAATTCCCTTCAGGTTGATCGCGAATGCGGGCTGTAGCAGAGACTAAGACATCACACTCCTCCTCCTAAAACCCTGGCGTACTCTGGAAGCCCCGGTGAGGGCTAGAGACGGAATTATCACTGGTTTGACACTTCATGTCAGACGGGAACATGCATGTCCCACGTTAATCCCGGAGGATTTGGGACGGGTCCTGACAGTAACGGTGTATAAAGTTTTTATTTTTTGCATAACAAGAAATGGTGGTAAAAAACAATATTACACAAAGGCCTTATGTTAGGGTGGGCATAAATCCATTGAAACTACTAATTGATTCGCTTCCAACCATTATTTATCCAACGGTTTAGATTTGACCGGATGAAAATCAAATTGTTTGAGAATCCAAAATGCTCCGTTAGTAATGGTTTGGATTTAGATTTTCATTTTTGGAAATCTGTTAAATCCAAACCGGACCGTTAAAGAATGTATTATTTTTAAATCTAAAAATAATAATAATAAAAGTATTCAGATATATCCAGATAAATGCATGTATAGCTTGATAAAAGTATAAACAAAATTATTAAGTGGTAATGTTTGTTTGATAAATCTTAATATAGTGATAATGTTTGCAATTCAATCCTCCGTAAATTTAATATACAAAATTTTGAGTATTAATTATTCTGTTATTTTTTTATATCCTTATTTTTTATTTTTAATATCATTACTTTTTTTTATATACATAAACGGTTTCAAACCGTTTCAATCCAAACCGAACTGTTAGTAACGATTTGAATCGAAGCGATTTTATTTCTCATTTTAGAAAATTCAAATCGTATTGAACCGTTAAAATTGTAACGGTTTAAATTTGAATATTACCAAATATCCGTATCGAATCGTACCGTATCCACCTCTATTTCATGTACATAATTTATTTTTATTTTTTTCCAAGGAAAAAATCAGGTGCTATGAAGTTGACTAATGATCCAAATATATATGATTTGAATTAATGCCCAAGTCCTGAAATCTTCTGAAAATCAAATTGATTTTCAAGGAAAAATTCTTGTAAATTTATCTGACGATATTATTGGCTTAGTGTAGTCGAGGTGACAACTGAGTGTTGTACTCAAATTGATCCAGTCTTTGGGATGGACATTATCTCATGTGGATTTACCTGCAATTGTTATGCTTTGCTCCTAGTGAACAATATATTTTTGGTTTCAGATTACACAGAGATATGAGGAAGAACATATTGGTTACAGGTGTTGTAATGTAGTGATGGCTTCACAATGATGTAAACTTCTACTCCTAAACTTTAGCTGAAAAACTATTGGTTAGGATAGATTTAGGTGTTGATGATGTGTTTTAGACTTAGGCTTGAATATGGAGGAAATCGATCATAGTGAGGAAACAACTACACTGAGTTGAAGTGATGAACACTAGTTGTTTGTCAAAATGCAACAGTGATAATTCTAAGTGATCTTGGTGCTCTCATCGTCTAGAGAGAGTCACACACTCTTTTCATTGATTTCTTAATTGATTACAATTTCTTACTCACTTTTCTTACATACAAAACAGTTAGGATCCACATGTCATCATCCTACACAGTTTACACTCATTTCTTGCTCACTAAGTCACTCACACCTCACTCAAACGGTTATAACAAACTTCCTAGCTATCACACACACACACACACACACACACACACACACACACACACACACACACACACACACACACACACACACACACACACACACACACACACACACACACACACACACACACACACACACACACACACACACACACACACACACACACACACACACACACACACACACACACACACACACACACACACACACACACACACACACACACACACACACACACACACACACATTCTAGAAGCTAAGCCAGGTGTCCTTGAGTGCTTTAGGGATTTAGATCAGCTGTAATGTAGCTTGATCACTGCTGCTGCTGCAGCAGTAACAGCTTATAGTCCAACACTCCCTCTTAAGCTGCTAACTGGTTTAACTCCAAGCAGTGATCTTAGGTAGTTAAACCTGACGTTAGGAATGGACTTCGTGAAATGTCAGCCAGTTGTTCCTCAGATTTACAGTAGTGCATCAGAATTTCACCATTTTGAATTGCCTCTCTGATGTAATGGAACTTTTTGTTGATGTGTTTGGTTCTTTAATGAAAAACAGGGTTTTTAGCCATAGCTATTGCTGACATATTGTCACACATTAGAGCAGTATGTCCCAATTGTTCTTCCCCAAAGTCTTGTAGGACAAACATGAGCCAAACAACCTGTGTTGTGGCTTCTGCAGCACTCATATATTCTGCTTCTACAGTAGATAGAGCTACATTGTTCTCTTTGATAGAGGCCCAAGAAAATATGCCACTTCCAAACGTGAATGTGTATGTAATGACCCGTCCCGGGAACCGAGATTAGATTAGTGGTTAATGGAGGATTAGTGAAGTTAATCGGTGATTAGTGGGATGTTTTCGGACGGACGGTGTAAAATGACGATTTTGCCCCTAGAATGGGCAAAACTGTTTACTTTTAGTTCGAGCGGTCAAATGGACTTTGGCCGATGACTATGACGTAGTTGGGGACGTCACGAGTTCATAGACAAGTGGCACGTCCGATTCCGATATTCGAGGAAAAGTTATGATGTTCGGAAGTTCGAAGGTAATTTGGTTGAAAAGGGGCAATTTGTTGACTTTCATACGACATGGAATTTTCACGTGTTTCTAGGACCGTTGGGTAAGTCTCGAGCCCCTGAGTACAACGATAGATGGTACGCTGTCATCGGGTTTTGAATGATTCAGATTTGGGTCAAGATATGGTAAGGGCAAAATGGTAATTTGCCATAAAAAGGGCATGTTAGTAATTGTTGCCTTGGGATTTGTGTCTAGTGACACTTGGCTGTTTTGGGTTGGTGGCCTCATCAGATTAGGACACTTGTCCCTTTCTAGATGGTTGTGGAAGGCTGGGGGAGGATTTTTAAATTATGGTTGCACGGTTGTGATTAACAAAAGAAAAACAGAGTAAACCATGAGAAATCAATCCATAACCTTCTTGATCTCCATTTCCTGTGTGACACCTGAGAAGGGAGTTGAGGGAGTCTGATGAGGGGATTGCGGTGGTAGTGCCACGAGGGCTACCGTGGACGATGGCCACAACACCGTGAGAACAGGGCACACGAGCAACCGTGAGGAACCAAGAATCATATCACCCTCAATCGTGGTCTTAAGCTCATGGTTTCTAGATGAAAGTTGTTTGGAAGGTCGATTCGAGCTCCATGGACTCGAAGTTAAAGTTTGGAAGTGACGGTAAGCAGAGGTCCTATGAAACTCAACTTTGAATTCGAAAATGGTAAAATAAGTTTCAGTGTCTGTTAATCGATATTAATTAGTGGATAATGTCTTAGAGGTGACCAGAGGACGAATTGGATCAAAACCATGGCTTATGGCGGTCTGGGACGGTCAGACAGAAGAGGAATTTTCTGAGTTTAATCTTCGATTGGGAAGGTATAAGTCAGGACTTTATTTCATGTTTTTAATAAATAGATCAATTGTAGAGCTTAGGACGAAATTAATGGAAGAAACAGGATTGAAATTGAACTAAAATTGGACAAAAACCGCTCATGCCGATTCAAAATTGGACCGAATTTGCAGACCGGTTCAGACCGGACGACTTGAGGAAGACGATGAACAGTGCTAAGGCACGTGGCTCCCACGCGCAGCCCCTTTGAGAGACGAGGGAAGGCGCGTGGAACTGTTCATGGGAAAGTTGTCAACACGAATTTTTATCGTATCGATTTAACGAACATTTTGGCACTGGTTTCGAGTCGATCGGATATCGTCTCCATATGTTTCGGGATGTCCGAAGGTTTTAGGGCTGGGTTAAAAATAGTTAAAAATTTGGAAAAATTACGGGGATTTAGTATAACCTTTATGAAATAGTTAGTGACCTTATTATGAGATTTGGATAGGTTCGGGATAGCCGGTGATAGTTGATTAGCCGGGAAATGACGTAATGTACGCGTATCGAGGTAGCGGCGTAAATGGTCTGTGAGTGGACTTTTCTTTCTAACTTATGATGCATGTATAACTGTTTTATATGCTTTCTATACGTGATTTCTATGATTATGAATACGAACTTGATGATTTACGGTTTTGCACGTATTTCGAGATATTTACGAAAGTGCAAGTTTTACGAGATACAGTTTTCTGCTATGGTTTGATGATGGTTTTGATGATTTGATTTTGGGATTTTAAATATGATTTGATTTCAATGATTTAAAATGGATTTTGGAAAAGTGATTTCGGGCTTGAGGTCCAGTTCAGAAAAATGGTTTCGATAAACGTGATTTCTGATTTTGGAATCTGATTTCAGGATGACGATTCGGGATTCGATTTTGGAACTTGAAAGTGGATTTTCAGATTTGGGTTTGGAATGGTTATTCCGGATGCCGGCTGACGGAATGATGGTTTCGAATTCGGATTTGGAAATGGATGGATATGATTCTGGATTTGGAATCGGGATGCTGATTTCGGATTCGGCTTGGAATTCGAAGGTGATTTCAAATTCGGATTTGGACATGGATTTGGAAATGGTTTTAAACTGATTTTGGATTGGATTTTCTGGATCTGGTTATTGGGTTTAAAGACCCGGATATGATTATGACGGGGGCGCTCAGAATTGGGTTTAAAGACCCGGATTGAGTTTAAAGACTCGGATATTATGATTTCCCCCGTAGGCCTATTGAGTTTAAAGACTCGGAAGTTTAAAGACTCGGATTATATTGAGGCCTGGATTGAGTTTAAAGACTCGAGAGTTTAAAGACTCGGATATTATGATTTCCCCTGTAGGCCTATTGAGTTTAAAGACTCGGGAGTTTAAAGACTCGAATTATATTGAGGATTGGATTGAGTTTAAAGACTCGAGAGTTTAAAGACTCGGATAGATCCAACAGGTTCGATGGATGGAAATGTGTTTTTAAATGTGTTTTGGATTTCGATGAGAACTTGATAATGATGGTTTTCAATGATGGTTTTCCGATGTTTTGGGCAATGACCCGGATGTCATGGATTTTGATGGTTTTGGGCTGAGGCCCGGGATTTGAGAAAAGGAAATAAGTTCGGTTTTCGTAATTGAATATGAAATGGTTTTCTGACATGAGTTGATTATGCATGCAGTGGTTTTTTAAACGGAGGGTATAAATGTACTTTTCTTTTAACTTGTTTTCAAAACTTATCCTTTATTTTTGTCCACTCACGGTCTGTTTTATGTTTTCGATACCCTCCAAGTTGATACGGTGCAAGCTGTTATTAGAGAGACGGAGACATCACACAAGCGATCCACAGTAGGTTCTGCGCGCTCAGGGAAGTTCAGAAAATGTTGGACGGTTCGACTAGGAAATCCCTTGTCCGGCTTACGTGGTACATGGAGGTTGGACGTGTAACGACCCGTCCCGAGAGCCGGGATTAGTAAAGTGATTAGCAACGGGTTAGTGAGCCTAATCAGTGTTTAGTTGGGCCGTTAGTGTAGAATGACGATTTTTCCCCTAGTTGGGCAAAAAGTTGACTTTTAGTTCGGACGGACAATTGGGTATTGACCGAGGACTGTGACACAGTTCGGGACGTCACGAGTCCGTAGACAGGTGGCACGTCCGATTCCGACATCCGAGGAGGAAGTTATGATGTTCAGCACGTTAAGTGTACTTTCGTAATTTGGTTAAAAATAGGGGAAAAGTTGACTTTTTGCTAGACTTGTCAGTTTCACGTAGACCAAGGACCGTTAGGTAGATCTCGTAGTCCTAAGTTCAACGACAGGCGGCACGTCTTCATCGGACGTCAGATGAGTGTGATAGGGGTCTAGAACGGAGAAGGGTAGAATCGTAATTTAGACTTTAGGGGTATTTTAGTCTTTCCGGGTCTTGGGAATTAGGCCAATCAGATAAAGCCAAGTGTATAGTGGAGATTGAGATATTTTGAGATAGGCCCTTGGGATGGTGACACGTGCAGTGTGTGTAGTGGTTTCTAGGGAGTGCACGGTGTGTGTGTGTTTTAAATTGTGCAGTGTGTGCATCGTGTTTGTTCGAAGAAGGGAGAAACAGAGGGTGAGATTGAGAGAAAATTTAGAGTTGGCCGTGTCTGTTGGTGTGGCTGGGTGTTTGAGTGAGTGAGTAGGGATCGAGAGGGAGTTGTGAGGGCAGCTCGTGTGAGTTGAGTGTGTGAGGAGAGGGTGAGTTCTGAGGAAAACAGGGAGGATAGAACCAGAGAACCACCGTGCACGGTTGTGCACTTCTCGTGACTAACTCGTCAAATTGAACCCGTGGTTGCGTTGTGAGGACGGAGGAGAGTCGAACAGACCCAGCAGAGCTCACGGGGGTGGTCGGCGTACAAGTAATTTCTCTAATTTCCTTTGCCTGCTCTGTTTTACCGCTTTGATTCAAACAGGTAGTCGTGAAGGTAGGGGCTTAGTCGAGGGGTTTGGTGAGTGCTAGTTGACTCAGTGAGTTCCTAGGAGTCGTTTAAAGTCGACACCGTGAAGGGGGAGTACACGGGTCGTCGGGAAGAAGAACAGAGTTTTGGGAGGTTACGGGTTCGAGTTAGGGACGTTGAGATGTAGGTTGTGTTGGAGTGTTTGGAGTAGGGGACTGGATTACTGGGTAGAAGACAGAGAGAACGGTGAAAAGAGGGACTGAAATGGTGGACGGAAGGCGCAGAACCGGCCACGCCGGTCCAGAACAGTACACTGGTCGAGAGGTTGAAGATGAACAGTGAATGTACAGGCGCGTGAGGCCCACGCACAGCCACTTTGGGCGGCGCGTGAGGCCCACGCGCAGCCACTTTGGGCGGCGCGTGGAGTCGCGTGCGGCGGTTTCTGGGGAAACTTCCACCTAGGTTTTTGGTCTAGAAGGTGTAGCGAATCTTTTGAGATCGGTTTCGGGTTAAACGGACATTGTTTCGGATTAGTTCCGCGAAGTCGAAGGTTTAGGGTCTCGGTTCGTTACGTTTAGAATCCGGGGATTTTTGTGGGGAATTAGGAGAACCTTCGTTAACGTGTTAGTGACGTAGTATGGTGACTTGTGACAGGAGCAGGAATCCCCGAGGAGGTCGAGGAACGTGCAGGACGTACGGGATGCGAGTGACGTGCCCGGTATCTGTGAGCGGACCCCTTCTTTATAACTGAGCATGCATAACTGCTTTTAATTACTTGTTTTATGGTTTTCATTATGATTTCATGATTTTTTGAATATGCTATAATTTTTTTACATAATTACACGATTTTCGAAGAAATTACGTATTTGGCACATTTTACGAGAAAGGTTTGATTTCTTATAATGATGCCATGATTTTGGGATTTCAAACAATGATTGGTTTAATGATTATAAATGGATTTTGGAACACTATTTGACAAACGAGGTTTTCGGTTTTAGAATCGGATTTCGGAAAGCAGAATTTGGTTTTAAAGTTGGAAAGTGGAATTCCGGATTTGGGTTCGGAATGACGGTTCTGGATTCCGGATGGGCTTCAGACCAGTGGTTTCGGATTCGGGTTTGGATATGGATTAAGAATTGGTTTTCAAATGGTTTTGGATTGGATTTGCTAGATCTGATTATTGGGTTTAAAGACCCGGATTGAGTTTAAAGACTCGGATATATTGATATTTCCCCTGTAGGCCTGTTGGGTTTAAAGACTCCGAGTTTAAAGACTCAGATTATTGAGGCCTGGATTGAGTTTAAAGACTTGGGAGTTTAAAGACTCGGATAAGTCCAGCAGGTTTGATCGGATAACGATTGTTTGGGTATTTATGCTTTATGATATGGTTTTATGATACCTCTGTCGTGATTTTTATAACTGTTTTGATGATGATTTGGCAACTGTTTTTATGACGATTTTTATGCGATTATAACTGTTTCCAAAAATGGGTTATGCATGTATGTTTTCAAAACGGAGGGCCAAACCCTGGTTTGCTTATAAAATGGTTTTTGAAACTTTTATTCTTTATGGTCCACTCACACTTTCTGGTTTTAATTGCCCTCCATGTCGTGGAGCTATCACGGGGGTTGACGTTGAGGCAGCGTCGGAGGCATAGAGTACTCGAGAGTCTTCCCGGAGTGGTTTAAATTTTCCGTTGTGCGTATATTCTGTATATCAGCTTGTTTTCTTTAGTTTGGTACTATGCTCTATGTAACTGTTGACTCTGGGATGTTTTAATTTCTCCTGCGTTTGACAGTGTAATTTGTGGTTTTCGTGAGGTTGTTCCGGTCTTTCGTTTTTGGGTTGTCAGACGGGGGCAGGGTTTAGTCCCTAATCCTGGGGGATTAGGGGTGGGCCCTGACAATTGGTATCAGAGCATTGGTTTGATGGTTGGTGTCTGCTGCGAGGTTGTGTCTAGGTTGTTTGACTGACTCTATGCCTCTTTCAGCGGACGATCGACCATGCCTCCGAGACGTGAACCCCATCCACGACTTGAAGACGAAGTGGCGAGAGGGACATAGAGTGCTACGATTGAGAGAGCCCAGCAGCTCGGGGCTACGACTTTTAGTGGTGGGGCAGACCCTGAGGAAGCCCAGAGGTGGATCACGAGGTATAGGGAGTGATGCATTGCCCACCGGAGGATCGAGTGTTACTGGCTACCTTCTTACTAGACGGTGCGGCATACGATGGGTGGTATACCCTCGAGTTGTCTGGTTGGGACGCCCACACTGTGACCTGGGCGACGTTTAGGGAGCGGTTTCTGGATCAGTATTATCCGCGTTCTTTCCGAGATACCAGGGAGGCTGAGTTTCTGCAACTCCAAGAGGGGAGTATGAGTGTGGCTGAGTACGAACATAAATTTCAGATGTTGTCTCGTTTTGCTCCTGCGTTTGTGGCTACTGAAGCCGAGAAGTGTCGTAGGTTTGAGTTGGGCCTGCGAGGTGAGGTTCGAGCCATAGTGACGGCTGGATCATTTGCTACCCTCCGAGAATTGTCGGATGCTGCGGTGAGGGTTGAGGCTAGCTTGCCGGTATGACGCCGGGAGCCACCTTTTTCTGGAGCTTCCAGCCAGAGGGTACCGAAGAGGGGTAACTTCAGTGGAGCATCGTCGGCGGGCGATGATCGTTTTGGTAGACCTGCTAGTTTCCAGCGTTCGGGGTTTCGTGGTTACCGAGCACAGCCGACTCCGTAAACCAATGCGACGTTTGTTGCATCTACAGGGAGACCTGGTCCCGGTCGGGATATTTGTTACTACTGTGGGGAGCGAGGCCACTTTCTACGTGACTGTCCACTGTTACCACAGGAGGATGGTGTAGGCCGAGGAGCGGCGGAACCTGGAAGGAGCACGGCGTTAGTGTCAAAGACAGCAGGCACTAGAGGAGGTGGAGGTGCCACTAGTAGTTCGAGGGGACGTGGTAGATCTTCAAGACCCCATGCCCGAGTGTTTGCGATGACTCAGCAGGAGGCTCAGTCGGCACCGGGGGCCGTGACAGGTACTTTTACTACCCTTGGTTGTGTTGTACACAGTGTTGTTTGGTTTTGGGGTAGAGTCTAGGACTTTCCCTAGGCTACTTGGAGTGACGAGGTTAAAGCTTACGGTGAGTTCCGTTGAAGGATGACGGAAGGAATTGGAAAGGAGTGACTATAACTGATCGATATGAGGTTATTGAAGAGAACCCACAATCTAGGATTGCCTTTAGGACTTTGTTGGTTTATTCCGACAAGGTGGTCGGAGTCGTTGAGTAGTGAGCCCGTAGGTAGGATTCCTTTTTGGACTAGATTGCTTCTGGGTTAAGATTTGAGTTGGGTTTCCAGAAGGTGTAGGTGGTAGTACGTGAGGATGTACTCTATGACTTCTACTGGGTACTCTATATGAGGTATTTTAAAATAACTTTGTTTTCTGTTCATAGAGTTTTCCTTGCGTACACCATGAAGTTCTATGATAGGACCCATCCCAATCCCCCCGGGATTACCGTGGAATGTGCCCTGCTCCCGTCCAACAAGAGGTGTCAGACAAGGGATAACCAAAAGTCACTACCCAAACGGGGCTTCTAGAGTGCGCCAGGATCGATGGAGGAGGCGTGCGATGTCTCAGTCTCTGCTGCAGTCGTATCCGCGATCAACCTGAAGGACATTAAAACCAATAAAAGCTGTGAGTGGACAAAAATGAACCTTTAGAAATACATTTACCAAAACACATTCTTACCCTTCAGTTTTCACAAACGTGCATGCATAACTTAAAACATAAGTAATAGTATAAAATCATTCGAGTATGAACAGTGGACCGATAAAATCAAAACATGTTTTCCCAGGGTCCGTAAAACTCATATTCATCAAATCAGTTCATGATATAAAGCATCTGTTATAAAACCTCTGGACACAAATATCAATAAATCATAATACCACCAATCCTCAATATCCAATCTCAATATCCATATAACCCGTCACGATATTAATGCAACGCGTGCTACTCGGTGTCTCACGTCCGAGTACATCCACCAGGATCTACGACGTCTGAGGGGATATCAACTCTAGGATCAATGACGTCTAGAGGATATCATCATAATCCCATGCTCATGCGAGTGAGCCTCCCTCGGAGCTACTCATCTCCAGGCAGTGGTCCCACGCTCCTGAGAGTGAGCCTCCCTTGGAGCTACTCATCTCCAGGCAGTGGATCGTGACTACTCCAGGATCTACGACGTCTGGAGGAGACTATCAAATCACAGAGGATGATATATATGGAACAGTCAGCAAATCCAGTAATCTCATTTAAAAATCATTTATGTCTCAAATCAAGTCAAAAACATTTCAATAGGGCTTATGCCTGAGACATAGCTTTCACAAAGCAAGTTCTACAAATCATCGTAAAATAGTGTCCAGAATTCACTTTATAAATCAAAATCATCAATTTCATCGTATTCACATGTGACTCCAAATCCGAGTCAAAATCACTATCCAATTTGGGTCTCAAGCCCAAAATATCATTTTCACGCAAATCCATGAGATCGCAACCTTAGTTGCCATTTTCATATAAATCCATTAAATCAAATCCTTGACTCATAATCTGAGTCAAAACATAATTTTCAATCCCTGACTCATAACTCGAGTCAAAATATCATTTTCAATCCCGGGCCTACGCCCAAAACATCAATTTCATAATTTCTCGAAAATCATGCCAAAAATAGTATAATAATCCAGAAAATCGAGAAATCACCGGATTAAAGCATCAGTCATGCCAAAACATATAAAATCATATAATAAAGCATTTAAATCATATATGCATGCATCACGGTTAGAAAACAAAGTCCACTCACAGACCGTTCATCAATACGCCTCGATACGCGTGCCATAGGCTCTCCCGGGCCACACCACTATCATCGGGACTCGCAATCCTGTCCAAATCACACCCAAAGGTTACTACTAACCTATACAAGTCCATATTAAGAACCCTAAAATTTCTCGGAAAAGTCAATGTGTCCCGTACACGTTTCCCGAGGTGAAAAATCTCGATTTGACCAACTTAACGATCTCCGATCGACCCGAAACCACCGCCATTGGATCCGGATCGTCAAAACCTTTAAAATGGTCCTGGTCCCACCTAAAAATATCTCACACGCGCCCCCACGAGCGGGTCAAAGTTCTAGTCAAACGTTGACCAAAAAGTCAACGTTGACGTCATCATGAACAGTAAGTCAACGGTCAAAATTCAATGGGTCTCAACTCGCCGGTCAACGAGTCAACTCGCCGGAAATCTCCATTGATGCCCCAAACTTCAAATTTCGATATCTCACTCGTTTCTTAATCAAATTCGATGTTCTACCTATGTAAATCCATCTACTCGAGCCAAGGATTCCAAATGTCAACCCAGAAAATTCAGAAAGTACCTGGATTTTAATTTATGGCCATTCAATGTTTCGGACAGATTTCCAATCATCATTCCAGCCACCTCCAACATCCAAATCCGTCCCAAATTGCACCTACAAGCTCGTGAGAACTCAAAGAACATCATCCTAAGCTTAGAATCGATCAACACCATCAAAATCAAAAACCCAAAATTTGAATCCCACGGTTTACCTTCCAAAATTCTGGCCACCGTGCATGACGGTCCTTGCCGCGGCCACCATTGGGTTCGTCTCAACATCCTCTCCAACTTTCATTCACGGGTCATAAGCAAAGGATGAGGATCAAAGGGGGTTGTAGAGCTTGTTTCTCACGGCTCACTTCTCTCAACTCTCCCTTGTGTTTTCTCACGGTTCAAAGAACAGAGAAGAATAAAAGAAAGATGGAGGAAATGATAAAGGAGGAATGATGATGTAGGGAATGATGATGTTTGGAGGGAAACATGGAACAGATTTTAAGCCTCAAAATGAGAGATGGGTGACACTTATCACTCATACCAGCATCCACATCAATAGTCACTATTCATTATTATAATATTATTTTAATCGAAGCCTTAGTTCGTTCGGTTAATCGAATTCGTTCCAGTGACCATAACTTCGTCGTCGAAACTCCAATTTCGGCATGCCGCCTGTCTACGGATTCGTATCGATACGCTCTACGTAATGGTCCTTGGCCCTCGTCCATTGGACCTCCCGGGTCAAAAGTCAACTTTGGCCACTTTTAACCAAAATTACCAAAATGCCCCTCGACTTCCGAACATCATAACTTTCTCCTCGAATGTCGGAATCGAACGTGCCACCTGTCTATGAACTCGTGACGTCCTGTACCACGTCACGGTCATCGGTCAAAGTCCATTTGACCGCCCGATCGAAAAGTCAACATTTTGCCCACGACTAGGGGTAAAATGGTCATTTTGCATCGTTCACCCGATTTCGCCCAACTAATCACCGATCAACCTCACTAATCAAGATTAGTCACTAATCTAATCTCGAAATTCGGGACAGGTCGTTACATTCTAGTTGTACCGAGAGTGGTCAGGAGTGTTGACCTAGTAGTGGGAGTGTTGTGACATACCCAAGGTGAAGATGATAAGTTAGGACCTGTCTAGAGCAGTTGTCGTTGGGCGAGAGTTGACCACCAGGTAGGAGACCCGAGGTATTGGGAACGAGCTGTGGAATTTCGAGGACGAAATTCTTTTAAGGAGGGTAAATTGTAACGAGCCGTCCCGAGAGCTGGGATTAGTAAAGTGATTAGTAACGGGTTAGTGAGCCTAATCGGTGTTTAGTTGGGCCGTTAGTGTAGAATAACGATTTTGCCCCTAGTTTGGGCAAAAAGTTGACTTTTAGTTCGGACGGTCAATTTGGTATTGACCGAGGACCGTGACGTAGTTCGGGACGTCACGAGTCCGTAGACAGGTAGCACGTCCGATTCCGACATCCGAGGAGGAAGTTATGATGTTCAGAAGGTTGAGGGCACTTTCGTAATTTGGTTAAAAATAGGGGAAAAGTTGACTTTTTGCTAGACTTGTCAGTTTCACGTAGACCAAGGACCGTTAGGTAGATCTCGTCGTCCTGAGTTCAACGACAGGCGGCACGTCTTCATCGGACGTCAGACGAGTGAGATAGGGGTCTAGAACGGAGAAGGGTAGAATCATAATTTAGACTTTATGGGTATTTTAGTCTTTCCGTGTCTTAGGAATTGGGCCAATCAGATAAGGCCAAGTGTATAGCGAAGATTGGGATATTTTGAGATGGGCCCTTGGGATGGTGACACGTGCAGTGTGTGTAGTGGTTTCTAGGGAGTGCACGGTGTGTGTGTGTTTTAAATTGTGCAGTGTGTGCATCGTGTTTGTTCGAAGAAGAGAGAAACAGAGGATGAGATTGAGAGAAAATTTAGAGTTGGTCGTGTGTGTTGGTGTGGCCGGGTGTTTGAGTGAGTGAGTAGATATCGAGAGGGAGTTGTGAGGGCAGCTCGTGTGAGTTGAGTGTGTGAGGAGAGGGTGAGTTCTCAGGTAAACAGGGAGGATAGAACCAGAGAACCACCGTGCACGGTTGTGTACTTCCCGTGAATAAATCGTCAAATTGAACCCATGGTGGCGTTGTGAGAACGGAGGAGAGTCGAACAGACCCAGCAGAGCTCACGGGGGTGGTCGGCGTACAGGTAATTTCTCTAATTTCCGTTGCCTGCTCTGTTTTGTCGCTTTGATTCAAACAGGTAGTCGTGAAGGTAGGGGCTGAGTCGAGGGGTTTGGTGAGTGCTAGTCGACTCAGTGAGTTCCTAGGAGTCGTTTAAAGTCGACACCGTGACGGGGGAGTACACGGGTCGTCGGGAGGAAGAACAGAGTTTTGGGAGGTTACGGGTTCGAGTTAGGGACGTTGAGATGTAGGTTGTGTTGGAGTATTTGGAGTAGGGGACTGGATTACTGGGTAGAAGACGAAGAGAACGGTGAAAAGAGGGACTGAAATAGTGTACGGATGGCAGAGAACCGGCCACGCCAGTCCAGAACAGTACACGGGTCGAGAGGTTGAAGATGAACAGTGACTGTGCAGGCGCGTGAGGCCCACGCGCAGCCACTTTGGGCGGCGCGTGGAGGCGCGTGCGGTGGTTTCTGGGGAAACTTCCAACTAGGTTTTTGATCTAGAAGTTGTAACGAATCTTTTGAGATAGGTTTCGGGTTAGTTCCGCGAAGTCGAAGGTTTAGGGTCTCGGTTCGTTACGTTTAGAATCCGGGGATTTTTGTGGGGAATTAGGAGAACCTTCGTTAACGTGTTAGTGACGTAGTATGGAGACTTGTGACAGGAGCAGGAATCCCCGAGGAGGTCGAGGAACTTGCAGGACGTACGGGACGCGAGTGACGTGCCCGGTATCTGTGAGCGGACCCCTTCTTTATAACTGAGCATGCATAACTGTTTTTAATTACTTTTTTTATGGTTTTCATTATGATTTCATGATTTTTTGAATATGCTATAATTGTTTTACATAATTGCACGTTTTTCGAGGAAATTACGTATTTGGCACATTTTACGAGAAAGGTTTGATTTCTTATAATGATGCCATGATTTTGGGATTTCAAACCATGGTTGGTTTAATGATTATAAATGGATTTTGGAACACAATTTGACAAACGATGTTTTTTGATTTTAGAATCGAATTTCGGAAAGCGGAATTTGGTTTTAAAGTTGGAAAGTGGAATTCCGGATTTGGGTTCGGAATGACGGTTCTGGATGCCGGATGGGCTTCAGACCAGTGGTTTCGGATTCGGGTTTGGATGTGGATTAAGAATTGGTTTTCAAATGGTTTTGGATTGGATTTGCTGGATCTGATTATTGGGTTTAAAGACGCGGATATTGTGATTGACGGGGGACGGGCCCAGATTGGGTTTAAAGACCCGGATTGAGTTTAAAGACTCGGATATATTGATATTTCCCCTGTAGGCCTGTTGAGTTTAAAGACTCGGATTATTGAGGCCTGGATTGAGTTTAAAGACTCGGGAGTTTAAAGACTCGGATAGGTCCAGCAGGTTTGATCGGATAACGATTGTTTGGGTATTTATGCTTTATGATATGGTTTTATGATACCTCTGTCGTGATTTTTATAACTGTTTTGATGATGATTTGGCAACTGTTTTTATGACGATTTTTATGCGATTATAACTGTTTCCAAAAATGGGTTATGCATGTATGTTTTCAAAACGGAAGGCCAAACCCTGGTTTGCTTATAAAATAGTTTTTGAAACTTTTATTCTTTATGGTCCACTCACACTTTCTGGTTTTAATTGCCCTCCAGATCGTGGAGCTAGCGCGGGGGTTGACATTGAGGCAGCGTCGAGGGCATAGAGTACTTGAGAGTCTTCCCGGAGTGGTTTAAATTTTCCTTTGTGCGTATATTTTGTATATCAACTTGTTTTCTTTAGTTTGGTACTATGCTCTGTGTAACTGTTGACTCTGGGATGTTTTAATTTCTCCTGCGTTTGACAGTGTAATTTGTGGTTTTCGTGAGGTTGTTCCGGTCTTTCGTTTTTGGGTTGTCAAACGGGAGCAGGGTTTAGTCCTTAATCCTGGGGGATTAGGGGTGGGCCCTGACAGGACGTCGGTTTAGCCTTTGTGTCACGCCTAAGTTAAATGGAAGCATGACTTAGCCCTTAATCCCGGGGGATTGGGGGTGGGTCGTGTCAGCATAACCTGAAGTACTCTTACTATCCTCCTCTGATCCTCCCCAACACTATCACAAAAACCAATTAGGGTAGCAGCTTGACCTTTTCTGTATTCCAACCCATAATCTAGAGTGCCTTGTATGTACCTCAGCACTCTCTTCGTTGTACCAAGATGCTTCTTGGTAGGATTGTGCAAAAATGTAAGACCCGTATCCTGGAGGGAACGGTGAACGATCCCTCATTCTTGTGAGGGGGAATGGTCTGGGAAGGGAGTGGTGGTATGCCTTAAAGGTGTAGGCACATACCTATCTAGTACGAGGCCTTTTGGGAGCTCAGTGGGTTTAGGTTCGGTTGGAACTCCAAAGTTAAGCGAGTTGAGGCTGGTGCAATTCCATGATGGGTAACCCCCTGGGAAGTTGCACCTTGAGCTCCCGAAAATAAAACCGTGAGGGCAAGGGTAAGGAGGCCTAAAGCGGACAATATCGTTTTAGAATCGGGTCCTGACTAAGAGGGTCGGGTCCTGACAGAATGGTATCATAGCCAGACCCCGACCAGGAAGTGTGCCACCGAGGACGCTGGGCCCTAAGGGGGGTGGATTGTGAGACCCGTGTCCTAGAGGGAACGATGAACGATCCCACATTCTTGTGAGGGGGAATGGTCTGGGAAAGGAGTGGTGGTGTGCCTTAAAGGTGTAGGCACACACCTATCTAGCATGAGGCCTTTTGGGAGCTCAGGGGCTTTGGGTTCGGTTGGAACTCCAAAGTTAAGCGAGTTGAGACTGGTGTAATTCCATGATGGGTGACCCCCTAGGAAGTTGCACCGTGAGCTCTCAAAAACAAAACCGTGAGGGTAAGGGTAAGGACGCCCAAAACGGACAATATCGTGCTAGAATTGGGTCCTGACTGAGAAGGGTCGGTTCTTGACAATAAACCTAGAAAGTAGGCTAGAAGCAAACATTATATCAGGTCTTGTAGCAGTTAAGTACAGTAAACTTGCCACCATTTGTCTGTAAAGGTGCTGCCATCATCTTTCTGTAACTTTTCATTTGCTGCTAGAGGAATACTCACATGCTTACAACCTTTGAGTCCAAACTTTTCAAGTAGGGTATATGCATACTTCATCTGATGGATATAAATTCCAGACCTAGATTGCAGGATTCCCATACCTAGAAAATGATGCAGCAATCCCAGATCTGTCATTTCATATATCCCCATCATTTCTTCCTTGAATTCTTTCATCATAGGCTCACTGTCATCAGTGGAGATGATATCATCTACATAGATTGAAACAATCAAGGTTCTTAAGTATAGTATAGCCTCACTTGAGCTTCTCTGAAAATCACAAGTCAACAGATAGGAATCTATCTCACCATACCAGGCCCTTGGAGCCTGTTTTAAACCATAAAGGGCTTTATTTAGCTTGTAGACCTTATCTTCCTGTCCTTGTCTTTCAAAACTTTCAGATTTATCAACATATACTTCTTCTTTAAGAACCCCATTTAGAAAATCTGACTTCACATCTAGTTGAAATAGTTTCCACTCCTTTTGTGCAGCTAGGGCAATCAAAGTTCTAATTGTGTCTAGCCTTGCAACCGGTGCAAAAGTCTCATTGAAATCGATTCCTGGTTTTTGTGCATATCCCTTAACAACCAATCTAGCCTTGAACTTCTGAATTGAACTATCTAGATTTAATTTAGTCTTATAGACCCACTTGACACCAATTACTGGTTTCTCTGTTGGCCTTTTCACCAGCTTCCAGGCTCCATTCTTTTCAAACATCTTTATTTATGTTTCCATGGCTTTGGCTTTCTGACATGCTATGTCTTTGACAGCATCCTGATAGCCTTGAGGTTCAATGATTGCTACATGACATCTTGCATATATATCACTCAATCTCCTCATCTTGATAGGAGTATTGTTGGATTCTGTATCAGTTTCATCTCCAAGATTTGCTTGAGTGTCCTGTCTTTCTTGATCTGGTTCTGGTTGTCAGTGGAGTTGAGTTGAGTTGAGTGTCCTGTTCATCTTCAGTGGAGTTGAGTTGAGTTGATCTGGTTCTGGTTGTCCAAGATTTGCTTGAGTGTCCTGTTCATCTTCAGAGTTGAGTTGAACACTGAACTCCATGTTTGTCTCCCAGTTCCATATGGCTTTCTCCATGAAAGTCATTGTCCTATAAAGCACAATTTTCATGGTTTTTAGAGAGTAAACTCTATACCCCTTTCACAACTTCCATATCCCATAAAAATCCCTTTAGTAGCGGATGAGTCCAGGTTCTGTCTAAGTTGATTAGGAATGTGAAATTATCAGATTGAGCCAAATATTTTCAGATGATTCACACCTGGTTTTCTTTCACTATACACTGCAAATGGTATTTTCTTCCTGATAGCTTTAGTGGGACATCTATTGAGCAAATAGACAGATGTGTTTACAGCTTCTGCCCAGAATTCATAGGGTATTTTCTTGTCATGAAGCATTGGTTTAGACATTTCCAAAATTGTCATGTTCTTCCTGTTTGCCACTCCATTTTGTTGTGGAGTATAAGCAACAGTGAACTGTCTTTGTATTCTCACTTCTTCACAATAGTCTAGGAACTCCTGAGACCTGTACTCACCTCCTCTATCACTTCTTATCTTCTTAATCTTGCAATCAGTCTGGAGTTCAACCATAGCTTTGAACTTTTTGAAAGTGTTGAATACTCCAGACTTATGTTTGAGGAAATAAACCCAGCACATCCTTGAGTAGTCATCTATGAAAGTTAGGAAGTACTTATTCCCACTTTTTATTTCAGTCTGTATAGGTCCACATACATCAGTGTGGACTAGCTCCAGTAGCCTAGTTGATTTCCAAGCCCTATTTCTGTCAAAGCTCTCAACATGTTGTTTTCCTTGGATGCAGCCTTCACAACATTCTCTCTTCTTAGGTAAACTAGGCAGACCTACTGCCATATCATCATTAACCAAAGCAAATAGACTTGCATGGTTTAGATGCCCAAACCTCATGTGCCACAGCCAGGTATCTCATTCTTCAACAACAATATTTGTCACTAGAATAATCTGCTAAAAGGATAATGGAAAGCAACTATTACCTATCATAGCTACACATGCTATCTCTTGTCCCTGTTCATATATAGTATCTTTCCTTCTTTCAAACACAAGATTGTATCCATACTTCACCATCTGCCCCATATTCAGCAGGTTCTCATCCAAACCAGGTACCAGCACTACCTCCTTAATCATCTTATAACCACTTTGAGTCGTGATAACCAGAGTACCTTTGCCCTTTGCCTCTACTAACTCTCTTGTGCCCATCTTCACTCTGCACTTTAGGGTTCTATCCAGATTTATTAATGTTGACTCATTTGAAGTCATGTGATTACTATAGCCATTGTCTAGGTACCAGGTGTCTGTATTTTTTAAGTTTGTCACAGAATGACAGGCATAGAACAAGGTTCCATCTTCCTCTGCATGTTGTGCAATGTTCACACTCTCTTTCCCACTGCAATCCTTGGCATAATGCCCCATTTTATTGCATTTGAAGCATTTCCTGGTTTTAAACCAACAATTACCATAATGTTTACTAATGCAGACTCTGTAGGTAGGTTTAGAGTCACTCTCATTCCTGTTTTCATCTTTAGGTTGTCCATTGTTACCATCTCTGATATGATGATCAAGTTTCCTGATCCATGGCTTATTTCCACCCTTGGAAAACCTTTTAGATTTGATTGAACTGGAGGATGCTCCAATGTGCATGCTAGAGAATGCTTTCTCTACTGTGTTTTCAGAATGAAGTTCTAGCCTCTGGTCATATGCTTTGATTGATGCAATCAGCTCCTGTACATTGACCTCATCTAGATCTTTAGTTTCTTCTAGGATTGATACGATTGGATCATAAGGCTTGGTTAAACTTACGAGAATTTTTTGTCCCATTCTAGTTTCTTTTATATCTTCACCATATATCCTCATTTGATCCAGAGTCATATACAATCTAGATAAGTATGCACTTAGTGATTCATCATCTTGCATTCTCATGTATTCAAAAACTTTCCTCAAACCTTGAAGTTTAACTGATCTAACATTTTGATCTCCACGAAATTCTCTTTTCAATAAATCCCAAGCAACCTTGGAACTCTCTTCATTTGCAATTCTGGAGAATATGGATTCTACAACTGAATTCTGAATGAACCCGAGTGCCCTGGCATCCCTGATCAGATCAGCAAGTGTAGGAACAACCATTGCTCTCTCAGCACCTTCTGGATCTGTATTGAAGCCTCTATTGACAAGCTCCCACAGATCTTGAGCTCGAAGTAAGGTACGCATCTTAATGCTCCAAAACTCATAATTATTACCATCAAAGATAGGAGCCTGTAACTCACTAGTTCCAGCACCAGTCATTACAGATTCAGCAGCACAATCTCAGATCACGCCCCAGCACTTTGATCATGAATCAGAGCGCTCTGTTACCATGTTGGTTTCAGATTACACAGAGATATGTGGAAGAACAGATTGGTTGCAGGTGTTGCAATGCAGTGATGGCTTCACAATGCGGTAAACTTCTACTCCTAAACTTTAGCTGAAAAACGATTGGTTAGTATAGATTTAGGTGTTGATGATGTGTTTTAGACTTAGGCTTGAATATGGAGGAAATCAATCACAATGAGGAAACAACTACAATGAGTTGCAATGATGAACACCAGGTGTTTGTCAAAATGCAACAGTGAGAATTCTGAGTGATCTTGATGCTCTCACCGTCTAAAGAGAGTCATACACTATTTTTATTGATTTCTTAATTGATTAAAATTGCTTACTCACTTTTCTTACATACAAAAACAGTTAGGATCCACATGTCATCATCCTACACGGTTTACACTCCTTTCTTGCTCACTAAGGCACTCACACCTCACTCAAACGGTTATAACAAACTTCCCAGCTGTCACACACACACTTTCTAGAAGCTAAGCCAGGTGTCCTTGAGTACTTTAGGGATTTAGATCAGCTGCAATGCTGCTTGATCACTGCTGCAGTAGCAGCTTATAGTCCAACATATATATATATATTAACGTAAGAAATTAATTAATTAATTAAGGGCACTTATAATTTCTACCAGGGCCTCCATACAAGAAGTCAGGATCTTCAACATAATCTTGAATATACCAAACATCATAACAGTTGAACTCGTCCATATAAGTCTCAGTCCATTCAGGGAACTTGAGTTCCGGTGAGTTGTCATGTATTCGGATTCTTGATATGGTGCCGCAGCTTCCAGAACTTGTAAATTGTCCACTGCCCATACCGGTTTTTGTGTGCGGTGTTGTTCCCACCCTTGTGCTATAAACTTCACCTCCCCATTCAACATAGTCTGCCTGATAACACAATCCGGCGAACAGCTGTGCCGGCCAGTACCCGATGTTGATCCTCTCCCCATATTCCACCCACCAATTGTTTGTTACTGGGTCCTAATTCATCAATTAATATTCATACCAAACATTATTAGTTCGACAACGTTATAATATGACATGTTACATTGTTAAATTGTCGATTTGATACCTTAAAAATATAGTAGACTATTGTAAATGGAAGCCCATCAGAACCTGATATTGGATGAATTGCAGCACCAAGAGCTATTTCATGGCTAGTCTGAACAAAACCAGGACAGGTCAGATCAAAGCAACCAGTTTTCTTTGAACCATCAGCCTGCATGACCATCACGTACAACTCCATCACCTTATTACCAGATCTATTGGCCGCCGGTGGCTTTGTCTCAGCTTCTTAATTAATGGGTACATGATTTGTTTTTAAATTTTGTCCTCCGGATAAAGAGTAACTTCTTCTTTTTTCATTTGAATAATTTCACACACACACATATATATATATAGTGCATGTCTACATACAGTCCAATGTACAAAAAGTCGAGTCTCCTTATCCCCGTACACACTCGGATTCACCTGAAAAAAGATCGAAAATTTTGTTGAAAGGGTATGTCATGAACATAGAACTCAAAAGAATTGTAGGTAGGTAGGGTTTGCAGATTTATTACCGCCCATCCGGCTTCAATGGCCTCATAGGCATAATAAGGACCGTTTAAGAGACATACATGGGAAGTAGTGTATTCATCATGAAGCTCAACATAAGGGGTATACACTTTGATGTCTCCTTTGGCTCCCATATTTCTGTACCCTTCTGTAAGTAATATTGCTTTCTGCCATATATATATTCTCATTATTTAACATTGTGTACGTGTCCATATATACAATAACAAATCATACCCATTTGATATCCACAATATCAATATTACATACTCATTCCTTTTTTCACTAGATGGAAAAATGACATGCGGACAGACACGAATCCAGGATTAAAAATAAGGGTGGGTTGAATTCACGATCGAACATAAAAGTGGGTTAATTTAAAACAAAATTTCTTAGTAAAATAATATTTAATAAAAAATTCATCCCCAAATACACTTGAGTCCGTGTCTGCATGCGGATTTTGATATCTTGATCAGTTTCAATTTGTCACTTTATAGTAGACATCCTAATAAATTGAGAATTATTTTTATAAAATTTGTTAATTTTGGCTTCAGTTTCAATTTGTCACTTTATAATTTTTTTTTTAAAGAGATACAATATTTTTTTAATACAGCACACATATATATTATCGTCATATACTCATATGTAGAAGTCAGATATAAAACATTTCACTTATTAGCGAAGAGAACTTACATACTAAAATTGGGACGTTTCCACTACACCAAATTAATGCAATCTTAACTTGAAAAAAATTTATGAATTGTCACCTAAGTTTAAAACTTTCCATCCATTTGAAGGCATTTTGGACTCTTTTCTTTAAAAGAAAAATTAGAAGATTGCTACAGAAAAAAAAAATGGGTGAAAAAGCTCAAATTACTCCTGAAAACAAATCATCCAGTATTGCACGTATATGCAATTTTTTCGACGGGAAATTTAGCGTGCAACATTTCATGAATTTTAAAATTTAAGGTCACTTGTATCTAAATTTTCTATGAAATGACAAATTGAATTTATTGTTAACATTCACCTAATGTCCATTAATTAAAAAGTAAAAGCGGCGAATCATTGTACCGAGTGGTTTGCTTGTTGAAGAGCCACAATTTTGCTGTCGCCAAACTGTGCAGCACGCCGAGGCGGGTTACTGTGCTTCTTTCTTCCATACTCCTCAACCGAGCTAGCTCTCAGCAACCGGAATTGTCCCCGGAGGACAGCTTCCACTTTTCCTCCATTTTTGCATCACCATCATAGAAGATCTATATTCATTGCTTCCCTTATATTCATTGCTTCCCTTCAATCTGTCTGTTTTTTCCATGGTCTTCGTTGGGTCATATGTAGGTGCCATCTGAAAATAAAGACCCAAAGCGAACACTTGTTACATTAGCAGTACATAGGTTAAACAAAGTTACACTATGTAGTAAAATATTTTTACTTTTACCTGGATGGTGTGGTTCTTGAGAGCAGGATGATCAAAAGCTGGCTGCTTGTAAATGTCTATGCAATCAATGATATCACCATCTTCACTCTACAATAATTACTTAATTAATTATGGGATTAATAGGGACTGTTAGATTAAATCAATGAGATGAAAAAAAAGTTATACCTGAATGGTTTTAACTGCAAGCTTTCTAAGTTGGGTTAATTTTTTTTTCAGCTTCTAAAATCTTCTGTTTGGAGTACACATAATTTTTACCCTCCACAATTACCACACATCTAATTAAAGTTACAATCACTGCCACGAAAATTACCATGCCTCTTAATCTTATCACTTCACTACAACACAAATCCTTCACCATTTGTTGTTACCTGAACTCTGTTTGATTGTTTACCAAAGACCCAAAATCATAAACTGGAAAAACTGAAGAGAATTGGCTAAAATATATAATAATCTGAGTTCTGATTACATTTGCTCCTCCAAATAATTTATGAAAGCTACAAATATGCGCAAATTTCGCATGATTCACCTTCCAAGCATGCAAATTTCACTTTTTAAAATTAATGTGAAATGCCACTTGTAAATGCAAATAATTAATACCGATTTTTCTATTTGTCATTTATAATATAAAACATTATATGTTAATTAGCAAGAGTGAAAAAAGTCAAGATTCTACTCCGAAATCAATTGGCTATAAGGAAATCGGTAGGCCTAACTCATTTTAAGTCATTATAAGATTGTGCAATTTCCCAACATACCCCATCACGTGTGACAAATTTTCAAGTCTAATGCATGACAACATATATTGAGTGACGGGGTCACAGGAGCATGTCACACACGTGGAAGAACCCGCTCTGATTTTATGAAAAAAGTTGAGATTCTACCCCAAAACTAATTGGCTACGGAAAGAGGTCAACTCCTTATAAGTCCTTGCAAAATTGTGCAACTTTTTAATGTGAGACATTTGTACCTGGCATTTTCATAAAGAGAAACACATGCATATATAAACATATTTGAATATCTATGTGACGAATGTTGATGTATCTATATAGTTTGTTGGTCCAAGTCCAGCATAGACAGGTGGTGATGATCATCATCATATAGAGAGATTTGTGCCGTTTCCATATCATACACCCACACCCATTTCGATTTCCATTCTCATCCCTATTCCCTAATGGATGATGAATTACGTTTAAAATATTCGCAGTCACTCCTACAAAACAACCCTGGTCGCAGGGATTGGGTGATAGCAATTTTGCCTCAATAAACAATACCTTGTCTCCAAGGCCCTCCATTTTAACCCCATGAGAGTCTGAAGAAATTCTGAATTGTGTTTGTATTGATTATAGATACAAGTAATACATCAAAATATATACAAATATTCATTAAGTTAGTTTAAGTAAAATTGAATATATTCTATGTTATACCTCCAAGACACGAGCTCCGTGTACGACCTGGTAATGTAGGATGTTGTAGGCTTAGCTATGTTCCTATTGGGCAACTCGGGATGCCGGTAGTCGCATAGATTATGGAATTTCAAATTAGGACTCTGAAGGAGTCGGAATTGGAGACTACGGCTCAAAAAGAACCAAAGAGTCGTGGTATCAGTTACTGTTTCAAATATCGAATAAGGATTTGAGTGGGAGCTTGAGGTACTGATGCGAACTTAATCGCCACGGTTGTTGGAAGGATACGTTTAAATTTCAGGGACGAAATTCTCTAAGGGGGTAGATTGTAACAATCCGGAAACTCAAAAAAGGTAATTCTGAGAAATTGAAAAGGAAATTGATGTTTTTGCCCCTATATTACTTGGTTAAAAAAAGGTAACTTTCGGTTGGGGTACTTTTTGGAGCTTTCGGGAAGACCATTACATAGATCTCGAGTCCACAGATAGGAGGCACGCCGAAATCGAGTTCGAACAGGATTGTTATGGGTCTGAATTACCCAGGGTATTTTGGTAATTTTAATACCACAAACATAAGAATTAGTGGCATTCATGCACCCTGACTTTACCTCAATACTTGTCCAAGATATTGAATCGTAGTAGATGTCGAACTTATTCAATGTTGAACGGAGCATCATGAGTCGTAGTAGATGTCGAACATATTCAATGTTGAACGAAGCAACAGGATGCTCCTGATCTAAAGCCTTCAATTTCAACGACGGGAAAACAATGAAACATAATTTGACATGATGAATGCAAGAATCCAAACTGTCAAGGAATATAGAAAGGAAAATATTTGAAAACCCTAAATATCATTATTGAATTTCAAATGATGAATTGTATTTCTCTCATATGATCCTTACAATTTGTACAACTATATATAGGCTTAGGGAAGCTAATTAACAACTCCTTTAATTAAGGGAATTGACAACAATTCCTTGAATTAAGGAACAACTCCCTTGAATTAAGGGAGATGACAACAACTCTTTGAATTAAGGGAGTTAACAACAACTCCTTGAATTAAGGGTTCCAATAAAGGAACAACTCCTTGAATTAAGGGAGTTGACAACAACTCCTTGAATTAAGGGTTCCAATAAAGGAACAACTCCTTGAATTAAGGGAGTTGACAACAACTCCTTGAATTAAGAGAGGTGACAACAACTCCTTGAATTAAGGGTTCCAATAACTCCTTGAATTAAGGTGTAACGACCCGTCCCAAATTCCATGATTAGATTAGTGAATAATCACGATTAGTGAGGCTAATCCGTGATTAGTAGAGCGAAATCGGACGAACGATGCGAAATGACCGTTTTGCCCCTAGTGGTGGCAAAACGTTGACTTTTCAATCGGGCGGTCAAATGGACTTTGACCGATGACCGTGACGTAGTTCGTGACGTCACAAGTTCATAGACAGGTGGCACGTTCAATTCCGACGTTCGGGGAGGAAGTTATGACGTTCGGAAGGTTAAGGGCATTTTGGTAATTTTGGATAAAAGGGGTCAAAAGTTGACTTTTTGACCGGGAGGTCCGATGGCCGAGGGCCGAAGATCGTTACGTAGATAAAGACGATACGAATCCATAGGCAGGCGGCACACTGAAATCGGACTTCGAACGGGAGAGTTATGGGTCACGGAAGTTCGATTTCACTATGCACGAACTTCGAGACGGGGACGTTTTGGCGAAATCTGATTGGGTGGATATTTTGGTGGGCCCCATGGATGAGTGACAAGTGTCACTCATCCCATTGACTTGATCCCCCAAAATGTGGATCTATATAATTAATTAATATTATTTAATTATTTTTATAATCAAATCCACCAACCATTAATCCTAACCATCCATTTCAATTCTAACTTTTAATCCTCACCCTTCATCCCTCATTCTCTCATCTGATTTCATCCCCTTCATTCTTCTTCACACACACCCGAAACCACATAACCCATAATCCTCCATTTTCTTCATTTTCTTCAAAAACCCAAAACACACACACACCATCACCATTCATTGCTTGTGCGAGCTGGACATGACCGTGAGGTGGTGGAAAGAGGCTGAGGAAGGCAGGCCACGGCCAGCCACGGCGGAGGACACGGCGGGGAGAGAGAACCCGTGAGGGATCCCAAGAGATGAATGAGATTGGTTTCGAGGCGTTGGACGGCCTGTAACAACCGTGAACGGCGGAGGAAGTCACGGCCGCCATGGCCGAATTGGAGGTACGGGTTTTAGTTGTTTTCCTTCCGTTTTAATGTCATAGAACCCTAGGTTAGGATTAGAGGATGAAAATGGGACAAACGGGAACGGTTTTGGTGGCCGGACGGCGGAGAACCGGCCGGGTCAAGTCGCGGGTCACGGCGACCCGGTTACAGTCATTCGGGTCGACCCGCGAGGAGGCAGGGATGACTGATGACGTCATCCTGATGACGTCATCATGTCAGGGATGACGTCATCATGTCAGATCTGACAATGTCAGACTGACATGTCAGACAGTGGGCCAATGGGAGCGTGACACGTGTCACTGTCAGGGGCTGTCAGTGATGACGTCATGCTGACGTCAACGATGACGTCAGTAGATACTGTCGCGGCGCGTGAAGCCCACGCGCAGCCACTTCAGGCGGCGCGTGAGGGCGCGTGGCAGGGAATCTGGGGAAGGTTCCAACATGTGAAATCAACTATTCGATGTAACGAACATTTTGGGACTGGTTTCGTGTCGATCGGACACCGTCTCGATATGTTTCGGGGCATCGGAAGGTTTAGGTTCGGGATTAAAAATAGTTGAAAATACGGGAAAATTACGGGGCTTTAGTGAGAGGTTAATTAAGTAGTTAATAACCTTCTATTACGATTTGGACAGGTTTGGGAGTCCCGGTGACGGTGATCGGCTCGGGGAGCCGTATGGCACGCAAATCGAGGCGGCAGCTCGGACGGTCTGTGAGTGGACCTTGTTTTCTAAATTGGTGCATGCATAAATGTTTATTATATGTTTTAAATACTTGTTTGTAATGCCATGGGTGCATTTGTATGTGGTTACGTATAAGCACGTATTTCAAGGTTTCGGCCTTATACGGTGCTTGTACGGGTCTGTATTTCTGTATTGATTTAAATGAACTGGATTTGAATTTCAAAAGGATAAACTCGGGTATGAGACCCATTTGGTTTTGTCTCGGGCATATGACACTATTTATGACCTTCGGGTCTAAATCGTGGTCGCGACGAGTGCTGTGTGCACGGCGATCGACGATACGACGCTCGCCTCCGGTTTGGGATGTGTTCCTTCCGGAGAGGTCACGATGCACGATTCGTTGTCGGGCAGCCTGGGGAGGCTCGACTTCGGAGTGCTGACGGTTCAGGATAGCGATCGGTGATGAGTGCACCATGATCTTGCGATGGTCGCATCGGTTGATTCGTTCACGGCGACATACCAGGATTGAGGGCGGTCCTGGATGGATGGTTGCACGCATCACTATGATCGGAGTCGTGACTGACCCTTGGATATCGGGCACGGTGCCCAGTTGAGTCATATGTTCGGGCACGAGACCCAGTTGTTTTACACTGATGATTTTGGGTCAGGGACCCTAGATGGATTTCCAAGTTCATGACGGTTTATGGGAACCGGCATGAACCTTTGTCAGGTTATTCTGGTTCTTGACGGTTTATGGGGACCAGCATGAACCCTGGTTATGTTATTACGGTACATGACGATTTATGGGAACCGGCATGTTACCTGATTATGGATATTATGGATCATGACGGTTCAGGGGAACCAGTCATGAATATTTATGTTATGTATATATATGTTCATCTACCTTCCTTTACTTCTATTATCTCCTCCGGGGAGGGTCGTTGGCCTGGGTGGACCCCGGAGTAGTCACGGAGCACCGACTGAGTGGAGTCACCCCCCAGTTGGGTTCCTTACTCTCAGGAAGGATATGGTTACTATTACCTCGGGTAGGGTCAGTGGTCTGCGGACATTGACCTTGACTCTGAGATGACTCGGATTGAGACCCGGGTAGCACGCGCGTAGCTTTGGATACCGTGACAGGATTGGTTGTGTGACTTATATGTATATATGATATATGATATGTGGTGTGTACAGGTGTGCACAGGATTTGAGCTGGTGCTCGTGTACTTGGGTTCTTTATGGTTTGGGGCCGAGTCCCTTATGGATGTGGACAGTGGGCCCGTACGGTCGTTTCCATTGTGGTCCTTTCGACCTTGGTTTATATCTGCTTTGGGCTTAGTCCCACGTATGGTTTGTTTTGGGTAAATGGTTTTCGAATGCATGCATGCTTTTTAGTGGGGGGTACAAATGTCTTTTTATGAAATGTTTTTATAAACTTTTGTTTTGTCCACTCACAGTTTTTAATGTTTTGACTACCCTTCAGGTTGACATCGGATGTGGACTGTAGCAGAGACCGAGATATCACATGCCTCCTCCGGATCCTGGCGTACTCTGATAGCCCGGAAGGGCAAAGGTCGAAAATATCCCTTGTCTGACACTTCGTGTCAGACGGGAGCAGGGTCATCCCGCACTAATCCCGGGGGGATTGGGATGGGTCCTGTCAACGTGGTATCAGAGCGGGGTTGTCTCTATTCGAGCAACCGCGGAGCTCTTGGAGTATGTACGCTGGTCGAGGATGTGATATCTCAATGGGCTACAGTTCGTGGTCAACCTGATAGTTAGGGTGCCGATACGATAGTTAGTAGGATTGGATCGTGGAACGTCTTGGTTCGGCATTCGATGCCGGGGTTGCCATAGTTCTGTCAAGGTTGGCAGTGTGGGACCCTACGGAAGGATTAACGTGTTCGTATTCTAGATTGTGATCGTGAGACAGTTAGTTGGGATCGTCTTTCACGATGTCGTAGGATCGGTTCCGACGACTGATTCGATGTTGTGACCATTAGATGGTCAGATTATGTTGAGTTAAATGGATTTACTGCAGTCGGCAGTTAGCAGCCGGATTCGAGGATCCTGATTGGACTTACGGTAGGATTGGATTGACGTCATTACGATGTCAAGACCGCGGAGTCGGTCAGATCGTGGATCTTACTGCCTTATGCAGTTGGGTTTTGCGGAACTCTAGGGGTGATCGTGGAACCCTACCGTATGTGTATGGTTCGGAAATGTGAGTTGACGAGTGGTTTGACTTGGACGACTATTCGAATTTGGATTCGTTAGTCGGTCTAGTCATGTCAGCTTGTGTTGGGACTGCACTTCGCAGTCAGAGTTGTACGTATCGGTTAGACCGAGTTGGTTGTCGTGCTACTTCAGTTGTGATGGACTGTTGGTACAACTAAGGTCGCGGGTGACCTGGTAAACGACATTTGGGTTAGTCGGAGTACGACTGGTTAGAGTTCGGTTGGACAAGTTATCAGGGTTGGTACTTGTCGATGGAATCCCTGAGTGGGAGACGAAATGGTTGGTACGAACGGTTGATTCCGTTGGATGCAGGGTCTCGATAGCAGTGCCTGGTAGTTAGGTCTGCACGAGTGTGTGGCAGGCGCTATTACCTAGTGTGGTTGTTGTTACGATTATTGGGAATCGGGGACGTTCAGGGGACATTTCCTTTTCTCGTATGAGTTGTCAGGGTGACCGTACCCAGAGTTGTTGGTTACGAGGGAGACAGAGTTCCTCCTATTCGAGCAAAGGTACGGGATCGTCGCTCGGTATGAGCGGAGATCCAGGGTGTCAGTTTTGCACACGACGTCTTGATACTGACACTAGTTTTGGTGATAGTGCGTGGTACTGGTGCTGGTGATTGTGATGACGGTGAGTCACGAGTCGGGATGTGGCTCTGACGTGATGGGCATATGTTCGGTGTCTGTGGTCCCAGAATGGATCTCAAATAGAGTTAAACTGGTTAGGGGACACGTGGTTGATGTCCGGGTATGTTGTTTCCAATCTTGTTGGAATTTCGGAATCGCGAGAGGTTGCGACTGAGGTGACAAGAGGAATGCGGGTTTTCCGCATTGGTATTGGGTATTTCGAAGTCGTTTGGGTGACTTCTCGTATTCTACCGTGGTAGATGACGTTAATGATATAGATGTTGTTGGTTGCCACTAGTACACTGATCGTGTATTGGTTGGTGGACCCGGGATTTGTTCTGGATCATCAGGAGGAGATGAGTATATCGAAGTTAGGTGACTGAAATTTCTCTTTCTCTACTTGGTGGCAGACGATGTCAGGTTACCTGACGTGGTGAGTGCATCGAGTGTTGTTTGCATTCACGTAGGAGGGATTATTCGATCATTCTTGATTTTCCTCGGTGGAATGACAAGGATCGATACGAGGTAATCAGTGAGTACCCACAGTCTCGGCGTGTCTCGTCGTTGACTAATCTGTTTAGATGTGGGAATTGGTTTACGACTTTGGGTATCGTTATGGATCTGGATCGTGGTCTTGATGATCCAGATAGGTGGAGAGTTTATCGCTCATACTTGGATGTTTGAGTGGGGCATGTTGGGACTGAACTTCTTTTCGAGGTAAATCCCATATGGCTTACTACTCGCCTGAGTAGTTGTCCGATGAGTAGTTTTTCGACGTGGTCGGATATGGTCAGCCTTAGGGATGTGCGGATATTGTGATTGGCTTCCCTATGAAGTCAATCGATGGTATTGGAGTAATCGGTTGAGTAGACAACCGATAGGTTCATGATTGATACGTCTCGGTAGACGAGAACGATATTTCAGGTTTTGGAATAAGATCTCTGGATGACGATTCAGGATTTGATTTTGGAACTTGAAAGAGGATTTCTGTATTTGGGTTTTGGAATCGGATTCTGGGTGACGATCCAGGATTTGATTCTACAGCTTGACTATAGATTTTCTTTTATGGATTTGGGTTCGGAATGGTTATTCCAAATGCCGGTTTACGGAATGATGATTTCGGATTCGAATTTGGACATGATTATGGGTATGATTTCTGGGTTTGGATTCGGGATTTCTTACGAAATTGCGGATTCGGATTTGGAAATAGATAATGGGTTGGAATTTCGATTTGTCTAGATCGGACAGATGGACTCCATAATTGAAACGTGATTGACTACAACCTAGGTGGTTGTAGGCTGATTGATGGGTAGATGTACGTACCTTGTTCGTTGTTCGAGGTACGACACCGGGCAGACTTGGGATGACAGGACCCATCCCAATCTCCCCGGGATTAGTGCGGGATGACCCTGCTCCCGTCTGACACGAAGTGTCAGACAAGGGATATTTCCGACCTTTGCCCTCCCGGGCTATCAGAGTACGCCAGGATCCGGAGGAGGCATGTGATATCTCGGCCTCTGCTACAGTCCACATCCGATGTCAACCTGAAGGGCAGTCAAAACATTAAAAACTGTGAGTGGACAAAACAAAAGTTTATAAAAACATTTAATAAGAAGACATTTGTACCCTCCACTAAAAAGCATGCATGCATTCGAAAACCATTTATCCAAAACAACCCATATGTGGGACTAAGCCCAAAGCAGATATAAACTAAGGTCGAAAGGACCACAATGAAAACGACCATACGGGCCACTGCCCAAATCCTGTGCACACCTGTACACACCACATATCATATATCATATATCCATCACATACATATATATAAGTCACACAACCAATCCTGTCACGGTATCCAAAACTACGCGCGTGCTACCCGGATCTCAATCCGAGTCTTCTCAAAGTCAAGGTCAATGTCCGCAGACCACTGACCCTACTCGAGGTAATAGTAACCATAGCCTTCCTGAGAGTAAGGAACCCAACTGGGGGGTGACTCCACTCAGTCGGTGCTCCGTGACTACTCCGGGGTCCACCCAGGCCAACAACCCTCCCCGGAGGAGATAATAGAAGTAAAGGAAGGTAGATGAACATATATATACATAACATAATATCCATGCCCGGTTCCCCTGAACCGTCATGATCCATAATAACATAACCAGGTAGCATGCCGGTTCCCATAAACCGTCATGTACCGTAATAACATAACCGAGGTAACATGCAGGTTCCCATAAACCGTCGTGTACCGTAATAATCAACAAGGGTTCATGTCGGTCCCCATAAACCGTCAAGAACTAGAATGACCTAACAAAGGTTCATGCCGGTTCCCATAAACCGTCATGAACCGCAATGATCTTTCCAGAGTTCATGCCGGTTCCCATAAACCGTCATGAACTTGGAAATCTATATAGGGTCCCTGACCCGAAATCATAAACCGTGAAATAACTGGGTCTCGTGCCCGAACATATGACATCAACTGGGCACCGTGCCCGAAATCTGGGGTCATATGCCCGAGACAAAACCAAATGGGTCTCATACCCGAGTTTATCCTTTTATAATCCAAATCCAGTTCATTTAAATCAATAAAGAAATACAGACCCGTATAAGCACCGTATAAGGCCGAAACCTCGAAATACGTGCTTATACGTAACCACATAGAAATGCACCCATGGCATCATCAAACAAGTAACAAAACATACAATAAACATTTATGCACGCACCAATTTAGAAAACAAGGTCCACTCACAGACCGTCCGAGCTACCGCCTCGATTTGCGTGCCATACGGCTCCCCGAGCCGATCACCGTCACCGGGACTCCCAAACCTGTCCAAATCGTAATAGAAGGTTACTAACTACTTAATTAAACTCCCACTAAAGCCCCGTAATTTTCCCGTATTTTCAACTATTTTTAATCCCGAACCTAAACCTTCCGATGCCCCGAAACATATCGAGACGGTGTCCGATTTCGCTCTACTAATCACGGATTAGCCTCACTAATCGTGATTAGTCACTAATCTAATCTAGGAATTTGGGACGGGTCCTTACAACCTTCCCTCCTTAATTAATTTCGTCCTCGAAATTCCAACCGACCTAAACCCAACCGTTCTTCCCTCCTTAATTTAGTTCCGTTCTCGAAACTCCAACTATCCTGATTCCACAACCTCCACCTCGTGGAAATAATTCGATCTCACGACACGTGTACACCCGTACACCCACTAAACAGAATAATCCTTACTCGTCTACAGCCCGACGTGCCACTAACGCTCTCGTCGTATCGACTACACTCGACCACGTCGAAGAACAGTAGCCACACGGTCCGAATTGACACTACTTGTCAAATCTACCATCTTGTTGATACAACAACTAGACGGTTCCCTTCTCAATCACTAATCTATCCTGACGTCTGCTCCCACTGGGAGTCACCAACCCGCACTCAACGATCTACGTTGACACCTCCGACAGACCGTCACCACTTGATAGTCGTCAGTCAAAACTAACACTATACCCACTTGTGGTTACACTAACCACCAACATACTCATCCTGAGTATATGTATACCAACATCTATCTCGACCTGCGTGTAACTGGACCCATCAGAAATACTATGACCCAATGCACAGTATCCAATGTCCAATCCACGACCCCGACTAATCCAATGGTATCAGAACCAAGCCGACTACCAACACGCTCACCAACGTACCACCGGTATCACCTATATACCGTCACCAGGCACGACAAGTCTGCCTAGTATCGTACCTTGAACAACGTACAAGGTACGTACATCTACCCATCAATCAGCCTACAACCACCTAGGTTGTAGCCAATCACGTTTCTACGATGGAGTCCATTTATCCAATCCAGTATTAGACAATCGAAACTCCGACCCATTATTTATTTCCAAATCTGAATCCGAATCCGCAATTTCGTAAGAAATCCCAAATCCAAACCCAGAAGTCGTATCCATATCCATGTTCAAATCCGAATCCGAAATCATTATTCCGTAAGCCAGCATTTGGAATAACTATTCCGAACCCAAATCCATAAAAGAAAATCTACAGTCAAGCTCTAGAATCAAATCCTGAATCGTCACCCAGAATCCGATTCCAAAACCCAAATCTAGAAATCCTCTTTCAAGTTCCAAAATCAAATCCTGAATCGTCATCCAGAAATCTGATTCCAAAACCTGAAATATCGTTCACGTCTACCGAGACGTACCAAAACCAAACCTATCGGTTACCCGCTCAACCGATTACCACAATACGATCGATTGACTTCATAAGGAAGTCAATCCCAACATCAACACAACACTAGGTCAGACAAAATCCGACCTCGTCAGACACCTACTCATCGGACAACTACTCAGGCGAGTAATAAGCCATATGGGATTTACCTCGAAAAGAAGTTCAGTCTCATCATGCTTCACTCAACATCCAAGTAAGAGTAATAAACTCTCCACCTATCTGGATATCCAAATCACGATCCAGATCCAACACTACGTCAACCGACCATAGACGTCACGATCGAGGATCGTCACGCCAACCAAAGTCCTAGACCATTTCCCACATCTTAAATAGTTTAGTCTACGACGAGACACGCCGAGACTGTGGGTTCTCACTGATTACCTCGTATCGATCCTTGTCATTCCACCAAGGAAAATCAAAGATGATACCAAACAATGACATCCAATTCCATCCTACATGAATGCAATCAAAACTCGCTGCACTCACCACGTCACGTAATCCAACATCGTCTGCCACCAAGCAGAAATGAGAAATCTCAGTCACCTAACTTCGATATACTCAACTCCACTTAATGACCCAAAACAAATCCCGGGTCCACCAACCAATATACGATCAGTGTACTAGTGATACAACCATCATCTGCCTTAGCAGAATCTGAGAAGTCACCCTAATGACTTCGAAATACCCAATACCAATGCGGAAAACCCACATTCCTCTTGTCACCTCAGTCGCAACCTCTCGCGATTCCGAAATTCCAACAAGATTGGAAACAACGTACTTGGACATCATCTACGTGTCCATTACCAGTTTAACTTTATCCGTGATCCACTCTCGAACCACAGATGCCGAACATATGCCCATCACGACGGATGTCACATCCCGATACGTAATTCATCGTCATCACGATCACCGGCACCAGCACCAGCACTAGTACCAGTATCATCACCTATCAGCATCAGCACAAAGTGTGCAAATCAGACACTCCTGGATCTCCGCTCATACCGAGCGACGACCAAGTACCTCTGTTCGAAAAGGAGAACTCTGCCTCCCTCGTACCCAACAACTCTGGGTACGGTCACCCTGACAACTTATACGAGAAAAGGAAACGCTCCCCGAACGTCCCCAACTCATTCTGCGATCGCACTCAGCCGTAACCGAGTCGAATCCAGAATCACTGCTCGTACATATGGGTTACTCACGCACCCCGTATCATCGTCACGACTGACAATCCCATCGTCACCATCGTCACGGTAACCTGAGTCTACTCGACCTGATAAGACTCGACTACGTCCATCGATAGTAGCGTCTGCCCCAACCTCGTGCAGACCTAACTACCAGGAATCACGATATAAAACTTCGCATCCAACGGAATCAACCGCTCGTACCAACTACTCTGTATCCCCGCTCCGGGATTTCATCGACAAGTACCAACCTTGATAACTTGTCCCACCAATCACTAACCAGCCATACTCCGACTAACCCAAATGTCGTCTACCAGGTCGCCCACGACTTTAGTTGCACCAACAGCCCATCACAACTGAAGTAGCACGACAACCAACTCGGTCTAACCGATACGTACAACCCTGACTGCGAAGTGCAGTCCCAACACAAGCTGACATGACTAGACCGACTAACGAATCCAAATCCGAAAAGTCGTCCAAGTCAAACCACTCGTCAACTCCCATTTCCGAACCATACACATATGGTAGGGTTCCACGATCACACCTAGAGTTCCCCTGAACCCAACTGCACAAGGCAGTAAAATCAACAATCTGACCGACCCCCGCGGTCTGGACATCATAAAGACGTCAATCCAACTAGGATTTCACAAAACCGACAGCTAACTGCCGACCGCAGTAAATCCATCTAACTCAACATAATCCGACCATCTAATGGTCACAACATCGAATCAGTCGTCGGAACCGATACTACGACATCGTGAAGACGATCCCAACTAACCGTCTCACGATCACACTCCAGAATACGAACACGTTAATCCTTCCGTAGGGTCCCACACTGTCAACCTTGACAGAACTATGGCAACCCCGGCCTCAAATGCCGAACCAAGGCATGCCAATCCTACTAACTATCGTACCGGCACCTCAACATCAGGTTGACCACGAACTGTAGCCCATTGAGATATCACATCCTCGACCTGTGTACATACTCCAAGAGCTGCACGGTTGCTCGAATAGAGACAACCCCGCTCTGATACCACGTTGACAGGACCCATCCCAATCCCCTCGGGATTAGTGCGGGATGACCCTGCTCCCGTCTGACACGAAGTGTCAGACAAGGGATATTTCCGACCTTTGCCCTCCCGGGCTATCAGAGTACGCCAGGATCCGGAGGAGACATGTGATATCTCGGTCTCTGCTACAGTCCACATCCGATGTCAACCTGAAGGGCAGTCAAAACATTAAAAACTGTGAGTGGACAAAACAAAAGTTTATAAAAACATTTCATAAGAAGACATTTGTACCCACCACTAAAAAGCATGCATGCATTCGAAAACCATTTACCCAAAACAAACCATACGTGGGACTAAGCCCAAAGCAGATATAAACCAAGGTCGAAAGGACCACAATGGAAACGACCGTACGGGCCACTGCCCACATCCATAAGGGACTCGGCCCCAAACCATAAAGAACCCAAGTACACGAGCCACTGCTCAAATCCTGTGCACACCTGTACACACCACATATCATATATCATATATACATATAAGTCACACAACCAATCCTGTCACGGTATCCAAAGTTACGCGCGTGCTACCCGGGTCTCAATCCGAGTCATCTCAAAGTCAAGGTCAATGTCCGCAGACCACTGACCCTACCCGAGGTAATAGTAACCATAGCCTTCCTGAGAGTAAGGAACCCAACTGGGGGGTGACTCGACTCAGTCGGTGCTCCGTGACTACTCCGGGGTCCACCCGGTTCCCATAAACCGTCATGTACCGTAATAACATAACCGAGGTAACATGCTGGTTCCCATAAACCGTCATGTACCGTAATAACCAACAAGGGTTCATGCCGGTCCCCATAAACCGTCAAGAACCAGAATGACCTGACAAAGGTTCATGCCGGTTCCCATAAACCGTCATGAACCGCAATGACCTTTCCAGAGTTCATGCCGGTTCCCATAAACCGTCATGAACTTGGAAATCTATCTAGGGTCCCTGACCCGAAATCATAAACCGTAAAATAACTGGGTCTCGTGCCCGAACATATGACATCAGCTGGGCACCGTGCCCGAAATCTGGGGTCATATGCCCGAGACAAAACCAAATGGGTCTCATACCCGAGTTTATCCTTTTATAATCCAAATCCAGTTCATTTAAATCAATAAAGAAATACAGACCCGTATAAGCACCGTATAAGGCCGAAACCTCGAAATACGTGCTTATACGTAACCACATAGAAATGCACCCATGGCATCATCAAACAAGTAACAAAACATACAATAAACATTTATGCATGCATCAATTTAGAAAACAAGGTCCACTCACAGACCGTCCGAGCTGCCGCCTCGATTTGCGTGCCATACGGCTCCCCGAGCCGATCACCGTCACCGGGACTCCCAAACCTGTCCAAATCGTAATAGAAGGTTACTAACTACTTAATTAACCTGCCACTAAAGCCCCGTAATTTTCCCGTATTTTCAACTATTTTTAATCCCGAACCTAAACCTTCCGATGCTCCGAAACATATCGAGACGGTGTCCGATTTCACTCTACTAATTACGGATTAGCCTCACTAATCGTGATTAGTCACTAATCTAATCTAGGAATTTGGGACGGGTCGTTACATGGGATGTCTGGTGACGGTATATAGGTTATACCGGTGGTACGTTGGAGAGCGTGTTAGTAGTAGGCATGGTTCCGATACCATTGGAGTAGTCGGGGTCGTGGACTGGACGTTGGATACTGTGCATTGGGTCATGGTATTTCTGATGGGTCTAGTTACACACAGATTGAGTGAAATGCTTTGTGGGTAAGTGTTTACTCCTGGTTGGGTCCGTTGGTGGTTAGTGTAACCACAAGTGGGTATAGTGTCAGTTTTCGACTGACGGCTGTCAAGTGGTGACAGTTTGTCGAAGGTGTCAGCGTGGATCGTTGAGTGCGGTTGGTGACTCCTAGTGGGAGCAGACGTCAGGATAGGTTAGAGATTGAAGAAGGAACCGTAGAGTTGTTTATGACAGCGAAAGGGTAGATTGGACAAGTGGGTCGATCATAGGATACTTGGGCTACTCTGATACTGACAGGTGATGTTAGTTCGGAGCGTACGACTTCTGCTATTCGATGTGGTCGTATGTTGACGATGGGACGTGAGCGTTGGTGGTATGTCTAGTTGCGGACGAGTAAGGATTGTTCTGGTTAGTTGGTGTACGAGCGTGCACGTGTTTTGAGGTTGATTCTACTTTCCACGAGGTGGATGTGGAATCAGGATAGTTGGAGTTTCGAGAACAGAACTAATTAAGGAGGGAAGAACGACTAGAATTAGGTCGGTTGGAATTTCGAGGACGAAATTAATTAAGGAGGGAAGGTTGTAACGACCCGTCCCAAATTCCATGATTAGATTAGTGACTAATCACGATTAGTGAGGCTAATCCGTGATTAGTAGAGCGAAATCGGACGAACGATGCGAAATGACCGTTTTGCCCCTAGTGGTGGCAAAACGTTGACTTTTCAATCGGGCGGTCAAATGGACTTTGACCGATGACCGTGACGTAGTTCGTGACGTCACAAGTTCATAGACAGGTGGCACGTTCAATTCCGACGTTCGGAGAGGAAGTTATGACGTTCGGAAGGTTAAGGGCATTTTGGTAATTTTGGATAAAAGGGGTCAAAAGTTGACTTTTTGACCGGGAGGTCCAATGGCCGAGGGCCGAAGACCGTTACGTAGATAAAGAGGCTGAGGAAGGCAGGCCACGGCCAGCCACGGCGGAGGACACGGCGGGGAGAGAGAACCCGTGAGGGATCCCAGGAGATGAATGAGATTGGTTTCGAGGCGTTGGACGGCCTGTAACAACCGTGAACGGCGGAGGAAGTCACGGCCGCCATGGCCGAATTGGAGGTACGGGTTTTAGTTGTTTTCCTTCCGTTTTAATGTCATAGAACCCTAGGTTAGGATTAGAGGATGAAAATGGGACAAACGGGAACGGTTTTGGTGGCCGGACGGCGGAGAACCGGCCGGGTCAAGCCGCGGGTCACGGCGACTCGGTTACAGTCATTCGGGTCGACCCGCGAGGAGGCAGGGATGACTGATGACGTCATCCTGATGACGTCATCATGTCAGGGATGACGTCATCATGTCAGATCTGACAATGTCAGACTGACATGTCAAACAGTGGGCCAATGGGAGCGTGACACGTGTCACTGTCAGGGGCTGTCAGTGATGACGTCATGCTGACGTCAGCGATGACGTCATGCTGACGTCAGCGATGACGTCAGCAGATACTGTAGTGGCGCGTGAAGCCCACGCGCAGCCACTTCAGGCGGCGCGTGAGGGCGCGTGGCAGGGAATCTGGGGAAGGTTCCAACATGTGAAATCAACTATTCGATGTAACGAACATTTTGGGACTGGTTTCGTGTCGATCGGACACCGTCTCGATATGTTTCGGGGCATCGGAAGGTTTAGGTTCGGGATTAAAAATAGTTGAAAATACGGAAAAATTGCGGGGCTTTAGTGGGAGGTTAATTAAGTAGTTAGTAACCTTCTATTACGATTTGGACAGGTTTGGGAGTCCCGGTGACGGTGATCGGCTCAGGGAGCCGTATGGCACGCAAATCGAGGCGGCAGCTCGGACGGTCTGTGAGTGGACCTTGTTTTCTAAATTGGTGCATGCATAAATGTTTATTATATGTTTTAAATACTTGTTTGTAATGCCATGGGTGCATTTGTATGTGGTTACGTATAAGCACGTATTTCAAGGTTTCGGCCTTATACGGTGCTTGTACGGGTTTGTATTTCTGTATTGATTTAAATGAACTGGATTTGAATTTCAAAAGGATAAACTCGGGTATGAGACCCATTTGGTTTTGTCTCGGGCATATGACACTATTTACGACCTTCGGGTCTAAATCGTGGTCGCGACGGGTGCTGTGTGCACGGCGATCGACGATACGATGCTCGCCTCCGGTTTGGGATGTGTTCCTTCCGGAGAGGTCACGATGCACGATTCGTTGTCGGGCAGCCTGGGGAGGCTCGACTTCGGAGTGCTGACGGTTCAGGATAGCGATCGGTGATGAGTGCACCATGATCTTGCGATGGTCGCGTCGGTTGATTCGTTCACGGAGACATACCAGGATTGAGGGCGGTCCTGGATGGATGGTTGCACGCATCACTATGATCGGAGTCGTGACTGACCCTTGGATATCGGGCACGGTGCCCAGTTGAGTCATATGTTCGGGCACGAGACCCAGTTGTTTTACACTGATGATTTTGGGTCAGGGACCCTAGATGGATTTCCAAGTTCATGACGGTTTATGGGAACCGGCATGAACCCTGGTTATGTTATTACGGTACATGACGGTTTATGGGAACCGGTCATGAATGTTTATGTTATGTATATATATGTTCATCTACCTTCCTTTACTTCTATTATCTCCTCCGGGGAGGGTCGTTGGCCTAGGTGGACCCCGGAGTAGTCACGGAGCACCGACTGAGTCGAGTCACCCCCCAGTTGGGTTCCTTACTCTCAGGAAGGCTATGGTTACTATTACCTCGGGTAGGGTCAGTGGTCTGCGGACATTGACCTTGACTTTGAGATGACTCGGATTGAGACCCGGGTAGCACGCGCGTAACTTTGGATACCGTGACAGGATTGGTTGTGTGACTTATATGTATATATGATATATGATATGTGGTGTGTACAGGTGTGCACAGGATTTGAGCAGTGGCTCGTGTACTTGGGTTCTTTATGGTTTGGGGCCGAGTCCCTTATGGATGTGGGCAGTGGCCCGTACGGTCGTTTCCATTGTGGTCCTTTCGACTTTGGTTTATATCTGCTTTGGGCTTAGTCCCACGTATGGTTTGTTTTGGGTAAATGGTTTTCGAATGCATGCATGCTTTTTAGTGGAGGGTACAAATGTCTTCTTATGAAATGTTTTTATAAACTTTTGTTTTGTCCACTCACAGTTTTTAATGTTTTGACTGCCCTTCAGGTTGACATCGGATGTGGACTGTAGCAGAGACCGAGATATCACATGCCTCCTCCGGATCCTGGCGTACTCTGATAGCCCGGAAGGGCAAAGGTCGAAAATATCCCTTGTCTGACACTTCGTGTCAGACGGGAGCAGGGTCATCCCGCACTAATCCCGGGGGGATTGGGATGGGTCCTGTCATAAGGGTTCCAATACTCCTTGAATTAAGGGTTCCAATACTCCTTGAATTAAGGGTTCCAATACTCCCCCTCAAGCTGGATCCAGGAGGTTGATGGATCCAAGCTTGGACAGAAGTCGTTGAAACTGATGAGAAGATAAGGGCTTTGTGAAAATGTCGGCCAATTGGTCGGAACTTCTTGTGTAGTGTGTCTGAATTACTTGCGACTGCACCTGTTCACGAACGTAATGACAGTCAACCTCAATATGTTTCGTTTGCTCGTGAAACACGGGGTTGGATGATATATGCATGGCGGCCTGGTTGTCACAGAATAGGGACATAGGAAGGGTTGCAGGAAACCCTAAATCACACAGAAGACCCTTGAGCCAGATCAACTCACACGCTGTTGAAACCATTGCACGGTACTCAGCTTCGGCACTAGATCTGGCGATGACAGTTTGCTTATTACTTTTCCAGGTGACCAAGTTTCCACCAATAAAGGTGCAGTAACCACTTGTGGACTTTCGATCAATAACATTTCCTACCCAATCTGCATCGCAGTACCGCATGATGTGAGTGTGGTCGTTCTTCGTCATGAGAATACCACGAACAGTAGACCAAGTAACGTAAGATCCTTTTTATAAGGTTCAGATGCTCGATGGTGGGAGAATGCATGAATTGACTGGCAATACTCACTGAATATTAGATGTCTGGTTTGGTGATCGTTAGGTAGATCAATTTACCAACAAGCCTCTGATAGGAGCTGATATCCGAGAGTGAAGTGCCTCCCAAGTCAAGTTTGAGCTTGCTATCGAGAGGAGTAAGGGCAGGCTTAGCATCACTCATATTAGCATCCTGGATGAGGTCCATGACGTATTTCCGTTGATTAAGAAATAAACCCTTATGAGAAGATGCTATTTCGATCCCAAGAAAATACTTTAATACCCCAAGGTCTTTAATCACAAATCTTTGTTGAAGTGACTGCTTGAGTTTGGAGATCTCTGCAGCATTATCACCTATAATTATTAAGTCATCCACATATATCAACACAACTAATTTCCCACCAGCTCCAGTACGAACGAATAATGATGAATCGACACCACTCCTTTTGAAACCAACACTATGAAGAACTGAACTTAGTTTAGCATACCAAGCACGAGGCGATTGCTTCAGTCCATAAATTGACTTATGTAACTTACACACCAAATCAAGGTCCTGGCTTTGAGGATGTCTAGGAGGCAAGCGCATGTAGACTTCTTCTTCAAGATCACTATGTAGAAAGGCGTTCTTCACGTCCATTTGGTACAGGGACCAAACCTTATTGACAGCCACAGACAATAAAACCCTAACTGAGTTCATTTTTGCAACAGAAGCAAATGTTTCTTTGTAGTCCACCTCAAATGTTTGAGTGAATACGCGAGCCACTAGCTTGGCTTTATGCCTCTCAATTGAACCATCTGAATTAAACTTGATCTTATAGATCCATTTGCAACCCACTGCCTTTTTTCCTTTTGGAAGTTTGGTGATGCTCCAGGTGTTTTGTTGGTCTAGAGCTTTGAGTTCATCTTGCATTACTTTTTGCCACACAACATGGTTATTAGCCTCATGAAAGTTTTAGGGCTCACTGTAACTAGAGATGGTGTTAAGGAAGGCAGCATGAGATGGAGTCACCTTTTGATACGACACATAATTTGATATTGGATGCCTCGGTTTATATGTTTCAAAATCTTGAAACCTTGTGGGAGACTGCCTATCATGTTGAGGATTGCGTCGAGGTTTTGGGAGAGTTGGCTCACTCTCGTTCAAATTATCAGCCATACTTTGAAGGTTTTCTTGGTTGTCGCTGCCATCATCATGCATAGAACCATCAGGATGAGTGCCTTCATGGTTATCTTCATTGAGAGAAGCATCAGTGTTGGCATGATTGAGCTCTCGTTGTTGCGGACCCTCGGGTTCAATTATTGGTAATGGGAACAAGTCCAAGATGCCATCCCCTTGATCTGTGAATTCACTTGTCTTGCCAAAAAAAAGGCTAGTCTCATGAAATCGAACATCTTTGGACACAATCAATCTCCTTAGTTGGGAATTATAACACTTATATACCTTTTGAGTAGAGGAGTAACCAAGGAAGATGCATTTAGTAGCTCTAGGATCTAATTTATCTCGGTGATGAGATTGAACATGAACAAAACAGATGCAACCAAACACTCTAAGATGTGAGAGATCAATTTTCCTTCCTTTCATGACCTCTAGGGGAGACTTAAATTCCAAGACTCGGCTAAGTAACCTATTGAGGATATAAGCAGCTGCCATAACACCTTGGGACCAAAATTTCTTTGGCACATTCATTTGAAGCATTAATTCTCTTGTTTTCTCAAGTAGGTCACAGTTTTTACATTCGGCTACCCCATTTTGTTGAGGGGTTCCAACGCAACTTGTTTGATGCATGATGCCATGAGTGCTCAAATATTGCAGTGCCACTGTCAGATCGTAAGGTTTGAATTTGAGATGAGAAATGGTTTTTAACAAGGTTATGGAAATCCTTAAGCACTTCTATCATTTCATTCTTAGACTTTAGCAGATACAACCATGTGACTCGAGAGAAATCATCCACAAAAATCACAAAATACTTGTAGCCATCAAAAGATTCCCTAGTTGGTCCCCATACATCTGAATGAACTAGTTCATAACACTTACTAGTCCTAGACAAAGAAGAGTTAAAAAGTAATCTAGTGGCTTTATACAAGTGGCATGTTTCACAAAAAATAGTATCCTTACTTAATTTTGGAAATAAAGATGACAAAATGGGTGAGGAAGGGTGAGCTAACGTTGATGCCACAATTGATTATCTTGAATGGGGTTGAACTTGGCTTGACACCCTCTGAGATTGCTCTTTGACATGTAATAGAGACCATCTAAATAAAACCCTTCACCAATCATCTTCTTGGTGACACAATCCTGAAAGATCACTTTGTGAGGAGAAAAAATGGCTATGCAATTCAAGGTATTTGTGATCCTTCCCACAGATAGAAGTTGAAATGGAAAGGAAGGAACATACAAAGCTATTGATTCCATTTCATTAGACATCAACTTTATCTTTTCTTTTCCTAAAACCTTTACTTGCTCTCCATTTGCAATTGAAACTTGAGAAGGTTTTGCCAATTTTTCAAAATTTTGAGATTTAGACACATGGTTGGTCATATGATCTGTGGCACCTGAATCTACAACCCAAAAATCATGCAACATATTTAATTTAAGAGCAGTTTTAAAGGCTTTCATGATACCTTGCATATCCTCTTGGGCTACAGGTTTCTTGTCTGCCAAGAAACCTGCAAACTTGCCGAGCAATGCTGTCGAGGTCCCTTCTTCCATGCTATCTGCACGGTCAATTCCAGCCCCTCCTTTCTTGCCTTGCAGGTACGACATAAACTCAGTCATGAGTTCTGTTGGGTTTGCTGTGAAGTTCTTGAATGGATCTGACCTATTCGAGATAGAGGTAGATGCATGATTTGCTCGATGTGGAGTATGGTTCACCTTTTGTACGCCCTTGTTGTCCTTCATGAAGTTAGGCTTTAACTTTGGATGTAAAATCCAGCATGTGTCTTTAACATGACCTGTATTGTTGCAGTGTTGACACTTCAAGTGCAGATGCTTTCCTTTGTACTTTCTCTCGTTGGTCATATATGCCCTAACCTCAGGTACTTTAGTCATTGTACTCAGGTTCATGACTTTCCTCCTTACTTCTTCACATTGAATCGTTGCACACACACTGGTGAAAGAAGAAAGTTCAGTGTTCATGAGTATGTGACATCGTAGATCTTCATATGTTGAGTCAAGACTGGACAAGAGTTGAAATATCTTGTCTTTTTCTGCTCTCTTTCGTAGCAGTGCTGCATTAGTTGTATGAGGACGATAAATTTCCAACTCATTCCACATGTTTTTCATGCTTCCTAGGAGTTGCACAAACGGTTTGCCATCTTGTTGCAGATCAGATGTCCTTTTTTAATTGGAAAACCCAAGCAGCATTATTCTGATTGCCATACATTTCCTTGACCGCTTCCCATAGCTGGTGCGAGGATTCTGAGTAGCTGAATATTTCAGCTAACTTTCGTTCCATGGAATTGAAAATTCATGACATAACTAGTTGATCCTTACTAAGCCAAGATTCATAGTTTGGTGAGGAAGCATCAGGTACTTTGATGCTTCCATTTATGAACCCTAACTTGGATCTCCCACCCAGCGCCATAGACACAGCTCTTGACCACGGCAAATAATTAAACTCATTCAGTACGACTGAGCTTAACCTTTGATTTGGGTTGACGTCCACCACATGCGCATTCACGGAGGAAAGCTCCCGGGAATTTTCAGCTTCTAATGCTAAAGTATTGTCTTCAGACATTTTGGAGAGTGAATACTCTCGAATAGCAATATAGCAGAAACATGTTAATTTCCCTGCTCTGATACCATATTGAATTTCAAAGGTTGAATTGTATTTCTCTCATATGATCCTTTCATTTTGTACAACTATATATAGGCTTAGGGAAGCTAATTAACAACTCCTTGAATTAAAGGAATCGACAACAATTCCTTGAATTAAGGAACAACTCCCTTGAATTAAGGGAGATGACAACTCCTTGAATTAAGGGAGTTGACAATAACTCCTTGAATTAAGGGTTCCAATAAAGGAACAACTCCTTGAATTAAGGGAGTTGACAATAACTCCTTGAATTAAGGGTTCTTCCAATACTCCTTGAATTAAGGGTTCCAATAATTATGGAAACGTAATGCAAAGGGAAAGGCTAAAAAGGTGGAGAACAAAATGTAGAATAAAATCATGTAATTAACCCAACTCTTAACAATTTGATGAATCTTTCCAATAGACAAACATGAAAAATATACAATTAATCCACAGATTCCACGTACAGCAAACTGAAACTAATTTCCCTTCACTAATTTACATTCCAACCATGATAAATCCACTACATTAATGATCAAACCAAAACAACCACCTTCACAATGTAAAGCCAATCAAACAGCTAAGGAAAACATTAGCTAAATAGTCACAATAGCATACTAAAATTACGATGTTATGGCCATCGTGCATTAGATTCTTCGAATGCTGTTGAGCAGAACAATACAAATGAGAACAGAGCAAAACATCAACTTTAATGAGAAGCAGAACAATGCAAATGAGAACAGAGCAAAGCATCAATTTTAATGAGAAGCAGAACAATGGAAAGCAGAACATTGAAAAGCAGAACACCCCAACTCGTCAATTGTAATGAAAAGCAGCCCAACGCAAATCGGCGAATTTACGAAAGAGAGGAATTACGAATTCAATAAACTGACTGAAAATTAAATGAAACGCAGCGCAAATGATGTGAGTAAAAAAAGGGCTAGAATTGATGTAACTTTACAGAAGCAGGTAGATCATCAATGAAGAATACCTCATATGAAACCTAAATATGGGACGATGATATGTTTCTGTTCAGAGATTCTGCGGGTAAATAAGTATAAACAACAATATAAACTAAATTGGAAGAACCAATGGGGAAATTAAGAAACAAATAGATGCGTGCAACTGAAGAGGTAACAATGAGGTTAGAAAACTTGGTATTAATAAATGGAGCAAGCATATAATCTACCAAACGAATTTGTAGATGATTTCCACAAATATGTAAGTGAACATGTGAAAAAACATAATGAACAATCGAACATAAATCACTGCATAAATGAGATGTGGAAAAGAAGTGAAAACATAGATAAATTGCTGGCTGCCTTTCAAAAAAAGGTGTAAACAAATATAATAAGTTATTAATTTTATACGAAGTGATATATATGAACTTTATATGACAAATTTGTATTTCACAGATTTTGTACAAGTTGATGACCATAAGACTGGTTTTTTGTACAATTTGATGACCATAAGACTGGTTTTTATGTGGAAAAATCTTATTTTCCTTGCTGGTCTGTCAACTATCAAACACCAACGAAAAGATGCACAAAGACATGAAATTTCATGTGAAACACAAACAAGCAAATGGGCATTTAGAAATTTCGTCAAATATAAGAACTAAATTCAGAAGAACGGAACACGTTTTCAAATGATATACTGATAGCAATTACACCATACGTAAAAACATATAAAGAATATTGTTGACCAGCTTCAATTAATCAGTTGTATCCCAGATTAATCGACCACCGAACACCTAATCCGCTAATAGAGGACTCAATCATCCATTTCTATTGTAGCGAACGAAAAGAAGTGAATCAGATTAACCAGATGAAATGGTTTTGTTACCAGCATCGCAACGAAAAGAAGTGAATGAAACAAATCACGGCTTCTCGCAATAGTTGCCTTGAGGAAAAAAAGACCGCTATGCTTTAATTGAACCTAGAAATAACAGATTGTTAGTACAGGTTCTTCGTATCAAAATGTTGAAAGAAAGGGAGCCAAATTTTTTGCTTATGAGACAATAAGCTTGAAAACAAATTTAAACATACAAGTAAAATAGAGCTCAACATTCTTACTATAGCAAGAGGTTTCAACATTCTTATAATTGTGTGGAATTTTGTGATTAATTGACCCTCGGTTTTGCAGATTGGATTAATCAATGAAATATTAACATTATATGAACATTCAAGTTATCATCATCCTTCAATTTATTAGCTTTATCATTTGTAGCATGTTGGAATGAATGAGATATCAAAGCTTTTATGAATGAGTCTAGTAAACTATTGAAATCAGTTTGTATCATAATGAAAGGGTGGAGTGAAATTGGAGCCAGTTTAAAACTATGACAAACTAAATGACATTTTGACTGTAGGCAGAATTTGAGCAGATTTGGATTTCAAATTATACGAACACTGACTACAAAGTAATTATTGATTTAGAAACCACAGTTGCTGATTTTGAGCCAGTTAATGTATATGTTCATTCATATTTTGCCTGTGTTTTTAGATCCAACAATTATATTTTCAAAACCATCTGAAAAGTAAGAATATAAATCAAATACCAACAAATTCATCATCCAATTTCAAAAGCCAATAAATTATTTGAAGTTAGTTCATCCAAATATGAACAAAGTCATCATCAAAAGTAAAAAAAAAAATTGATTATCTATAAATAAAGCATCCTCTATTGAGAGAAAATAAGTGTTATATGTTGTTCGTAGCTAAAGAATTGGGTGCCCTGCAAATCATTTTCTCATTCCCAACACTTTAATTTTCTATTGAGAGGAAATGGGTACCCATATATAGGTTCATGTTATTATTATATCAAAAGAAACTATGGGAAGCCAAATTTCAACTAATATAATCAGGCACACAGATGAACAAAGTCATCATCAAAACTGAAAAAGAAAATCGATTATATGTACATAAAACATCCTATATTGAGTACAAATATAAACAAACATTTATAGATCAGAGATCTAAAAACCACATAGCAAGACAACAAATATGATAAGAAGCAAAAAACAACATCGCAGAAAACATGTAATGAACTAAGAACCTATTTCAAGAACTTATAGTAACAAATTGTGGACCATGTTGAAAAATCAGCTTTATTTAAATCCAGATCATCAAGTAGCCAAACATCAAGAATCAGCTTCATATAGAGGTCAAATATTGTATTATATAGAGTGAAACTTCAGCTTACGAATCAAATATGAACGCAGACTTTCACAACAAAAACATCAACGAACACCGTTTCAGTCACCAATGAACAAAAAGTTGAATACAAGATTGAAATGAAATTGTAATTTCTCATATGAAGCAAGAAACAAACAATTTTCATGGGAACATATCGCTCACTATTGTAAGTACCATATAGTTAGGTACTGCCTCAAGATAAAAACTATGTCTCTATGTGCAAAAGTGAAATAGTTTGTGATACTGTGGACAAAAAATTCAGTGAATTAAAATTAAGAAAATAATAAATAAAGTGTGAAGAGGAAATTGCAAAATTCACAAACGAAACAGAAAAAGAGTAGCAGGAGAGAATGGGTAGAGATGACAATATAGCCGAAAAATTTATTAGAAAAAAAAAACAAATGACACGAAAAATTAGTTACATAAAATAAGGTAATCCAAATATACGAAACCATCATCACAATTCAAACAGAAAATCATTACCAAGCGTCTAAAAATTAATAAAGGCAACATGAAGCAAATGAGGATGCTGTATGAAAATATGCCATTTGATATGTGGTCAGAATAATGAAAATTCTAAAGTTAATCAAAATGAACAAAACCAGAAAATTGCAGAAGCATACCTTAGATGATAGGTAAATTTGGAATACTTATTTAATTGGTGATCTTGTGGGAAAAAAACGAAGTCAATCAAAAATAACAAAAGGACAAACATAATTGAGGAAAGAAAATGTGAAATTGGAAAACGAAATTGAAACAGGGGATTAATTGGAAAAACAAAACAAAGTCACAACCTTTAAACCAATCTATTGGTTCACTGGGAAAACAACAGGGAATAAGTGAGCATCTGGAAAATACAAACATGATTAGTAACCCATACTCAACAACAATACATGCGTATTTCAAAAAAACCAACCAACAAAGCGCTGCTTTCCAATTTAACAATTTCAAACCATAGAACCTAAATCTACGAAATATTTACCATGTTCATATTTGGAGGAAGAAATTATATGTGCAAGGTTTAGAGGTGGAGGTGAGGAAAACAAAAGATATGTGCACGGTGAGAAAAGCTTAAAAGAAGAGAGGTGTAGTAGAGATTTGGGAGACATATTGTGATTTGGGTTGAAGAAAGCATGAGTTGTTGAAAGAACGCAAAACATGTCCACAAATTAAGCAACGACGAGGGCTGGTGGTGCTTCATCATTGGATGAAATAGCGGCGAAGATGCTTGCATCGCGTTATAGCTATTGGCTGCAGTGCGCCGATGACGGCTGTGTAGCTATTGGTTCTAGAAGCGGCGTCGTCCATGGAGAAGAGGAGAAATCACACACAATAGAGAATCACACAACATAGGAGGATATGAGTTCTAAAAAGGGGAAAAAAGGCATCTTACTATTCAGCCAATATAGTAGATAATGAAACGGAGGGTAAAATCGGACTTTTCATGTGTGAACAGTGGGTTGGACGAAAACACTGTACATGAACACTGTACCTATGTTCCCTCCTCAATAAGGTAATCACCCAGCGTTGAATTGTACGGAGGCCTCTCTGTTCCGCTCTCTCGATTCTCTTTAAGGCAAGGAGTGGCCGAACAAAAATTGAAAATAAATGTTACGCTAATTTCAACAGATGAGATGAATTCTCTTCAAATATTAAGCAAATTGAAGATCAATTGGTGTTATGTTTCTGAACTTTTCCAAATTCACATACACAATTTGGATGTTAGTAGGAAAGCAAGAATATATCATATTACCTGTCTAAACTCCATCTTAACATTAACTTCGGGAAGGTTGCAAATCAATAGAAAAAGTGGAAATTACTTAGCAAAGATCATGGTAATCGACTTGTTCAAAATCAAACATGCATTACTAAGCAAACTAAGCTAGCTCATCCATGGTATTTGACACGACCCATCCCCAATCCTCCTGGATTAAAGGATAAGTCATGCTCCCGTCTAATTTACGTGCGACACAAAGGCTAAACACCTGTTTAACCCTCATGGAACACGCAAGCCAGACAAGGGATCCTAGGTCAATGGTCCAAAACTACCTTACGGTTTCCCAGAGTGTGCAGAACCACTGTGGATCGAGTGTGTAATGTCTCAGTATCTCTAACAACAGCCTGCACAGTATCAATCTAGTGGGTATTGAAAACTGAAAAAACTGTGAGTGGACAAAAATAAAGAATAAGTTTAGAAAAAAAATTATAAGAAAAGACGTTTATACCCTAATCATAGAAATCACATATAGAAAACATATAAAACATTTATGGATGCATCATAATTTAGAAAGCAAAGTCCACTCACAGACCATTCCCGCTGCTGCCTCGATACGCGTGCAATTACGCTTTCCCGACTAATCCACTATCACCGGACTTCCCGAATTTGTCCGAATCACATTCTAGGGTCACTAACCACTCCAATATGCTTCCACTAAATCCTCGTATTTTTTTTTCCGAATTTTTAACTATTTATAAACTCGATTCTAAACCTTCGTACATCCCGAATTATATCGAAATGATGTCCAATCGACTCGAAATCAGTCTCAAAATGTTCGTTACATCGAATACATTAAAACACATGTTGAGCACTTCCTCAAAAGAGGGCCCACGCGCCACCCACGCGCCGCCGCAAATGGCTGCGCGTGAAGCCCACGCGCCGCACTGTTTATCATTCCCTACCTCAGGTTGATTGTAACGACCCGGACTTTCGGAAAATGAAAATTTAGAAAATTTGAAGAAAAAGACGATTTTGCCACTGGAAAATTGGGCGAACGGTTGACTTTTGGCTCGAGCAGTCAAACGGACTTTGACCGATGACTGTGACGTAGTTCGGGACGTCACGAGTTCATAGACAGGTGGCACGTCCGATTCCGACATTCGAGGAGGAAGTTATGATGTTCGGAAGTTCAAGGGCATTTTCGTAATTAGGACGAAAAGGTGGAATTTGTTGACTTTTTGATTGACCACTATTTTCGTGCAATTCGAGGGTCATTAGGTAGGTCTCGATGCCCTGAGTCCGTTGACAGGCAGCACGCTGAAAACGGACACCAGACAGATGAGTTACGAGTCTATAAAGAGAAGGGCATTTCGGTAATTTTGTGCAGAAGAGCAAAATAGTAATTTTACAGAAGGGTACTGTTTGAACCGTGGAAACAGGACTAAACCACCGTGCTTGGGTGGTCTGATCAATGAATTGTTTAACCTTGTTAGTGACTGGACAAGGGAATTGTTAAATGGCTTTGAGGCAGTGGAAACATAGAAGTGTAGGCTGAAACAGAAACCAGGCACGGGCGCCATTTTTGAATTGATTTTGGGACTGTTGCAGGAAACAAAATCCAGAGAGGCCTGAGAGATTCCTTAGGTTGCTGTGAGGCCTGTTTTGATTATAGGGAGTGAGACAGAGTCATTCTGAAGAAGAGAGAAAGGAGAGCTTGGGAGAAAACAGAGTTCGGAGAAAACTGGAAATTGGAGGGGAAAATCGAATTTTGATTTGTGAGTCGAGAGGAACAAAACCAAGGATTGAAACAGCCTTCTGGGACCATTTAGAGTTCAACCGTATCAATTTTGAAGAGAATCGATCACGGTTTGGCCAGGAACCCAAGTTCCAGTTTTGAAGAAATTTCAGACCTGAGGACGATCATCTACGGGTAAGTTTCCCCAAAATTGGTTGTGGTTTAAGGTTCGTTTAGGTCATATGAAGCTTCAGTTTAAGCTAATTTGAAATTGGAGTTGAGTCGAGTCAGTTACAACGGTTGACCCGTTTGTTTGATCAAGGGTTGAATGGTCGATTTAGGGCTTGTTGAGGATAATTAACGAATGGGAATTTAGGTGGAAAAAGGAAGGGATTTGAGTGAGTTTTGATAGGGATTTAACCGGCTTGTGTCGCGGGTTGAACAACCCGTTTGCAGGCTAGTCGGGTGAAGACGATGACTGTAGCTGTCACTGTAGCAGGCACATGAGTTTCAAGCGCAGTCACTCACGGCGGCGCGTGAGGGCTCGTGGGCCCGATTTTCGAGGTGAGTTCAACACGACTTTTACCCTATGCAATGCAACGAACATTCTAGCGTTGGTTTTGAGTTAATCGAACATCGTTTCGATATTATTTCGAGGGTCCGAAGGTTTATGTTACGTTTTTAACTAACGTTTAATTCCCGGAAAATTATGGAAAATTAGTATGCTGTTATTTGAGTCCTTAGTGGCACTGAGGAATGTTTTCGGACAGGATTCGAGATTCCTGAAAAATGTCGAAAATTACGGAAACTCGTGCGGCGCGAAAACGAGCGCTATGGACGGTGTGTGAGTGGACTTTGCTTTCAAAATTTAATGCATGCATAAATGTTTCTATGATTATGATTATGACTTGTGATAATTACGATTTTCGTATTTATACGTATTTTGGTATGCAACACGTAACTGCACGTATTTCGAGACTATGGTTTCTCTTATGCTGTGATGATGGTTTGATGAACGATTTTACATGATTTGTGAGTATGATGTTTTAAGGATGTTTTGATTATGATTGTGAGTATGACCTACGGTTTTGACACGTAGTTCGATATTATTACGGTTTTGTGCGTTTTACAAGATTTCGAGTATATTGTGTTTTGATCATGGTTTTGATGCCTTGACTTTGGAATTTGAAATGTGATTTGATTTGACTTTGGGATTTGAAATGATTTCAAAGATTTAAAACTGATTTTGGAAAAGGTGATTTCGAGCTTGATGCCCAGGGCATAAAAGTAATTTTGATGAACGAGATTCATATTTTGGAAACGTGAAAATGGATTTCTGGATTTGGGTTCGGAATGATGTTTCCGGATGCTAGCTTACGGAATCATTATTGCGAATTCGGATTCGGGAATGGATGACGGATATGATTGGAGATTTGAATGCGAAATTCGGACATAAGTCATATTATGACAAAATGAGATTTCGGATTGGTTTTGGAATTTGGATCACGATGGATCCTGGATTGTTGTGATTTACAAACGGTTTTGGGTTTGAAGACCCGGTACTATTGCTGGATTATGTTTTGGGTTTAAAGACCCGGTTAATTGATGATGGGGGCGGGCCCGGATGGGGTTTAAAGACCCGGATTGAGTTTAAAGACTCGTGAGTTTAAAGACTCGGTTATTGTGATACCCCCCGAGGCCTATTGATTATGCTCTGAGTTTAAAGACTCGTTGATATCCCGGAAAGGCCTGATTGTAACGACCCGTCCCAAATTCCATGATTAGATTAGTGACTAATCACGATTAGTGAGGCTAATCGGTGATTAGTTAGGCTAAATCGGACGAACGATGCGAAATGACCGTTTTACCCCTGATGGTGGCAAAACGTTGACTTTTCAATCGGGCGGTCAAATGGACTTTGACCAATGACCGTGACGTAGTTCGTGACGTCACGAGTTCATAGACAGGTGGCACGTTCAATTCCGACGTTCGAGGAGGAAGTTATGAAGTGCGGAAGTTTAGGGGCATTTTGGTAATTTTAGTTAAAAGGGTCAAATAGTTGACTTTTTGACCGGCATGTCCGATGGCTGAGGGCCGAGGACTATTACGTAGATAAGGACGATACGAATCCATAGACAGGCGGCACGTCGAATTCGGACGTTCGACGACGAAGTTACGGTTCACGGAAGTTCAAGTGCACTATTCCACGAATTACGGAACGAGTTAACTTTTGGAATTTTGTGGGGCCCAGATATTTAATGGAGGACCCAATGGATGAGTGACAAGTGTCACCCATCCAATGGACACCATTTTTCCCTTCATGCACCGTGCATTCCATTTTCCTCATTTCAAACACACACCCAAACAACCCGATCTCATTTTCTCACCCAACCATTCACCCCAAACCAATCCAACTTTCACTCAAGGGACCAGGAGTGAGACCAGGGATGGAAGAGAGGACAATAGGAGGTGGTTGCCGGCCAGAACCGCCGTCCACGGCAGCGAGAGGAGGAGAAACCCGCAAGGTACCCGGTTAGCTCATTTTGATCCATTTTTCCATTTTTGTTGTTATGGTTGGTTTTTAATGGTTTTAATGAGACCATTAGGTTGCTAGGGACATGTTAGGAAGGTTTTAGGAAGCTTGGGAGGGCTGTGAAGCCATGGGTGCTGTTTTGGAAGTTTGAACCGTTGGGTTCAAAAATCAAACCATGAGTTTTGTGTAGTTTTAGGTTGTTTTGATTAGTAAAAATGATAGGGAATGAAGAAATAGGAATTATAGGATTAATTAGGGTTGAAATCGGACCAAAATAGAGGGAGAAAACCTCTGAAAAATTCTCGCCGGTTCGGAACAGTACTGCTACAGTAACCGGTCCAAAACCAGAAAAAAACCGGTTTTCAGGGTTTAGGTGATGATGAACAGTATTTTTGACCTTCTAGGGGCTCGTGAGGACGCGTGGTCCATAATTTGGGAAAATGTTCAACACGGGAAATCTTCTATTCGATGTAACGAAGATTTTAGGACTGGTCTCGCGTCAATCGGACATCGTTTCGATAGTTTTTGGGGTGTCGGAAGGTTTAGGGTCGGTTTAAAAATAGTTAAAAGTTCGGAAAAATTACGGGGCTTTAATGGGAGGTTAATTAAGTAGTTAGTAACCTTCTATTAAAATTTGGACAGGTTTGGGAGTCCCGGTGATAGTGATCGGCTCGGGAGAGCCTATGACACGCAAATCGAGGCGACAGCTCGGACGGTCTGTGAGTGGACCTTGCTTTCTAAATTGGTGCATGCATAAATGTTTATTATATGTTTTAAATACTTGTTTGTGATGCCATGAGTGCATTTGGATGTGTGGCTACGTATAGGCACGTATTTCGAGGTTTCGGCCCTATACGGTGCCTATACGGGTCCGTACGTCTTTATTGGTCTAACTGAAATGGTTTTGGATTTCCAAATGGATTATGAATGTGATTTGATAATGTTGATTTGGATATTTGTGAATTATATGGTTTCACGTATTTCGAGGTGATTTACGTGCTTGCACGTAAATCGAGGTTTTCCAGTTTTACACTGATTTTCCGTACTTATGATTTTGGAAATAATTTAATGAAATAATTTTGGATTTGAAAAGGTAATTCTCAGACTTGCGGTCCATTTGATTTACGGAATCGGGCCGGAGGCCCAATTGGTTTACGATTCGGACCGGAGGTCCAGTTTCTATGTGAATTCGGGCCTAGTGCCCAGCTATGTGTTACAAATGGTTTTTACGGGTCATGACGGTTTATGGGAACCGGCATGAACCCTTGAAATGGATTTACGGGTCATGACGGTTTATGGGAACCGGCATGAACCCATGAAAGGATTTTATGGTTCATGACGGCTTATGGGGGCCGGGCATGAATCCTTGAAAGGTTTCAAGAATGATTTCAAAAGGTTTTTCATATTCCATCCTTTATATATGATTGTCTCCTCCGGGGAGGGTCGGTGGCCTGGGTGGACCCCGGAGTAGTCACGGAGCACTGACTGAGTTGAGTCGCCCCCCAGTTGGGTTCCTTACTCTCAGGATGGGCATGGTTCGTTACCTTCAGGGAGGGTCATTGATCTACGGACATTGACCTGGGTGGACCCTGGAGAGACTTGGGTTTGAGACCCCGGTTAGCACACGTGTAGCTTTATTTTACCGTGACAGGTTCTGGATATGAATATAAGGGATAAACATGAGTTAAGTTGGTTTGGGAAATTATGTTTTATGATGATAAATGGTTTTGGGCTGAGATCCCACATATGTTTACTATGTTCTGGTTTTCTGTAAATTGGTTTTGGGCAGGAGCCCGTGTGACTTGTATTTACGGAACTTGGGGCTGAGACCCTAATTATGGTTGTTTAAACTTATGTGTTTGGATAAATAGTTTTACTATGCACGCATGCTTTTTAGTGGAGGGTATAAAGGTCTTTGATGAAATGTTTTTATAAATTCTTTATTTTTGTCCACTCACAGTCTTTCTGTTTTTAATACCCTTCAGGTTAACAGCGGATGTGGACTGTAGGAGAGATCGAGATATCACATGCCTCCTCCAGATCCTAGCGTACTCTGATAGCCCGGGAGGGCAAAGGTCGGAAATATCCCTTGTCTGACACTTCGTGTCAGACGGGAGCATGGTCATCCCACGTTAATCCCGGGGGGATTGGGATGGGTCCTGTCACTGATTATGCGCATGGTTTTGAGTTTAAAGACTCGGGCGCACTTGAGATCCATCAGATTGATTGACTTCTGAATTATTGTTGATTTTCGATGTTTTCGGATGTGTTAGGAAATGGCCCGGTTTATGTGGTTTTGATGGATTTTTGGATTATGTTACGTACTTGGATTTGATTCATGATTTTGGGCGGAGGCCCTGTGCTTATGATTGCGGGCTAAGACCCGAAGGTTAAGAAATGGAAAATGATTTGATTTTCATACACGGTTTTCTTATGTTGGAAATGAAATGGATTGCAAAATGATTTTCGAATGCATGCATTGGTTTTACGTGGAGGGTAGAAATGTCTTTCTGTAACTATTTTATAAACTGATTCATTTTTGTCCACTCACACCTTTTGTGTTTTTATTGACCCTCCAAGTCGTGGCGCTTTGATCGAGGCTGATCGAGAGGTAGAGGTATGAGTGAGTACGTGTGTGGCTATCCCTAGTTTGGCAAGTACTGAGGGTAATTTGGAAACTTCAGTCGACTTGCCAGACGGGAGCAGGACCGGGCACAGTTATCAATGTCCCTTCGTGGGCGGTCCTGTCATTGACCCGGCTCAGATCGATCCGATTCGGTCTGCTGGTTCCCAATCCAACCAAACTGGCGTTCCCGATTTTGTGCCCATTTCCAGTTCGTTTTTTATCTTACTTCTACCCTTAGCTTCATCCCATATTTTCTTATTAATCTACAGTGTCAAAACATAGCATTTGAGTCTAACTCATACCTTCCCGATCATCACATAGAACCTTCAATTTTCTTCTTTGATTCCTGCCGAACCTTCAATTTTCTTCTTTGTTTCCTGCCAACCCAAATCACCTTTGGCCTAAACTCCAAACTGTATCAACTCCTGGAAACCTCAGAATCATTCTCCAATTAAGCAATTCGATCAACAGACGCTAAAATGAAATCTGCCATTTTTGAAATCCAAAACTCTCCTACACAGTTTACTGGCCACCGTCCACGGCAAGCCTCCATTCCTAGCTCCTCTGACTCATCTCACCTTCAGGATCATCGTCCAATTGATTAGAATGGTTAATAGGTGCCTAAACTAAAACCCACTTTCGAATTCCAAAAACAGGGCACACGGCTTACCTCTGAACTTCTACCACTGTGCATGACAGCCAAGGATGAAAATATCGATATCGACGGATATATCGCTAGTCAAACTTATGGATATCTCGCTCCAAATATCGGTATCGATATCGATATCGTTTATGGGCAACAAAAATGACGGAAATTTGGTCTAAAAGTTGAAAATTTGGAATGAAATTTTGGGAAAATCATAAGTACTCAATGATGGTTAAATATGAGTAATAAAATTATAAAATGACTCTGATATAATAAATATATGATGAATAATATGATGTAATATGATTCTGACGATAACTAATAATATAAAATCTTAAATATAAATATAAATTGAAGTGAGTTACTATAATTGAAAGTTAAAATAGTTAAAAACATAAAAATAAACATACAAAAATTCATTGTAAGGAAAATGATAAAATGAGTTTTAAATATTTAAAATTGGAAAAAAAAAGAAAAAATAGGACCAAACTTTGTTAAAAAATTGGAAGTAATGGATATATTTAAAATTGGACATAAATGAAAAAAAGAAGGTCAACATTTGTTGAAAAATTGGAAAAAATGAATTAAAAAAGAGAGATAGGGGGTGGAAATGGAAAAAATGAATAAAAATGGAGGGGGAAAAATAAAAAAAAAATTGCAGTTGGGTTGGGACAAGGGGAGGTCGAACCCGTGACCCCCCAAACTTAAGCCAAATGACTAACACCATCACTGCTACCCATCAGCTTTGTTATTATATAATATTTAATATATAAGTATACAAAATACCAGTTATCCCTAACTTTCAGCCGGGCCTACAACTCGGGTTTTCCGACCCGGCGGCATGACTCGACTCAATCTCATTCGTTTTACATCCGATTTTCATGTATTAATAGTGTATCTTCATCATTTTGATCTCATGAAAGGATTTGTGGGCTCAAAACAAGACAATTGTTCGATATTTCGGTGAATTTCTTCCCCCCCCCCCCCTCCTTCTAACATGTCGCCGACTCAAAATAATGAAATTTCGCCGAAATTTCGGCGACATTTACCGATATTTTCATCTATGACGACTGACAGGATCCACCCCGATTATCACCCCGATAACCGAGACGAACCCTGCTCCCGTCTGACAACCCAACACAAAAGACCGAAACGACCTCACAAAAACCCACAAATTACATTGCCAGACCAAGGAGAATTAAAATCCAACAAGTCAACAGCTATACAGAGCATAGTACAAAACAAGGTAAACAGAAAAGTTGACTACACGCACAACGAAAAAGTTCGTAACGGAAACTCCAGTAAAACCCCGGGATAACTCTATGCCTCTGACTCTGCCTTAACGTCAACACCAGCGCTAGCACCACGACCTAGAAGGCAGTTAAAACTAGAAAAGTGTGAGTGGACTAAAAATGAATAACAGTTTCAAAACAGTTTATAAACAAACCAGGATTTTGCCCTCCGTTTTAAAAACATGCATGCACAACCCAGTATCTGAAAACGACAAGATAACCATATAGTAATCATCATGGAAACAGTATCATAAAAACAGGAAATATCAATATCATCGTCCGATCAAACCTGCTGGATCTATCCAAGTCTTTAAACTCCCGAGTCTTTAAACTCAATCCAGGCCTCAATATAATCCGAGTTTTTAAACTCAACAGGCCTACGGGGGAAAATCATAATATCCGAGTCTTTAAACTCAATCTGGGTCTTTAAACCCAATCCGGGCCCGTCCCCCGTCATATCATAATCCGGGTCTTTAAACCCAATAACCAGATCTAGCAAATCCAATCCAAAACCGTTTGAAAACCATTTCTAAATCCATATCCAAACCCAAATTTGAAATCACTATTCCGAAGCCATTCCGACGTCCAGAACCGTCATTCTGAACCCAAATCCGGAATCCCTTGTTCAAGCTTTAAAACCAAATCTCGATTTCTGAAATCCGATTCTAAAACCGAAAACCTTGAACATCAAATCATGTTCCAAAACCTGTTATCAATCATTGCAAACCAATTATAGATTTAAGTCCCAAAATCATGGCATCAAAATCATAAACATATCATATCTCGTAAAACGTGTCGAATACGTAAATTCCTCGAAAAACGTGCAAGTACGTAAAACAGATATCAAATAAGCAGTAATCATGAAATCATAAGTAAAACCATAAAACAAGTAGATAAAAACAATTATGCATGCTCAGTTAGAAAACAAACAGTCCACTCACAGTTCCCCAGCATGTCACTCACGTCCCGTATGTTCCTCGGTCGCCTCAGGGATTTCCCGACCTGTCAAAAGTCACCAATCCGGGTCGAAAACACTCCATTTAAGCTTATCCTATTTTCCCCAAATTTTCCCGGAATTTTAAACGTGCTTAAACGAAACCCTAAACCTTCGAACACCCGAAACTATCCCTAGACGATGTCCGATCGTCTCGAAACTAGTACCAAAATGGTCGTTACAACGATTAGAATGAAAACCGTGTTGGAAGTTTCCCCCGAACAGTCCCCACGCGCCCCCACGCGCCGCTCAAAGGGGCTGCGCATGGGCCTCACGCGCCTGCACTGTTCATCGTCTTCAACTTTCTGCTCAGCCGGTTCAGACCGGTCTAGTCGAACCGAACTGGCGTGACCGGTTTTCCCCTCAAATCTAACTCGTTTCCTACCATTTTGATCCCACTAGTTTCGTCCCCTTCCTAGTAACCTATTCCACTCCTTAAAACACAAATTAAAGTCCTAAATCGCACCTGTCAAACTTGAACTCAAAACCCAAAAAAACCAGTTTCGAATTCCGGCTACCTGTGGCCACCCCTAAGCTCTAGTTCAAACCCTAGGGTCCCTAACAACTTCCTAGAGCTACTATGACTAATAAAATGAGTCAACAAACCACCAAACTTCACGACTTTTGATTCGAACCCAAACTAGAAAACAGGGGACCCGAAACTTACCTTGCCTTCTGCTCACCGCCGCGAGCTCCGCCATGGGTCTCAGGGTTCCAACATGAATCCTCAGGTCCCGTAAATACCACCACCCACTCAGCTTGATGGTTTTGATCGATACACGGCAGCACCACTACCTCCCTTCTCTGTTTTCTGCACTTCCTCATGGCATCTGAGTCTCCCACTCACTCACCATTCACCCAAACACTCACCATCTTCTCACTTCTCTCTGCTCATACTCACATGGTCACCAGAACGTACACACTCACCCAGAAACCGATCGATTCCTCCCTCCTCTTCAGTCTCTTTTTTTCCTCTCTCGATTGCACGGTGTGAACCCAACACATTTAAATGGAACCGTGTAAGTGGCTAGAAGCCACCAGAAAACAACCAGGTGTCTCACACCTAATGGACCAGCCGAAAAATATCCAAAAACACTGCACATGTGTCCTCATTTGTTGGCACGCATCCCAAGGTGTAAAAAGACCAAAATACCCCTAATCGTTCAAATTACAATTTTACCCTTCGCCTTTCTAGACCTATATCTCACTCATCCGATGTCTGATAAAGGCGTGCCGCCTGTCACTGTTCTCAGGACGTCGAGACCTATCTAACGGTCTTAGGTTTACTTGAAGAAACCTTGTCGTTCAAAAAGACAACATTTTCCCTCCTTTCAACCAAATTACGAACATGCCCCTAACCTTCCGAACGTCATAACTTCCTCCTCGGACGTCGGAATCGGGCGTGCCACCTGTTTGCAGACTCGTGACGTCCCGAACTACGTCGCGGTCATCGATCAATGCCCAATTGACCGTCCGAACTAAAAGTCAACATTTTGCCCAGTCTAGGGGCAAAATCGTCATTCTACGCTAACTGTCCAAAAGTAACCAACTAAATACCGATTAACGTACTAATCCGTCACTAATCACTAAACTAATCCCGACTCCCGGGACGGGTCGTTACAACGACAGCCTTCCACGGTGGTACCATCTCGTTCCTCATCGTCCACTCTTTTTTTCATTCACGCATCATGGCCAAATGATGAAGATTGAGGGAATTGGGTGAAAGGATTCCCACGGTCTCTCTGTTTTCTGTTTAGCCGTTTAAACCATTTTCACGATTTCTCCATTTAAAAACAATGAGAGGCGGCTGTGTAAGGTTACACTGCCTTCGAGAGAGGGAAAAGTGTCCCAAAACCATTGGGCACACTTCCCAAGATAGCCAAGTGTCACCATTCATCTGGGTATAGATCCCAATGCGACAAATGACCAAATTGCCCTTACATGGAAAATTACCAAAATGCCCCTAACTTCCGAGACGCATAACTTCTTCCTTGAATGTTGGAATCAGACGTGTCACTTGTCTACAGACTCGTGACGTCTCGAACTACGTCCCAGTCATTGTCCGAAGTCCATTTAACCATCCGAGTCAAAAGTCAAAGTTTCGCCCATTCTAGAGGTAAAACGGTCATTTCGCACTGTCCGTCCGAAATTACCCAACTAATCACCGATTAATCTCACCAATCCTTCATTAATCACTAATTTAATCCCGGAATTCGGGATAGGTCGTTACCGTATTAGCCTAAAAGAAATAAACAAAACTGAATTTCAATACAATTGTTTCATACAAACAAAGAGCACTATAAATTACCAGCTGAAGTGCACAGCCCATTACTAACAAAAACGATAGAAAATGAAATTTGGGTTTTTATGATTGCACCTTGGGTTGCTGAGCGATAAAGGCATCAGTAGCTCGAAGAACTCAAAATTAACATGCAAATATTTAAAAGGAGCCAATTAAATCTTCAAATTTTAATGACAAAAACTTAACAATCACTTCACATTAGTACTCTTTTTTTTTGGTATGCCAATAACTGCCAATTAGTAACTACTTATGAAGCTTGTTTACAAACATAAAGTTTCTCCCAAAATAAATGGAACAACTAAGGATGAAAATATCGATATCGACGGATATATCGCTAGTCAAATTTACGAATATTTTACCTCAAATATCGCTCTAAATATTGATATTAACGGATATATCTCTAGTCAAATTTACGGATATCTCGCCCCAAATATCGCTCTAAATATCGATATCGTTTATGATCAACAAAAATGTCAGAAATTCGGTCTAAAAGTTGGAAATTTGGAATGAAACTTTGGGAAAAACTTAAGTAACCAATGATGGTTATATAGAACTAATAAAAACTATAAAATGACTCTGATATAATAAATATATGATGAATAATATGATACAATAGAGTTCTGCCGATGACTAATAATATAAAATTTTAAACATAAACATAAATTGAAGTCAATTACTATAATTGAATGTTAATATAGTTAAAGCATAAAAATAAGCATAATAATGGAGTTTACATTTACATAATAATTTAGAAAATTGGGGAATTTGTATTTACATAATAATTTAGAAAATTGGACATTAATTAGTGAAAATTGGACGTAAAACGAATTCTTATTAATCGTATGCCCATCTCATATTTTTCTAAAATCCATTAATATTCAAATAAGTTTCTTCAATTCAACATAATTTGCTTTAATTGAATTCAACATAATTTGCTTCAAATTAACCATCTTTACTCTACGAATCATTCCATTCAATAGAATTTGCTTCAAAAATTCATTAATATTCAAATTAACCTTATATTTATATTCCCAAATTTTTATATCAAATACTAATTTAAATATAAAACATATTATATTAGATTTTCATAAATGTACCCATATGTTATCCAATTAACCTCAAAGTTGTACTATTACACTCAAAAAAATAATAATAAATATTTCATGTTGGACGGACGGCTGGTCGGAAATTCCGATATATCGAGCAATATATCTGCGAAAGTGACGATATTTTCATCCATGACTTTAAGATGGCAAAGCCTAGGCGATAGTCTTGATCAACACCTCATTTCCCGCTGCTAATAGTAATTTTGATAACTGACAATTTAATACTTTAAACATAAAAAATATATATAATACTTTAAAAATAAATAAAAATAAAAACATAATAGATTTCATAATATAAAACTAAATTGGGAGTTAAACTCCGATTTTTTCATGTATTTCGAGAAGTTTGAAGGAAATATTCCAAAAAACGAAATTTAAAGTGAGAAGACTGAATTTGTAAAAAAAAATATAGAAAATAAATTAGATCTAAAGAAAATAAAAATAATATTATTTTTAATTAAATTATAAAATTTTAATTATATTTAATTATAATTTATTTTTTATTGAATGTGGATTGGGCACTTGGACCCAAAAAATAATTGAAGGGAAAAGTCCTACAGCCTACATATAGATATGAATGTTATTATTTAATATCTTTTCTCTCTCTCCCACTGGCTTTCTCGCCTCTCCCCCCTTTCCCTTCTCGCCTCTCCCCCCTTTCCCGAAGACCTTCATCTTCTTTCTCTGCAACCACAACAAATTCAATTGAATCATGGCTAAACTCAACCTCACTTTTCACACAAATCATTCCCCACTTCGAGATGAACAAGATAAAGAAAGCCCAACCCTCCTTTGCTAGCCTCGGTGCCGGAGTTGGACGAATCGAGGTTTGAAGGTATGGAAATATTGATGAAATCGGTAGTTATCGGTGAATATCGCCGATATTCTCCGATATTGGCCTAAACTACCAATTTTGGGGGAAGATTTTCTTTCATCCCCACCTTACCTGTCGATGATCGGAAAAACCGATATATCGGCGACATTGGCGATTTTTTCATCCCTAAGAACAAGCAATGAGAAAAAATCCCAACGATTAACAGCAATGACAACGACAACAAAGGAAACAACATATTTGATATTTCTTCAAAACAACCAGAAATTATTAATGAAAAATCATCTTTGTTTTGTAACCATAAAAGCTCACATAGTCACATGCCGCAATTTTGGGAATTTTCAGATAGCAGCATACTAGGAGTGCGAATCAAAAACATTCCATCACTATTTTCTATCTAAAATTAACCAAATACTGAAGCATTTAATTTGCAGCTGATCAAATCATAAGGAACAAAACATAAACTCAAACATGAACCATCATCCATAAAAAGGAAATGAAATCCAAAGCATTTTCAACTACATCAATAACCCATTCCAAACATCCACATTCAACCAACCTATTAACATTCTACATAACAATGAATTCCAAACATTTACACCAATTAAATCAACATGCAAATTCCACAAATGTATACAAATTCAATAAATAAATAAAGTCAGAAACAACTCTGAGCTCCAAATTTTTCGGCGATCTTCTTCGTCTTCACTTTCGACGGCTCTGAAAAACTGTGTTCCATACATCTTTGTTGATATCTTTGGGGGAAAAGAGCCGTTAAAATTAAAATTAATTTAAAGAAATTACCAAAAAAAATCAATAATCCATAAATGAAATCACATAACTCATAACAAAATTAGTAAAAGCTAAAGAAAATTGAAAAACGAAATCAAAGAAAAATGAAATCAAAAATGAAAAAAAAAAAGGCGGGGAAAGGAAAGCACAAACTACAATATGAGTTGGGGAGCGTCCGCTACGGTCGAGTCCGCTACGGTCGATTATATGTTCATGACCAAAGAGGATGAAAGCGGAAAATAAACGGATAAAGGCACTGGTCGACCGTGTTCGCGAACAAAGAAGAAGAAAGGTGCTTCACGATTGGGTGATATCCTCCAAGTATGAAAAGGGTATTCGCCCTGGATCAACAAAAATACAAGCATACACCTAAAACCCACAAAACCCAGAAAATGGAAGAAACAAAATTGAATTCCTAAATTGAAATTGAAGAAAATAAGTTACGCACTGCCGAAGGTGCCGTTGGCCATGCAGAGGAAGGTGATGCAATCAGCCTCCGCTGGAAGCTTTTCGAAGATGCTAGAAAAATTGATAGACTCTCAGTGATGAGACTCTCACAATTTCAGAGGACAAAATAGGCATTTAACTAGGCAATCAATGAAAGGAAAAAGGAAAATAAAGAGCAAAACAGTCCCAAACCTGCTTCAGCTTTAGTATATAGAATATAAATTTAACTTTGCAGAGGCGAAGACGCGCAGTGTGAGAAAAGCTTGAGATTGACGCCAAATCCGAAAATGGTGAAATTCGTCCTTCAGATCGCCGCGGACCTCGAGAACCTGACCAACCTTCAGCCCCAGGACGGCTGCAATGACCCCGAATTTTCGTATCTCTTCAAGGTGGAGCTCCATTTTCCTTGGTCAAGTTTTTCTCTCGAATGCTTTGGTTTCGTTTCTGGTTTTTCCATTCATGTTCATATTTCTAATGTTTATGACTTGAAATTGTTGTTGATGTTCGTCTATCAAACAGCTCAATTATTCGTATAATTTTGTAGTTGAAATGTGAGAGGTGTGGAGAGAAGACCCAGAGGGAAACTTGTGTGTCTTTGAACGAGACTGTTCCTCTTCCCAAGGGTGGCGGAACCACCAATCTCATCCAAAAGGTAGTCAATTTTTCTCTTTCTCTCTATCTCTGCTAATTATACAACTAAAATTCTTGCTGAGAAAATCAAAAGAAAGGAAGCGAGGACTTATGGCTTGCTTTGTGTTTTATCGTCTTGTATACTTGTTTAAATGTGTAAACTGTTAAGTTTGTTTGAGTGCGTAATTATGAAGACGACATTTCAATTATTCAATCTGACTTGCTGCTTCAGTGTTGTTGGTCAATGTTTACATATGCAGGTTCCAACATTTTCTTGATCAGTTTTTATGAAAATGATGATTACCCCATTATTTGACTGATAAGAATTATTTTTTGTACTTGCACTCAGTTCATTGTACATTATAGATTTTTCTAGTTTTTTCTTTTTTTCTGACTTATACATTTCTTTCACTAGGATTTGATGCATGTCTGCTTTCAATTTTTTAGTGGCATATGAGCAACTTTATCAACTTTGATAGGTATATATTATCGCTATTGCATGATTTTATTGATATGGGTTTGTACTTTATTCCTTTGATGTTTATCTTTGAAAAAATAATTTCTAGTTAAGTTTTCTGTATATATATGGTGATTTGCATCTTTTCGCCTTTTAGTGCAAGTTTTGTGGGAGGGATGGAACTCTGACAATGATCCCAGGCGCTGGTAAACCACTGACCCAGTCAGCAAGTGAAAGTAGGAGTTTTTCCCCCTTGATGATGTTTGAGTGCAGGGGTTATGAGCCTGTGGACTATGTATTTGCTGGTGGGTGGAAGGTTGAATCTGTAAGTTTCTCTTCTTCACACAGAAACTTCCAATTATATAGCATATGGAATAACGTTTTTCATTGTTGATTTGCTGGAAATGGTTTTTCTGGACCTTTTAGCTAGAAGATCTTATGAATAATAATTGTGTGAATTCCTAATCACCGAAGCCTAATAACTTATATGAACTTGAGCACATTTCTACTAAATTTTTAGTCTTTTATTCTTATCCCTTCTTTTTTTGTACTTATCTGTTCATTAAGCATTTAGAATTGCATATCCTGCTCTATAAAGTGGTAGCATATTGTTGTTGCTTGAGTTATGATCCTATTTTTCTCTATTTTCTGGTGAGAAAGCTTAGATCTATGTCCTTTACTATAAATGTCGTAACATTAGTATATCTCATGTGATGGGAGTAGCATATTCAAGATGTGGGAATGGCAGAAAATAGTTATTTTTTCTTTTTGACCCTTTTTTTCCTTATTGTAAGAGCATCCCAGAAAAGATATAACTGTCTTGTTTGGTAGATTTATTAATGTAATCCGGCAATGTTGATTGGATCAGAGAATATGTCACCAAATGTCAACTCATTTTTCTTGTTGTGCTTGATGAGGAGACTTGTCATCCCTGCTTATTTCCATGCCAACCCAAGGATAAATTGAAAACTAGATTGGCAATGAAATTTAGAAATTAAGGAGTAAAAATGAATTACTTGAAGCCCTGGTCAAGTGAATCCGTGCATCTTGAATAGAATAGTTTCATGGAAGTTCTAATATTTCTTATACTGTAATTGAGTGGGTAGGATACATTTATATGCCAACTTTTAAACCTAGTGTTCAATTGTGTAGGTTGAAGGAACAAAATTTGAGCATGTTGACTTGTCTGGAGGGGACTTTGTTGAATACGATGAGAAGGGAGAGTGCCCAGTCATGATTTCCAATCTTCGTGCTAAATTTGTGGTGAGTTAGAGCGGTTTATGCTACATGAAATGTGTGTTGGTATATCAAATTTGTCATGTGAAGCTAACTGTTCCTTTATGAGTTAGAAACATCTCGACCGGATAGTATCGTTTGCAGTGATCACTATTAGATTCAACTTTGGCGTCTTAAGAATAGACAGTAGATATACTGGGAGCTATAAATCTGATGTTGTGCACATTGTTCAGGTTTCAAGGATCTTGTTTATGGATATAGTACCCTTTGTGTCGTAAGATGTTTGGAATGAATGCATGTATTGGTTTCTTATAGTTTTTCAGGATCACTATTGTCCAGAGCAGCAAAGGCTTTATGCTTTTACTCCTTTTTAGCTCATAATGCTTTTACTATTGACCATGAAATTCATAGCCAAGACATACTGGTTGTTTAACTCCTTTGTGATTGATTGCATATAATTGGGTGGACAAAATTTCATGGGTTAACTTTTTCTTCTTAAAATAGTAAAATATCTGATCTTGCCAAATTGTTTTTCTCGTATTACGAGCCAAGTATCCAGAAACTAGCCGGGCCGGCCTTTTTCTCCTGTGATGTTCTTTTCTATGTCTTTTTTAAGGACTTAAAATATTCTTTTTCCAACGTTGCTCAAATCTGTAAGTTTTATTTCACCATGATATTCAGGTTGACGACGTTATTTTGGTTGTTAAAATGGTTGGTGGTTTCAGGTTCCTTGAGTCGGAATCAAAGTAGTTGGATTGATGCTCAAACATGGTATCTCAACTTATGATATCCCAACTTGTAACGTCCGGAACCACACTCAGATGGTGTAACCCGAGTACCAATTACTTAAGAAAATCTGGTTTGTGTATTAAAATAAATATGGAAGTACGAATACAAGAATGTAAAGGCACTTGGAATTGAATAACAACTTAAAATAAAAGTATAAGGAAGTAAATTATTCCCCACGTATTTCCAACTCATGATAAGTAAGAAAATTCGAGAATCATCAACTGAAGAGAATATCAATCGAAAATCATGTCATGAGATGGTGGAGCACTCAAATGCCATGAGAATATCAATCGGGATGTTTGAGTTCCTCAACGACCAGCCATGAGCTGGCAGTTGTGATGACTTACCGTGTACTTAGTAGTCGGGATGGCTTTTCATGGAACGGTGATTGAGTACTATCCGTGAACCAATAATCGGGATGATTTTTCGTGAGCCATCAATTGAGGATATCAACCCTTATGACTCTGAATGGTCAGAAAGAAGGTCGATCTTCCGCGAACCTCAGTCAAAAGTCCATGAACTGGTCAATCGGGATGAGGGTAACTTTTGTGACACTAAATGGTCAGAAAGAAAGTTTGTGCAGGAAATGAAGCTGAACCATTATAATATTACTGTTAGGGTGGTTAGAAAGACGGTTAGGCAGTTGCATAATGCCTCGAAGGGGTGAGAAGAGAAGTTGCATCTTGATTTCCTAGATCGAAATAAACAGTTTTTTCCACAAGGGTCAGCTGTTTTTAAACCATGAAACCTTGGTTAAAGGTGTTCATAGGTTTAGAAATTGATGGAAATCAATTTTCTGAATTTTGATTGGTTGATTGGCTCTCTTTGAGAAACTGAGTCTTTCTCAATTTATAGGCGATCAAGGGGCTTCTCATCTTGTTGAATCGTGTAAGACCCGTGTCCTGGAGTGAACGGTGAACGATCCCACATTCCTGCGAGGGGGGAATGGTCTGGGAGGGGAATGGTGGTGTGCTTTAAAGGTGTAGGCACACACCTATCTAGCGCGAGGCCTTCTAGGAGCTCACTGGCTTTGGATTCCTAAAGAACTCCAAAGTTAAGCGAGTGGAGGCTGGTGCAATTCCATGATGGGTAACCCACTGAGAAGTTGCACCGTGAGCTCCCGGGAACAAAACCCTGCGGGTGTGATGGTGCGCCTTGCCCAGAGAGGACAATATCGTGTTAGATAGAGTGGGCCGTTGTGCAACTCTGATCAAAGCAAGGCCTTCTGGGAGTTCACTAGCTTTGGATTCCTGGGGAACTCCAAAGTTAAGTGAGTGGAGTCTGGTGCAATCCCATGATGGGTGACCCACTGGGAAGTTGCATCATGAGCTCCCGAAAACAAAACCGTGAGGGCGAGGGCAAGGGCAAGGAGGCCCAAAGCGGATAATATCGTGCTAGATGAGTCGGGTCCTGACCGAAGAGGGTCGGGTCCTGACAGAATGGCAACAGAGTCAGACCCCGACCAGGAAGTGTGCCAGCGAGGACGCTGGGCCCTAAGGGGGTTGGATTGTAAGACCCGTGTCCTGGAGGGAACGGTGAACGATCCCACATTCCTGCGAGGGGGGAATGGTCTGGGAGGGGAATGGTGGTGTGCCTTAAAGGTGTAGGCACACACCTATCTAGCGCGAGGCCTTCTGGGAGCTCATTTCTTTGGATTTCTGGGGAAATCCAAAGTTAAGAGAGTGTAGCTGATGCAATCCCATGATGGGTAACCCACTACGAAGTTGCACCGTGAGCTCTCAGGAACAAAACCGTGAGGGTAAGGGCAAGGAGGCCCAAAGATGACAATATCGTGCTAAATGAGTTGGGTCCTGACCGAGGAGGGTCGAGTCCTGGCAAATCGGGACCCATGAAGGGTCCTACCTTCCCTTTTTCTGTTAGGATACTTCCCCCTTGCCTCTGTTTTTTCCATACTCTGTCAGTACCGTTCATGTCTTTCTTCCTCTCCACTCTTTGAGTCGTGCGAGCTTGGGCCATGAGTCATTTTTAGGCCTTTATTTTCCATGAGCCACGACTTGGGCCGAGAGAGGATTTTCGGGTGTAAACAATATCAACCCTCGAATGACGTAAATTATAATGTTAGATTGAAAAGGAAATAAATATGTATCTACTAAATTATGTTAGATTGAAAAGGAAATCTTATCTACTAATCTCGATTAGCCTTTCTTACCTCTGGGGATAAGAGGTGTAGCTCGGGCGAGTTGGAAGCTATACCTAAATTTAACCCGATCTGATATCATTCTGGAATGGATTGGGTTTATGTGAGTTCGTGTTTTACGTGTTCGAGTTGGCTTTGGATTGTTCTTGAGCTCACAGGTTTAAACTTTAAAGAGTGTTCAAATCACATATGTTAATATACAATTATATGGAGTAAACTAGCACTAGAATACATAAATGAATTCAGTCTAAATCAGGTTGGTTTTTCTTTTTTTGGTCAAATAAAATTGGGTTGCTCTGACCAGAAACAAAAAATCGGGTTGGGTTAAGTTGAGTCGGGCTTAGGCGTTCAGGATTTTAATCCAACTTAAGTCTATTCTGAACTTAAACTTATCAATCAGGCTGAAAGTTAAGTTAGGCATGAACGAGTTTGATTGGGCCATCTCAAATGCACCTTAATATTTTTGTATATCCAAGAAGTAGATGTGTTGACGAGTGACATAAATCGAGGTAAGAACGTCTTATCTAAATCAAAGTTTATGGTGTTTCACCCTATAAAGAGGCCTACGTCTACTATAGTATTTATATTATATGAGTATGAGAGTACATAGATGTTTGCATGAAATGTAGTAAAGAGAGTAAGAGAATAAGAGCTCAAGACTCAACCTCTAACCTTTTTTTCTAATGCCTAAGAGCCAATGTATATAAAGAAGGAGACTTCATGTGGAAGTCTCCAACATAAGGTGTAACGACCAGTCCCGAATATCGGGATTTAATAATATTTAAATATGATTTACTAATCTGGGATTAGTTGGGCGATTTCGGACGAATTGTGCAAAATGACCGTTTTGCCCCTGGGCGTGGGCAAAACGTTGACTTTTAATTCGGATGGTCAAATGGACTTTGACTGATGACCGTGACGTAGTTCGGGACGTCACGAGTTCATAGACAGGTGGCACGTTCGATTCCGAGGTTCGTGGTGAAAATTATGCTGAACGGAAGTTCAAGGGCATTTTCGTAATTTGGACGAAAGAAGGGGAAATGTTGACTTTTTGGCCGGGATGTCCGATGGCCGAGGGCCAGGGACCGTTACGTAGGTATCGTCGATACGAGTCCGTAGACAGGCGGCACGCATCAATCGGAGTCCGTATGACCGGGTTACGGGTCAGGATGCGTGAGGGGCATTTTGGTAATTTTCTGCACAAGGGCAGAATGGTAATTTGGACTGTTGATTTTTGAACAGCCGTGAGTTGGAGCCATGATTGAACTTGGTGGATGTCTAGTGCGATCTATCCCTGAATTGTTTAGTATGATTAGTAACATGGGGGAACATTATGATTATGTTTTATTAATTAATTAACTTAATTATTGTTTATTTCCTCCATTAATCTCTTCAGACTTCTTCAACCGTGTACAACCAAACTTCAATTTTCTTCTACCCTTAATCTCCTCCCTATGCACTGAATTTGTGAACGAATATTGGAGAGAATTGAATTTGATTCGAACTGAGATTACACGGGGGATTGACTGAGTGAGGGAGACTAAGAAATCGAAAATTTGGTTTTTGGGGGGGAAATTCGAATTGGAGGAATTGGGCCGTGACGATCAAAATGGAGTTTAGTTTGAGTCTTCTGGGATTGCCAGGATCATTTACATCGAAAGAACAAAGAGAATTGAGGCCCGTTTGAGGAAGAACATAACTACTGTAGCTGCAGAAATTTCGAGCTTGAGTCGTGGGATTTGAGGCTTGGATTGATGCAATTGGACTGGGGATTGAGTTAATTATGACCTCACGATGCTAAGGGATGCGTCAATTGAAGGAATCGATTGACATGGGAGGATTTCGGATGATGAACAGTGATCAGATTGTTCTTCGTGTGATCATCCTTGATCTTAAGGTTTGAGGTAAGATTGTTTGTAATTTAGTCCATAGATCTCTAATTGAAACTAATTCGATGCTAATGGACATTTGAATTGTTGGAATCGATGTCGAATTGCTAGGATTTGAACCGGGTCTGTTCGCGGGTTTTTCAACCCGTTTTACAGACAAACGGGTGAGAGGGATGACTGTGCGGGTACTGTAGCTGGCGCGTGGCTTCCACGCGCAGCCGCTTGCGGTGGCGCGTGGGGGCGCGTGAGTGCGAATCCTGAGGTACGATCAACATGACTTTTGTCCTATACAATGTAACGAACATTTTGGGATTGGTTTCGTGTCGATCGGACACCGTCTCGACATTGTTCGGGATGTCCGAAGGTTTTAACTCGAGTTTAAAAATACTTAAAAATTCGGGAAAATTACGGAACTTTAATGGGATGTTAATGTGGAGGTTAGTGACCCTGTAATGTGATTTGGATAGGATTGGGAGTCCCGGTGTTAGTGGTGTGGCCCGGGAAGTCCTATGGCACGCGTATCGAGGCGCTCGGTTAAACGGTTTGTGAGTGGACATTGGTTTTATAAATTCGATGCATGCATAACTGTTTCATGATTGTTATAATTGTGATTATATGATTTATTTTGGATATCAGTGAATTTATATGTTTTCACGCATTTCGAGGCGATTTACGTGTTTGCACGTGAATCGAGGTTTTCTGGATTTGCACTGATTTCCATAAATATGGATGGATATGATTTCATGAAACGGTTACGGATTTGATAAAGTAAAATCGGGCCAGGGGTCCAGTTAACTTGTGAAATCGGGTCAGGGGCCCAGTTGACTTACGAAATCGGGCCAGGGGCCCAGTTGATTTGTATATGCGATTTCGGGTCGGGGACCCTAAAATGGAATTGAATAAATGATTTTGGATTTAAATCAACTATTTGGACTTATGACGGTTTTATGGAATTCGGGGCAGGGCCCTTGTGATATTTTGGAAATGAATAATAAAATGTGTTCCATAAAACCATCTCGATATGAGGATATATATATATATATATATATCCTGGTCTCCTCCAAGTGTCGGGGACACTGGAGAAGTCACGGTGCATTGCCTGTGAGGGCTCATTGTACGGAGCTACCGGACCGTATATTGATCCAGGAGCAGGATTGCTAGACGTCATGGACGTCAGACATCGGGGATGTCGGAGATATGGACCCGGTGAGACCCCGGGCAGCACGCGTTGCTTAATACCGTGAGATATGACGTCTGGAACGTCAAGCGACTAGGACGCTAGGCATCGGGGATGCCGGAGATAAAAAAATAATAAATGAATATTACTGGATTGATGAAATAACTCTTGGATTGACTTTTGGAAATTGAAACTATGCTTTGGTTTCCGGGCTAAGGCCCTAGTGGTTATTTCTAAATAAATGTGTGATCATTGGTTTTTGGCGCATGCATATGTTTTTACTGAGGGGCATAAATGTCTTATAAATGTTTTAAACAGACTTGTTTATTTTCGTCCACTCACAGCTTTTGTTTTTAATGCCCTTCAGGTTGATTCCGGATGCGACTGCAGCAGAGACTTGAGCATCGCACACCTCCTCCATCGATCCTTACGCACTCTGGAAGCCCGTTTGGGCAGTGGCAATAGGTTATCCCTTGTCCGACACCTCTTGTCAGAAGGGAGCATGGCACATCCCATGGTAATCCCGGGGGGGATTGGGATGGGTCGTGTCATAAGGTCCACAATGGATGGTGATGTGGCCTCCTCCTATCCAAGCATAGTGGAGTCCACGTGGAGGCTTCTTATAGGCTAGTCGGTCCAACCGAGCAGTAGTACCACTACGAGGACAGGTAACCACCCGCCTATGACAAGGGTGGTACCACTTGCTAAAGAACTTGTGCCAATATTTTCCAAAGCAAGCAGCCACCAGGATGATGGCACATGTGCTCTCGCTAGTGCCTTAGGCCTCCAAATAGCTCTGCCCAAAGGCACATAGGAACGTAGGAGGGAAGCTCCTTAGGTGAGGCCTTATACACTAAGGGATGAGAGAAAAGTGTCCCTTTTTTACAGCTATACATGGGGAAGTTTGGGGCATGGTTTACGGGAACGTAATCCATGTTGACTTGGTTGTTAAGTGGTACCATTGAGTGAGTGGTACCAGTTAAGTGGTACCTAGGTAGGCAGTGGAGTGGTATTGGGTATGCAGTGGAGTGGTATTGGGGTAGGCAGTAGGTGGTACCCTAGTGGGCATTTGTTGTTTGGGCCCGAACCTAGAGTGGGTCTTATGTGTTTGGGCTGACGGTAGGTCCACATGGTGAGCCCATATGATTTGACCTTTGAGGATCCCAAGGGGGTCTTGTCATGTGATGTCTACTACGGTATGCTAGATTCGGCTCGTCATACTATGACTATCAACAAAAGTTCCCCAACTCCTTAGACGCAATAGTTGTGATGGACAGTTGAGGCAGTACAAATGATGGACAACTGAGGCAGTATTAATGATGGACAGCTGAGGCGGTAGCCATGATGGAAAGATGAGGCAATAGCCATGGTGGACAACTAAAGCGATTGCAGCGACAGTAAGTCCCTCGGTCTACTCAAGTCCCCAAACGAGGTTGAACTTGTGTCCATGATAGGTTAACCTAACTTAGAGAACACAAAAAGATAAGTAGACAACAAATATATAAATCCTTGTGCTTACAAAATAACACATAATGTAAATATGTAATAACATGGTTGGTGCCTCTCTACCAATCGGATACCACTGGTAGGGTACGAGAGGCCAAGCAACAGTGGCTGCCCATATTAGAGGCAAGATAAGTAAGGTGCAGTAATACCATGTGAAGTGGTACCAAGCGAGAAATATGCAATTTGGATTGGTTGCGATCAGAGTTGGGTACCACACTTCAAGCTTTCCATGGAAGTCTCTGGTGGAGAGCAGATCTTCCTATTAACATGTGGTAGGTGGAGAGTGGGTCATCCACAAAGGGTAGAGTTGATCATGCCCTCGAAATAGATAGTTGGAAAGTTGGTAATCCACGAGGGGGAGAGCTGGTCATCCCGTCGACATAGATAATTGGAGAGCTCGTCATTCATAAAGGGGGGAACTGGTCATCCTTCGCGACATAAATAGTTGGAGAGATGGTCATCCACGAAGAGGGAGAGCTGGTCATCCCCTGGACATAGATCATTAGCAAGTTGGTCATCCACTAGGTGAGAGTTGGTCATCCCTTCGACATATGTCATTGGAGAGCTAGCCATCTAACAGCAGGGAAAGGATGGCTAATGAGGTTATAGTTATATGTTGGGTGAATGCTACTAGTTGAGCGAAACTAGGGTAACTGGTATCACTGCAACTAGGTACATTTCCTTTTGTTTTAACGTATGCACAAATGGTACCATTGGACGGCGAAGAATGGTTGCTTAAAGAGGCTAGCAATGGTATCAGTCTTCTTGCTGATTATCTCATCTGATAGGAGATTCTGATGCTTGCGTGAATTTTTTCCTCTTGGTACTTGCTTGAATGGTACCCGCCTAAGCAGTACCGCCTGAACGGAATTTTTTGTTGTTGTTCAAGGAGAAATCAAGGCTACATATGTGTAAATATGTTGACTGATTGATGCACATGTTGTACCAGGTGATGAGGGTGCGAGAGAGAAAGACAGAGAGAGAGAGAAAGAAAGAGAGAGATAGAGAGCCAGGAGAGTGGATGTGTCAACTAAGCACTCACTGACGAGTCAATACTAGGTTGGCAACTACCTTGGTCTGCAATTGACAGTAGTATCAATGCATGTCTAAGCGGTAGCACCACTATCTATTGGCTCATTGGTTAATGAAAAAGCTTGAACGTTGGGTCAGTCCATGGTGGGAAATGATCCTACCGAGCTAGCAGAGGCAATGTACAAGGTGCAAGGAAGAAAAGCTCACAGTAGTGAGGTAGTTGGTACCACAGATTTAAGCCGCGCTTGTGGTCGGTTATGAGAACTTGAATTGAGATAAGAACGTCTTATCAAAATCAATCATTGAGCGCCAAAGTTTGTAGTGGTTCACCTTATAAAGAAGGCTACGTTCACTATAGTAATATATATGGGTATAAGAATACATAAGTGTTTACATGAGATGTGGTAGATAGAGTAAGAACGTGGGAGAATAAAAGCCCAATACTCAACCTCCAACCCCTTTTCTAATAGCTAAAAGCCAATATATATATATATATATATATATATATATAGAATAATACTTCACGTGGAAGTCTTCAACATGTAGTCCATAATGGGTGGTGATGTAGCTTCCTCTCGTCCAACCATAATAGAGCCCATGTAGAGGCTTCTTATAGGCCGGTCGGCCATCTAAGTAGTGGTATCACTACGAGGACAAGGTATACCCCACTCGTACTACCCATAGTAAGGGTAGTATCACTTGCTATGAAACTGCTACCAATCTTATCCTAGGTAGGCATCCACCAGGAAGGTGGCCCCTAGTGCTTTAGGCTGACTCTTATTGCCTTGGAACTCCAAATAGCTTTGCCTAAGGCCAATGAGGAAGTGGGAGGGAAGCTCTATAAGTGAGATATTATGCACCAAGGGATGAGAGATAAGTGTCCCTCCTTTACGTATTGTACATGTGGAGGTGTGAGGCACGGGCTATGAAGGTGCAATCCATGTTGATTGGGAGGTTGAGTGGTGTCATCGAGGTGAGTACTATCAAGTGATTGGTACTAGTTGAATGATACTAGGGTAAGCAGTGGAGTGGTACCTTGGTGGGCAGTTGTTGTCTAGTCTCGAGTCTAAAGTAGGTCCATATGGTGAGCCTTTATTGTTCAGACTTTTGAGGATTCCAAGAGAGTTTTGTGAGGTAGCCTTGTTAATTTGTCTGGAAAAAACCGACCGAAAAACCGCACCGAACCGCAAAATACCGAACCATTAGAAAACTGAAACCGTTTGAAAATAACCGAACCAAACTGGACTGTACCAGTTCAGTTCCAGTTTTTGGTATCATAGGACCGACCCGAACCAGACCCGACCGAAAGGAGCAAAAACTCGAACCGAAACTAGCCCAACCGAACCGAACTGAAATAAGTAAAAATCTTGGAGAACAGCGTCGTTTTAGTATTGTTCTTTTTTAAATGAACCCCAAACCCTAGACGAGAGAAATCATTCACAGTCGCACCCCACTTCCCACTCGAAGTCAAAGTCTCGAAGGTCTCCTCCTCCTAGTCCCAGTCTCCCACTCCCAGTCCCACTTCATTTTCAACCTTCGACGGCTCCTCCTCCTCCCAGACTTCCAATCCCACTTCATCTTCAACCTTCGACGACGGCGCCTCCTCATCCCAGACTCACAATCCCACTTCATCTTCAACCTTCGACGACGGCGCCTCCTCCTCCCAGACTCCCAATCCCACTTCATCTTCAACCTTCGACGGCGCCTCCTCCTCCTAGACCCCCGCCGCCAAGAAGAAGGAGAAAGCTATTAACGCTGCCCGCCGCTGAGATCGAAACCCTCAAAAAAGGTTTCCTTTGTATGCTTTTTCTTGTCGAACTTTCTTCTCGTTACTCACTTCCCCTGTCTTCCTTCACTTTTTTGGCTTGATTTTATATATATTTTTTATTTACGAAGCAAAAACTAAATAAAACACTCGAATAATTTCAAAGGTTTAAATTTTGTTGTTTAAAATTATAGGGACAAGTAAATATAAATATGCGAGATTAGAATGAGCTACCTTTGATTTCTTGGTTCGACATTTGCTCGAAGTAACAGATATTGTACCACAAACACAGATAATCCTAATCTACCTTTGATTTTTTGTTATTTATTCTTTATAATATGAGAGATTAGAAAGGTTTGTGGGCATATCATAGTCCTTGCGTTTGTGTAATGGTGCTGTTGTTAGGACCCGTCCCAAATCCCACGGGATTAACATGGGACGCGTCTGATCCCGTCTGACACGAAGTGTCAGACCAGGGAAAATTCCGTCTTTAGCCCTCACCGGGCTTCCAGAGTATGCCAGGATCGTAGGAGAAGGAGTGTGATGTCTCATCTCTGCTACAGCCCGCATCCGCGATCAACTTGAAGGGCATTAAAATCACGAAAATTGTGAGTGGACAAAATAATATTTTAATAAAACATTTTCATCAAAATACATTCATGCGCTTCACTAAAAGCATATGCATGCATTCAAAAACCATTTATCAAACGTTCATAAAACCCTTTGAAAACATTCTCAAAACCTTTCATGGGTTCATGCATGGTCCACATAAACCGTCATGAACCATAAATCCACTTATGGGTCCCCGACCAGAAATCACAATAAAACCGTAAATCTATACATGTGGGAACTCAACCCAAATCAACATACGTGGGTCTCAGCGCAAAACCATTCTCAGTGAAATACCAAAACATACAATACGGGGTTTCCGACCCAAAACATTTCCAAAACATCGAATACGGGGTTTCCGCCCCAAATCACTTTCTAAAACATGGAACACGGGGTCTCCGCCCCCAATCACTTTCATAAAACCTTATACATATAAACATATGTATAACCCATCCGCAACACTTCCGAGAAGATGCCAACTCGGGGCACACAGCCCCTAGGGAACACATCCTCGATGTATGTCACGATTCATCATATCTATACTACTGTGCACACTACTCAGGGTCTCACTCCGAGTCTTTCCCCAGGAATTCTCCATCTGGGAGACTCTATCTCTGGATCTAGTCCGAGCACTATCTCCGGATCTAGTCCGATCATCTCTCCGGAATCTGGTTCGGGACCACATCATAATTTCCACTCTTGGAACGGGATCCCTATGGGGATACCCATTCTGGTCTGTGGATTGTGACTCTCCAGGTCGACTTCTGGAGGAGACCATATAAACAATATGGAGGGTATAATTCATTTCAAATACTTTCTTTCTCAAAACTTATTTCCAATTGGGTCTCATACTCGATTCATCTCAACAGGATTCCTCGAATCCGATTCAAATAAATTTCACAGGCCTCGGCCTAAATCTGTAGTTCAACAGGGTCTCATGGCCGAATTATCATTTCATAAACTGAACTAGGACTCTAAGCTTGATGTTGCAATCAACTGGGCCTCTAGCCCGATATCACGACTAACTGGGCCCTATGCCCGGAACCTTAAATCAACGGGGCCTCAAGCCCGATTTCATAACCAATAGGGCCTCAAGCCCGATACAACAGTCAAATGGGCCTCAAGCCTGAGATTACAACCAACTGGGCCTCAAGCCCGAACTCGTAAACTAACGAGGCCCGAGGCCCGATCGTATAGCTCAAATAGACCCTCGGTCCGATTCCTCGTCAAATCAAATCGACTCCAAGTCCAAGAGTTCGTAAATCAAATGGGTCTCGTGCCCGATTTCATACTTCTAAATCCAAAATCCATTCATTAAACCCTCATTGAAAACCTAGCACGTACAAACATCGTATAAAACTGGAAATCTCAAAATACGCGCTAATATGTAAATCCTAGGCTACCACAAACAAATGCACTCATGGCATCACAAAAAATATTCTAAAATAATTATAAAACATTTATGCATGCATCAATTTCGATAGAAAGGTCCACTCACAGACCGTCCGAAGCCGCACCTCGATACGCGTGCCATAAGCCTCTCTCGGGCCAATCGTCACCTCAGGGATTCCCGAACCTGTCCAAATTAATTTAGAGGGTTACTAACTACTTAAATAACCCCTCACTAAATTCCCGTAAGTTTTCGGTATTTTTAACTATTTTTAAACGCGATCCTAAACCTTCTGACAGCCCGAACTATATCAAAATGACGTCTGATTGACACGAAACCAGTCTCAAAATGTTCGTTACATCGAATAGATGATTTCATATGTTGAAGTCATCCCAAGAAAATGGGCCACTCGCTGCTCAAAGGGCCCTGCATCTGGGCTCACGCGCCACTGTAGGTCATCTTCTTCCTGCGATCAAACCGGGTCCAACCGGTTCACTTGTTCGGCCGGTCTTGTTGGACCCATGTGACCTGTCTAGCCCCATATCTTCTACAATTTTCATCCAATCCCTTCCAATCCAATCCCAATCTTCCTATTTTATCATTTCCTACCTATTCAAATCAAGAAATCATAAAGAAAACACCTAAAACCCATGGTTTGATTTTTTCCTAACGGTTCAATGTTTTCAAATTTTTCCCAAGGCTTCCTCAGTCGTGAATCACCACCAAAACCTCCCTCATACCTTCCTAGCAACCTATTAAACCCATTCCAAGCAACTAAAATGGTCCATAACGTTACAAATAAAAAATAAGAGGAAATGAGCCAAAACCGATACCTTCACGCTTCCATGGCCGCCGTGCACGGTGGCGTGCGATCTTGCCACCACCATCATCAGTTCAATCTTCTCTCTCACTTCCCCGTTCATACCGAAAGCAGCAACTGAGGATTGAGGGTTGTGGGGTGAGATTTTGGGGAGGATTGTGTGTGTTACGGGTTTGGCTTGGAAGAAACAAAGAAGATGATCGATGCATGTACGTGGGAAGGTGGGAAATGGATGAGTGACACTTGTCACTCATCCATTGGGCAGTATAGAAATATCTAGGACTCACTTAGGACAAAAGTCTCTTGTCTCGTAAAATGTACAATAGTACCACGGAACTTCCGTGAACCCTAACTTTTCCGTCAAACTTCCGAATTCGACGTTCCGCCTGTTTGCAGATTCGTATCGTCCTGATCTACGTAACGGTCCTTGACCCTCGGCCATCGGACCTCCCGGGTCAAAAGTCAACTATTTTCCCCAATTCAACCAAATTACCAAAATGCCCCCGAACTTCCAAAAAATCACAACTTCTTCCTCGAATGTCGAATCAGGCGTGCTACCTGTCTATGAACTCGTGACGTCCCGAACTATGTCACAGTCATCGACCAAAGTCAATTTGACCGCCTAAATGAAAAGTCAATGATTCGCCCATTCTAGGGGCAAAATCGTCATTTCGCCCTGCTCGTCCGTTAATCCTCGTCTAATCCCTAATTAGTCTCGCTAATCTGTCATTAATTCTTAATTAATCCCGATAATTCAGGACAGGTCGTTACAGCTGTAATATGCGAGATTATAATACGCACAATAATCCTAATCTACCTTTGATTTTTTGTTATTTATTCTCTATAAAAAAAAGAAGAGGAACAATACAATGCTTGTTGGTTTTGGGTTTGTTTATGGTGCTTCAGATACTGATGGGTGATGATGGTGATGCAGAATGATCCATTCCGTAAATTGGTTATCCTTGTGTTTGTGTAATGGTGTTGTAATGTGCTCATATTAACTTAGCTAGCTATACATTAACCAATAATATGTGTTTGTGTGTGTTTTGTTTGACATTTTCAGTTGCAATCTTCTTGTTTGTATGTTTGCTCCAGTTGATGCTTTGTTCTTTTAAATGTGTTAATTGCTACTATTTTCGACAACTGTTCGTTCTTTTTGTTAAATTCTCACCTCTTTTGTTGTTTGTGGCTTTGTGCTACATTCAGAAGGGATCAAATGATTGAACAATCCTAATCCTAATCTATTTTCCCACTTTTCCAGGGGCATTTAAATGAATACAGCCTTAAAACTATTACTCATGATTAATCATATATTAGATCGACATAATCATCATCAACATTCACCTCAACCACGATAAAAATTCTCTCTTCCCTCACAGTGCTAAAGAATTGTTATCCTCATTGATGAGGTTCAATAACTTCTTCTTTGGCAGATTGACATTGTGAAAGACACTGTGATTAGAAGAGGCTCAAGGGGTGTAATGACCCGTCCAAAATTCCGAGATTAGATTAGTGACTAATCACGATTAGTGACTAATCACGATTAGTGAGGTTAATCGGTGATTAGTTAGACGAAATCGGACGAACGATGTGAAATGATCGTTTTGCCCCTAGCCGTGGAAAAATGTTGACTTTTCATTTGGGCTGTCAAATGGACTTTGACCGATAATTGTGACGTAGTTTAGGACGTCACGAGTTCATAGACAGGTGGCACGTTCAATTCCGACATTCGAGGAAGAAGTTATGACGTTTGGAAGTTTAGGGGCAATTTGGTAATTATGGTTAAAAGGGGAAAATAGTTGACTTTTTGACCAGGATGTCCGATGGCCGAGGGACAAGGACCGTTACGTAGATCGGGACGATACGAATCCTTTGACAGGCGGCACGTCGAATTTGGACGTTCGACGACGAAGTTACAGTTCACGGAAGTTCAAGGGTACTATTGCATGAATTATGAGATGAGTTAACTTTTGGACTCTAGTGGGCCCAGATATTTAGTTCCTGCCCTATGGATGAGTGACAAGTGTCACCCATCCATTGGACATTCCTTCACATACATGCATCGACCATTCCATTTTCTTCATTTCAAAACACACACCCATTACCCGATCTCATTTCCTCTCCTCTGTGCAACCCAAAACCAATCCAACCCAACCCCATATGATCACCTATGAGACCCAGAGAATGAGTGAGAGACTGAAGAGGTTTCTGGGCGGCCAGAACCTCCGTAGACGGTGGCAAGAACGAGAAACCCGAGAGGATTTCACGGTTAGCCCATTTTCTCCCTTTAATTCGGTTTTCGCGTTTTGGTTGGTTTTTGATGGTTTTAATGAATTAAATGAGTTACTAGGATTGTGTTAGGATTCTTTTAGGAAGCTTAGGATGGCTGTGAAGCTGTGGGACGAAGTTAGGACCGTTGAACTGTTTGGTTCAAAATCAAACCTTGGGTTTTAAGTGTTTTTAGGTGCGTTTAAGGATTGGAATGGATAGAAAACTTGAAAATAGGAAGAAAGGAATCAAAAAGGAAGAAGTAGGATGAAAAATGGGGAGTCTAGAGTCGTGAACCAGTCACGCTGGTCTAGTTGGACCGGCCAAACCAGGTGAACCGGCCGTCTGAACCGGCTGAAGCACGAAGACGATGAACAGTGAACAGCGGCTTCTTGGGGCAAGTGAGGGAGAGTGAACAGTAATTTTGGGAAGTTTTCAACACGAGAAATCTTCTATTCGATGTAACGAACATTTTGGGACTGGTCTTGTGTCAATCGGACATCATTTCGATAGGTTTCGGGGTGTCGGAAGGTTTAGGTTCAGTTTTAAAAATAGTTAGAAAATGGGGAAAATTATGGGACTTGAATGAGAGGTTAATGAGGCTATTAGTAACCCTATAAATGAATTTGGACAGGTTTGGGAGTCCCGGTGATGGTGATTGACCCGGGAGACGATTATGGCAAGCGTATCGAGGCACGGCTTCGGACGGTCTGTGAGTGGACTTTGATTTCTAAACTGTGATGCATGAATAAATGTTTTATATGGATTATGAATATGATTTTATGATTTTGATTTGGATGCTTGTGATTTATATGATTTCACGCTTTACGAGGCGATTTACGTGCTTTCACGTAAATCGAGGTTTTCCGGTTTTATACTGATTTAACATTCTTATGGTTTTGGATATGATTTCACGAAATGGTTTTGGATTTGAAAAGGTAAACTCGGGTTCGAGATCCATTTGATTTAAGGAATCAGGCCGGAGGCCCAATTGGTTTACGATTCAGACCGGAGGTCCAGTTTGTATGCGGATTCGGGCATAGGGCCCAGCTATGTGTTACAAATGGTTTTTATGGTTCATGACGGTTTATGGGAACCGGCATGAACCCTTGAAATGGATTTTATGATTCATGACAGCTTATCGGGGCCGGGCATGAATCCTGGAAAGGTTTAAAGAATGATTTCAAAAGGTTTTTCATATTCCATCCTTTATATATGATTGTCTCCTCTGGGGAGGGTCGTTGGTCTGGGTGGACCCCGGAGTAGTCACGGAGCACTGACTGAGTGGAGTCGCCCCCCAGTTGGGTTCCTTACTCTCATGATGGGCATGGTTCGTTACCTCCAGGGAGGGTCATTGATCTACGGACATTGACCTGGGTGGACCCTGGAGAGACTTGGGTTTGAGACCCCGGTTAGCACACGTGTAGCTCTATTTTACCGTGACAGGTTCTTGGATATGAAATATAATGGATAAACATGATTTCAATTGGTTTGAGAAATTATGTTTTATGATGATAAATGGATTTGGGCTGAGATCCCACATATGTTTACTATGTTATGGTTTTCTGTAAATGGTTTTGGGTAGGAGCCCGTGTGACTTGTATTTACGGAACTTGGGGCTGTGACCCTAAATATGGATGCTTAAACATATATTATTGGATAAATGGTTTTACTATGCATGCATGCTTTTTAGTGAAGGGTATAAAGGTCTTTCTTATGAAGTGTTTTTATAAACTTATTACTTTTTGTCCACTCATAGTCTTTCTGTTTTTAATACCCTTCAGGTTGGATACGATGTGGACTGTAGCAGAGACCGAGATATCACATACCTCCTCCGGATCCTGGCGTACTCTGATAGCCCGGGAGGGCAAAGGTCGGAAATATCCCTTGTCTGACACTTCATGTCAGATGGGAGCAGGGTCATCCCGTGTTAATCCCGGGGGAATTGGGATGGGTCCTGTCAAGGAGGGTTTCTTTCACATTTCGCAGGGTGAATAATATGCAAGTTTCTTATTATTGGGTTTCCTTTGGCTGCATCTGGATATTCTAATTTATGTCATGTGATTATAATCATGGAATCCTTGAATGTAATTACAATGTAATAAAATAAAAAGCTCGTTGCTCCCTAGAAGATATGGCATGAGCATCTCAATCTGCATGTTGGTATATCCCTCATCTTGCTTCGGTATTTAAAAAAATCACTTAATAATGATCTACAAATAAGTTTGAAAACCATCACTATTGTACGTAAGAGGTAGAGGCCTAAGGCTGAGTTACCTTTATTCTAAAGGGACTAGGAGTAGTTTTCCTGTTTCTTTAATTTCCTGTTGTATTTGTAGCAAGATTCTTTTCTATTTTCCTGCTATTGTGAGATGCTACATGACACGACCCATCCCAATCCCCCCGGGATTACCATGGAATGTGTCATGCTCCCGTCTGACAAGAGGTGTCAAACAAGGGATAACCTGTCGCCACTGCCCAACCGGGCTTCTAGAGTGCGTAAGGATCGATGAAGGAGGTGTATGATGTCCCAGTCACTGCTGCAGTCGTATCCAGAATCAATCTGAAGGGCATTAAAAACAAAAGCTGTGAGTGGACGAAGATAAACGAGTCTGTTTAAAACATTTATAAGACATTTATGCCCCTCAATAAAAACATATGCATGCACCATCATTAAAAATCATAAATCGTATAATATGAACCATAAGGCATATAATAAAACCATAACCATAATTTTAGCCACTGCACTATACACTCCAATCTCGACATCCCCGATGTCTGACGTCCCTGGCGTCCAATAAGGTCACAATCACAAGGCTACGCGTGCCACTCGGGTCTCAATTCCGAGTTCAATCCCCGAACCCCGTTCGGGTACAGCATCCCCGATGCTTAGCGTCATAGACGCTGGACGTTCTAGACGTCTGTGACCTCTCCGGGGTACCTCATCCAGAGGAGACAGTATAATATGGATGGATCTATACAGTGCAGTACCAAATACATTTTATTGATATCCAAATGCAAAGCCTATATATATACATGGATAAAATCCAAACTAATCTTTAAGTTTCATTAGACGGGTCTCAAGCCCAAATACCGTGAAACGTGCCATAACCATAATTTCAATATCATCAAAACCATTATAAGTCCAAATAGTTGATTTAAATCCAAAACCATTTATTCGATTCCATTTTAGGGTCCCCGACCCGAATCACATGTATAAATCAACTGGGCCCCTGGCCCGATTTCATAAGTTAACTGGCCCCTGGCCCGAATTCATAAGTCCACTGGGCCCCCGGCCCGAATTCACAAGTTAACTGGGCCCCTGGCCCGATTTTACTTAATCAAGTTCGTAACCGTTTCATGAAATCATATCCAACCACATTTATGGAAATCGGTGCAAATCCAGAAAACCTCGATTTACGTGCAAACACGTAAATCACCTCGAAATGCGTGAAATCATATAAATTCACCGATATCCAAAATAAATCATTTAATCACAATTATAAAAATCATGAAACAGTTATGCATGCATCAAATTTATAAAACCAATGTCCACTCACAGACCGTTTAACCGAGTGCCTCGATATGCGTGCCATAGGCCTTCCCGGGCCACATCACTATCACCGGGACTCCCAATTCTGTCCAAATCACATTAGAGGATCACTAACCTCATCATTAACATCCTATTCAAGTCCCGTAATTTTCCCAAATTTTTACGTATTTTTAAACTGGATTTAAAACCTTCGGACATCCCAAAGAATATCGAGACGGGGTCCGATTGATACGAAACCAACGCTAAAATGTTCGTTACATTGTATAGGACAAAAGTCATGTTGACCTCACCTCGAGATTCGTGCCCACTCGCCGTCACGCGCCGCCTTGAGTGGCTGCGCGTGAAAGCCACGCGCCTGCTACAGTGACTGCTACAGTGATTGCTACAGTCACCATCTTCACCCGTATGTCTGGTAAACGGGTCTGATTACCCGCGATCTGACCCGGCCAGATACCCATCAATTTGACCTCGATTCCGTCCGTTTTTGATCCTAAAACAATCATTAACTAATCAATTTCAGTTCTGTGTCATCGATCAACATCAACCATCGATTAATCGTGTCATCAACCTGTGTTCACCAAAACGGGTCGATCACCGAAACTCCACAATTCCTCAACCATTGTAAAATTAACATTCCAGTAAGCTTATTAGGATTAATACGAACCATTTCGAATGATTAATTTAACACGAAGTTACCTCAATCACCACGACTCAAGCTTGGATTTTCCGACCGTCCACCTCTTCCGTCCATGACTCTAGGAACCTCCAAACTTGCCCCATTTGATCTGGATCGTCTGGTCACAGAGAGCTAAATGAATCATCAAATTGCCCTGGGCTGGCCCAGAACCTCGAATTAGAATTTTGAATTTGTTAAACACAGTTTCGGGTTTCAGAACAATCCTCCACCATTTTCACTACATTCCTTTCATTCTCAATCTCAGAGTCAACCTCTCGACTCACTCTCAATTCTATCGATCCAAATCAGTCCTTAAAAGCACCCAAAGCCATCCTCATTCCACTGTGTAATGTCCCCTGCACTGACCCGAAAACAATAGAAAAACCAGTGTCCATGTTATGCACTCAATTGCCAGCTCCCTACATGTGCAATCACACAACAAAGCTGCCCCAAAGACAGTCCATTAATTGATAAACAATCCATGGAATCGATCGCACAAAACATCCCATTTCACGGCTGTTTCAATCAAAATGGTCATCCGAATTAAAAGTCAACGTTTTGCCCACGCCCAGGGGCAAAACGGTCATTTTGCACAATTCGTCCGAAATCACCCAACTAATCCCAGATTAGTAAATCATAATTAAATATTATTAAATCCCGATATTCGGGACGGGTCGTTACACTACACCATTTGAACAGTATGGATATGAATTTGTATTTGGATTACGTTATAGCACCTAGGCAGGATTCAATCTATCAACATGTAAGCTTAATAGTTTAACTGTTGAAGGTGTTCTATTGAATCAATCTACTGTCTCACGAGCCTTGACTAAATGGAACTTAGTAGATATAATATAATTATGTGCAATACATATGGCGTTGCTGATTTCCTATTTGCTTTTTAGAACTAAGAAGCCTTAATCTTTACAAATGAGGTTTGTTTTTCTGTTACCTGCTCAAACTATATCTATACTTTTTCCCTATATTATGATGTTGTGCAATTCTTCAATGATATAGCATATACCATGATATAGCATATACCAAGACACGCAGTATCAACACGTTATAAATGTTATGTTTATCTATAAATAAATAAACCTGGTCTTCTTAATCGTTGGTGACTCTAATGGAACCGAATGTGAGCAAAGTCCCAAGATTCAGGACTAAGGGAATTTAGATAACATTAATCTGTGAATGTTGTTTTTTGATGCAGATTCTGTTAGTGAATGCTATTTTTTATTCCTATTTGTTTGGGCTTCACCATATCTATTTTTAACCAATGAGAATGGTGCTTATTGTTACAGATCGAAATCAAACCCTAAGAAATAAGAATGGTGCTTACATCTGGGAATGTTTCTAGTGATGTGTCTGCTGCCTCATTAGAATTTCCTGACGAGGTATTTATTTTCAGACTTGCTCGATTCCATTATATGATTCTAGTTTTCATACTTGATGTTTTCATAATATTAAAAACATCATATTTGTTGTTTTTTTTTGTTTTGTAGGTGGGTAATGTTCATGATTCACAAGTAGATGAATTTGACCTAGAGTTGAATCAGGAGGGCAAACCACTGACTACTGTGGCCAGCGCTGAAATTAATGCGCAGTTTCTAAAGCATGCGAAGAAAAGGCAGCGTGCAAGCATATGAGATCATTTTGAAAGGTACAAAGCTGATATTGGTTTCATTAGGGCCAGATGTAATTATTGCCCTAATACGTATGCTGCTGATTCTATTAGAAATGAAACTAGGGCCTTGATTAGTCACCTTCAAAAATGTCCTAAATATCCTCCTAATACGATTGCCAAAAGAAATAAAAAAGTTCTATCCGTAGAAAAACCCACAGAAGTTGTTGTTGGGTTTAGTCAGAAGGAGTTTGTTGGGAAATTGGTTCAGATGGTCATAGTTGATGAGTTACCTTTTTCTTTTGAGGAGGGGCGTGGGTTTCGTGATTTTTGTTCCCTAGCTTATCCTAGGTTTAAAATTCCATGTCGTCAGACTGTAATGACCTGTCCCGAAAATCGGGATTAGATTAGTAGTTCATGACAGATTAGTGAAGTTAATCGGTGATTAGTTGACTGATTTCGGACGGACGGTGTGAAATGACGGTTTTGCTCATGGAATTAGGCAAACAGTTGACTTTTTGATCGGGCGGTCAAATGGACTTTGATCGATGACCGTGATGTGGTTCGGGAGGTAACGAGTTCATAGACAGGTGGCACGTCCGATTCCGACATTCGAGGAGAAAGTTATGACGTTCGGAAGTTCGAGGGTACATTGGTAATTTTGTTGAATAAGGGCAGTTTATTGACTTTTCAAACGACATGGACTTTTTACGCATTTCGAGGACCGTTAGGAAGGTCTCGATGCCCTGAGTACAATGACAGGCGACATATTATCATCGAACTTCAGATGAATTAGTTATGGGTCTAAAGGTACGAGGGGTAAAACAGTAATTTGCGAAGGCAGGGGTATTTTATTCTTTCTGATGCATTGGGATTTGTGTCCAGTACGACTTGGAAACTTGGCTGTTTTTGAAACATTTGTCCACAGGAAAATGACACCTGGCCTAACTCTAGAGGTGTGTGGAACCTCTTCGCCGCCTTAGGAATTTGTCCTTAAAACCAAGTGCAATTCGTGCACGGTTGGAAAACAGAGACACAGAGATGGTGAGGAATTCAAACCCCCAAATTGTCCTCAAATGGATGTGCCACGTGAATAAATATGGAAGGATAGACGGTGAGGATTGTGGTGGTGACGCCGTGATGAGCAGCCGTGCACGGTGGTGGTTGGAAGAAGCTGGGGACATGAAGCTCTGTTTTACAATTCAAAAATAGATTGTTAGTTTAGGTCCCTAAGACTGGTTCTAACTGTTTGGATGATAATCAGAAGGGTGAGACGTGCTTGAGGAAACTGGAAGGACGGCTCGCCGTGGACGGTGACCGTAAACCCGACAAGGTAAGACCGTGGAATTTTAAAAATTGAACTTCTTGTTGCAGTGGGTGTTGATTAAATTAATGAATGGGATGATGTTCAAGACATTGTTAGGAGTTGATCAAGCTGAAGACTGTGACCAGAGACGGTCTGTACGGGCCAGAGACAGAGGAAGAAGCAATGGTTTTGAACGATGAACATGAAGGTATAATCTCGACTTCAATTTATGAATTATGGAAATAAGTTAAGTAGAAAATAGTCAGACGAACCTATAGGAGGTGAGAGGGATGAAAATGGACTGGAAATAGACACAAAACCGTGAACTCCGGTTTAAAACCGGACCAGATTTGCAGACTGGTTCAGACCGGTCGACTGAGGAAGACGATGAACAGTGCCTAGGCGCGTGGCTCCCACGTGCAGCCCCTTTGGATGGCACGTGTGGGCGAGTGGCACGATTTTTGAGGATGGTTTCAACATGACTTTTAAAGTATTCGATGCATCAAACATTTTGGGATTGGTTTTGAGTCAATCGGACATCGTCTCGATATGTTTCGGGATGTCCGGAGGTTTTAGGGCTCTGTTAAAAATAGTTTAAAATTTTGAAAAATTACGGGGCTTTAGTATGAGTATTATGAGGTATTTAGTGACCTTATTATGGGATTTAGACAGGTTTGGGAAAGCCGGTGATAGCGGATTGGTCAGGAACGACATAAGTGCGCGCGTATCGAGGCAACGACGCTATGGTATGTGAGTGGAGTTTGCTTTCTACCTTATGATGCATGCATATATGTTTTTATATGTTTTATATATGTGATTCTATGATTTGATTTATGATCTTGATGGTTTACGGTTTTGCACGTTTTTCGAGGTATTTACGACATTATACGTTTTACGAGAATATGATGGATGTTGTGATTTGAACCTGGTTTTAATGATTTGATGTAGGGATTTGAAATATGATTTAATATCAATGATTTAATGTAACGACCCGTCCCAAATTTCATGATTAGATTAGTGACTAATCACGATTAGTGAGGTTAATCGGTGATTAGTTAGGCTAAATCGGACAAACGATGCGAAATGACCGTTTTGCCCCTAGTGGTGGTAAAACGTTGAGTTTTAATCGGGCTGTCAAATGGACTTTGACCGATGACCGTGACGTAGTTCGTGACGTCACGAGTTCATAGACAGGTGGCACGTTCAATTCCGACGTTCGAGGAGGAAGTTGTGACGTTCGGAAGTTTAGGGGCATTTTGGTAATTTTGGATAAAAGGAGTCAAATGTTGACTTTTCGATCGGGACCGATGGCCGAGGGCCGAAGACCGTTACGTAGATAAGGACGATACGAATCCATAGACAGGTGGCACGTCGAATTCGGACGTTCGACAGCGAAGTTACGGTTCACGGAAGTTCTAGGTTACTATTCACGAGTACGCGTTTTACGAGACAAAAAGGAGAGTTTTGTCTTTTGTGGGCCCAGTTACTTTTCAGCAACCAATGGATGAGTGACACTTACCCCCATCCACTGGCCAATCTCACACATACATGCATACCATCCCTTCATCGATCATTCTTCATTTCAAACCCATTTTCCCGATCTCATTTCTCTCATCTGTGCAACCCAAACATCCAACCCTCACCCTATGATCATGACAGAGAGACCAGAGGGGGAGAGGAGGACCGGTGAAGCGTGGTGGCCAGCCAGGATGAAGCCACCGTGCACGGTGGAGACCCAAACCCGAACGGGTACCCGGTTAGACCCAAATCTCCCATTTTGTCGATTTTTACATTATGGATAGTTTTGGTTGATTAGGGAATGTTTGTTAGATTTTTTAGGGTGTATAGAGATGGTTTTGAACGGGGGTTGACGGCTGTGAAGCCTGGGGACGAAATCGGAAAACATGGGCCGTGGGGGTTAATTTTTAGGGATCGATTTCGGGGGTTTTAGGTCGTTTTGTTAATTGGGTTAGATAGGAAACTTGAAAATAGGAATTTAGGAATTGGAATGGAAGCAAATGGACCGAAAATGAGGGAGAAGGAGACCTGGACCGGTTACGCCGGTCCAAGTTGCAGGAAAAACCGGACCGGACCGGTTCGGACCGGTCTGACCGAAGTAGGAGACGATACTGTAGCTGGCGCGTGAAGCCCACGCGCAGCCACTTCAGGCGGCGCATGCGGGTGCGTGGGGGGAGAATTTGGGGATGTGTTCAACATGTGAAATCTTCTATTCGATGTAACGAACATTTTGGGACTGGTTTCGTGTCGATCGGACACCGTCTCGATATGTTTCGGGGCATCGGAAGGTTTAGGTTCGGGATTAAAAACAGTTAAAAATAAAATTTTGGGGCTTTGATAGGAGGTTAATTAGGTAGTTATTAACCTTCTATTAAAATTTGGACAGGTTTGGGAGTCCCGGTGATGGTGATCGGCTCGGGGAGCCGTATGACACGCAAATCGAGGTGGCAGCTCAGACGGTGTGTGAGTGGACTTTGTTTTCTAAATTGGTGCATGCATAAATGTTTATTATATGTTTTATTACTTGTTTGATGATGCCATGGGTGCATTTTTATGTGGTTACGTATAAGCACGTATTTCGAGGTTTCAGCCTTATACAGTGCTTATACGGGTCTGTATTTCTTTATTGGTTTTAATGAAATGGTTTTGGATTTCTAAAAGGATAAACTCGGGTATGAGACCCATTTAGTTTTGTCTCGGGCATATTACGCTATTTACGACCTTCAGGTCTAAATTGTGGTCGCGACGGGTGCTATGTGCACGGCGATCGACGATACGACGCTCGCCTCCGGATTGGGATGTGTTCCTTCCGGAGAGGTCACGATGCACGATTCGTGGTCGGACAGCCTGGGGAGGCTCGACTTCGGAGTGCTGATGGTTGAGGATAACGATCGGTGATGAGTGCACCATGATCTTGTGGTGGTCGTGTCGGTTGATTCGTTCACGGCGACATACCAGGATTGAGAGCGGTCCTGGATGGATGGTTGCACGCATCACTATGATCGGAGTCGTGACTGACCCTTAGATATCGGGCACGGTGCCCAGTTGAGTCATATGTTCGGGCACGAGACGTAGTTGTTTTACACTGATGATTTCGGGTCAGGGACCCTAGATGGATTTCCAAGTTCATGGCGATTTATGGGAACCGGTATGAACTCTGGAAAGGTCATTGTGGTTCATGACGGTTTATGGGAACCGGCATGAACCTTTGTCAGGTCATTCTGGTTCATGACGGTTTATGGGAACCGGCATGAACCCTTGTTATGGATTTTATGGATCATGACGGTTCAAGGGAACCGGGCATGAATGTTTATGTTATGTATATATATGTATTCATATACCTTCCTTTACTTCTATTATCTCCTCCGGGGAGGGTCGTTGGCCTGGGTGGACCCCGGAGTAGTCACGGAGCACCGACTGAGTGGAGTCACTCCCCAGTTGGGTTCCTTACTCTCAGGAAGGCTATGATTACTATTACCTCGGGTAGGGTCAGTGGTCTGCGGACATTGATCTTGACTTTGAGAAGACTCGGATTGAGACCTGGGTAGCACGCACGTAACTTTGGAAACCGTGACAGGATTGGTTGTGTGAATTATATGTATATGTGATGTATGCAATATATGATATGATGTATGATGTGCGTTTACACAGGTTTTGGGCAGTGGCCCGTATGGTTAGTTTCTTATGATTTGGGCTGAGTCCCTTATGGATTTGGGCAGTGGCCCATGTACTTGATTTCATTATGGTTTTCTGGATAAATGGTTTTCGAATGCATGCATGCTTTTTAGTGAAGGGTACAAATGTCTTCTCGTTAAAATGTTTTTATAAACTCTTGTTTTGTCCACTCACAGCTTTTAATGTTTTGACTGCCCTTCAGGTTGACATCGGATGTGGACTGTAGCAGAGATCGAGATATCACATACCTCCTCCGGATCCTGGCGTACTCTGATAGCTCGGGAGGGCAAAGGACGGAAATATCCCTTGTCTGACACTTCGTGTCAGATGGGAGCAGGGTCATCCCGCACTAATCCCGGGGGGATTGGGATGGGTCCTGTCATTTAAAAATGGATTTCGGAAAAATGATTTCTGGCTTAGAGGCCCAGTTCATAAAAGTGGTTTTAAAGAACGTGATTTCGGGTTTTTGAATCGAATTTCAGAATGACGATTTTGGATTCGATTTTGGAACTTGAAAGAGGATTTCCAGGTTTGGGTTCGGAATGGTTATTCCAGATGCCAGCTTACAGAATGATGGTTTCAAACTCGAATTTGGAAATGGATGATGAATATGATATTGGGTTTGGATTCGGGATCCTGATGAGATTGCGGATTCGAATTCGGAAATGGAAAATGGTTTTCAAACGATTTTAGATTTGATTTGTTGGATCTGGTTATTGGGTTTAAAGAATCGGATATGATATGACGGGGGAGAGCTCAGATTGGGTTTAAAGACCCGGATTGAGTTTAAAGACTCGGGAGTTTAAAGACTCGGATTACATTGAGGCCTGGATTGAGTTTAAAGACTCGGGAGTTTAAAGACTCGGATAGATCCAGCAGGTTCGATGGATGGATATGTGATTTCAAATGTGTTTGGATTTCACGGATTTTTGATGATGATGGTTTATCATAATGGTTTTTCGATGTTTTGGGTTATGCCCGGATGATATGAATTTTGATGGTTTTGGGCTGAGGCCCGGGATTTGAGAAAAGGCAATGAGTTTGATTTTTCTGAAACGGTTTGAATCACCTGAATATTGAATGGTTTTATGACATGGATTTGATATGCATGCATTGGTTTTTAATTGGAGGGTATAAATGTACTTGTTTTATGAGCTGTTTTTAAACTTATACTTTATTTTTGTCCACTCACAGTCTTTTTGTGTTTTCGATACCCTCCAGATTGTTGCGGTGTGGGCTGTTGGTCGAGAGAGACGGAGACATAACATACGCAATCCACAGTAGAGTCTGCGTGCTCTGGGAAGTTTCGGAAGTTTTGAGCGGTTCAGTCAAGAATCCCTTGTCCAACTTACGTGTCACATGGAGGTTGTATGTCAGTTTAGCCTTTGTGTCACTCGTAAGTTAGACGGGAGCATGACTTAGCCCTTAATCCCGGGGGATTGGGGGCGGGTCGTGTCACAGTAAGCTCCATGCTTGTCTGAGAGACTTTTGAATATTTCTTTAATTGTTAAACTTTACATTTTTGCACATTTGGAGAGCTATATGAGTCCAATTGCAATGATTCAAGTGGAGGTGCGCTTTACTCTTCGAGACGATCATTTCAAGATGTATGAAGGCATACTTATGTTGTAGTCTTAAAGACCTCACTTTGTGGAGTACCATCTGGTAGCTTGTCCAGCTCTTGTTAGAGCTTCCGACTTCAAGAAATGGCGGACTTGACATCAAGACGCTCCTCCAGTTGACATGCTTGTAGTGCTTTGTGGATGTAAGAACTTAGCGCATCGACGCACTTGTCATCTTCAAGTGCGGGCGGAGCCAACATCAAGGCCTTCAACGGGGGAGGTGCAGCAGAATGCAACGCGAGGTGTAGCAGGGTACAAGGCGAGGTACAACAGAGCGCAAGATGAGGTGCAGCAGAGTGCAAGACGAGGTGCAGCAGGGTGTAAGACGAGGTGCAGCAGAGTGCAAGACGAGGTGCAGCAGAGAGCAAGGCGATGTGCACCAGAGTGCAAAGCGAGGTGCAGTAGAGTGCAAGGCAATGTACACCAGAGTGCAAGGCGTGGTACAACAGAGTGTAAGACGAGGTGCAGTAGGGTGCAAAACGAGGTGCAGCAGAGTATAAGACGATGTAAACCAGAGTGCAAGACGAGGTGCACTAGAGTGCAAGGAGAGACATGCTGCAAGTGCGAGGTGATGAGTCCCATCACTTGGAGTGCGTCGTGTCATAACTCAGTATGTGGCTTGTTCCAGCTGTAAGGCAATGTGTGTTGCAGCTACAAGGCGAGATGTGTTTCATCTTCAAAGCAAGACTTCCCATGACTCGAGGCGATGTGCATGTGGTGCCATGAAGTAACTGAAGTTTTCCAAGGAGTTTCTTTGGATGACGGATGACCTTCCAGAGATTTGATCTTCAAGACCTTGTTGAGCTCAAAATGGGGTGTAGCAAGGCGGAACATAGAATGGAGGATCGATGATGCCCCCTGCAAAGCTCGAAACGTCGTACATCATTGCCTAATTGAATGAAGAGAGCTTGGAGATGCCATCATCCAGACGCTGAAGCCAAGTGGCGTGAAGACATATGATGCTAAACCATTATTTCGTCTTGGAGTTGAAAGTCGAGCTGTTTTGTAGCCGTCCCCGAGTCAAGCAGTGCTGAAGTTGATTTTGTGAAGCCAACTATACCAAGTAGGCGATGTTGAGGAGGTTACCCCCATTGTTTGAAGAAGGTCATGGACGATGTGTCACTGGAATTCCACGATGGGATGATCGAAGGCCTCCAAGGCTTGCTCATAGGTTGATGGAGAGACTCTGAGGTCGTGCCGGTCCTGATGATGAGCTTCATGATTCTTCTTGGCTCGTAATTTGATCTTAGCATTGAATACATTTTTTAGCATTCAAATTTTGAATTGCCAACTTCTTTAATTTTCATTAATATAAGCCTTCCATTATTTTTTTTAGTGTTTTGTGATTTTCAGAAGATTTGACCTTTGTGTAGTAAATTTGATCTTCTGACTTCGTTTTAGCTCTGAATTGAGTGTCGTTCATGGCGTTAGAAATCTGACTTCCATAGCTTTCTAAATATGTTGACCTCATGTCAGGGTTATCAAAATTGAGTGATCTATGACTGAATGAATCTCGTACTCGTGCGCTGGTACGTGTAGTTGACCTTCGTGTACAAAAATGTTCGCTGGGAACTCATCACAGCTCGGACTTGAGTGATATCAATGGCGTTGGAAAGCTGATTTCCATAGATTTCTAAATACGTCAACCTCATGTCAGGATGATTAAAATTGAGTGATCTATGACTGAATGAATCTCGACCCCGTGGACTAAATTGCAGAATTGGACTTCGCATGTTAAAACGTTTGCCCAATGTTTGTCATGGCCTAGGGTTGGAAGCATTTTTTAGTAAATTTTCGACTCCAACAAGTTAAGTTCTTGGATGGTTCTATGTGCTTCACTGGGACGAACCTTGAGCACTTCGCGTGGTGAAGACGTGGCGTGATCCGCATAGTGAAGAATTGGTGTGTTTTGCGTGGCAAAGTCTTTGAGTTCTTCGCATGGAAAAGGCTTCGAGTGCTTCATGTGGTGAAGGCCCGGGTGCTTCGTATGGCAAAGGCTTGGAATGCTTCGTGGAGTGAAGACTTAGAGTGTTTCACGTGACGAAGGTTTAGAGTGCTTCGCGTGATGAAGGCTTAAAGTGCTTCACATGGCGAAGGCTTGGAGTGATTCGAGGGGCGAAGACTTAGAGTGCTTCGCGTGGCGAAGGATTGGAGTGTTTCGCGTGGCGAAGGCTTAGAGTGCCTCATGTGGCGAAGAGTCGGGTGCTTTGCATGGAAAAGGCTTAGAGTGCTTCGCATGTCGAAGACTCGGGTGCTTTGCGTGGCAAATGCTTGGAGTGCTTCATGTGACGAAGGCTTAGTGTGCTTCGCGTGGCGAAGACTCGGGTGCTTTGCGTGGCAAAGGCTCGGAGTGCTTCGTGTGACGAAGGCTTAGTGTGCTTCGCGTGGCGAAAACTCAGGTGATTTGCGTGGCAAAGGCTTGGAGTGTTTCACATGGCGAAGACTCGGGTACTTTGCGTGGCAAAGGCTTGGAGTGCTTCGTGTGACGAAGGCTTAGAGTGATTCACATGGAGAAGACTTAGAGTGTTTCGCGTGACGAAGGCTTTGAAGTGTTTAGGGTGGCGAAGGCCTAGTGCTTTCTAAACAAAAGCGTAGGCGATAAGACAATTTCATTAGACGTTGAAACGAAACATCTTGAATCATATTAAAAGATGCTATGTGAGCAAAGTAGGCACTGAGCCGATTTTTAACCACAATTTTTGTGTCTTTGATGATGACTTGGTCACTAATTCAGTTTCCTGGTTGTTGCCTGCAACTCGGACTCGGCAATGATGGTGTCCACGCGGATCATCTTTTGTGCGGGTTCCTGGGGGCCTTTGTTTCTGAGAAGTTCTGTTGCCTTTTTTTTTAAATACTCAGTGCAGTGTCCTTCCTTCAAGAGATCCCGGAGGTATCTTTCGAAAGTCTGGTAAGAGCTTATGTCGTGCACATAACAATTGTAATAGACACACCATTTTGTCTTGTCAGCCCTCTCTTGGTCGCCTTTGACGGGAGCTTGTAATGTCCCATCCTGAATATCGAGATTAAATATTAATTAATTATGGGTTAGAATGACTAATCTGAGATTAGTTGAGTGAGATCGGACGAAATGTGCAAAATAACCGTTTTGCCCCTAGAATGGACAAAATGTTGACTTTTTGATCAGGCGGTCAAACGGACTTTGACCGATGACCGTGACGTAGTTCAGGACGTCACGAGTTCATAGACAGGTGGCACGTTCGATTCCGACATTCGAGGAAGAAGTTATGACGTTTGGAAGTCGAGGGGTATTTTGGTAATTTGGTTGAAAATGGGCCAACTGTTGACTTTTGACCCTGGAGGTCCAATGGCGAAGGGCCAAGGATAGTTACGAAGATCGAATCGATACGAATCCATAGACAGGTGGCACCCCAAAATCGGAGGTTCGACGACGAAGTTGTGGACACAGGAGCGAAATCGATTAACCGAACGAACCGAGATTTCGATTAAAATAATATTAAAATTAGTGAACAGTGATCGATGAATTTGGACCCTTGGATGAGTGACAAGTGTCACTCATCCCCACACTCCCTAAAATCTAGATCATGTTTCCATTATTAAATTAAATATAATTTATTTTTCCCCTTTTTAATCTCAGCCGTCCATTGATTCTCAAGATTGAATCTGCACCCTCCATTCCCTCTCTCATCTGGTCCATCATCTTTCTCTCTCACTCTGTTATATTTTCCTACCCGAAACACATACACACACAAATCACACTGATTCAAACAAACGCACCAGCCCATCACCAACCTCCTCTGTGCTGCTGTGTGAGAGACTAAGTTAGTGAGGGACTGAGAGACAGAAAGGACGACGACGGCGACCACGGTGGTTCACGGCAAAGGTGAGTTAACCCGAGAGCTAATTATGTCCAAGTTTTGAAAGTTGACTTTTAGTTGTAGTTTTAAACTCCTTGTTGATTCTTATGAGACCTAGGGACAGAAACAGACCCAGTGGACGTGAATTCGAGGCTCAAGGTGGCCTGGATCGACGGGGAGGACAATCGGAAAATCTGGGTTTCGGGTTTGTGTTCAGAGGTAAAGATCTAAACGTGTTTTCTTGTTTTTAATTCCATAAATCTCTTAGTTGGACTTAGAAGAACACGTAGGAAGAAACCCCGTAGAAAATAGTTGAGGAATGGCTGAGAACCGGCCTGGTCGGTTCAGTGGTTCGGCTGAATCGGTTCGAACCAGTGAACCGCGTTCACCAGAGCTTGACGATGAACAGTACCCGGAGCGTGGGTTTCACGCGCAGGGGGTTCAAACGGCGCGTGGGGGCACGTGAGGGGTATTTTGGGGAAACTTCCAACATGACTTTTAATCTATTGGATGTAACGAACATTTTGGGATTGGTTTCGTGTCGATCGGACACCGTTTCGATATTGTTCGGGACGTCCGAAGATTTTGAATCGAGTTTAAAAATAGTTAAAAATTCGGGAAAATTACGGGGCTTTGATAGGAGGTTAATGAAGAGGTTAGTGACCCTCTAATGTGATTTGGACAGGTTTGGAAGTCCCGGTGATAGTGGTATGGCCCGGGAAGGCCTATGGCACGCGTATCGAGGCGCATCGTTGGACGGTCTGTGAGTGGACTTTGGTTTTATAAATTCTATGCATACCTAATGGTTTTATTTGTTTTATATATGTGATTTCCATTATGATGATTGTGATTATTGATTTCACGTATGTTGCACGTATTTCGAGATGTTTTTCGTATTGCACGTATATCGAGACTGGTGATTTTATTGTGGTTTTACGTGCTTGTGGTTTCATGTATAATGTAAAATGGTTTTGAAATTGGAAAGATGAACTCGGGCTTGAGGCCCAATTGTTTTGGAAACCTCGGACTCGGAGTCCATTTGAGTTACGTAATCGGGCCGAGGGCCCAGTTGCTTTATGAAATCGGGTCAGGGGCCCAGTTGTTTACTGAATCGGGCTGAAACCCATTTGAGTTATACTATCGGGCTAGGGGCCCAAGTGATTTATGAAATTGGGCCAGGGGCCCAGTTGATTTACAAATTCGGGACATGGGCCCAGTGGTTTACAGAATCGGGCATGAGGCCAAGTTGTGTCATAAATGTGATTTCGGGTCTGGGACCCTACGTTTCATAAATGTGATTTCGAGTATGGGACCCTATGTTTCATAAATGTGATTTTGGGTCGGGGACCCTAAATGGAATTGTGATGTTTTATGGAGATTGGGCAGGGCCCATTGAAATATTGTGAAATGATTTGATAAAACTATTTTCCATATACCGTCTAGATACGAGAATATGTGATGGTCTCCTCCAGGTGTCTGGGACACTGGGGAAGTCACGATGCATTGCCTGCGAGGGGTCATTGTACGGAGCTACTAGACCATATAGTAACTCAGGAGCAGGATTGCTATGAGTAGACGTCTGTGACGTCAGACATCTGAGATGTTAGAGATATTGACCCGGAGAGACTCCGGGCAGCACGCGTTACTTATTATACAGTGAGATATGACGTCTGGGACGTCAAGTGTCTGGGACGCTAGGCATCTGGGATGCTGGAGATGGTAATGTGGTAAATATGAACTATTGAATCTATGAAATGGTTTTTCGATTGGATTTATGTTTATGGATTTGGGCGGTGGCCCACATAGTTTTGTATTTATGGATGTGGTATTCCACAGTTTTGGGCTGAGTTCCCACACTTGGTTTTGAGTTACATTTTTTGGGCTAAGGCTCTAATGGCTTATTGAGTAAACATTTTGATTACTGGTTTTCGAGGCATGCATATGTTTTATGAAGGGCATAAATGTCTTGTAAAATGTGTTTTATGAACTTAATGATTTTCGTCCACTCACAACTTTTATTGTTTTTAATGCCCTTCAGGTTGATTACGAAAGCGACTGCAGCAGAAATCGGGACATCACATACCTCCTCCATCGATCCTTACGCACGTTAGAAGCCCCGTTTGGGCAGTGGCATCAGGTTATCCCTTGTTTGATACTTCGTGTCATACAGGAGCATGGCACATTCCACGGTAATCCCGGGGGGATTGGGATGGGTCGTGTCAGAGCTGGTCTTTCAAACCACAAAATTTCCTTTATCTGATTGTATATTTGGAGGAAAGGTTTTGAAAACTGTGTGTTTGGCTTTGCACCCACAAACGTGTTGGATGACGGGGTTTCCTTTGCGCTTGTTGGCTTTCTCGAATGAGTTCCCGCAGTGGGCATCATCCTTTGGCTGCGCAAACGCCTTTGTGGGATGTATATCTTCCTCAACGTGGTTGGTGGCATGTGTGGTGTTTTTCTCGTTCTCCCAGCATGCATGTCACTCCTCCAGGGACAGTATCTTGGTGAGACTTCGGGCGTTGCTCATGACGATGTCTCCGTAGAGCTGGCTCTCCCGCTGTAGGCCTTGCTTAAATGACATGGCTGCGATGAGATCGCTGCAACTAACGATACGGGACTTCTCTTTTCAATACCTTCGGATGTATTGCCGCAAGGTTTCCTTAGACCTCTTTCGGATGGTGAAGAGGTAGTCATCCTTGACTTCGACGGTACGAAGCTGCAAGCACTCCTTCAGGAAATCAAGGGCCAACTTTTCAAAGGAAGTGATTGCGGACACATGATTGTCCAAATGAGTTGAGGATGTGGGATGTCCAGTGGTTGGAACTTTTGATTCGAGGAGAGTTGTGATTGAGGAGACGAGAGGAGTGCTCGTTTCCGCATTGGTGATAGGTATTCTGAAGTCGTTAGGGGGTGACTTTTTATTTTCTGCCCGTGGCAGACGTTGATTGTAGTTACCAATATGTTGAGCGTGTATTGGTTGGTGGGCCCATGTGTGTTTAGGGTCATCAGGAGGAATTGCGTATTTCGAGGTTAGGTAAATGAGATTTCTCATTTTCTGATTGGTGGCAGACGATGTTGGATTACTTGGTATGGTGGGTGTTATGGGTTATGTGTGCACTCACATAGGATGGATGTGATGTCATCGTATTGGATTATCCTTGATTTCTCCTAGGTAGAGTGACGAAGGATTCAAAGAGGGTGTAAGACCCCATGATCAGATTCCAGATGGATTGCTAGCTACGTAAGCATATGTAGATCCTAGGTGGATCTGGATTGTGATGCTGTGGATACTGGGCATGGTGACGATCTAGGATCGTGATGTTACCGGTCGGGTGACGTGGTGATGGATTTGAATTGTGATCTAGTTGATCAGGTTAGGTGAAGAGCTTATTGCCCTTTCGTGAATATTTGGATATAGGAATGGTTGGATTGAACTTCTTTCTGAAGTTAATCCGGTATGAGACGGTACTCGAACGAGTTGGAATGTTTACGAATTGACTCGAGGATTTGACTTGGGAATGAGTTTTTGAAAAGAAGCAATCGAATGTGGTGCAGAAATCGTTTGAGCGAGTATCCGATAGATTCAGAGTTGATGCGTCTCGGTAGCGTCTCGGTAGACGTGAGTGAGATTAGATGCTCATTTGGCATGACTGGATACGCCTTGGTGGGCGTGCTTGGATTGGTACATTTTGGATATACGTACAAGGTATGTTGTACGAGGATCGATACTGGATAGGCTGAGTGGTACCTAGTGACGGTACATAGAACGGGAAAGTTATGGTCACGAGATTGAAAATGATTAACCAAACAAATCGGGATTTCGATTAAATATTATTAAAATAATGAACAGTGACCGATGATTGAGGACACTCAGATGAGTGACAAGCACTGATGAAAATATAGCCGGAATCGGCGATATATCGCTAATTCTAGCCACCGGCAGAGATAGAGGGGGTGAACCTATTTCTTCCCCCAAAATCATCGATATCGAACAATATCGGCGATATTGTTCGATATCGACGATTTTGGGAGAAAACAACCGAACAAGCAAGTCAAAATAGAAAGGAAACCACCGAAATCAAGCAAAAAAGGAAATCGTACGAAATAAATCACGGATTGAACAGAAAAAAAAAAAAGGAAATCACGGATTCAATCAATCATGATTCATAGATTCATCAATAATGTTCACGGACGAAGAGAATAATTGAAAAAAACCCAAGTACCCAAGTTCACGGACGGACTCACCACTTCAAGCATAAATTGGGGGCGAAGTCACGAAGAAACGAAGAACAAACACGAACCCAGCCCACCACTGAGCTGCCGACGTCGACCGAAGCCATAAAACCCTCTCTCCAACCAGATTTCTCGGTTCTCCACTTCGCACGACTCGTCGGAGGATGACTGACGGCCACAGCTCCAGCCCTCTCTCGTCTCCTCCGTCTCGCCCTCACCATCACCGGTCACCGTCTCGCCCTCGCCCTCACCGTCACCAGTCGCCCCTCTCCTTTTCCCCAATTTGCCCCAAATCAATTTTTCCCCAAATCGATTATATCGAATTTTCCCCAAATCGATTATATCGAATTATCGATTGAACTGACTAAGGAAGACGACTTCTCTTTGAGTAAATAATGAATATAAGGAACGAAACGCGCGTTTCGTTCCTTTTATTTTCTAACCCTTTTTTTTAATTATTTACATATTTTATTTAATTATTTATTTGTCATAATAAAATATATCATTTATTATTAATTTTGTTTTTTAAGCCCAAATAGAAAAAATAGATTAAGCCTTAATTTTTTTCTTCAAAATATGTATTAAAATAGATTAAGCCTTAATATGTAGCGCGTTTCGTTCCTTTTATTTTCTAACCCTTTTTTTAATTATTTACATATTTTATTTAATTATTTATTTGTCATAATAAAATATATCATTTATTATTAATTTTGTTTTTTAAGCCCAAATAGAAAAAATAGATTAAGCCTTAATTTTTTTCTTCAAAAGTGTATTAAAATAGATTAAGCCTTAATATGTATTAAAATAGATTAAGCTTTAATATGTATTAAAATAGATTAAGCCTTAATATGTATTAAAATAGATTAAGCTTTAATATGTATTAAAATAGATTAAGCCTTAATTTTTTTTTCACAATATGTATTAAAATAGATTAAGCCTTAATATGTATTAAAATAGATTAAGCCTTAATTTTTTTTTTTTTTCACAATATGTATTAAAATAGATTAAGCCTTAACATTTTTCATAATAAAATATATCATTTTTTATTTACTAATATATCATTTATTAGTAATGTATGTTTTAATATAAAATATGGTTTAATTCATATATTTGGTAATATTTGTTTTAATTTAGAATATGTATTAAAATTATGAATTTATGTGTTTTTGTTCCTTAATTATGAATATGTATTAAAAAATGAAGCCTTAAACGTTTTTTTCAAAATTCAAAATGTATTATTAGGTAATTCATATATTCCTTAATTATGAATGTATGTTTTAATATGAAATATGGGGTAATTCATATATTTGGTAATATTTGTTTTAATTTATAATATATGTTTTATTTTAGATTATATATTAAAATTATGAATATATGTGTATTTGCTCCTTAATTTTTTTTCATCATCAAAGTCTAACTTAGAATATATGTGCTAATTGAAATAATTTTATTATTATTTGTTATTATCAAATTCTCATTATTTTTCATGTATCTTAGATTTCATAAAATGGCTAGTGGAAGTGCAAGTGAAAGCCGCCTAAGACCTGGACGAGTTGACACAGCATGGAAATATGCCATTGCAATTCCTGGAAATAAAAACGGTGTCATATGTTCGTTTTGTCAACATCAGTTTTAGAGTGGAGGCTTAACGCGATTAAAGTTTCATTTAGCAGGTTTTGATCCCAAAAAAAATGTTCAAAAATGCAAAGATGTACCTAAAGCTATTAGGGATGAGGTTAGAGCATGGATCAAAAGTAAAGATACTGTTAAACAGACTAAGAATATGATTGGGGAGAATATACGAGCTGGCTTGAGAGGAGATCCACTGGACACTCAACAGAGCATTCAGATTAACGATAGCGATGATGAAGAGGATGATGATGGATTCGCTTATCCACCAGATGTGCATAGATCTGAGAGAGTAGCATATCGCTTTGCTGCAAATGCATCGAGAGATGAGGCACGTCGAAGTGTTGACAATTATGGAGTTGGGTCCATATGTGGTGCTCAAGGAGGCAGTAGCAGTCGTCAACCACCGCAACAGATGCGTCGATCACAAAGTTTGCGTGATCCATTTTCAATTCCTCCAGAACCAAAACTCTACAAAACCGCACGAAGCCAATAGAAGACTGTAAAATCGATATGGAAAGGGACGAAAGAGAAGTTGGGTCGATATATAAGCAAATTTTTTATATATGAAGGTGTGGCTCCAAATAAAGCCAACTCTCATCATTTTAAGAATATGATCATTGAAGCCCAATGAGCAGGTATTTAATAAATTTATTTATGATACATTTTTATTTAGCTTATGAAATAGCATTAAATGCTAACTTATGTTTTGGTTTGCAGGTGAAGGAGTGTCCACTCCTTCTCCATATGAAGTGAAAAATAAATATCTTCTTATGGAGTACGAAGAAATGATGGCGTATGTGGAGCAACAAAAGCGACACTGGCAAACGTATGGATGTACCATTATGTGCGATGGTTGGACCGGTCCAACGAAGTTATCCATAATTAACTTCATGGTATATAGTAAGGGTTCAACTGTATTTCTCAGGTCAGTTGATTCTTCCAAATTTCATAAAGACTGTGTACATAGGAAATTTGTTGAAGCAAGTTGTTTAGGAGGTTGGAGTACAAAATGTTGTACAGATCGTTACTGATAATGGTCGAACTTCAAAAAGGTTGGAAAAAAACTGATGAAGACGTATCCGCTCTATTGGACTCCTTGTGCAGCCCATTGTATCGACCTAATATTTGAAGATATTGGGAAGAATGAGACATTGGCGCTCATCATAAAAAAATGCTAGGCAGGTAACTAACTACATTTATAATCATCTATGGTTACTTGCTCAGATGCATGAATTCTGTCAAGGAGACTTGGTTCGTCCTGGTGCAACTCGGTTCGCAACCAACTATACTTGTATAAACAGTATAGTTAAGTATAAAGTTGGCCTTAGAAGGTTGTTTACCAGTGATCAATGGCATGGTAGCCCATTGAGTAGGAAAGTGGAAGGCAAGAGGGTTGAGGCTCATATCCTCGACCAAAGATTCTGGGAGTCCTTGGATGTAACACCTCGGACATTCGAGGATTTTAATATTTCAATTTAATGTGTGAATTGACGCTTTTACCCTTGTGATTGGTATGGCCAAATTGTTGACTTTTTGATTGATGAGTTAAATGGACTTTGACCTATGACCGTGACGTAGTACGGGACGTCACAAGTTCATAGACAGGTGGCACGTCCATTTCGAACGATCAGGGAAAAAGTTATGACTATCGGAAGTTCAGGGGCATTACCGTAAGTTGGACTTCACGGGCGAAAATGTTAACTTTTCGTTTAACAATTAAGTTTCACACGACTCCAGGACCGTTGGGTAGGTCTCGACGTCCTGAGTCCGTAGACAGGCGGCACGCCAAAATCGGACTTCGTATGGCTGAGTTACGGGCCTAGGAAGTGAAGGGCATTTTGGTAATTTCTGAACTAGGGGTATTTTGGTCATTTCACCCCTGGTCACTGTAGCAACAGCGGGGGAACAATTGCTGCACCACCGTGTGCGGTGGTTCTGAGTCTCAATTGTTAAATCAGTGTGTGAGTTGGAAAGTTGGGATTGTTTAAAGCCTTATAAACATCAGAATGTGGCTGATCATGGACACCATTTGTTAATTCAAGATTCGAAATTTTGCGGGAAACATTTCTCAGTGGACAGTGAGGCTTCCACGAGCTGTTGGCTGGCAAGGATTGTTTAAACTGAGTGGGATTTAAGTGTGCTTCACTCTGTTGCAGTGAGGGCTGAGAATTGGAGAGGAAAACCAGAGAATTCAGTTTCTGGAAAATAGGAGGGAATTTCGGAGTTTAATTTATGGTGCTTGATGGACCAAACCAAGGCCTGGTTTAGTCTTCTGGGAGTATTTGGAACTCAACCACATCGAAATTGAAGGCTAACAGTCACGGTTGACCTAGGACGGAGGCTGCTGTTTTCAGGGAAGTTGCAGAGCTTGGGACGACAACCTACAGGTACTTTCAGACACAATTGATTGTTCATTTTGGTTTGTTTTGATCCTGTTATGCTTCCTGTGAAGTTAATTGGACAATGGGTTTGAAACCAGGAAGTTCTGGTGATTGACCCGATTGGTTGATCGCGGGTCGATGGGTCGTTTGGGGATGTGTCGAGGTTGATTTTTGTCACAGAACCTAAATTGGATAGTTAATGAACATGTTAGGATCAAATTGGATTGAAATCGAGTAGGAATTGATGGGTATTCAACCGGGTCAAGCCGCGGGTGGCAGACCCGTATTACAGAAAAACGGGTGAAGGAGGTGACATTGTAGCTACAGTGTCAGGCGCGTGACTTTCACGCGCAGCCACTTTGGGCGGCGCGTGAGGGCGCGTTGGACCTTATCTCCGATCACGATCAACATGACTTTTGTTCCTCTCATCATTCTGAACATTTTTGGTGATTTAACCATGTTGATTTGAGATAAGCTTTGATGGGTCAGTTTAGGGCCGGTTGCCTCAGGTAACGTGTTGAACGGTTTCACCGGGCCAGTTTCTATTTCGGACTTTGTGATTAAACGTTTAAGACTTTTAGTGACCCTTACATGTGATTTGAACTGACAGGAATTGTACGATAATCTCGGTACAGGTCCGTACGCGCAGATTCGCGGCGGAATCGTACAGTGAGTGGGCCTGTTTTCATTAAACCCTTGCATGATTAAATGTTTTCTGATTTACTTATATGTTCACATGCTGGAATCTATAAATGGTTTTGATGATATTGAGATTTCGGTTATGGCACGTTTCACGGTATTTGGGCATGAGACCCGGGTGATGAAACGTAACAATCGGTTCAGATTTTACCTATGTATACATATATGTTGCATGTGGTTATCAATAAAATGTATTTGGTGCTGCACTGTATAGATCCTTCCATATTATATTGTCTCCTCCGGATGAGGTACCCCGGAGAGGTCACGGACGTCTAGAACGTCCAGCGTCTGTAACGCTAAGAATCGGGGATGCTGTAACCGAACAGGGTTCGGGGATTTAACTCGGAATTGAGACCCGAGTGGCACGCGTAGCCTTGTGATTGTGACCTTATTGGACGTCAGGGACGTCAGACATCAGGGATGTCGGATTGGAGTGTATAGTGCAGTGGCTAAAATTATGGTTATGGTTTTATTACATGCCTTATGATTCATATTATATTATTTATGATTTTAAAGGATGCTGCATGCATGTTTGGAAAACGGAGGGGTAAATTATATGTTTTACTTTTCAAATGATTTTATAAACTTGAGTTCGGTCCACTCACCCTTAATGTTTTTGGTAACCCCTCCAGGTCGTGATACTGAGGTAGAGGAGGAACCTGAGGCTGAGACATAGATCTACTTCTGCGTACCTGAACCTCTGCTGGGTGGTTTACCCGCAGGTTTATATTAGAGTCGTGCTCGCAACTTGTAATTTTGGATTTCATCCCTTGTCTGACATCTGTTTAATTCGGATTTGTTGTATGACTTAAATTTGATTATTTATGCATTTGATGTTTTGAGGTTAAAATTGGTATGAATTAGTGGGTGTCAGACGGGAGCAGGGCACGTCCCCTTGTGGTCCCTGTGGGATCGGGGCGGGTCCTGTCAGCTTGGTATCAGAGCACTAGGTTGTGGTCAGTACTAGGTTATGGTCAGCATGCTAGACTAGCGATTGGTACTAGTTACTTTTCGACTTTTAAGAATATTGTTATCTGATCTATGCCTCTTGACAGTTGGTTATGCCTCCTAGGAGAATTCCTCATACACGAACTGACGAGGATCTGGAAAGGGAGATGGAATGCGCGAGCATTGAAAGGGCTCAACGTTTGGGAGCCACTCCTTTCTGCGGGGGATCAAACCCCGAGGATGCTCATGATTGGATCACCAAGTGGGAGAGGATCTTCTCGGTGATGCACTGCCCTCCGGGCGAACGGGTAACCTTGGCGGCCTTCTTGCTGGAAGGAGAAGCCTACCAGTGGTGGCACGGACTCGAAATGTCTGGGTGGTCTGTCCATACCACTACTTGGGAAGCTTTCTGTTCCAGATTTCTGGACCAGTACTACCCGCGATCCTTTCGCGCGGCGCGGGAGGCGGAGTTCCTGCGGCTGGAGCAGGGTGATATGTCCGTTGCGGACTACGAGCAAACTTTCGGGAAACTTTCCCGGTTCGCAGCATCATTCGTGAGCACTGAGGAGGACAAATGCCAAAGGTTCGAGCTTGGACTCCGAGGGGAGATCCGGGCAAGTGTGACTGCTACTATTCATGCTTCTCTGAGAGATATGGTCGACGCTGCGGTGCGTGTCGAGGCCAGTCTGGCGGCACACCAGACACGACAATCTTCGGGCGAGGGGCGTCGTCAGGATCGCCCACATCGTGGGCCATCGGTCCATAAGAACAATAAGGGAGGGGGCTACAGGGGAGCACCCTCATCCTTCAAGGGTCGTGTGTCAGGACCCACCCCGGTTTCACCCCGAAACCCGAGGTAAATCCCGCTCCCGTCTGACTCCCCGACACAACACCCAAGTAAAACTCACTCAAACCTAGACAGACGCAGGAGTAATTACGAAATATTCCAACCTTATCGTTTACAGAGCAAAGCACTAAATTACAAGGAAAATGAAAACTGATAAAGTACACGCACACAGAAGCCGTTAAACTCTTCTAGGATCCCTCACGTCACTTCTATGCCTCGGACACTGCCTCGACGTTAAGACCCCGCGCTAGCTCCACAACCTGGAGGGCAATTTAAAACAGAAAAATGTGAGTGGACCAGAAAGTACAAAAAGTTCAAAACCACTTTATATGAAAACCGAGTTTAACCCTCCGTTTTGAAACCACATGCATAACCAACAGTTATGAACACAGTTATAAAATAATCATTATAAAACATCATAAGAAACAGAAACACTATAAAATATCATAAGAAACCATAGCATGAGTATCAGAAACCGTATCAAATCCTCATTTCCCGATCGAACCTGCTGGACCTATCCGAGTCTTTAAACTCCCGAGTCTTTAAACTCAATCCAGGCCTTAATAATATCCGAGTCTTTAAACTCCCGAGTCTTTAAACTCAAGGCCTACGGGGGAATTCAATATATATCCGAGTCTTTAAACTCCCGAGTCTTTAAACTCAATCCGGGTCTTTAAACCCAATCTGGCCGGTCCCCCGTCACATATATCCGGGTCTTTAAACCCAATAACCAGATCCAGCAAATCCAATCCCAAAACCATTTGAAAACCTTTTACCAATCTACATCCAAACCCGAATCCGAAATCACCGGTCCGAAGCCCTTCCGGCGTTCAGAACCGTCATTCCGAACCCAAATCCGGAAAAATATCCATTTTCATACCAAAACCACATGTAATCACAAATCATATTTCATAACCCATTTATCATTATCAGAAAACCTTTATAGGTGGAAATTTCTCGAAAACGTGCAAAATCCCAAAAACGTCTCGAAAAACGTGCAAACATCTCAATCACGTATAATCACGTAAAACCATCATAACATATGCAATAAACATAGTGTCTTAAGTAAAACCATCAAAAACGTATATAAAAAACAGTTATGCATGATCGAGTTTAAGGAAAGGGTCCACTCACAGTACTGAGCCCTACTCGCGTCCCGAATGTCCAGCCCGTTCCTCGGCTTCCTCGGGAAATCCCGATCCTGCCAAACACTGTCAAATTACGTCACTACTATGTCCACGAACACTCACCTAAATTCCCTCAAAAATCCCCGAATCGAAAACCTAAAACCCGGGACCCTAAACATTCACCCTCGCGGAACTACACTCAAACAACTTCCGATTGACTCGAAACCAACTCCATTGAACTCACCACAACTCCTAGACCAAAAGTCATGTTGATCGCTTCTCCATGCGCCGCCGCACGCGCCCCCACACGCCGCCCAAAGTGGCTGCGCGTGGCACCCACGCGCCAGCTACAGTGCACCGTCAACCTTGAGCAGACCCGGTTCGCACCAGTGGTCTGGGCCCTGAACCGGCGAGAGCGGTTCTCCTCATTCCGTCCACCAAAACGACTCCTCTCTTCACCAACAGCATCGTCCCATCCTAGGCTACCCCTTCCCGTATGTCACTCACCTCGATTCACCCTAAAACTCGTCGACTCAACCTTGAACAAAAACCCGTACACTGCCCTGTTTCTTACTCCGGCCACCCACGACTTCCCCCTTCACGGAGGCTACACCAACCTCTTCCTAGGACTCTACCAAACCTCAACCAACCTTCCTGGACTGTCGACTCAGCCCCAATCTCGACGACTCGCCGTTTAAAACCCACGGCCAAAACAGAGGACACAGACACCTCCGTCGTGCCTGTCACCACCGTGCACCACCCATCACGGCAGCACCACCAAACTATTCCTAAGACTCAACTAAAAACCTTAGACCACTCTAGACTCATCGATTCAACCTCCCAAACCACGACTTCCACGTTGAAACTCAACGGGAAAACAGAGTATCGACATGGAAATGAGAGAATTACCTGCCTCCAGTCGCCGTCGTGAGCTCCGCTGATAGTGGTTGACTCCTCGCAACCCGCACGACACCACCACGGACTCAGTTGCCCCGTACACGGCTGCCACCGCCACAATTCTCACAAATTCCTTCCTGTTTCCCCCCTAATTTTCCCGCAGCTCTTGACACCCTCACACACAGCCACCACACCGTCAACCTCTCTCACTGCTTCCCTCTCACTCTCTAATCACCCTCACACACTCACAATTCATCAACACACACACCATCACCCTCAATTTCCTTCACGACCTCCCTCTTTTTTTTGTTTCCTTCTGCGCACAAACACGAACACGGGCACGGGTGCACCCCAATAATAGAACCGTGCACACACCTTAGAATCCCCCAGAACCCACTACACACTTGCCACATGTCACCATCCCCCTCTCTCTCTCACCCATGTGGCCCAATCTCAGCCGTCCATTTACTTCTTTCTGCACAAATCCCAATGTGCAGAAAGACCAAATTACCCTTCTTTTTAACTTATATTTACGATTTAACCAAAACTTCCTAGACCCGTAACTCTCGCCTCGTAAGTCCGATGAATACGTGCCGCCTGTCATCGAACTCAGGACGACGGAATCTATCTAACCATCCTAGGTCAACCTACCAAAACTCGATTATTCAAAAAGTCAACTTTTCCCCCTAATTTACCCAAATTACGGTTATGCCCTCGACCTTCCGAACATCACAACTTCCTCCTCGGATGTCGGAATCAGGCGTGCCACTTGCCTATGCATTCGTGACGTCCTAAACTATGTCCTAGTCACCGATCAACACTCAAATTGACCTCCCAACTAAAAGTCAACTATTTACCCGAACCAGGGGCAAAATCGTCATTCTATGCTCATGGACCCATCGGGACCACCTACCCACTGCTTAACCTCAATAATCACACCTTAATCACTATCTTAATCCCGGCTCTCGGGACGGGTTGTTACATCGTGGCTGGTCAGGTCGACGTGGAGGCTCTCAGGGCAAAGGATCTAGATATAACTCTGGGCAACGCTCATCTTGGAGCGGTGCTTCTGGCGGGCATTCGGACAGGCCAAGGCCAGTAACTTGTTTTGCTTGCGGAGAGGAGGGCCACTATGCCAGTGATTGCCCGCAGTTGTCCAAGAACAACGACGCTGGGGGCTCTAGTGTGGTGCAGAGCACGGCTTCCCACACTAATGGAGGTCGCGGTCAAGGAGGTGACCGTGGTGCTGGGCGTGGCGCGCGCGGGCGCCAACGGAATGGAGGGCCGAGGGCCCAAGTATTTTCAATGACCCAGCAGCAGGCGAGGACTGCCCCAGGCGTGGTCACAGGTACACTACATATCTTAAACCTCCTTGTACGTGTATTGATGGATGCGGGGGCTACACATTCTTTTATTTTGAAGAGTTGTGCTGGTATGCTTGATTGTGTGGTATCAGCTTTAGATTGCGAAATGGGTGTTGGCACCCTGATGGGCATCGTGTACCTTGTGAATCAGGTGATTCGGAGGTGCCCGGTAAGAATTGAGGATGTGGGTTTACCAGCAGACTTAATTATTCTGGATATCCACGACTTCGATATAATCCTAGGGATGGATTGGCTATCGGAGCACGGATCGCTCATCGATTGCTGTAGAAAGCAAGTGATTCTGCGAAGCCCGGGTTTGCCGGAGGTTATCTTCTAGGGGGAACGTGACGGTTCGCCTCCTGAAGTGATCTCTTCACTTACTGCTACCAAACTTCTACGAAAGGGATGCCAGTGTTATCTGGCGCATGTCGTGTCAGATCAGGTTGATACTCCGGGTATCGACGAGATACCGGTGGTGCGTGAGTTTCCGGATGTGTTCCCGGAAGACTTACCTGGATTGCCACCATCGCGGGAGATCGAGTTTACTATTGAACTACTCCCGGGTACCCGACCTATATCCCAGGCACCATACCCGATGGCGCCGACCGAGTTACGAGAACTCAAGACTCAATTGCAGGAGTTAGTGGATTTGGGATATGTCCGACCAAGTACTTCACCGTGGGGAGCACTGGTGTTGTTCGTAAAGAAGAAGGAGGGAAGTCTCCGTTTGTGTATTGACTATCGACAACTCAACAAGGTGACGTTGAGGAACCAGTATCCTCTACCCAGGATCGATGACCTTTTTGACCAGTTGCGGGGAGCTCAGTGCTTCTCGAAAATTGATTTGCGGTCTGGGTATCACCAACTGAGGATTTCGGAGGAGGATATTCCGAAAACTGCTTTTCGAACCCGTTATGGACACTACGAGTTCCTGGTTATGCCTTTTGGCTTGACGAATGCTCCAGCAGCATTCATGGATCTGATGAACCGGGTCTTCCGACCCTACCTGGATAAGTTCATGATTGTGTTCATCGATGATATTTTGGTGTACTCGAGGAGTGCCCGTGCACATGAGGAACATCTACGGTTGGTCTTGGAGAGGCTGAGACAAGAACAATTGTACGCCAAGCTGAGCAAGTGTCAGTTTTCGCTGAGCAGTATTGGTTTTCTGGGACACGTGATATCGACGGATGGGATTTGCGTGGATCCCCAGAAAACAGAAGCGGTAACCAACTGGGCTAGACCGACAACAGTGACCGAGGTGCGGAGTTTCGTCGGATTAGCAGGTTACTACCGGAGATTCGTGGAGGGTTTCTCCAAAATTGCTGCACCATTGACTCGTTTGACTCGGAAGGGAGTGAAGTTTATCTGGGACGAGCAGTGCGATCAGAGCTTTCAAGAGTTGAAAGATCGATTGACCACTGCACCTGTCCTTGCATTGCCGGATGACAGTGGAGAGTTTGTGGTCTTCAGTGATGCATCGCTGCAAGGTCTGGGCTGCGTGTTGATGCAAACTGGCAAGGTTATCGCCTATGCATCCCGGCAGCTGAAGACCCACGAGTTGAACTACCCTACCCATGATTTGGAGTTGGTAGCAGTGGTTCATGCCCTGAAAATCTGGAGACATTATCTATTCGGCGCAACGTGTCGGATATACACCGACCACCAGAGTCTTAAATACTTATTCACTCATAAGGAGCTTAACATGAGGCAACGGAGATGGTTGGAGCTGCTGAAGGACTATGACTGTACGATCGAGTACCATCCGGGTAAGGCCAATGTGGTGGCGGATGCACTCAGCAGAAAATCTGCGGGATCAGTTGCACACCTAGGGATGGTGTATCTTCCTTTGCTGGTGGAACTCCGGAAGGCGGGAGTTATTTTGGGTACGGATGAACATGGAGCTTTGTTGGCCAGCTTCCATGTACGACCAGTACTAATTGATCGGATTATCGAAGCACAACTTCAGGATCCGATACTCTGTATTTACAGAATTGAGGTCGATGCGGATGGGAGACAGGATTTTACCATCCGGGACAATGGAGCACTTGTAAAGTTGGGCCGTTGTGTGTACCTGCAGTGGCAGAGTTACGGGCCGAGATTCTTGAGGAGGCCCATAGTTCGGCCTATGCTATGCATCCGGGAGGTACAAAGATGTACCGTACCCTCCGGAACCATTATTGGTGGCCAGGAATGAAGAAGGATATTGCTGAATTCGTGAGCAAATGCTTAACCTGTCAGCAGGTTAAGGCGGAACGGCAGAGACCTTATGGGGCTATGCAGCCACTTCCGATTCCCGAGTGGAAGTGGGATCACATCACCATGGACTTCGTCTTTAATTTACCTAGAACTCAGAGCGGAGTGGACGGAGTATGGGTGATCGTGGATCGGTTAACCAAATCAGCCCATTTTCTGCCAGTTCAGGAGACCTATAAACCTAATCGACTGGCTCAATTGTTTGTGAAGGAAATCATACGATTGCATGGTACGCCAGAATCAATCGTGTCCGATCGTGATCCGCGTTTCACTTCCAGGTTCTGGCGGAGTTTGCAAGCTACTCTGGGAACAACCCTACGTTTCAGTACTACTTTCCATCCACAGACCGATGGACAGTCTGAAAGAACCATTCAGACCCTGGAGGACATGATGAGGTCATGCGTACTACAGTTTCAGGACTCTTGGGATACTCATTTTCCATTGATGGAATTCGCTTACAACAACAGCTATCAGGCAAGCATCGGGATGGCACCCTATGAGGCACTGTATGGTCGACAGTGCAGGACACCTATCTGCTGGACGGAGATAGGAGAGCGAGCGGCTGTAGGGCCGGAATTGATGGACTTAACCATGGAAACTGTTCGTGTTATCAAGGAGAGATTGAAGGCGGCACAGGATCACCAGAAGAGTTATGCCGATCGACGGATTCGAGACTTGGAATTTGAAGTGGGAGATTTTGTCTTCCTGAAGTTATCACCGTGGAAGGGGATTATCTGATTCGGTCGACGAGGGAAACTGAGTCCGCGTTTTATCGGACCATATGAGATCGTGGAGAGAATCGGCAGAGTTGCTTACAGATTGGCACTACCTCCAGAACTATCTAGAGTTCACAATGTTTTCCACATATCGATGCTGCGGAAGTACGTACGTGATGCTTCTCATGTACTTAGGGAACAACCTGTCGAACTACGGGGGGATTTGAGCTTTGAGGAACAACCAGTACAGATCTTGGATCGGAAGGACAAGGTACTACGTCGGAAGACGATCCCTCTCGTGAAGATTCTCTCGAGAAACCAGAATGTGGAAGAAGCCACATGGGAGCCTGAGGCTCAGATGCGAGAACAATTTCCTCATTTGTTTCTTTGAAATTTCGGGACGAAATTTCTTAAGGGGGGAAGGTTGTAACACCCCGGACATTCGAAGATTTTAATATTTCAATTTAATGTGTGAATTGACGCTTTTACCCTTGTGATTGGTATGGCCAAATTGTTGACTTTTTGATTGATGAGTTAAATGGACTTTGACCTATGACCGTGACGTAGTACGGGACGTCACGAGTTCATAGACAGGTGGCACGTCCATTTCGGACGATCAGGGAAAAAGTTATGACTATCGGAAGTTCAGGGGCATTACCGTAAGTTGGACTTCACGGGCGAAAATGTTGACTTTTCGTTTAACAATTAAGTTTCACACGACTCCAGGACCGTTGGGTAGGTCTCGACGTCCTGAGTCCGTAGACAGGCGGCACGCCAAAATTGGACTTCGTATGGCTGAGTTACAAGCCTAGGAAGTGAAGGGCATTTTGGTAATTTCTGAACTAGGGGCATTTTGGTCATTTCACCCCTGGTCACTGTAGCAACCGCGAGGGAACAATTGCTGCACCACCGTGTGCGGTGGTTCTGAGTCTCAATTGTTAAATCAGTGTGTGAGTTGGAAAGTTGGGATTGTTTAAAGCCTTATAAACATCAGAACGTGGCTGATCATGGACACCATTTGTTAATTCAAGATTCGAACTTTTGCGGGAAACATTTCTCAGTGGACAGTGAGGCTTCCACGAGCTGTTGGCTAGCAAGGATTGTTTAAACTGAGTGGGATTTAAGTGTGCTTCACTCTGTTGCAGTGAGGGCTGAGAATTGGAGAGGAAAACCAGAGAATTCAGTTTCTGGAAAATTGGAGGGAATTTCAGAGTTTAATTTATGGTGCTTGATGGACCAAACCAAGGCCTGGTTTAGTCTTCTGGGAGTATTTGGAACTCAACCACATCGAAATTGAAGGCTAACAGTCATGGTTGACCTAGGACAGAGGCTGCTGTTTTCAGGGAAGTTGCAGAGCTTGGGACGACAACCTACAGGTACTTTCAGACACAATTGATTGTTCATTTTGGTTCGTTTTGATCCTGTTATGCTTCCTGTGAAGTTAATTGGACAATGGGTTTGAAACCAGGAAGTTCTGGTGATTGACCCGATTGGTTGATCGCGGGTCGATGGGTCGTTTGGGGATGTGTCGAGGTTGATTTTTGTCACAGAACCTAAATTGGATAGTTAATGAACATGTTAGGATCAAATTGGATTGAAATCGAGTAGGAATTGATGGGTATTCAACTGGGTCAAGCCGCGGGTGGCAGACCCGTATTACAGACAAACAGGTGAAGGAGGTGACACTGTAGCTACAGTGTCAGGCGCGTGACTTTCACGCGCAGCCACTTTGGGCGGTGCGTGAGGGCGCGTTGGACCTTATCTCCGATCACGATCAACATGACTTTTGTTCCTCTCATCATTCTGAACATTTTTGGTGATTTAACCATGTTGATCTGAGATAAGCTTTGATGGGTCAGTTTAGGGCCGGTTGCCTCGGGAAACGTGTTGAACGGTTTCCCCGGGCCGGTTTCTATTTCGAACTTTGTGATTAAACGTTTAAGACTTGTAGTGACCCTTACATGTGATTTGAACTGACAGGAATTGTACGATAATCTCGGTACAGGTCCGTACGCGCAGATTCGCAGCGGAATCGTACAGTGAGTGGGCCTGTTTTCATTAAACCCTTGCATGCTTAAATGTTTTCTGATTTACTTATATGTTCACATGCTGGAATCTATAAATGGTTTTGATGATATTGAGATTTCGGTTATGGCACGTTTCACGGTATTTGGGCATGAGACCCGGGTGATGAAACGTAACAATCGGTTCAGATTTTACCTATGTATACATATATGTTGCATGTGGATATCAATAAAATATATTTGGTGCTGCACTGTATAGATCCTTCCATATTATATTGTCTCCTCCGGATGAGGTACCCCGGAGAGGTCACGGACGTCTAGAACGTCCAGCGTCTGTAACGCTAAGCATCGGGGATGCTGTAACCGAACAGGGTTCGGGGATTTAACTCGGAATTGAGACCCGAGTGGCACGCGTAGCCTTGTGATTGTGACCTTATTGGACGTCAGGGACGTCAGACATCAGGGATGTCGGATTGGAGTGTATAGTGCAGTGGCTAAAATTATGGTTATGGTTTTATTACATGCCTTATGATTCATATTATATTATTTATGATTTTAAAGGATGCTGCATGCATGTTTGGAAAACGGAGGGGTAAATTATATGTTTTACTTTTCAAATGATTTTATAAACTTGAGTTCGGTCCACTCACCCTTAATGTTTTTGGTAACCCCTCCAGGTCGTGATACTGAGGTAGAGGAGGAACCTGAGGCTGAGACATAGATCTACTTCTGCGTACCTGAACCCCTGCTGGGTGGTTTACCCGCAGGTTTATGTTAGAGTCGTGCTCGCAACTTGTAATTTTGGATTTCATCCCTTGTCTGACATCTGTTTAATTCGGATTTGTTTATGACTTAAATTTGATTATTTATGCATTTGATGTTTTGAGGTTAAAATTGGTATGAATTAGTGGGTGTCAGACGGGAGCAGGGCACGTCCCCTTGTGGTCCCTGTGGGATCGGGGCGGGTCCTGTCATTGGAGATGATGCAATCAATATATGAACCATTATATTGCATCCTTCGAATTGCTGATACAGAGGTAGTCCCAACTATGCCAATCCTGTATGATATGTTCAATCGAATGAAAGAAAAGATAACTCGTCTTAAAGGGAAGAAGTGGGTCCTTAAAATCATACAGGAGCGATGAGAAAAAACATTAGTGCATCCCTTACATGCCGCTGGTATATTTCTATCTTATTGAACTTGTTAATATTTTATTTTATTGTTGTTTACTAAGCAAAGTTCATTCATGATTTGCAGCTTATTACTTGAATTCCTGATATCAATATCAAGCAGGTGTTGGGCATGACTCATTCCTTGTCCAATCAGTTCAACAAGTATTCCTCAAACTTAATCCAAATGGACAAGTAGGTTTACAAAATTTTGGAGTAGACGTAAGTTCACTACCATATATGAACCTTGATGAGTTATTTTGAATCTTGATGAGTTATTTTGAATCTTGATGAGTTATTTTGAATCTGTACATCTATGGCATTATATTAACATCAGCCTTAATGTAGTTGATCAACTTTAGAGATGGTCGGAAAACATTTCGTTCACCTATGATTGTACAATCACGAACAAAAATGCCCCCAGGTATATTACTTGCATTTAACTTGATATTCTATGACTTAGCACTTTATAATGCCTCTTACATTAAACTTGATATTGACAGCTAAGTGGTGGGAACTATATGGCCAAGCTTCTCCCAGCTTGCAACAAATTGTTGTTCGTATATTATCACGAACGGCATCATCTTTAGCATGTGAGAGAAATTGGAGTACATTTTCTTTAATTCATACAAAGCAAAGAAATCGTCTCGCATATTCTAAGTTAGAACAACTTGTTTTCTGTTATTACAACATGAAACTCAAGTTAAGAGATGAAGAAGCCGAAGCCGGTAAAGTTGTGGAAGAAGACTACGTTGACCTGTTGGAAATTGCAGGTCAACATGTGGAAGGTAATGAGGATGATCCACTTCAAGCATGGATTATGCCAGCTCACTTGGATGATGATAGTGGAAGGCCTGACCCTCGAGTAGCACATCTTGCTAGTGAACACGGTGTTAATGTCGATAGAGTGCTATCTGAAGAAGTGGGGAGTGAGGACGTAGGAAGTGAGCGGTCAATGTCTTCATGGGAGAGATCAATGCTTGGTTCTACCGGTAGACGTGACTTACGAGCTGATGCTACTAGTAAGGGACTTCATCAAAATAAATCTCCAGATGATGATGATGATGATGATGATGATGATGATGGAGGAGATGATGTTGAGATAAACGATAAAGACAAGGATGATGAAGGGGATGATGACGGGGGAAATGAACATGTAACCGATACATATGCACCCTTGAGCCCATTTACTGAAGAGGCGGATTTCACTCATGCCACACAAGATTATGATCATGGGTGCAGAGAAGGAGGAGTAGGAATCGGTGGTGTTGGAAAAGATTACACTCGGACACGAAACATATATGAAGGTTATGGAAACCCATCTTCTGAGGATTCCATGGCAATTAGTTTTGAGTCAATAAGTTTAGGCACCGATCCTAGTAACAACTCAAATGATCCATATTCTTATGGTCCATATCGTCACCCCTGTTAGACAACCATCTCCCACAAATGTCACATGGTTATGAAGGCTATGAAGATCCTCATCTCAATGAAGATTATGGAGAAGTTAGTTGGGTAAATCCGAACTACCCTATCTATGGAGGAAAAGTAGGTCATTCAAAGGAGATATACGAATACTATGTCCAACAATACATTTCCTCTTGGTCAAATAGCATCAGTTGGCAAAAGTTTTGTGTCTTGGTAGATCTTGTCAAGACAGGTCCCAAATCCCCAGGGATTAACGTGGGACCCGCCTGATCCCGTTTGACACGAAGTGTCATACCAGGGAAAATTCCATCTTTAGCCCTCGCCGGGGCTATCAGAGTGCATCAGGATCGTAGGAAGAGGGGAGTGATGTCTCGTCTCTGCTACAGCCCGCATCCGCTATCAACCTGAAGGGCATTAAAACATTAAAAGTCGTGAGTGAACAAAATAATAATATTCTAATAAAACATTTTCATACCAAGACATTTATGCCCTTCATAAATACATATGCATGCATTCAAAAACCGTTTATCAAACATTCATAAATTCATTTGTCAAACATATCAAAACCTTTCAAGGGTTCATGCCTGGTCCCCATAAACCGTCATGACCCATAAATCCAATTGGGTCCTCAACCCGAAATCACAAACTTACAAATCATAACATATGGGAACTCAGTCCAAAACCATTCTCAACATATCACAAACGGGGTCTCTGCCCCAAATCACTTTCTAATCATAAAACATAGGGTTTCCGCCCTCAAATCACTTTTCCATAAAATCTCATACGTACCGTCATATGTATAACCCATCCGCGGCACTTCCGAGAAGATGCCAACTCGGGGCACACAGCCCCTAGGGAACACATCCCCGATATAGTCACGATATTGAATCTATAACCTAGTGTGCACACTACTCGGGGTCTCACTCCGAGTCTTCTCTCATGAATCTCCATCTGGGAGGCTCAATCACTGGATCTAGTCCGAGCTCTCTCTCTAGATCTAGTCCACACATCTCTCCGGAATATGGTCCGGGACCACATCATAATAAGTAACCACCACTCTTGGAACGGGATCCCTATGGGGATACCCACTCTGGTCTGTGGATCGTGACTCTCCAGGTCGACGCTGGAGGAGACCATATAAATATATGGAGGGTACGTTCATTTCAAGTACTTTCTTTCTTTTCTTAAAATCATATTTCAACTGGGTCTCAAACCCGATTCATCTCAACGGGATTCCTCGAATCCGATTCAAATCCATTTCACAGGCCTCGGCCTAAATCCTTAGTTCAACAGGGTTTCATGCCTGATTCTCATTTCATAAACTGAACTGGGACTCAAGCCCAATGTTACAATCAACTGGGCCTCAAGCCCGATACCACGACTAACTGGGCCTTAAGCCCGAAACCATAACCCAACAGGACCTCACGTCCGATTTCACAACCAACAGGGCCTTAAGCCCGATATCTCAACCAAATGGGTCTTAGGCCCGATATTATAAATCAACGGGGCATCAAACCCGATTGTACCACTAACTGGGCCTCAAACTCGAATCGTAAACCAACTGGACCCTCGGTTAGATCGTATCGCTCAAATGGACCCTAGGTCCGATTCCTCGTCAAATCAAATGGACTCCAAGTCCGATAGTTCGTAAATCAAATGGGACTCGTGCCCGATTTCATATTTTCAAATCCAAAACCAATTCATTAAACCCTCATTGAAAACCTAGCACGTATAAGCATCGTATAAAACCGTAAATCTAGAAATACGTGCAAATACGTAAATTCTAGGCTACCACAAACAATTGCACTCATGGCAACACAAAATATATACTAAAACAATTATAAAACATTTATGCATGCATCAATTTCAAAAGAAAGGTCCACTCACAGACCGTCCGAAGCCGCGCCTCGATACGCATCCCATAATCATCTTCCGGGTCAATCGTCGCCTCCGGGTTTCCCGAACCTGTCCAAATTAATTTAGAGCGTTACTAACTACTTATATAACCCCTCACTAAAGTCCCGTAATTTTCCGGAATTTCTAACTATTTTTAAATACGAACCTAAACCTTCGGACGTCCCAAACTATATCGAAAAGATGTCCGATTTATACGAAACCAGTCCCAAAATATTCGTTACATCGAATAGATAATTTCGTGTGTTGAACACATCCCCAAAGGACACGTCATGCACCCGCACGCATCCCTAGAAGAGGCTGCACTTGGGCTTCACGCACCTTGCACAGTCTTCTTCTTCCTTGGTCGAACCGGCCGGTTCACTGGTTGGCCGGTCCAGTTGGACCGGCGTGACCGGTTCAGGCTGTTTCCTCCTCCAAATCTGGTCCGTTTTGTCCCAATTTAATCCTAAAAATCCTACTTTCTTGTTTTCTATCCATTCCAATTAACCAAACCAATCAAAACCTCCTAAATCGATCCATAAAAATCACCCCCCACGGTCCCTGTTTTTCCCAGCCACCCTCACAGCTGCCCCGCCGTGAACCAACCTCCAAACCGTCCTAAAAACATTCTAGCAACCCCCTAGTCCTATCCCAAACATCCAAAACAACCTATAACTTCAAAATCGAAATAAGGGGAAAATGGACCTTATCGGGCAATCGGTTCCTCCCATGCTTTCACCGTCGTGTACGACGGTCCAAACACTCCCAGCCACCGTCCATAGCTCCCTCAGTCTCTCTCTTTCTCTCTGAGTCTCACAGATGATGGTTTGGGGTGCAGGTTTGGATGTGGGTGGAAGTGAGATCAGGTGGGTTGTTTGGATGAAAGGAAAACAGAAGATGATCGATGCATGTATGTAAGGGAAGGGCCAGTGGATGGGTGACACTTGTCACTCATCCATTGGGCCTTAGGATGGAAATCTGGGCCCCACTTAAATCCAAAGGTAATCCGTCTCGTAATTCGTGCAATAGTACTTTTGTACTTCCGTGAACCGTAACTTCTCCGTCGAACGTCCGAATTTGACGTGTCGCCTGTCTACGAATTCGTATCGTCCCGATCTACGTAACGGTCTTCGGCCCTCGGTCATTGGACCTTCCGGATCAAAAGTCAAATTTTGGCCCAAATTACCAAAATGCCCTTGAACTTCCGAACGTCATAACTTCCTCCGCGAACGTCGGAATCAAGCGTGCCACCTGTCTATTAACTCGTGACGTCGCAAACTACGTCACAGTCATTGGTCAAAGTTCATTTGACCACCTGAACGAAAATTCAACGATTCGCCCACTCTAGGGGCAAAATCGTCATTTCGCCCGAACGTCCGCTAATCCTCGTCTAATCTCCGATTTGTCTCGCTAATCCGTCATTAATTCTTAATTAATCCCGTTAATTCGGACGGGTCGTCACAGATCAAAAGATTCAAGACTAATCTAATTTTCAAGCTGGTCGACACTCTACTTGTTTTTTATCAAGTTCAATGTGTACAATATTTTTAATGCAATATTATCAATGGAATTATGTTTTAATTTAAGTTTATCTTTAAGATTTTATATTGTTAGTGGTCGGCAGATCTATATTCTATCATATGATTCATCATATATTTATCATATCAAAGTCATTTTATAGTTTTTATTAGTCCTATATAACCATTATTGGGTACTTAAGTGTTTGCCAAAGTTTCATTCCAAATTTCCATCATTTGGACCCAATTTCCGTCATTTTTGTTGACCGTAAACGATATCGATATTTGGGGCGAGATATCCGTAAATTCGGCGAGCGATATATCCGTCGATATCGATATTTTCATCCTTGGTGACAAGTGTCACTCATCCCTTATTTTGAGGACCTTAAATCATGCTCCATGTTTCCTGTGAAACATCATCATGATGCTTTGTCATCTTTAATCATTCCCCATTATACTTAATTATCATTTTCTTCATTAATCAGCCATCTTCTTTTTTACATTTTCTTTGAACCGTGAACAAGCAAAAACAGAGATGAGAGAATTGAGTTTTCCCTTCCACAGCTGAGCCTGAGAGTGAGAAATTGAGGGATTGAGAAGACTAAACTAGAGAGGGAAACACAAGGGACAGATAGGGGAACTGGAAACCAAAAATCAAAATTTTGAGTTTGGAGGGAAAATTCGAATTCCGAGCTATGAGCTTTGAGGATCGAAATTGAGCTTGAGTTAAGCTTTCTGGGATTGCCACGATCAGAATCATCAAAAGAACGAAGCAAATTGGTGCCCAATTGGCTCTGAACGGTCAAGACGACAGTAAGCAAATTCGAAGGTTGAGTCGTGATCTTGGAGAGATCAAATGATGAAATTGTACTGGGAAATATGTTCACTAGGATCCCACGATGCTTTTGGATGGATCAATTGAAGGAAAAAAATGGTAAATTGTGGAGATTGGACGATGAACAGTGATTCGATGTTCTTCGAACATTCATCTTCGAATTGAAGGATTAAGGTAAGGATTGGTGAAATTAAGTTTACAAAACTTTAATTGAACATAAATAGAAGCTATTTGAATGTTCAATTGAAAGAAGTGATGTTGAATTGACAGAGAACAGATCGGGTTATTACGCGGGTCACAGGATCCGTTTACCAGAGAAACGGGTTGGGACGAAGGTACTGTAGCAGGTTCGTGGGTTTCACGCATAGTCACTTACGGCGGCGCGTGACGGCGCGTGGGCATGAATATCGAGGTGAGTTCAACATGACTTTTGTCCCATTTAATGTAACAAACATTTTGACACTGGTTTCGAGGAAATCGGTTATCGTTTCGTTAGTGTTCTGAGTATCCGAAGTTTTATTATACATTTAAAATACGTATTTAAATTCCAGAAAAATTGGGGAAAAAATATATGAGATATATTGAAGTGTTAGTGACCCTCGATAATGATTTTGGACAGGAATTGTGATTTCCAGAATTTACGGAAAAACGTGCAGCTCGGAAGCGGCGCGTTTGGACGGTGTGTGTGTGAGTGGACTTTGTTTTCTAACCGTGATGCATGCATATATATTTTAAATGCTTTATTATATGATTTGATATGATTTGACATGATTGACGTTTCAATCCGATGATTTCTCGATTTTCTGGATTATTATATTATTTTTGGCACGATTTTCAAGAAATTGTGAAATTGATGTTTTGGGCGTAGGCCCAGGATTGAAAATGATGTTTTGACTCGGGTTATGAGTCAGAAATTGATTTGATGTTTTCCGGACATATTTTATGATTTTACGTGAAAATGGCAACTCGATTTACGGTTGCACGGATTTGCGTGAAAATGATATTTTGGGCTTGAAACCCAATGGAATTGTGATTTTGATTGGATTTGTATTTCCATGTGATTACATGATGATATTGATGATTTTCGGATTTATAAAGTAAATCGGGACTTTGGTTTTCCGGATTTGAGGAAACTATATTTTGGGCTGAGACCCTGTGTTAATAAATGATTTTGGTTTTCAATGCAACTGTTTTTCATTGGTTTTCATATTGGTGATGTGTTGCGAATATTTAGGGCTTTTAGATGGAAATATGTTTTTCCTCGGAGTGCACCCTGGAGATAAAGCTCGCCTTCGGGATGGAAGTGTTTACCCCGGAGAGGTCACGTAGCACGGTCTGTTGTCGTGCAGCCGAGGGAGGCTCAACTCAGACCCGAGGTGCTGGATTATATGGAGATCGGTCAGTGATGTGTTCACGATGATCTGGATTGTAGGCTGGTGATGTGATTCACAACGACAGATGCTCGGATTTTGAGCGGTCCTTAAGCCTATTTGATTTGCACGCGTTGCAGGGATAAACGTGATTATATGAAATTGAATATGGAAATAAGTCCCTTGGTTTTATCGAGATTATTGATTTATAAATATTGGCATTTTACTCATGATTTGTGATATGCATGCATGTTTGTGAAAACTGGAGGGTAAGAATGTATTTTGGCAAATGTATTTATAAAAGTTTATTTTTGTCCACTCACACCCTTTTCTGTTTTATTGACCCTTCAGGTCGTGGCGCGATGATCGAGGCTATTTGAGAGGTGGATGTATGAATGGGCACAGGTGCAGTTATCCCTTGTTTGGCAAGTTTTGGAGGGTATTTCGGAACCTCAGTTGACTTGTCAGATGGGAGCAGGACCGGGCACGGTCATTTCATCCTTAGGGGACGGGTCCTGTCAGTTCTTGGTCTTTTGCTCTAGGGGTGCATCTTTCTTTCCCTTAATGCTTAGCGACGTGTCTCGGGACATTGTCCGGCAGCGAACATGCTCCTTGTCGGCGCGTCTCGAGATGTCCCTTGGTGCCTCGCGAGGTTCACTGCACTTCACGGAGGTTCTGGATGTCCTGATGTCTCCCAATAGTTGTTGTAGGAGCTCTGATTGGGTCTGAACTTGGTTGCTCAGTTGCTCAACCTGCTGCATCAGTTCAAGTCGCGGAGGCGAGCCCCTAGATGCTTGCTCGTGACGAGTAGCATGTCGGGGCACACGTCGCGCGCCTTCAGTCGGATGTGATGGGACACGTGTCTCTGGAGCTTGGGTGTTGGCATGCGGGTTGCGCAAGGCGTCCAAGTGCCTCCTTAGGTCTAAGTTGGTAGGGAGCTGATTCGGGACTCTTAGAGATGTTTCTCCCGCTAGCAGTCAATCTGTTCGTTGAAAAAGAAAAGCCGCCCCTACCCCCGTCGAAGGTAGGGGATTCACGGTAGTAGTACCTATGGGGAATGTTCCGAAACTGAACGTAGGTGTCCAATCTGGCATTCCGGATGGTAGGTGAATTTATGACACGACCCATCCCAATCCCCCCGGGATTACCATGAAATGTGACGTGCTCCCGTCTGACAAGAGGCGCCAGACAAGGGATAACCGATTGCCATTGCCCAAACGGGCTTCCAGAGTGCGTAAGGATCGATGGAGGAGGTGTGCGATGCTCAAGTCTCTGCTGCAGTCGTATCCGGAATCAACCTGAAGGGCATTGAAAACAAAGCTGTGAGTGGACGAAAATAAACAAGTCTGTTGAAAACATTTATAAGACATTTATGCCCCTCAGTAAAATCATATGCACGCACCAAAAACCAATAATCCCAAATATATTTAGAAATAACCATTAGGGCCTTAGCCCGGAAACCAAGCATAGTTTCAAATTCCAAAAGTCAATCCAAGAGTTATTTCATAAATCCAGTAATATAAACCATAAGGCATATAATAATCACCATAACCATAATTTTAGTTGCTGCACTATACACTCCAATCCGACATCCCTGATGTCTGACGTCCCTGACGTCAATAAGGTCACAATCACAAGGCTACGCGTGCCACTCGGGTCTCAATTTCCGAGTTCAATCCCCGAACCCCGTTCGGGTACAGCATCCCCGATGCTTAGCGTCATAGACGCTGGACGTACTAGACGTCCGTGACCTCTCCGGGGTACCTCGCCGGAGGAGACAATATAATATGGAAGGATCTATACAGTGCAGTACCAAATACATTTTATTGATATCCACATGCAAAACATATAGGTATACATAGATAAAATCCGAACCAATCGTTACGTTTCATCAAACGGGTCTCATGCCCAAATACCGTGAAACGTGCCATAACCGAAATATCATCAAAACCATTTATAGATTCCCGCATGTGAACATATATAAAATGTAAACCAGGAAACATTTATTCAATTCCATTTTAGGGTCCCCGACCCGCAATCACGTGTAGAAATCAACTGGGCCCCTGGCCCGATTCCACATGTTAACTGGGCCCCTGGCCCGATTTCATAGTTCAACTGGGCCCCTGGCCCGATTTTACATTATTCAAGTTCGTAACCGTTTCATGAAATCATATCCAACCACATTTATGGGAAATCGGTGAAAATCCAGAAAATCTCGGTTTACGTGCAAATACGTAATTCACCTCGAAATGCGTGAAATCATTTTAAATTCACCGATATCCAAAGTAAATCATTTGATCATAATTATAACAATCGTAAAACAGTTATGCATGCATCGAATTTATGAAACCAATGTCCACTCACAGACCGTTTAACCGAGCGCCTCGATACGCGTGCCATAGGCCTTCCCGGGCCACCTCACTATCACCGGGACTCCCAATCCTGTTCAAATCAATTTAGAGGATCACTAACCTCATCATTAACATCCTATTCAAGTCCCGTAATTTTCCCGAATTTTTAAGTATTTTTAAATTGGATTTAAAACCTTCGGACATCCCGAACAATATCGAGACGGTGTCCGATCGACACGAAACCAATCCCAAAATGTTCGTTACAATGTATAGGATAAAAGTCATGTTGACCTCACCTCGAGATTCGTGCCCACGCGCCGTCACGCGCCGCCGTGAGTGGCTGCGCGTGAAAGCCACGCGCCTGCTACAGTGACTGCTACAGTGTTCCTTCTTCACCCTAATGACTGGTAAACGGGTCTGATTACCCGCGATCTGACCCGGCCAGAAACCTGTCAATTCCCACTTAATTTCATTAATTCAATCAGCCAAAAGGATCGTCCTGTGTCTAATTGTGGTTCTGTAAACTTAATTACACCCATAAATCCTTAATCCAACAATTCTCTCGAATTCAAACTCACGGTCATAACATTCGAAACTCACACAAATCATCCTGGTTTTCAAATTAAAAGATACAGAAGCTTCGTATGACCCAACCAATCATTAATCCGTAACTAATTCCAGGAATTCTTACCCGTAGATGGTCGCCCTCAAGCTCCAAATTCCCCAGAAACTGGAACCTGCGTTCATGGCCAAACCGTGATCGATACCCTTGCCAATCGATACGGTTGAGTTCGTAATGAACCCAGAAGAGTATTACAGCCCTTGGTTTCATCCAAAACACCACATTTTAAATTCTGATTTTCCCTCAATTTTTCCAGATTTCTCCAATCTCTGTTTCTCTCCAATTCGACAGTCCTCACTTGCCCAGAATGAATCCTCACGACTCACTCACAATTATTTAATCCAAATCAGTTGTTTAAAGCACCCCAAATCATTCTTCCATCCTTTGTGTAAAGGTTCCCGCACTGACCCGAAACCATTAAACAAAACCAGTGTCCACGTTGTGCAAACAATTGCCAGCTCCCCACATGTGCGATCACACTTCAAAGCTGCTCCAAAACAGTCCACTAATTGATAAACAATCCCTGGAACCGATCGCACAAAACATCCATCCACGGCTGCTCGATCAAACAGTGCCCATGAGAAATTACCATTCTGCCCCTGTGCAGAAAATTACCAAAATGCCCCTCACGCATCCTGACCCGTAACTCGGTCATACGGACTCCGATTGATGCGTGCCGCCTGTCATTGGATTCGTATCGACGATACCTACGTAACGGTCCTTGGCCCTCGGCCATCGGACATCCCGATCAAAAAGTCAACATTTGCCCCTATTTCGTCCAAATTACGAAAATGCCCCTGGACTTCCGTACATCATAACTTTCACCACGAACGTCGGAATCGAACGTGCCACCTGTCTATGAACTCGTGACGTCCCGAACTACGTCACGGTCATTGGTCAAAGTCCATTTGACCATCCGAATTAAAAGTCAACGTTTTGCCCACGCCCAGGGGCAAAACGGTCATTTTGCACAATTCGTCCGAAATCACCCAACTAATCCCAGATTAGTAAATCACAATTAAATATTAATAAATCCCGATATTCGGGACGGGTTGTTACAACCTTCCCTTCTTAAATAATTTCGTCCTCGAAATTACCAATAACCTTATTCCACAACCACCTTGTGGAAAACAATTCGACCTCACATCTGTGTACACCTGTACACCCACACACTGGGTCAACACCAGCCTCGGCTGTACCCAGACATACCATCTCAGTCATACGTCATAATAGCAACAACACTCGACCACCTCGAGTGGAAATGATCACCTGATCCGCGATAAAATCGCCTAACCCTTTAGCTGACTCCTTCAGCTAGATGGTTCCTTTCCATTAACAATAAATCCTTACATTTGCTCCCGTTGGGAGTCACCAAATCTCATTTGTCAGCCCATGCTGACACCATCAGTCAAACTGTCACCACTAAGCTTTACCACCCTAGTAAAGCCCCAACCATCTGCCAGTCAGTGACAACGCCACGCACTACATCACTCTCGATGTGGCGTAAGATCAACCACATGATCTCAATTCGCAGGGCAAGCCCAATCCTGCGACACCAATTAATCTCAATGTCCATAATCGCCGACTCCCTCAGCGAACCAAGACGCTGGGAAATCACGGTGTGATCAAGTCACACAAGGCTACTCGTGGTTACTCAGACCACCAATTCACTCATCCTGAGTGTACGTATACCGTCAATTAACCCAATCAAGTGGTGTAACTGGAACACATTGAATACCAGCCCAGCAGTGATCACACATATCAATACTAGGGTTCCACAAGCCAACCATGGCTAAGAGCACCTGCTCATACCATCACTGAACCCTGACAAAATCACCCTGCCCAGCGCACAGTATCCAATGTCCAGTCCACAATACAGCCAAACAAATGATATCAGAACCAATCCGATTACCAACACATTAGTTACACACCACTGGTACATCTCATGTACCGCCATTAGGCACCACTAAGCCTAACCAGTATCAATCATCGTACAACGTACCCTGTACGTACCTCAATCCATCAATCTGACTATAGCCACCCAGGTCATAGCCAAACACGTTCTAGTAATGGAGTACATTTGCCCAGCCAACATGAGACAAACGAACTCCACCCATCATCTAGTTCCAAATCCGAATCTGAATCCGCAATTTCGTAAGAAATCCCGAATCCGATCCCAACATCACATTTTTAATCCATGTCCAAATCCGAATCCGAAATCATTACTCCGTAAGCTAGCATTGGAATAATCATTCCGCACCCAAATCCAGTAATCCACTTTCGAGCTTCGCAATCGAATCCTGAATCGTCACCCAGAAATTCGATTCCAAAACCCAAAACCTCGTTTACGTCCATCAAGACGTAACATAACCGATCCTATCGGTTACCCGCTCAAAATACTCGATTTACTTCATAGGGAAGCCAATCCCAATATCCACACGTCAAAGGTTGACAAAATCCGACCACATCGGAAACCTACTCAACCGAGTAACAAGCCATATGGACTTCACTCCGAAAAGAAGTTCAGTCCCGTCATCTACGACTCACATACCAAGGTAAGAGTGATAACTCTCACCCAATCTGGATCATCAAGACCACAATTCCGTTCCATCGCTACGTCATCCGACAAGTAACATCACGATCCTAGATCGTCACATTGTCCATAGTCAACAACACCACACGTCAGATCCACCTTGGATCCACACATGTCCACAAACCATCTGAAAGCTGATCGTAGGGTCTTACACCCTCAATTGAATCATTCGTCAGTTTTACCCTGGTGGAAAGATGACCCCGCATTTCACCACCAAGTCCAAAATCATACAAAACTTCTTGTGTCCAATGAACCCAAGCCAAACATGGGTCCACCTACCAATACACGCTCCACGTACTGGTAGAAACAATCATCATCTGCCACGGCAGGAAATATGAAGTCAACGCTAATGACTTCGGAATACCAATCACTGATGCGGAAACGAGCACTCCTCTCGTTCCCCCAATCACAACTCTCCCCGGATCGGGAGTTCCAACCATGTTGGAAACAGACATGCTCCCAATGAGATGTCAAGTCCAACCACTGGACTGCCCACGTCCATACCTCACTTGGACCACCACGTGTCCACAATCAATTCATTACTCGGACCTCACGTCCGTCAATAATCATGCATGCACACACCCCGATTCCGAACGGGAATCCACAACTCTGCCTGGATGTGCATACCAAACTGCCTTCGTCTCACATCTCAACCTCTACAGGTTCAATCCTCAGGTTCCAAGTGATTCACAATCACAAAATCCCACATCACCACCACGAATGGTTTCCCCGACTTTTCAAATTTCAATAATTTCCTTGTACTCTCAGGGGATATAAGCAGTACACAAACTTACCAATCTCGGAGTTGACCACAACTCCCCAAATCCACCAACTCGCATGACATAGGGAACATCGTCCCTAGATTCCCCAAGTTTCAATCATACCATTTTATCCGTTCATCACTTGTCGTCATATATCTGTTAGGACTTATCCCAACACGACACAACCTCCACTGGATCCCATCCAGTCCAAGACTCAACCACCACTGAGTCGCAGATACCAATCATCTGTCCATCATGACAGAGTCACACCCCAAATGGTGGCTCCTCGTCATCACAATCACCGACACCGGCACCAGCACCAGTGCTAGTACCAGCACCACGCACCATCATCAATACCAGTATCAGCACACAGGCATCCATACTAGTATTGGCATATAGGTACCAACATCCATACATAGCACACGAACACCCATGCTAGCACACGAACATCCATGCTAGCACACAGTGTGCAAGGTTGTTACCCTGGATCTCCGTTCATTCCGAACGACGATCCCGTAACACCACTCGTTCCCCACGACTATGGGTACCTCCAATTTTTGCCATCGGCACATCAGGATAATGAACGTTCCCTGAACGTCCCCAAGTATTAAAACCACACTAACTACCCTCGATAGCCAGTTATCTCGACACAACTGTCGACCAACAGTCATTGTTGTCAAGATCCGTAACCACACCTCACACTAATATTCGATCCAACACGGGATTCCATATTTTATCTCATAACCGCATCCGTGGATCGAATCCCATAATCCAGACTAGACTCACTAGAGTCATCCACATGGTCATCCATGACCTCAGCCGCTCGTCGTAGCACAAGTTCTCACTTAAGGTTCACCTTTCGGTCCATCAATTATAAATTAGGGTTCCAAGGTCACACCCTAGGGTTCCACCGAACCCAACTGCCTTTTGCAGTAAAATCCACCACCTGACCGACCCCGCGGTCCTGACATCGTATAGACGTCCAATCCAATCCCATCGTCAATTCAACGTGGGTTCCATCGTGGGTTCCACCACGAAGGTCATCGGCTAACTCCGATGCACCAACCCCCAAACACTAGCCAACACTACCAGGGTCCAAAACTTAGACCAATACTCAACTGAGTTTCGCACTTCCAATCAAATGGGGTTCCCTGAACCTAGCTGTGCCCAGTGGCACAACAATCCATCATCACATGACCGAACTGACGGTCCCACATTACCAGTTAATCGTATACAACACCACTTGGGTTGAATCGCAACAATGCACGGCGTATCGGGCCAAACATACCCAATTCACCATACAAACCCAAAACTCTCTATCAGGTTGACAACGGAACAGCAGCCCAAAGAGACATCACACCCTCGTCCTTCGCGCACAAAGAGCAAAACCTGCTCTGATACCACTTGACACGACCCATCCCAATCCCCCCGGGATTACCATGGAATGTGACGTGCTCCCGTCTGACAAGAGGCGCCAGACAAGGGATAACCGATTGCCATTGCCCAAACGGGCTTCCAGAGTGCGTAAGGATCGATGGAGGAGGTGTGTGATGCTCAAGTCTCTGCTGCAGTCGTATCCGGAATCAACCTGAAGGGCATTGAAAACAAAGCTGTGAGTGGACGAAAATAAACAAGTCTGTTGAAAACATTTATAAGACATTTATGCCCCTCAGTAAAATCATATGCACGCACCAAAAACCAATAATCCCAAATATATTTAGAAATAACCATTAGGGCCTTAGCCCGGAAACCAAGCATAGTTTCAAATTCCAAAAGTCAATCCAAGAGTTATTTCATAAATCCAGTAATATAAACCATAAGGCATATAATAATCACCATAACCATAATTTTAGTTGCTGCACTATACACTCCAATCCGACATCCCTGATGTCTGACGTCCCTGACGTCAATAAGGTCACAATCACAAGGCTACGCGTGCCACTAGGGTCTCAATTTCCGAGTTCAATCCCCGAACCCCGTTCGGGTACAGCATCCCCGATGCTTAGCGTCATAGACGCTGGACGTACTAGACGTCCGTGACCTCTCCGGGGTACCTCGCCGGAGGAGACAATATAATATGGAAGGATCTATACAGTGCAGTACCAAATACATTTTATTGATATCCACATGCAAAACATATAGGTATACATAGATAAAATCCGAACCAATCGTTACGTTTCATCAAACGGGTCTCATGCCCAAATACCGTGAAACGTGCCATAACCGAAATATCATCAAAACCATTTATAGATTCCCGCATGTGAACATATATAAAATGTAAACCAGGAAACATTTATTCAATTCCATTTTAGGGTCCCCGACCCGCAATCACGTGTAGAAATCAACTGGGCCCCTGGCCCGATTCCACAAGTTAACTGGGCCCCTGGCCCGATCCACATGTTAACTGGGCCCCTGGCCCGATTTCAAAGTTCAACTGGGCCCCTGGCCCGATTTTACATTATTCAAGTTCGTAACCGTTTCATGAAATCATATCCAACCACATTTATGGGAAATCGGTGAAAATCCAGAAAATCTCGGTTTACGTGCAAATACGTAATTCACCTCGAAATGCGTGAAATCATTTTAAATTCACCGATATCCAAAGTAAATCATTTGATCATAATTATAACAATCATAAAACAGTTATGCATGCATCGAATTTATGAAACCAATGTCCACTCACAGACCGTTTAACCGAGGGCCTCGATACGCGTGCCATAGGCCTTCCCGGGCCACCTCACTATCACCGGGACTCCCAATCCTGTTCAAATCAATTTAGAGGATCACTAACCTCATCATTAACATCCTATTCAAGTCCCGTAATTTTCCCGAATTTTTAAGTATTTTTAAATTGGATTTAAAACCTTCGGACATCCCGAACAATATCGAGACGGTGTCCGATCGACACGAAACCAATCCCAAAATGTTCGTTACAATGTATAGGATAAAAGTCATGTTGACCTCACCTCGAGATTCGTGCCCACGCGCCGTCACGCGCCGCCGTGAGTGGCTGCGCGTGAAAGCCACGCGCCTGCTACAGTGACTGCTACAGTGTTCCTTCTTCACCCTAATGACTGGTAAACGGGTCTGATTACCCGCGATCTGACCCGGCCAGAAACCTGTCAATTCCCACTTAATTTCATTAATTCAATCAGCCAAAAGGATCGTCCTGTGTCTAATTGTGGTTCTGTAAACTTAATTACACCCATAAATCCTTAATCCAACAATTCTCTCGAATTCAAACTCACGGTCATAACATTCGAAACTCACACAAATCATCCTGGTTTTCAAATTAAAAGATACAGAAGCTTCGTATGACCCAACCAATCATTAATCCGTAACTAATTCCAGGAATTCTTACCCGTAGATGGTCGCCCTCAAGCTCCAAATTCCCCAGAAACTGGAACCTGCGTTCATGGCCAAACCGTGATCGATACCCTTGCCAATCGATACGGTTGAGTTCGTAATGAACCCAGAAGAGTATTACAGCCCTTGGTTTCATCCAAAACACCACACATTTTAAATTCTGATTTTCCCTCAATTTTTCCAGATTTCTCCAATCTCTGTTTCTCTCCAATTCGACAGTCCTCACTTGCCCAGAATGAATCCTCACGACTCACTCACAATTATTTAATCCAAATCAGTTGTTTAAAGCACCCCAAATCATTCTTCCATCCTCTGTGTAAAGGTTCCCGCACTGACCCGAAACCATTAAACAAAACTAGTGTCCACGTTGTGCAAACAATTGCCAGCTCCCCACATGTGCGATCACACTTCAAAGCTGCTCCAAAACAGTCCACTAATTGATAAACAATCCCTGGAACCGATCGCACAAAACATCCATCCACGGCTGCTCGATCAAACAGTGCCCATGAGAAATTACCATTCTGCCCCTGTGCAGAAAACTACCAAAATGCCCCTCACGCATCCTGACCCGTAACTCGGTCATACGGACTCCGATTGATGCGTGCCGCCTGTCATTGGATTCGTATCGACGATACCTACGTAACGGTCCTTGGCCCTCGGCCATCGGACATCCCGATCAAAAAGTCAACATTTGCCCCTATTTCGTCCAAATTACGAAAATGCCCCTGGACTTCCGTACATCATAACTTTCACCACGAACGTCGGAATCGAACGTGCCACCTGTCTATGAACTCGTGACGTCCCGAACTACGTCACGGTCATTGGTCAAAGTCCATTTGACCATCCGAATTAAAAGTCAACGTTTTGCCCACGCCCAGGGGCAAAACGGTCATTTTGCACAATTCGTCCGAAATCGCCCAACTAATCCCAGATTAGTAAATCACAATTAAATGTTAATAAATCCCGATATTCGGGACGGGTCGTTACAATTTATGTGTGGCGTGGGCCGTGCGGGAGACTGAAAAGTGGTTCCTCTGGAATCTCGGGTAGCGGTTCGCTCACGGCAGCAATCATAGCAGGGGATGTGGTAGCCTCAGAGGCCCGTGCGGATCGGCGTATTTTGGCCATCTGAGGAATGGTAAGTGTTGAAAATAGAATGGAGTTTTTTTTTGAGGAAAAACTAAGGAGCACGCTTTGAGTATTTCTCAAATCGGCTCTAAATGAAAGCACCAGTTGTTGATGCAGAAATCGTCCGGCTCTGTGAAGTCCTTTCTCGATTCCTACACACAAGAACGAAAATCAAACGGGGTTAAGGTTGCTCCGGGTGGGGGGTGGTTCAACCGAAAACGCTCTGATGCTTAAGTCAGCTTCGAAAGAGAAATCTCAAGAGTTTAAGTAGCATTGAATCGAATTACCTTTATTGAGAAATGTGTACCCCTTATGTAAGAGTGGGTGAGATGTTCAATTTTCATAGTTTCGATGTCGGACAAATGCTCATTGATTTGCGTGCTGACACATATTATGCAAATCGAGGGTGAGAGACTTCCACGTGTCATCCCGGTTTGGGCCCAATGTTTGGGCTATGTAAGTATTGTGGGCTTAATCCATGTTTGGTGCTTGGACTTTAAGTATTATTATTAGGGGCAATTTGGTCATTTCGGAAATTATGGGACACGTGGTAACTCCACATTTTTCCGGTGATTTTGGGTTGCACGACCATTGATAAATAGAGAGATTTGGGTGATGTGATGGCACACGTGGTCTCGTATTTCGGTGGGAATCTAAGGAGATGGCGGTTGTAGACTTGTAGGTGGGTCGAAACTTCTGTGGTTCGGTGAAGCAAAATCAAGTCCCACCTAATTATTTACTTCCACGTCTTCTTTGCAACTTGTTTGAACAATTGTGGCTTGTTTAACGGACTATTTACTTTGTACTTCAAGATCAGGGCCCTAAACACCTTCTTTAACAACGTAATGTACTCTCCTTAATATCACCCATATAATTCTTCAAAAATTATAAAGCCCAAACTTTAAATCTTATCGAAGCCTAAAAGCAGACACACTACTTCTATTCACTAACGTAACCTTTTTTTTTTTTTTGACTAACGTAACTTGCATCCAACTAAAATAGGTACCTTGTTTGAGTAGGTTACAAATTTAAGAGAGAATTATTTCATTTTAGTTTCTAATTCTTTCATTTGTGAGCGGTTTTGTTACCATAAAAAGGTTCGTTTATCCTAATAACTTCCTGATTTACCATAAATACACGCACACGCGCCAGTAGACGACGCAAAGTTCGTTTTTCTTCTCCCTAGCAATGAGAGACATGGAGGATGTTTGCTACCCGACAAACCCCAATACCACTTCTCCTCAGTTGCGTCGTGTGGTGCGAGTCTCTCACTTTTGAGACACAATTAAGATTCTTCAAACTTCAGATTCTACCGATCATCATCGTTTCACTCTCTCAAATCATAAAATCCCACACAAAACGCACTCTCAGATAGTCAAGGGAAACTGTGATTATTGGTCCCCAAACCTTTTTTTTTTTTCCTTCTTTTAATTTCTGCCTCCAAGTCTCCTCTGTGTGACGTTCATCCCAATATTCTTCATCCCCCGTATTCTTGAGAGTAAGTCAAGCTCTCAAGTCCGAGGATCCGAACCCCTCTTTCACCTCATCAATTTACTTTTGAAGTCACATGGTATGTTATACTTTTTCTTTCTGGTGCAAAACCACTTTGATTCATTTCTATTGTATCTTTGCTTACATTCTTGATTTAAGCTCGTTCTGTGAAGAAGCCCTGTGCCAAAGTTCAGATTTTTACTCAATATTGTCCTCAAAGTAGATTTGGGTTCTGTAGTATTATAGTATTAGTTTAGATCTGTCCACAGCTGGCTTATGAATCTGGGTTGAGAGTTTGAAGAAAGCTGAGTGATTCAAATTCAAATATGGTTGAATTTTTGTTCACTTCACTGTTCCTATGATTACAATACGCAATTTTGGATACTGGGTTCTGTTTATTTGAGAGAAATCAGTCGGTGTCTAAAACTTTTGAGACTTTGGTTGTCCGTCGGTGTCGAAAACTTTTGAGACTTGGATGTGCTTCGTAGAAACCAGAAGACTTAAGAAGTTGATTTTTGTGTAGCATTTTTATCAAGATGCAAACCATTCAATCATGGGTTGTGCCATTAGAGGAAGGAAAGGACCCCGGAGTTACTAACCGGACCGGCCAAACCAAAGCCCTGCCGGTCAGGCTAGTTCAGTTGTTTGTGCTGTTTTTGTTTTTGTGCATTACGTTCTCAGTCATTAGCATATTCACAATTCGGCATTTTGGAATAAATGGCGTGATGACAACAGTCACGTCCTCTTTCCAGCCATGCCTTGAGGAACCGAATGGTTTGGACCGATGGATTAAGCCACCATCAAATCTTAAACACAATATGAGCGATAAGGAACTGTTGTGGAGGGCTTCATTTATGTCTAGAATAGAGAAGTATCCTTTTGAGAGAGTTCCAAAGATTGCATTTATGTTCTTGACTAAGGGGCCGTTGCCGCTGGCACTCCTGTGGGAGAGGTTTCTGAAGGGACATGAAGGACGTTATTCAATCTATGTTCATTCACTGCCATCATTTGATCCCCATTTCAACCCTTCATCGGTGTTTTACGGGAGACATATTCCTAGCGAGGTATGAATCTATCTACCTTATATCAAACCCTTTAGTGATTTTACATGTTCTGCTAAACTTTCCCCATGTTTGCAAGGTTTATGTGTTCGTTTATTCCTCTGTCACTGCTTTCTTTTTCTACTTTCTGCACATCTTTGATTTTCCATACTTGGATGTCTTGCATTCGAAAATTTAGGTGTTATGTGAAGCTTAAAACATAATTTTTTCCAGAAAACATGTTTTGAAGAATTGGTAATTCTCCTGATCAACAAAGGAGAGTTGAAACTCATTTTCTGTCTGTTCGTTGAAAGGAGGAGTTCAATGTAATCATGTTGGGTTTTACCTGAGAATTACAGTGATGTAGGACAGATAGATCCTCTTCGGGGGACAGAAGGAATCCCACATTGTTCCATGGTCTCTTGTATTTAGAGCAAACTCAACTCCATGAATGGTCTAATCCAGCAGTTACACAATCCTGTTTGAAACTACATCCAGTAGGGTGACTCCAATTTCTGATAACCTTTGGATCTTGAGACTTTTTTTGGGTCAGAGATGTTGAAACTATTGTCTGATATTAAATGACTTATATTAAGGCATAAATGTCTTCATACATGATGAACGGCTGATGTAAAGGCATAACTGCTTGGGTGCCCATGTGGACTTCACATGCTCATGACTTGTCGTCTAAAGCTTGATTCATCTCCGACTCTAGCGCTCGTGCCACAATTATGAAATTTCCTTGTATATGGTAGTGATGAGTATATAACACAGCTTGAGTAGTAAAGTCTTGTGCTATGAACGCATAAGCAGGTAAAGAGTACATGTTTTGAGTGACCAAAGATGTAATACTGTTAAATATATGTGAATTATCTTGAGGATAGAGTAGAAGCTTGTGATGTCAAAGATGAAAATAGTTTCTCCAAATGCATGACAACATTCTCTATACTTTTGGCATGTTTTTACTTTGAGTGAACAGTTTTGTTGGTGTTTCGAAAAAAAGAGAAACTCAGCTAAGAGCTTTGGTATTATCACCTGTTTCAGGTTGCCGAGTGGGGAAGAATGAGTATGTGTGATGCCGAGAGAAGACTCCTAGCTAATGCTTTGCTTGACGTATCCAATGAATGGTTCATTCTTCTTTCTGAATCATGCATTCCGCTTTACAACTTCAGTCTCATTTACCAATACTTGATGAAATCCAAGTACAGCTACATGGGTGCATTTGATGAGCCGGGGCAATTTGGGAGAGGACGCTATAATGAAAACATGGCACCAGAAGTGAATATATCCCAGTGGCGTAAGGGCTCTCAGTGGTTTGAAGTCAACCGGAAGCTTGCCATCACCATTGTCGAAGACACAAAATTTTACCCAAAATTTGAAAAATTCTGCAGGCCGGCCTGTTACGTTGATGAGCACTATTTCCCCACCATGCTAACCATTCAAGCAGGGAGTTCCCTGGCAAATAGAAGCATCACTTGGGTGGACTGGTCACGGGGCGGACCTCACCCAGCTACCTTCGGAAGAGCAGATATGACCGAGGAATTCTTCAAGAGAATTCTTTCCGGTCATCACTGCACTTACAACGATCAAAACTCGTCACTCTGCTTTCTGTTTGGAAGAAAGTTTGCTCCAAGTGCCATGGAACCTCTATTACATTTAGCACCAAAGTTTTTGGGAGTTTCCGAGACGTAAAAACCCTCAGCAAAATCTGACTTCTCGGGCCTAAGAATATGCAAAACCCACTTGTTTGACAGCTCTTTGGGAAATTCCACTGTCCAAAGACAGTATTAGATGATGTACACAGAAGTAACACATTTTAGCATTGCATTATTATGTTCACATTTTTGGACCATCGACAATTTTGAGATTATAGTGAAAAATATATATATATATATATATATATATATATATATATATATTTGAACCTCATTTATGTGCCTCTGCTGTTTTTAGCTATATCAATACTAGAAAGAAATTGGGGTAGAAACATGGAAAACAATATTCATAATACTTGTAAATTTTTTTGTTGATATATCCGTATTTTAATATCTCGATATTAAAATTGAGAAAAGAATTATATTTGCGACATTTCTGTGGTTATGCCCGTATTTAAAGATTTTGTCATAAAAATAGGAATGAAAGCAAAATCTGTCAATGATATAGTTATTAGTCTTATATTAATATTATTGGATACTTTATTTTTTTTTCTAAAATTTCATTCAAAATGTTCAAAGTTTGCACTAAATTTCTAACATTTTTTGTTGTTGAGCATATATTGATATTTCATAAATTTAACTATCAATATTTTCATAAAAAATGATATTATTTCCGTAAGTAAGAAAGTGGAGGGAGTATTCAGGACTTATGTCGATATGCAGTTGGGTGAGAATCTAATACGCAATGTACATTTACTTTCAGGTTTTGTAGCATCATATGAATTTGATACTATCCCAATATAGTCAAGGCTTATTAGCTAAAATGTACTATGAATTTACACATTAGTCACACTTTGCACTCTGAATTAGTTATTCGTTCGCTTAACAGCATGAAACAGTCGAGTTGAGACGCTCAGCTTTTTTTCGTTAAAGACGTTCCATTTGGCGTGAAAGTATCTATGTGGCACTTATGTGGATTAAAGTACACTGAATTGACAAAGGGTAATTGTGGAACTTCACAACGGCTGAACTTCAACAATTTTCTTCTTCCTCTACAAGTGCCCATCACATCTTCCTCTGCAAGTGCCCATCACATATTTTTCAACAGCTTTCTTCTTCTTCAATTGTGGAATCCACCCCATCCACATATTTTTCCCAAATTATAATGGACAACACCTTCGATTTTTCCCCAATTTGAGAGAGAGAGAGAGAGAGAGAGAAAGAAATATTAGTTGGATAACTGAAAAAGTGAAAGTGATTTGATTAGATCTATTGTGTTGTGTTGTGTTGTGTTGCAATTGACCAATGAAACAACAATTATACATATACTAAAACGCAGTTAGGTTTGTACTGTTCATATAATAGTGCAATTCCTGTTTTACCCTTATTTTTTTGTTTTAATTTGTTTTGAATAGTGAACTGCCATTTTTACCCTTTTGTATACTAACTCCTATTACCTTGGCATTGTTCAATGAACAGTGAATTAATAGTTAATTTCCTTCTCTGCCCTTTTTAATGTAAGTTTCCAATACTTGTTTTCTTCATGCTTCTAGAAAAGCCTTTTCGTTTCCATCGTCGCTTGGTTCATGTCTCTTCCACAAAGAGAGCGTTGTTCCAAACTTTCAATCATCCATCATCCATCGATTCCATCCTACAACGATCGTCGATCATGCATATACAATTGAGTATTGGGTTATTTATTTATTTATTTATTTATTTCATGTCTGCAGTGTGTTGCCCCCTTATCTTTACACTTCGTTGATATCAGTGGCGATGCCTTTCTTCATTTTTGTCTTCCAAGTTTGAAGTCTACTTCCCTTCAGCGTTTGAAGGTTTAGATAAATTCTAGGTAGGCGTTTGGGATTTAGTTACTCCATGCTTCAATTAAGTTTCTATTATCGGTTAGATAAACCCAGCAAATCAGCCACTCCCGACTCCACTGATTAAATTATTTCTTCTTACCAACAATTGCAGCTCTCATCATATCGCAGTCCAATCCAATCATCGTCTCTTGGTTTTCGGTAATTCTTCTTCTAACCCGGTGATCAATCACCATCGTAGTACGTATTGGCATGTTCTTCTTGATCATCTTCTCAGTTTGTTTTGTTTTGAGTTTTTTGGTTATAATGAATTTGCGTTTTCAGAAAGGCCCGTGTTTCTGAGCGACATCGGTGTGGGTATCGAGAATCATGGTGGCTTCATCAAGGGCAAGCGGAAGCCAAGCGACCCAGTTATCTTCACGGGTAACCCTTCCAACAATCAAGTATGTAGCTTTTTATTGATCCCATTTTCTCCATCGATGATTGTTACTTCCTTTCTTTGTATTAAGATATATTTGTGTAAGAACAACATGAAGATTTGAGCTCAATCACACAAACCCAGAATTTCAATGAATTTGGTATCTTGATTTGTGCATTTTTGCATTGAATGAATTTTGTAGGGTTTGAACATGTATTTGTTGTAACGAAGTTTATATAACCAAAGAAAGGTGAAATCGTTAGATAGATAGGAGATGCATTGAGAGAGCAATTGAACATCTAGGTAGGATTGTGTCCCTCGAGATGGGAAAAATACTTGCTGAAAGAATTGGGGAAGTACAAGTATGAAAATATGATGTCTATAATTAAAATTTCATATCTTAAAGCATTTTACATGTTTTGTTCAAATTGTTTAATGTTATGTAAATTTGGTTTGAACTTTTTTAGGTTTTTTAAATCTGATTAAACATTTTAAAAATGAATTAATGTTTATGTTTTATAGAAATTACGTGAATTCCAATTTTCCCTTGCCATTTGTAATTTGGTGTTTCATCATTGTTTTAATCCAATTTTTGAATTTATTTGGTTTCCTTTTTGTGAAGGACTGAAGGAAAAAGAAATGTTCTGCATAAATTTTCAGGATATACATTTGTATACTTTTTTATTTGTTTTTCTTATCATATAGCTTGCAGTTCCTCTTTTTTCTTTTTTCCATGGAGATAATAAGTTTAAAAGCTATTTAATGGGTTATTTTGACGTTGATTATGGACTTAATTTGAGCTACTTTATGAACATTGCAAAAAACCCACGTGCTCTTCAAGTTTCTGCAGAAGAAAAACTAGGTAAGATTTTGGCCATGGTATAATTCAAAATTTTCCAGATTTTTTTTCTTTTTTGATCATCTGGTCAACATTATTCTTCATCCTATTTCAATTTTGGTTTGAATGATTTTAGATTTTTTTAATAAATCTGTTTGAATATTTTCTTCATTTCAGATTTTTAATAATCGATTGTTTTCTCGGCTCCACTTCGATAGCTTCAAGTTTGCAGTCTCCATAACAAAATTTTGATTAGCACTGATCATCAATCCTACCTTCCGATAATGTTTTGATTTTCCTATTCAAAAGTTTAATTTTTTGGGTTCCATTTCTAAGTGCAAAAAGAACAGAATCTTCGAAACCCAACGTGATGGGACATGCATAGAAGATAGAGAACAAAGAAGGGTCTAAGTGAACACATCTTTGAAAGTATAGATTCTCATTCCTTTTGTTTAAGGAAGTTTTAGGCAGTTTGAAAGTTAAACCCATAATTTCTGACTGCCCTATCGTTTAAAATGGATACCTCTAAATTTCTAATTGTTCAGTGTAGCGTTAGTAATATGGTTGAATTATTTTGGTGATTTTGAATATATTGGATTCAGAACTGTTTCAGCCATTACTCAAATAAAATTATCTCCTTACAGTTTTGTCTTCAAAGAGATGAAGAAGTACAGGAAACATTTCTCCAGGTGGTGTGGAGAATGCTTGCCTCCATCCTAATCCCAAACGCTCAAAGGTAGCGTCTTTCAATTCGACATTGTATTATTTCCATATAGGTTTCATGAATGTGTATTTGAATTGCTTTTTATGTGTGATTATCTCATCTAGTATATGTTTTTTTATTTTCTTTTCTATATATGAATTACAATGCTTGAACCTAATTTACGTGTTAGTGTTCTAAATAAACTTATAAATGATCACCTATATTGTGAACTCGATTATTGATTAGTGGTTGAATTTAAGTGTGGTTGATTAGACTCTCTTATTCATGAGGATTTGGTGGCCTTATTCATTGTATGAATTGCAAATTGTCTTAACTCTTACATGAACATCATATTTATACCTTAGAATTATTTCAAAAACATTTCCATGATTTCCATCTTTTAAAATGGCAAGAGTTACTATATGTTTCCATTGATCTTACCCTGTTTAAGTTCCTTTATATACAATTGTTTGCTTAGTATGAATTTGTTATATTTTCTCTCCATATTTGCATTTGAAGATCAAAGAGAACTTGGTGTATTATTTATTCAAAGGTAGGTCTCATCTACAATCAAAATTTTGGTTGGATGTGATTTCATTTATAGCTTCCAAGTATCAAATTGATTGAATAGTCAGAATTGAAGCACTTATGCATATTTCATCTTTCTTAGTTCATACACATGTACATATTATGTGATTTTTTTTTCAAGATGCACTTGCTGTCTACTTTTGTTTGTATAGCTTTAAGGTAGTATTCCTTGTAACATTAATTATTTGATTAATATTTGTACATGTTTCATCTGTGAAAATTTTAAAAAAATATATCTAATCTCATAGTTTATTCAATTCACAAATCTATAGATTTTCTGCTTTATTCTTATATATTTAAATTTTGTAGGTTATCTGCAACATCGCGGGGGCACAAATGCTAGTAAAAACTATTAATGAGTTGATGTCTGCTACGCTGCCAATTTTTACTATCATCTGCATATTTACATTGTTTACTTCGTTTCTCTGCTACTAGTGAGAATTTAAGTGCAAAACGGGTCATGACTTCCTTATTTTGCAACTAACTGAGAGTGGACCGACTAGAGACTATATGGGTCGCTCTTTAGTGACACCAACTGATGATTCCAATCCATGGTGCTCTGTATTCAAACAAGTTGTCGCAGCCACAGAAGGAAAACTTAGAAGGCCTGAAATTTGGCAGCAACCACGATTCATGAAACAGCAGGGCATTCCCACTCTGGGTTTCTCCCCAATGTCGAATACTCCCATCGAACTCTTAAGCACGTGTCAATTATTTGCCCAGATTTTTTCCCAATTTCAATCGATTTCAAACACTAATTTTTTTCCATATATTGCGATTTCGAATGTAACGATCCGTCCCGGAAATCGGGATTAGATTAGTGGTTAATGACGGATTAGTGAAGCTAATCGGTGATTAGTTGGGTGATTTCGGGCGGACGGTACAAAATGACGATTTTGCCCCTGGAATTGGCAAAAATATTGACTTTTCTTTCAAATGGTTAAATGGACTTTAACCGATGACCGTGACGTAGTTCAGGACGTCACGAGTTCATAGACAAGTGGCACGTCCGATTCCAACAACCGAGGAAAAAGTTATGACATTCGTAAGTTCAAGGGTACTTCAGTAATTTGTTTTAAAAGGGCAATTTGTTGACTTTTCAAACGACATGGAATTTTCATGCATTTCGAGAACCGTTAGATAGGTCTCGATCTCCTGAATATAACGACAGGCGGCATGTGTCAATTGGAGTTCGGACGTTAAAGTTACGGGTTTAGGAACTTGAGGGGCAAAATGGTAATTTGTGCAGCAAGGGGCATTCTGGACATTTCCTGCATTGGGATCTGTGCCCACTCAGAGGTGGACACTTGGATGTTGTTGGAATGGTTGCCCACAGGGACTTTGACGCGTGGCAGGGTCTGGATGGCTGTAGAAGCCTCATCATCGTCTTCCTTGTTTTTAAATTTTGGATGCACGATCAAATAGAGAGGAAAACAGAGGATGAATGTGGTCGTGAGTCTGAGTGCAATTCAACCGTTCAATTGGCTTTAGTTTCCCGTGGTTTGTGAAGCAAAGTGAGAAAGGAAGATGAGAGGAACATGGTGGTAACCACGACGGCCCACGACGGCGTGTGGGGGTGAAGAAACCGTGGAAAACCCGTGAAGTCGTGTTTGATAATTGGAATTGACAGTTGTGTTTTGATGGGTTTAGCTCGATGAAGTTGATGGGAGATGGTTTCTGGAGGTTCAAAGAGTCGAATGGGCTTGGTTTCGTGACCTACAATAGGACGGTAAGGTCAAAACCCGTAGGAGCTCAGTTTGCCTTTGATTATGGTAAGTCGTTCTTTTTAGAATAATCTTCGTGTTGGTTGATTGGAAATGGTTTCTAGGAGCTCTAGGAAGGATTTAGGATCAAAACCAGAGATGATTGATGGCTGGAACCATGAAACTGTATGGAGGAACTGGACCGGTTCGAGAAAAACGATTGAAGGTATGATGATATAGTTTGGTTTTCCTAATCTGAGCCCATGGATCTTTTAGAAACATTGAAATAAGATTATAGAATTAATTAGGGTTGAAAATGGACAAAACTGGATAGGATAGACCCATGAACCGACCACGTCGGTTCGGGCTGAACCGTGAACTAGTCGGACCGGGTCGAAGCAAGGTTGAAGATGACTGTGCTGGGTGCGTGGCTTCCACGATCAGCCATTACAGGCGGCGCGTGAGGGTGCATGACACGGTTTTTAAGGATGGTTCCAACATGACTTTTAAAGTATTCGATGTAACGAACATTTTGGAATTGGTTTCGAGTCGATTGGACATCGTCTCGATATGTTTCGGGATGTCCGAAGGTTTTAGGGCTTGATTAAAATTAGTTAAAAATTCGGAAAAATTACGGGGCTCTAGTATGAGTATTATGAGGTAGTTAGTGACTTTATTGTGGGATTTGAATAGGTTCGAGAAAGCTGATGATAGCGGATTAGCCGGAAACGGCATAGGTGCGTGCGTATCGAGGCGACGACGCTATGGTCTGTGAGTGGACTTTGCTTTCGAACTTATGATGCATGCATATATGTTTTATATGTTTTCTATACGTGATTCTATGATTTGATTTATGATCTTGATGGTTTACGATTTTGCACGATTTTTGAGATATTTACGAAATTTCACGTTTTACGAGATTTCGATCTATGTTGTGATTTGACTATGATTTAGATGATTTGATTTCGGGAATTGAAATATGATTTGATTTCAAAGATTTGAAATGGATTTTGGAAAAATGATTTCGGGCTTGGAGCCCTGTTTCTGAGATTTCGGATTTGGTTTTGAGACTTGAAAAGGAAATTCTGGATTTGGGTTCGAGATGATGGTTCCGGATGCCGGCTTACAGAATCATTGTTACGAATTCGGATAAAGATTTTCGATGGTTGTCACTGTTGCTTGAAAAATGGTTTTGGGTTTAAAGACCCGGAAAAACAAAAGAAAAATCGTTGGATCTGGTTTTGAGTTTAAAGACTCGGTTGATTAACGGGGGGAGGGCCCTGGATTGATATGTTTTGAGTTTAAAGACTCGGTATATGTTTTGAGTTTAAAGACTCGATTATGATACCCCCCCCCCCCCCCCCCCCCCCCCCCGGTGGCCTGTTGATTGTGTTTTGAGTTTAAAGACTCGATGATATCCCGGGAAGGCTTGATTGTTGCGCATGGTTTTGAGTTTAAAGACTTGGGTGCACTTGAGATCCAGCAAACTCATATGATTGATGTTTTTCACTGGTTTTCTGATGTTTTGGGAAGTGGCCCGGATGAATTGGTTTTAATGAGTTTTGGGACTGAGTTCTCGTATTTGAGATGGATTTGTGATTTGAGGCTGAGGTCTGGATTTGAATAACAGATTTTATTCGGGTTTTCAATAATGGTTTTCATTGATGGTTTTGATATGAATGGTTTTATGACATGGATTTGATATGCATGCATTGGTTTTTGCGTGGAGGGTAAAATTCTAATTTCTTCTGAAATGTTTTCTAAATTATTATTTATTTTGTCCACTCACAGTCTTTTCATGTTTCCGATACCCTTCAGGTTGTAGCGGTGTGGGCTGTTGATCGAGAGAGACGGAGACATCACACACGAAATCCACAGTAGAGTCTGGACGCTCTGGGAAGTTCGGTACTGTTCAACTGTAACAACCCGTACCTTCGGGAAGGGTAAAAATGTAATTTTATAAAGTTTTGTATATAAAGGACGATTTTGCCCTTGTGAATAGTAGACGAACAGTTGACTTTTTGAAGTACCGATTGGATGAGTGTTAACCCGTGACCGTGACGTAGTTTTGGACGTCACGAGTCCGTAGACAGGTGGCAGGTTCGATTCGGACAATCGGAGGAAAAGTTATGACGTTTGGAAGATTGAGGGCGTTACCGTAAATTTGTTTAAGTGAGGAAAATGTTGACTTTTTGGAGGACTTGTGATTTTCACCTAGACCGAGGACTATTAGATAGGTCTCGACGTCCTGAGTTCAACGACAGGCGGCACGCTGTCATTGGACGTCGGACGGAAAAGATACGAGTCTAGAACGTTCGAGGGCAAAACGGTAATTAATTGTACAAGGGGTATTTTGGTCATTTTCTTTCAGCCCAAGCAGATAAGGGCAAGTGGCAGGGATATTTTGGGCTAACCTATGGCTAATGGACACGTGCAAGGGACTGGATGGTTCCAGGAGCTACTAACGTGTGCACGGCCACACTTTGTTCAATTTGAACCGTGCTTGTTCGAAGAACACAGAGAAACAGAGGGGAGAAACGGGAGAGATTTGGATCGATTTTGTTACAAGGGTGAGTGAAGGGTGATTGGTGAGAGTGACAGAGAGACGAGGGTGAGGTGTTGATCGTGTTTTGGGACTGGAATCGTGCACGGCGGCACGGTGGTGGTGCGGCGAAGATTTGAGGAAACAGGGAGGCTGTGAGTTTGTGGTGGTGGCTACGCCGTGAGGTGGCTCAAACCAAGGCAGAGAGAGGTCCAGGTGGTTGCAAGGAACCCAACGAACACCGTGGCACGCGGCGGTGCACACGGCGGAGACTGAATCGAAAGGTATACCCAATTCCCCTGTTTCTTATTTTGCAAAGTCGTGGACCTAGAGCTAGAGTCGAGGGGATTGGTGAGTGAAGTGAGGTTTAGGGAGGTCCTAGGAGTCGTTTAAGACAGTTGCCGTGACGGGGGAGTACACGGCGGAGTTCAGTCGACGGTGAGTACTCTGGTGCTCTGTTTTGGCCGTGGGTTCAAACGTCGAGTCGTGACGTTTGGGCACGAGTCGACGGTCAAGGTGAGTCGGGTTAGACGTAGAAGGGCCTTAGGAACCGTCTGGTGTTGCCACCATGACGGGGGATGACCGGAGTGGCTGGATCGTGAAACAGGGGGAGTTTGGCCGTCTGGTTCGAGCTTTAGTCGACGGGATTGGGGCGGTGTCGAGGTCTGAGGAGCTGGGGAATGGGTAGGTTGGAACTGGACGAAGCTTTAGGTGAAGAAAGGGAGAGGAATCGTGCAGGTACGGCGGAGAACCGCTGACGCCGGTTCAGTTTGCAGACCACTGTGCTGAACCGGGTCTGCTCAAGGTTGAAGGGCACTGTAGCAGGCGCGTGAGGTCCACGCGCAGCCACTTTGGGCGGCGCATGGAGGCACGTGGAGAAGAATCCGGCCAAGCTTCCAACAGGAGTTTGGTTCTATTTGTCCTAAGGAGTTTATTGGTATAGTTTTCGAGTTAATCGGACGGTGTTACGGAGTTGTTCGGGAATCCAGACGGTTGAGGGTTTAGGATTAAAATATTATTTAATTCCCGAAAAATTGGGGAAATTAGGATTAGGATCCTTGATGTTTTTGTGACCCTATTTAGTGCATTTTGACAGGACAGGAGGCACCCGAGACAGTCGAGGAGCGCACGGAGCGCGAGTGACTCGTTCTGGAATTGTGAGTGGACTCTTTTTTTTTCTTTCAAGCATGCCTAACTGTTTTATTAACGTTTTATGATCTTAAATATGTTTTTATGCTTTTGAATGATGATTTATGTGATTGATGAGTTTGCATGTTTTTCGAGACATTTCCGAGATTTTGCACGTTTTTCGAGAAAAATCTGATTTTCAGATTTTGATGCCATAATTACAATTGCAACCTATAAATGTGTTCTGATAATGATAAATGGGTTATGAAATATGATTTGTGATTATGTGTGATTTCTGGGTATAACAATGGATTTCCGGATTTGGGTTCGGAATGTCGGTTCGGAACGCCGGAAGGGCTTCGAACCGGGGATTTCGAATTCGAGTTTGGCGATCGATTTCGAATTGGTTTTACACTGTATATGGATTGGATTTGCTGGATCTGGGTATTGGGTTTAAAGACCCGGATTGATATTGACGGGGGACGGGCCCAGATTGAGTTTAAAGACTCGGGAGTTTAAAGACTCGGATTTCATTTAAGGCCTGATTGAGTTTAAAGACTCGGATAGGTCCAGCAGGTTTGATCGGAAATGATGATTTGATACTGAAACTATGATTTCTATATCCGTTTTATAGTGTTTCTGTTTCTTATGGTATTTTATAGTGTATCTGTTTCTTATGAGATTTTATAGTGATTCTGTTTCTTATGATGTTTCATATTATGATTTTCTAGTACTTCGTTGGGCATGCCTGTGTTTAAAAACGGAGGGAACACTGACTCTTATTTTTCCTTAACCTCGAATTAGTGATAAACTGATTTTACAACTTTTGGTTATTCTAGTCCACTCACACTTTTAGTTTTAAATTTTCCCTCCAGGTCGTGGTGATAGCGCTGGGGTGAACGTTGAGGCAGATATCGAGGCATAGAGCTTCCGACGTTCTTCCGTTGCGAGACTAGCATTGTAGGACTTTTGTACCCATTTGGTAGAACTATGCTCTGACTGACTGCTGTGTATATTTTACTCCTTCGTCTGATAGTTATGCTTATAGTTGTGTGACGGTTGTTTGTTTTGTTTGATACTGTAAGTGTGATTGTCAGACGGGAGCAGGGTTCGTCCCGGATATCGAGGCCATATTTGGGACGGGTCCTGACATCAACGGTTTGTTTGGAAATCCCTTGTCTGACTTACGTGTCACATGGAGGTTGGACGTCGGTTTAGCCTTCGTGTCACGCGTAAGTTAGACGGGAGCACGACTTAACCCTTAATCCTGGGGGATTGAGGGTGGGGCGTGTCATCGAACATAAACTAGAGAGGAGATTTGTGATTTAGCATTTGTGATTCTCATTCTCTTCCACATAGAGTCTTACGTAGCTTAAATGTGTCACCATGTCAAAAATTCCAATTTTTCCCTTATTTTTCATGGCCATTTAACATCTATAACGGAAAACTAGTTGAATGGCTCGACTGTTTCATGCTGTTAAGTGAACGAATAACCAATTTAGGGTGTAAAGTGGGACTAATGTGCGAGTTCACGATACATTTAAGCTAATAAGCCAATAGTCAAATATAAAAACGGATAAAATTCAAAAATTGATGAATTCTTTTTCTAATCTAATAATATTACTACGGTCACAATGTAAATTTTTATAAGTAGATTTATTTCGCATTTCAATTTCTTTTTTTAACATTGACTCGTAATATTCCGAATTTTTAACTAATTCCTAATTTACGTTGGGAGGATTATAAATTTTGTGTTTCAAATTCATGCCATTATTTTTTGTATGCTTATATTTTAACTATTTAATAATATATTTTCTTAATTTTTGGAGAATTTTCTTATTCTCTTATCATACGGCATTCTCGAACCATTTTTACATTATTTGTATGTGTTTATTGCTAACTCAATCGCTTACACTACAAGTGAGCTTCGGATAATTTGGTCGAGTTGAGATCTAACCAAGGACGGGCTACCTTGGGGCTTGACAAGTACTATAGCACCGTGCATCTTTCCAACTTTCCAACCTACTAATTTTCAACAAGTAATAATTTTAGGCTTTTAGCCCATTAGAATCAAAGAGTAAAATGTCTATCTCTATCCATCTCTTTTATTTTCACTCACCTTTTCTCTTAAAACCTTCCACTTTCAAGCTATAATGGGTAATTTTTTATTTGTATTATTTTCTTTGTTTCACTTGTTAATACTAGCTTACCCCAACAGGGCAAAGGTAAGCAATTTTATTAAAAATTATTTCTGGTGTGTTTTTAAAAAAAGTTTATTTTATACTTTTATAATAAGTAGTTCTATACCAAAATAATTTTTGTAAAAGTAATGTGCATACTACTTTTAAAAGTTGTCAAAGGTCCATTATTGTTTTTAAAAGCAAGATGTTTAAATTTTACCAGGGCTAGACATATGAAACCGAAAAATGGAAACCATGTCGTTCCAGATCAAATCATATAAAAAAAATACAAAATAATAAAACCGATATAATATTCGTAAGATACCAAAATCGAATCGATTTAGTTTGGTATGGTTTTGGTATCGATATTTTGAAAAATTGTCCATACCGGTACCGAATCGAATTAGAAGTTCAATTTTTTTTAAATAATTTAAACAATTTCATGTTGATTGTTTCTCTCTAATCAACCAACTCTTCTTCTTTCTTCGTTCTTCACTTCTATAATTAGATTAAAATTGATTTAAAAATTAGGGTTTTGATTTAAAAATTGTGTTTTCAATTTTGATTTTGATTTTGAAATGGAGCTTAGATGGTTTCCACATTCTTGTTGTATGAGATAATGTTTTTATCAGACAATTGTGCTTAAATACAACATCTGTACGTGTAGGTTTATTTTCCTGTAGGAAATGGAAGCAATATATATACTTCTAGTTTTGTAACAACCCGTCCCATATTCACGGAATTAATTAAGAATAATTAAGGATTAATTAATATTTATCGTGACTAATCGGGGATTAGTCGAGGATTTTCGAACAGTCGATGTAAAATGACAATTTTGCCCTTAGGAATGGGTAAACAGTTGGCTTTTGACCCGGGCGGTCAAATGCACGAGGACCAAGGACCGTTACATAGATCGAGACGATACGAGTCTGTAGATAGATGACATGTCAAAATCGGACGTCGGACGAAAAAGTTATGGTCAAGGGAGCGAAACTGGACTATTCACGTATTTTGAGATTTGAATTAAATGGCTGATTTTGATTGGTCTAAAATATCTGGTTTTGGACCAAAGGATGAGTGACACTTATCATCCAACCTATGACCCATTTAATTGATACATGCACCCATCACTTTCATTCATCTTCTTCATTCTTTTCACCCAAAACCTGTACCTACCCCACATGGCTTCATCTGCTTCATGTTTCGACTTGAGAGGGAGTGAGTGAGTAAGTAGGATAGAGAGACTGACCAGGAAGATGGCTTGGATGCTAGAGCCGCCACGGGAGGTGGCCGAAATCGCGGAAATCAAGGTAAAAATCGTGGGTCTCAATTTTTGGTTTTAGATTTTGGGGTTGTTGATCGATTTTGAGCCCAGGACTATGTTCTTTGAGCTCCCACGAGCTTGTAGGTGAAATTTTGGAAGGATTTAAACGTCAGAGGTGGTCAGAATGACGATCGGAAGTTTGGCCGAAATTTTGAACGATCATAACTTTAAATCTAAGTACTTTCTTCAATTTCTGGGTTTAGATTTGAAATCCTTGGCCCGATTAGATGAATTTACATAGGTAGAAAGTTGAATTTGATTGAGAAATGAGGGAGATATCGAAGTTTGAAATTTGGGGCAAAAATGGAGTTTTCCAGCGAGTTGACTTTGACCAAGTTGATCCGTTGACTGTTGACCATAACGTCAACGTTGACTTTTGATAACGTCAGCGTTGACTTTGACCAAAGTTGACCAGAAACTTTGACCGGCACGTGGGGCGCATGGGTGAGTATTTTTAGGTGAGACCGGTCCCATTTGAAAGGTTTTAAAGATACGAATCCAATGGCGGTGGTTTCGAGTTGATCAGAGATTGTTAGGTTTGTCAAATTGAGGTTTTTAGCATAGGTGTAACGACCCGTCCCGAATATTGGGATTTAATAATATTTAATTGTGATTCACTAATCTGGGATTAGTTGGGCGATTTCGGACGAATTGTGCAAAATGACCGTTTTGCCCCTAGGCGTGGGCAAAACGTTGACTTTTATTTCCGATGGTCAAATGGACTTTGACCGATGACCGTGACGTAGTTCGGGACGTCAGGAGTTCATAGACAGGTGGCACGTTCGATTCCGACGTTCGTGGTGAAAGTTATGATGTGCGGAAGTTCAAGGGCGTTTTCGTAATTTGGACGATATAAGGGGTAAATGTTGACTTTTTGATCGGGAGGTCCGATGGCCGGGGGCCAAGGACCGTTACGTAGGTATCGTCGATACGAATCCAATGACAGGCGTCACGCATCAATCGGAGTCCGTATGACCGAGTTACGGGTCAGGATGCGTGAGGGGCATTTTGGTAATTTTCTGCACAAGGGCAGAATGGTAATTTGGACTGTGATTTTGAACAGCCGTGAGTTGAAGCCATGATTGAGCTGGGTGGATGGCTAGTGCGATCTATCCCTGAATTGTTTAGTATAATTGTAACATGGGGGAACATTATGATTGTGTTATTTGATTAATTAATTGAATTATTCCTCCATTAATCTCTTCAAACTTCTTCAACCGTGAACAACCAAAATTCAATTTTCTTCTACCCTTAATCTCCTCTCTATCCACTGATTTTGTGAACGAAATTGGCGAGAATTGAGACTGGAATGAATTGGGAAAACACGAGGGACTAATTGAGAGCTGGGGGCTAGAATTTCGAAAATTCCGAAATTCGGGGGGAAAATCGAATTGGAAGATTTGGGCCTTGACGATCAAATTGGAGATTGGTTTGAGTCTTCTGGGATTGCCACGATCATTTTCGTCGAAGGAACGAAGCGGATTGAGGCCCGTTTGAGGAAGAACAGAACTACTGTAGCTTCAGAAATTTCGAGCTTGAGTCGTGGGATTTGATGCTTGGAGTGATGCAATTGGACTGGGGATTGAGTTCATTATGACCTCACGATGCTAATGGATGCATCAATTGAAAGAATCGATTGACATGGGAGGATTTCGGATGATGAACAGCGATCAGATTGTTCTTCGTGTGATCATCCTTGATCTTAAGGTTTGAGGTATGATTGTGTGTAATTTAGTCCACAGATCCCTAATTGAATCTAATTCGATGCTAATGGAATTTTGAATTGATGGAATCGGTGTCAAATTGCTAGGATTTGGACCGGGTCTTATCGCGGGTTTTTCAACCCGTTTACCAGTCATTCGGGTGAAGGAGATCACTGTGCAGACACTGTAGCAGGCGCGTGGCTTTCACGCGCAGCCACTCACGGCGGCGCGTGACGGCGCGTGGGCACGAATCTCGAGGTGAGGTCAACATGACTTTTATCCTATACATTGTAACGAACATTTTGGGATTGGTTTCGTGTCGATCGGACACCGTCTCGATATTGTTCGGGATGTCCGAAGGTTTTAAATCCAGTTTAAAAATACGTAAAAATTCGGGAAAATTACGGGACTTGAATAGAATGTTAATGAAGGGGTTAGTAATCCTCTAATGTGGTTTGGACAGGATTAGGGGTCCCGGTGATAGTGGTGTGGCCCGGGAAGGCCTATGGCACGCGTATCGAGGCACTCGGTTAAACGGTCTGTGAGTGGACATTGGTTTCATAAATTCGATGCATGCATAACTGTTTTATAATTGTTATAATTATGATTAAATGATTTACTTTGGATATCGGTGAATTTTAAATGATTTCACGTATTTCGAGGTGAATTACGTATTTGCACGTAAACCGAGGTTTTCTGGATTTGCACCGATTTCCATAAATGTGGCTGGATATGATTTCATGAAACGGTTACGAACTTGAATAATGTAAAATCGGGCCAGGGGCCCAGTTGAACTATGAAATCGGGCCAGGGGCCCAGTTAACTTGTGGAATCGGGCCAGGGGCCCAGTTGATTTCTACACGTGATTGCGGGTCGGGGACCCTAAATGGAATTGAATAAATGTTTCCTGGTTTACATTTTTTATATGTTCACATGCTGGAATCTATAAATGGTTTTGATGATGTTTCGGTCATGGCACGTTTCACGGTTTTGGGCATGAGACCCGTTTGATGAAATGTAACGATCGGTTCGGATTTTACCTATGTATACCTATATGTTTTGCATGTGGATATCGATAAAATGTATTTAGTACTGCACTGTATAGATCTTTCCATATGATACTGTCTCCTCCGGATGAGGTACCCCGGAGAGGTCACGGACGTCTAGTACGTCCAGCGTCTATGACGCTAAGCATCGGGGATGCTGTACCCGAACGGGGTTCGGGGATTGAACTCGGAAATTGAGACCCGAGTGGCACGCGTAGCCTTGTGATTGTGACCTTATTGACGTCAGGGACGTCAGACATCAGGGATGTCGGATTGGAGTGTATAGTGCAGTGGCTAAAATTATGGTTATGGTTTATATTATATGCCTTATGGTTCATATTACTGGATTGATGAAATAACTCTTGGATTGACTTTTGGAAATTGAAACTATGCTTTGGTTTCCGGGCTAAGGCCCTAATGGTTATTTCTAAATAAATGTGTGATCATTGGTTTTTGGCGCATGCATATGGTTTTACTGAGGGGCATAAATGTCTTATAAATGTTTTAAACAGACTTGTTTATTTTCGTCCACTCACAGCTTTTGTTTTCAATGCCCTTCAGGTTGATTCTGGATGCGACTGCAGCAGAGACTTGAGCATCGCACACCTCCTCCATCGATCCTTACGTACTCTGGAAGCCCGTTTGGGCAGTGGCAATAGGTTATCCCTTGTCTGACACCTCTTGTCAGACGGGAGCATGGCACATCCCATGGTAATCCTAGGGGGATTGGGATGGGTCGTGTCAAGTGGTATCAGAGCAGGTTTTGCTCTTTTGTGCGCGAAGGACGAGGGTGTGATGTCTCTTTGGGCTGCAGTTCCGTTGTCAACCTGATAGATAGTTTTGAGTTTGTATGGTGAATTGGGTGTGTGTGGCCCGATACACCGTGCCTTGATGCGATTCAACCCAAGTGGGGTTGTATACGATTAACTGGTAATGTGGGACCGTCGGTTCGGTCATGTGATTATGGATTGTTGTGCCACTGGGCACAGCCGGGTTCAGGGAACCCCATTTGAATAATATTATGGAAATGCGAAACTTCGTTGAGTATTGGTCTAAATTATGGACCCTGGTAGTGTTGGCTAGTGTACGGGGTGTTGGTGCATCAGAGTTAGCCGATGACCTTCATGGTGGAACCCGCGATGGAACCCACGTTGAGTTGACGATTGGATTGGATTGGACGTCTATACGATGTCAGGACCGCGGGGTCGGTCAGGTTGTGGATTTTACTGCAGAAGGCAGTTGGGTTCGGTGGAACCCTAGGGTGTGACTTTGGAACCCTAATTTATAATTGATGGGCTGGAAAAGTGAACGTTATTTGAGGATTTGTGCTGCGGCGAGCGGCTGCGGTCTTGGATGACCATGTGGATGACTCTAGTGAGTCTTATGGGTTCGATCTATGGATACGGTTGTGAGATGAAATATGGAATCCCGTGTTGGATCGAATATTAGTGTGAGGTGTGGTTACGGATCTTGACAACGATGACTGTTGGTCGACAGTTGTGTCGAGATGACTGGCTATCGAGGGTATTTTGTGTGGCTTTCACACTTGGGGATCAGGGGATGTTCAGGGAACGTCCATTATCCTGATGTGCCAGTGGTCAAATTGGAGGTACCCATAGTCGTGGGGGTACAAGTGGTGTTACGGGATCGTCGTTCGGAATGAACAGAGATCCAGGGTAACAACTTTGCACATTGTGTGCTAGCATGGATGTTCGTGTGCTATGTATGGATGTTGGTATGTTGGTGCCTTTATGCCAATACTAGTATGGATGCCTGTGTGCTGATACTAGTGTTGATGATTGTGCGTTGGTGCTAGTACTAGCGTTGGTGCTGGTGTCAGTAATTGTGTCGACGATGAGCCACCATTTGGGGTGTGACTCTGTCATGATGGACATATGATCGGTATCTGCGACTCAGTGGTGGTTGAGTCTTGGACTGGATGGGATCCAGTGGAGGTTGTGATGTGTTGGGATAAGTCCCAACAGATTTATGATGACAAGTGATGAATGGATCAAAAGGTTTGATTGAAAATTTGGGGAAATTTGGGATGCTGTTCCCTATGTCATGTGTATTGGTGGATTTGGGGAGTTGTTGTCAACTCCGAGATTGGTATGATGGTATACTTCTTATATCCCCAGGAAGTACAAGGAAATTATTGAAATTGGAAAAGTCGGGGAAACCATTCGTGGTATTGATGTGGGATTTTGTGATTGCGAATCACTTGGAACCTGAGGATTTAACCTGTTTAGGTTGTGATGTGAGACGAAGGCAGTATGGTATGCACATCCAGGCAGAGTTGAGGAAATTTCCGTTCGGAATCGGGGTGTGTGCGTACGTGAGTATTGGCGGACGTGAGGTCCGAGTAATGAATTGATTTTGGACATGTGGTGGTCCAAGTGAGGTATGGACGTGGGCAGTCCAGTGGTTGGACTTGACATCTCATTGGGAGCATGTCTGTTTCCAACGTGGTTGGAACTCCCGATTTGGGGAGAGTTGTGATTGGGAGACGAGAGGATTGCTCGTTTCCGCATCAGTGATTGGTATTCCGAAGTCATTAGGGTTGACTTCATATTTCCTGCCGTGGCAGATGATGATTTTTGCTACCAGTACGTTGAGCGTGTATTGGTAGGTGGACCCAGGTTTGGCCTTGGGTCATTGGACACAAGAAGTTGTGTATGATTTTGGATTTGGTGGGAAATGCGAGGTCATCTTTCCACCAAGGGAAATTTGGCGAAGGATTCAATTGAGGGTGTAAGACCCTACGATCAGCTTTCAGATGGATTGTTAACTACGTGGGCATGTGTGGATCCTAGGTGGATCTGATTTGCGATGTTGTCGACTTTGGTCGATGTGACGATCTAGGATCGTGATATTACTTGTCGGGTGACGTAGCGATGGATATGGATTGTGATCTTGATGATCCAGATGGGTGGAGAGTTTATCACTCTTACCTTGGTATGTAACACCCCGGAAATTCGATGATTCCCATATTGTAATTTAATGTGTGATTTGACGATTTTACCCTTGTGAATGGTATGGTTAATTGATGACTTTTTGATTGATGAACTAAATGAACTTTGACCTATGACCGTGACGTAGTTCGGGACGTCACGAGTTCATAGACAGGTGGCACGTCCAATTCGGACGATCAGGGTAAAAGTTATGACTATCGGAAGTTCAGGGGCATTACCGTAATTTGGACTCTCGGGGGAAAATGTTGACTTTTCTTTTGACAACTAATTTTCAGTTGACTCAAGGACCGTTGGGTAGGCCTCGACGTCCTGAGTCCGTAGACAGGCGGCACGCCGAAATCGGACTTCGTACGAGGAAGTTATGGTCAGAAACGTGAATTCGGGAAGTTCGTGTCTCGGTTTTCGTGTCGAATATTATATTCAGGAAATCTGATTGGAGGACACCTGGTGAGTGACAAGTGTCACTCACCCATTGGCTAGATTGGATCAGATCCACTATTGGATTAATTAACATTTAAATCAGCTTTAAATTCCAGCCCTTGGATTGAAAACCCCTGATCTAATCTGAGCCCTTGATCTAATCATGGAGATCAAATCTGGGCCGTCCGTTTCCTTCCCTCCATTTCTTTATATTTCCTACCCGAATCGCACACTCTGTCCATTTCGATCAAGCATCCCAGCTAATCACCCACTCACTGTGTCTGCGTGTTGGGGGACTCCACCTGGTGAGGCTGAACGACGGCAGTGATCACGGCGGAGGACGGCGGCGAGGAAGGAAGCAGGAGAAACCGTGACGGTTTCAAACCCAGTTTTTGGTAAACCCATTTCCCGCGTTTTGATTTGTCCTTATTTAATCCTAATAGACTCTAGGAACTGCCAGGGACTTACTGGAATTGAACTCGTGGCCGGAGGAGCTCAGGGCGGTGACTAAACGGCGACGGAAACCGGTTCTGTTCTTCGAGGTAAGCCCTCGATCCTGTCTGTTTTTCTCGATTTTGATTCCATAGAACCCTTTCTGGGATTGAGACGAGCACCTAGGAACAAACTAGGACTGAAATGATCCAGAAATGAAGAAATGGCAACCGGGTCATGATCGCGGGTCTGATCGACCCGAGTTGCAGGTATTCGGGTCGACCCGTCTGAGGATAGCGGTGATGACGTGGCACCCTGTCAGTCTGTCAGGTGACGTGGACCAACCGTGAGCCAACACGTGTCACATGTCAGTGCACAGTCAGCACTGACATGTCAGTGACGTGGACCAGTCAGGGACTGCCACGTGTCACTGACATGTCAGTAACGTGGACCAGTGCCGTGCTGACACGTGGCACATGTCAGATCTGACACGTGGTCTGACAGATCAGCGAGGTGGACCAATCGGATGTTGACACGTGGCACCTGTCAGAGTCTGACATGTCAGACCTGAAAGCTGTCAGATGACGTCAGCATGACGTCATGCTGACGTCAGCAGTGACGTCAGCGATGACGTCAGCATGACTGTTCCAGCGTTGACCGCCGCGTTGACCGGCGTGTGGGGGCGCGTGTGAACAGTGTTTCTGGTGGGACCACCACCATTCTTTAGGTTTCGACGATCCGGATCCAATGGCGGTGGTTTCGGGTCGATCGGAGATCATTAGGTTGGTCAAAATAAGGTTTATTGCCTTGGAAAGCGCGTTCGGCCGGATTTTCCGGACCGGTTTCGGCCTAGGCTTGCATGGTTGAATGTTAGGGGTTTGTATTGACCTTTACGAATACTTTGGACTTGACAGGGATTGTACATTTGTACCAGGACGAGGGTATACGTTCGGTTTCTAGCAGGATTGTACTGTGAGTGGACCATTTTCTTAAACCCTTGCGTGCATAAATGTTTTCTGGTTATTTATACTTATTCACATGCTAAAACAATAATGGTTTTGAGGATATGGAAAATATGGTTATGGCATGTTTCACGGTATTTGGGCTTGAGACCCGTCCGATGAAACTTATGATTGGTTCGGATTCTATCTATGTATATATATATGCTTGCATGTGGATATCAATAAAATGTATTTGGTACTGCACTGTATAGATCCATTCATATGATACTGTCTCCTCCGGATGAGGTACCCCGGAGAGGTCACGGACGTCTAGAACGTCCAGCGTCTATGACGCTAAGCATCGGGGATGCTGTACCCGAACGGGGTTCGGGGATTGAACTCGGAATTGAGACCCGAGTGGCACGCGTAGCCTTGTGATTGTGACCTTATTGGACGTCAAGGACGTCAGACATCAGGGATGTCGGGATTGGAGTGTATAGTGCAGCGACTAAAATTATACTTATGGTTTTATTATATGCCTTATGGTTCATATTATATGGTTTATGATTTTGAATTATGATGCACGCATGTTTGGAAAACGGAGGAGTAAATTATATGTTTTACTTATCAAACGATTTCATAAACTTGAGTTTCGGTCCACTCACCCTTAATGTTTTGATAACCCCTCCAGGTCGGGAAACTGAGGTAGAGGAGGAACCTGAGGCTGAGGCATAGATCTACTTCTGCGTACCTGATCCCCTGTTGGGCGGTGTACCCGCAGGTTTTACCTTAGAGTCGTGCTCGCATCTTGTAATTTTTGGGTTTTCATCCCTTGTCTGACATTCGTTTAATTCGGATTTGATGTATGACTTTAATTTGATTATTTATGCATTTGATATTTTGAGGTTAAAATTGGTATGAATTATTGGGTGTCAGACGGGAGCAGGGCACGCCCCCTCGTGGTCCTCGTGGGATCGGGGCGGGTCCTGTCATGGTATGTGAGTCGTAGATGACGGGACTGAACTTCTTTTCGGAGTGAAGTCCATATGGTTTGTGACTTGGTTGAGTAGGTTTCCGATGTGGTCGGATTTTGTCAACCTTTGACGTGTGGATATTGGGATTGGCTTCCCTATGAAGTCAATCGAGTGTTTTGAGCGGGTAACGGATAGGATCGGTTATGTTACGTCTGGGTGGACGTAAACGAGATTTTGGGTTTTGGAACCGAATTTCTGGGTGACGATTCAGAATTCGATTGCGAAGCTCGAAAATGGATTACTAGATTTGGGTACGGAATGATTATTCCATTGCTAGCTTACGGAGTAATGATTTCGGATTCGGATTTGGAAATGGATTAAAAATATGATGTTGGGTTCGGAATCGGGATTTCTTACGAAATTGTGGATTCGGAATTGGAACTAGATGTCGGGTGGAGCTCGTTTTGTCTCATGATGGTTTGGGCAAATGTACTCCATGATTGGAACGTGTTTGGCTACGACCTAGGTGGTTGTAGGCGGATTGATGGATTGACGTACGTTCAGGGTACGTTATACGAGGATTGTTACTGGTTAGGCTGATTGGTGCCTAAATGGCGGTACATGGGATGTACCAGTGGTGTGTGATCAAACGTGTTGGTAATCGGCTTGGTTCCGATATCATTTGTTGGGTTGTGATTGTGGACTGGACATTGGATACTGTGCGTTGTGCAAAGTGTTTTGGTCGGGTTCAGTGGTTGTTTGAGCAGGTGCTCTTAGCCATGGTTGGTTAGTGGAACCCTAGTTTTGAGACTTGTGTTCACTGCTGGGCTGGTATTCAATGTGTTCCAGTTACACCACTTGTTGGTGTAAGTTGACGGTATACGTACACTCAGGATGAGTGAATTGGTGGTCAGAGTAACCACGAGTAGCCTTGTGTGACTTGATCACACCGTGATTTCCCAGCGTTTTGGTTCGCTGAGGGAGTCGGCGATTATGGACATTGAGATGTTGTTGTGTCGCAGGATTGGGCTTGCCCTGCGAATTGAGATCATGTGGTTGATCTTGCGCTACATCGAGAGTGATGTAGTACGTGGCATTGTCACTGACGGACAGATGGTTGGAGCCTTACCAGGGTGATAAGTTTTGTGATGATAGTTGACTGATGGTGTCAGCATGGACTGACAAATGAGATTTGGTGACTCCCAATGGGAGCAAATGTAAGGATATATTGGCAATGGAAGGGAACGGTTTGGCTGAATGAGTCAGCTAAATGGTTAAGCGATCTTATCGCGGATCAGGTGCTTATGTCCACTCGAGGTGGTCGAGTGTTGTTGTTGTGACGTATGACTGTGATGGGATGTCTGGGTATAGACGAGACTGGTGTTGTCCCAGTAAGTGGCTGTACAGGTGTACACATGATATGAGGTCGACATGTTTTCCACAAGGTGGTTGTGGAATAAGATTGTTGGTAATCTCGAGGACGAAATTCTTTAAGGAGGGAAGGTTGTAACGACCCGTCCCGAATATTGGGATTTAATAATATTTAATTGTGATTCACTAATCTGGGATTAGTTGGGCGATTTCGGACGAATTGTGCAAAATGACCTTTTGCCCCTAGGCGTGGGCAAAACGTTGACTTTTATTTCCGATGGTCAAATAGACTTTGACCGATGACCGTGACGTAGTTCGGGACGTCACGAGTTCATAGACAGGTGGCACGTTCGATTCCGACGTTCGTGGTGAAAGTTATGATGTGCGGAAGTTCAAAGGCGTTTTCGTAATTTGGACGATATAAGGGGTAAATGTTGACTTTTTGATCGGGAGGTCCGATGGCCGGGGGCCAAGGACCGTTACGTAGGTATCGTCGATACGAATCCAATGACAGGCGTCACGCATCAATCGGAGTCCGTATGACCGAGTTACGGGTCAGGATGCGTGAGGGGCATTTTGGTAATTTTCTGCACAAGGGCAGAATGGTAATTTGGACTGTGATTTTGAACAGCCGTGAGTTGAAGCCATGATTGAGCTAGGTGGATGGCTAGTGCGATCTATCCCTGAATTGTTTAGTATAATTGTAACATGGGGGAACATTATGATTGTGTTATTTGATTAATTAATTGAATTATTCCTCCATTAATCTCTTCAAACTTCTTCAACCGTGAACAACCAAAATTCAATTTTCTTCTACCCTTAATCTCCTCTCTATCCACTGATTTTGTGAACGAAATTGGCGAGAATTGAGACTGGAATGAATTGGGAAAACACGAGGGACTAATTGAGAGCTGGGGGCTAGAATTTCGAAAATTCCGAAATTCGGGGGGAAAATCGAATTGGAAGATTTGGGCCTTGACGATCAAATTGGAGATTGGTTTGAGTCTTCTGGGATTGCCACGATCATTTTCGTCGAAGGAACGAAGCGGATTGAGGCCCGTTTGAGGAAGAACAGAACTACTGTAGCTTCAGAAATTTCGAGCTTGAGTCGTGGGATTTGATGCTTGGAGTGATGCAATTGGACTGGGGATTGAGTTCATTATGACCTCACGATGCTAATGGATGCATCAATTGAAAGAATCGATTGACATGGGAGGATTTCGGATGATGAACAGCGATCAGATTGTTCTTCGTGTGATCATCCTTGATCTTAAGGTTTGAGGTATGATTGTGTGTAATTTAGTCCACAGATCCCTAATTGAATCTAATTCGATGCTAATGGAATTTTGAATTGATGGAATCGGTGTCGAATTGCTAGGATTTGGACCGAGTCTTATCGCGGGTTTTTCAACCCGTTTACCAGTCATTCGGGTGAAGGAGATCACTGTGCAGACACTGTAGCAGGCGCGTGGCTTTCACGCGCAGCCACTCACGGCGGCGCGTGACGGCGCGTGGGCACGAATCTCGAGGTGAGGTCAACATGACTTTTATCCTATACATTGTAACGAACATTTTGGGATTGGTTTCGTGTCGATCGGACACCGTCTCGATATTGTTCGGGATGTCCGAAGGTTTTAAATCCAGTTTAAAAATACGTAAAAATTCGGGAAAATTACGGGATTTGAATAGAATGTTAATGAAGGGGTTAGTAATACTCTAATGTGGTTTGGACAGGATTAGGGGTCCCGGTGATAGTGGTGTGGCCCGGGAAGGCCTATGGCACGCGTATCGAGGCACTCGGTTAAACGGTCTGTGAGTGGACATTGGTTTCATAAATTCGATGCATGCATAACTGTTTTATGATTGTTATAATTATGATTAAATGATTTACTTTGGATATCGGTGAATTTTAAATGATTTCACGTATTTCGAGGTGAATTACGTATTTGCACGTAAACCGAGGTTTTCTGGATTTGCACCGATTTCCATAAATGTGGTTGGATATGATTTCATGAAACGGTTACGAACTTGAATAATGTAAAATCGGGCCAGGGGCCCAGTTGAACTATGAAATCGGCCCAGGGGCCCAGTTAACATGTGGATAGGGGCCCAGTTAACTTGTGAAATCGGGGCCAGGGGCCCAGTTGATTTCTACTTGTGATTGCGGGTCGGGGACCCTAAATGGAATTGAATAAATGTTTCCTGGTTTACATTTTATATATGTTCACATGCTGGAATCTATAAATGGTTTTGATGATGTTTCGGTCATGGCACGTTTCACGGTTTTGGGCATGAGACCCGTTTGATGAAATGTAACGATCGGTTCGGATTTTACCTATGTATACCTATATGTTTTGCATGTGGATATCGATAAAATGTATTTAATACTGCACTGTATAGATCCTTCCATATGATACTGTCTCCTCCGAATGAGGTACCCCGGAGAGGTCACGGACGTCTAGTACGTCCAGCGTCTATGACGCTAAGCATCGAGGATGCTGTACCCGAACGGGGTTCGTGGATTGAACTCGGAAATTGAGACCCGAGTGGCACGCGTAGCCTTGTGATTGTGACCTTATTGACGTCAGGGACGTCAGACATCAGGGATGTCGGATTGGAGTGTATAGTGCAGTGGCTAAAATTATGGTTATGGTTTATATTATATGCCTTATGGTTCATATTACTGGATTGATGAAATAACTCTTGGATTGACTTTTGGAAATTGAAACTATGCTTTGGTTTCCGGGCTAAGGCCCTAATGGTTATTTCTAAATAAATGTGTGATCATTGGTTTTTGGCACATGCATATGGTTTTACTGAGGGGCATAAATGTCTTATAAATGTTTTAAACAGACTTGTTTATTTTCGTCCACTCACAGCTTTTGTTTTCAATGCCCTTCAGGTTGATTCCGGATGCGACTGCAGCAGAGACTTGAGCATCGCACACCTCCTCCATCGATCCTTACGCACTCTGGAAGCCCGTTTGGGCAGTGGCAATAGGTTATCCCTTGTCTGACACCTCTTGTCAGACGGGAGCATGGCACATCCCATGGTAATCCTAGGGGGATTGGAATGGGTCGTGTCAATAGGGAAGCGTGTCCGAGACACTTTGACTTTTCCGGGAGTTTTGGAGGTTTATTATTAGGACTTGTATAGATGGTTAGTGACCTTTGAGTGTGATTTGGACAGGTCCAGATGACCTAGAGAGGTTGGATTAGCCCGGAGAGGCTTAAGGCACGAATTGCGAGGCACAATAAGGACAGTCTGTGAGTGGACACTTGTTTTCTAAATATGATGCATGCATAACTATTTTATATATTTTATATTTATGATTTTAAATGCCTTGAGTACATATGATTGTGGTATTTGGTATTTGACATATTTGCACGTATTCCAAGGTTTATGGTTTTATATTGGGTTTATACGTGCTTGTGTTTTCAATAATTTCATTAATGGAATGATTTCGGATTTTGGAAATATGGAATTGGGCTTGAGACCCATTTGATGTATGAACTATCAAACTTGAAGTCTATTTGATTTAATGAGGTATCCGACTGGAGGCCCATTTGGTTTAAACTTTCAGGCTTAAGGCCCATTTGGTTTATGATATCGGGCTTGAGTCCCAGTTGTGGTTTACGTATATGATATGAGGAAATGGTTTATGAAAGTTATACTTCGGGCATGAGACCCAGTTGTAGATTTACGATGGTTTTATCGAAATAGAATGGATGAAACTATATTTCAGGCGTGGGCCCCTTTGAGAGGTTTTATGGTGTTTTGTGAAATGTTTTCCATATACCATCCTTATGTATACATTGTGTAAGACTCGGTCTTGGAAGCAAGAACGGTGAGCAAGACCCATGAGCTTGAGAAGTAAGAACGGTGAGCAAAACCCGTGAGCTTGGAAAGGTAAGATCGGTGAACGATCCCACATCGCTCGGGGAGGGAAAAGTGAAGTACCTTATATATGTGGGCACGTATCTATCTAACACAAGGCCTTTTGGGAGCTCAGTGGCTTTGGGGGGGATTGGAACCCCAAAGTTAAGTGAGTTGAGGTTGGTGCAATCCCATGATGGGTGACCTACTGGGAAGTTGCATGTGAGCTCCCAAAAACAAAACCGTGAGGGTTGGGCCCAAAGCGGACAATATTGTGTTAGATGGGCCGGGTCGTGACACATTGTCTCCTCCAGATGTCCAGGACATTGGAGTAGTCACGATGCATTGCCTAAGTGGGGTCGCCTTATGGAGAGACCGCATATAGGCTCATGTAAAGAGGCTTAGGATCCGGATTGCATGAGGGTAAAACCTCCCTCCAAGGAGGGTTATTAGCCTCGGTGGACCTTGGAAAGACTCAGAATTGAGACTTTCGAGTAATACTCGTAGCTTAGGACCGTGACATTATGACATTTGGGATGTCAGACATCTGGGATGCCAAGATTGGTAAACTGTATTTCAATGGATTGGTTGGTTAATGTTAATGGATTTGGACTGTGACCCACATACTTGGTTTTGAGTTGAGTTCCCACATGGTTGGTTTTACGGTTTTAGGCTAAGGCCCTAATGATTTGAGGAAGGAAATAGCTTTGATTGATAAACGATTTTATTAAGTTTGATTTGATTTGAGGAATGATTGAGTTAATTAGTTTTCGAATGCATGCATGCTTTTTAGTGAAGGGTATAAATGTCTTTTCTAAAATGTGTTTTATTAAACTATTTATTTTCGTTCACTCACAGCTTTTCTGGTTTTTAATACCCTTCAAGTTGATCGCGGATATGGGTTGTAGCAGAGACTGAGACATCACATGGCTCCACACATCTTGGCAGGCTCTAGAAGCCCCGAGAGGGTCAAGGTTTGGGTTATCCCTTGTCTGGAACGTAGTGTTAGAGGGAGCATGGCATATCTCGCATTAATCTTAGGGGGATTGGGATGGGCCGTTTCAAGTTTAGTACGTGTGTGTTCGTTTGGCTTTCCATGTTCTTCACCATTTCCAAGCTTGTAGATCTTGTATTATTGGGGTAACTGCAAACTCTTTAAGAGACAACAATCAAAAGCCACAAGGAAGAAACAAGAGTAAGCTTTAGATTTCTATATCAATTATCGATTATCCGAATTGAAATCGGAGAAGAAGAAAAATCTCATTACCGGTTTTATTGGTGTGGCGTATAGATAATACTAGTGAGTTGGTTATACACAATACTAGTGAAAAAAGGAACTTCAATTGAGTTGAAACTAACTTCAAGAACAATTTTGTAGATGTTGAAATTCTATGGCGGATAATGGTGCTTACCATTACCCCAATAAATTTGACCTACAAGGGTTAAGCTTACGTATGTTGTAATCCAATGGTAAGACTTTTAGTATGAACCAATTTCATTGAATAATAATTTGTTAAGATTATGTACGACTTGATTCCACTTTAAATTGTATGTCATCAATGTTTCTTCACGTGATGGCAGTTTGGTAGATTTATCATTTACATTGTGTTCATACCCAAAATATTGTCGTAATGGAATCCATTGTTGCCATTCGATGGCAAGCTTCTGAAGGAATGGATACAAGGGTGCTTGGGGTGATTGGGGATCTCTTCGTTGTAGCTCGCTGCAAAAGAGGGGGAGGGGGTGTAGTATAAGTGACTAGGGCGAATGGGGAGGGTTGAAAGCCTTGGGCCACGGTGCTGCGGGCCTACCCTTGGCGAGCTGGTCTTACTAGCGTGGCCTTTTAGCTGCCTTCAAGTAGGCGTGCCACTAGTAGAGAATGCTACTAGACAGAGTTAGTGGTTGGTTCTGAATTATGACCCATGAACTATCGTTTGAAATCAAGTGAAAGTGGGCCAAGCGGACATATTGCATGGGCTGTTCTTTTTTATGTCTCTCGCGAGGACTTCAAATATTTTCTTTTGCGCCTAATCCAAATTTAATGTTCGGCATGTTCATGTCCACGACATGCAATACAATTTCCCAGAGTTAGGAGAAGGGGTTTGATAGATCGACCCTTCCAAATCAGGTTGTTCGAATACTAAATCAGAACATTGATACTACGACTTAAGGAGCCTGTAAAATCATTGGTTGGTATTTTCCAATTATCGAAGCCAAAAGGAAGAGTCAATGAGGCAAAGAAAGGGGGAGAGAGAATGCAAACACTTCGAATATAAATTAAGTAGTTTCATTGAAGGTGGAATTACATGTGCATGAAGTAAATCATCTCTATACTAAGCCATGAGCAAGCCTTGGTCGATAGAGATCATCAACAGATATGAACATCCGTTGGAAATCATACCAAGGGTGATTGTAACGAACCGTTCCAAACTCTTGGGATTAATTAAGAATTAATTATGGATTAGCAAGACTAATCGAGGATTATAGGAGGTTCAGGGCGAAATTACAATTTTGCCCCTAGACGAGGGTAAAAAACAGAATTTTGACCTAGGAGGTCCGATGTTAGGACCCACCCTCAAATCCCCGGGATTAAGGGCTAAGTCTGCTCCCATCTAACTTACGCATAACACGAAGGCTAAACCTATGTCCAACCTCCATGTGACACGTAAGTCGGACAAGAGATTTCCAAAATGAACCTTTCAACCGTACCGGACTTCCTAGAGCGCGCAGACTCTACTGTGGATCGCGTGTGTGATGTCTTCGTCTCTCTCGACCAACAGCCCGCACCACAACAACCTGGAGGGTATCGAAAACAAAAAATGCAACAACCCGTCCCAAATTCCTTGATTAGATTAGTGACTAATCACACTTAGTGAGGTTAATCGGTAATTAGTTAGGCGAAATCGGACGAACGATGCAAAATGACCGTTTTTCCCCTAATCGTGGCAAAATGTTGACTTTACATTCTGGCAGTCAAACGGACTTTAACCGATGACCGTGACATAGTTCGTGACGTCACGAGTTCATAGACAGGTGACATGTTCAATTCTGACATTCGAGGAAGTAGTTATGACATTCGGAAGTTCAGGGGCAATTTGGTAATTTTGGTTAAAAGGGGCAAATAGTTTACTTTTGGACTAGGAGGTCCGATGGCCGAGGGCCGAGGACTGTTACGTAGATCGGGACAATACGAATTCGTAGATAGGCGGCATGTCGAATTTGAATGTTTGACGGCGAAGTTACGGTTCACGAAAGTTCAAGAGAACTATTGCACGTTTTACGAGACGGATGTCATTTGGAAGCTAGTAGGCCCAGATATTTTAAGGAGGCCCAATGGATGAGTGACAAGTGTCACCCATCCAGTGGCCATCACTTTTCCTTCATGCATATCATCCCTTCACCGATCATTTTCTTTGTTCCCCAAACAACCCGATCTCAGTTTGAACCGAAACCAATCCAACCCTTCCCATTCGACCATGACTGAGACCAGAGAGTGAGAGAGAGGCTGAGGGAGCTGAGGACGGTGGCTGAAAGTGTCTGGACCGCCGCACACGGCCGTGAAGGCCAAGGGGAAACCGATTCCACGGTTAGACCATTTTTCCTCTTTACTTCGATTTTTACATTATGGATGCCTTTGAATGATTAGGATGAGTTCGTTAGGTTGCTAGGATAGTTTTAAGAGGATTTTGAGGGTGGTTGGAGGCTGAGAAAACCCGGGCGGATTTATGGGAAACTCAAACCGTGAGGGGCTTTCGGGTTCACGGGTTTTAGAGGGTTTTATGGGCTTTGGTTCATTAGGTTAGATTCCTAGGACCAAGTTAGGAAGGTTAGGATCGAATTGGGTTGAAAACGGACCAAAATGAGGATTGTAGAGGCCTGCACTGGTCACGCCAGTCCAGTTGCTGAAGGCGAACCGAACCGGCCGGTCTGAACCTGCTGGAGCTTGATGACTATGCTACAGTACCCGACGCGTGGGCTCAAGCGCAGGGGGTTCCTAGGGCGCAAAGGGGTGTGTGCCGCACCTTTTTGGAATATGTTCAACACACGAAATTATCTATTCGATGTAACGAATATTTTGGGACTGGTTTCGTGTCGATCGGACACCGTCTCAATAATGTTCGGGGCATCAGAAGTTTTCGGATCGACTTTAAATGTAGTTAAAAATTCTGTAAAATTACGGGGCTTTAGTGGGAGGTTAATTAAGTAGTTAGTAACCTTCTATTACAATTTGGACAGGTTTAGGGGTCTCGGTGACGGTGATTGGCTCGGGAGAACCGTATGGCAAGCAAATCGAGGCGGCAGCTCAGATGGTCTGTGAGTGGATGTAACGACCCGTCCCAAATTCCTAGATTAGATTAGTAACTAATCACGATTAGTGAGGTTAATCGGTGATTAGTTAGGCTAAATCAGGCGAACGATGCAAAATGACCGTTTTGCCCCTAATGGTGGCAAAATGTTGACTTTTCGATCGGGCGATCACATGGACTTTGACCGATGACCGTGACGTAGTTCGTGACGTCACGAGTTCATAGATAGGTGGCACGTTCAATTCCGACATTTGAGGAGGAAGTTATGACGTTCGGAAGTTTAGGGGCATTTTGGTAATTTAGGTGAATAGGAGGTCAAAAGTTGACTTTTTAACCGGGAGGTCCGAAGGCCGAGGGCCAAAGACCGTTACGTAGATAAGGACGATACGAATCCGTAGACAGGCGGCACGTCGAATTCGGACGTTCGACGGAGAAATTACGGTTCACGGAAGTTCCAGGTTACTATTCACGACGGCACGTTTTAGGAGACAAAAAGTGCAGTTTGTCTCTAGTGGGCCCAGATATTTGTCCTGATGCCCAATGGATGAGTGACAAGTGTCACCCATCCAATGGACACCAATTTCATTCATGCATCTTCCATTTCCTCTTCATCGATCATTTTCTTCGTTTTTCCTAAACCAAAACCGATCCACCATTCTCACCCAAATCCAAACCCATGACCCTAGGACCAAGACTGAGGGGCAGAGAGGGGGAAGAAGACCGGATGGAGGTGGCTGGAACCGCCGTGGGCGGTGGCTGGAGCCCAGAACCCGAGCGGGTACCCGGTAAGCCCGATAAACCCATTTTTCTTCTATTTTTCGATTCAGACATTATGGTTGCTATTAGTTGATTAGGATGAGTTTATTGAGGTTGTAGGAAGGTGTAGAGGGTGTTTTGGACGGCGGTGAAGGGCTGAGCAGCCCTGGGTGCAATCGGGAAAATTGAACCGTGAGGTTCAAAATTGAACCGTGGATTCTCGTGGGTTTTAGGGGTTCTAATTAATTGGGTTAGGTTCCTAGGACGATTATAGGAAGGTTAGGATTGATTAGGATTGAAAACGGTGAAAAACTGGGCCGAAATGAGCCTAGACCGGTTACGCCAGTCCAGTTGCAGGGGTTGGACCGAATCGGCCAGCCCGGACCAGCTGTGCGACGTTGAAGGTGGTGACGTGGCATGATGACGTGGCACCTGTCAGATTGTCAGGTGACGTGGACCACTCATCAGCCGACACGTGTCATATGTCAGTGCACAGTCAGCACTGACATGTCAGTGACGTGGCCCAATCAGGGGCTGACATGTGGCACATACGTGGACCAGTGCCGTGATGACACGTGGCACATGTCAGACTGCCACGTGGCACTGACAGCACAGTGATGTGGAACAATGGGAGCATGACACATGGCACCTGTCAGAGTTTGACATGTCAGACCTGACAGCTGTCAGATGACGTCATGCTGACGTCAGCGATGACGTCATGCTGACGTCAGCGATGACGTCATGCTGACGTCATGCTGACGTCAGCGATGACGTCAGCAGGTACTGTAGCGGCGCGTGAAGCCCACACGCAGCCACTTCAAGCGGCGCGTGTGGGCGCGTGGGGGAGAATTTGGGGATATGTTCAACATGTGAAATCTTCTATTCGATGTAACGAACATTTTGGGACTGGTTTCGTGTCGATCGGACACCGTCTCGATATGTTTCGGGGCATCGGAAGGTTTAGGTTCGAGATTAAAAATAGTTAAAAATACGCAAAAATTACGGGGCTTTGGTAGGAGGTTAATTAAGTAGTTAGTAACCTTCTATTACGATTTGGACAGGTTTGGGAGTCCCGGTGACGGTGATCGGCTCGGGGAGCCATATGGCACGCAAATCGAGGCGGCAGCTCGGACGGTCTGTGAGTGGACCTTGTTTTCTAAATTGGTGCATGCATAAATGTTTATTATATGTTTTATTACTTGTTTGATGATGCCATGGGTGCATTTGTATGCGGTTACGTATAAGCACGTATTTCGAGCAGTGGGCGTATTACTTGTTTTATTACTTGTTTGATGATGCCACGGGTAGCACGCGCGTAGCTTTGGATACCGTGACAGGATTGGTTATGTGGCTTATATATATATATATATATATATATATATATATGATATGTGGTGTGCACAGGTGTGCACAGGATTTGAGCAGTGGCTTGTGTACTTGGTTTCTTTATGGTTTGGGGCCGAGTCCCTTATGGATTTGGGCAGTGGCCCATATGGTCGTTTTTATTGTGGTCCTTTCGACCTTGGTTTTTATCTACTTTGGGCTTAGTCCCACATATGGTTTGTTTTGGATAAATGGTTTTCGAATGCATGCATGCTTTTTAGTGGAGGGTACAAATGTCTTATGAAATGTTTTTATAAACTTTTCTTTTGTCCACTCACAGTTTTTAATGTTTTGACTACCCTTTAGGTTGACATCGGATGTGGACTGTAGCAGAGACCGAGATATCACATGCCTCCTCCGGATCCTGGCGTACTCTGATAGTCTGGGAGGGCAAAGGTCGGAAATATCCCTTGTCTGACACTTCGTGTCAGACGGGAGCAGGGTCATCCCGCACTATTCCCGGGGGGATTGGGATGGGTCCTGTCAGTGGACCTTGGTTTTCTAAATTGGTGCATGCATAAATAGTTATTATATGTTTTAATACATGTTTGGTAATGCCATGGGTGTATTTGGTTGTGGTTACGTATAAGCACGTATTTCAAGGTTTCGACCTTATATGGTGCTTATACGGGTCGGTATTTCTTTAATGGTCTAAATGAAATGGATTTGAATTTCAAAAGGATAAACTCGGGTATGAGACTCATTTGGTTTTGTCTCGGGAATATGACCCTATTGATGACTTACGGGTCCGAGTCGTGGTCGCGGCAGGTGCTTGGTGCACGGTGACGGACGACATGACGCTCACCTCCGGATTGGGATGTGTTCCTTCTGAAGAGGTCACGATGCACGATTCGTGGTCGGGCATCCTGGGGAGGCTCGACTTTGGAGTGCTGACGGTTCAGGATAGCGATCGGTGATGAGTGTACCATGATCTTGTGGTGGTCGCGTCGATTGATTCGTTCACGGCGACATACCAGGATTGAGGGCGGTCCCGGTCCTGGATGGATGGTTGCACCCATCACTATGATCGGAGTCGTGACTGACCCTTAGATATCGGGCACGGTGCCCAGCTGATTTCATATGTTCTGGCACGAGACCTAGTTACTTTACGGTTATGATTTCGGGTAAGGGACCCTACATGGATTTCCAGGTTCATGACGGTTTATGAGAACCAGCATGAACCCTTGTTATGTTATTGTGGTACATGACGGTTTATGGGAACCGGGCATGGAGGATGTTTTCTTTATATATATATATATATATATATATATGTGAATGGAATGGATGTTATGGATCATGACGGTTCAAGGAACCGGACATGAACTCTTAAATGGATATTATGGATCATGACAGTTCAGGGGAACCGGGCATGAATATTTATGTTATGTATATATATATATGTTCATATACCTTCCTTTACTTATTATATCTCCTCCGGGGAGGGTCGTTGGCCTGGGTGGACCCCGGAGTAGTCACGGAGCACCGACTGAGTGGAGTCACCCCCCAGTTGGTTCCTTACTCTCAGGAAGGCATGGATCGAAACCTCAGGGCGGGTCAGTGGAATACGGACATTGACCTTGACTCTGAGAGACTTGGGTTTGAGACCCCGAGTAGCACGCGCGTAGCTTTGGAAACCGTGACAGGATTGGTTGTGTGAATTATATGTATATATGATATATGATATGGAATATGATATATGATGTGCACAGGATTTGGGCAGTGGCCCGTGTACTTGGTTTCATGATGGTTTTGGGCTGAGTCCCTTATGGATTTGGATAGTGGCCCGTTTATTTGATTTGATTATGGTTTTGGGCTTAGTTCCCACAGATGGTTCTTTTGGATAAATGGTTTTCGAATACATGCATGCTTTTTAGTGAAGGGTACAAATGTCTTTGAAATGTTTTTATAAACTGGTTGTTTCGTCCACTCACTGCTTTTAATGTTTTGACTGCCCTTCAGGTTGACAGCGGATGTGGACTGTAGCGGAGACCGAGATATCACATACCTCCTCCGGATCCTGGCGTACTCTGATGGCCCGAGAGGGCTAAGGTCGGGAATTTCCCTTATCTGACACTCCGTGTCAGACGGGATCAATGTCGTTCCTCGTTAATCCCAAGACGATTGGGGACGGGTCCTGACACAAAAGACTGTGAGTGGACAAAAATAAAGTATAAGTTCAAAAATCGTTATCAGAAAACATAATTACATTTATACCCTCCATTTGAAAACCAATGCATGCATATAAAACCCATTCCATAAAACCATTTCATATCCAAAACCAATAATGAAAGCCATTTGAAAACCCGAATCAAATCCGACATTCAAATCTAGGCCTCAGCCTCAAATCACAAATCGATCTCAAAGTACGGGAACTCAGTCCCAAAACTCATCAAAGCCAATTCATCCGGGCCACTGCCCATAACATCGGAAAACCACTGAAAACCAGTGAAAAATATCAATCATGCAAGTTTGCTAGATCTCAAGTGCGCCCGATTCTTTAAACTCAAAACCATGCGCAATAATCAGGCATTCCCGGGGTATCAACGCGAGTCTTTAAACTCAAAACACAATCACAGGCCTCGGGGGGTATCATAACCGAGTCTTTAAATTCAAAACATATGCCGAGTCTTTAAACTTAAAAAATATCCATCCAGGGGCCTCCCCCCCCCCCCCCCTCCCGGTCAATCAACCGAGTCTTTAAACTCAAAACCAGATCCAGCGGGTTTTTCTTTTCCTTTTCCGGATCTTTAAACCCAAAACCATTTTTCAATCAATAGTGAAACTCACAGAAAATCCTTATCCGAATTCGCAACAATGATTCCATAAGCCGGCATCCGGAACCATCATTCCGAACCCAAATTCAGACTTTTTTTCCAAGTCTCAAAACCAAATCCGAAATCTCATTTCCGAAATCCAGTTTCAAAACCAAAAGCTTATTTATCGAAATCTTAGAAACAGGACTCCAAGCCCGAAATCACTTTTCCGAAATCCATTTCAAATCCTTGAAATCAAATCATATTTCAAATCCCGAAATCAAATCCTCAAAACCAGGATCAAATCACAATATAAAGCGAAAACCTCGTAAAACGTGCAATTTACGTAAATATCTCAAAAATATTGCAAAAACCGTAAGTCATCAAGAGCATAATCAAATCATAGAATCACATATAGAAAACATATAAAAACATATATTCATGCATCATAAGTTCAAAAGAAAAGTCCACTCACATACCATAGCGTCGTCGCCTCGATACGCGTGCACATACGCCGTTCCCGGCCTATCCACTATCACCGGCTTTCCTGAACCTATTCAAATCTCATAACAAGGTCACTAAATACATCATAATACTCATACTAAAGCCCCGTAATTTTTCCGAATTTTTAATTATTTTTAAACGAGCCCTAAAACCTTTGGTCATCCTGAAAACTATCGAGACGATGTGTGATTGACTCAAAACCAGCGCCAAAATGTTCGTTACATCGAATACTTTAAAAGTCGTGTTGGAACCTTCCCTAAAAGAGGCCCCAAGCGCCCTCACGCGCCGTCCAAAGGGGCTGCGCGTGGGAGCCACGCGCCTACTGTTCATCGTCTTATTTCTGAGGACAGACCCGGTCTGAACCGGTTTAGACCGGCCCGGTTTGATCGAACCAGCGTAGGTGGTCCAACCTCCTAGCTCGTTCTATTCCGACCTGTTTTTACTCCTTTTCCTTCCTACAGCTACGTCCAACCCTTTCCTATGAAGTTACAGTAGCAAAACATCAAAATAAGCATGGGAAACTACCTACTGATCAACCTTCAAAACTCGAACCTTCCCCTTCTCTGTTCTCATGTTTCCGGCCACGTCTGCCATTCGTTCCACTTCCATTTGCTTTCTTTTATCGTCCAGAACCTTACCCAAAGAACCAATTGAATCAATTGTCACTAAATTATACTTTACCATTTTCGAATTCAAAGGTACCGTTCACGAGTTTTCCACTTACCGTCCATAAGAGGGCTCGAAAGTGGGCGGGATCGACTCCTAGTGACATCTAGATCATCATTCGATCAATCAATTGGGCTTATTTGCCCTTCACTTTGATTCCATTATCTTCGAATTCGAATAGGGGACTCACGGGTCTTCTCTGTTTTCTGGGTTTTTCTCACCGCTCACAGCCCCTCTTCACTCAGTCTTTCCCTTAGACACAAACACACAAGTCACAAGCACGACTCTAATCAATCACTCCCTAACACCACTTGCTCTCACTCGACTCACACACAAAAGATGGACAAGTGCTCATTGTCTCTGTTTTTCCTCTCATCTGATCGATCAGCCTCATTTTAAAAAATGCACACCGTGTAAGACTTGGTGTCAGGACCGGTCTCAAATCCCCCGGGATTAACGTGGGACCCGCCTGATCCCGTCTGACATAAAGTGTCAGACCAGGGAAAATTTCATCTCTAGCCCTCGCCGGGGCCATCAGAGTGCGTCAGGATCGTAGGAGGAGGGGAGTGATGTCTCGTCTCTGCTACAGCCCGCATCCGCGATCAACCTGAAGGGCATTAAAACATGAAAACTGTGAGTGGACAAAAATAATATTTTAATAAAAACACATTTCGCATAAACACATGTATGCCCTTCATAAATACATACGCATGCATTCAAAATCATTTATTAAATATTCATAAAAACCACTTGAAAATATTCACAAAACCTTTCAAGGGATCATGCCCGACCCCATAAACCGTCATGCCCCGTAAATCCATTTGGGTCCCCGACCAGAAATCACACTTACAAACCATAACTCGAAACATGGGAACTCAGCCCCAAATCATGTCACGTGGGTCTCAGCCCAAAACCATTTCCCAAAACTTCAAATACGGGGGTCTCCGCCCCAAATCACTTTCTAAATCATAAAACATAGGGCCTTCACCCTAAAACTACTTTCCATCAGAGCCACATACGTACTGTCATACGTATGACCCATCCGAGGCACTTCCGAGAAGATGCCAACTCGGGGCACACAGCCCCTAGGGAACACATCCCCGAAATAGTCACGATGTCAAATCTATACTAGTGTGCACACTACTCGGAGTCTCACTCCGAGTCTTCTCCCATGAATCTCCATCTGGGAGGCTCAATCACTGGATCTAGTCTGAGCTCTCTCTCTGGATCTAGTCCACACATCTCTCCGGAATCTGGTCCGGGACCACAACAATATAGGTAACCACCACTCCTAGAACGGGATCCCTGTGGGGATACCCACTCTGGTCTGTGGATCGTGACTCTCCAGGTCGACGCTGGAGGAGACCATATAAACATATGGAAGGTTTCATTCACATTTTCAAATACCGTTTTCTTTCTTTCTCAAATCACATTTCTTAACTGGGTCTCATACCCGATTTCATCTCAATAGGATTCCGCGAATCCGATTCAAATCCATTTCACAGGCCACGGCCTAAATCCACAGTTCAACTGGGTCTCATGCCCGGATACTCATTTCATAAATTGAACTGGGACTCAAGCCCGATAACACGAATAACTGGGCCCTAAGCCCAAACCACAACTCAACAGGACCTCAAGTCCGATTTCACAACCAACGGGGCCTTAAGCCCGATATCTCAACTAAATGGGTCTCAGGCCCGATATCATAAATCAACGGGGCATCAAGCCCGATATTACCACTAACTGGGCCTCAAACCCGAATCGTAAACCAAATGGACCCTCGGTCCGATCGTATAACGCAAATGGACCCTCGGTCCGATTCCTCGTCAATTCAAATGGACTCCAAGTCCGAGAATTTCCAAATCAAATGGGTCTCGTGCCTGAATTTCCAAATAAAATGGGTCTCGTGCCCGATCTCATAGTTCTAAATAAAAAAATCCATTTATTAAACCGTTCTCCAAAACATGGTACGCAAAGGTACGACATAAAGCCGAAAACCTTGAAAAACGTGCATATATATCGATCATAAGCTACCACAATCAAATGCACTCATGGCATCACAAAACATACATTAAAACACTTATAAAATATTTATGCATGCATCGAATTCATAAAACAAGTCCACTCACAGACCGTCCGAAGCCGCGCCTCGATACGTGTGCCATAATCGTCTCCCGGGTCAATCATCACCTCCGGGATTCCCGAACCTGTCCAAATTCATTTAGAGGGTTACTAATAGCCTCATTAACCTCTCATTGAAGTCCCATAATTTTCCTGATTTTCTAACTATTTTTAACACCGATCCTAAACCTTCAGACAGCCCGAACTATATCGAAAAGGTGTCCGATTGACACGAAACCAGTCCCAAAATATTCGTTACATCGAATAGATGAAATTACATGTTGGAACCACCCTCAAAGGATACCTCACGCACCCGCATGCGCCCCTAGAAGGGACTGCGCGTGGGCCTCACACGCCGGTGCACAGTTCCTTCTTCTCCACGCAGTCGACTGGTTCACCTGGTTTAGCCGGTCTAGTTGGACCGGCGTGACCGGTTCGATGCTCCTACTCCCTCATTTTCGGTCCTTTTCTTCCCTTTTTGATTCCAATCATCTTATCTCATCCCTAGCACGCTTTTTGTATAAAGAAAACAAAGAAAAAACCTTTGAAACCACCCCGTTCACTTTCTCCCTCACGGCCTCAATTTTTCCCGGCCACCCCAGGGCTTCCTCAGCCACCAAAAGCCACCAAAACCATCCTAACATCTTCTAACTAACTCACTAACTCCATCCTAATCATCCAAAACAATCTAAAACGTTGAAATCAAATTAAAATGGAAATTTGGGCAAACCGAGTACCTCTCGGTTTTCATGGCCGCCTTGCACGGTGGCGTTGCTCCATGGCCGGCCACCATCTTCCAAACGTCCTCCCTCACTCTCTGGCCTCTCAGTCATGGTCACAGGGTTGGAGGGTTGGATTTGGGGAACAAAGAAAATGATCGATGAAGGTGGGAGTTGCATGAATGAAAGGTGTTGTCCAGTGGATGAGTGACACTGGCACTCATCCATTGGGCCTAAGGATAAAACCTGGGCCCCACTAAAGTCCAAAAGTAATTCGTCTCGAACTTCATGCAATAGTACTTTCGTACTTCCGTGAACCGTAACTCTTCCGTCGAACGTCCGAATTCGACGTACCACCTGTCTACGGATTCGTATCGTCCCGATCTACGTAATGGTCTTCAGCCCTCGGCCATCAAACTTCCCGGGTCAAAAGTCAACTTTTGCCCAATTTACCAAAATGCCTTTGAACTTCCGAACGTCATAACTTTTTGCTCGGACGTCGGAATCGAGCGTGCCACCTGTCTATGAACTCGTGACTTCACGAACTACGTCACGGTCATCGGTCAAAGTCCATTTGACAGCCTGAATGAAAAGTCAACGATTCGCCCATTTCAAGGGTAAAATTGTCATTTCGCCCGAACGTCTGCTAATCCTCATCTAATCTCCGATTCGTCTCGCTAATCCGTCATTAATTCTTAATTAATCCCGTTAATTCGGGACGAGTCGTCACACTTGGCTAAAAGCCTCTGGAGAGGGGACAAATGTCCTTAACCTTGTGGTCCTCAGCACAAAATATCCAATTACTCAGGCCCAAGGGTCCCTATCCGATTGCTCACACTTCCTAAGGTGGCAAAAGACCATTTTGCGCCTCTAATGTCCAAATTACAATTTTACCCCTCACTTATCTAGACCCATAACTAGGTCGTCCGACATCCGATGACGGCGTGCCGCCTGTCGTCGCACTCAGGACATCGAGACCTATCTAACGGTCCTCGACTTGCGTGAAAAACATTTTCCACGTAAAAAGTCTTCAAATTCCCTCTTTTTAACCTAATTACGAAAATGCCCTCGACCTTCTGAGCACCATAACTTTCCCTCGAATGTCGGAATCAGACGTGTCACCTATCTATGAACTCGTGACGTCGCGAACTACGTCACGGTCATCGGTCAAAGTCCATTAGACCGTCCAAACTAAAAGTCAACATTTTTGCCCATTATCGAGGCAAAATCGTCATTTTGCACCATCTGTCCAAACGCATCCAACTAATCCCCGATTAACATCACTAATCCGTCATTAATAACTAATCTAATCTCAATTTCGAAGACGGGTCGTGTAACGCCCCGGAAATTCAGAAAATGTAATTTTGTAAAATAATGAATAAATGACATTTTTACCCCTGTGAATAGTATAGTCAATTTGTTGACTTTTTGATTGGAGAATCAAACGGACGTTGACCGATGACCGTGACGTAGTTCGGGACGTCACGAGTCTATAGACAGGTGGCACGCCCAATTCCGACGATCATGGAAAAAGTTATAACGTTCGGAAGTTCGAGGGCATTTTCATACTTTGGACGAAAAGGGGGAAAATGTTGACTTTTTTATTAACAACTCATTTTCACATGATTCGAGGACCGTTAGGTAGGTCTCGATGCCCTGAGTACAACGACAGACGGCACGTCGAAAATGGAGTTCGGTTACGAACGTTACGGGTCACGGAAGGCTAGGGGCAAAATGGTAATTTGTCCAACCAGGGGCAAAATGGTCTTTTAACCTTGATCAGACAATGATACCTGTCCTTTGTCTTATTCTTGCCCCAGATAACATGGAATCCGGTTTTGAGGATAATAATACCCACTTTTGACAATTATCCCTTAATTAAGGGTAATTGTAATCATTTTGTCCAATTGAACCGTGATATCCCACTATCTCATCGTCATTGTGCAATTAAGAGCTTAAGGAACTGAACTGAGAGAGAGGAAATCGAGGGATTGAGAGAACTGGGAGTATCAGAGTTCGAAAATTCAGAAAATTAGAGGGAAATTAGAATTCGAAATTGTGGGCTACGAGAAGGGAAATTAAGGATTACGTTGAGCTTCTGGGATCAAAACGAAGCTCCCTGCAACAAAAACGAAGCGAATTGTTGTCGAATTCAGGAAGAGCAGAAGCTTCCATGGCTGCTGAAAATCGAGCTTGAGTTCTACCAGTTGGAGGTAAGGAATTCTCGAATTGATCTTGCAAAGACGTTCCTTACACTCTCACGATACTAACCGTGTGAATTAATTTGAAAATCAGGTCGATAAACCCGAATAGGAGACCCGTCGAAGTTTGATCGTGAGTCGTGAGGTTTGAGACATTCGTTGAGGTAATTGAACTTACAGAACTTGATTTCAATTGGACTAGATGCGATCAGTTGAAAGAATGGATCGAATTGAGGTCGAATTGAATGAATTTGAGTCGGGTTCTATCGCGGATTTTCCAACCTGTTTATCAGACATTCAGGTGAAAACGATGCATTGTAGCAACACTGTGCTACGCGCGTGGCTTTCACGCGCAGCCGCTTGCGGCGGCGCGTGACGGCGCGTGAATGGGATTTCGGCGAAATGGTCAACATGAAACTTGATGTTCTCGATGATACGAACCTATCCGCGTTGGTTTCGGGGCAATCGGATATGGTTTCGGAGTAGTTTCGAGTACCCGACGCGTTTAATTTATATTTAAATAATATTATAAAATTCCGACAATTAGGGGATTCTGATATGAGGACCATATGATAGTCTAGTAACCTTAAATCACTTTGTTTGATAGGTTGGAATATTCCCGGAACGTCGGAAAAAGCGAACAGCTCGAGGCTGAGCAATGCGGCCGGTGTCTGTGAGTGGACTTTGTTTTCTAACCGTGATGCATGCATATATGATTTTAAATGCTTTATTATATGATTTTATATGCTTTGGCATGATTGATGATTCGATCCGATGATTTCTCGATTTTCTCGGTTTTATGATTATTATATTATATCTTGGCACGATTTTTGAGAAATGATGAAATTGATGTTTTTGTGCTAGGCCCGGATTGTAAATGATATTTGGACTCGGATTATGAGTCAGTGATTGATTTTATGGATTTACGTGATCGTGGCAACTCGGGTTTACGGTTGCACGGATTTACGTGAAAATGATATTTTGGGCTTGAGACCCAAGTGAATAGTGATTTTGACTCGGGTTTGGAGTCACATGTGAATATGATTAACTTGATGATTTTGATTTATAAAGTGAATTCTGGACACTGTTTGATGATGGTTTTGTGGAATTTGATTTGTGAAAGCTTTGTCTCGAGCATAGGCCCTATTGAAATGTTTTTGACTTAATTTGAGACATAAATGATTTTAAAATGAGATTACTGGATTTGGTGACCTGTTCCACATATACCATCCTTTGTGATGTGATAGTCTCCTCCGGACGTCGTGACAGGACCCGTCCCAACTGGACGTCAAAACCGTACCCGATCCTGCTCCCGTCTGACAAGTCAACTGAAAGTCCGAAACTACCCTTCAACACCTGCCAGACAAGGGATATTTGTGCCTGTGCCCGCTCATACCTCCACCTCTGGAATAGCCTCGATCAACGTGCCACGACCTGAAGGGTTAATAAAACAGAAAAGGTGTGAGTGGACAAAAATGACCTCTTATAAAACCATTTATCAAAATACATTCTTACCCTCCAGTTTTCACAAACTTGCATGCATATCGTAAAACATGAGTAATAGTATGAACTCATTCAAGTATGAACAGTGGACCGATAAAATCAAAACACGTTTTCCCATGGTCCATAAAAACTCATGTTCATCAAATCAGTTCATGTTATAAAACATCAAATCCCGGCTCTCAGGCCAAAACATGTGAAAACATAATCACTGGCCACAAAGACCAAAAACCCGTACTCAATACCAGTACGTAATCACAAACAACATGTTTCCTTAAATCATTTTAACCGCTAAACCACGGTTTCCTCAAAATCATTTTCCATAATCCACGGGACTTATTTCCATATCCTGTTGCTTAGAGTCACGTTTATCCCTGCAACGCGTGCAAATCAATAGGCTCAAGGACCGCTCAAAATCCGAGCATCCGCCGCTGTGAACACATCACCAGCCGGCAATCCGGATCTCGTGAACACATCACTTACCGATCCATATATAATCCAGCACTCTGGTCTGAGTCGAGCCTCCCTCGGATGCACGACAAAGACCGTGCTACGTGACCTCTTCGGGGTAAACACTTCCATCCTGAAGGCGAGAGTTATCTCCAGGGTGCACGCCGGAGAAAAACATATTTTCACCCGAAAGCCCTAATTATCAGCAACATATCATCATCACAAAAACCAGTGAAAACAGTTGTGCTTGAAATCAAAATCATTTTCAATACAGGGTCTCAGCCCCAAGTCCCGATTTACTTTATAAATCCGAAAATCATCAATATCATCATGTAATCACATGGAAATACAAATCCAATCAAAATCACAATTCCATTGGGTCTCAAGCCCAAAATATAATTTTCACGCAAATCCGTGCAACCGTAAACCCGAGTTGCCACGATCACGTAAATCCATGAAATCAATCACTGACTCATAATCCGAGTCCAAATATCATTTTCAACTTCCTGACTCATAACCCGAGTCAAAACATCATTTTCAATCTGGGCCTAGCCCAAAACATCAATTTCATCATTTCTCGAAAATCGTGCCAAAATATAATATAATAATCATAAAACTGAGAAAATCGAGAAATCACCGGATTGAAACATCAATCATAACAAATCATATCAAATCATATAATAAAGCATTTTATAGCATATATGCATGCATCACGGTTAGAAAACCAAAAGTCCACTCACACACACCGTTCAAAACGGTCCGTTTCCGAGCTGCACGTTTTTCCGTAAATTCTGAAAATCGCAACTCCTGTCCAAAATCATTATAGAGGGTTACTAACATCTCAAAATACAACATATAATTTTCTCCAATTTTTCCGGGATTTAAATACGTATTTTTAACGTAAAACAAAACTTCGGATACGCGGAACATTATCGAAACAATATCTGATTTCCTCGAAATCAACGTCAAAATGTTCGTTACACTGAGAGGATCAAAAGTCATGTTGACCTCACCTTGAGACTAGGCCGGACGCGCCCTCACACGCCGCCGTGAGTGGCTGCGCGTGAAATCCACGCGCCTGCTACAGTGTCACCAGCCTAACCCGTATCTCTGGTAAACGGGTCCAATTAACCCGCGAGACAACCCGGTTCTAATCCTATCAATTCGACACCGATTTCATCAATTGAACATTCAAACAGCTTCATTACAAGTCTAATTAGAGGTCTGAAACATCAATTACACGAAACCTTACCTCTAACCTCACGATCACAGATGATCATACGAAGAACATCCGACCACTGTTCATCATTTGAATTCCCTTAGTTTCAATCGATTTCTCTCAATTGATTCAACCAGAAGCATCCAGGGACTCAGGTAAACATTTCCCCCAACTCAATTGCTTCAATCCAGTGCTCAATCTCCAAGACTCAAGCTCGATAGTCGTCACTGTGTAACCATGGAAGTCCGTCAATCTCCAACGTTTTCCTTCAATTGATCCCTCCAGTAGCATCGTGGGATCCCCAGGAACACAATCCCCACATCAATTTCATCAATCAAAGCCTCAATTCCCTCGACTCAACCTCGAATTTCCTCATCTGTCACCAAGTGTGTTCAGAGCCAAAACAGCACCAATTTCCTTCGTTCTTTCGACGTTTCTGATCGTAGTGATCCCAGGAAGCTCGAAGTGAGTTCAATTGCGATCCTCGCGACCCCATTTCCAGTATTCGAATTTCCCCCCAATTTTTCTAAATTTTCGAAACCCAGAATTCAGCACACTCACAACCCCTCGTGTTTCCCTTGTTATTCCAGTCCCTTGAACTCTCATTTTTCTCTCAAGAACGGCAGAGGAAGGGAGCCAATTCTCCCAGTTCAGTCCTCCCCCAATTTGTGCACGGTTTGAAAGAAAATGTAAAGAAAATAAAAGGGAAATGATGGAGAACATGATGATTAGAGATGATGATGGTGTTGGGAGGGAAACATGGATCAGATTTCAGGGGATGGGTGATACTTGTCACTCATCCGGATGTGCACAGTCACCGGGTACTGTTCATATTAAAATATTATTTTAATCTCGGTTCGTTCAGTTAATCGAGCCCGATTCCGTGACCATAACTTCGTCGTCGAATCTCCGATTTCAGCATGCCGCCTGTCGTTGTATTCGTATCGACGAGACCTACGTAACGGTCCTTGGCCCTCGTCCATCAGACCTCCCGATCAAAAAGTCAACATTTGGCCCCAAATATGCCAAATTACCAAAATACCCCTCAACTTCCGAATGCCATAACTTTCTCTACGAATGTCGGAATCGAACGTGCCACCTGTCTATGAACTCGTGACGTCCCGAACTACGTCACAGTCATCGGTCAAAGTCCGTTTGACCGCCCGAACTAAAAGTCAACATTTTGCCCACGCTAGGGGTAAAACAGTCATTTTGCACGTTTCGTCCGATTTCACTCAACTAATCCCCGATTAGTCATTCTAATTCATAATTAATTAATATTCAATCCCGATATTCGGGACGGGTCATTACACGTCGTAGATCCTGGAGTAGTCACGATCCACTACCTGAAGATGAGTAGCTCCGAGGGAGGCTCACTCGCGGGAGCGTGGGATTATGATGATATCCTCTAGATGTCGTTGATCCTAGAGTTGATATCCCCTAGACGTCGTAGATCCTGAGGGATGTACTCGGACGTGAGACACCGAGTTGCATGCGCTGCATTGATATCGTGACGGGTTATATGGATAATGTGATTGGATATTGAGGATTGGTGGTATTATGATTGATTGATATTTGTGTCCAGATACTTTAGAAAATGATGCTTTATGTCATGAACTGATTTCATGCTATTACTCATGTTTTATGTTATGCATGCACGTTTGTGAAAACTGGAGGGGAAACTTGAGTTTCGGTAAATGTATTTAGAAAAGTTTATTTTTGTCCACTCACACCTTTATTGTTTTATGCATCCTCCAGGCCAGTGCACAGGTACGAGGGCTAGAAACGAGGCAAGCGAGGCAAAAGAATAAGTAGACCGTTGTGCACTCAGACACTCTACATAGTAGGAATTTGATCCCTATCTGTAATAGTACCTATGCTCTGTATTGTCTTTGACTAGTCATACTTGTGACGTCATTGGTCTGTAAAACTTAACTATCCCTTGTCTGACAATGTTTTTGGGTTTTGTTGTGTGGTGTATGTATATAAGTTTGGTTAATTTTGGTACTTCTAGTTATTGTCAGACGGGAGCAGGATTCATCACGATTATCGAGGGATAGTCGGGATGGGTCTTGTCAGGTCGTTACATCCGATGCCCGTGGACCGAAGACCGTTATGTAGATCGAGTCAATACGAGTCCGCAGACAGGCAGCACGTCGAAATTGGACATTCAACAGGAAAATTACGGGTCATGGAAGTTTTGAGGTACTATTTACGGTGGCATATTTTACAAGGCAAGTTGACTTTGCTTTTGTCTTATGTGGGGCCTAGATATTTGTGCCGGCAAAGGGATAAGTGACAAGTTTCACTCATCCATTGCTCACCTAACACACATACATGCATCATTCATCCCTTTTATTCATTCATTCGAACCAAACCCGAAACCCAAACCACCCCATCACCCTCTTCCCTTGTTGGTTCGATTGAGGACCCTTAGAGACTGAGACTAAGGCCGTGAGTGAGATGATGATGGCTAGGTGATGATAGAACCGCTGTGGACGGGGGTGGAGCCATAGGAAAAGGTAATACCGTAGCCGTGAACTTTTAAAATTGGATTTTGTGTTTTGGATGTTTGGGGTGGCTTTCATTGATTGGGTTATGTTTGTGGTGGTTGTACGAGTCTGTTGTGGCTAGGATCGAAGGTCGTGGTGGCCTGAGTAGACTGGACAGAGGCTGTCAGTGCCACGTGGCAGTCTGACATGTGCCACGTGTCATCACGGCACTGGTCCACGTTAGTGCCACGTGTCAGCCCCTGATTGGGCCACGTCACTAACATGTCAGTGCTGACTGTGCACTGACATGTGACACATGTCGCACTCCTATTGGCCCATTTTCTGACATGTCAGCTGACATTGTCAGATCTGACAATGCTGACGTCATCCCTGACATGATGACGTCAGCAGGATGACGTCACCTGTCATCCCTGCTCTCCCGCGGGACGACCCGAACGTCTGCAACCGGGTCACCGTGACCCGCGGCTTGACCCGGCCGGTTCTCCGCCGTCCGGCCACCAAAACCGTTCCCGTTTGTCCTATTTTCATCCTCTAATCCTAACCTAGGGTTCTATGACATTAAAATGGAAGGAAAACACCGAAAACCATACCTTCGAGCTTGACCATGGCGGCCGTGTATTCCTCCGTCGTTCACGGCTGTTCCAGGCCGCTCTAACCTTCAAAAACAATCCCATTTCTCTCCTAGGTCCCCCAGAAGCACAACCCAATCATTAGTTTCAATTAAAACCTAACAAAAACAAAACTTGGATTTTTAAATATTTTCACCTCACGGGTCGAGCTCCTCCGCCGTGTCCTCCGTCGTCCGTCACCGTGACTCGTCGTCCCAGCCTCTCTGTCCTTCCCTCCCGTCACTCACGGTCACACCCAAGCAATGAATGGTGATGGGTGTGTGTGTTTCGGTTTTTTGAAAGAAAATGGAGAAAATGGGGTTATGGGGTTTCGGGTGGTAAGGAAACAAAGAAGAAGGGGGATGGCTGATGAGAGAAGGAGATGTGATCAGATGAGAGAAGAGAGGATTGATAGTTAGTTGGTAATGGATGGTTAGGATTAATAGTTGTTAGGTTTAATTATAAAATAATTAAAATAATAATATTTAACTATTTAGATCCACATTTTGGGGGATCAAGTCAATGGGATGAGTGACACTTGTCACTCATCCATGGGGCCCACCCAAAATATCCACCCAATCAGATTTCGCCGAAACGTCCCCGTCTCGAAGTTCGTGCATAGTGAAATCGAACTTCCGTGACCCATAACTCTCCCGTTTGAAGTCCGATTTCAGAGTGCCGCCTGTCTATGGATTCGTATCGTCCTTATCTACGTAACGGTCTTCGGCCCTCGGCCATCGGACCTCCCGGTCAAAAAGTCAACTTTTGACCCCTTTTATCCAAAATGCCCCTAAACTTCCGAACGTCATAACTTCCTCCTCGAACGTCGGAATTGAACGTGCCACCTGTCTATGAACTCGTGACGTCACGAACTACGTCACGGTCATCAGTCAAAGTCCATTTGACCGCCCGATTGAAAAGTCAACGTTTCGCCCAACTAATCACGAATTAGCCTCACTAATCGTGATTAGTCACTAATCTAATCCTGGAATTTGGGACGGGTTGTTACACACGTGGTAACTACTAATTGGGCCACGTCACTGACATGTCAGTGCACAGTCAGCACTGAAATGTGACACATGTCACATCCTGAGTGGCAGCTGGTCTGACAGGTCTGACATGATGATGTCAACATGTTGAAGTCATCGTCCGTAACCTCTCGACAGGTCAGTCCGTTTACCTGAACCGGGTGGCGCAGACCCGCGACCCTGACACGGCTCCCATTTCTCTATTTATGCGCCAAATTCATCCCCGTTTCTTCCTAAATGTTCGTCTAATCCCCGGCAACAATCCTAACTAATCAAAATTAAGAAAAACATCCTAAAAGTTACCTAGTTCACGATGAACAGTGACGAGGAACTTCATCCTCTGTTTCCAGCTATTTTAATCTTCTCCTTCCCTTGAAATCGAGTCCCATGAGCTCGTCTAAGTCCCTAGAACATTTTACGATCAACCTCATCAATCAACACACGTCCAAATCTCATTTTCCATTTTTTGGGGTCAAAACGGGTTACGGGTTCACTCATATCCGCCGTAGGCGGTGTCTGCTTAGCCTTACCGTCGTCTTCCTCTACTTCTCTGGGTCTCACTCTCTCAGTCTCACTCAGCTGACCATAGTAATAGCTCAAAATAAGGTGGTCGGGTTATGGTGTTTGTGTAGTTTGTATATGTGTGTTTAGTTTTTAGGGAGAATATCAAATGATGGTCGAATGGGAGGAAGAGAGATGTCAGGTCCCGTCCCAATCCCCCCTGGGATTAACGCGGGATGCGCCTGATCCCGTCTGACATGGAGTGTCAGACAAGGGAAAATTCTGACTTTAGCCTACTCGGGACTTCATAGAGTGCTAGGATCCGGAGGAGGAATGCGATGTCTCGATCTCTACTACAGCCCGCATCCGCGATCAACTTGAAGGGTATTCAAAACAGTAAAAACTGAGAGTGGACAACACAAAGAATTTATAAAAAGATTTTCACAAAAATACATTTATACCCTTCACTAAAAAGCATGCATGCATTCGAAAACCATTTACCAAACCATTAGGGCCTTGGCCCAAAATCGTCAATGAAACCAAACATACGGGCCATTGCCCAAATCCATGTGGGACTCAGCCCAAAATCAATATACATATCAAATAGTATATATAACATAACCAATCTTGTCACAATTTCTTAAGCTACGCATGTGCTACCCGAGGTCTCAAATCCCAAGTCTCCCCGGGGTCCACCCAGGTCAATGTCCGCAGATCAATGACCCTCCCTAGGGGTTATAATCCATAAGCCTTCCTAAGAGCAAGGTACCCAACGGGGGCGACTCCACTCAGTTAGTGCTCCATGACTACTCCGGGGTCCACCCAGGCCAACGACCATCCCCGGAGAAGACAATCCATAAATAAAGGAAGGTATATTATAATCCATTTCAAAAACATTATTAAAACCTTTCAAAGAATTCATGTCCGGTCTCCATAAACAGTCGTGAACTCAGAAATCTATTTAGGGTCTCCGATTCGAAATCATAAACGTAAACCAACTGGGCCTCAAGCCCGAACTCATGACTCAACTGGGCATCGAGCTCGATATCTCAGGGTCAGTCACAATTCCAATCGTAGGGATGCGTGCAACTATCCATCCAGGACCGCACTCAATCCTTGTATGTCGTCGTGAACAAATCAACCTACGCTACCACCTCTAAATCATGGTGCACACCTCACCGATCGCTATTCTGAACCGTCAGCACTCCAAAGTCAAGCCTCTAGTGGCTGCTCGATAATGGTACGTGTATCGTGACCTCTCCGGAAGGAACCCATCCCCAGTCTGGAGACGAGCATCGTGTCGTACGTCGCCGTGCACACAACGCTCGTCGCGACCCTGACTCAGACCCGTAGGTCATCAAAAGGGCCACACGCCCGAGACAAAACCAAATGGGTCTCATGCTCGAGTTTACCTTTTCAAATCCAAATCCAAAACCATTTACTTAAACTGAAACCACAAATACGTATAAGCACCATATAAAATTGAAAACCTCGAAATACGTGTCAATACGTAAACACACACAAATGCACTCATGGCATCACAAAATATGTTCATAAAATCATATAAAACATTTATGCATGCATCAATTTAGAAAACAAGGTCCACTCACAAACCGTCCGAGCTGTTGCCTCGATACGTGTGCCATACGCCTCTCCCGGGCCAATCACTATCACCAAGGTTCCCGAACCTGTCCAAATCACTTTAGATGGTTACTAACTACTTAAATAACCCCTCATTAAAACCCTGTAATTGTTTGGAATTTTTAACTATTTTTAAACTCGATCCTAAACCTTCGGACACCCCGAAACATATCGAGACGATGTCCGATCGACACTAAACTAGTTCCAAAATGTTCGTTACATTGAATAGAGGATTTCACATGTTCGAACCTTCCCCAAAAAGTGGACCACGCGCCCACACGAGACTCCTGAAGTCCCTGCGTGTGGGAGCCACGCGCCAGCGACTGTACATCTCCTACCTCTAGCTAACCGGCTGGTCCGGTCCGCCTCTGCAACCATGTCCAGCCGAACTGGAGGAATTGGTTTGGTTCCATATCTTCTTCATTTTTTCGTCCTTTTTCATCCATTCCAATTCCTATAGTTTCCTAACATCATTTCCTATCATCCTATGTCATTAAATCCAAAAAACCAAGCCTAAAACTCATTGGTTCTAAACACCATTTCGAACCAAAACTTCCATTCTAGGTCCAGGGCACTTCTAGGGGTCAAACCTTCAACCTAAGGGTTCCAATAGGTTCCTAAGATCACTAGAAAGAGGTTTGGGGGTTCGATTTAGGTTAACTTGGCCGGAATTCAATTTCGGTGGACGACCACCGAATTTCTTCCAGCCATAATTCCGGGCTGCACAACCACTTTCCACCGTCCAAAACTACTTCTTAAGCTTCCTACCAATTCCCTAACACATCCTAATCAACATCTAACCTCGCCTAACGTCCAAAACCCGAATTTGAAATTTAAAACAATACAGGGGGTTCGGGTTTACCTTTTTCCTGGGCCATCGCCGCCGTCCACGACGGTCTTGTCCTCCTCCAGCCACCATCACTCACTCACGGCCCTCAGTCACTCTCTGTTTCCATCTCAGATCAAAACCAAGTGGGGGAAGGGATTGGGGTTGCAGTCGATGGGGTTCGGGTTTGGTGGGAAAATGGAACAGGAAAGGGGATACAGATGCATGAAGGAAGGGAAGGGGCAATGGATGGGTGACACTTATCGCTCATCCATTGGGCCACTTCAAAAGATTTGGGCCAACTTGTGGACAAAATTCCACTTTTGTCTCGTAAAGCGTACCACCGTAAATAGTACCTCGAAACTTCCTTGAACCGTAACTTTTTCGTCGAATGTCCAATTTCGACATACCGCCTGTCTACGGACTCGTATCGATCGGATCTACGTAACGGTCCTTGGCCCTCGGCCATCGGACCTCTCGAGTCAAAAGTCAATTTTTCACCCTCGTTTAGGGGTAAAATAGTAATTTCACCCTGAACGTCCGTTAATCCTCGGCTAATTCCTGATTAGCCTCACTAATACGTAATTAAGTCTTAATTAATCCTAAAATCAGGGACGGGTCGTTACAAGAGATGTGAGGAATATTAAGCCAACCAATAGACATAGATCCATAATTTAGGGAAACCCTACCAATGGGATGAGTGACAAGTGTCACTCATCCAAGGCCCTACAATTAATTTCCCACCAATCAGGTTTAAGCATTAATTAATTCAAATCTAGATGCGTAAAAATAACCGATTTCTATCCTATGGCCATAACTTTCCCGTCTGACGTCCGATTTCGACGTGCCGCCTGTCTACGGACTCGTGAAGTCCCGATCTACATCACGGTCATAAGTTAAAGTCCAAAAAGAATCCCGGTTCAAAAGTCAACTTTTTCCCCACTAGAGACAAAATGGTCATTTTGCATTAATTAATAGAAATTACAATAAAATAATGTTCGGGTCGTTACAATATGAGAGAAAATACCTTTATGAAAGTGTTTTGGGTGTATTTATAGTAACACTAAATGTGGGTGTTGAACACTGTTGAAGTAGGGTTAAAGCTACCTTAGAAGATACTGCCACGTGACCCGCAGATTCGTGATGTGTGCTAGATGGTAATGAATCTCCTAATATGTTAGGGAGTTGGTACTGATAGCTAGCTGATCGGATAAAGGGTGGTGATCATACCTGCTGAGTACGCATGCCAAGTGGCTAAGACTGGCCTTACTAGGTGCATGCTATTGGCATAGCCTGCCGAGTGGCGTATGAGGCATGCCGATTGGCACTACTGGCGTTGCTTGTCGAGTGACATAGCTGGAGCAGTCTTCCGACTAACTTGTCTGCCGATCACCTAACGGTGGATCGTGTGCTTGTGATGGTTCTGCTTGTATGGAGCCTGGTTAATTGACATAATATCAATAAGGCCTAAGTAGATGAAAAGCCGAATTCACCCAAGGACAATTTCAAGAGTTTAGCTTTTTCATGATTTTACAAATGCTAATATTATTTTTGTACATAAACAAACATTTCAAATATTTTTTTGCAAGTATGTTAAATTCACCATGAAACTTAAAGATATCTACCATGTAATGAAATGCGTCCATAGGAATCCTAACCTCAAACTACAAATTTTCACAAAAAAACATGCATTTGAAATCTATCATAACTAAATGAGGTAGTTTGAAATATTTCCAACCGCATATCAGTAACTTAATAACTTCACACTTAAAACTCCATATTTTTTTCCTTTCTACCCTATTGCTTCATATTGTGTTAGCCAAATTGGATGATAGGCTCATTTGTGTTTTGGCCCTAAAAATTATGATGGACCCCACATGAAACCCATTACCCACATGAACACATTAATGGGGTTTGAAACGCATTTGGTGTCACATTCCTTTGTTTCCTTTTCATATGCTGCTTGCCAATCATATATCATCTGAATATCGAAGCGGCACGAACCCCATCATTTCTAGGGGCAAATGAGTAACTTCAAGTCGAACATGTGCGCCCCTCAACTCCAAACGAGAGATGCCAAGTGAATGTTCTCGAAATCGCGCAACATAAATATCCGAAGCAAACAGAACCAAATCCCGCCCTACACCTGCCGTATCTTTTACTTTCAATTATACAACCTGTCCTTTTCCCACTCCTTACGTGTCGGGTCCTGGTTGGCCTCCTAGTCTCTCATCAGGAAGTCACGCATCCTCCCTGTCTTTCCTGCGCTGTAATCAATGTTAATTTGCGCATTGTGGGCGGTTTTGTGTTTTTTTTTTTTCAATAGAAAAAACCAATAATTTGTTCAGCGAAACCGGTGAAATCTCTTCCATTCTCAAGTGCCTACACGCGATCATCTCAACCCTCAATCTTGTGTAGCGTCGACCGCGATTCCGTGGGATAGAATCAGATGCACGCGAGTAGGATTTGTTCGCGCGTCATGAGCTTAAAAATTCCGGGGCTTGTATCCGCCACTTGGACTAATAAGCCGGGGCCTCCACCATTAAGGAATCCTTCAAGACGGTGCCGTTTCAATGGCAGTAAATCACGGGTTTACGACTCCGCGTGGACGATGAATTCACACTATGCGCGCGACGTGTTAAACCGCGGGACCCACGAAGAAATTACCAGACCCGCTTGTGAGCTGTCGCGCCGAACCAATGACAATTAGCCAGCCTGTAGAAGCGGGTAGCTGCCCGGCTTGACCTACCAAGCCCACATTCTCCGCTATAAATACTTCCAATACGGCCACTGAATTCCACCTGCGCCGTTCCTGTGCTTCAGTCTTAGTTTCCCTTAAAACCCTAGATTCCGAAGCACTAAAGGAAAGTTCGCTAACCCAATAAACAATGGCCGGATCAAAGGTTTCCTCTCTCATTTCTCTCGTGGCGGTGTTCGTCACCGTCCTCTCCGTCATCGGCTCAGCTCACGCTGCTGAGGCTCCGGCTCCCAGCCCAACCTCCGCATCAGCTTCTATCTCCCCGTCGTTTATTTCAGCTCTCGTCTCCGCCGTCGTCGCTCTGACCTTCGGATCTGCTCTCAGGGCTTAGAGTTTGCTGACTACGACGATGGCTGTGGCTGTGTAGAGCGGTTGGACTTATTATTGTTTTTTTTTTATTCGTAGTATTTGTCGTTTTAGTCGATTGATGGTGATGGATCTATAGGATTTCGGTGTCATATGGGAGTTTTGTGTTGCATAGACTATATATTATAATGCACTTCGGGTTTGTTATTTTTACTATGCTGAATTTTGTGGATTTCGAATATTATGATGAGTAAATAATTCATTGATTTTATTTCGTTCGTCAATTTTTTCCTTCTGGGTTTAATGTTGAGCATGGTGTTCATTTTGTGATCGCAATTAATAATCCAAATTTAATTTTGTCTTGTTGATCTTTCGGCTTTTGATTGCAAGCCGCCTATTGAAATTCAGATGTTCTACTATTTTTATCTTCAAATATACGCGAAAAATAGGCCTAGCTGACGGCCTAGGCGCTTGGCGGAGCGACACCTTCGCGAATAAGCATTATGCGGGAGCCTTAGGCGCTGGAGGAATTCCGCGGCGTCTATGCGGCCTAGGCGGTGCCTGGGCGCTCGCGCTCCTGAGCGGCCTAGGCGGCCCGGGCGGCCCACAGCGGCGGTCCAAAGCGGTGGCTGGGCGGTTTGGAAATTAAAAAAAAAACTCCAAAATTTTATTCCAATTCCAACTGAAATATCATATGATCGATGCATTCACACAATCAGTGAATTCATATTCCTAACATTACCCAATTAATAAAGTCGGAGTCTGCTCCACTCGCAAGTCGAATTCTCAAGTTCTGGCACTCCAACTCGAAGTCGCACTCTCAGATGCTCAGGTATCAAATGAGTCCAGTGATGACCGTCTCTCTTGAATTGATTGGAGATGAACTCCTCAAGGCCTCTGTTCTGTCTCTCACTCTCTGTCTCTCGCTCTCTCAAATCGGTTGGAGATGTCTCTGTGTCTTTTGCTCTCTGTCCCTTCTCTGTCAATTGAGAGGGGAGAATGGTTGTCGATAGAGATGGAGACTGGATGCGATGAGTGCTTAAACGGAGATGGAGCGTCAAAGCGGACGGAGTCGAGGAGGTAAATGAAGATAAGAAGATGGAAAATCAAGATGAGTGTGAGACCCTGAATCCTAATAGAGTATGAAAAGAATCCGAGATAATTTTGATGTATTAAAATAAATGAAAGGTAAAAAATAAAGGTAAAGTATTACACTCATCAACTACAATAATTAGTAATTTTATCACTATAACTAATTAAGTAATTGCACATTTGTACGTATTATGATATTGTGGTTATGAATATAGTTAAATTAATACTATTATTTATTGCAAATTTCTCCTGATGTCCAATTTCATTGCTATTATAACTAATTACTTTGCATATTGACATTATCATTATTATATTGTAAATTTGTGATAATGTAGTTGAATATTTTTATAGATTTGTGTTTAAAATGAATTATGAAATATATATGTATGTATATGTAATTATATAGTATATAATTTATTAATTTTTGTCCTTTAAAAAAAAACTCTAAGCGTTAGACCCTTATCCCACCTGAGTATCTAGCGCCATTTGGAACATTGATCTTAATCAGTGCTGGTTATTTATTGCAGCATGAAATTATAGCTCTAGCTGTAAATTTTGGTTTTTCAAAATTATGTGATCAACTTATCACGGACACTTGCAATTTGGGCCATTCAAAATTATGTAAAGCTGATGACATTAAAATTGATTGTTTAAAATTATGTAAAACTGATGACATTAATTTGATAATCAAATTACGAATATTAACGTATTGGCAATGGCATGATAAGCGTTAGCATATCGGCTTTTTGAAAACCACTATATAGGTGGTGGGTCAGTCTCACAGTCACAGGACAGAATGACAGATGTTATGTAAAGAGGTGCTTATTATGGTTGATGGCATAATTATGTTTGAGATTAAGATGTTAATGGTGTTAAGGATGATGAATGGAGAGATTATTCAATTACCTTCTACGCTTTGTCAGTCATCAAATGACTCATGTTCTCTCTTACTCTCTTCCTCGCAATTTGTTTACTCGAGTTGGATTGGTGCCATCATAAGTCATGTGCGCCCTTTCCTTTGAAAATGTCAATTACGTTAACAAATAAAATTTACTTAATTAGTGGCGTGGTGGCGCATAGTTTAATTTGACATCTACAAATCATTCGCTTGAGAAATCACATTCGTTTACTTTGAAAATGTGAGAAATTTGGTCCCAAATCATGATCTGCCTATTATATTTATGTTGAAATTAATATAATTCGTGGTGGATTTTCCCTTTTTCTAATTGGGAACTCACTGGAGTTTGGTTTGTGAAAAGCATACGTATATTATTCGGTAATTTTGTAAAATGATTTATATAAAAAAAATCCGGCTTTTAAATAAAGGGTTAATATTCCATGCACTATTAATTTAATTATAAATAAGAGTTGATGCATATAAATTTCACTCGTAAAGATTACTAAAACAGAAGAACGAATATTTAAATTGAGAAAGCCAAGTATTGTAAATAGAATTTGAAATTCAATTTACGAATCCAAACCAACCGATACCATTAGAAGTGTATGGAGGATACTACACCTTAAAAGAATTATTTTCATAATTTTTTTCTTTCGGAAGAACACCCAAAATTCGATGGATTGTTGGACCTTTTCTATTGCTTTGCATCTTCTAAATTTTTCACAATTTGGGGAAAAGATGAAAAACCTTCGTTTGTTAGTGCGCTTGGAAGTTTCCGATAGATACAAGTAAAGCTCGAAATAAAATAGAAAAACAAAGGGCTATAATACAAGACCTGAAATGAACCCGTTCATTATTCTGATAGTTGAAAGGTAAACATTTACAGTTCTAACATTTTTCTCGTACCTACAAAAAGAAGGGGGAAAAAAAAAAAAAAAACTAAACTCTTCTCAGCATGATCATCATCTTCGTCATCAACACAAACCTATATTCTATAATTATGATTTTTTACTAAAAAGCTGCATTCTATTCAGAGTCAGACTCCACCACATTACCCATCGCCTTTAACCCTCTTGGCCTCTGCATCATCCAAATTCCAAACACCACAATAAAATCTTTTACTTAAAATTTCAACCCACAAAAATACCAATAAAAATTCATCAAAATTAATAATAATACCTTCTTCGAAATCTTCTTCTCTCTAACCTCGTACCGCTCCAGGGTCAGATCGCAGAGCCACGCCCCGGGGCTTACCAGCTTTTAATCAACATGGGGAAAACGACCAAATTAGAACAAATTTTCCAGCTGATAATCACATTATGAACTTCAAATTTACAGCATTCAAAATAGAAGAAAGTAAAAAAGGAAAAGAGGGCTAGCTTTTGCTTTAAGCAAAGGCTTTTCTACATAAAACACTTTACATCTGTTCCGGACGAAAAATAACCAATTAAACGCTGCGTTAATGCTTTTCGTGGTCAGCAGTTGGCAGTGCGGTCCAAACCGGATAACAATCAGGCAAGCTGACGCAGCCACCACCATGATTATTGATTAAGAAGCAATCAATATACCAATTTGCCAACCGAAAGAAAAATAAAGAAATTAAAATGTTATACAGGCCCAGGGTCCATTGGCCCATATGGCTCTTTTTGTCGGTTAGTTTTTGGCCCACTATCTCTAAAAGTCCACCGATGCCCACTAAAGCACATGCGTCCACATGGAAGGCCGTGCGTCGTCCATCATTACGATGTCGTATTGCCACGTCTACCTCGAGTTTTCCACTACACATTTAATTAAATAATAAATAAACTAATTACTACAATAATTCGTCCTATTATTTCCCACTCAGACAGCTAACAAACTTCTCGGCATGATTAGGTGCATATTTACATACATGTCTTGGGCGACACGTGTATGTGTTGTTCTTGCTGTCACTTTAGCACACCACTTCTTTGGCTTTTAAGCCAAACTTTGAATTAAAAACACATATTTATTTCCCTAACTCTAACTTTTATCTATTATTTTTAAATTAATAAAAATCTACCCACGTCACTTGAAAGATCACTCTTCCAATAAAAAAAAAAAAGTCAGATTATGAACTCCAATGCCCAAAACTCTCGTGATTTTGTTGTAATGCTATAACGCGATTAGACTTCGCTTCACGTTTTATCCTCTTTCCTGGTAATCTACCTAGTCTACATTTTGTGACAACAAAATTGCATATACTACAAAATAACAATCCGATTAGAAAAAACGGAAAGTAAATTTCACGAGGGAAAATCAGTCCGATTAGCCCAAAAGATCCAAAACCCAATTGGATTCTAAGCGTGTGCTTTGACGATTTGACCTTTTCTCCAGCTATAATCTAACTCGATTGTTAATACAATGGTGTTAAATAATTATTTAAAACTAAATAATTGAATTAAGAAACTAATTCTTGACCAAAATAACTAAAATTTCGAGAGAAAGTAACTAAGAAAAGGAAATCAGACGAGAGCTTACATTGAGGGTGCGTTGAATGAACTTTGCTCGCTTTTTGGGTCTCTGAGGCAGTTTCGATCCTTTGATTGCCATAAAGTCCTCTTCCTTCTCCTTATTGGTCAAAGCAATCACGAATTTCGGTGGCCAAACCATCGGTGGCGCCGCAGCCTCGCCGCTCCCAGACGACGAGCCTCCTCCAGCACCGCCCTTCTTGCTATCGTGCGCGGTGTCCGAAGAAGCAGCGGACTTGTTGTGAATCTCACTATGGTGGTGGTGGTGGTGGTGGTGGTGGTGGTGGTGATTGTGGTACTGATGGTGGTTTTTCTTATCGTGCGCACCCCTGTCGGGTGAAGCAGCAACCCGCTTCATGACTCCTCCGTTGCTTTGACCTCTCATGGCACTCGTAGTCTCTGAGTTTCTACACAACAGCATTAACAAACAAAGAAATAACAAAACCAAATCAAATAAAAAGCATAGGACATAATAAATGGGAATTATTATTTTTTTCAAAAATTAAAATAAATTGTGATTGTGATGTGGGAAAGTCACGAAATTACTGAATTGACCGTATTGTATGATCTAGATTCTAGACCGGTGGAGGAGAAAGAGAGGAGTGTGAAGAGTTTTTTGTATGGGTTTTGCGTAGAAATATGAGCGTCGTTTTTGGCTTTTTGGGGGGACCTTTGCGTTCGCCTTTTAAGGAGGGGAGTTGTTAATTTCTTTTCTTTAATAAAAAAAAGTCTGATATTTTAGATAGAGAGGGAGGGGAAATGGAACAGGAAAAGGAAAAGAGCTGTGATGCACAGTACAACGCGCACACCTAGTTCTTCGGCAGGTTTCTAGCCGTCGGATGAAGACCACCTTTTGTTGCCTTGAGGACACGTGTTATTATATGGTACGGGTATACCCGTTGCCTAATCCATCTGTGATCTGACGGATGGAAATGGGCTAGGATTGGAATTTGGTTTTCACTGGACACGTGTAACAGGATTTGCCCGTTCCAGGTTTACAGTGAGCCCATCGAATTATAGTTATGGATCAGATGTTAAAAATGACAAATAAGCCTGCTACGTGTCCTAAACACATAGGACACTGAAAACAGAAAACAACAACGAGGATTATGTGATCGGTAATGAGATAGCAAATTGCAATTCTTAAATATCCGTCTAATTTGATTCTTTGCTTTTTTCTGAATAGATCAACTTGACACAACAGATGAATGACAAATATAATACACTGGAGACGCCAGAAACTTAAACCCAAAATCACTCTAATTCTATTTTTCACCATCGGGAAACAAAGGAGGAAGAGCCGAACTCTTACCTTGAATCCGATGAATAAATGCTGTTAACCGCTTTAGCGATTAAGAGTCTGTGTCTTTCACTCTAATTTAGATGGTTTGTTGTTATGGGTTTTCTGTTGGCAAAACCAAGTCAACAAAGCAACTACATGAGCAACCTATTTAAAATCCAGCTACCAAAGTACCAAACTTCCCTAAAAACACAAGGAGGAGGGTCAATTGGAGCATTGAAAAAAACTACTAATCTTAATCAAATCCTAAGACTAAGCTAAAGCTAATTAGACTTGAGATTAAACAGAGAGCTAAGCTAATTAGACTTGAGATTAAACAGAGAATTTAAGCTGAAAGTGTATAAAACAAGTGGTCCAGGACAAAACCATTCGTCCTACTCAAATAATAAAGCCAACCAGAAACGCTGTCCAAATCCAAACCGAACAAAACCTTGACCCGAAGGTGGGTCGGCTTTTTAATCCCCCCAGGCCTGGCTTGTTGCATATCGAAACAGAGTCTTCCAAAGGATTTTCTCACAAATCTAAAATCTCAACTCTCAAATCTCATCTCATTATGGTAAATTGATCAGACGGTGAGATCAAGGAATGAAATCCAAAGCAAGTACACAGTTGTAACCGTAGGCAAAACTTCCTAAATAACTAAAAATGACAAAGCCCGCGAATCTGAGGCCCACCCGCCACTAATTTAAACGTCACAGCCCCACCGCAATTATCCCCCAAACGACGAAGCTACAGATAATTAAAATAAAAGCAGATAAACGGCGTCCTATAAGAAACAGAAAGATAAAGCTAAGGGGCAAGTGGGAGTGGTAACCTGAGAACACGCTGAGGAGGCGGTTGCTGCGGAGATAACGGCCGTTGACGGAGATTCAAATATCCGTTCGCGGGATTACTGTTGGTGTTACTGGCATTGGAAGGCTGATTCGCCGTGTCCTTATCTAGTCTAACGACCCGGCGGTCGACCCGGACCGTCGTTCGGGTAACAGGAGCGCTGGAATCGGCTTTGTCCTTGTCCTTGACCTGGATCTTCATGCAGCGGAGGCGCTTGCGATTGCCCCACTGCAAAACAAAATCAGACGACGTCGTCGCTTGTCGAATTGAATCGGAGCTCGCTCTCAATAGCAGTGAGGCTGATGCATCCCCTCCGATTCTGTCTCTAGTGCTGAAATTGGTGGTGTCGTGGGTATTGGCCTGCCTCAGACAGTCCCTTTCCATCTCCTTTTGTACAACTGTCCTGCCATAGCCAACAAAAATAACCACCACGGTTAGTTAACTCGGATTTAACATTTTAACTGGGGTTATTTACCAAAATTAAAGTAAAAAGAGAAGATGGGATTGGATGGTGGCTCTCTGCACCGGCAAGTGCCCAGAAATAAAATTCAAATAAAAAGTAAAGTCTATCCGAATAGACGGAGAAGATGAAGATCTGAAAAAAGTGCAGGAAAATAATAAAGAATGAAATTTTTATCTTTGACTTCTTTTTGGACTCCTACAATGAATTGCGACTAAATAAAGAGACAGAACTTGAGCAATTTACGCCTTGTAGTTCCTTGTTTCTTGCTTCAGTTTCCCGGGGAACAAACAGAAAGTTTTGTAGTTGTAACGGGGTCTGAATCTCAGGAAAAGAACTCCAAAGATAGAAGTTTTGAGAAGCAGTGAGGGTCCTTTTTTTCAATGCTGAAAAAAAATTCAAGGAAAATTGACAGAAATCGCCCAAAAAATGAAGAAAGTTGAGACTCCTCACATGTAAAGGTCAAGTAGTAAAAGAAAAGTGAAATTCTTGCGCATAACAGAGATAAGAAAGCTGAAGGAATATGACGAACCCAAAGAGGATCCAATTTTAAGAGGTAGAGAGGGAGAGAGTCGATCAACTATGCCATTCCATTCGAAAAGCTTAAAATTTCTGCTGCAAAATTACCTGGTTTCGAAAATCGAAAACCAAAAGTACAGAAACTCAGATTGTTTCGACTCGGCGAAGATGAAGAAAAAGATGAGAAAAGTGAGAGCCAACCAAAATGGAGTAGAAAGATGACAAAATCCGATGAACAGAAAGGTCGGTGGAAACCAAATCCACCAGTGAAATCTGAAGACGGAGAATTTTTTTATCTGATCTAGGAGTCGGATGAACAAAATCCTCACCTGCAATACTCAGATGTCCCAAGCAGCTAAAATCCCAAATTTGCAGGAAAAAAAAAAGTTGCTTCTTTATTGGGAAATCTTGCTCTGCTAGGCCTTCAGACTTTTTTAAATGCAAATCTACAGCCAATCATCAACAAAATGAATGAAATTCAGAGCCAACGCCGTTGAAACTCGTGAATGAAAGACGATTGCTCTTCGTTATCTCATGGACCAGTTGAGATTGCATCAGATATCCGGTCAAATCTCGCAAAATGCCTGGAAACTTAAAACCAAAAAAGAACGAACAATCAGAAGGGAAGAACAAATCATTGAGAAAACAAAGCGAATCAAACTCCCCTCACCTCAAAACTAATGAAATTCAAGTGAATTGAGATCGATCTTCAAAATTATCCAATGAAATCGCAATCGATTCCACTTCAAATTACCCCAAAAACGCTGCGAATGTGTCTACAAAACACAAATTTCACATAAAAGAAGCGTCAATTAGAGAAAAGCTTCAATCAGATCCTCAACATTAAACAGTCCAGCTCCGTGAATTCTCACCCAAATTTCCCTTTCAATTCCGAAAACATAAAGTAGAAGAAAATCTATGGCAAAAACTACAGAGACAGAGGGAGAGCTTCTTTCTCCTCCTCCTTTTTTCTTCTTGTTTCTGATGGAACGAAATGCACTCTCACCTTTCAAACCCAGGCTTTATACGACCCTCCTACTGTCCGTCACTCATCGACCGTCCAACACCGAGCATTCTCGACCCTTGATTGAAAATCCAACGGCTCCCTCTTCTCCATCTCAAAAACCGTCAGCTCCGTCTCTTTTAAACCCCGTTACGACGTTCTTATACTCGCACCTCGCGGCATCGTCCGTTCACGGCGTCAATTGAATCTAACAGATTCTTGCACTCCGTTAACATGCAATTATTTACTCACATTACCGGCATGTTTTTTATTATTTATGTACTGTTTGTTTATAGTTCAGTATTTTAAACATTTTATTTTTCTGGTGAACCGGTTCGATGGTGTTGGGGTCATATGGAGTCAAAGTGAGGTAACTATGGTCAACTTTAACCTTACTCTTGGGTTTACTGTTGTCAATGTCAGACAATTTTCCGTTATGTCCGCGGTTTCTTTGGTCGATTATAGACCGTATATAAGCCCCGTTTAAATATTGCAGCCTGGGTGTTTTTTTTTTCTTTTTTGGGGTCGTATGTAGCCTCAGTGTTGACCAAACAAAAGGTCGAATGTTGAGCGTCGGCTGTGCCGACCGATTTCACTATCGGCTGTGCCGACCGATTTCACTATCGGCTGTGCCGACCGATTTCACTATCGGTTTTATATCATATGGCATCATATTTTAAATTTCAGTAGAGTTTCAGCACCAAATAAAAAACAAAACAGAAAAGTTTGGTTGTGAGTCTTGGAACATTGCCAAGTTTGATAATGGATTCAAATTTGTATCCGTACTAATGATTTTATTAAGATAATTTGTCAATCTAAATGATAAGTATATTGCAGAGAATCGGGAATATGATTCCCTTTTGGATTATAAAACTCAATCTCTTGATTATAAAGTTATTAAATTATTGTACTAAGTAAAAGTTAAATCCATGCAATTATAAATGGAAAAGGTTTATAAATAGTGCATTTTGGACATACAATTACACTGTTCCATACTAAGGTTTTATCCATCCGTTCAGACTGTTTCTTTATAAATAGTGCATTGATTGCAATCACATTTAATACATGATTGCGCAATTAAAAAAAAAGATGAAAATTCCAATCAGAAAACACGATCTAAATAATCACCATAATATTGACATATTTATGATATGAATTTCAACTTTCGTAAAACAAAAGCCCTGACGCATGCACCAGCTGCTGCAAACAACGTACAGAGATTCAAGCAACATAACATAGGTGCCAAATACTTCCTTACAAAGCAATCTAGAAGTACAAGAGGAGGAGCTTGACTTGTATTTACACCACAGTTACACTGAAAGCAAGCAATCGGAATAACAGTCATCCAAAATGCATCCTATACAATGTTTTGCATAATCGATGATCACAAATTGATTATTCAAATTCCACATTTTGATCCAAATATCATCATGCACTGAACCCTCTGAGCAGAGAGCTCCATGGCCCGGAAGGAACGCTGACGCAGGCTTGTGCTGAAGCCTCGGCCATCTGCTCCTTTGTGATTCCGGCATTGCAGATGTTTGCTATGGACCGCATGTGTTTCATCCCGTATTGAGAAAGGGATCCACAGTGAGTCTCATAACTCCTCACCTGCACAAAAGACCGATATCAGGGTTTCGCTTGATGAATAATCATAGGTGTAAGCTTGACAACATTAAAAGAGAGAGAGAGAGAGAGAGAGAGAGAGAGAGAGAGAAAACAAGAAGTAGTACCAATGCCTTAAGGCATTCCCAGCTATCAACAAGTGGCTGCCCAGCAGGTCGAACAGAGTTGAGCACTTCTGGACCCTTTTTTATTCCAAACAGGAGCTTTCCAATAAGTTTCATGGTTTCATCTATATGCATTCTGTGAGACATTGCTTCAACAAATTCCTTTTGAGCTTGAATTTTCCTTGGTGAGCCTTCAGGAGCTCTGCGGTACTGCATCCAACAAAAGAAAAAGGAAAAACAATGGGATTAGATCTTCCAGCTGTCATACATGCAAAAATAAGTCGCACAAACTACAATTCCTTAGATTCTCATGAGAATTGGCTATTATACGCAAGAGATAAACCTTATGCCAGAAATGGACAAGATCAGCATCGCGCTGGTTGACAGCTTTTGTAGATGGCCTCAAGGCGTTCTCACCTAAAAAGGTGAAGTTTTCATTTGCAGGATTTGTTCCCATGTACAAAAAGAGGTTGTTCTTACTGAGCCCTACATCGCCATATTGCATGACATGAGAACCAAAGCCGGAGTTGTCATTTGCTGTCCTTGTCTTAACCTGAGCCATAAAAAAATCAAATCAATAACCGTTATCAACAAGTACGGCACATCAAAGTGAGGGCATCGGGATATTTCTTGGCCATATCCCCAGGAGTTTTATGAATACAGACGATTTTTTCATTTAAACATTCAATTACGAACACCTAGTCAACAAATTATCAAAAAAAAAATAAAAGAATCAAGTGTTCTTTAACAATGTGTTAAGAGAAAATTCTTACCAGTTCATACTGCTGATGCAATGTTTCGGACCTCAAGTTGTGTATGTCACTGTTCACAAGGTCAAAAAGGTTAAACCACAATTAACATTTATAATTTGAACAGTCCCATTCTCCAACCAGGGAAAGACTAAACCTGAAAGACAATCCAAACACCAACACAATAACTAACAAAGAAAACAAATGGCATGATATGATACAGATTCCAATTCATATATTCTTCACATATTGGGACAAATAAAGTGGAAGTCAACTCAAAGATGAATTACAGTTAGCTGCTTTGGTTCCCATGAAAAAGAATATGCAAACAAAACACTCTGCATACCTGTCTTCCATCCAAGCAACACTATATAAGTCACCCAAGCAGGTTTCATATTCTGGGGGAGGACTAGGATACTCTCCAGGGCAGTAAGTCCCCCAGCTGCTCTCTTCTGCATTAGATGCCGTGGTTGCAAAGATATTCAAACCTTCAGGAAGAAGACCCTCAAAGATACTTCCAGATTCACAAGCTTCAAGATAAAATACCTGCAGATTTACAAATTAGTCCAACCGTACTGGTACATGCAGCATCAATTTATCATTCAACTAGTAATTTACCAAGCTTTCATAGGTTCCTGCAGCATGCTTCTTCTTTAGGACTTCTATCAGATCGTTTGCATAGATAAAAGGACTGGTTGGCATCCCTAGGGAAAGAGTAAGTAAATAAGATATGAGGAAACGAGTAAAATTTATCACCATTCTCATGTGCAGACTAGTTATCTCAATCACACGCACAACACATCAAATAACATTTATAACAAAATTCATAAAAGCTGCCAGACTGAGTTTAAGTTGAGCAACATATATTTCCATTCCCATGCTTCAGTGTGAGCCTAAGTTTCCAGACTCCATACTCGTTCAATTTCATTGAAGAAGATTACATGAAAATATCATGGTATTTCACTTCTAAATCCAGGCACAAGCCATCATGAATTATGCACCTTACATCATACTATGAAAGCTGTTCCTACAAAGCTTAACACAGAACTCTGAGAATTCCACAAGTGCAAAGTATTATAGAAATTAGTAGGGTCACTAACCACAACTTAAATGAAAATTCTGTGGTAGTTGCTACTCGAAATAGCATAACCTACCAACCAGTACTTCCCTTACAAACAACACCTGAAGAATACCAAATCAATTTATAGAAGTTGCTTCTCAAGAGCTACTAACCAAGAACTCCAGGACCACCATGATCGGAATAATAAATGAAAATATGATCGTTCGGACCACTATCCACAACCTTTCCACTACCCCCTGTAAGAGCAGTTTTGTTCCCAAGGATAGCAGCAAAAAAGTTGTTAACAGTAACATCTTCCCCAGTATAATCCTGCAACAATAAAATCAACCGCATAAGGAGAATTATAACAAGTAACAATTCAATGCAAGTCAGCACCTATATAGCGTACCTTTGGGACTCCTTTGTAAACATCACTACCATGTGGGCTGTTAATAATGACTCCTTGCCTAGGGTTCTCTTCATTGTAAGCAATGTCATCATACATAAATACCACAATGTTTTCATCTTTCAACCCACCTTGTTTAAGTAGTTGATAGGCATGGCAAATATCAGCCTGAACAAACAAGATGAAAACTGTAAACTTTAAAACAACGATCAAGAAAGAGGGTTACTTCCAAATATGTGAAACCAAGAATATATTAATTGACATTCATGCATGAGGCTAAAAACACAAGAGTATCAAGTTTGTCTGTGACACAAAATTTCAGTATCCATATAACTTTGAGAAGTACTTAAAAATTCTTCAACTACGTATAAATTTAGCTGTCATCTATAAAACTAAAGTTTATGACAAAGTTTCAAACCCAGATAAGCATCATGGAATATTAGGAAAACAAATTTGAGCCAATACATATCAGTTCCAAGACCATGCGTAAATTTAAAGCTTTGCTACATATACACTAAAGTTTATGCCTAAACCGATGAGATCAAGGAATATAAAAAAGAAACCAGTTTTGAGCCAAATTCGTATTAGTTCCATACAAACTCAGCTTGCTAAATTACTTTGATAAATTCAGCAGCAAAAGAAAAACAGAAATTAGATAAATTAAAGTCAAATTAAACAAGATTATCCAAACATAAATTTCAATAACAAAGGTATGAGGTTACAAAAAATCAGATATCAAACCAGCCAAAACACATAGAATGAAAAAGATGAAATTAACATCCGAAATTCAACTCAAATGCAATCATAAGCTGAAGTTCGATGACAGCAAAAAAATTTTGTATAATATATATATATGAGGAATTACCTGATGCCTGTAATTCCAGTATCCATTGGAGCCGGCGATCAAAACTGCCCATCTGGTCCCCACGGTGCCATCGTCTTGTTGATCAGGACTATCATCGCCTTTCCCAAAGAATCTAGAAGCTTGCGATGGTAACCGTAAAACGTCTCCGAACGCGTCCCGGCTACCGGCTGCTAGGCAAGAGAGGGAGACCAGGAATAAAAGGACGACGACGCTGGGCAACCGAGTCATGGCGGTTTCCGGTCAACTTGGGATGGCGTGTCGGATTGGAGTATAAAACACGGAGATGAAGGTTGGAGACGATATTTATTGGTGATCACGTGGGATCTCTCTTTCAATGGCCCCATTGGCTGCTCTTTCCTTGGGCTATGCAATCCTGAGCGTACACGTATGATCGAATTATTGAGGGAATCTTATCAGCGCTACTGTTCCCGCCGTATAATCTGACCTTTTTCAATTTTCACAGATGGATTAATTCGTATATACTGTTTTTTATTCAAGGGATTAATTCGTATATAGGAGAGCAAATTTCCTTTTTTTTTTAGTTTAAAAAAAAAGAGAAATTTTAAAAAATTATTCATACAATATGTTATATAAGTCAATATTAGAACTAACTGAATTATACTCATTTGACACGAGTGAAAATTTCTATATAATCGAAATAGTTGATATTTTATAATGTTAAAATATTTTCTCTACTTGGAAAAAAAATGTATCTACAAGTGTAAAAGAAATTAATCACGATTTATTTATTTATATATATAAATTAAATTAATAATTTGCAATAAATATTTTAACGATGAGATTATCTCGGTACGTATGGAATACCAAACAATTTTCAATATAGTTAATTTTTTAATAGAGATGATCATTATTTGTTGTTTTAAGAAACTAACGATACTATTATTACAGTTGTTAACTTGAAATTTAGTAATCAGTTGTTAACGAAGAGGGCCTTAAATTTGTTTTATTTTTATAGGAAAAAAATAAAAATATTTAAAAATTTGAAAAATATTTAAATCGAATTTAAAGAAATATTTTATTATTTAAATTTGTCTTATTTTTATGAGAAAAAAATAAAAAATATTTAAAATTTTGAAAAATATTTAAATCGAATTTAAAGAAATATTTTATTAAAAAAATTGGTTTCATATTCTTGAAATATTATAAGACTTATTCTGATTAATATATAGTTATCTAACTTGTCTTATAAAATCATTAAGACTCTAACTCTAAATTTTTTGATAAAATTTCACTGTTTCTTAAAAATATAATATTGCAAAAATGACTATTTTTTCTATATGTATAATTGATGTGCTTGAATTCTTAAATTTTTTTTGTATATTGCTAGGAGGATGAAAAAAAGATTGAAATTTGAAAAAATTATTAATTTGGCAAAAAAAAAAACTATTAATTTTGTATATGTAAATATATATTATAGAAGTACATTTAGAATTTTCGCCTTATGTCTTCAATTAATTGGACCGGTCCTGATCACATCCATTATAAAGTGGATATAGAAAATGTAAGTATTTTCTGTTATTTAATATAGTAACTCTCATGCATCAAAATGTAGTAATTTTATTTATTTAAATAATTGACTTATTTTGATTGTTTTAATTTTTAAATAAAATATAAAAAGATTACTCAATGACACTTTTCTACTCACCATTATATAGAAGTTATTTATTTACTTGTTATGTTATAACCGAGCTCAAATATCCATTTCATGTTTCTTTTGTTTGGTAAATTATGTAAGAAAAGTAGGGTTGAGTTTAAGTATCTGATTCAAAATACAAAGCTAATTGTTGAGGTATGACGTATGGGTGTGACGCATCACTTGACAAAGTGGATTGGGATTTGGGAAACGTCGGAATCTTCATAGTAAAGGGAAAATTGATGCTTGCCGAATTAGAGTATCTACTTGATTCATGGACTACAAAACAAAATTGCAGCAGTGCCTGCCGAATAAGAGAAAGCGAAGTGATACGGACATATGATAAAGGGGGCGTGTCCTTCCACAATTCCACGGTCCCATTGTCTAATTCAATCACTCGTTTATACAAAAAAATTCGATAATGTATAATATACAATGCATGAGCGGACACGATTTAAATTCGATATAGATATTATCATATAAATTCGATCGGACATGATTTGAATTTGATATACAAACTACAAAGACCCTTTAGGTTTTAAAAGTTATACAAATACTCTTCCGATTTCAAAATTCTTAAGCATGGTCTCATTTATTTAAAATTTTATTTATAATGATAAAAATACTCATTCTTTTTAAAAACTATCTCACAACTGAATACCTTTCTTCAATTATTAATTTTTATAAAAAAAATATTTAAAAATAAAAATAAAAAGTATAAAATTAAAAAAGTTCTTCCTTTCGTGAAGCAACTTAATTTATAGAAAATTGAGCACGAATTATAATTCAAGTTAATAATTATAAAAAATGGTAAATTTTTTTATAATTCACATTAATTATGGCTTTAAATTTTTTTAATATTATTAAAAATGGAAGATTTTTTTATTTCATTTTTTATAAAAATTGCATAATTTTTTATGAAAAATAAAAATTTGGGGAAAGGTGTTTGGTTGTGAGATAAGTAAATCTTTATTAAGGATTTTTATCCAAAAAGGTGATTTTGTCATTATAAATAAAACTTTAAATAGGGATTATGCACAAAGGTTTTAAAACTTGAGGGGGGGTGTTGGTATAATTGTTGAAATTTGATGGGTGTTTGTGTAAATATGGAAATTTTAGGGAGTAAGTGTAAATAATCCTATAATAGATAACAACTTTAATAGTTCGAATTGGATTCTTATAATTTTCAAAAGGAAAATTTAAAATCAAATTATTACTAAAATAATAATTTAAATTTTTAGATTGTTACTACTAAAATTGTTTGAATTTTCAAATTATTTAACTTTTATCCAGTTATATCAAATTGCTAATAATAATATGAATCAAATTAATTTTTAACGAATTTACGTCGCTCCTAATAATAATTCAATAAGTTTTTTTGCACCAATCGGAGTTTGTGAAAATGAGCTCTTTGAGCTATAATGACTTTGGTGGCGCGTATAGAGTTTTAACTTGTATTACTTAGAGTGTAATTCATACGGAATCAATTGGCAGTTTCGCAGATTGAGTATTTAAAATTATATCCATAATTGTCATGATAACTACTAAGATTTATTTAATTTTCTATATAATAGGATAATTATCGATTTTGTTAAATTAGTTTATTCCACAACCATCAACTAAACTTCCTAAAATTCCACTCAATAGACAACAGTCGGCACATCATCTGCAATTTTGTTGTCGGAACGACCGATGGCCCACAAGTCGGCAGATACATTGAATCTTCCTGCAATTTTGTCTCCAAAAAGAAATAAATAATCAGAAAATATCACTGAGAATTTACTTTTTATTTTCGATGGATTTTTTTTTTTTTTGTGTGTGCCTATTGGAGTTTGTAAATTAGTTCTTTGAGTTATAATGACTTTGGTGCACTGGTGGCCGAAGATGAGGCAGTGGGGAAGAAGATGAGTTCTGTTTTTTTCTTTGGTGCACTACCGGAGAAATCTTTAGGTAGCTAGTCGTTGACCATGTACGTCTTATACACTAAAATTGCCTATTAGGTATTTGCTAAAATGCATCTAAGAAGATAAGTAGTGGGGAAAAATATGAGTTATGTTTTTTCCTTTGCTTTAACACAAAAATGACCGTTTCATTAAGTGAAAAGAAAAAAAAAAGAAAATACAAACTGAACCCTATTGCAGACGGGAAGTGGGAAGACTGAAACAGAGCACAAGCAAGATTGAAGCCTGAAAACATCGCACAAGGAAGACTGAACTCTGAAGACATCTCACAGGTGCACAAGTAGCACAGACGAATGTCGAAAGTCGACCGCCACCGACGCCGAATCAACATAGGGAGATCGACCGTTTTCACCATTAAATCAAGGTAAATAAATCTCTAAATTCGTAAGCCCTAAATGCTTATATCTAAATCTCTTTGATTAGTTGGTATATAAGCTATTATTGTGGTTTGAGAAACATAATTGTATTGGAAGTATTGTGATGAATTGATGATTGATTTTTGTGAATGGTGAATTGGTGATTGGGTGATATTCTCAAGTGGAAAAAGAGGGCATATATTCTCAGCCTATGTTTGACAGCAACATATGTCTGTTTATCTTGTGTCTTTCTTTCAAGTATCTGCTTTCTTTCAAGTATCTGCTTTTGATGTTTTTCAGTGTTTCTTTTTGGTTTGGGCGTTGGTGCCTATTTCCTGTTTATGGCATTGGTGTTTGTCCTGTAGGTTTGCTACCTACTTTGGCTTCTATAATTCTATGAAAGTTTTATTCAGTCCAAAAAAAGAAAAAAAATTCTGTCTATACCCAGCGGTAATATTTTCAATCTATAGGGACCTATTCGACCTATCTTTAGGTACCCAGTCTCTTGGTTTCACACTGGAAATTGTTGATGATCCAGTATATACCCATTCTATACCCAGTCTCTTGGTTTTGGTTTCACGCTTTTAATTAACATCAACAATTTCCAATTTGTGAAATGCCTTAATACGTTATATAATATACAAGAATATTTTGATGATTGAGTGGACCAAGCGGTGATGATTGAGTTTTGTGAAACACATTGTAATATTGTATTGTGAATTTGTGATATTGTTTGTGCACGCACTTGTGAAGTTATGATATTACTTTGTTAACAAGATCCTTTATAATTTTTTATAAATTATAAATTTTAATAGTATCCTACAATTTTAAAGGATATTTTTGCTTTTCAAATATTTTGATGTTTTACATGTTGACCCTTCCTAGAAAAATTCCTAAGGTTGTCATTGCTTTGGTGGTACACATCAAATTTTAATTTGTATTAGTTGAGTGTAATTTTGTCGGGATCAATTGGCAGTTTCCAAGCTTGAGTACTTAAAATCATATCCAGAATTTGCGTGAAGTTATTAAGATTTATTTATTAATTTTCTATATAATTAGATAATTATAGATATATGGTATCTGAAATAGCATCTAACATGACGTTCAATATTATTATCCTCAGTTTTTTATTTCAAATTAAAGATAAAAATAAAAATTAAATTAAATTAAACAATAAAATAAGTTAAATTAAAATAGAAAATTATAAACCCTACAAATGCAATTGTTCTCTCCTTCCTTTATATCTCATTCCCAACAACGCATCTTCCATGACAGCCTTGTTCTTGCATTTTATAAGAAACCACATTGAAAATTAAAGTTTTGTGTTTAACTGATAAGATGCATAGTTCAAGATTAGGGAAAATGAGACCAAATTATACAGATTGGTGACGAACAGTTTGAAGGAGCCAATGGCAAAAAGAATTTCTCATGACAACGAGAATTTTATATGGAACCTAATGCTTTATTGAAAGAAGGAGAAATAGAGGTAGAAGAGAAAAAATAAATTCTTAGGGTTTATGATTTCATATGTTAACTTAAGTTGTTTTAATTTTTAGTTTGAGATAAGAGATTGAGCATGATGACATGGAACGCCATATCAGATATTACATATGATAGAATACAAAATATGAAATATAAGATAGTAGCTTACTCTTTTTAAAATTAGTTCATTCCAAAACCCTCAACTAAACTTCCAATAATTTCACAACCAACCGTCAACACTCACATCATCTCCACTTTTGTTGCCGAACGACAGAAGGCTCACAATCAAAGAAAAGGAATATACATTGAACCGTCCCACAATTTTGTATTCAAAAAAGAAAAAGGAAAAAAAAAACAGAAAATATCACTGAGAAATTGGAATAAATTAGTTCTGGGCTGGAACATTAGGCTCCGATACAAGTAATGTGGGCTTATATTCAGAACCCAATTTCATAATTTAGGCTGATAAAGGATATTGTTTTGGGCCTTTGTAACTCTAAAGCCCAATCTAATTTCGCTTATGCCTCGTTACCGCCACCGCTCTTTTAGGCTTCATATAAAAGACGCAGTCCTCTGATGAACCAATTGGTCCAAACGCCACTGCGCTGCTAGGCTCAGCCGCTCAGTCTCTCTTCACGTAACTCGAGAATTCTAGAAGCTTTGAACCAGTTCATTTTTCGGGGGTTCGTTTAGAAAATTCACACAAATTTATTTACTTGATAATTTGTTTTAGGTAGTCGTTAATGGCGATTATCTTTTGTTGTTCTTTTATAAAATTTGATCTACCCGTTGATTGAAATTAGGGCTCGCGTAGACTCTGTCTGATATTAGCCTCAAAGAAATGAATTTATAACTTCCTCTCTTATTTGAGATTGAATCGGATCCTGAAGTTATCTGTGTTTTTGTTTTTGTTGTGCTTTCTTCTCTGTAGGTGCTTTAAGTTTCGGGTAACCTTCGCTACCAATTGAAGGAAATCTTATATGGAAGGAGAACGCAGCATATTAGACGCAGTATTTGAAGATTATGACTTTGACAATGGCAACGATGTTGATATGGACGATTTAGAAGAAGGTGAGCTTGTGCAATTTAATTCCCTAAGTATTGCAGAACATGGCAGCGGCAGCATTGTGAGTGTTGCAAACCAGGAAGGTAAAGGCAGGAATCAAAAGCGCAAGGCAAAGAGGAAAAAGAATAAGAAAAATAACAAAAGCCTTGGGCCTAATGTAACTGACATAGACAGGTTAAGCTCTTGCCCAATTAAGAACAAAAGTAATTACATTTATCGAAATGGAATTTCAAGCTCTTGTTGGTTTTGACATTCTTTTGATTTTTTCTTTTCACAGGTTTGTGTTGGAGGCATGTAGGAAACTGAAAGAGAGGAAATCATATTTGGTATATACTGCTATTGGTTGTTTGGGTATTGCTGCATTGAGCGATCTCATCAAAGAGGTAAGGTACCCTTTGGATTGGTTTTAGTAGAAACACTCAGATAACTCAAGTTGTTTAACTTTGGTTTTTTTTATTTATGTTTTTTTACTCAAGGCATAACAATTTGTACTTTAGTCAGTCTTGTCCATTAGCAAGTACATGTTGCCTGCATTGATGTGCCTTATTTTGAGATGATCACGTAGCTGCTAGTGTTAGGAACATGCACTTTGGGCTCAATACCTTTGAGTTGTGTTTACATTGAAAGCCGTCTGTCATGCTGTTCATTTCAATTCTATTCTGTGGCTAGTGGTCTTGGTTTTCTGCAAAGGTATTCCTTTTATTGGGTTGGTGATGCTCTGTGCCTGGGTGAGCATTCCGGGAACTCTTTCATGTTGAGTTTACCTCCTGAGCTATCTGTCTCATGTTTCGGTCTTCTTCACATCATAGTTTTAAGATGATCCGTCCTTGTTGGTGTTCTGAACATGGACTTTGCACTCAGAGCTGGGGTTTTAGTGATCTCAATTCAAAATTATCTGTGACATGTCCATGCCAATTTTATGCTACCATGTCTACACTTTGGAGGATTGGATATGCACCGAGAAATGCTTTATGGTTTCGTTTAAGATTGTCTTACCTCCTTAGTCATCTAAGCCGGCTTACATTATAGATTTAAGAGGAAGGTAGGAATCATTTGGTGAAAGTTGACATGAATGGTTGGACTGACCTTTGGGCTGCTAAATTTGGCCATGCAGCCCTTGATAATGTCTGATGCTCGGTATTGTTTCCCTACCCTTGCAGATTTCTGTTGCAGAAGTTATTTTGCTCCTTTCAATCCTGTGCTCTGAGCTTTGATGTCCTGATGAAACCACTTCATCGTATGATATTTTTGTGGCCTGATGTAATTATTTCGTAGGGCTACACTAACCAATGTCCATGCAAAACAATGTAAGAGTACTTTAATGGATATGCATATGAAGCAATCTCGTCTATATTTCATCTAAAAATCTCATCATTTATGTTTGCTTCTCCCCAGGCACCATAAGCTCCATCCAGTCCGAATCTTTTGTGATTATGAACATCTATGAGCTTGCTTTGATTGTATGGAACAATATTCTTAGTTAAGTATCTCCTATTGGATATTACTAATTTCTGAATTTGATTAGAGGTTTCTTGTGTATGAGTTATTAATAACTTGTAGTCCAAATGGATTTCTGTATCAGGAGAATGGATATAATCCATTGCACATGAATAATGAATTGATGAAAATTTTCAGGTGGATGCTGTCCAAGCTTGTGGAGGTCAGATGACTCATGATGGCAGACGTTTCCGAACAGGTGGTGGGGTACTATGGAGTATCATTAAAGCACGAGAACCAAATGCCTATAAAGAGATAATGAAAAAAGCAAGGGAGTTTGAGGTAAATGATGAACCTTTTTTTATGTGGTGTCTTTAAGAAGAAAACTAACCTGATACTTGGTGTCTAGTTTGAGCTGCCCAATCGGTGGAAAATGAAATATGGTGTGCACTTTTTGTTTCTAATTTGACATAAACATAAGAGACATACATGCATATAAACTTGTGAACTTTTGGCCGTGTAAGATCATACGCTCACAGGGACACATATTATGATAACATTCCTTTTGTTAGTGGGCAAGTAAAAACCTCAAATGATTCTAATGTTGTATTTTACTTTTGGGTAATTGTCCATGGGCCTGATTACTAGTTTACTACAGCGTAGCCTTGTTTCTTCTTCTGTTACTACCCCAGGTGTTAGTGGAACTCTCATTTTTACAGGAACAGGTATAAAATGATAATGTTGTAATTACTTTTATATGTTTTTCACCGTCTTGTAGAAACAATTCAAGAATGCGAGAAGTATACAAGCAATAGGGCAAAGAAAAGAAGTCTCATCTCAAGGAATTGCCAACTCATGCAAGGATGGTGCAGCAGCCAAAGTATCAGATGGTTTACCAGTTATTGCTCAAAAGCAGACTCCAGGCATTCATCCAAATCCTGAAGGGAAACACATTTCTGTTCATGATAGGTTAAGGAGACCTGTTTCGTATGATGATGACTTGCTCGGAGGGGTGCGCACAGAAAATGCTCTCACCTATTAAAACAAGTGGATATTTATCTGGTAGAATTTTTTTCTTTCTTTCTTGATTACTATGCGGAGATTTCTATTTGCTTGGCCCTTGGGGGCAACCAAATTGTTTCTCTCCTCATAAAAGAGGTTGACAGAACTATATCGGTGTTTTCGATGCTGCGATTAAAAGAAATTACTTGGGTGAATTTTGAGATTGCCTTTTGACACTATGAAAACTATTCTTACACATTCATGAATCAATGTGCTTTTTAAGGATAGGTTTTCTCATTCGAAGTTTTTGATGATGACGATGATGATTGAACAAATATTGACCTTCCCAAAATTGTGATGATGCTTTTTAAGGATTATGATGATGCTTTTGAAGGGTAGTGTTCCCAAAATTGTGATGATGCTTTTTAAGGATTATGATGATGCTTTTGAAGGGTAGTGTTCCCAAAATTGTGATGATGCTTTTTAAGGATTCTGATGATGCTTTTGAAGGATAGTGTTAGTAGTGTAGCGGGTTCTAGCTGTCTATGTATGTATAATTGGATGTACCTTCCCAAAATTGAAATACTATAGTTTTGTATTGTAATGTATAAGATCAAAAAGATCACAAGGCATTAAGCCATTGCTCACAAAAGCTCATCATATACTTTACAGTTACAACATAATCATGTGGATTTCTCTTGAAAAAACAAGCAAACCACAGTGCAATCATCTATCTTAGAGTTAGGGAACTTTCCTCTCCACGTGGTGGAGGCAGTCTCAGTCACCACCCGAGCCGCTGCTTCTGCATTGTCAGCTTCCCACACAATCGATGCTACTTAACTGTTGCTGAGCACATCCCAAACCTAAATAAAAAAACACATAATACTTCTGGTTAAAACTCTCATTCTTAGCAAATGCAAGAACTCTAAAACAAGTACATCCATTTCATCTTCATTTTGATTTTGATTTTTAACCTGCCTTACTTACGCCGTCAGGTGCACGAACGACAAATTGATCGTTGGAAGTCAGGCGGCGGTAGGAGACATCAGGGGTGGCTATAATGCCATGGTCTTTGAGTATGAAGTCTCCAAAAGCTCTGGACATGGCCAGACCTGGTAGGTCAATATGAGGCAGCCACACTCTATATTTGGTTCTTGCTTTAGTGCAACCAAGCGCCCTTCACACGCTCTAATTCGTTCTGTTTCACCTGCATCAACGGTCAGTTAAATCACTCTAAAACACGAAAAAACATACAACACCTTAGAATGCAAGTTACTTGCAAAGTTGTTGTTACCTGGTAAACCAGGCTTAAGATCAATGGTTAATTGAATGGCCTCAATTCCGGTCTCTGTACATGTTCCAAGGACCGCCCTTGAGTCACCTAGATTCGCTACATAAAGATCTTAGCCCTATTTGATTCACTAGATTAAAACCCGAAAAAAAGAGAGCATGTTTTGTAATCAAACTTGTAATCTTAATTACCTGTTTTATGACAACCACAGCAGTGGTTCCACTACAGGAGCTATCCAAATTGTCTTGAAGCTTAATCTCTTTGTCCATAACTTTAAAGGAGCTCACCCGGCCTTCTTTTCATTTATGGAAATTGTTGCTTGTTTCTGAATCTTCTGATTCGGTGTCTATTCTTTCAATGCAATTTTTGGGATCATCGCCATCATCGGATACTGAATTGGTTTGTTGATGATCACGAGTTCTCATTTGGGTTTGCAAGAGTGATGGAAGGTTGCTTCTCACCAGCTGACTCACTATGTGTCCATATCTTCCATGTCCATCAAAAACTCCACAAAAAGCTTCACCTTCCAATCCATAGCCCTATTGAAAGATGTCACATTGAAGAATACTCAACTGGGTTTTCATTTTCTTGGGAAACAAACAAGTCTTAACTCAAGAAAACACATAACCCAATCCATGAAACAATTTAAACATAAGAAAGAATAAAAAAGAAGAAAAATTAACAAACCTGGTAAAGAATGGCATGTCTTGATTTACACCTTTGCTTCCTTCCATAGTGTAGAGGGAACCAAGCATGGGAATTCTACTAGAATCGTCGTTTTGCTTCCTTCCATAGTGTAGAGGGAACCAAGCATGGGAATTCTACTAGAATCGTCGTTTCTTTCAAAGGACATTGCAGTTTCGATTCCATGGCCATCCTGGATTTTTTGAGCTGAAGTTGGTGCACAGGAGATGTAGAGCCCCATTAGAACGCGTACTGAATATGATGATCAAATGAGTATTTCTTGTTTATGTTCATATATAAAGTTCAAAGTTCATTGAAGTTTTCTTTGTGTACTAATGAAGAATATAAAGGGCAAAACATGGTAGCAAAATGATCGTCTATTGGAGAAAATTAAAGTGGGTCCAAGAGAGCTGAAAGGGAGCTTCAAGAAATTGACTATATTTTCAATGCTTTGCGTGTACCCAATTATTTTATATGCTACCCAAAGATTCACATACCACTTGAATGTGCTTACTTTAACTTATACATAATTTATACGCTAGGAGCTATAATTTACTTGCTATGTAAACACAGGCCAGCTTGGACCAGTCATCAACAGTGAATGGACTCGCAACTCGAGTAAATAAGAATGTTTAACTTTGCATTCGAGGTTAAAAACTCTATAGTTTATTCTTGAGTCATTTGTTCTATTATGTTTATGAGCATTTAATTATCACTATATTTAAGATAATGTGATTGCATTGATTATGGTTAGTCATGCTTTCGATTTAAGTTAAAAGTATTTATCTTAGTATTCGATATCATTTTTTTTTATTGGAGTGTTTGTCTCATCTCAACATTTGGTGTCATGTGTTCGATTTTAGTTAAAAGTGTTTATCTTAGCATTCGAGATTACGTGTTCGATTCTAGATAAGAATATGTATATGATAACATCGAAATCATGTACTGTATTCTAATTAAGAGTATTTATCTCAGCATTCGAAGTCATGTGTTTATTTCTAATTATCTCAATATTCTAGGTCATGTTTTTTAGTGAAGTGTATGTCTCAATTCAACATTTAAGGTTATGTATTCGATTATAATTAAGAGTGTCTATCTCTACATTCAAAATAATATATTTAGTTATAATTAAAAATAATAGTTATCCTAGCATTTTAAGTGATTTCCATTCCCATAACAATACAAGTGACCCACAAGGCTCTCAAGCCCACGTTAGGCTGTCCTTCAAATAGGTGAAGGTGGAAGCAAAGTAAGTGTTAACCTAGTCCTTATTCCCCCACCATCATCACTGGTAAAAAAGAAAAGAATACGTTGACATGACCAACTTGATGCTCTTTACAGAGAAGAAAGGTTGATGATGACAGATTACAAATAAACTCAACGTTAAACGGCTTAACAAATTAATCGCATAAAAAATTTCACCATTTTTATACTCGCTTCTAAGCAAAATATAATCATGAATGAACATAAAACACGTCATACTAGCATATATATAATTTCAATAATCTGAAGCTTTTTGTTTAATTAAATTATTAAACCTAATTTTGGAGACGTATGAGCTATGATGATAAATTGTGTGATTAAGATCATTCCTCCAAGTTGACTTCTGCTTAAAACAAATAAAATAAATTTGCATATGGATAATCGACTTTTGTTCTTTTTTTAAAGATCTGCAGGTTCAATTGGTAAACCAAAATGTTGACTTTGACTTTGTGATTGGAATTTTGAAGCAAGTGTGTCATAGGGTTTTGTGAGAGAGCAAATGACAATTTCTTTTTTTCTCTTAAGAGTAGAAGAAAACCCTAACCTCACTGCAAAGGGCAAGGCAAGGTTTTTATTTAATCTCATAGCTTGTGCAATCAAGGTTTTTGTCTTTTTCTTTCATTCTAGCAAGCTAGTGAGGTAATCACAATATGGAAGGAGGGCGTACTCTTTTTTTTTTTCTTTTTTTTTTCTTTTTCTATATCCTTTTTCGGAAGAAAGGAAATTCGAATACATGTCACACGTTGTGACTAGCAAAGTGGCATTTGAGATGTATTTGGTAGAATTTAATTCCGTGAAAGCAAAATTCAACTTACAACTTGCTCGTTTCAGGGATGTTCATCTGAGGCAGTGGTACGGTGCATAATAGCAAAAGCCTATACTGGCCATCAAACGCCGGCTTCCCTCGAATGTAGGAAACGAATATGTGAAAGGTGAAATGAACAGTGAGATTCTTAACTAACAATTTAATTGAAATCAAACCGGTTACATAACTCACAATTTGTACAGACAAGATGTCACTTTACTACAGATTCAGATCAACTTCAGAAAAACTACATGCATATAGATTTGTAGATCAGAAGCAACACGACCAACGTAAAATTGATTTCTAATGTTCGGATTTGGTGGATACAGTTGTTACACTCTTCCACAGTCACCGCTCCGGGTCTGCTGCTGGCAACTTTTTTCGCAAGAGACTTGGGTATGTCCAGATGCTCTTGTGAGCAGCGCTGCCGAGTGTGCGACAGGAGCACACAGATGTGATGGAAAAGGGTTCGTTTTGATCCCTGGCCGCTCTCCAAGATGCAGCCCTCATATTCTGTGACATGTTCAAGGGCATCTATCGTAGACTTCCTAAGTTTCTAGGGGCAGTTGTCGGGTCCAGGCTTGTCACGAAGGTAAATGACATCCAGATTGAAGAGCTTCTGGTTCACGTACCATTGGTGTTGCGGTCTTACAGATGATCTACAGTAGATAAGAATCTAAGGGCAAGCAAGTCAGACTTTAGCAATTACCAAAGAAATTTCAATGCCGTCAAAGGGGCAAGGAAATCATTCTAGTTTGTAGGTTACAAATTAGCATCAATATATGGTAAAAGTGAAGCCAAAACTACTACTTACCACCCTTAGAATTTTGTTTCGAGCACAGGATTTCTTTGCTTCATGAGCTGCTACTCGAAATAGAGCGGTAATATCTGCATTACCAGGAGATGAAGTAGCTGAGAGTCCCTGAAATTGAGCAATAGCAGATTCGACTTCACTGCTAAACTCTTTTCAAAGGTTCAAAACATATGTGTTCCAAATCAATTGCCAAATTTAAATCTAACAGACACACACAAGGGATAAATCGAGTGATTTGAAAAGAAAAGAAAAAATGGCAAAGGTTTCATTTACACTGCATAAGTTTTTGCACTGTCGCATCAAAAGCACAATCTGTTGGAATGTAAGCTGCACCTGGATCGGGTTTGATCAAGCTGCAATGCAGCTGATCAAACACTCAAATAGAATCATGCCACCTGTATTAAAATCTGTTAGTGTTAGCACGTGTGTGAGGCGTGTGAGTGTGTGTCTTAGTGAGCAAGAAATCATGTAGTGTGTGTGTGTGTGATGATGTCATTCCTCTATAACAGAATTGTACAGAGGAGAATATATGTAATGAATTAAAATCATCATAGAATCACTAAGGGGTGTGTATGTCTCTCTCTAAACGGTGAGAGCATAAGAAAAAGCAAAAACTGTTCTTATTGGTATTTTGTCAAACACCTTCTGTGCATCAATGAAACAGTAAACCTCTGAGTTCATTTTCTTAATCGATCAATCCATTTTTCTCATTCTTCTCATTTCCTAAAAGCTAGAGTGCTAATCATTCATCTCAAATCCTAATCTAACCTAACCACAAGTTTTCCAGCTAACAGTGCAAGGAAGAAGTTGATACCTCAAGCAAGGAGCTCCTCATCCGATTCTTCATTGATCTTCGATCTTCAAGTCCTGAAATCCAACACAATCTTATAACAAGGAACAAGATAAGTGAATGATTCTTGGTGCTGCATTTCATGGAACAAGTACAGAAACTGTTGAAGCGTTAAATGTTCCAACTGTCGAGTACTCGTTGCCCAATCACCAAATGACGCGTGTCCCTCTTGTGACCTGTCAACTCAAGTGGATCGCGGGTCTCCGTTAGTACGGGCACCGGTGTGGTGCCGGCCTAAGTCTCTCCGACGATCAAGTTAGTTACTTTGTTCGTAAGAGGAAACAGTAAATGGTAAGTTCGGTAGAGTAATTGTAATAGTAAAACTTCGTTACCTTTATTGGGAAATGTGTACCCTTTATGTATAGGTAGGTGGGATGTTCAATTCTCAAAGTTCCGATGTGGGACGAATGCTTCTCGATTTACGTGCGGACACGTGTTACGTAAATCGAGGGTGGATATGCTTCCATGTGGCATCCCGCATTGGGCCCGGTGTTAGGGTTGTCGCAAGTATGGTGTTCTTGGGCCTTGAGCGTTGTCAGGTCTTTAAGTATACGGCCCAGTGGGTCTGGTCAGATATGGTGTCAACAGAAGTCCCCCAAGTCGTTGACTGAGGTGGAATTTCTCGGTCGGGGACTTGTTTCATTCTCCCAGACCCTGGTGGGAAGTATACCTGTAGTCCCCCAAGTCCCCTGGTGGGATAGTCTGCCGAGACAGTCTCGGTCATGGAGAGGAAGGAGCTAGTAGGCGGCCGGTGATAAAGAGCACTCGGCGAAAAAGTGGCTCAGTCGGTCGCGGTTGTGCGCAGTCGGTCGGTGGCGGCGTCATGGTCGGTGATAGGAGCCAAATGACGCGTTGGAGTTGCGGAGACCGAGCGGTGTACACGGGTCGGTGGGGGAGGACCAGCGTCCGTACGAGGGGTGAGAACACCGAGCAGTGTATACGAGTCGGTGAATAGAGCCAATGCCCGCCCACAGATGAGAGCACCGAGCGGTGTACATGGGTCGGTGGGAGAACCAGCGTCCGTACGAGGGGTGAGAACACCGAGCGGTGTATACGAGTCGGTGAATAGAGCCAATGCCCGCCCACGGATGAGAGCACCGAGCGGTGTACATGGGTCGGTAGGAGAACCAACGTCTGTTAAGCAGTCCCAGACACCGAGCGGTGTACGGAAGTCGGTGTCGACCAGTAGGAAGACGGTTGGGTTTCCTCGGACAGATGGTTGACACGTGTCCGGTCAGAATGTTTGGTTGCAACACGTGTCTGTCACTGAGGGGAGTGACGCTTCGTAGTCTGTGCATCAATGGCTATAAATATGGGGAGCTCTTCACCGATTTCCTCACTTGTGTTTTTGAGAGAATTGGAGAAATTCTGTCCAACCAAAGAGGCGATTTCCGACGAGCTTTTGACGGCGGTGCGTACGGTGTTTTCCGATTTCCGACCTACGGTCCTCCGTGAAAAACAAGGTAAGCACTTGTCCAAGTTCAGTTTTGCGATTAAAGTAGGAGGGTGTGAAGAACTGGTCATGAACGTGGTGAAGGTTGTGGTCAGATCTTCATAGGAACGAGTCGGTCGGCTGAGTTTGGTTTTTCTGTTTTCTTTTGTAGATGTCGGTCGAAAGTGACTCGGTAGCCGAGGGTAAATGCTACGACTCACAGGGCGGTGAGTCGTCAGATAGTAGTGTGGAGGTGCTCACTCCCATCTCAGGGAGTGAGGACAAGGCCTCCTCGGCGGAGGTACAAAAAAGGGTAGAGTCGGTGCACAGTACAGCCGAGTCGTCCGGTAGGACCACAGACACCGGTTCTGGGGCTGGGCCGACGGGTAGGTCGGGTAGCGGCAACCTGCTGGTAGATGCTGAAACGATAGTAAAGGTGGGGGTGCACCGAGCGTTGAAGCTGACCCACGGCCGTGATAAGGGCACGGTTCGGCTGAACAAAGTGAAAACGGTCGGGGACGAGTCTGTCCCGGAAGCCGTACCGATTGAGATGGCGGCCTTCACCGTGGACGAAATGGTGAACAAGGAGACCGAGAAGGGCCTGATGAAAATGAGGATTGAGTTTGGCGTTCCCGACTCGGTGACGACAAGGTTACCAACTAGAGAGGAAAGACCGAGCAACCCCCCAGCCGGTATGGCATTGTTCTATACCGAGCTGATGCACCACGGGGTAAGGCTGCCCCTGCACCTCTGGCTGCGGAGAATGGTGAAGAAAATGGGGGTGGCACTCGGTCAGCTTAATCCGAACGTGTGGATTGTGCTCTGCTCCCTCTACACGGCCTTCAAGTGGGCCGATCAACCGGAGCCGACCTACGCCCAACTGATGTATTTGTACGAGTTCGGGTTCCAGCAGCAGAGTACCGGGTGGGTCTTCGTCCGTCACCGTAAGAAGAGCAAACGGGGGGAGTTCATCCTAGACATACCGACCTCCCAAAAATCGTACAAGACGAAGTTCTGCCTGGTCGGTGGGAACTGGGAGGGGAACACCGAGGGACCCCCGATACCGTCCAAATTCCAGACCCAAGGTTGATAGTTATAGCATAGGCCGCCCCTTCATGCGAATGTTGATATGTTGTATGCTAAGTAATAGTGTTGCAGCTGACCATTTCTCGGTGTGCAGGTTTGTTCCCAGAAGAAGAAATATCGCCAGAAGAGAAAACGGTCGTTCACCGAGTAAGGGAGATCTTGGACGAGTTGGAGCGGAACCGACGAATACTTCGGCTACCTGGGTTTCAGTACAAGGCCGGCCTCATCGACACCGACGAGGGTAAGTCTGTTTTTGTTGTTGGTTTGCTATTTGTTTTCTTATATCTGACCTGTGTCTCGGTGTTGTAGTCCCCTACCACCTCGGCAGCCGGATTTACAAGGATTGTGAGCAACTGAGAATGAAGGCAGACAAAGGCTCCGGAGAATCCGCGTCCCTATCCAAGGCGGCCGAGCGCTTGGAGCTGCTGCTAAAGAAGAAAAAGGAGCGAGCCGAGAAGAAGCAGCCTGGGAATTCCGGCCGAGCGCAGCAGGGCCAATCCTCAAAACCGAGGCCCCCCAGCCCTCCGCCCAAGTCGCCAAAGCGGAAGCGGAGCACAGTCGAAGGAGACCGAGTACTCTCCCCCGACCCAAGGCGGACGAAGGTGAGAAAAGAGGCCGAGACGATCCTGTTGGCACAGGCAGCAATTGGCGGCAAGAGGTCGATGCCGGTACCCGAGTTCAATCCTCCACCGTCCCCCCCTCGGTTGGATGCGAGGATCCTGGAGATGCTCCAGAGGAGAGGAGACGTGAATCTCGGTGTGTTCACCGACGGGGAGGCGATCGGCGAGGGATCCAGTGCCGAGACAACCCTCTGCTGCCCGAGGCAAATGGTGCCGTTGCTGAATGAGGTTTGTCAGGGGCTTCGACGCCCTTGGAAGAGCTGGCCGAGGTGCAATGCCGGTCGTCTGATCAGAGGATGGAGAAGGCCCTGCTGCTGCTGAGCAATGTAAGTTTTTCGTATGTTGCAAGTGTGGTATGTTAGGCCGAGTGAGTTGCTAACGGTTGTCATGTGCAGGCTCTCGGTGAGGTGTACCTCCAGTTTGGGAACAGCCAGAGAAGGGTGGCGTCTGCTCGGCGGGAGAAGGAGCGGCTGAAGCAGAAACAGGAAGAGCTCACTCCCAAACTTCAGGAAGCCGAGAGGGCGATGAAAGAGGCGGCCGACCTTACTCGAAAGTTGGAAACCGAGAGGTGGAAGACTTAGGAGGCCCTGGTTTCTAGAGATCAGTTGAAGATCGAGGTGAAGGCCAAGGAGAAGGACAGGCTGAAGCACTGGAAGGAGCTCTGTCGGGTGAAGACAGCGAGAGAGGCCGACCTGGAAGAGGCGGGGAAAAAGGCGGTGGCGGAGTTCAAGGCTTCGGAGGAGTTTGACCAGCTGAAGAACGAGTATGCCGCCGAGTGCGAGCAGGAGTTCTTCCGCAACCTCTTCCTGCATAATCCTGGACTGATCGTGAAGACCCCCTGGCTCGGTCAGGACATTACTACCGACATGTTTGAGGACGAGTCGGGGGAGGAGGATGAGGAGGGTGCCCAGCCGAGTGACCTGCCGGAAGCCGACCAGGTTGAGCCGCAAAAGGAGCCTGAGCCAGAGGTGGAGGGAGCTCAGCAAGCCGAGCAGCCGATGGAGGAGCTAGTATAGGATGCTTGTGTTTCTCCCCCTCTTTGCTTTTGTTTGTATTATTTTTTTTTCTTTTTGGTAATAGTGGGGACGACCGAGAGGTCGAGTTTTGTAAAGCTCTTGCAGGCCGAGCATAATAGGTCTGCACATTTTGAATGAAAATAGACTCTTCTGGATCAAAAATTGTAGACCGAGTTACCCGTCGATTTCCGTTTGTCTGAGTGTTGGTGTAGGCCGAGCGAGGCTGTATACCGGCTCTAATGTTCGAGTCTAGAAATGGCAAGTGTTGGGGTGTAGGCCGAGTAAGACCGAAACCCGACTCGTATGTTTGAGTCATAGCGGTGGTGCAAGCCGAGTAGGGCTGTACACCGACTCTAATGTTTGAGTCAAAATAGCAAGTGTTGGGGTGTAGGCCGAGTAAGACCGAACCCCGACTCGTATGTTTGAGTCATAGTGGTGGTGCAAGCCGAGTAGGGCTGTACACCGACTCTAATGTTTGAGTCAAAATAGCAAGTGTTGGGGTGTAGGCCGAGTAAGACCGAACCCCGACTCGTATGTGTTGAGTCATGGTGGTGGTGCAAGCCGAGTAGGGCTGTACACCGACTCTAATGTTCGAGTCAAAATAGCAAGTGTTGGGGTGTAGGCCGAGTAAGACCGAACCCCGACTCGTATGTTTGAGTCATAGTGGTGGTGCAAGCCGAGTAGGGCTGTACACCGACTCTAATGTTTGAGTCAAAATAGCAAGTGTTGGGTGTAGGCCGAGTAAGACCGAACCCCGACTCGTATGTTTGAGTCATAGTGGTGGTGCAAGCCGAGTAGGGCTGTACACCGACTCTAATGTTCGAGTCAAAATAGCAAGTGTTGGGGTGTAGGCCGAGTAAGACCGAACCCCGACTCGTATGTTTGAGTCATAGTGATGGTGCAAGCCGAGTAGGGCTGTACACCGACTCTAATGTTCGAGTCAAAATAGCAAGTGTTGGGGTATAGGCCGAGTAAGACCGAACTCCGACTCGTATGTTTGAGTCATAATGTTATGTTACAAAGGCTAGATAAATGGAAGAGTTTATAAATAACTGGTGCAAAAACGGGTAAAGTACAGCAAACCATAAGAAGGAAAAAATACAGCCTTAAATGTAGTACTTCTTCAAATGATCGGCATTCCATGGGTGGCCCAGTCTTCGCCCATCTTGGTCTTCCAGTTCGTAAGTTCCGGGCCGGCATATTCTGGTAACCCGATATGGACCCTCCCAATTGGGGCCGAGAGTCCCTGCTGAGCTATCCTTGGTGGCAAGGCTGACTTTTCGGAGGACCCAGTCGCCTTCCTGAAAACCCCGATGTTTGACTCTGGAATTATGGTAGTTGCAAAGCCGCTGCTTGCAGGCGATGTTTCTGAGGTTGGCCTGCTCCCTGTGCTCCTCGATGAGGTCTAGACTGAGTGCGATCTGATGGTTGTTTTGTTCAGGCTCATAGGACGACACTCGTTAAGAAGTTTCGCTTAGTTCAGCGGGAATGACTGCTTCTGTTCCGAAAGTTAGCGAGAAGGGGGTTTCATTCGTAGATGTGCGGTAGGATATCCGATATGACCAGAGTGCGTTGGGGAGAATTTCAGACCACTTGCCCTTGGCCTCGTCCAGCTGCCTTTTCAGTGTATGCTTAATGATCTTGTTTATGGCCTCAACTTGGCCGTTGGACTGAGGGTGAGCTGGTGAGGCGAAGCAAAGGCGGATGTTGTGTCTGTCACAAAAGGCACGGAAGCGTGCGTTGTCGAATTGCTTCCCATTGTCCGTGACGATTGTGTGGGGGAGACTGAAACGGCAGATAATGTTCTGGAAGACGAACGTTTCGATCTGGGCCGTGGTGATAGAAGCCAAAGCTTTCGCCTCAACCCACTTTGTGAAATAATCCACCGCTACCACCGCATACTCTGTCTTGCCCTTTCCTGCCGGCATTTTCCCAATCAAATCAAGTCCCCACTGCGAGAAGGGCCAGGGGCTGACCATTGGTGTGAGGTTTTCTGGAGGTAGGTGGAAGAGGGGCGAACCGTTGACACTTATCGCACCGCTTGGTCAGCTCGGCCGCGTCTCCGTGCATGGTTGGCCAATAGAAACCTTGCCGGAAAGCCTTGTGGGCCAACGACCGTGGTCCAGAATGATTTCCGCAAATACCGGCGTGGATTTCCTCGAGAACGGCTCTGCCTGCCTCCGGGACGAGACACTTCAAGAGGGGCAAAGTGAAACCCTGTTTGTAGAGTTGGTCGTTGATGAGTGTATAGCGGGCTGCCCGTCTTCGGACCTTTTTGGCCTCGATTTTGTCAGAAGGAAGTGTTCCATCTGCGAGGAATCTAATCAGTGGGGCCATCCACGTGCCATTAGTGTTGATGGCGTAGACCGCCGAGCATTGTGTACTGGGTTGATCCAGAATTTCGATCAGTACGCTTCGACTCTGCTTCTCATCGAGGGAGGATGCGAGCCGGGCCAGGGCGTCGGCATGGCTGTTTTCGGAGCGTGGAATCCGAGTGATAGCGTAGCTGCGGAAACTACATAGAAGGGCCTTCGCCAGTGCTCTGTATGCGGCCATGGAAGAGTCTTTCGCCTCATAGGCGTTGTTGATCTGGTTGACGATGAGATGCGAATCGCTGAAGATCTTGACCTGTTCCGCCTCCATGGTTTTAGCGAGGCGGAGCCCTGCAAGGAGAGCCTCATACTCGGCGGCATTGTTGGAGGCCTTGAATTGGAAACGAAGGGCATACTCCATCCGGACCTTGTTCGGTGTGGTAAGGACAAGTCCGGCTCCGGACCCGTTGTGGCAAGCCGACCCGTCGACATAAAGGAGCCAGGTTGGCCGAGTGGGGTCGAGTTGGGGGTTCTCTCCGTCCAAAGTATGTGTTATGGACAGAGGGGGAGATGGTGGGACCTCAGCTGTGGTCGCTGCTGGGACGTAGGAGAACTCAGAGATAAAGTCCGCCATGGCCTGTCCTTTCTCGGCAGTGCGGGGAATGAAAGTAATGTCGAACTCGCTGAGTTCTATTGCCCATTTCAGTAAGCGGCCCGAAGTTTCGGGCTTCTGAAGTACTTGCCGGAGTGGTCTGTCGGTTAAGACGATGATAGAGTGAGCTTGGAAGTATGGCCTGAGCTTCCGGGCGGACATGATGAGGGCGAAAGCGAGCTTCTCTAAGTCAGAGTATCTTGGCTCGGCGTCCTGCAGAGCCTTGCTGACGTAATACACCGGATGTTCGGCGCCGTCCCTATGCTTGACCAAAACTGAACTTGCGGCAGAAGCGGAGACAGATAGATACATGTAGAGGGTTTCCCCGGTGTCTGGTCTTGCTAGCAGCGGCGCTTTTCCCATGTATTCCTTAAGGTCAGTGAAGGCCTTGGTGCATTCCTCGGTCCAGGTGATGTGTTTGGACCTGCCCTTTAGGGCCTTGAAGAAAGGCACGCACATGTCCGTGGCCTTGGAGATGAAGCGTGTAAGGGCTGCGACTCGGCCCGTTAAGCTTTGCACTTCTTTCTGGGTTCGTGGCGGCTCCATATCGACCAGGGCCTTGATTTTTTCCGGGTTGGCCTCGATGCCCCTCTGGCTAATCATGAAACCCAGAAATTTCCCAGAGCTGACTCCGAACACGCACTTCGCCGGATTTAACCTCATTCGATACCGTTTGAGGACGTCGAACATTCGCGAGAGATTGGGGATGAGAAGGTCAGTCGATTTGCTCTTGACGAGCATGTCGTCGACGTAAACCTCCATGGTTTTCCCAATCTGGTCGGCGAACATGAAGTTCACTAGGCGCTGGTAAGTGGCCCCGGCGTTTTTGAGTCCGAAGGCATGACATTGTAACAGTATAACCCCTGATCTGTCCGGAAGGTTGTGTGGATCTGATCTGCCGGATGCATGAAGATTTGGTTGTAGCCCGAGTACGCATCCATAAAACTCAGGAGCCCATGTCCTGCCGTGGCGTCGTCCAGTTGGTCAATCTTGGGCAAAGGAAAACTGTCCTTGGGGCAGGCCTTGTTGAGGTCAGTGAAATCAATGCACATTCGCCACGCCCCCGAGGGTTTTTTGACGAGTACAACATTGGCAACCCAGGCAGCATAGACGGCCTTCCGGACAAAGTGGATGGTGCTGAGCTTGATGATCTCTGCCTTCATAGCCTCGGTCCTCTCAGCATCGTAGAGGCGGCGTTTCTGTTCGACAGGTTTGTAGGTAGGGTCGATACTGAGCCGGTGGCAGATCACGTCGGTGGAGATGCCGGGCATGTCGGCGTACGACCAGGCAAAGACTTCAGAGTTGTCCCTTAAAAACCGGATCAGTTGTGAGCGCAGGTCGGGCGAAAGAGTTGTCCCAATCTTTACCTTCCGGTCCGCAAAGTCGTGGGAGAGTACTATCTCTTCAACATCCTTAATGGGCTGTGGATGGGGTGTTGCGGAATGGTCCCGAGGATCTTCGATTGGTTCGGCCCGGATTTTCTGTGCGTCCTGAGGGCTCACGGGGTCGGCCTCGAACGCGGACTCTGATACTGACATGGTTTCTTTCGGAGGTTGGATGAGGGTGGCAGAATTGCAGGCCCTTGCAGCCATTTGGTCTCCTTTGACTTGACCAATCCCCATAGGGGTTGGGAACTTTACCAGCAGTAGGTGGGTGGAGACGACTGCCCTCATCTGGTTGAGTATTCCCCGCCCGAGAATGGCGTTGTAGGCCGCGGGGCAGTCTACCACCAAGAAAGGTGCCAGTACGGTTGCCCTCCGTGGGTGTGTTCCGAGGGAGAGGGGGAGAGTGACCGTTCCATGCGGGATAATGGAGTCCCCCGTGAAGCCAAAGAGCGGCGTGGGTGAGCGGTCCAGACTTGCTTCTGGGATGCCCAATTGCTTGAAAGCTCGCATGAAAAGGACGTTCACCGAGCTCCCAGTGTCGACCATTACCCGTTGTACGTCAAAGTTAGATATCTCCGCCATAACGACAATGGGGTCGTCGTGAGGGTAGATGATCCCGCGCTCCTCCTCCTCGGAGAATGTGATCGGCTCCCAACCGAGTCGATTTGTTTTCTTGGCTCTTCCCTCCTCTATGCTGAAGAGCTGCTGATTCTGTTTGGTGGCCCGTAGAAAGTTCTTCTTTGCCCGGTTGGAAGTGAGCGGGCAAGAGATCGACGGTCCTCCGGAGATCGTGTTGATCTGTGGGTTGCGAGGTGGAGGTGGAGCGTGTTGAAGAAACTGGTTGATCTTCCCATCTCGGGCCAGAGCCTCCACCAGATCCCGAAATGCAACGCATTGGTCAATGCTATGGCCATTGTATTTGTGGTATTGGCAATAAATTCCCGTGTCTTTGCCAAGTTTGCCCTTCGCTGGTGCCCAAGTAGACTTCGGGATCATGTGTTCCACATTGAGGAGGACATTCTCGTAGAGGGTGTTGAGGATGGTGTATGTCTCGTACTTGGAACGAGGAACCCGTTTTTCCCCGGTGTTTGACCGCTCCCCCTGTTGTCTTTCCTGGTGATTCGGGTTCTTACCCTTCTTCCCAGGGCTGTACAGATTGTTGCTGTGGGGGTAGTCTTTCCGTTTTCCCCCATAGCTCTGTTGCCCCTGCTCCTGCGGACGCTGTGCCGGGCCCTGCTGTTCCGGGACGCTCGGTGGGTATGTTTTCACCGAGTCGGCCCGTGGGGGTTAGTAGGTATTGGCAGTGTTGGACTTTTGGGTTAGTGCCTCAGCCTTGGCGTGGATCGCTGCCTGTTTCATTATTTCGTTATAAGTTTTCCAACCTTGGGTGTGAGCTGCGTACCTGAATGGGGAGTCTCGGAGGCCGCCCTTGAAGGCCGTAAAGGCTACTCGATCGTCCGTTTCCGCGCACCGAGAGTATTCATGACTGAATCTCGCTGCATATCACTGCAGCGACTCGTTTTCACCTTGTTTGAGCTGGAAGAGGTCCTCGGCCGAGGACAGGCGGTCGGTTTGTATCATGAACTGGTTCATGAAGGTGGAGGTGAGCTGCTCGAAAGAGTCGATGGACCTAGATTCCAACTTGTAGAACCAATTGATCGCTGCCTCGGTCAGTGTGGAATTGAAGATGAGGCACTGTTCCTCATCGGCGAGGTTCTTGAGGGCGATGGCCGAGTAGAAGTTGTTCAGATGATTCCACGGGTCGTCCTTCCCGTTGTAAAGGGGGATTTTCAAGGGTTTAATCTCGTGGTTGATCCTGAACTGGTTGATTCTTTCTGTGAAGGGGCCCGGGCTGGTTTTTGACCAGGCTGGTCTCGCTTCCCGGGCTGTCCCGGCCTCAAGCGTCCGGACTCGGTCCATGAGGTGCTGGACGAGCGAGTCGGTCTTGGATTGGTGTTTATCCCTGGATGCTCGGTCGCGGTCGACCCTATAAGGCCGGTCGGTGCCACCTCCGCTCGGCGGGCTCTGTGATTCACTCCTTCTGTGACCGACCTGCCGTGACCGCTCGGTGTACCCCTGTTTGGGTATGCTCCGGCATATACTTGCATCTTGACCGAGCGGCCTAGACCGCTCGGTGTCCCGCAGGCGGGATCGTTCCTGAGGCTTGTCGTTCTGCCGCCCAGCCTGCCCTGACCGCTCGGTGCTCCTTCGGCGGGTTGGTTCAGGGCAAGGAGGGAGCGGGAGGCCGAGGTGGGTTGACCGCTCGGTGTCGCTGCGAGGGGACCTCGATGTTTGCCTCCCCCTGTCCGAGCGGTTGGTCCTGGTGCCAAGATGCCGAGCGGACTTGGCCGTGCTCTCGGCTTCCATGGACGAGTCGGTGATGGGGACAGGATCTCCGGTCACGAAGGTCCCATGGCTGATATTGGGGCGGGACCACCGAGCGGTTATGTTTCCTCGGTGGTGGTCTCCCCTTCCCACCTCCAACCGAGGGTCAGGTCGGCATGAAGGTTGTTCGTTGACCGATCGGTTCCGCCCTCCCTCGCTGAGGGCATCTCGGGCGTCCCGGTAGATCCTAGTGTCGCCGGGTTGGTTGCCGGGGATGATTAACATCCGAGCCGGTTTCTTGCTTGGCTCGGTGTCCCCATGCCTTCCCTTCCGTGGCTCGGCGACTGCATGTTCCTTTCCTTTTTCCGCCAGTCGGCGATTCTTCTCGGCACGCTCCGCGCATTCGGCCACCACCTTGTCGGCCTCAGCGCTACCGACGCGTGCTCGGTGGGCAGCGAGTTCTGCCTGTGCGACCCGTAGCTGTTCGGCCACCTCAGTGTACCGATCGTCGAGCACCTGACACCTCGACTCGGCCTAGGTGCCCTTAGCTTTCACCTCGGCCATGTCGCTCTGGAGTTTCTCGATTATCTGCAAGAAGTTGGGAGAGGGTTCTCCCCTCGTTCTGGGGCCTTGCCCGGGTGTGATTTCACCGAGGTCGTGTTCGCCCTGCATGTTCGGTGACGAAGAGCTGACTCTCGGTATAACTTGTGGATGAGTCGTAACTCGGTCTGGTTGAGCGTGGGCAACCTTAGTCAGATTTCCCACAGACGGCGCCAAACTGTTGAAGCGTTAAATGTTCCAACTGTCGAGTACTCGTTGCCCAATCACCAAATGACGCGTGACCCTCTTGTGACCTGTCAACTCAAGTGGATCGCGGGTCTCCGTTAGTACGGGCACCGGTGTGGTGCCGGCCTAAGGCTCTCCGACGATCAAGTTAGTTACTTTGTTCGTAAGAGGAAACAGTAAATGGTAAGTTCGGTAGAGTAATTGTAATAGTAAAACTTCGTTACCTTTATTGGGAAATGTGTACCCTTTATGTATAGGTAGGTGGGATGTTCAATTCCCAAAGTTCCGATGTGGGACGAATGCTTCTCGATTTACGTGCGGACACGTGTTACGTAAATCGAGGGTGGATATGCTTCCACGTGGCATCCCGCATTGGGCCCGGTGTTAGGGCTGTCGCAAGTATGGTGTTCTTGGGCCTTGAGCGTTGTCAGGTCTTTAAGTATACGGCCCAGTGGGTCTGGTCAGATATGATGTCAACAGAAACAAACAAAATAAATTCCAAAAGGGCCAAGGGCCCCTAATCTTGTTAATAGTAAAGGAATGGATTCATAACCCACTAGAAATGACCAAAATGCTTATCATAAAGAACAGATTTGTAAGCTTTGGATTATGTACAATGTGCTGCTTCAAAAACAAAAATTATATAAAATAAATTTCCTTCATTCATCCAGCAAATGAATTTTTCCATTTCCCCCATTTCCACATCTGCCAAACAGATGATGGATGAAATGTAACTGAAATATTGTATCTACCCATAAGGTTCAAAACTAAGATCCACATATATACATGGCTTTCAGGAGTTCAATTACTCAAAAACACAGAAATTCCAATGCCCTTGATCGGACATTTTCTCAGAAACTAAACAGAAACCAAGCAAAAAGAGATAATTAACAGAGAGAACCTACCCAAGACCCTGAATTTCCGATTGTCGCAAAGGCAAATCGGTGTTCTGGATTGATGGTGAGCTAGGTGTTGATGAAGAGAAGTACGGCTTGCTTGTTGTTCAGCCTACCTGGTCTCAGCGTGTACCTGCTCGCAGCCAAGCCGTCCCCCTCTACGATTCCTTTCATCTCTCGCAAAGCTCAGACTCAGAGACCAATCCCAAATGAAACCACTGAAGAAATCTTGCGTAAACAGCGTGAAGAAGACGTGTATGTACAACCAAACGCTGCGTTTCATCAACCCAAGAAGGTGGCAATTTAGACATTTCATATCCAAGGATCGCTCCTATTTCACTCCTCTGATTGCCTCTATTTCTGACTCATCATTGTGCTGAGAAATTGAGTGATCGAGTGAAACGAGATGGCTTGCTTACATGACCACAGCTGCGAAGACCATGATTGCTCCTCTGATTGGTCTCTCTACAAGCATATAGACCTGCCCAAGGTCCTATTTTTCTGCCTCTTACTTTTATCAGTATTGATTTTTCTCCTATGTTTGTGGGCGTTATTAGCTATCACACTGCAGCTATGGATATTGTAGTGTGCTTCATAATCTGCCTAACCATTTCGGCATTTCGTGTCTGTTTTTGTTGTATCTGCAAGTTCGCAGATGAAATTAGTGAAAAGAACAGTGACCCACATTACTCAAATCCTAAATCTAATACACATTTGAGATTTGTAATTGCAAATAATTGGTTGGGGAAGCTTTGCGACTTGTTATACTCCATGCAGATGTTGCTATTTCTCATCCCACAAATTGTTTCAGTCTCAGATTTTCTTGAATATTTTGTAGGATGACTGTGTATTGTTGTTTTGGAAATTTGAGTGTGGCTATATGAGGAGTAATTGACTGAGGAGTAATTGGCTGTAGTGCGATGCTTTATAATTTGCAATTCCAGAGATAGGGTTTTTTTTAATGGCATAATTCGTTGGAGCTTTCCTTTGCTGCTTGATATGATGCGACTTTCAACTGAAATCTGTCTCGACTCTATACGCCATGGTAGCTCTTGAGAGAACACATTTATATGTTTTTTAGGTTGCTGCTTTGAATGAGGCGGTTCAAGGAAGTGCCAAGTCGGTTTTTAAAGCTTGGGAGCATCGTCTGAATTCTTCTGAGGTAATGAGCCCTTCTGTATGCTATTCTGTTTTAACATCTTTATCAGATTAATCATGTGGTGAACGATTGCGTGCTTGGGTAAACATTATTTCTAGACGCCATTATTAAAGTAGCTCTAATCCAAACATTGTAAAAATTTTCTACTTGAAATCTCGAACTGACATTTTTACTACACTGAGGTAGTTACTTATTGAGATTCAGCTCAGGTTTGCATATATTTTGGCTTTATTTATGTTTTCAATTACCAGGCATAAGCAGCCTCATATGATCCTACTTTCTGCAACAGGAACACTTGGAGAGCAATGAGGGTGATCCTGAGTTACTTGTTTACATTCCGTGAGTGTCCCTCCTCCCTCGTTTGTTGTTTCAAGTATTATCTTTGTAACATGAGTTATTAACTGCATAAACATGAAACACATGGGGGACCCGTAGGTAACATGTGTCTAAATTCATTAGATCTCCATAATCGGGCCTGTATGGGTTTGCTTAAGGGACCTGAACCTTAGCAGGTTCATTCATAGCACATCACTTCTGTCCCTCATTTTATAACTATCGTTTAAATTGTGCTCATGGATTCTTTCTTGTTTCCAGAATAGGTTGTCCCATTTGACTCATTTCTGTAAAACCTGTAGGAGTTGTGTCAAGATAAACTTTCCATGGCTCATTTTCTGCTATATATGACTTTTGATACAGCTGCGCTTGCTTATGAAACATTTGGTTCGCATTGCAAGAGATTTTACTAGAACCTACAATTGTAACACCGACTTGTGAGATAAAGTCATCTCTGATATTGGTGCTTTACATCTAACTGAGCTATATTTTTTTGATTTATTTTTTATAGATTTACCTCAGATGTCAAAATCAAGAGCATATCAATTGTTGGTGGTGTTGGCGGAACAAGTCCTTCTAAGATGAGGGCGTAAGTTCGACCTTTTATATTAGCTACATAAGGCATGGCTTTCTTATATTGCTTGTAGTTGTAATTAGAATAATGAGGCAAGAAGCTCTAGAAAGTAAATGATATAGTGATTTATTCAAATGATGTCATGGGTCATCTTTTTGTCTTAATGTACCACCATTCCTCCTTGGATCAATTTCAAATGCATCCGTTTCATATTTAAGCAGTCAATGCCTTTAATTTGGAGTTAACTAGGAAGTTTATTTTTAAAGTTTTATTCCTTTTCCTCTTTTCCGAATTGGTTCTGTATGAGGTTTCCGACAAAAGAAATGTCAAAACAGTCTTTGATAGATGTTCAATATTCACTTCATCTCATTTTTATATTTGGAAAAACTACAACTAAGATTGCATTGCTTTAATTAGGTTCATCAATCGAGAGGGGATTGATTTCTCAGATGCTCAAGGAATGCAAGCCATTCAGGTACCGCTTTCATATTATCTTATCCAGGAGTTATTTGAAAAATTCAACATTTCAATATTGAAACATGTGTTCTTGTTGCTTTAAGGAATGGGATTTGGTCGAAAATTTTCAAGGAGTGTTGGAGTACCAGACAAGGTATTTATTAGTGCCTTCTGTACTAGTTCAGAAACCACATTGCATAACTTAGATAACATAAAGTCTATAGAAATTGAGAGGAAATCCTGTTCCTTTTCAAATCGAGAGCAGTTAAGACGTTGAAACTTAACAGAGTTTGGTGCTTCATTTGAGTTTTATTGCACCATCAAATTTCCTTCTGATAGAGTACATCTCTCCTTGTAATCAGATACTCCAAATTTCAAAATGTGGCCAGTATCACATTGCATTTTCCCGATAGTTTTGGTGGTGATACAACTAAGATAGAGTACATTGGTTTTAAAGGCGAAGCTACTCAGGTAATTTCATTCCGTGCTAGCCGATTAGCTTATGTTAGTGCTCCAAATAACACAGGACCATGTCTTTGATTCAGTTGAAGAGAGATGTTGTTGCGACAATTGTTTATGAACTCAGGCCAAATCCATCTGATCACAAGTAAGATTTCGTCATCCTTGCTGGGGTTGTAAAATTGTTCTTTTTCAAATAAATGTTGGAGAAAATAAGTGATCGATGTGTTGCTTGAGCGTGTTTCGATGTTTGTGATTCACTTGTGCTTGTTTGTAGGACAAAGGCTGAAGGTGGGGGTCTTTCACATGTAGAGTGAGGAAGTCATGCTTGCAGGTCAAAGGCCGAATATGAGTGTCTTTCAGTTTCAGATATGGAATTTGAATGAACAAGTCATGCTAATTGTGACTTCTTACTGTGCTTCTTAAGGACTAAATACTCTTGGTATATTGATAATGTAAACTGGAGGAAGGAAATGCGGTAACTGTTTTTGTAATCTTTTTACGACATGTTTACTTACTAGGAATGAGAACAGTGGATATGGGAGAAGACGACAATGGGAGAAGTGAGTAATAAAAAAAGTAGGTAATTATTCTCATTGAGTTGTTTACTAATTATATAAAATTAGAATAATAATGGGATTAATTATAGTTATTGTTTACTAACTCTTATATATGGGAATGTAAACTAACTTGAGTCATTCCATATATATATATATATATATATATTATATTTTCTTTATTTCGGTTTTTTGGTTTTTTTTAAAAGATCGAGGTTGAATCTTATATAGTCAATCAATAACAAATCCAAAATTTCATTTCTTGTTGTGATTATTCACTAATAAAATATGAGAAAATATACTCTGTTAGTTTTTTTTTTAGCATATAAGTCAAAGATAAATATTATAAATCAATTTTTTAGTTGTTGGAGTGGGTTCGGAAAATGACGATTTATTTACGTAAATACGTCAATAATTGTTAGAATTATTATGATTAATACTTGTAAACTATGTTTTAATATTTGTAAACTATGTTCTTAGTTTTTTATTATTTTAATATTGGATTGGAGTATTTGGAATAATTGTAAGTTACTTAATAAATTAAAATAATAACAATATTTGTAATTTAGAGCGTCCTCGTGTAGGAGGGGTCTTTGCTAGGGTTTTAGCTAGTGTTTTATGTTTTCGTGGTTGTCGCTTTTCTTAACCGGTTGTGGCTGAATTTTTTTGGGCTTAGTGTATCGGTACTTCCCCTAGTGTGTAGGAGAGGTGTGTGCAAGACATAGGGAAGGGAAACATTGTCTTTGAGTGGTCTGGGTTTGCGTCCTTTTTGTATGGTTCAAGAGTTGGGTGGTGATTGTTTTGAGGAAAGCCCTTGCGGATTCTTTGGGTCGTACCTTGCGGCTGTTCGATAAGGAACGAGCTAGTGTAGTGTTGAGCAAGCAAGACACAGTATGGGTCTTAGTGGGTGTGTGTTTCAATCTCATGGTGGAGGTATGCACGCAAAAGCCGATGAACAAGAAGGCTTTTATTTCTATTTTCTCTGGCCTGTGGAAAGGGGATACCAAAGTGTCGTTCAGGGAGATGGAAGACGAGGTTTCTGGTTCGTTTTGGGGAATTGAGGGATACAGAACGGGTCCTGGAAATAGAACCTTGGTTGTTCAAGGAAGTTTTGGTCCTAGTTAGTGATATCCAAGATGGGCAAGGTCTCCACTCTCTACTACGGTTGTCACTAACAGTGTTCTGGGTCCCGCTTCATGACGTGCCACTGTTGTGTATGATGGTGGTTGTGGCAAAACACATTGGTGGCTGGTGTGGTATTGTGTTGGAAGTGGACCAGGCGGAGGGGGATGATTATGTTGGTCGTTTTATTCGTCTGCGGATCCGTTTGAACGTGAGAGAGCCCCTAATGTGTGGGACGTGCGTCGACTTCCCGAACTTGGGAACTAAGTGGATCGCTTTTCAGTACTAGAATCTCTTAGCCTATTGTATGAGATGTGGGCTGGTGTCACACACCACACGACTATGTTCTGAGGGGAGTCAAGGTGATGATCGTGAGTTAACTACTAACCGAGGGGTGACTTGGGTCTTTTTGAAGGTCTGGACGCTACTGATGACTTGCGAGGTCGTAAACTACTGACCTTTGGCAAGCGAAAGAGTGGGCAGGGTGGTATTATTGTGAATGTGGCTGGACATGGAAGGAAGGGTGCTTCTATCCCTTCCCGCTCTGATTTTGATAACTGGAGTCGTGAGATTTCGCTGGGTTCTGCTCCGAGTGGTGTGAGCTCTCCTGTTATCCCTTCTGGACTATTTTCCCCCACCCATTCTCTTAATATGGTGGCTAGTGAGATGGTGGTTGACAGGGCTGAAAAGCCAACACTAGCTGCCTATATCAAGGAGTCTCATGCCAGGGACGAGAAAACAACTCGTATTTTGGAGGAGCTGTTTGATGCAAGTCGTTTTGGGCCTAGAGATGTTATTCTCTCTCCACGAAGTCGAGGCTCTGTGTTGTCTTGTAAAGAGTCAATGATATTGGGCCCTACTGTGAAGCCCAGTGCTGGGGAGTTGCGGCTAGGCAAAGGGAAGGATTTGGGCTCGAATTATGTGGACACTAGTAGGGACCTGGGGCTGCTGGAGTAGGTGGGCTCAAATTCTCTCATGCTGGGCTCACTCGTTGACTAGACCAATTTCATTCGGAGGACTTTCAAGAAAGTGGGTAGGCTACCCGTGGGGAGTGATGCTGGCACCAGTAAGGCCCAAAGTGAGTTCTCTCTCTCTCTCTCTCTTTATCCTATTGTGGTTGGGAGTAAACGACGCGATAGTTTTTCTGTAGTTGTGGATGAGGCTTTTGAGGGTTGTACTAAATTTGGATATGTTAGGTAGTCGGAACCCCCCTTAATGGGTTTTTGAGCAGAGGGGTGATGTGCCCACCTCTCCCGAGGGGCTGTGAGTTTTCCATGAGAATTCTTTGTTAGAAGTACTGTCAAGGCATTGGAGGTGTCTTGATAGTCCAAAGCTTGGTGGACCAATGTAGGCTCTCTAGGTTTGATATTGTTATATATTCGAAACAAAAAATAAAAATTCGAAGTTAGAATATTTTAAGCGTAAACTTGATTTTGATTGTATGCTTGCTGTTGAGCCTAAGGGTCGTAGTGGTGGTTTATGTATCTTTTTGAAAGCTATGGATTCTATAGTTCTTGTTAAGTATGGCGACTTTTTTTTATTGAAATGCTAATCCATGATGGTTTTCCAAGTAAGGCTTGGAGACTTTATGATGTCTATGCTAGCAGTGATGATAAGGTCAGGGAGAAGCAATGAGTTTGCCTCCAGGATCGAATTAAGTTTTTTTGGTGAGGCCTACATGATTATTAGGGATTTCAATGATATTCTGAGTACAGATGAAAAGGTTGGGGGCAATACTCGATCTGAGAATAACATGCGAAGATTTTGAAGATTTGTGTCTAATTGCAATTGATTGGACTTGGGGTATAAAGGTTATCCTTTCACATAGCGGAACAAGTGAGAGGGTGGCTATATCCATGAGCGAATTGATAGGGGGTTTGTTTCTAATTAGTGGATCCATTGGTATCCTGAATCCCACGTTGAGCATGGGGTTGTTAAAGGGTCTGACCATCCAATGTTTGCCCTTGACACGACCCTTAAGTTCATACGTAAGCGAAGATAGTTTATCTTTGATCCACGATGAGGTGCTGATCATGGATGCAGTGAGGTGATTAAGGAGGAGTGTGGGTGGCTAACTCTTGTGGAGGGTATGGCTAGCATTGAGCACAAATTAAATGGGGTGAGAAGGGGGATCTTAACCTGGAGGGAGAAATCTATCCCTAATGCTCAACTACGCATTGAGGCCCTTAGGGAAGAGTTGAGTTCTGCTCTTCAACCTCCTTCTTTTATGGGCACTTGGGTCAAACTGCTGGAAACAGATTTGAAACAGGCCCTATTAGATGAGGAAATTCACTAGAAGTTGAAGTCTAGAATTTAATGGTTGAAGGAGGGTAACAAAAATACAAAGTTTTTCCATGCAAAAACTGTAACGACCCGACCCGTAATTACGGGATTTACATAAATTATCAGGGATTTTTTCAAAATTTTTCAGGATTATTTAGGTAGTTTGGACGATTTTGCCTCTAGGATCATACTTGGCTTTCTATTTAGGGAAGGGGTATTTTTGAAAGAGGAAAACGTGTGGATATTTTGGGATGAGATGTTGTGGATCAATCATTTTTCCTCATTCTTATCCATTTCCCATTTCTCTTACTCTCACTCTTTTTACCCATGCACCTTCCTCCAAACCCAAACACAAACAAACACACATAACCACCATTAATTCATATCTTTATTTGGAGGAATTTTTGGACCAAACTAGGATGAGGATTTTGTTCTAGAGAGCCCGAAGATCACGTAGATCTCAAGGTTGAAGACGGTGGATGTCAGGATTGCACAATGGGAGATATTAAAAGTTGACCAAAACTTTGGGAGCCTATATCTTTAAATCCAAGTAATATTTCTTGATTCTAGTCTGGGATTTGGAATCCTTCGATTGAGTAGATGAATTTTGTTATTAATTTTGTAGAATTTGGTTGAGAAATGAGGGAGATATGAAGGCGAGATGACGACATCAGTATGACATCATGATGACATCACTAGGTGACGTCATGATGACGTCATCTGACACATGGTAAGGGTCCAACGTTGCAGGGGATGGTTGGTGTCACATGGCAGGGTGTTGTTAAATTGTCAGGTGCCACGTGGAAAAGGTTCATTGGTGCCATATGGCAGGATTGCCATACGGTACTGTGCTAGTGGTACCACGTGGCATGTGTTATGGGTGCTACGTGGCAGAGTTGTCAGTGACACGTAGCCACGTCAGCTAAAGTTGACATCAGGCTCGTGGGGGTGGCCCATGGGCATTGACCGACACTTTGACGTGCGTGTCGCGGTGTGTCAGTGGGAATTTCGAGGTAGGATCGATCTTGTGTAACGACCAGAACCTGATTTTATTGTAATTTTCTATTAATTAATGCAAAATGACCATTTTTCCCTTGAAAAGGAAAAGGTTGACTTTTGAATCGGGATTCTTTTTGGATTTTGACCTATGAACGTGATGTAGATCGGGACGTCACAAGTCCGTAGACAGGTGGCACGTCAAAATCGGACGTCGGATGAAGAAGTTATGGTCACGGGATCAAAATTGGTTAATTTTACTTCTCGGGATTCGAATTAATTATCCCTTAACTCTGATTGGTTGAGAGAATTGATGTGGGCCCCTAGATGAGTGACAAGTGTCACTCATCCCATTGGTGACGTTTCCCTAAAAAATGGATCTTGATCTGATTGGTTACTTTTCATTATTAAATTCTCACATTTTCTCTCATCTCTCATGGCATCAAATATCATCATCTTCATCTTTGATTTTCTTCAACCCGTGCACCCCATAACCCTCACGCCATTACCTTCATCTGTCACTAACCAACTGAGGGAGGTTGAGAGGGTGTGACCAGAGAGACAAGGACGACGGGAACGAAGGCTGAACAGCCACGGCCCACTGGCGGAGGTGAGTGAAACCGTGACCTGTTTTGAAGCCAACATTGAAAGTTGAGTTTTGGACATTTTTTTTATCATTTTGATGGAGCCTAATCCATTATAGGGACTAAGACGGTGGACTTGATTTCGAGAGAAGTGGTGACCAAAGTTGGGAGGAAACAGAGAAGAAAGTCAGGGCCACTGTTCAAGGATCGAAGGTACGAATCTAGTCTGTTTTTCATAGTTTTAATCACATAGAGCTCTTGCTGGAGATTAGACGATTGAATAGGAAGAAACAGGGATCAAAATGGTTAAGGATTAACGATTTTAGAATCGGGTCAGAACGCGGGTCTGTACGACCCGGTTACAGGTCCACGGGTCAACCTGTCCAGAGGTAGGGGACGATGACATTAGCATGCTGACGTCATCATGTCAGATCTATTAGCCCAGCAACCAATCCAATAGTGACACATGTCACATGTCAGTGCTGACTGTGCACTGACATGTCAGTGACGTGGCCCAATCAGTGGCTACCATGTGTCACTGACATGTCAGTGACCTAGACCAACCAGCATCTAACATGTGGCACTGTTAGAACCTGACACATGGTAGTGACGTGGACCAATCTTGGAGTGACACGTGGCACTATCAGAGCTGTTAGGTGACATCAGTATGACATCCTCAGGCGTTGACCAGCGTTAACTTCCCCTTTGACCCGCGCGTTAGGGCTCGTGAGGGAGAATCTCGAGGTGGGATCAGCACCATTTTCAAGGTTTCGATGCTACGAATCCAATGGCGATGGTTTAGTGTCGATCGAAGATTATTAGGTTGGTCAAAATTGGGTTTAATGCATCGGGAAGATTGTTCGGACGGCTTTCCCTGGCCGGTACTGTTCTAGGGTTTTATGTTTGAACTTGTAGGACCCATTAGTGACCTTTGGAAGTGTTTGGACAGGTTTAGGATGTTCATTGAGCACCGAGAACCGTGTGTGAGTGGGCTTTTGATTTCGAAATAATTGCATGCATAACTGTTTTCACTGTTTTACTTTACGATTGAGGTTGAATGATTTTTAGTACTATATGATGATGCTTTATACGTATTATGTTGTTTTGGGCGTGAGGCCCATCTGGTATAAATGAACCTGTTTTCGGAGTCAATTAGGGATTTTTGTGGAATTTAATAGTATTGCACTGTGTATACCTACCTTATGATTACTGTCTCCTCTAGACATCTCGTAGTATCCTGGTGTAATCACGGGCACTGCCTGAGAGGGGTTGACCTGAGGGGTAGCTCACGATCAGAAATGCAGTTATGGATTATACCCCCAATGAGGGTCATTGATCTGCGGGTCATTGACCTGGGTGGACCCTGGGGAGACATGGGATTAAGACCCCGAGTGGCACACGTAACCTTAGGACCGTGACAATATTAGGAATCGGGAATGCCAGACATTAGGGATGTCGGGGTTAGGATTACAGTGCACTATTATTATTATTGTTTTCCCTATTTCAGTTATATATATGATTATATGATTCTATGATACTATTATCTATGTTTTGACTCAATGCATGCAAGTTTGAAAACGGAGGGGTAAAACCTTATGATTTTTATCTTATTAAACTGATTTTTGGAAACATTGTTATTTTCGGACCACTCACTCTTTATTATTTTACTGACCCCTCCAGGCCGTGCATACGAGGTAGAGGAGGAGGACTCGGAGTCCGAGGCATAGACTTTTTTGTTGCGCACCTGTACACCCGGTTGGGTAGGTTGAACACCATTGTGTAACCTGACATTGTGCTCGTATTTTGTATTTGTACTATCATTGGTCTAACAGTCTTGAACTCTAAACTCGTATGTTTGATTTTATTTATTTTAATTCGAAAAACTTCAAGCCCGTTAAGGGTAATTTTGATATTTTATAATTATTGTTAGACGGGAGCAGGGCACATCCTCGGGTGGTCCTAGGGGGATTGTGGTGGGTCCTATCATTTTATTTAATAGGTTTCGACATCCTGAATCCAATGATGGTGGTTTCAGGTCGATCGAAGGTAGTTTGATGGTAGTTTTGGGGAGTTTTCTCATCAGGAAGTATGTTCGAGACGTGTTTTCGATTTCGGGGTTTTTGATGGTTTCATGTATAGACTTATATGGATTGTTGGTGACTTTTGGTGTGACTTTGACATACCAAGACGTCCCGGAGGCTTCAAATTAGCTTATGGCTCGGGATTTGGGCGATCAGTGATACTGTGAGTGGATATTTCTTTTCATAATTGTGGTGCATGCATATTTACATATTTACATGATTTTATGACATGGTTTGGATGGTTATGATATGGTTTTATGATGTTATGTGATTTCTGGATAAATGCTAGGTTTTTGGTATATATATGGATATTTGATTGTGGTTTTTTGGACAGAGTTTTTACTGGTGGTTTTGGAAACCGAATTTTGGGTTAGTGCCCGAGAGGTAAATGTTTTAGCCTGGTGCCCAGGTCAAAATGTATTTTTGATTATTTATGGCTATGTTTTTCTGGTTGGGTCAACCTCAGGCGATTTGATTGCTATTCCGGAGTTGGACTCTGATGATAAAAGGACAGGCACGGACGTGGTCAGAGTTGGACTCAACACGTGCCTACTGAATTTGACTCTGCAAGATCCATAATTATCTACCGGTAGTACAAATGGGATGCTAGTTGGACTAACGGGCTGGTTGGACCAGCGGGACGAGGTTTGACTTATGTGGTTAGTTGGACCAGTGGGACCAGATTTGGCTTTTATTGACGTATGGTGTGTCTAGGGGTTTTCAAAAGAATTTACAACTGGAGATTTTAGGGAAATGTGGTCCATGGGCATTTTTGTAATTTTATATGTTTATGCATGCATGTTTTTATAAACGGAAGGTTTAAAGGATGATTTTGGAAAATGATTTTCAAAGGCTTTATTATTGTCCACTCATAGGTTTTATTGGTTTTGGCACCCTACAGGCTGATCTCGGGATGTGGACTGTATCGAGGCTGAGGCATTTTCGTGGTCTGCGCACTCTAGTTAACCAGAGTAGGTTCTGGTAGTTATTTACATTTGTATCTAGTGCTCTGTATGTTTATTATATTCTGGATTACGTTTATGCTTGACACGAGGATTTATCCCTTATTTGACATTGGTGTTGTTATACAATCAGACTGAGGGAAGTTTGGTAACTTGAGTGTGTTTGTGTCAGACAGGAGTAAGGCCTTTCATGAGAATCGAGGGGGATTTCGAGGAGGATCCTGTAAAAAACTATTAAACATCGATGTCAAAATAAACTTCTGGGCATCCATGATATAGGGAGTGATGGACTGAGGAGCATGATGATATTTGCTCTATTGATGTGCATTATTTTCAATCCATGTTCCCAGCTTCTCACCTCTCGCATGATGATATGGATAGTAATTGCATTTCTTGCTGTGTTTCTGATCGTGAAAATTATATACTTACTTGCTAGGTTAAGGATGACAATATTTGACAAGCTATGTTGTCATTGTTTCCTACAAAATCACCAGGTCGTGATGGGTACACAGTTGCTTTCTTTCACAAACATTGGGGGTATCATTGGTGCAGATGTTATTACTTTTGTTAAAGCTTACTTTATACGGGCTAGCTGACTGGGAGGTACAAATATTGCCCCGATCCCAAAAGTACCTAATTCTACCCAGATGATCTAGTTGACACTGATAACCTTATGCAATGTTATCTATAAGATTATTTCCAAGATTATTACTACTCGCTTAAAGAAGGTGCTAAAACGAATCATTAGTCCAGTATAGTCTGCTTTTATTGAAAGTAGACAGATTACTAATAATATTCTAATAGTGCATGAAGTTCTCCATACCTTGAAAAAGAAAAGAGAGGTTGAGGGGGAGGAAATAGTTTTGAAGCTTGACATGGCTAAAGCTTATGATCTGGTGGAGTGGGGCTTTCTACAGGATGTGATGAGGAATTTTGGTTTTGCTGAATCTTTTATATAGTGGGTTATAGGTTGTGTTACTTTTGCCACATATAGTGTTCTAGTTAATGGTGACCATCAGATTTCATTCGTCCTTTGCGTGGTATATGGCAAGGGGACCCACTTTCACCATTCCCGTTTGTGATTTGTATCGAGGGGCTCACTGCCCTTATTCAGAAACGTGAGGAGGAGGGTATGCTTCAGGGAATCCGGCTTGTTCCTAATGGTCATAACCTCACTCATCTTCTTTTTGCTGATGATTCAGTATTTACGTGTTAAGCCACCCATACTGAGGCTAATCATGTTAAGAAGATTATGAGTTCCTATGCAGCTGAGTCTAGCCAACTTATTAATTTTGACAAAAGTGCGGTCCTTTTTAGTGGTGATGTTACTTTGGAAGCTAAGGCTAATCTGTCTTTAATTCTTGGAATTCAGTGTAATGATGGCTTTGGTGAATATTCATGATTTGTTCCTCCCTCACTAGCTCTAGAGGTTGTGTCGCCTGTAAAAATCATAAATTTCGAGTCACAAAAGTCCTAATTAGTTTCCCAATGCATGTCTTAATTCCCGAGATTTAAATATGAATTTTTAAATGTGCAACAAACACTTTAAACCCTCAAAACTATCCTGAGACGATATGTGATTATCTCGAAACGACTACCATTGGATTTAGGACGTTGAAAACTATTAGACATGCATCAATGTGTCTCGGGATTTGTGCCCAAGCACCATCATGCACCAGGGGAAAGCTAGCACCATCATGCACCAGCGGAAAGCTAGCGCCATCGCATGGATCATTACGCGTGTTACACACGTTGCAGACATAATGCTGACCTGGCCTGCTACGTGGCAACATATGGCATTGATAGGTCTAACAGGATGTCCATGTGGACTACATGGCATGACACGAGTTGACACATGGCCTGACACATGGTATACGTGGCATAACACGTCAGTATCCACATCAGCGTCCCCTAGCTCGCAACCGGTCGGCTCGACTATCTGGTTTTGGATTTTTCGACCTAGCAGGTAGACCTGAGTTTAACTCCTTCATTTATTGACCATTTCCACTGCTTCAAAACCGAAATTCTTCTAATTCAACCCAGAAACTGACCCATAAACTCGAAACTGATTAAAGTAAAGTAAAACTCAAGCTTCTTATCTTCGAAGTTTCGGCTAAACTTCACTTCTAATTTCCAGGCTCCTCAATGTACCAAAATCGTCCATTCTTGATGCTTCTAAACTTTGGGAACTTAAGGAACTTAACATGACCTTTATCTCAAAGATTCAACATCTCAAAAGACTTGGAGGCTCATGGGTGAATTTTTGTGAGATTTTTGGGTCTCATCCCTTCTTTTTTTCCTCTCTCTCTCTCTCTCACACACACTTCTCTTAGCCTCCCTGTTCTTCTTTCTATCTCCCTCATTTCTTGGTGGTTTGCTGCTATGATTTTCGGGTTAGGGTCACTTTTCAAACATCTCACACTAAACTAAAAACAACACACACAACCATCCTAAATAATTCCACCTCCCCCAAGCCGATGCAGCAATCCCAAGGTGATAAGAAAATGTGATAAACATGACTCAAAGTATCCTCTTTGTAAAATTACTAAAATGCCGCTCTTATGGCAAATTACCAAATTGCCCCAAACCAAGCTAAACCTGTAACATGCCTAATCAAGCTCTGAATCTCGCTTGCTACCTGTCTACGGATTCAAAATTCCGAGACTTACACAATGATGTTCACGGAAAATCCATACGACATTCTAAGTCAAAAGTCAACGAAAACAGTAATATGAGCAAAATGAGCAATATCCATTTAAAGTTTCCACAATACATATTTCGATGTTCCGGACCGTTACAACAACCCAGTTCAGTTTTTATCATACTTGTACTAGATAGCCCAATTTAAGCATAAAAAACTTTTCAGTCTAGTTGGTTTAGATGCTTTCTAACTAGTTTTTCCATTGTCCACCTAAGTTCGAGTCTTCTTGTGGTGTGGCCACTGTACTTACTTCTGTACTTCAATTTTTTTTTAGTCTTCTCCATCGTTCCTTATTTTTTCCATTTTGGTATTTAGGTTAAAAAAAAATTACGAAAGTGAAAATTTAGCCCACCTTAATTCAAACTTCTGGATCCATCCATGTTGATCGTTACACCAAGACTTATCTAAATGAGAATTGAATCTTTACACCTAAGACCTCATATCTAAATTGAAATTGGTTCGTTACACCTATAACCTATCTAAAATGGACCCATTATTATTTCAGTGTCCAAGTTCCCTTTTTTTTTTAAACCCAAAATATGAATATGAGCATCGAAAGAAAAAACAAAATCGTACTCAAAATTGAATTCACCTTCAAGAGAAATTTGAATTTGAGTTAATCGGAATGTTGAATTCAATACCACTTAACAGGAGCTATTATTTCAAGTTATTATGCATTCATATTTGAGATCATTTTTATCAAAAATTTCAAATTGAGTATCGCGAGCGATCTCAAATAATTGAATTTGAGACCACTAAGATGAATTGTCATGACCTCGGAGTTGACCTTATCAAAGACCACTTAAGGCCTTGTACATTGTATCGCAAAAATTGAATTAAAGGAATCAAACTCTCTAAAGCCGAAAATGACAAGACTCGCTCCTAAAACACTTTGATAATCGCGTCCAGTCCGACTCCCGTCTAACAACGCTTTCGAAATACTAAAACTACCCTAAACTCTTGTTGGACAAGGTATACTTGTACAACCTTCCTATTCATGCCTCCACCTCCCGATTCACCCCAATTTCCGTGCAACGACTTGAAGGGTCATCGAAAAACATGAAAAGTGTGAGTGGATAAAAATAAACCTTTTGAAAACATGTTTACCAAGAAAAACAACATTTACCCTCTAATTTCTAAAACATGCATGCATAGGATAAAACATAAAAAATCGAAGTCGAAATTGAAATCAATCAATCATATCAAATCAAACAATCTGATATCAATAAGTCATATCGATCAATCAATACTCGTACTTCTGACCATCCCATCTAATACCAATCATCCAACCAATACCAAGTAAGTAACCGACCGACCAATCCTCGATGCTCGAATACCAATCTCGATAAACAAACCGCATTACGAAACCTTGAAAACTGACCGCATTACTCAACCTCGGGATCTACACTAAGCACCGTCCGATTCACATCTAGGAACTTACCACAACAACAAAAAACATAATTCATGGATTAAGTTGCATAAGTCTCATGTCTCTTAACTAGGTACAATCAATCTTCAAACTCGAATACCAATCACAATGAATAATAGCACTACTGGTAGGCGAACTCAGGAACTACACGAAGCACTATTCGAGTAAAGTCCGAGAACTGCACTAAGACACAATCCAGACATGTTTGGGAATCGCACCTAACACTATCCAAACTGTAATAGTATCCTCATGAACTGCACGTAGCACCATCCGGGTCATGTCCGGAAACTACACATACGCACCAAATATACACATCTAAGAACTAATCAAATCTCCAAGCTCAGGAAAATAGAGCCGTGCTCTGGATGCCTGAGCGCTGACCATATCCGAGGATGATTGATCACAAGAAACTAATTCACAACCCAAGCAAATTCATTTAACACAGTCCTTGGCTCAAATCCAAGTCAAAACACTTTCAATACCGAGCCTGAGCCCATAATATAATTTTCATAAAATACCGTAAAATAGCCATATCCAGAACCAATCAATAAATTTAGAAAATTATCAATAATCATTTAGAAATCATATTCAAACCATTGCCACAAAAATCATGAAATTAATCAATTAAAACATTTAACTATGCATACATAATAATTTATAAAAGAAAAGGTCCACTTACACACCTTCCTTGCAGTTGAATTTTGAGCTGCATGCTCCTCCGTAAATTATGAAAATTGTAACGTGTGTCATAAATCACCTCTAAAGGTTACTAATGTCAGGACCCACCCCGGTTTCACCCCGAAAACCGAAGTAAATCCTGCTCCCGTCTGACACCCCGACACGTAACTAGAGTAAACCACCCAACAAGCACAGTCAGCGCAGGAGAAACTCTCACCCCCGATTAAGGTCACTAATCTCATCTTAATCACGGTCTTAACCCTACTTTTCGGGACGGGTCGTTACAACTAATGTCCTAAATAATCTTACATTTAAATCCTCAAAATTTTCTGGATTAAATACGAATTAAAAACCTACGCATAACACTTCAAACACTCAAAACTAACATGAGACGATGTTGGATAGACCCGAAGCCTGTGCCAATGTGTACGTAACAACGAAAGCGTTGAAAATGTGTTGGTTCAAAACCTAGGCGGTGAGCCACTCACCCCACATGTTCCATTGATAGCCTCTGTGAGTAGGCCTCACGCGCCCATGCAGGGGTCATCTTATACCTCCAATCGGGTCGACCCGTTTTGCTGGGTAATCCAATCCAACCCGCGAGCTTGACTCGACCTTATCTTCCTCATTTCTTAACCATTTCTCACGTTTCAATAATTAATCTTCATCTAATCTACCTAAGGAAGGAATCTATGATGTCAAAATGAGGAAAAACTTACCTGAAATCATAGTTCAAGCCTCCCAAGTTTCGGCCAAAGACTAAGCTTCATATTTCGGGCTTCCCACATCCAAAACGTTCATATTTTCGTCTCAATTCCATCCCATAAACTCAATTAATAGTTTGGACAACCTGTTTGCAAGCTTAGGAGACTCGAACAGTTCACACAATCAAGTTACGGTTTCTTTCGAGTTTCCTTCTCCTTTCCTGTCTCGATTGTCTTCCTCTCTTTCTCTCTTAATTTTTTTTTCTTCATCTTCTCTTCTTCCTTCCCTGGTCCTCCCTTTCTTTTTTTCTTTCCTTCTCTCTATTTCCCTTCTCGATCGCACCACCACATAAACACACACACACACACACACACACACACACACACACACACACACACACACACACACACACACACACACACACACACACACACACACACACACACACACACACACACACACACACACACACACACACACACACACACACACCAAATATACACACATTCACACACCATAAATCGGTGCACACACATATATGGGATAAGGACACTTGTCACTATCCCATGCAATCCAAAAAATATCTTCACTTGTAAAATTACCAAATTACCCCTAGTGCCAAAATTACCAGAATGCCCCTAACCAATTTAAACCCATAACAAACTCATGAGATCTCCGATTTTGAAGTACTACTTGTCTACGAACTCAGAATTTCGAGACCTACATTACTGTACTCATGAAAAATCTAAATAGTACCCAAGGCGAAAAGCCAACCTTTGTAGAAGGTCAAAATCGTCAATTCCCTTATTAAATTTCTGAAATTTGCCTTTTTGAATTTCCGGACCATTACACGAAAAGTTTTGAGTTCTATAAAAGTGGATTCTGATCTGTAAAACTAATATATTGATTTCATGAATTTGATTCTTACAAGTTACAATAATGGGGCACATAATTTAAGATGACATAAGAAAATAAAAATAAACAACAAGAAGAAAGTGTGTCCCATAAGCCATATCTAGCAATGTCTTAAATTGGACTAAAACTAAATGACCAAATTGTGATCTTTGAGCTAAAAGGCCCACCACATTGTGTCATAAATATTTTTTCATGAAAATTTTCTGCTCAAATCACATGCATCTTTACTGCTCAAATCATATACAGCTTCGAGAAAAATGAGACAACAATTTTGTTTTTCATCTTCTTCACGTTTAGAGGATCACAATATTACTATTCATATATTTTTATTAGGCGCCTATTGCTAAACATGGCCAACAATTGACATGATTCTTATATTTAAGATTCAAAAGTACTTAATTAGTGTTGGCATCGGATTAGCACTAGTAGAATATATAGCTTTTGCGGCAAAACTTTTCACCGCAAAAGCTAATTTTGTCGCGATAGGTTATCTATCACGGCAAAGAGTAAAATTTACCGTTAAACTTTGACCGGGAACTTTGATTATGGCGCGAAATCTAAGGCGACAAACAAGGAAACTATGACGACAAATTGTTTTCTCGCGATTTTTTTTCCAAAAAATTATTTTGAATGGAATAAATTCGCTCGTAATTCTCCCAGGGAAAAAATAATAGGCGGGATGTGTTCCCTCTAAAAACAATTTTGTTCACACTGGAAAACTTGGTTTGTCGGCTTAGGTATTATTGAAGTGTCCAAACGGCACCGTTTTATTTCATTTGTTGAGGAAAAAATATTTGTCCTGAGCGACTTCTTCCTCGGCTTGCTTCTCTGCATCCCAATTTCGACCGCTGTACGTACACCTCATGGCTTTCTCTGCTTTCCCCCTTTTCGATTCTGAGACGAAGATCGAAGTTAATCGATCAGCTCCCTAGTAATTCTCAGGTGCGTTTTCTTTGGTGTCTGTTTTCTCACAGAATAATGTTATGGTGATTTAGGGTTGGAAATTGATAAATCTTAGTCCATAACATGAAAATTTTCACCTGTATCGTTTATTTTTTTATTTCTACCTTCACTTGTACGATGGGAGAGATGTAATGGTGAGGAGAACCTTTGGGTATGAGGGTCACACTCGATGTGCTTTTAGTATTCAGTTATGCTGATAAGAGAAGTGAGGGAAACGATGAAAAATAAACTGGAGGTGTTGGTTCGACGCCTGAGAGCCTCATTGCGAAACCTAAATTGGAATGTCTTGCTCCAATTCAGGCGTTGCCCAAGATTGTAGCCCCTGAGGGAAATAATGGGTTTGGCGGTGATCAAAATAATGGGTTTAGGTTGAGGTTAAGGTCGTGCTTATGGTTGTGCTTGAGCAGCTGCTACACAGCCAAATTATGCTTGTGCTTTTTATTTAATGTGTACTTTGTCTGAGATTTTAGGTCACACTCGTTTAATTGGGATAGAAATCAGCAAAATCTACAATCTTTTGCTAATCTTGAATGTGAGGACCCCTCACTTACTGCGTGAATTAGAGTAGTTATGAATTGTTGCCTTAATGTTTATGGGTTGTAGATGTTTAGTACTTTAGTTGCTGTTGGTGTTGTTCTTGTTAATTAGGTGAAGTTTGATTTTAGGTTATAAACTTGGCTTGAAAAAGCTGTCATTTTCACTCAAATTAGTTGCTGATGCACTGACATTAGATGATGTTCTTCTCATTGTTCATCACTAGGCTAGGTTTAGACCATTTCGTTGATTTATGTGTTCATAATTTTAGTTCGTGGTTTTTGTTGTCTGATCCTTCTTGTCTTCTTTTATGACTGCTTTCTCATTATCTATCACTGCATATATCCTGATATTTTGTTTTAAAAATGAAATTGGCCACTTGGTCAATCTTTGGTTGGCAAAATTATATAATTGATGATACCTAAGAATCCTAAGAATCTCTCCTTCTGCTAGAAGCTCAATTTTGTAAAGTTGAAGTTGGGTTTGTTGTACACAGATTTGGTATTTTTGGTTTGGACCTGTATTGGGTTATTGAGATGGAGAACAACCAGAATAGTTATAACCTGATATGTAACTAACCCCTGTTGTAAAATAAGGCTGAGCTAAATTGTGTAAGAATTTTTGTTCCTTCATTCCCTCTGTGTATTTTTCTATAATGCTTATAAGAAAAGGGAACAAGTTTTTTACACATAAATCCAAGAAAAAACTGAGGAGAGCAATTGGTATTGGATTTCAAAATCTTTTCCATAACTAAAATTGCAGTTTCCAAGTCTCTCTTTTTCCTATGCTTTTCAATCTATGTGTGATTCATTGGCTTATATGAAGCTTTGCACAATCTCTTTCTTGCTTGTTTGTGGGTTGTACACCTCATGGGTTTGATTAGGATAAGAGTAATAAATAAATGGTAAGTATAGTGATTAGATGCTTCAGTTTTTTGAGGAAAGTTCGACTCATGTTGATTATATGTGTCTTCTTCTTCTTAATCTGTATTTTTATTTTATTTATTTAGTGTGAACTTTTTCGATTTTCTTGTTGGAAAGTTCGACTCATGTTGATTCATTTCTAAACTGACTCATCTTTCTTGGATGCTTGTTCACTGGTTTTCAACCTACTTGATTGCAAATGGGCATTATTAATTGTTGGTGCCTATATGAATCTGAGTACAATGAGGATTCCTGGAGATTACAAGTAATTTTTTAAATTCAAATTAAACCAAGGAAAGTGTAGCTGAGTGCTAATGAAGTTAGGGGTAGAAACAAGGAGAATTCCCCAATGGGAAAAGGATTAGCAAACTGGTCAGATGAGACAGTGTGAAGATCTAGATTCTAGGTAGAAAAACTGTAAGTGAAGCTAAGAGGACAGAAAATCAGACTGGAGAATAAGAGTAAAGGATTGGAACAACTAGAATTAAATTCGAAAATTTGTATAAATGTAGCTCAACAGAGATAAATTTGATTAGGTCTTTTTGTGAATAGAGAAAGGGAAGAGCATAAGAGGGATTGTAAAGGCTAAGATGAGTCAGAATAGAGACAGGGGTCTTAGGAGACTAAATGGTGTTGAATTAAATGTAAAAATTAACTTAAAACAGAATAGTGAAAGTTTGTAAATTAAAGGGAGATGAGTGTAACAATAAAACTGCAAAGGCAGCCGAGAAATGAGAGGTAAACCTATAAATACTGAAGCTAGCGTAAACTTAATAAAAGTTTTTTTTGAAAATAAAGCAGTACTGATGTCTAAAAATAAGCTATAGTAATGCTTGTTGATAGACAAAAAACAAAGAAGTGTTAGCTGCCAGCAAAAGATGAAAGAAGTGAAAGAAAAAAAAAAGATTTAGTGAAGATTAACAAAGAATAAAATGACAAAACACTGATGCCACCGTAACAAAACAAGAGTGAAATAAAACAATAATCAACAATCTGTTCTGAACATTTATTGCACATAAATTATCTGTATGCCATAAATTGATCCAACAATCTGTTCTGAACAATAATCAACAGAATTATCTGTATGCCATAAATTGATCCAAACATCCGTGGTTTCTGCAATTTGATTTAGACTCATAGCAATTCAAATTCCTTATACCTTGTTCAGTTGAAACTGATGTGGGAAATCCATCATCTAACAGAACTCTCTAGTGTGGATTTGTTCGTGGCTGATCTCAAAGATTTAGACGCTTATGCTCTTTACTTTTATCATCTGTCTAAGATTTGGTCTAAGCCTGGAAACCTGAAGTCTATGATCATGAAAGTAACCACTGTGATGGAAGAATGAGGACTTGTAGATCCGTCTTCTCAGTCACATGTATCTCTTAAACTCAAACTTCTTGATGCTCCGATTCAGGTCTGATTATCTTCTCACTTGTGTGCAGCGAAGGTCGAAGACCGCTGCGTTTGCTGCTCAGGTATCTCCTTTCTTACAACCTCTTAGCTGAAAGAATCGAGACTAGCTCGAATGGTTTAGGACTAGATGATTGTTGTGTTCTTGATTTCTTTGAATCAAAACTGGAATGGATTGATGTTTTTTCAGTAACAATGAGTCAATTGAAAATGATGCACACTAGGTTTTTGTTGAAAATTTTCTATTGTACTTTCTTGATTCTTAGCAGATATGACTGTTGTCCATTAATCTTATAATCTCACTCTATTCTTACTGATTCATAGATCACTAGAAGAGCACTTCGCGCACACACACACACACACACACACACACACGCACGCACGCACGCACGCACGCACGCACACACACACACACACACACGTACATGCACACACACACACACACACACACACACACACACACACACACACACACACACACACACACACACACACACACACACACACACACACACACACACACACACACACACACACATACACACGCCTCTCACACTACTGTCCATTCATCTTACTGATTGTACTTTCTCTTCTTGTTTCTTGTGAACTTCTGTTCTATGGCTACCTTAACTAACGCATAACAAACCAACAGACCAATCTGCTCTCAAATCCTACATAACCAGTGACCCTTATAACCAGCGAAGGTCGAAGACTACTGCGATTGTTGCTCAGGTATCCCCTTTCTTACAACCTCTTAGCTGAAAGAATCGAGACTAGCTCGAATGGTTTAGGACTAGATGATTCTTGTGTTCTTGATTTCGTTGAATCAAAACTGGAATGGATTGATGATTTTTCAGTAACAATGAGTCAATTGAAAATGATGCACACTAGCTAGGTGTTTGTTGAAATTCTTCTATTGTACTTTCTTGATTCTTAGCAGATATGACTGATGTCCATTCATCTTATAATCTCACTCTATTCTTACTAATTCATAGATCACTAGAAATTCACTTCGCGCGCGCGCGCGCACACACACACACACACACACACACACACACACACACACACACACACACACACACACACACACACACACACACACACACACACACACACACACACACACACACACACACACACACATACGCCTCTCATACTGATGCCCATTCATCTTACTGATTGTACTTTCTCTTTTTGTTTCTTGTGAACTTCTGTTCTATGGCTACCTTAACTAACGCAGAACAAACCAACATACCAATCTGCTCTCAAATCCTACATAACCAGTGACCCTCAAAACATCTTGGCCATCAACTGGTCTACTTCCACTTCTGTTTGCAATTGGGTTGGCATATGACTGAGATACTAAGTTATCAAGTCGGGCGTATGAAACTGAAAATTTTGGATGTAAAATTGGATGAGAAGTATTAAAGGGCTTATGTACTCTAGCTAGTTTTGTTTTAGTTAGTTAGTCAAATTATTAACTGTTTTTTATAAGAATATTAGGAAAATGGGATGTTACACACATTAAATATTCGATTTCACATTTGTTAAGAGTCGAATTTGTAAATTTATTTCGTAATTGATTCAAAGAAAACTATGAAATTCAATCTTCTTTATTGAGATAATATGTTTGCAAGTATTTTGATCATTTGATGTTCAGGGAGATCCAATCTTCTTTCTCCTTTTTAAATTTTGTGGAGGAATCATCTATAGTTGAGCATCTTTAATTATAAAACCTTGTTCTGAAAGCCCAAAAGTAGGATATCCTGCTTTCTACTTTAGGCATGCAATTGGGTGGTTTCATTTTAAACAAAGGAGGCTGCTGATTAAAGTCTACCCCATGAACTAAGAAACAGAACACCACACTGGCTAAATTTATTCAATAACTGCATAATTCAAAAACTTTTGAATCACAGGGAAGGCATTCAAGGTAGGACTCACTCAAGTTTAGTAAATGTTCTCACACAGAGCATCTCTGAGATATCCCACAGGCTAACCAAGGAATCTGCACTCCCAACAGCAAAATATCTGCAGGTTACAAAGAGGAGAATATATATTTGTAGTATATATATTTGTAGCACACCGCAGGTCACACAGAGCATCTCTTTTGTTTTTTGTAGCACAAAGAGGAGAATATATATTTGTAGCACAAAGAGGAGCATATATATATTTTTAGCACAAAGAGGAGTATATATATATATTTGTAGTATATATATTTGTAGCAAAATATCTGCAGGTCACACAGAGCATCTCTTTTGTTTTTTGTCATTGATAAATGAAAGGAGAATATATATTTGTAGCACACCTTCCAAGTGGGTCAATAGCAATGCAATAGAGGAGAACCTACTTCTTGCCTACCCCAAATAAAATTCGACGAATCCAACTTAGGTTAAAAAATCTCGTGAATGGTATGGTTCACAATTCCTAAATTTCAAGTCAATAGAGGAGAACCTACTTCTTGCCTACCCCAAATAAAATTCTTGGCACCTTATCATCCACACACACACACACACACACACACACACACACACACACACACACACACACACACACACACACACACACACACACAAAATATATATATGGCATAAAATTTGGTATTTGATTTACTTAGAAGCTTAGCACATGCTATGCTACCCTCATTGATTTATGTATACATCCTCTTGTAGAAGCCTATCACTAACAAGCTTAAGAAGAAAGGCTCGTTTCCGAGGAGGGGCAGGCCTAGATTGGCAGGTAGGAGAATATTTTCGGGTCAAAGCTCAAGTCAGTCTTCCAAGAAAGGTAAACTTCTAAACTACACAATAATTAGAAACTTTTTTCTCTTTAGTAAGCTTCACAACTGATCTTAGTTTAAACTTCAATCTAATTAGTTATTTCTGGAAACTTATAGGAGAATGAAGAAATTATTGAGTATAAATGAATTGTAGGTATAGTTGATGCTTAATGGAGTGGAAAAACTAGAATGTTAAGTATATTTGGAATCTTAGCTTACTGAATCCTTGTTATTATTTATTAGATTTGATTGCTTAATAGTAGGTTAGTATATTTGGAATTTAATTATTTGATCCCTATGAGAAGTATGTTTTGTACTCATTGTTTGAATAGGCTTTGGTTGTTCCATGGACAAGCAATGGATACAAAGTTCTCAAAAATTGAGTAGGGAATACATGGACGGGATTAAGGCATTTATTGAAGTTGCAAGGAATCATGTCAATAGTCGTAATCAAACTAGATGTCCATGCCAAACATGTAGTAACAGATATTGGAAGTCAATTGATGAAGTTCGAATGCACTTAATTAGATATGGGATGTCCTATGGTTATACGACATGGATTCACCATGGTGAACAAGTAGGATCTGGTTCAAGCGCATTCATTGCTCCGTCGGTGGTGCCACCTATTGATGATATAGGTAGTGGTAATGATGATGTAATGAGGATAATCAACGATTTGTACCCATACGCATCTCAAAATCATGGCCATGATGGCTTGCAAGAAGATAACATCTCAGTTAATGATGATAGAGATGCTAATTTGGAAGATGATCACTCATGCAATATGCAATGGGAGGATTCTGCCAAAATATGAAAGATTGTTGGAAGAAGCTCAACAGGAACTGTATCCTGTATGTGAAGAATTCTCTGTGTTAACAACAGTAGTTGAGTTAATGCATTGTAAAGTAATGTACTTGATGTCCAATAGATGTTATGACCACTTGATGGGAATATTGAAAAGGATGCTACCTAAAGGGAATCTTCTACCTTCGATGCATCATCAAGCACAAAAAGTTCTGAAAAATCTTGGGATGGGGTATGAAAAGATTCACGCATGTCAATATGATTGTGTTTTGTACTACAAGGAAAACGAAGGGTTGGATAAATGTCCCGTGTGTAATGAGCCAAGGTATAAATACAAGGGTGATGACAAGGAAAAAAAGATTCCTCAGAAGGTATTGTGTTATTTACCACTTAAACCCAGATTGCAGAGGCTATACATGTCTATGCACACTGCGAGTGATATGAGATGGCACAAGGATGGCCGAGTTGATGATGATATCATAAGGCACCCAGTATATGGAGAAGCTTGGAAGGATTTTGATAGAAAGTACCCAGATTTTGCAATGGAGTCACGAAATGTTAGGTTGGGGCTTGCCACCGACGAATTTAATCCATTCGGGAATATGAGCACATCTTACAGCATGTGGCCTGTTATCGTGATTCCTTACAATCTTCCTTCTTTGAGGTGCATGAGGAAGGAATTCTCAATGCTGACTTTATTAATTCTTGGGCCTCGTGCGCCTGGTAAGGATATTGATGTTTATTTGAGACCGTTAATTGATGAGCTCAAGGAGTTATGGGAATATGGTGTGCAGACTTATGATAGAGCATCTAATTCAGCATTTAACCTCCGTGCAGCAATGATGTGGACCATTAACAACTTCCCAGTATATGGGAATCTATCTGGATAGAGCATGAAAGGTGATAAGGCATGCCCGGTTTGTAACGAGGATGTAAGTTCCCAATGGTTCAGTGGGAAAGTTTGTTACCTGGGACATCGACGATTTTTGCCATGGGATCATCCATGGCACCAAAACGAAGATGCCTTTGATGGGAATATTGAGGTAAATGCAAGACCTAGAGAATTCTCAGGTGAAAACCTTTTGGATTAGTTGAACAATCTACACTTTGGTCAGTTTGGTAAACATCCGAACAACCTGGATAGGAACAAAAAGCGGACACAAGATGAGTTAAATTGGAACAAAAAAAGTATTTTTTTTGAGTTAGAGTACTGGTCCCAGCTTAAAATCAGGCATATGCTAGATGTGATACACGTAGAGAAGAATGTTAGTGATAGTTTGGTAGGGAAGATTCTAGGCATAGAGGGAAAATCTAAGGATACAACGAAGGCTCGCCAAGATTTACAAGACCTGGGCATTAGGAAACACCTGTGGTTAGAGTGGACGGGGAGCAAGTATAAAAAGAAATACGCAGCTTATACTGTTCATCCAAATGAGAGGAAAGAATTTTTTCAATTTTTGAAGTCTGTAAAATATCCAGATGGATATGCAGCCAACATATCCAGAAGTATTAAACTTGATAAGGGAAACATTTCGGGCCTGAAAAGTCATGATTGGCACGTGTTATTGCAGTGGTTACTTCCTGTGGGAATTAGAAAATATTTGCATGTTGGTGTGGTTGAACCTGTCATTCATCTATCAAGGTTTTTTCAACAGTTATGCTCTAAGACATTGTGCAAATCAAATTTGAATAGGTTGGAAAGTGAGATTGTGTACATTCTATGTCAGTTTGAACAAATTCCACACCACCCCCCCCCCCCCCCCCCCTCTCATTCTTTGATTTCATGGTTCACTTGATGGTGCATCTCCCTCATGAAGCAAAGCTTGGTGGGCCTGTTGGAGCTCGATAGATGTATCCTATTGAAAGGTACTAACTATTGCTCTTTTCAATTAATTCTATTTCAATTTAGTGTCCGTTGCTTATAGATTAGTTACATGAAAAACTCACAATAATATTTTTCTTCCAGAATGTTAGGTAAGTATAAAGGCTTTGTCCGAAATAGGGCTCGTTCGGAAGGGTCATTAATTGAAGCATACATTACAAATGAATCCCTAATGTATTGTTCAATGTACCTTCATAATGTGGAGACATATTTCAATAAGCCTAATAGAAACAATGATGGTGGTGCACGAGAAGAGAAACTTTCTGTCTTTGCTCAAAATGCACGTCTATTTATGAGTAAGGCGAGCATTAGATGGACAAATACTGATAACGAAGTAGCTCATTGGTATATATTGAACAATTGTGAAGAGGTATCACCATTCCTAATGTAAGTGAACTATTTATGGTTTATTGTTCATAATAGTTGAAGTATGACAACATATGTCCAATGTATAACAAATCCACTAATTAATAATGCAGGGAGCATGAGAAACTGATACGACGTGAGAATGATGAGAACATTGAAGAAAGGCATATGAAATCATTTCCTGTTTGGTTTCGGGGTCAGGTAAGTAAAAATCATGATTTTAGACTGATTTTTGCATTTTTTTTTCCTGATTGTATGCTGGTTTCTCTTCAAAATTGTCTAATTAGAAAACAACAAATAACAATTGTTTTCCTTGGCAGATGAGAAATTTACAGAAGGAGAATTCTGTGAAGTTTAGTGATGAGTTATTTGAGTTATCGAGGGGCCCTGTTAGAGTTGAAACTTACCAAGGATGTGTTGTAAATGGAGTTAAGTTTGTGGTTGCTGAACGTGATGATAATTTGACTACCCAGAATAGCGGAGTTTTTGTGCCAGGAAGCTATGAGACTTCTGAGATTGATTTCTATGGCAAGTTGACAAGTGTAGTTGAGGTGTTATTTAGACAACGTTATAGGGTCGTGTTGTTTAAATGTCGATGGTTTAACACAGACCTGACAAGGGTTGGAAGTCTAAAGCACAATTATACGCTAATATCTTTGGATACACGTACTCAATGGTATGAACATGATCCTTATATCCTGGCAACTCAAGCCAAACAAGTGTTTTATTTGGACGATCTTAAGGCTGGTAGTGGCTGGAAAGTGGTTGAGCATATTGAACACATAAACATTTGGAACATTCCAGAAAAGGAGAATTCTGAAGTTGATGGCAGTGATGATGATGGGTCATACCAAGAGAATTTATCATCAGAGATACATAGCCCGATTCAACTTGATAATGATGATGTCATCATTACACCGTTACATAGAGAAAATGTTGCACCAATAGAGATTGATGCTATACATATTGATCTCGGCCCTCTCAGGCCAATTGATATAGGGGATTTTATTGTTGAAGATGATAGTTCATTTGATGAGGAATATAGTCTTCAAAGTGATAAGGGTAATAGTATTGATAGTGATGAGGAAGGCAGCTATGATAGTGCTAAGGACAACGACTTTGATCACTAAGCGATATGCCAAAAACACTTAGAAATTGATTTATACAAATTGGTAAACGTTTTACATATAATGATTATATTTAGTTATGATTGATATAGTAAATGATGTTTGTTTTTTTAATTTGCAGATGAGTTTCATTTCACGGAGAAAACTATTGCTACAGACTCGATCCAATGCTCACAGCCAATCTGCTCCTAAGGCTTCTTCCGCTCAGCCTAAAACAGCTTGTGGGTCTGGGACTCACACTCAACCTACCAAAAGGTCTTGTACTTCTCTTGTTAATAGTCGTCCTCAACCTACAAGAAGGGCCTCGCCGACTCAACCTCAACCGACCAAAAGGTCTTGTACTTCTCTTGTTGATAGTCAGCCTCAACCTACTAGAAGGCCCTCCCTGAATCAACCTTAACCGACCAAAAAGGCTTGTAATACTCTTGTTGATAGTCAGCCTCAACCTACAAGAAGGCCTCCACCGACTCAGCGTCAACCAAGCCCCCCCCCCCCTCCCCGACTCAACCTCAACCTACAAGAAGGCCTTCTCCATCTCGGACTGAATGTACAAGGGAGGCTTCTTCTCTACCAATGCAGCCTCCCTCTCAACCTATGAGGGCTAGTTGTCGTTCACGCAACCGTAGGCTGCCTATTACTGCAACCTCCTCATCAGTTGGTAATAAAATCAATTCAAGTTTACTTATTATTTGCATTTTTAGAACAATAAAATGACTAATGGTAAAGTTGCAGATGATGAGAGGATTGACTCAACCACGGGTGGAAATGAATCTAATGGTAGGTTGTAGAAAGTGCAACCCAATTTTTTTTGTATTTAGTCTTTTGTAATGAATTATTTTTGTTCACTTTAGGAAGGTGTGCTAAGACTAAGTATGATTGTATTTTTGTATTCTTATTGTACAATGATAGGTTCTGGTCGTCTTCCAACTCAAGCAGATGTAGATCACCCAATTCCTAAACCAGGAGTTAGGGTGACATGACCCACCCTCAATCCCCCGGGATTAAGGGTTAAGTCATACTCCCGTCTAACTTGCGCGTGACACGAAAGCTAAACCGACGTTCAACATCCATGTAACACGTAAGCCGGATAAGGGATTTCCAATCGAACCGTCCATAAGTTTCGGACTTTCCAAAGCGCGCAGAATCTACTGTGGACCGCGTGTGTGATGTCTCCGTTTCTCTAACCACAGCCCGCACCGCAACAACCTGGAGGGTATCAAATACATAAAAGACTGTGAGTAGACAAAAATAAAGGATAAGTTTTGAAAACAGGTTATAAGAAAGTACGTTTATACCCTCTGATTAAAAACCAATGCATGCATAATCAACTCATATCATAAAACCATTTCATATTCAATTACGAAAACCGAACTTATTTCCGCTTCTCAAATCCCGGGCCTCGGCCTAAAACCATCAAAAATCCATAACAACTGGGTCATTGCCAAAAACATCGGAAAATCATTATTGAAAACCATCATTATCAAGTTCTCATCGAAATCCAAAACACATTTGAAATCTATTTCAATCAATCGAACCTACTGGATCTATCCGAGTATTTAAACTCAATCCAGGCCTCAATATAATCCGAGTCTTTAAACTCAATAGGCTTACAGGGGAAAATCATAATATCCGAGTCTTTAAACTCAGTCCGGATCTTTAAACCCAATCTGGGCCCACCCCCTTCATGTATCATATCCGGGTCTTTAAACCTAATAACCAGATCCAGCAAATCCAATCCAAAATCGTTTGAAAACCATTTCCAAATCCATGTCCAAATCCGAATTCGAAATCACCATTTCGAATTCCAAGCAGAATCCAAAATCAGCATCCCGAATCCAAATCCAGAATCATATCCATCATCCATTTCCAAATCTGAATCTAAAACCATCATTTCGTAAGCTAGCATCCGGAATAACCATTCCGAACCCAAATTCGGAAATCCACTTTCAAGTACCAAAATCGACTCGAATCGTCATCCTGAAATCCGATTCCAAAACCCGAAATCACATTTATCAAAACCATTTTTATGAACTGGGCTTCAAGCCCGAAATCACTTTCAAAATCCTTTTAAATCATTGAAATCAAATCCCAAAATCACATTATCAAAACCATGGTCAAATCACAACATTAATTGTAATCTCGTAAAATGTGCACTTTCGTAAATATCTCGAAATACGTGCAAAATCGTAAATCATCAAATTCATAATCATGATCATAGAAATCACGTATAGAAAACATATTAAAACATTTATGCATGCATCAGAAGTTTTGAAAGTAAAGTCCACTCACAGACCATTAACGGCGCTGCCTCGATACGCGCGCAATTACGCTTCCCAGCCAATCTACTATCACCGACTTTCCCAAACTTGTCCAAATCCCATAATAAGGTCACTAACTACTTCATAATGTTCATATTAAAGCCCCGTAATTTTCCCAAATTTGTAACTATTTTTAAACGAGCCCTAAAACCTGCGGACAGCCCGAAACATATCGAGATGATGTCCGATCGACTCGAAACTAGTGCCAAAATGTTCGTTACATCGAATACTTTAAAAGTTGTTTTGAAACCTTCCTCAAACTAGGCCCCACGCGCCCTCATGCGCTGCCCAAAGGGGCTGCGCATGGGAGCCACGCGTCAGGATACTATTCATCTTCAAGCTTAGTCAAACCGGTCTGAACCAATTCTGCAATTCCGGTCCAGCAGTGAACCGGCGTGAGCGGTTTTGTCCAATTTCAATTCCTTTTTAATTCGTTTTTAATCCTAATTAATCCACTAATTCTGTCCTTTCACTTCTGAACATTTCACATATTTAAACCTTGAAACTAAAGATAGGTATATACCTCCCCACATCGACTATTGAACCGGCCATATTCCATTTTTTTGTTCTGGCCTCCATAGACTGTCTCAGGCTTTCCCTCCAAGCATGATCGACTCCCGACAACCTCAAAATCATTATCCAATGAACCAAATCAAATGACAACCCTTAATTCAAAATTTACCATTTTTGAAGCAACATAATAGTTTCGAGTTCCATAGGCCTACCGTCACCTCGTGCACGATCGTGGTATCCATTCTCAATGTCTCGACTCCTCTTCCAACTTTCATTAACACTTCAAGGCCAAAAGGTGAAGATCAACGGTATACAATGTATGGTTTCCTCACGGTTTCAAACGTGCCCTGTTTTTCCACGATGTCGTGGCCACCGTCCACGGCGACCCGTCATGACGACACCACTATCATCTTCACCATCTGGTCTCACAGTTTCTTTCACACTCACAAACACTCAGCTCAGGTTGAGGGTTCAAGAGATGGCTTTCACGATCATCTGTATCTGTTTTTCCTAGTTCCTTAAACCGTTAAACCCATTTAAAATGAACAATTAAGGCGGTGAGCAAGGTTCTACAGCCATCCAGACCCAGCCATGTGTCCAAAACCTTGTGGGCACACTTCCCAAGGCAGACACATGTTCAAACCTAGCTGGGCACAGATCCTAATGCTATCAAATGACCAAAATGCCCCTTGATGCCCAAATTATCATTTTGCCCGTAAGGTTTTTAGACCAAAACCCGAGCCATCCTAAATCCAATGACAGCGTGCCGCATGTCGTTGTACTTAGGGAATCGAGACCTACCTAACGATACTTGAATTACATGAAAAGTCCATGTCGTATGAAAAGTCAACAATTTGCCCATTTTAACCAAATTACCAAATTACCCTTAAACTTCCGAACATCATAACTTCCTCCTCAGATGTCGGAATCGGACGTGTCATCTGTCTATGAACTTGTGACGTCCCGAACTACGTCACAGTCATCAGTCAAAGTCTGGTTGACCACTCGAAACAAAAGTCAACTGTTCGCCCAATTTCAGGGGCAAAATCGTCATTTTGCACCGTCCGTCTGAAAGCATCCAACTAATCACTGATTAATGTCACTAATCTGTCATTAACCACTAATCTAATCCCGATTTCCGGGACGGGTCCTTACATAGGGGGTCATGTGCGGCAATCATGACAAATCGGATTGTTTGCACCACCTTGCAGAAGATTCATGTTGAATTTGATCCTCTGTTTAATAGACCTGTGAGTCAGCAGATTTCGAGCTTGTTGTCCCATGACCTTGGAGCAATTATCTGAAGGAATTGTGCCATGAATAAAGCATACTGGACCGCCATTGAGGATAATGATAGGAGTGCCCTTGTGAATGAGATCACTGTGAGTAAATTATTTGTCATCGACTTCATTTTTCATTACTTGTGCAATTAGGTTTTTGAATAATTGGGTTTCCTTACTCTTTATTTAGTTTGTTTCTCTTCAACAAACTTTTTATATTTGAATTAGATTTTATTTTGGTTCATAGTTTTTGCTGATACTTTATGTAGAAAATCTTCTATTTTGCACAAAACATATCGTTGACACTTTTCCAAATTGGTTGTAGTTCAACTTTGACATAGACTTGAAAGATCGAAAGAGTGAAAAATATGTCAATGATGTCATGGCTAGGAGGTTTAGAGACTTCAAGCACGAGTTGCACAAGTACTTTCAGCTTTTCCCAACAGCTGGGGAAGCGTTGGCCAACCCACCATTGGAGATGGTACTTAAAGATGCTCAAGACCAATGGGCATTTATGTGTGGCCATTTTCAGACACCTAAGTTTTTGGTAGTTTTATTATTTTGCAAAATTATACATAAAAATTCTCTATTAATGCTAACGAACTCATTAGTCATCCAACTGTGCAGAAAGCATCTAAGGTGAATATAGTGAACCGAGCTGAAAAGGAGATCGAGCATCATGCTGGTTCGAAATCTTTCACACATAGCAATGGAGTGTGTTAAGGTAATATAGCAATTTTGTATTAAATATATTATCTTGTATTGAGCATTAAAATATATTTATTAATTTGTTTTAAACACTATTATACCACTTTAGGAGGGTTCAAAATTTGTGGAGAAAGACACTTATGGGAAAGCCTATTCTACGAAAACCAACCAATGGAATAATGACAAGGCCAAAGCTAAATATGTAAGTATTTCTTTAATTATATGTTTGGTCACTGAGTACACTTGCTGGCATTTCATTTCAAGGAAAGTGGGCTTGAAAAGTATAGTCAAACACCTTTAGAAGTATGTATTGATACTGAAACTGAGTACACTGCTTGGTTTATTGCATGATTTGTTATCAGTGAGCTTTTTCTTGTCTTGATTTGCTATGGGGTTGCCTACATATGGTTTTGTTACGGTTCAAATGGATTTTTGTTGGTTGTTTGTTTACATTCTCTTTTTCCTTTCAACAAACCCTCATTTTGGGGGGTTTTGAATGAGGAAAAGCCTATAAATTTTCATTCGTTTTTAGGTGGCTAATTGATGCAGAATGAGTTTGTGCCAGGCTTTGGTTTGATTATTGGATTTCTATGATTGGTTGTTTGTTAGAGAACTTATCTTTATGCTTTATTTGATTGGTTGTTAGAGAACTTATCTTTATGCTTTATTTGATTGGTTGTTTCCCAAATCCGGGGTCTTGTTCAATGATTTTATGTTTGATATTATTTGATCATTCAGGTTTTTGATTGTGAAGGATAATATGAATGGTAAAGTTATCATCAGTGTAAGACCCGTGTCCTGGAGGGAACGGTGAACAATCTCACATTCCTACGAGGGGGAATGGTCTGGGAGAGGATGGTGGTGTGCCTTAAAGGTGTAGGCACACACCTATCTAGCACTAGGCCTTTTGGGAGCTCAAGTGGCTTTGGGGGGGATTGGAACCCTAAAGTTAAGCGAGTTGAGGCTGGTGCAATTCCATGATGGGTGACCCCCTGGGAAGTTGCACCATGAACTCCCGAAAACAAAACCGTGAGGGCGATGCCCAAAGCGGACAATATGGTGCTAGATGAGTTAGGTCCTGACTGAGGAGGGTTGGGTCCTGACAATCAAACATTAAGGCAACATGTTTGTATCTTTTCTTAGTGTATCTTCATGCGATATGGTAACATGTTTTTTATGTTGATTTTATTTGAAAGATGAAATGATGGACAAAAAGAATAATTATCTCCAAGTGGTAGTGAAGGAATATCCCGAGGGTACTCCATTAGATGAGATACCTATATCTGATACTAATGTTGGCCTTAATAGTTTGATGGATGTACTTGGAAAGAAGCCTGGAACACAGATACGTGGATTAGTATATGGACGTGTTTGTGAGACTGGAAATTCTCGGTCTTCAACATCCACTCACTACTTACAAAAAGAGGTTGATAATTTGAAAGATGAGTTGATAGCAGCAAAGGCAGCTCAAGAGGTAGCTACCAAGGAAGTCGATCATTTGAGAGATGAGTTGGCGATTATAAAAAAGGCATCTGACAAGAAAATTGAACATATGCAGTTGTATCTCCAGCAAATAATACAAAGTATGTCAAGAGTGTCTGGATTTGAACTACCGCCGATTGAATTGGAAGTACCATCAACTGATGAAGCACACAATGAGGATGATGGTCAATTAGGGTAGTCTTTTTTCGGGTTTATGTATACATTATATATCTAACTTGCATTTGGAAACCTATAACTCTTTTGAATGTATATACTATAATATTATAATGAGTATTAAAATGTTCTACAATTGTTGTATTGTCACTATTCTACAAATATGGTGTATTGTGGCATTTGGAAATTGAATCTTTGTAATAGTTATTATGTATATTTTTTTTTGTGAAATAAACCTTAGACGGCAAAGATATTTGTCGGCATAGAGCAACATTGCGACAAAGATAATTTGTCGCGATAGAGAACCCATCGCGACAAAACTAGTTTGCCACCATAGAACATCTATCTCGGCGCATGTATTTGTCGCCATAGGCCTTCTTTCGCGACAAATATATTTTCCAGCTAAGCTTTTCTTTCCTGGCGAAGGCGTGTTTGACAGCCCAAGGCGACAAAAGGTTTGCTGCAAAAGTATATATGTGCCGACAAAAGTTTAAACTTTGCCGTCATAGGTTTTTCGCGGCGAGGCTTTCCTGACGAACGTGGCGACAAATAATTTCGCCGTGATAAATTTTAGGCGGAAAATTTTGACTTTTACCGACAAATTTTGTTTGCCGCCTAAGCCAACTTTTTTACTAGTGTAGGGCTCGACGAAAATTCCATTCCTGATCTCAACGATACAATCTTTTTGGAGAAATCTTTCAAGATCAACTCCGACCCTCTCAAGATTGAGATTGCGACTTGACCAGCTCGAAGTTAGTTGGAAGGGCACTCCAAATTTGTTCGAAAAAAGATAGAGACAAATGGTGGTTTTTTTTTTATCAAACAAGTAAGTACTTCATTAATAAGCAAATATTACAAAATAATGAAGCCCACAAATAAAATGACTTAAATGGGATATAAACATACATAAACAATACCAAATTCGTGTGCATGCAAGTTCAATAACAGAAACTTAATAGGTTCAAAAGCAAACTTAGATCTAAAACATAGAAAGTCTCATTCACCCAACCCACCGCCTCTAAGCGGCCATTTAGTTTTATGGTTAAGCGGCCCTAAACCACCTCAAATTCTTTGAACATGTTCAATAAAATAAGAGGAGTCATGGATGGATAGATATAATGTACTACGGTGACTGTGCATTTATACGTCCTCCCATCGAGATATGGTCGGTTGACATAAATGATTACAATGTATTTTTCTGTGGAGTGCTTGCGGATTCTGCTTTCTTATGAAGGTTCATTATAGATGGATAGATATTTTTCGTAATGATGATGTAATTTAACGACAGTGTATTTATATGTACTCCGTCCTAATAATGCATGCTTTATATATTTTGGTGTCCATTGAATTCTATAATAAGCGTAGTCGGTTATTTTAATTTTTAATTTGATGTGGAAATTATATGTTGTGCAGAATGCTTGCAGATCCTGCTTTTCTATATAGGTTCATCTTAGATCAGGCTACGACAATTGGTTCCTCAGTTTGGTGGGAGTTAGAGAATCGTAAGGGCAGGTATGTTCCTAAGTTATTACAGTGGCATGAATGTTTTCTGTTGCCTTTAGATATTGACTCATTGATATTTATGTACTCAGATAATAGGATTAAACAAGAATGGGATTTGGCGCTTATAAATGTGCTCACTGTTAGGACCCGACCCTCCTCGGTCAGGAATCAACTCATCTAGCAGCATATTGTCCGCTTTGGGCCTCGCCCTCACGGTTTTGTTTACAGGAGCTCATGGTGCAACTTCCTAGGGGGTCACCCATCATGGAATTGTACAAGCCTCAACTCGCTTAACTTTGGGGTTCCAATCCCCCCCAAAGCCACTTGAGCTCCCAAAAGGCCTAGTGCTAGAGAGGTGTGTGCCTGCACCTTTAAGGCACACCACCATCCTCTCCCAGACCATTCCCCCTCGCAGGAATGTGGGATTGTTCACCTTTCCCTCCAGGACACGGGTCTTACAATCCACCCCCTTAGGGCCTAGCATCCTCGCTGGCACACTTCCCGGTAAGGGTCTGGCTCTGATACCAAATTGTCAGGACCCGACCCTCCTCGGTCAGGACCCGACTCATCTAGCACCATATTGTCCGCTTTGGGCCTCACCCTCACGGTTTTGTTTTCGGGGGCTCATGGTGCAACTTCCCAGGGGGTCACCCATCATGGAATTGCACAAGCCTCAACTCGCTTAACTTTGGGGTTCTAATTCCCCGTCAAAGCCACTTGAGCTCCAAAAAGGCCTAGTGCTAGATAGGTGTGTGCCTACACCTTTAAGGCACACCACTATCCTCTCCCATACCATTCCCCCTCACAGGAATGTGGGATTGTTCACCGTTCCCTCCAGGACATGAGTCTTACACTCAAAATAAGCGCTTGTAGTGCTGTTGTCGTTTAGTCCCTGCGGAAAATGGGGGTGAGCAAGTCATCCGTGCAAAAAGCATTTCCATAATCCATTCGACGAGTGCAAAACACACTTTGTAGATAACGCAAGGCCAAAGCAGCCATTAAGTTGAGATGTGGGCTTCAGTGGCAGAATGTTCAAGATCAAGCTTTGCCAAGGGCATTGAATGAGGAAAGGCGAAGGGATTGAAGCATGGTTGAAGAAAGTTGAAATGGGGATGGAAAGGTAGATCCAAGAGGGCTCCAGAAATATCCAATGATAGAGAAGGAAAAACCTCCACATCGCGAGGGGCCGGAGGAATGCCACAGAGGCGGAGGTCATAGTTGAAAAAAGAAATAAACTCGGCTAGCCAACACACACATATAAACCACTAGCAGAAAAATAAATAAAAACCAAAAAGTCCTAAAAAAAGTAAAGAAGAAAAACAGGGGGAAAAACATATTCAACCTCAACTCGATCTGAGGACGCTGATTACCATTTGGTGGGTCGAATGTTCAAAAGTGATGTTCCAGCCGCTGGTGCAAAGCTGGCATTTAATGAAGAAAGGCAGGTGAAGTACCCTGTATCGTTTTACGAGGAAGATGAGAGCACATTGCGCCAGTAACAGGGGAGACAACAAATAATGACGACGAAGAGGAGGCGAAAGCCACCAGCTGCAGCGTCAGAGAGGAGCAGCGAACGACCTACACAGAGGGTAGTAGCGGCGCCGAAGAGAAGCAGCGAAACAAACTGCACAGAGGAAGGAAACAGAAGCCACCCAATCAGCGGCAGTGATAGCAGTGGACAGCCGAGCAAGATGGAACCAGAGGAGGCAAGGAAAGAGGAGGAGAGAAGATGAAAAGAAAGAAAAAAGGAAAGAAGAAAAGGAGGAGAGGAAGGGGAGGGGCGCTTCCACCAACCCCAGGAGGAGGCGGTGACTACTATAGTTAAAAAAACGGAGGGAACTTATAGAAAAGGCAGAGGAAAGGGTTTTAGAGAGAGGGAGACAAATGGTGGTTGGTTGAAGCTTTCGACCTTAATCGACATCAAGCCGAGATGACCTTGTTTTATTCGCCATTAAGAACACTTATGGTAGCCATCACCATTTGGCCCAGAAGTCCACGGGTTTGTGGGTACCCGGTAGGCCCGGTGACAAAAAGTCTGACCCGGCCCCTATGAGTCATGGGCCGGCCCGGCCCGCATGTTGATGGGCTGGGCTTGGGCTTAGGGTATTCAAACCTGATATGCTCGAGCTCGATAAGGCTCGGTAAGCCCAGCCCGGCCCTCCCATATAAACCCGACCTATAAGCCCGAATATATAAATAATTAAAAATTAAAAATTAATACCTATTCGAATCTTATTACTACTATTTCAGCCCAAACCCAAAACTCCAACCCAAGGTCAACCTAGTTTTTATAGAAGTGCATGTTTTTATATACAAATCCACATCCCACTGTTCCATCTTTACCGAAAAGGTTATTTGAGTCATTGCAATTTGATATAGGGAATTCACCAAATTCACTCTTTTTGACCCACTCTGATTCTGATACCTTTACTACACTGAGTGACAATTAGGAGTAGTATAGCTCCACAAAGAATCTCTCAGGAGTTAGCCCCTTGGGTAACTATTCATAGAACTTATTACAATTCAATTAGATTTGTGATTAGTGACCACCTTACCATGTCTCGACTTTTTAGTCGAAAGGTTAAGTCAATTATCCAAACTCAATAGGTCCCCTCCTTACTTTGTCTCAATATTCAATAATGATATTTAAGCTCAACTCACACTTTTATAATTAGGTAGGTAGAAATGAACTTAATAAGCCCAGCCCAAGTGGGTTTAGTAGGCTCGACCCATAAAGCTCGATAAAAGCTCAGCCCGACAAAGGGCATGGACTTTCATATTTATGATCAAGCCCGCTTGATCCGGCCTGGCATTTTTTAAATTATGAAATAGGTCCAGCTCGGCCCGGCCCAAGCCCAAAAATTTTGAATCGGACTTGCCCGACCCGGCCCAATTATAAGGCTTAATCTATGGCAAGATCATCCTCCCCTTTGTGCCATGTCATCTAAATAAGCCAATAAGTTAAACTGGAACCAAATGGTGAAAATTTGAGTTTTAGAGAGTTAAGTAAGACAAACGCGTTTGTAATGGTAAAATGAGATCTAAAGCCAATTTCAGGGGGCATTTTGATGAATAAGTTTTTTATTTATTTACTTTTTAATTTTGAGCAAATAATACTATATAATGAATTAAGTGTGTCCATGTTATAAGCATTCTATCAGTCAGCAACATTCTAAATAGGCCTCCTTCTACATATTAATAAATAACCGCTAAGTTCATTATTTCTATTAATCGTTTAAATAAAATAAAAAAACTTAAAAACCTAGCCAAGAAGCAAACGACGCCGTATCACTCAACGTGTAACCCTAGCAAAAAGGAAGGTGAAGTTGTCTTCTTCGTGCGGCTGCCTCGAAGGCTCAAAGTTGGAGCGCAGAAGTCTCAAACCCAGCCGCAAAAGCAAGGGGAACTAGAGGGGACACAATCACAAAGGTAAAGGAAATTGGACAAGCACTTAAGAGTTATTTTAGGGCATCATAATACGTTAGGGCTTTTAATTTAGGGGTCAAGACGGAAGCTTTAATGGAGGATTTCACTATTGCAGGTTTTGGGGTATTCAATTGACCACCATTGCCCCTTAATAGATCCGCTCTTGAATGGATTCCATATCTTGTTTTTGGTTTATATTGTCTTTGGCTACTGGGAAAATTAAGAAAGGGAAAATCTGAAACCATAGTTGCCAATGTTTCTTGGACCTCATGATACAAAGTCTAATAAAAGATAATGTGTAGACAAACTTTCCCAAACCGATTGCACTAATGCAATTGTCCATATTGTGTCACACTCCTTGATCGAATAGTTTGTGGCATTCCGTTATAAATATGTTATCATATGGCAGGAACTCTTGCTGCATTGCATTGTCTTTAGATTATTCTTATCGTTTCGAGTGAGTGTAATGACATTTTTGGTATCGGATTTTTTGTTATTTTGATGATTTGCAAACTAAGTTGGTCTGGCTAATGGACCCATATGATGATATGAGACTGTTGTTTGCTGAGTTTATAATTGTTGAATCTAAATTGCTTTTCTAATTGTCAGTATAAGATGGCCGAAAAGAGGAAATCAACTCTAAGGAACAGACATTTTAAACCAAAATTTCCAATTTCGTGTAATTTTTTGTTTACAAAGTGAGCTCATCGGGTTTTTTTTGGACAATAGAGCTCATCTGGTTAGTTTGTGTAGAAGGACTTTTTTTTTTTACGGGGTTCCAATTGTTGAACCATCTGTTGTTTGAAATTTCGCTCTGTTTTACTGTTTAAGTTTTTTTTCTGTTTTTTTGGCTAATACTTAGTAATGTAGTATGGATGGAATGCAGTTTTTAGATTCGTAAGATGGGTAAAAAGAGTAAATCAAAAACACCTAGAGAGGTGCAAGATAATACAGCAGCTGATGTAGAAGAGGAAAAGTCCTCTTTAGACGAAAACCTGACTTCTGAGATTGAGGGCATTTTCACAGCGAAAAAGAGGAAGACAACTGAAACTGAAAAGGCTAAAAGATATAATGAAGATGCGGCTGAAAAACCTGAAAGTGTAATGCCAAAGAAGCCGACTTGTGAGATTGATGAAATATTCGGAGCAGCCAAAAAGAAGAAACCTGAAACAGGGAAAGCGAAGAAACAAAGTGAAGGTGGGATTCAAAACCCCAACAAGGTGAAGAAAATGAAGAAAGATAGAGGAGGGGTTAAAGATGGTGGATTTAGGGACCTGCCTTCTCAGCCGAAAAAGAGAACACAGGATGGCCTCGCTATTTACACAGAAAAAGAATTGGGACTTGCTAAAGCAGATGCTGGAAACACCCCGCTTTGTCCCTTTGATTGTTCTTGTTGCTTCTGAGACTCTTGAAAGATTTTGGTTTTTCAATTTGAGTTTACCTCTAGCTTTTCATGTACACCAGAACCCGATTAAATGAATTATGATCTTTTTCAACCAGTGGTTTCTAATTGTAATTATATGTTCTTTTGGTTCTGGAGAATTTTTTTGCCGTTGCAGTTTCTTCATCCCCTATGCCTGCAGCCAGCTGGCTCCTCAGTCCGTGATGAAAAGACATTGAATTTATTATTTTAGGAGATGGTTCATCCAAGAGATGAAATTCAGCTTCTGTCGGTTCTTCAGCTGGGTTTTTGTTTTGCAATTTTATTTCTCACGAGGCTTTTGTTCTGCTCTCAATGCATGCTAAATGTGCTCTTACGTAATTTGCTTTTTTTCGTTGTGCATAAATCACCTATTACGAATTTAAAGTTATTTTTTAATTTGTATTGGATGTGTGCATCGTGTCCTTTGGAATTTGATTATCATTATTTTCATTCAAAAATTCTGGATTTATGAATAAGAATTTTTATTTTTTACCCATAATGAAATGAGCATTGTATCAATGTTTCCAAAAACTTATGGGCGCAAAAGATACAATCCAAATTGTCAATCAAACACCTAAGAATTATAGAATGCATAGACAGACTTCCAACAAAATTTATAATCTCCATTAAAAGTAACTTTTCAAGCTCCAGCACCCCATTCATTTGGGCATCATAGTTGAAGCAAAATTATTCCAAACGAAAAAAGAAAACAAAAGTAAGAAGTTGAGGACAATAGAGAAATTTATAATGTTGAAGAGGTACTAAGATACAGTATTTGACAAAAAATTGAAAATTTTCTTGAAAGTAATAATAAGTATTTCTCAAGTGAAAAATATTGTATCTCACCATAATGGTACCTTCTCATACCACCATTTCTATTTATTGACTTGTCTTAATACATATATCATAATCGAAACCGTTCATTTTCTAAATCATCTTGTCAACATCATCTTCATAAAAAAAATCAAAAAGATTAAAGGTCATTTAGTCATTCATATGTATCAAATAAATAAATGGTTCGCATGATTTTCTTATTCCTTACCAAAATCGTTGATTTATTTGATTATTTGATCACGAAACGACCTCCAACCTTATAGATTTTTTACGGAAATGATCTTGATATGAGAATTTAGAAAATGAAAGGGTGATACGATAAGGTACCACTAAGGTGAAATTCAAGTATTGTTTTTCTCAAGTGGATGTTCTTTAAGCGATATCCAACATGATCAGTCAAGAGCCTTGAAGTCGAATCTTCTAAAATCAAGAAAGAAACTTGGGAGCAATTTGAAACCACACCAATCTGGGACCCCATACTTCGTCTGTATCACTATATCTACATGTTTGCTTTCCTTTCCCATCTTTCCTTGGTGTCAAGCCTAGCAACATATCAAACATTACACAAAAAAAATATTCAAGTTTGATGCAACGTTCCACTGATTACTATTATTACATATGCAGCCCTACATATGTAATAAGTTGCCAACATTTTCGCGAGTTTCCCACTTCAACTATAGTCATTCTTGTAACTTTCAAACTATGAACTAAAGACTAAAATTAGTAAAGTGTGTTTATCACTTAACATGCATGAAACAACGACTTCGATGTAGGCTTTAATGTATGCATGTGTGCAGTTGATAATTTAAGTAACATCATACCCCCAATGTAACTTCTGGCGCTTCTTTTGTGTCTCGGCTGCTCTGTCCTCTTGCGGCACAAAGGAAGTGTTTTCATTCTTGTGGCTCTCGGAGTCAAAGAAAGTTAATTTTTTCGTTGTCATGATTGAATCTTGAATTGGAGCACCTTCGGTATTCAGCTCTTTTCTGTGAGACTTTCCGTTACCACCTATTGTTGACTGGAAGATTAGACAGAACAAATTACCTTCTACAGAAGAAAAAACAAACATGACAAAGGAAACCAAGGTACCTTTTGGTTTCTTTGCAACCTTTGAATTTGACTTTATCTGTAGCCGCCTCCTGTGCAGCTCCTACAATGTTCAAGATTTAAAGTATCCAGAAGATAGTTCAGTGTTGAACATAGATAAACAAGAGACACCTTGTACTCACGTAATTGGACCCAAGCATCTCATGTATAACTATGTGCACTGCTCCATTCAGAGAAATGAATAAACACTTGAATCCTAACTATAAGCACTCCCATGGACTGAGACGAGAAGAACCATTCTCAATTTGGAACCTCAAAGTAAGCCAAGAGTACAATTTTATTTGCAAAATTAAAACTACAGTTTCAGGGTCGTAACTTGCCTCCAGCGTCTATTCGTCACATTTTTAAAGTGGGTAATGTACATTGAATGGCTGTAAGGCTAAAGATGTTTTCAGACTATTCAAAACCTCAGGTAAGTCGATAAGAAAGCATAAATAAGAACTTAGGAATTTTTATTTAGTTGTACATAACTACATCACAAAAGGATGCTAGCATACTTGCAGCATCCTAAATTGGGAGGTTGTAACTTGTAATTAGAAAAACAATAGCCCTATGAAAACTGCCAAAGCCTAACACTGAATTTAACTCAGTTATTGATCTGAAGATCTTAGAACTAGTAGCAGCTACAAGAATACAATTAAACTAATTGCTCATAGGGTTACATACTCATCCACAATTTTTTTTTAAACATTGCACAAAGTAGCAACAAGGTTAAAATACCTAAATTTTAGCAATTTTAACTTCAGGATAACAGTCATTGAAACACAAATTTTGGTTTACTCAATCGAATTATACGTTTTCGTTTTCATAAGCCAAAGTCATTAGAAAAGTTCAACCTCATAAGAATTAAATCAAATTCATCGAATAGGGTTTCATGTTTTTCCTCAGAAAATAATGGGTTTTAAGATTCAATTTTGCGTAGAATTACCATTACCTGGAACTTGGAGAGCTGGCGTTGGGAGATGCCATTGGGCTTGTAATTGGGCTGTAAACATGGAGTTGATGCTATTGCTGCTTCCGCTCTTTCGTCTTCCTCGTCTAGTTCCTTGCCCATGCCAAAACAGGGGTCCTTCTTGTTCGAACCTAAATCCATGAAGCAGGAAAGGCAGAATAATGGTGGTGTTTTAAGTGAAAGTGGAAGTGGTAATGGGAATTGGAATGGTAGGAATTACTTACGTTTTTTTTTCTTTATTTTTTTCTTTTTTGTTTGTTTGGGGGATTGGCGTTTAAGAGGAAGCTGGCGAGGAAATTGAGATTTAGGATCGGAGTGTGGCGGAGGACTAGGAGGGACGAACGGGTTGGGGATGCTCAAGAGAGGACAAAAGAATTGGGAAGTTGGGCAAAAACGATTTTTTTATTTTTCTCTAGCCTAAATCTAAAATAACCAAGCACCTATTTCTAACTGTGCAATTTTTGATACGAAAATTTCAGGTCATTTTTGGGTCAACCAGTTATGACTCGTTTAATAAACAGGTGAATTTCGAGTCAACTTGTTAATCCGTATAATAACATGTTAACCCGTTTAATAAATTTGTAGATTTCGGATTAAGAGGTTAACCCTTATATTGACTTATATAATAACTCATTTAATAAACATATCATTACTAACTCATATATCTACCCATTTATATATCTAAATACCTATTAAATCTTATAATTTAAATAAATTAAATATGTTAAACAGGTTAGGTCAAACATGTTATAGCTTAATTGGATTTTGAGTACAATTTGTTTATTAAATGAATTATACGGGTTACGCGGGTCATTAACAGATCGAGTTCGGGTTGAGCATTTTTTACACGATTATTAAACGAGTCGAGTTCGAATTGAGTATAAATGAGTAAAACAGAGTTCATGACAACTCGACATGACATATATTTTAATGTACATATCACACTGGGTATTTTTAACGCACATGCTTTAATATAATTGGATAATATTTTTTTAGTAGTATAGTAGTTAAATAAATTCATATAGTATATTATGAGTGAAAGAATATACAACCATGTGTTGATACCATATCGACCGACCACTCTAGCACAGGTCCCACCAGGACAGGAAGGCCGCCGACCGATCGCCTGATCGGCACCCTCACGACCCACGGTCCGCCGATCGGCACCATACTGCAGACCCGCCATTCGGCACCTGACAGTGAACAGACGACAGTTGGCTGCGACAGTCACCTAACCAACTCTGCCACACCAACTCCCTGACGGAGGCAGGTTGGGACTCCAGCTGGCGCCTCCTCCGGATGTCCAGGGCTTGTCAGACGGCTCCCAGCCACAAAGCACCACCTGCTCCCGTAACAGTAGCCCACCTACCACAGTTATGGCTACTATAAATACCCCGAAACCCTTCACAAAGGTAAGACACTGAGAACCGACCCAGAGCACTGTGTTTACTTGCCCCTCGGCATTCAGATACTAACTTTGGCATCGGAGCCCCTTTGGCCGACACCACACCGGTGTCTAGTTTTGCAGGACCCCTGTCGAATCACAACGCCCCCGGAGGGCCCGAGACACCACACGGCAGGTCCTAGAACCCCCAGCGGGTCTCATCGAGTTGGTCATTTCAGGATCAAACAATTGGCGCCATCTGTGGGAAGAGACCAACACCCACTAACTCACATACTCCTGCTCGACCCTCCGCTGACGAACAATGTCTGCCGAACGGGATGACGGTGAGCTCAACAACACCCCCCCAAGGAGATCGCGGCCGAATCCGAGCCAACCTACCTTCCGATGACGTGCTCGAGATGCTGAGGACCCTCCAGTCGGAGGTTGCCGAACTCAGGAAGAGCAACGCTGCCATCGAGAGCAGGAATCACGTGTGGGGGGAACAGCATGGAAACACCCTGGCCATCTTACAGTCTACACGCGAGGAACTGGAGGAGCAGCGGGAGGCAACCAAACGGGCCTTAGCCGCTGCGTCTCGTCGGCCGGAGTTTGATGCCGGCCGAGCCGAGATCGGTGACGCCTGCCGACCGGAGGCGTCCGGTCGCCTACTCTTCCACCAGACCGACATGCCTGGCCCCTCGGGAACACAGATCTACCGTGACGCCCGCGAGCTGCTCGACAGGAGACAGGCGCAGACCCTGGCCAACTGTCTGACTTACCCTACCCACGACCCCCGCATCCAGGCACAACCACCTCTACCCGTCCTATCCCAGGGCGCCCGGTCAAGGTCTGGGTCGTCACGCCGACCCACACAGCCTCCGCGGCTCTCCAGGCAGTCCTTCCGCGCCGATTGGCAAGCACCAGCCGAAAGACAACGCCAGCTCAACCACGGCCTCGTCCGGGCGGCGACCGGTGCAACCCACGAAGCCCAGAGGCGGCAGCGCAAACCATCCTATCGACGACCACCCGGGTGGGGCAGATCGACCCGACCAATCAAACGAGGTGGTTCGGGAACTCCTCCAGCGCGTGCGGGAACTGAAGGCCGCCAGACCCAAAGCTGGGACACTACCCCGACCCCGGGCCAACATTGGTCCCTTCACGGACCGCATCATGCGGTACCGCCATGAAACGGAGGTCAAACCCTTGAAGATTGCCTTGTATGACGGACAAGGCGACCCAGACACCCATATCAATAACTACAACTCAGCGCTCGCCTTCAGAAATATCTCCGACGAGGCGCAGTGCCTAATTTTCAGCTCCACCCTCACCGAGGCCGCGCTCAACTGGTTCTATCGCCTGGAACCACAGTCTATCGACTCATTCGACCGCCTACACACGGTCTTCTTGAACCAGTTCATGATCCAGACGGATCGACTGCTCACAACCGAGGACCTGGGAACCCTCCGACAGGGAGATAGCGAGCCCCTACGCCAGTACGCCGCTCGTTTCAGCCTGGAATACTCCAAGTGCCACGAGACGGACGACAAGGCCGCCTACCGCGCTTTCCGCAACGGGCTGCGGGAGTCCACCTTCAAGTATCATGCCTTCACCCAGGGTTGGGACGATTACAATGAGCTCATGCGGCAAGCGGCAATACACGCCAAGGCGGAGCACTTCAACTCTCCCCAGGTCGCATCCCGACCTGACGTGAATAGCGCGCGCCCTCCGCCTCCCAGCAACCGGCAGGCGCGGTCACCACCGTCGACCAATAACGCGCATACGGATCACCGATCTGACTCACACTCCGGTAAGCGGAAGGGGACGTATAACAATGACCATCGTGGGAGGGACAAATACCACAACAAGGGGCAGGGATCAAGCCACCACCAAGCAGGCAAACCCCATACGGGGCCCACCTCAAAGTACAAAACCTATTCAATCCTGAACACCTCCCTTGAGAACGTCTTGATGAGCATCGAGGACACAATCCCCAAGCCACGGGCACGACCGCCCGGCCCCCGCCCGGGCATCCAATCCAACTTGTACTGCAAGTACCACAAGTTCAATGGCCATACCATCGACGAGTGCGTGGCCTTCCGCGACATTGTGGAAGCACTCGTAAGGGAGGGGAAGATCAACCAGTTCCTCCAACACGCACGCCCCGGACCGGGACTGCCACAGATCAACACGATCAGCGGGGGCCCCACCATCTCTTCCTCCTGCACCTCCAATCGGGCCAAGAAGAACTTCTTGCGCGCCACGACATCCAACCACCAAATATTCAACATCACGGATGGGCGTGCGGCCAAGGTCACCCGGGCAGGATGGACGCCCATCACTTTCCCTGAGGAAGAAGAGCGGGGAGTTATCTTTCCCCACGATGACCCGTTGATCATCCGCGCTCAGATCGCCAATTTCGATGTTGGGCGAATCCTGGTGGACACTGGTAGCTCTGTGAACGTCCTCTTCATGGACACTTTCAACCAGTTGGGCATCAACTCCACAAGCCTCACCCATGCTGGTTCCCCGCTACTCAGCTTCTCAGGCGATTCTGTCATGCCCCTTGGCACCATCTCCCTGCCTATCTCCTTGGGGAGCGCGCCCAAGATCGCAACAGCCATCACCACCTTCCTGGTAGTCGATTGCCCCACTACTTATAACGTCATTTTGGGCAGGGGACTTGACACGACCCATCCCAATCCCCCCGGGATTACCATGGAATGTGACGTGCTCCCGTCTGACAAGAGGCGCCAGACAAGGGATAACCGATTGCCATTGCCCAAACGGGCTTCCAGAGTGCGTAAGGATCGATGGAGGAAGTGTGCGATGCTCAAGTCTCTGCTGCAGTCGTATCCGGAATCAACCTGAAGGGCATTGAAAACAAAAGCTGTGAGTGGACGAAAATAAACAAGTCTGTTTAAAACATTTATAAGACATTTATGTCACTCAGTAAAATCATATGCATGCACCAAAACCAATAATCCCATATTTATTTAGAAATAACCATTAGGGCCTTAGCCCGGAAACCAAAGCATAATTTCAATTTCCAAAAGTAAATCCAAGAGTTATTTCATAAATCCAGTAATATGAACCATAAGGCATATAATATAAACCATAACCATTATTTTAGCCACTGCACTATACACTCCAATCCGACATCCCTGATGTCTGACGTCCCTGACGTCAATAAGGTCACAATCACAAGGCTACGCGTGCCACTCGGGTCTCAATTTCCGAGTTCAATCCCCGAACCCCGTTCGGGTACAGCATCCCCGATGCTTAGCGTCATAGACGCTGGACGTACTAGACGTCCGTGACCTCTCCGGGGTACCTCGCCGGAGGAGACAATATAATATGGAAGGATCTATACAGTGCAGTACCAAATACATTTTATTGATATCCACATGCAAAACATATAGGTATACATAGATAAAATCCGAACCATTCGTTACGTTTCAACAAACGGGTCTCATGCCCAAATACCGTGAAACGTGCCATAACCGAAATATCATCAAAACCATTTATAGATTCCAGCATGTGAACATATATAAAATGTAAACCAGGAAACATTTATTCAATTCCATTTTAGGGTCCCCGACCCGCAATCACGTGTAGAAATCAACTGGGCCCCTGGCCCGATTCCACAAGTTAACTGGGCCCCTGGCCCGATTTCATAGTTCAACTGGGCCCCTGGCCCGATTTTACATTATTCAAGTTCGTAACCGTTTCATGAAATCATATTCAACCACATTTATGGAAATCGGTGAAAATCCAGAAGATCTCGGTTTACGTGCAAATACGTAATTCACCTCGAAATACGTGAAATCAATTTAAATTCACCGATATCCAAAGTAAATCATTTAATCATAATTATAACAATCATAAAACAGTTAAGTATGCATCGAATTTATGAAACCAATGTCCACTCACAGACCGTTTAACCGAGCGCCTCGATACGCGTGCCATAGGCCTTCCCGGGCCACCTCACTATCACCGGGACTCCCAATCCTGTTCAAATCAATTTAGAGGATCACTAACCTCATCATTAACATCCTATTCAAGTCCCGTAATTTTCCCGAATTTTTAAGTATTTTTAAACTGGATTTAAAACCTTCGGACATCCCGAGCAATAACGAAACGGGATCCGATCGACACGAAACCAACGCTAAAATGTTCGTTACATTGTATAGGACAAAAGTCATGTTGGAAGTTTCCCAAAATTACCTCACACGCGCCCCCACGCGCCGGTTGAACTCCCTGCGCGTGAAACCCACGCGCCGGGTACTGTTCACCGTCGTTCAACCCGAACGACTGGTAAACGGGTCGCCGTGACCCGCGGGCCAACCCGGCCGGTTCTCCGTCGATACTGGATCATTTTGGACGGGGTTTTCACCTGCAAGACCGTCTGAGTTCAACCAACAGTTCTGTGGAATCAAAAACAAAAAATAACGTCACGAATCATACCTCTGAACACAAACCCGAAGCTCAGAATTTCCGATCGTCCTTCCTCCCGATTCCGGCCGCCTCGAGCCCCAAATTCACGTCCACAAGATTCGTTTATGCTCAAAGAACACCGTAGGATCAAATCCAACGTCCAAAACCCATCCAAAACCCGTTCACCATTTTTGGTTTCAAACCGGGTTACGGGCACCGCCGTCCCCGCCGTGCCCAGCTCACTTCGAGCTTCGAAAACCAGTCCCCCGTGTCTGTTTCTGACCCCAAGTCCCAAAGGAGTCGAGAAGGAGCTCAGAAACACGACGGATCGTCGATTTCCAAAAACCTGGGCAAACTTCCTCCCGGGTTAACACGGCCGCCGTGGACCACCGCTGCCGCCGCCGACGTCCTGCCGCCTCCCGCTGGTTCTCACAATCTCAGTGACCCACACATGTGCACAGAGGAGATGTGTGAAGGTTTTGGGTGCACGGTTCGAATGGTTGTGCAGGTAAGCAAATATAGTATGGGAAGGGAGATGATAAGGAAAAATGGATGGTCCAGATTCAATCTCACCATTGAGATTAAGGGTCCAGATCAAAAGATGCAATAAGTGGGAATACTTTATATTTTTTTAATCCAATAATTTAATCAATCTGACCAATCCAGATCTGATCCCAATAATTAAAGGTTAGTGGTCCACGTGTCCCACTCAGAAATTCAGACCAATCAGAGAACGCCACGTGTCCACGCCTCGTAATGCGTGCATAACGAAACCAAACTTCCGTGACCCATAACTTCGTCGTCGAATCTCCGATTTCGGCGTGCCGCCTGTCGTTGGATTCGCATCGAAGAAACCTACGTAACGGTCCTTGGCCCTCGGCCATCGGACATCCCGGTCAAAAAGTCAACATTTCCCCTTCTTTCGTCCAAATTACGAAAATGCCCCTGGACTTCCGTACATCATAACTTTCACCACGAACGTCGGAATCGAACGTGCCACCTGTCTATGAACTCGTGACGTCCCGAACTACGTCACGGTCATCGTTCAAAGTCCATTTGACCATCCGAAATAAAAGTCAACGTTTTGCCCACACCTAGGGGCAAAACGGTCATTTTGCACAATTCGTCCGAAATCGCCCAACTAATCCCAGATTAGTAAATCACAATTAAATATTATTAAATCCCGATATTCGGGACGGGTCGTTACAGGACTCCTCAACCAGCTCAGCGCCGTCATCTCCACTCGGGCCCTTCTCATGAAGTTTCCGACCGTCATGGGCACTGGCCAAGTCCGCGGTAATCAACAATCCGCCCACTCCTGCTATCAGACCGCCCTGACAAAGCTCAACCCATGCGACAAGCGGGAGACCATGGCCGTCGCCGAGGCTGCTTACGAGACCGACCCTGTCGACTCCGAGCTCCTTGAACAAATACGGGCGGGTCCCCCCGAGGACCCTCGCGACCTCTCCGCCGTCTCGCAGCCGCAACCCGTGGAGGATACGGAGCTGATCACCCTTTGCCCGCATAACCCCGAGCGGCAAGTGAAAATTGGAAGCACACTCGCTCCCGAAATCAGGACACAACTCATCCAATTCCTCCAGGACAACAGCGAAGTCTTTGCTTGGTCCTACGCCGACATGCCTGGCATCTCCACGGATGTCATCTGCCACAGGCTTAACATCAGCCCCTCCTTCAAACCGGTCACCCAGAAACAGCAGACTTATGACGCAGAACGACAGCTAGCCATGCAAGAAGAGATCGTTCCGCTCAGCACCATTCACTTTGTGCGCAAGGCCATTTACGCCACGTGGGTCGTAAACGTCGTACTCGTCAAGAAACCCTCCGGATCCTGGCGGATGTGCATCGACTTCACGGATCTTAACAAAGCCTGCCCGAAGGATAGCTTCCTGCTTCCTAAGATCGATCTTTTGGTCGACGCCACAGCTGGCCACGAACTCCTCAGCTTCATGGATGCGTACTCTGGCTACAACCAAATTCGGATGCACCCCGACGACCAGATCCACACCAGTTTCCGCACTAATCTGGGAGTCTACTGCTACAATGTTATGCCCTTCGGGCTCAAGAACGCCGGTGCCACCTACCAACGGCTTGTCAACTTCATGTTCGCGGATCAGATTGGCAAGACCATGGAGGTGTACGTAGATGATATGCTCGTCAAGAGCCGGACGGCCGACCAGCACGTGCCTAACCTCCACAGGATGTTCCAGGTCCTGAAACAATACAAGATGCGGCTCAACCCTGCCAAATGCGTCTTCGGTGTCCGTTCTGGAAAATTCCTCGGTTACATGATCAGCCAATGGGGAATCGAGGCTAATCCCGAAAAAATCAAGGCCATCCTGGACATGAAGCCCCCGCGCACACTCAAGGAAGTCCAAACCCTTACTGGCCGGATCGCCGCCCTCACCCGGTTCATCTCCCGAGCGACGGACAAGTGTTTACCATTCTTCAAGGTCATGAAGACCCAGGGCCGGCACATCAACTGGGACGCAACGTGCGACGCTGCCTTTGAAGCTCTCAAAACCTACATGAGCACCGCGCCCCTACTTACCCGACCTACCACTGGGGAATGGATCACCGTCTATCTTTCTGTCTCCACATCTGCTGTCAGCTCCGTCCTCGTCACCAGTCGGGACGGCGCGGAGTTCCCAGTATACTATGTCAGCAAGGCGTTCCAGGACGCCGAGACCCGGTACAACGACCTGGAGAAGTTGGCCTTTGCCCTCATTGTAACGGCCCGGCGCCTCCGCCCATACTTTCAGGCACATCCCATGTTAGTCCTTACTAACAAACCCCTTCGCCAGGTGCTCCAAAAGCCAGACGCTTCGGGGCGACTCGTCAAATGGGCAGTGGAGCTTAGTGAGTTCGATATCACATTCGCCCCAAGACCAGCTGTCAAAGGACAGGTCATCGCTGACTTCCTTTCCGAATTCACATACAGCACAACGCAGCACATGCCCGACACTCCGGATCCCAATATTGCGGCACCCGTTGCTCCTATCTGCGAGTCGCCAACCCCATCCACCTTGGACCCCGCCCGACCAATTTGGACTCTCTACGTGGACGGATCCTCCTGCCATACTGGCTCTGGCGCCGGCCTCGTACTCAGCACACCTACTCAGGAACGGCTGGAGTACGCGTTGCGTTTTGGGTTCCAGACTTCCAACAACGAAGCCGAGTACGAAGCCCTTCTTGCTGGCCTCCGGTTGGCCACCGACCTCCAAGCACAACAGCTGCAGGTTTACAGCGACTCCCAGCTCGTCGTCCGACAAATCAACAGCCTCTATGATGCCAAAGACGCCTCCATGACCCGATACTTGGCAAAAGTGCGGTCCCTACTCCGCCACTTCCGCGGCTACGAGGTCATTCAAATACCACGGTCGGAAAACAGCCACGCCGATGCCCTGGCCCGCCTGGCCTCCTCCATCGACGACAAGATAGGTCGCCGTGTTCCCGTCGAATTTTTGGCATCCCCGAGCACAAGCGAGCAACCAGTCCTGGTCGCAACACATGAGGCCTCTTGGATGGACCCCATTGTCCGGTACCTCACCATGGCCGAACTCCCGCCCAACCGCAACGAGGCCCGACGCATCCAACGCCAGTCCGCACGATACACCATGGCGCATAGCCACTTATAACGACGGGGATTCGACACCCCCCTCCTCAAGTGCCTCCCTACGGACCGGGGCATTGCGGTGCTCCGAGAAATTCACCAGGGAATCTGCGGTAACCACTCCGGACCCAGGTCCCTAGCACATAAAGCCTTTCGGCAGGGATACTATTGGCCCACCATGCGCGCCGACTCTATGGCCATCACACAATGATGCGTCCCATGCCAACGGTGCGCCCATGTACCTCATTCTCCTGCTGAGCGACTCACTCCCATGCTCAGCCCCTGGCCCTTCTTTCAATGGGGACTGGACCTCATCGGCCCCATGCCACGAGGAAAGGGCGGCGTCGAACACGCAATCGTTGCGGTGGACTATTTCACTAAGTGGGCCGAAGCAAAGCCCCTCAAAACAATCACGGCCGCCCAGGTCGAGAGCTTTGTTTACCAGAACATCATCTGTCGCTTTGGTATCCCACACACGATCGTCACGGACAATGGCACTCAGTTCGATTCTGTCCGTTTCCGACACTTTTGCGACACCTATGGCATCCAGATCTGCTTCGCCTCGGTGGCACATCCACAGGCTAACGGACAGGTGGAAGCCGTAAACAAGCTCATCAAACACAACCTCAAGGCTCGACTCCACGACACCCCGAAAGGCCAATGGTCCGACCTCCTATCCGATGTTCTCTGGTCCTACCGGACATCCTACCGGACATCGACACAGGAGACACCCTTCGCCTTAACTTTCGGGACTGAAGCTGTCGTTCCCGTGGAAATTGGGGAAACCTCTTACCGAGTACTATCCTATGATCCACAAGAGAATGCGGAACTCCTCACACAAAATCTCAACTTCATTGAGGAAAGCCGTGAACAAGCCAATCTCCGTAACATGGCGCACAAACAGCGAATCGCTCACTACTACAACTCTCGCGTTCACAGACGCAGTTTCCAGGTCGGTGACTGGGTCCTTCGCAAGGTTAGCCTGGCCACTAAGAAGCGTGCTGATGGGACCCTCGGGCCCACGTGGGAGGGCCCCTACCTGGTCACTCGAATTTGTCGTCCAGGCACTTATGAGCTCCAGACTACGGATGGACGGTCGCTTACACACCCGTGGCATGCGGATCATCTCAAGTTGTTTTATAATTAAAAACACCCCCCATGTACATTACTTTACACTTTGCTGTAATTCAACTTGGCTATCTCCAGTCGAACTTGCCTTTCCGGCAAAATGTTCTTTCATTTATCTAAGTGTTAGTCTAGTCCTCAACTACAAGTAGCCTATCCCCTATTGCCGATCGGCACTCCCGGTGACCCACACGACACCTACTTTACCTACCGACACAAGCTTACTTGGTCCACACAGTCAAGTTCAATTATCTTTCGCTATTACGATCTTAGTTCGGTGGGTATGTCCATTATGGTTTGGGTTTACGATCATGACTGTTCGGTCCTTATCTAATCTACAACTCCGTGGATCGGCATGCATACACATATACGCAAAATTTGCCTAGTACTCGCCTATCGGCAGCTCTCATTCAAAAAAAACAAACAAAAGGGGGCAATAGGGTGATACATGTCAACTTTGCCAAGAACAATTTTCTTACGTTCCAAACTTCCGAGCTACATGCTACACGGGGCATCGCCCGGATTACAACAAGGAAACAAAAATGAACATACAAAAAGCAATCTACACGGCCCTCGGCCTCAAACGACCACCACCTCCACCTCCTCCTCCCCCGCTCGGTCCTTCCCAGAGGACGACGCAACGGCATCCTCCCCGCCAGCGCTCGGCACCTCTCCTTCGCCCGCCGCCGGACCGACTTCAGGGTCCTGCCCCTCCAGGGCGAACGTCTTGGTCAGCGCCGGGGGCTCATCCAGCCATGGGAAATTTAGGGTGACGCCTGGGTTGAAGTACAGCACCCGCTGCACGCAATCATCTTCCACTTCAGCTAAGGCCAGGTCAAGATGATTGGCATACACCGGGTCGGCCATAAAATCCTCCAGGGTCTTCTGCCGGTCGGCAGCGAGCAGGCCCCTCAACCTCTCCACTTCTCCATGCAGCTCCCCCAGGATCTTTTCTTGCTCATTCAGCTGCAGGGAGAACGCGTGTGCCGTCTCCTCCCGTTCGGCTATGCCTCGCTCGGCCACCTCCGCTCGGGACCTCTCCCGTTGGAGCTCCGCCTCCAGCTCAGCCACACGGCGCCGAGCAGCATACCCCTCCTTTTCCCGCGCACGCAGCTTCTCCTCCCTCTGCCGCGCGGCTGCCTGCTCGGCCTCCAGCCTCTGCATGCGCCGAGAGGCCTTCTGCAGGGCCACATAGGTCTACCCGAAGCACTGCCGAACCATGCACACTTGTCAGCAAACATATATCCACTAAATACACAAACAAAAACAACAAGCCAACTCACACGAATACTCACATGGGCTTGCTCGGCGAGCAGGGCCGCGAACCGACTCGGGTGGGAGCCGGTGCCGATCTGCTCAATCTCTGCCGGCGTCACCTGGGAGCCGAGCACAAAGGCATTGACAACCGGCGTCAATGACCTGTGCATCTGCTGTGTGACCGGCACCCACGCCTCCCCGGGCCTTGCCGACCGAACAACCTCCCCCGTCTCCACGGGATCCATGAAGACGGCAGCAATGCCGGGTACGCTGTTCGGCACCCTTTCCTTGGCCGGCGGCGGCATCTCCACCCTGGCCTCCTTCGCCCTTTCCATCGGCGCCTCGGGAGCCTTGAAGGCCGCCTCCCTCTTGCGTCGGCGGTCAGAACCCTCTCCCTCCGACACCCCTGCCGCCGGGGGAGACTGCCTAAGCCGCGCCTCCTTCAGCTTCCTCTGGCGCTCCCGGGCTTGGTCCAGCCCGCCGATCAGGGGCCGCTTCAGTCCCCGGACGGGACTCTTCGCCTGCTCAGCACCCTGCCGCGGATCAGGCCTCGTCGGTTTTGGCGGCCCATCTGGCCGGACGCCCAAACTGGACCCCGACGGGGGCTCCTCTCGGCCGGCACCCCTGGGCTTCACCGCCACGGTCTTTTGCCTCCGTGGCTGTTGGGGGGTTACCTCCGGCTCCTTGCCCTTTCCCTCGGCAGCCGAGCCGTGCTTCGTCACCGCTTCGCTCATCTTCTTCTGAGCGGCTTGTTCGACGAAGGGATGAACTGCAAAAAAGCCAGTTAAGATCTCGGCATACCTACCCATCATTACTTCAAGCAAACAGCTGCTACTTACCAGGTGGAACGATGAGGCCCACGGCAAGCAGGTTGGCCGGTAGCTTCAGAACGCAGCGACTGCGCTCTAGGTCGGACAGCTTCCCCCGAACGAGATTGCACGCCTCCCAATCCTCCGCTGTCACCGTTGCCTTGGACGGACCTGCACATACAAAACACACTATCAGACTCCGCCTCGGTACCCGAAATACCCCACTATGGCCAACGGCCGATCGGATGGCAGACAACCTCCAGACTGGAAGTGGCGGGGAATCCTCGCACGGACCCTACTGACGTCCCCCTCCCACGGCCCCGATACCCAGCAGAACCGATGCCTCCAGCTCTTCTGCGACGTCGGCACATCCGTGATGAACGCACCCCGCGCACTCTTGTGCAGGCACTCCATCTGGTACCACCCCGACCCGTAGGTCTGCCTCTTGAAGCGGTACAGGGCGCACAATTGCCCCCAGGTCGGCTCCAGTAGTCCCGCCAGTCGGAACGCCGTGTACAGGCTGATCAGGATGATCCAGCCGTTGGCGTTCAGCAGCCCCAGGGCCTGGTTCGCCCTCGCCATCATATCCTGGAGCCACGGGTGCAGAGGCAGCCTCACTCCGTGTTCAAAGCAATCGACGTAAAATAGTGTCGACCCTTCCGGAGGATTTCTCGGCTTCTTGCTGTGCGGGGGTACCGTCATCTTAATCTCCGCCGGCAAGTTGTACAACTCCCGGAACCGGTCCAGGTCGGACTGCCAAATGGTGTTCATCTCGTAGTCCACGGCATACTCCACCTTCACCACGCCGTCGGCATCTAGTTCCATCGGCGAGTTCGTCTCCGTCCCACTACCCTCAGCCTCGGAATCGACGGTGGCGACGGGGGGAGTACGGGGAGACGTCCTCCTCTCACTTGGCCGATCGGCACCCGATGTGCTACACCCGCCCTGCTGCCTCACCTCCTTCCGCGGCAACCTGAGAGCCTCATCCAGGCTGTCACCACTGCTGGACGACGAAGTGCTGCTAGTGGACCCACTAGTAGACGTTGACCCACTGCGCCCGCTCGGCACGTCGGTTGCCGAACTGGACGGTGTTTCCCCGCCAAAAGCTTGAGGGGACCTAACCCCAGATCCACTGTTTGACTCTGACTCTGACATCTACAAATTACCAAAAGAAAAGAAGCTACAACTAAGCACCTACGCTACGGAACACATGCTGAGCAGAGATGCCGAACGGCAGGAATTATACCTTTCAAAGTTTTGCTCGGTCGAATTGGTTCCACGTGCGTCTTCTTCTTGATCGGCAGTCTCCAATTCAGTCGGCACTTGCAATTATTCCACAGATGCTCTGAGTAAAAAGTGAAAAAGTCAAAAAGCTTTCGCCCCTTTTATAGGCCCCTGGCCCGCCTCGAGATGCGCGCTTCCGATCTGACGGTCGCCAGGCCGATACGGCCACCTTTCGGCTACGAATACCTTGTACTGTATACCCATCGGTATCGTACATTCTCAACTACATACGTACATACGTACATCGCTAACCGGTATGCATCCATACCGCCTGCCGACCGGAGCCTCTCGGCATCTTTCCCGATGGCACGCTCCCTCTCTTCGTCGGCAAGCACACTGCTACCGACGTATCCCCGCCATTCCCCACGGCCGCCTCTCCACGATCTTTCAGTCTTTACGGTGGGCCGCTTCCGGAACTCGGCAACGGGGCCTCTTTGCAAATCGGACATACGGTGCACTTCCTCGCTCCATGACTTGGGGGGCTACTAGGGATACAGGGCGCACCGCCCTGGTCGGTCGACAGGTACCGGCCGTCATATCAAGTCCTCGACCGAGGAACCCCACCTCAGTCAAAGACTTAGGGGACTTATGTTGATACCATATCGACCGACCACCCTAGCACAGGTCCCACCAGGACAGGAAGGCCGCCGACCGATCGCCTGATCGGCACCCTCACGACCCACGGTCCGCCGATCGGCACCATACTGCAGACCCGCCATTCGGCACCTGACAGTGAACAGGCGACAGCTGGCTGCGACAGTCACCTAACCAACTCTGCCACACCAACTCCCTGACAGAGGCAGGTTGGGACTCCAGCTGGCGCCTCCTCCGGATGTCCAGGGCTTGTCAGACGGCTCCCAGCCACAAAGCACCACCTGCTCCCGTAACAGTAGCCCACCTACCACAGTTATGGCTACTATAAATACCCTGAAACCCTTCACAAAGGTAAGACACTGAGAACCGACCCAGAGCACTGTGTTTACCTGCCCCTCGGCATTCAGATACTAACTTTGGCATCGGAGCCCCTTTGGCCGACACCACACCGGTGTCTAGTTTTGCAGGACCCCTGCCGAATTACAACGCCCCCGGCGGGCCCGAGACACCACACGACAGGTCCTAGAACCCCCAGCGGGTCTCATCGAGTTGGTCATTTCAAGATCAAACACCATGTGACATTCTTGGTACATAAAAGTATTTTAGTGATATATATCTTTATAAATTTTATATAAGATTTTGAATTCAACTCTTATAAAATACAATAAATTTAAAATTATCTAGAAGAGTACTAGGAAATTTTTGAACTTGGCATCAAAATTGTCCTATTTAGCACACGATATGAATACCATTAAAATTTAATATTTTCAATTTTTCAATTTTATTTTATTTTGCTACTCTGTAGTATAGTTCATAGTTCATTTGTTCCACTTCTTGTACGATGGGTGATCTTAAATTCGAATTTGATAAGAAAGAAAATTGATATTAAATATATACAATGTCATCTCACTATGAAAAAAGAAAAATTGAAGAGTACATTACAAAAATGCCATTTTGAAAAGAAAATCTAATAAAATTATATTTACCATTTTATAATATAACATTTTTTACATTATACCTGTTCTTATAATACACTAAAACAAATCTCTATTCTTAGTAAATTTTGAATTCCTTTAATTAAAAAATGAATGCTGTCCATATATTCAAACTTCTTCACACTGAAATAAAGATCTTTGTCAGTTTTTACCCTAGCAAGCTTAGACTGGACATTTTTTACATTAGGTTTAGGATTACAAACTCATCAGTCAAATGTGAAGGCTAAAAATATGAACAAATTTCATCAGTCAAATGTTCAACCTGAAACATGATCAAACATGGGTCACCCAACAAAGCATCAAACATGCAGTCTGGAACAACAAATTATTATTAATATTATGATGGCAAGTGTGGATATTATATATTTTGTGCCCGAAAAATTGCAGCATGAAATGGGGAAAAAAAAAACCATTTTCAAGCCATCTTGTATATATCGAATAAAAATAGAGCCTCGTTGATGTTCTTCAGATCATATCCATATCAACTAGTCAAACTAATTAGTGAGAGGTTTTTTTCACCTACACTGAATTAGTAAAAAGTTAATATGATGCTTGTTATAAAATTCTGTAACAAACATCCGTGTTTGACCGGAGGGCCAAACTCACCAGATCACCGGAGCCAAATTTCAAATTAACAAGGCAAACTTCAAAAAAAAAAAAAGGATATATAAACAAATTTCCATTAATAGATCGAAAGTGTCCGGTGGATATTGTGTCATGAAACAAACTAGGTTAAATTTCAAGGATCTTCATCCACCAGAACTTCATATGGGCTCCAAGCGGCAGTCGGGTCACCACTGATTAGGCGCCTGCTGTTGACTCGAATATGGAGCCCGATATTCATCACAACCAACACAAGATATTGAAACCAAAATAAATTGAATATATTACCACAGAGATTTAATTACCAACCAACTAGATTGTTCATAGAAGGGCAATATTAGCCAGGGTTTTTGATGGAAACGAAACAGCTTTCCATTGTCAGATGCAAACGAAGATGTAGAACACACAGAGAGTGAGGTAACTGCGTATTTATAGTCGGTGAGGGCTAACCCTAATCTAATGTACTAGGAACTGCGGATGTGTAGAAAAAGTCAAAGCCCACTTCAAAAGCTCATAAGACTTTCGTTCAATTGAGTTTTTTGGGCTTGGTCTGAGCCCAACTCATTTGAACTAGTATCCAATCATTGTGGCCCGTGATATGAGGTGACATCCAATTTTCCAGGAAAAAAATGGTAAACAAAGGCAACCGCCTTTTGGTTTGGACTTGGACTTGTAGACGTGGACGTTGAAGTTTTCAAACACGTATTGGGTTTATAACGAAAATTGGAATTATAAAGGAGGGAGAAAAATAATAGAGGGTAGGTGTGGAGACGTAGAGTAGTTAAGAGGGAGAAAGAGAGAGAATGCAGAGACTCTGTTAAAAATAAAGGCGCCGAACACGTTTCGTGTTAGCCTTCCAAAGGATTTCTGAGAAACAAGATTTGGGTCTTCTGAGCCTCCGCTATGGAAGGTATCTCATGCTCCTCCGGTGTTCTTCACCAAATGAAGCTTTCCCATCCGGATCACAAATTTTCGATGTAAGTTCTCGGATCATAAATTTATTTCTGTGTTATTGAATTTATTTATTTGTTGAGGAAATGATTAAATGAATTAAAAAATGTAGCACGCACAAAGCCTAAAACTGAAAATTAACTCGGATATTGATCAGAAGATCTTAGAACTAGAAGCAGCTACAAGAACACAATTAAACTAAGTGCTCACAGGGTTACAGACTCATCCACAATTTCTTCTTAACGAACAATGCACAAAATTAGCAACAAGGTGAAAGACCCAGATACAAAAACTTTGGCACTTTAAGCTTCCGGACAACAGTCATTGAAACCCAGATTTTGGGTTATTGAATCGAATTATACATTTTTGTTTTCATGAGCCGTAGTCATTAGAAAAGGTCAATCTCATAAGAACTAAATCAAATTCATCAAATAGGGTTTCATGTTTTTCCTTAGAAAAAAAAAGGATTTTAAGATTAAAATTTGCTTATAATTAAAGATGACCTGCTATATTTTAAATAAATGTATATAAAAATTCAGGTGTATTAAAAAAACTTGAAGATTGTATTTAATATGTTAAATTAATGAATTTGATGGGTTTTGATAACATAGGCCTCTTTTGTTCCATTAGATTGGTTTCTACAATTGATAATGCAAGAAATTCCTGGAATTTTCTTGAGAGGGTGCTTTCTCTTTGATGGCTCTCTTGGTTTATGGAGAATCTTATAGAAGGTCTACATTTTTTAAACATCCCAGTACAAGAATTAAACAATGGATATGGCTGCGTGTTTGGATTTTGGTTGTATTAGTTTCAAACTTTCAGTTTAGTTCAGATATTTTTTGGTTCAGTTAAGCTGAGATATTGACTAAATTTGTAAATGTGTTTAGTGGTAGGCCGTGTTCTTACTCTAGATCGCTTGGCTTTGCCTCTTGCCTTCTATCCAAGGGATTGCAACTTCCTAAAAAGTTTACGATTTCATGTTCTGCATCAAGTGATAAAGAAAATGACATTTTTGGGATATCACATTATTCTAAGAAAACCCCGCTTGGGGATATATCATGTCCTGCTGGTGTTTTCACTTATGGAGGGACTGATGTCGAGTCTCATTCCCACACCATGGAAGAGAAGGTTGGAGTGCTGCTTTTGAATCTTGGAGGACCCGAAACGCTTAATGATGTTCAGCCATTTTTGTTTAATCTTTTTGCAGACCCGGTATGTTCTTATTGTCTTGATTCCTTGCCGAATCTTTGTAGACATTAAGTGTGCATATACGCATTACTAATGAACCACTGTTTTGTCTGAGACAGGATATCATCCGTCTGCCAAGATTGTTTAGGTTTCTCCAGCAACCTTTGGCAAAGATAATTTCCGTCCTTAGAGCTCCCAAAAGCAAAGAAGGCTATGCTTCGATAGGTGGTGGTTCACCATTGCGTAAAATAACAGATGAGCAGGTATAGCAAGTACTGGAGGGGTTAGTTTTGTTTATATAATTTTTCTTGTTTCTTCACCCTAAAAAAAAAAAAAATCTTTTTGTTGTTTTGTGTTATGGTTTGTCTCTTTATTTTTACACTTAGTTGGTCGTTACAGGCAAATGAACTGAAAAAGACATTGGAATCAAAGGACTTGCCTGTAAATGTCTATGTGGGAATGCGTTACTGGTACCCCTTCACTGAGGAAGCAGTTCATCAAGTAAGTAATTAATTTTATAATTTTTTGTATTTGCCATTAGAAAGTTAAGCCACACCTGGGCTTGTTGATTTTTTTTCCGGACATGGAAATATAGAATTTTAACCTCAAAGTCTTCAAATGATTAGATTGGTCCTTGAGCATTGAAGTTAGTAATTAAGGAATACATTTGGCAAATCTATCTTCTAATTGAGTTAATCATTGTTTTTCATTATCTATGACAGATTAAGAGGGACAGAATAACCAAGCTTGTTGTGCTGCCTTTATATCCTCAGTTCTCTATATCTACAACTGGCTCGAGCATTCGTGCATTCCAGGATATTTTCAGGTGACACCTCATTTCCAGTTCATGTAACTGTATCCGCCTTATAAAGCATCGTTCTATTTTCTGAATTTGTGCCTATCGTGCAGGAAAGACTCTTACTTATCACGGTTGCCTGTGTCTATTATAAACTCATGGTATCAACGTGAAGGCTATATTAAGTCGATGGCTGACTTGATTTCCAAAGAGCTAGAAACTTTTACTGAGCCTGCAGAGGTATACTTGATTATCATTGGTATGAATTTTCCATGAACATTACAGCTCAAGTATGCATTACTAATTTTGTTAAATTTAGGTCATGATATTCTTCAGTGCCCATGGGGTACCACTCAGTTATGTGGAGAATGCTGGAGATCCATACAAAGATCAAATGGAGGACTGTATTTTTTTAATAATGAAAGAGTTGAAATCTAGAGGAATCAACAATGAACATACTCTTGCCTATCAGGTGGGTTGTAAAACTCTATTTTCTGAGTTCTAGCTTTTTACGTTATTACCTTTCTTGGTTACCAAGCTATCCCTGCTAACTTTCCCAATGCTTTTTCTGATTTTATTTTTTCCTTCTTATTTTGTGGTTGGGTGGTGTTTAGAGCCGAGTTGGTCCTGTACAATGGTTGAAGCCCTACGCGGATGAAGTCCTTGTTGAGCTTGGCCAGAAAGGTGTCAAAAGTCTCCTAGCAGTTCCAGTCAGGTATTTCACTTCATCATGATACTCTGATATCTTCTATGTCCGGATTCTTATTAGAGATACCATTTGGTTTACCGTGGACAGTTCCCATTTCTTTCCTTTCTTTAGCATCCAATCAATTCTTAGGAGAGCAAGATTATTTTGAATTGTGTACCCTGTCCTCTTTTTGCTTCCTTAGGTTGTCATATAACCCTCGTTATACAAAATTCCGAAAGCAATAATAATATTCCTTATTATGTTCTAATAATTTTTCTTGCACAACAGATTTTCTTTATCCTCTGTCTTTTACCTGTTCTGAATATTTTCTTTAAGTGTGGCCCCGACAATATTTGGCTGTGTAGAAGAAAAGTTAATTTGACATGTATTCTTTTTATTCAGCTTTGTGAGCGAGCACATAGAGACTCTTGAAGAGATTGATATGGAGTACAGGGAATTGGCTCTTGAATCCGGGATTGTGAATTGGGGCCGAGTGCCAGCCCTTGGTTGTACTCCTTCGTTCATAACCGATCTTGCAGATGCAGTAATAGAAGCCATTCCCCTCGCAACAAGCATGTCGACCCCAAGGACTACATCAGAGGTGGTCGATCACGATCCTGCAAGAAACGCTATCAAATTGTTCTTTGGTTCCTTTTTGGCTTTTATTTTCTTCTTTTCACCAAAAATGATGATGGCATATATGAGCCACCGGATTTGAGGGATATTGCGACATTTTACTGCGTATTGTTATTATATAGGCGGTAATAAAAGGCGAAACACTACGATAAGTCATTCTTACTCGGTTTTTGTTCCTGGGAGAGAAGTTTGCATTTAGCCATTCTGATGGATGTGTAGATTTCATTAATATTTTTTTATTGATCGGTGAACGTGGTTGATTCAGGAAGCAAGAAGCATATATCTAATGATTGTCCTTTGTGATATCTGGTTGGTTCACGTATCAACAACATTGACATTGAAATCGAACTTAAAAACCCATGAAATTGATTTGAAGTTTTGTCAAGTCCCCAAATTTGGACCTCGGTCTTTGGCATGCAAACGAAGATAATTGGCAAACTAATCAGCAGACGAGACTACAGCGAAAAATGGTTGAAGGGTTCATTCTTGAAAGTGAATTCATTCATCTATTATGATTGCGTTCAAAAAAATAATAATATCTTTGTAAGAACGCAGAATCTACTTAAGTAACATACAAAACCACGAAACAGAAAGTGAGGGATTATGAAGACAATTAGTAAAGTTTCACGGTATGCTATGAGATTGGTTCCCTAAAACCAATTATATTACAAATAAAAACATATAGTAAAGATAACAAAGATAACCAAGAGGGAACGACCGCCGCTCTGATATTAAAAAACATAGCCATTACAGGCCCTTGAAATAGAGTGAAGATAAGTCTAGTATTCAAAGAAAAGCGAGGAAAAAATAGCATGGTAAACAAGATCCAGCAAATTCTTGCAATCTTCATATCCTTAAGAAACACAAATACTCATAAAACATAAGACGAACACAATTCCCACAAAAACTAACCCTACCTAAAACCTTACTGCTACAGAAAATACATCGGGGCACCAAACTGTTAAAACCTGCTCTCCCAAAACATCAACTCTGAGGGGGAGTTTTGGCAACTCCACTTGGCTGAGCAGCCTGTGAGGAGGGTGCAGTATCATATGTCCCACGACTGTTTCCATTTGCATTAGCTTCAGCAGCATATGCAGGAGGAGGCTGTGTGTATCCAGCACCATAATTTGCATTGTAGGGTGGTGGTGCCTGCCCATAACCTGGCTGACCAGCCGAAGGTGCACCATAGGATGGAGGCCCATACCCGGGTTGAGCTGCTGCTGCTGCTGCACCATAGCTAGATGTTGGGGCACGGACAGCAGAATCTGGCTGAGCATAACCAGAAGGTGGAGGCTGAGAATGGGGATAGCCTGGCTGCATAGGGGCTGACTGACCATAGGCTCCAGGAGTGCTGGGTGATTGTGTGGACTGCCCATAAGCTGCAGGATTTGCAGGAGGTTTTTGTGCTGGAGGTGCTCCATATCCAGCTCCATATGCAGGCTGTGCCGGTGGTTGCCCACCATAACCAGTCTGAGAAGCAGGGGGTACTCCATAGCCTGGTTGAGCAGAACCTTGGGGTGGGTAACCTGCAGGATTTGGGCTAGGCTGCTGACTTGTATTGTATCCGTGCTGAACCGGTGGTGGTTGGGTTGAATCCCCCTGAGATCCATATGAAGCAGCATGTCCATCTTGAGTTGGGTTACTCACATTACCATAACCAGCTGCAGAATAACCCTGATGTTGATCATATGTAGGTGGCTGACCATACCCAGATTGAGGTGGTGCCTGATACCCACCGTAGCCATCTTGACCATAACCTTGCCCTTGCTGATTATAGCCTGAAGCAGGCGGTTGGCCATAATTGTATCCTGTATTGTCCGCAGGTGCAGCAGAACCACCAGAATTTTGCGGTTGGTGTGAAGGTGGTTGTTGGCCATAGTAATCATAACCACCTCCCTGGGAATTCTGCTGAGTTGGTGCAACAGCCGACTGGTCCCAATTGGAGGCATATCCACCAGATGTGGGTTGAGGTGGATAGCCTGGATAGGGAGGCTGAGATGCATTGTACTGAGACGATGGGCCAGAGTACGCCCCAGACTGTCCATAGCCATAACCGGGTTGTTGCATTGGAGGACCGGAAGGAGCCCATGAGGGAGGGCGTGCTTGATAACCTTGCTGAGAATATCCTCCAGCCATTGCTGGATTTCTAACACGATTCTGCAAGAAAATTATTCTCACAAATAACCATGGCGAACTTCCCATGATGCAGGGACATGGAGGAATATATATTTATAAATAAGATAAATAAAGAAAACAAGATATACAAAACAAACATTTTAAGCATGTATAGAAGAAAAATTCTAAGATTCAACAGAACACAAAACAAATACAACCATACATTGATTAATGGATTTCATATTATATTGGGAAGAGGTGTAAACGCCTACATACCGTACTGTGGTTGTATAAATTGAGTTACTCCAGCAGAAGCCCACCCTCTCCCTATTTGAAGTGAATGGGTACGAGAAATAACACAATACCATATAGAAGCTTTTACATAAAAGCAAACTGACATTAAACTCTAACTGCCGCAGGAGGCAACAATCATGCAAATAAGTGCAAATTGCACACAGGAAACTAGATTTCCAAATATGCATTTATTAGCTTCAATAAATAGACACATTCCCAGTCTTCTGGACCTTGTCCTTGTACTAACACATTACTAATAGCTTACCATGTGCTATGTGACGAACAATAAAATCCAACTTAAGCAACCTAAAACAACTTGTAATATGAATCTTCAATAAACATAAGTTAACGATCGTCTAGGAAGCCAGCACAAAAAGAACCTTGAACCTTCCCACAAGTCTGAGGCTCAAACATTAACGAACAGAACAAGCACCCTTCCAGATTTGTAAAGGAAGAAAAATTTGGAACCCATAACGTGGGTGCCTCATGACAGACTTGGAAAAAATCCATTCAAGAAAAATTCATCATCCAAGACAGAAAACTAATGTTCAATATTTAGAACAGGAAGAAGAGAAAGCAGGTGAGACTGACTAATTGGCATATGAAAGTTGAATAAAAACAATCTAGACTTCATTAAAATGGCACCTAGATATTTGTTGCAGCCAAAAGATGGAAAATCTAAAAAGAAATTCTCACAACAATAACACATAACACTGCAGATTGAACAGTAAAATTATAAGAAAAATAATAATACAAAAACAGGAAGTCTGATCGTGAATCCATGACGCACAATAAAATTATGACTAAATCAATATTTTAATTAGAAACTATGAGTTAAATTACATTAACTTAACAGTTAGACTACTTATAAATATGATTTAAATTCCATCAACTTAACAGTGAGTGAGACAACTAATATACAAATTTATAAGTATGACTCAATTTTCTAGAAATTATACTAATAACCTTCAATTCATTCAGCAGAATTCTTTTCTTGTCCATGTCATTACTGAATGCCAGGAATTGGGATTTAGAACCATACCAGAGTGATGCTGTGGGAACACCAACATAAAGTTTTCCATGTTGGTGTCACCAATGGTCCCATACAAACTAACCCTACAATAGTTCCCAATAAGAATCAGTCATATGATACAATATAAATTAGCACATTGATGGTAGAAGAGTCGGTTATCCCAATAATTTCACTCATTTACCAACCAATAACAGCAACGTTCAACATCATTGGAGTTAAGGAAGCTTCAAGGTGACTTAATAACCTAAACCTGCATAAGACCTCCCCACAGACTAAATTCCCAACAAGCTAGCATATGACCAAGAACAGCTCATGAGTCATAATATTCAATCCTCAAAATGGCAGTTCCAACCTCTGCTAATTTCACCTCTGTCCAATTCTTGAGGTTAAATTAGAGACTATCTGCATCAGTTATATGGGAAGAAGAAACTTATCGCAGATATAAAACATATCTATAGAGATAACAGTTCACACTACATATAGAGTTAGAGCTTATTGATTATCAGGCTATGCAGTTTTCTAAGTTGAAAGAAGTACCAAGTATCTGATTGAATTGTCAACACATAAATGATTGCTAAAGCAGTATTCTTCCAGTTTTCACAAAATCGGCCGCATACAAATTTCTAGTTTATTAGGACCAAAAGTAAAAGAACGCAATTGAATACGATACAAACTTATCCAATCCTAAATAGTTCTACTGTAATACGCTTTATGGAGGCTAACCTTCTCTCTTGGCAGAAGAAAAATTTACAATAACATCATCAAAACACACTTAAACAATCAGAAAAGGGCCACAACTAAAGAGTATAAATTTATGTGAAGTGATACTACTTCAAATGGTGAAGGCAATTGAGAAGTACAAACACAAAATAGTTCCAAATTAAAAAAAAAATTGTACATAAGAAACAGTTATGTACCCTGCAAGAAAGAAAATTATTGCCAGAGAAAAATTAAAGCAAAAATGTCCCACCAAAGCTATTAAAAGAATTTGAACAAAGTATTATAGAAGACTGGACATTAATGACGGTCAAGTCAGCAATATGTAGTATATTTCAACCAAGTAACTATTATATACTAAATACTGCTCTAGAAACAAAAAATAAAATTCAACATGCCAACAATAAACACACATACAATTGGGATAAGTAGCACAGAAGTTATTAAAAGAATTTGAACAAAATATCATAGAAGATGGAAATTAATGATGGTCGAGTCAGCAATATGAAGGAAAATGTTTCAACCAAGTAACTATTATTTACTAAATACTGCTCTAAAAACAAAAAAAATGTCTCACTAAAGCTATTAAAATGTCAGAGAAAAAATTAAAGCAAAAATGTCCCACTAAATTTATTAAAGGAATTTGAATAAAATATTATAGAAGACTGGAAATTAATGACGGTGGAGTCAGCAATATGACGTAGTATATCTCAATGAAGTAAAAATTAAATACTAAATGCTGCTCTTGGAAAAAAAAATTCAACATGCCAACAATAAACACACAAATCAAACTGGAGTAAGTAGAGGTGTTCAAATTAAGTGCATCGCAGAAGTTACCAGTAAGAAACTCGAAGAAATCATATCAACTTTAGCTTACTTCTCACTAACAAATTCAGACTACCAAAAAAATACCAGAGAGAACAACAGGGCCAAATTTTCAGACAAACACTAACCAAACATACCTCACTAATAACTTCATTAACCAACTGCTTTGCAGCTTCAATTTGTTCACTAGAACCGTCAATCTGTAGGGTCCGTTCTGTTGATGTGTCACCAGGTGGCAGATGCAAGGGAATAACCTATATTAAATAATAATTTTGAATTAACCTATATCCAATAAGAATTTTAGAATAAACTATATCAAATAAAAAAGAACAAGATTGTGTTGCTATATTTGATTACACTACTGAGGTACAGAGGTCGTATGAATACCCATGTTATATCAAGAAAAGTGAACCAAACTTGTGCCCAGTATTAAAAAATTAAAAATCTAAACAACACAAACCTGAATACGAGCTCCAGTTCTAGCTTGCATAGTTTTTATTGTTTCACCGCCTTTACCAATCACAAGTCCAACCTGGAATTACAGAGTCAACAACCCACAAAAACCAAAGCACCTGAACATATTGATAAATACAGAAAACCCCCATTACCTTGTTGTTAGGAATTTTTGTAACATATTGTTCAGCACCAGGCTGTACAGTTAACCTTCGAGAAACTATGGCAGGACCTCCTGCTTCAGCCTGCACAAAGATAAGAGCTTCAATATGTAAGAAAGATACTCAACTATCCAATGTCATCACAAATGATGACGATTATGAAGATCTACAAAGCAGATACTTGATAAACTGAATTATTTAAAACTTTACTCAAACAGAACCTCAGCAAGAACTTCATTTATCAAATGCTCAGCTTTGGCAATCTGATCTGGAGTACCCATGAGCTCCACCATCCTAGTTGAAGAAGCAAGATCTGCGTCACCATCACGGGTAACTTGAATCTTGGCCCCAGACTGAGTTTGTAGATACTTAATAGTCTCACCACCTTTGCCGATAATAACACCAACCCTGCCATTTGGAACATCAATCTTTTTGCTGGAGCCCTGGAAACTGCCATACGAAACAGGTATCGAGGAAGGAGCTGCATTTGACAACTGGAAATCTGTATTGTAATCACAAATCACCAAACCACAATCACAATTGTCGCATTCGACAATCAAACACAAATATCAAATCGCAGTAATCAATTAGCAAAGTAGAGGCCGACAAAACTAATAACTAATCAGACTCTTGGAACATAAACCAACATAGATAAAGAAGTAACAACACACTAAAACAGACAGAGGAAGATAAAATCCCAACTCTAAAAGAGAGAGAGGACAAACCCGGTGGAGCAGAATTGAAGCCCTTATCAATGGAATCGTAGCCACCAGCACCATTCTCAACCCTAGGACGCTTAGCATCGAGAGCACCACCGCCACTGGCGTTGTTGTACAATCGAGCAGCGATCTCTTGCGCCCGCTGCTTGGCCAGCTGGATGTCATCGACGGGCGGAGGAACGCTGCTGTACGATGGGGGAGCAGAGTCGGGCGATGAGGACGTGATGGGAGCTGAGAAGCCAGTGGGTCTACGCGTGGACGGCGTCGTCTGTTCCTCGTACTTCCTCTTGTTGCTCCCTGAATCGGGACCAGCGGAGTACTGAGCTTCGTCGGCCATTTTCGTTGCGTAGAAACCCTAGTAGAGAGAGCTAAAGGAGAAGAGGAAGTGAGGGATTTGGGTGAAATAGAGGGCACGGGTGGGATTTTTATATGGATGGGAGATTTTTTGGCGTTTGCATATGGGAACAAAGCTCTATAAACTTCACCAGACGGAACCTGTGTCCTAAGTCTTTTCTGGTAAAAAACCGTGTTATAATTTTTACTATTTTGTTTTTATTTGTTAAATAACTAACGATATTTAAAAAAAAAAAATTGTCACTAATGTCTCTTTCTCACAAAAAAAAGTATTAATAATTATTTCCTATATACTTAATTAAATATAATTTTTAAATTTCGTTTGCACTTTTACGGTTTTACCCAAGATATATATAAAAAAAAATTGGAGTAGTCTCTCAAATTAACCTTAATATTTGGAATCACCAATAAAGTTTAATCTTGATTTTTTTTCTGTCAACCGTGAATATAATCCCTCTATTCAATAACATTCATTTTGGAGTTTAAAGGGGATTTCATTTTCGAAAACAACTCATATTTTTATTTTGTAAAATTCATGATTTAATTAGAGCAGAATGAAGAGATAAAGAATAGTGAAAGAATAAACTTTAATTTTTCTGCATTTTTTTTCTTGAATTTAATAAGATCAATTCTCCTAAATCTTGCTTGTTTTGCCTCAGAGGAAGAAGATGGCTGATGTAAGTGAGATGAACGAATCCAACATTGAGCCCCAATGGACAACAAGTCTAGAATGAAGATGGTTGCTGTTAAAAAATTATTAAGTTTTAATAAATTAAGACTCTACTTGAACTTAACTTTATCTAATTTTGATTCAAAGGAAAGAAAACATGTAGCTGAAACATAACATAGACGGACAAATATGCACTTGATTTTTAATAGAATCTCTGAGATTTTTGGACGAAGGGACTATATTAACGGTTATGGTGTAATGACCAAGAAATTCGAGAAATTAATTTTCGGAAGTTTTGACTATAAATTGACTTTTTACCTTTATTTATATTAGAGGTTAACAATTGACTTTTTATTGGAGTACTTTTTGTATATTTTTCGAGGACCATTACGTAGGTCTCAAAATTCTAAATTCGTAAACAGGTGACACGTCAAAATCGGAGTTTGAATGTGATCATTATGGATCTAAAATACCTAAGGGTGCTTTGGTAATTTGAAACATAGGGACGTTTTGGTCTTTTTTGAGAAAGTGATGAGTCATCACTTGGTTGGGTAAGATGGTGACACGTGTCACCATCTTTTTAATGTATCATCATTCACCGCCTTGAACCATGTATTATTTCCATCTTCAAACATTCATCTTCTCTGTTCTTCATTTTTGTAGTTGCATACGAGACCCGAAAAGGAAAAAGAAGAGGATGGTGAAGGACAGAGAGTGTGAGCTTAAGGGATAAGATAAGCAACTAAAGTTGGATTGGAACATAACGACCCTAAACTGGAATAAGGAGGAGCAAACCCATAACAAGTTTAAAACCGTGTCACCCCAAATTGGTTCTTTTGTTTTTGGCCATTAAACCTTGGAATTGAGAATCCTAATAGCTTCATGAGGTTCTTGGGGTTAGAACGAGCAAGAAAATCAAAGGTTTGAACAGAGGAAATCCCCTTAAATGAAGCGGGGCGTTTGGCTGAAATTCAAAGTTTGGTTCGTCGATTTTGGGGTAAGATTTTAATGACTTTAAGATCATAGACCTTTTGCTGGGATTAATTAGATCATGTTTGATGTTTGAAGAATTTGGATAAAAAAAATGGAGGATTTCGAGTCAGGTCATGTCGCCAGGTCAGGTTCCTATTGCAGATCCACGAGTCGACTCGGCTTGAGGAAGAAGGCAACTGGCCTTGCGACCGCGATTACAGGCGCATGAGGCCCAATAGTAGGGAGCTTGGGCGGCGCGTGGGGGCACATGCCATGTTACCTCAAAATCCAGTCAACGTGTATTTTTATGTAATCGATGTAATGAACATAGGTTTCGAGTCGATCAGATATCGTCTCAGGATAATTTGTGTGTCTAAAGTGTTTATATTTAGGTTTTAATACGTGTGTTATTCCGGGAATTAGGAGATTTTAAAATGAGGTTACCGTGGACGTTAATAACCTCATTTATGATTTTTGACAAACCAGATAGCGCTCGAGATTCAGAGAAACGTACATCTCATAATTGAACTGTTTTGACGGACTGTGAGTGAATATTTATTTTATAAACTTCGATGTATGCATAGTTAAATGTTTTAAATATTTTATCGCATGATTTGAATTGTTATGGGCTGAATAAATGATTCTAAATATGTTGTTTGATTTTTCAGATATGACTTGATTTATGAACACGAATTTTATGATTGTTTTTTGTAGAAACAGTGTTTTGGGCTCATGCCCAGTTCAGAAATGTTTTTTACTTGGATTGGGTTACGAATTTATATAAAATAATGTTTTTCTAGTTTTATTACTATTTACCATGGTTAACCATCCTCGTGAGACATTGTTCTCTCCGGACATCAATTTGGAATCTCGAGGAGGTCACGATATGATATTATCTGGACGTTAGTTTGGAAACTCGTTCCCAGGAATGTCATGGTTTAGTATCGCTCAAACATCGACAGTGCCCTGGAATACCACATGGAGGTTGTCTGTTCCATGGGATGCTGGCACACTCCGAATGTGAGCATATTCCCAGGTTACCGCCCATATGTTGACTCTGTTCTCGGGGATGACTCGGATGATGCAAGAGCGCAGTTCCCAAGTTTACCTACATGTAGCGTTGATTGATCATTGTGACTGATGCATGAGTATTTGAAGATTAGTTGTGTCAGGACCCACCTCGGTTCCACCCCGAAATCCGAGGTAAATCCTGCTCCCGTCTGACACCTCGACACAAAACCAAAGTAACCTCACGAAAAACCACCAAATTATATGCCAGACGCAGGAGAAAATTTAAACATCCCGAAGTCAAAGTTTTACAGAGCATAGTACCAAGATACAAAGGAAAGAAAACCGATAAACAAGGTTCACGCACAACGGAAAATTTAAAGCACTCCGGGGTCACTCTCGAGTATTCATGCCTTCGACGCTGCCTCAACGTCAACCCTCGCGCTAGCTCCACGACCTGGAGGGCAATTTAAAACAGAAGGTGTGAGTGGACCATAAATAAAAGAAGAGTTTCCAAAAACCATTTCATAAGAAAACCAGGATTTTGACCCTCCGTTTTGAAATCACACATGCATAACCCATTTGCTGAAAACAGTTATAAATCACATAAAGTTCGTCATAAAAACAGAATTGAAAGTAGTTACAGAAATCACGTCATAAACATCATAAAACCATATCATAAAACATAAGTCTCAAACAATCATTATCCGATCAAACCTGCTGGACCTATCTGAGTCTTTAAACTCCCGAGTCTTTAAACTCAATCCAGGCCTCAATAATATCCGAGTCTTTAAACTCCCGAGTCTTTAAACTCAACAAGCCTACGGGGGAATGTCAATATATCCGAGTCTTTAAACTTAATCCGGGTCTTTAAACCCAATCCGGGTCCGTCCCCTGTCAATCACAATATCCGGGTCTTTAAACCCAATAACCAGATCCATCAAATCCAATCCAAAACCATTTGAAATCCATTTCTAAATCCACATCCAAACCCGAATCCAAAATCACCGGTCTGAAACCCTTCCGGCGTCCAGAACCGTCATTCCGAACCCAAATCCGGAAATCCCACGTTTCAACTTTAAACCAAATTCCGCTTTCCGAAATCCGATTTCAAAACCGAAAACCTTGATTATCGAAATCATGTTCCAAAATCCCTTTATAATCATTGAAAACTATTTATCGTTTGAAATCCCAAAATCATGGCATCAAAATCAGAATCCAAACTGTTCTCGTAAAACGTGCAATTAAGTAAAACCAACATAGCATATTCAACAATCATGAAATCACATGTAAAACCATAAAACAATGATAGAAAAACAGTTATGCATGCTCGAGTTTAGAGAAGGGGTCCACTCACAGTCACTGGCACGTCACTCGTGCCCCGTACGTCCCGTACGTTCCTCAACCTCCTCGGGAAGTCCCGATCCTGTCACAAGTCACCAAAGTACGTCACTAACACGTCAACGAAGACTCTCCTAATTTTCCCCAAAATCCCCGGGTCCTAAACGTAACGAACCGGAACCCTAAACCTTCAACCTCGCGGAACTAACCTCAAACGACGTCCAAATAACCCGAAACTTAATTCACTAGACTCGTTACAACCTCTAGACCAAAAACGTAGTTGACACTTTCCCCAGAAACCACCGCACGCACCTCCACGCGCCGCCCAAAGTGGTTGCGCGTAGGCCTCACGCGCCTGCACACAGTCACTGTTCATCATCGTCTTCAATGGGTGAACCGGTCTGAACTGGCGTACCCGGTTCTCTGCCAAACCTTCATCGTTTTCCTCCCTTTCTTCACCATTCTCACCATCCAGTCCTAAGCAACCTATTCTCCTCACTCTAACACTTCGACACAGCCTCTAGATCATCGTCCCAAACTCGAAACTGTAACCTGTTCTGTCCCTTGTTTCACAATCCGGCCACCCAATCACTCCCCCGTCGCGGCTTCCACCTTAGACGACTCCTAGGACCTCACTGAGTCTCACACAACTCACCAAAACTGATAAGACCCATCCCGATTATCCCTCGATAATCGTGACAGATCCTGCTCCCGTCTGACAATAACTCGAAAATACCAAAAGTAGTTTCAAATATATACATATAACACATAAAAACGATAACATTGTCAGACAAGGGATAGTTCAGTATTCTGAGACCGTTGACCTAGTCAACAGGTTTACAGAGCATAGAAAATATTTACATGTAGGGAACAAAATCCTACGCTGCAAAGTGTCTGAGTACGCAACGGTCCGTTTATTCCTCAGCCTCGATATTAGCCTCAGTACCTATGCACTGGCCTGGAGGGCAAATAAAACATCAAAGGTGTGAGTGGAAAAAAATCAAGTTTAGAAATACATTTATCAAAATATAGTCTTACCCTCCAGTTTTCACAAACATGCATGCATATCATAACTCATAAATCAATAATTAAGATATGAATATAAATCTCAAACATCAATAAAAACACAGAATCTAGGTCCAATATAGAGTCACGTTATCCCTGCAACGCGTGCAAATCAATAGGCTCAAGGACCGCTCAAATCCCGAGCATCCGTCGCTGTGAACACCTCACCAGCCGGCAATCCGGATCTTGTGAACACATCACTTACCGATCCATATATAATCTAGCACATCTGATCTGAGTCAAGCCTCCCTCGACTGCTCGACAAAGATCGTGCTACGTGACCTCTTCGGGGTAAACACTTCCATCCTGAAGGCGAGCGTTATCTCCAGGGTCCATTTCGGGGGAAATATATTCCACACCGAAAGCCCTCATGTATCATCATCATGAAAACCAGTGAAAACAGTTGCATGTAATATCAAAACCATTTTTGAACTGGGCTTTAAGCCCAAAACACTTTTCTCAAATCTATATACCAATCCACGCAAACCTGCGCGATCACAATCTTATTTATGACATAAATCCATCAAATCCAATATCAGACTCATAATCCGAGTCAAAATCATGTTCAAACCCCGAGCCTTAGCTCGAAATATCAGTTTCTCAGTTTTCTCGAAAATCGTGCCCAAAAGCATATAAAATAATATAATATTCCCAAGCATATAAAATAATATAATATTCCCAAAAATCCGAAAATCATCATATCGAAGTATCAATCATACCAAATCATTTCCAATCATATTATAAAGCATTTAAAACATATATGCATGCATTCAGGGTAGAAAACAAAAGTCCACTCACACACCGTCCAGATTGTTCCGTTTCGAGTTGTTCGCTTCCTTCCGATATCCTGGAAGTATTCGGGCCTATCAAACAAGTAATATAAGATTACTAACTCGTTACATAATCTCCTGTACGAATTTCCTAATCGTCGGAATAAAATAATATTATTTTAAACGTAACCTATACGCTTCGGGTACACAAAACTACTCTCAGTTCATATCCGATTGACCCGAAACCAACGCTAATAGGTCCGTATCATCGAGAGTATCAAAATTGCTGTTGGACCTTTCCCCAGATTCCCAGCCACACGCCCTCACGCGCCGCCGCAAGCAGCTGCACGTGAAAGCCACGCGCCGTGAACAGTGCCTGCTACAGTGTCTCTCTCTCGCCCGTTTCTCTGGTATTCGGGTCTGCGACCCGCGATCAGACCCGACTTGATTTCCTTCAATTCCAACTCAATTTCTTCCGTTCTTTCATTCATTAATATCTATCCAATCTAACTGATAGTTCTGTGCCTTCAATTGAATCAATTAAACCATAAAACACCTCGACTCACGAAGAACACTCATCGGATCCTAATTCGGGTTTGACCTCAAATCGACCTGTTTCCTTCAATTGTTCATACCAGAAGCATCATAGGATTATAAATGAACACGAAATCGAGATCAATTTCATGAAATTTTACCTCTAAGTACCTCGACTCAAGCTCGATTTTCCAAAATAGTTGTAGGGTCTGTTCGTCACGGTTTCTCCACCAATTTCCTTCCCAATTAATTCAGTTTGATTCGTCTTGTTCCCAGAAAGCTCAATCTCGCCTCAATTACGATCGAAATCGTCCAAAAAACCAGAATCGAAAATCATGGTGTTGGGTGATTGTTCGGGTTTACTCAGTATGGTATCCCATGGGTTTGGGTCGGTTTCCTTTCGATTTTTCACTCTTCAATTGAGTTAATTACTTGCTCAATTTCTCCGGTTGCAACAGAATTCGATCAAGGTGAAGGATGAAGTCCTCCGTTCAGTGTTTGAAGATTGGTCGTGTACGGTTACTGTTCATTGAATTCCAATTATTTGTTAACCTCCATTAATTAATTAATTTCACTCCTTAAGTGCCACTAATCATCCCTAAGAAGTGACATTTGTCACCTGATGAATTACATGAGTCATTTGCTGAAATGAATCAGCAATTAAAAGGGAGAGTCAGCACTTAGTATTACCCTCAGCACCGTTTAATTTAAAACAGATATAAAATTACCATTTTACCCTTGTGGTCACAAATGACCATTTTGCCCCTGAACTTCCCAAACCCATAACTTCCTCATACGAGCTCCATTTTCGACGTGCCACCTGTCTACGGATTCAGCGTTCCGAGACCTACACAACGGTACTCGAGAAATGTGCAAAAAGTAGGTTAAACAAAAAGTCAACTTTTAGCCATATGTCATCAAGGGTAAAAACGTCATTTTCACATTATTTTAATATTTTACAATTTTTGGATTTTTCGGGGCGTTACAAAAACCCTCGACTCGTACTCAAAACCCACGACTAGTGGTTTGAACCTAAACAGCAAAACAGAGCATTTGAAAGGGAACTAGAAATCACCTGTGCTCAGGCCGCCGCCGTGAGCTCCGCTGGGTCTGTTCGACTCTCCTCCGTCCTCCCAACGCCACCATGGGTCCAAGTTGAGGATTTGGGCAACACACGGTTGCACCACCACCAAACTTCTTCTCTGTTTATCCCTGAGAACTCGCACCGTTCACACTCAAATTCCTCACGACACTCTTACTCGAAATCACTCCTCAACTCCCTCTAAATCTCTTCTCTCACTCAGCAATTCACCACTACTCACAACACTCTTCACCTGATCGATTTTTCCTTCTCAGCCTCACTTTGTTTCTCACTTGTTCGAACACACACGAGCACACACGACACAACCGTTTAATTAAACCGTGAAAAATCCTAGAAACCTCTAGCCAAACCCCACGTGTCACTGCCCTGTGGTCCCAAACCAAAATATCCCGATCTCCACTGTACACTTGTCCTGATCCCATTTGCACAAATCCCAATGTGCAAATGACCAAAATACCCCTCCTTTGAGTCAAAATTACAATTATGCCCTTACCGTTTTAGACCCGTATCTTATGCATCCTAGGTCCGATGAACACGTGCCGCTTGTTGTTGAACTCAGGACGATGAGATCTACCTAACGATCCTAGGTCAACGTGTCAAAACCCGATCGTACGAAAAGTTAACTCTCCCCCTATTTTAACCAAATTACGGTTATGCCCTCAACTTTCCGAACATCATAACTTCCTCCTCGGATGTCGGAATCAGGCGTGCCATCTGTCTACGGATTCGTGACGTCCCGAACTACGTCACGGTCACCGGTCAATACCCAATTGACCGCCCGAACTCAAAGTCAACTATTTGCCCAACCTAGAGGCAAAATCATCAGTCGACGCTAACAGACCTATCTTAACCAACTAACCACCGATTAAGCTCACTAATCCTTCACTAAACACCGTTTTAACCCTAATTTTCGGGACGGGTCCTTACAAGTTGTGTTTATTTACTGATAAATAGAGATATCAAGGAAATGTGGCCCACAGGCTTTTGGTACATTGTATATTTGCGGGTCCCATGATTTACGATTTGATTTGAATTGAAATCTAGTTGTTTATGTTTTACTTTATATATGCATTTTTTAGAATTGGAGGCGTAAGGTTTATTTTCTCGAAAATGTATTTTCAAATGTTTATTTTTGCCTGCTCACAATTTTAATGTTTTTGTTTTCCCTCCAGGCCATTACACAGAGACTGGGGCTGATCTAGAGACGGAAATATGAGCGATACATCAATACTATTATCCCTTGTCTGAAATGTGTTGAAGATATTTTTGGAATATCAGTTTATTTGTCAAATGGGAGTAAGACCTGACATGGTTTTCAAAGTGTTTTCGGAGCGGGTCCTGTCAATTTGGTAATAGAGTATTGCAGTACTGATTCTTTTAGCCAGCGTCATGCCTCCAAGACGTAAGCCATGTGCATATCTTGGTGATGAGAGTGATACTACGAGGAGTACAGAGGGGGCAGATACTGAGAGGCCCCAACGGGTAGGAGCTACTATGTTTACAAGTGAGATGGGTCCAGATGAGGCCGATGAGTGGATTATTCACCTGGAACTAATCTTTGAGGTGATGTGATGCCACCCTAAAGATATGATCCTACGAGCCACTTTTCTTCTGGGTGCTTATGCATATTGATGGTGGTAGGGGTTGCGAATGACAGGATGGGACGTGCGCACTTTGATCTGGAAGATTTTTCGAGAGCGGTTTTTAAATCAGTTCTATCCTTGCTCTTATCGTGATACTAGAAAGATTGAGTTCATGCAACTGCTACAGGAGGATATGACAATGTCTGAGTATGGGCAACGATTTCTGAACTTTTCCCATTTTTGGAGTAAGACTTTTGTGATTTTAAGACCGTAGACCTTTTGCTGGGATTAATTAGAACTTGTTTGATGTTTGAAGTGTGAAATTTGGACAGAAATTGAAGGATTTCGAGTCAGGTCAAGTCTTTAGGTTGGGTACCAGTTGCATACCCGCAGGTTTACCCGGCCTGAGAAAGAAGGCAATTAGCCTTGTGATTGCGATTGCAGGCATGTGAGGCCCATTTGCAAGGAGCATGGGCAGCATGTGGGGGCACGTGCCACGTTACCTCGAAATCCGATCAACGTATGTTTCTATGTAATCCATGTAATGAACATTTTGACGCAGGTTTCGAGTCGATCAGACATCGTCTTGGGATAGTTTTGTGTGTCTTAAATGTTTATGTTTATGTTTTAAATATGTATGTTATCCTGAAATTTAGGGGATTTTTAACTGAGGTTACCTTGGACATTAGTGACCTCGGTTATGATTTTTGATAAGCCAAATCGCTCCTGATACTTTGGAGGAGCGTACAACTCGGAATTGAACTACTTTGATGGACTGTGAGTGGACATTTGTTTTATAAATGGCGATGCATGCATGGTTAAATGTTTTAAATATTTTATTATATGATTTGAATTGATATGGGCTGAATAAATGATTTTAAACGTGTTGTGATGATTTTTTGGATATGACTTGATTTTTGGACACGAATTTTTACGATTGTTTATGTGGAAACAGTGATTTGGGCTCAGACCAGGTTCAAATTTTTTTTTTACTTGGTTTGAGTCAAGGATTTATGGAAGAAGTAAGTTTTCTTGGTTTTATTACTATTTTCCATGATTAACCATCCTCGTAAGACATTGTTCCATTCAAACGTTAGTTTGGAATCCCGAAGAGGTCATGGTATGACATTGCCTCAATGTTAGTTTGAAAACTCATTGCCAAGAATGTCATGGTTTAGTATCGCTCGAATGTTGATAGTTCCCGGGGGAATACCACTCGGAGGTTGTCTGTTCCCAGCGATGCTAGCACACTCCGGATGTAAGCATGTTCCTAGGTTACCACCTAGATGTTTACTTTGTTGTCATGACCCAACCTATCTAACATGACATTATCTGCTTTGAGCCCAACCCTCACAGTTTTGTTTCTGGGAACTCACGTGCAACTTCCTAGAAAAAAATCCAGATTGCCACATGTATCCACCTTCATCCATCCTACCTTCATCCCTATCACTAAACATGGAAGAGGAAGAAGACAGGGAGGAAGAGAACGTTTCCTCCATTTTCATCTTTATCTTTATATGGGTTTCTACATTGCTAGGTTTCACAATTAGTTTTCGATTAGTTCTCACTTATATACTAATTGGTAACCACTTAGTTGCATAATAATTTATGGGTTTTCTAAATGAATACGAAGAGAGAAGAGAGAACAAATGAGGTAGAGGAATAGGAAAAAGATGAAGTGGAAGAGGACGTAGCCTTTCCCTTTATCTTCATCTTCATCTTCATATGAGTTTCTAAGTTTTCTAGTTAGTTACCAATCAGTTGTTACTTACATACAAATTTGTAACCACTTAGTTACATAACAATTTATTAGTTTTTTAGATAAAGATGAAGAGATAAGAGGAAGCAAAAAATGGTGCAGAGGGATAGGAAGAGAACGCAACCTCCCCCTTTATCTTCATGTGGAGATCATCATATTCATCTTTATCTAGAAATTTTCATCTTCATCTTCATCTGGAGATCTTCAACTCTATGTTTCTAGGTTTTTCAGTTAGTTACCGATTAGTTTACACTTACACACTAGTTGGTAATCACTTAGTTACATAACCATTTATGAATTTTTTTTATATGAACTTGGTTTGAAGCTAAAGGTGAAGAGAAAACAGAAAAAAGATGATGCAAAGAAGAGGAAGAAGAAAGAGGAAGAGGACACAACCTCCCATTTCATCCTCATTTTCATCTGCATCTTTATCTTTATCTTTATCTAGTTTCTTGCAAATTACTCCTTCCTATATATTTATACTTGGCCAAAATTGTAAATATCAAAATTTAAAAATTTTATGTTGAGCATATAGGAAGTGGTTATTAGTCTTCTTTTTTTTTTTTTACGAAGGGACATTCTTGACAAATTCTCAATTTTTTTAATGATTTCAAATTTAACAAAAAATTAAAAGGAAGGTTCATCTTCCCTTATATGTGTATATTCATATATGTGCGCTCTCTTAGTGCTTACTGTATTCAGTTAATATAAAAATTATTAATTAATTTTTTTCTATTATAGAAAGATATTAATTGAAGAATTCAGCACCAAAAGTAATCATAATATCAGATGGGCACTTATCAACATGTGTATTTTGATGTCGCTTAGTGCTTATTGTATTCAAATGAAATAAACATGATTTAATTAAAGAGATTAGGGGAAGAAAAGTACATTAAAGCATCCACACCAGATTAGTCAATTTTTTGGATAAATTTAACTCAAATGACCCAAAATTTATTAACGGGGAGCTAGTTTTTGCTGCTACCTATTTTGACCAACTGTAACGACCCGTCTCGAATTTCAGGATTAATTAATAATTAATTGAGGTTTATTATGACTAATCCCTGCTTAGTCGAGGAATTTCGGATGGATGGCGTAAAATGACCGTTTTGCCCTTTGGATTGGAAAAAATGATGACTTTCGACCCGGGTGATCAAATGCATGAGGATTGATGACCGTGACGTAGATCGGGACGTTACGAGTCCGTAGACAGGTGCCACGTTGAAATCGGACGTTCGACGGGAAAGTTACGGATCTAGAACGCATTACGATACTATTCACATAAACCGAGAAGGTTGAAGATCGCAGTGGTTTAATTTGATGGATTGAATGATGTTTTAGGGACTTAGATGACTCGATTGGGGTTGGTTTCGAGGATCACCGTGGTCTGTGACGGCTGGAAAATCACATTAAAGGTTCCAGTTACTGTTCATGGGTCGAACATGTATGATCTTAGCTGTATTTCTTAGTTTTAGTTAAGGGGATCAATTGGGTAGATTGAGATGAAGAGATTGGGGGAAAACGGAGTTGAACGGTGGTCGGAGGAAGAAATGGTGACCGAGTCGGGTCGCGGGTTTGTGCGACCTGAATTATAGGACCCGTCGAAGGTTGAAGATGACGTGACGTTAGCGGATGCCGTCATCATGTCAGGTCTGACATGCCAGACTAACAGGTGTCAAACAGAGACCAATAGAGGCTTGACACGTGTCACATGTCAGTGACGTGGACCAGTACGCAAGTGACACGTGGCACTATCAGATCTGACAGGTGTCAGAACTTATCAGTGCTAACGTCAGCGTTGACTGACCGTTGACTAACATTGACTTTGCGTTGACCACGCGCGTAGGGGAGCATGATCATGAATTTCGAGGTGAGACTAGTGTCATTTTTAAGGTTTCGACGATTCAGATCCAATGGTGGTGGTTTGGGGTCGATCAAAGATTGTTAGGTTAGTCAAATCAAAGGTTTTAGCCTCGAAAAACGTGTTTGGGACACGTTGACTTTTCTAGGAGTTTTGGGGTTTTATTCTTTTGACTTATATAGATGGTGAGTGACCTTCGGGTATGATTTGGAAAAGTTCGGAAGTTCCAGAGATGATGATTTAGCCTTTGAAAGGTTTATTGCACGCGTATCGAGGCAGCAGCAAGGAGGGTCTATGAGTGGACTTTTGTTTTCTAACTATGATGCATGCATAACTGTTTTATATGTTTTATGTATGGCCTCGTTTGGTACGCCGTACTGTACTGACTATTTCAGTCGGATAGACTAATCTGTCCACCGAATAGACTAACTATTTAATCAAGTGTTTGGTGTTCAACCGGATTAAAATGATGACTATATTATACGAGTCAGACTATATTATACGAGCTAGATTATATTATACGGTTAGTTATATTATACTGTGCATAGTGCAGGTTCACAAATTTTTTTTTACATAAAATCATTTGTTTCTTATTATAAAAGGTGGATTAAGTCCATGAACATATTTTTTTTTTTTGAATTTTTTTATACTACATTTTTTAGGTGTTCATCCTAATGAAGTATTTGCCAAGTATGTATATATATATATATAAATAACAATTGCATAGGGAAATAAATTAAGAAGCTTCACAATGTCATCAAATTAAAAATATTCTCACACCTTCAACATCATTAAATAACATTCAAAAATACATAAAAAAACCACATGCATGAAAGAAAGAGTTCGTACAATAATCAAAACAAAGATACAACAAAAGTTATTGAGTTCATCAACTTCTCATAAAATTCGGACTCAATTAGGGTTGCTTCACTTAAGTAGCATGACCAGGAATGTTTTTCTCATTGTACCCTCCAATGACAAGAATGTTCTCTCATTCTGTGGTTTTTCAAAAATGATATTAAGCGCTGTAATTTGGTCTTCAATAGACAAATCCATCTTTGCCAATTCAGAAGCAATTTTAGGCTTGGGCTCCAATCCATTTCCAAGTGTAGTTGTTAAAACTTGGCTCAATCGGTCAACAGATTCAGTAAGCATTTCTTTAAATCCCAAAGTAAAATCATTTTGATCATTATCAGATGTTAATCGCTTCCTCTTTCGACTAGTTGAAGTAGTAGAGTTTTGAGCAATTGGTGTTGATAGAGAAAGAGAATGATCGGGATCTACCTCATAAGGATCTTCATTAATAGGATCATCCATCATCTCCGAAGGAGTTGCAGATCCTACCCCGGTTGCTCGGTCTTTCCCAAATATGAATTTTAAGCGATCATACACGAGATAACTCTTTCCTAACCAATTTTCCGCATCTGGATTATGCTGCATGAAAATTAAAAATATATCAAAAGTATAAACAAAAACATGTGTGTGCACATACTAAATATATAATATTTCATACTATGAATTTTAATAATATTATTTTAAATGACAAAGCTAGTAAAATTTAATAATTTTATACTTGTATGAGTGAAATTTCTTTTACTAACCTGAACATAAACTTTCCATACCTCTTTGCTATCAACTTCAATGCATTTCAATACATCATTCCAGGCAAAACCACTTTTATTAGCCATGTCATAAATTATCCCATATTCCTTTTTCCACCTTCTCATTTTGGATTCAATATGTGGACTCGCCTTTATATTCGCATTGGGGCATTTCCGTTTATAATTTTTTCGAACTCAACCATTGTTCCTGGATTGAACGAGCCATTATCACATCGCTTACCATGGTTGACTGCATTCTCCAATATCGATAGCAATACTTCTTCTTCATTTTTTCTCCATACCCGTCTGCTTCCTTTTCCTTGACTAATTTGTCCACTTTCCATTCCTGAAATTCGTACACATTATAGATATATAAATAATGAATAAAGATTAACAATACATAACAAAGATAGATAATCAAAATAATTAATATCTTCAAACTTATTCTACCGCGAAATTATCAAAAACATACTCAAATCACAGTTGTTCAATCCACTCATTATACATTTGCATTGCCAAAGTGTCTCTCCATGTAGTCCATTGGTTTGAAGGTTCAATAGTACTAATGATATCATCATCTTGCACAGTTTCATCATTTTCTACACTATTCATTTCATTGTCCATTGGATCAAGGGACATCTCGCCTCTAATTAGATTATGCAATAGGCAACAAGCTGTCATAATTTTAAATTGAGCTCTAACTGGAAAAAAACATGGACTTCTCAATATTGCCCAACGCATCTTAAGTAACCCAAAACATCTCTCAATTACATTTCTTGCTGCAACATGTTTCATATTGAAATACTCCTCATGATGCGAAGGTGCCCTTCTATTTCTCCATTCTGAAAGATGATATCGTACTCCCCTATACGGTGCAAGGTATCCTTCACCATTCGTGTACCCACCATCCACAAGGTAGTAACACCCTAGAAATTAAAATAATAGTATGAATATAAGGAAGATACCTAGTTTAATGTTACTAATATAAGAACACAAATAGTCATTTTCAGGACCAGTAGGAACTTTTAATCCGGTTGGTCTACTTATCGCATCTCTAAGTACTCTAGAATCAGAAGCTGAACCTTCCCAACCTGGTAACACAAATATAAACTTCATATCCGGAGTGCAAACTCCCAACATATTGGTTTCTATCTCACCCTTCCTTGTTCGATATCTTGCCTTATCTTGTTCGGGTACCCGAACCCTACTGTAAGTGCCATCCAAGGCCCCCAAGCAATTCTATGCAAGTAAAAAATCATTAGTAAAGTAAACTTCCACAAAAAAAAAATACTAATCTTGATTAATTAATTTAAAAATACCTCAAACCACCTCCATCTTTGATTTGGGTAGTTATTAGCAATGGGTTCTGGCACCTTCAATAGTGTTCCTTGTAGCCTTAGCACTCCATGTAGGACTGAATTGAAATACCTACTTATAGTCTCCCCTGATCTGTTAAACCTACTTCCCATGGTTTGGTTCTTTACATGATGTGCAAGTATATGTAAAAACATACATACTTGTTCTTCCATTGTTACTGAACTGTTTGTTTTTACTCTTCCATCATCATGAAGCAACTGACATAGAGAAAGAAACGTTCTCCTATCCATTCTAATTTGGTTGACACATTGTATATCATCATGTCCTATTATACTTTCTAGATAACTTGACCCACCAAATCTCCTAAGAAATATGTGATTTCTAAGTGCAAGTCGTTCATTGCTCCTTCTTTCAGAATGATAATTCATCGTGAACCACATCATGCACCAAGTCACAATATGCAAGTACCAAACTTTAACCATGAAGCATGCCAAAATATTTCTTTTATCCATATCTAAAACAATATTGAATAAATTAAATCCCGAAATTAAAAAAATTCAATAATATAATGAAACTATCATATAATTCTAGAATAAAAAAGTAAATCCTCAAATAGATGTTAGAGAAGTATTGTTGTATAGCTAATGGAAGAATTGAAGTATTGTTGTATAGATGCTAGAGAAGTGATGAACAACTGCCAGAAGGACATTCTCTAATAGGCAAGAACTGAATATAACGAATGAGAGGAGGAAAAGTGATTGACGAAAACCAATTAAATGTACCAAAACACATGGGCTGCAATATCAACTTGTTTGGACTTTCCTTAGAAAGAAAATAAACAGGTATGAAAGACAAAGAAAGATATCAAAAAGGGAAGATGAATATGTTGCACTCGCAGCTCTCTATGCATGAAAAAATGCAAATTTCAACAATAGCCTAAGATGTCCTTCTCTGCCAGTTTTTATACATCACTAAAAGTAATGATTCAAAGAGAGACTCTGGTGTAATTCTACAAAGAAATTGAAGATAAATAGAAAAATGCATGTGACTACTTGAGAAAAATTATATTCATTGAAGATTGATGGCACCATCCATTAGTTTGGTCTCAAGTATCTATATTTGCGGAGATAATCTTCCGTATGAAATCCTTTTTTCTTCAAAGAATAACAATCAAGGAAAAGTGTGCCTCTAAGACTAACGTAATCGACAAAACCTTACTGTTGTCTGGCTAAATAATATTATAAACACATAAACAAGTTCAAAAATCCAAGCAAAACTGTTTTATGTGAAGGAACAGAAGAAGAAGATATGTTTACCAACCTTTGGAAGATGTGAAAAGTGGGCCACTCTTAAAGACCTGCAAGATCATATCGTGCATTAGAAAACCTGAATAATCACTACCTGCCAAACAATATGGGAAACAAATTCACAATTTCAGCACCAAATGAATGGAAAAGAAGACCCAAAACATAATCAGGTTACATTGATTAATACAAAACTATGACTAGGACCATGAAGAGTTTCACTTAAGAAGATATTCAAATGATCAAGCATTGAGAAAATATCTAGAGTGTCATACACTCACTTAAAACTCAGGAAAGTTTGGGTTTTGCTCAATTACAAGAAGCAGGATTGCATCCCAAACTTGTCCATCGCATTTGTATCTAGTAAACAACAATGTCCACAATTTAAAGAACTATTCCTTTCGTAGTTAAAAACCTAGTCTTGACAAGTAATTCAATCACACCTATTCATATATGCAATTTTCATTCATGTACGATTGGCAAAGGATGTTATAAATGATAAACCAACCATTCCTGCGTTCTCAATATCAATTAAGTTCCCTTAACTCATTTGAAACTCGTAATGTGTACCCAGAAGCATTAATATGGAAACGACAGTGAAGTGTTGATATGCAAATCGTAGTGAACTATTCATATAGAAATTAAGGGACACTTTAGAACTCCTATTGAAATTTTGTATTATAACGGTACCTTGGAGTACCCAAGAGGTATGGCTATCTCATATGCACAAGGGACTTTTCTAGAAGTATCCATGGTTCTATAAACCAACCTATCATTGTATCATTGGATTCATTTCGTAAGCAAATTTAGACTACTAAAGTAAGCACCCTTAAATCTCCAGCATGATACATAAAAGCAAACAGGTATTATGGTTAACCTTACATGTAAATATTATCACAGAAGTTACAGCATGTTGTCTATAGTTGAAGCGCCGATTTCAAGGAATTTCATAGTGATTAATGACTAACTGTACCATTTGTTCAATTATATTAACATCACAAAATTTGATGTTCCTGGACCTACATTGTTGTTGTGATAATCACATAAAGCATGGTTGTCAGGACCCGTCCCAAATATCGCCTCGATACCCGGGACGAACCCTGCTCCCGTCTGACAATCACACTCAAAGTACCAAATAACCTCAAATCTACTATAAGCATAATTATCAGACGAAGGAGTAAATATAATAAAACTGTAAGCCAGAGCATAGTCCTACAAAATGGGCACAAAATCCTACTATGCTAGTCTCGCAACGGAAGAACGTCGTAAGCTCTATGCCTCGATTCCTGCCTCAACGTTTACCCCGACGCTATCACCACGACCTGGAGGGAAAATTTAAAACCAAAAGTGTGAGTGGACTAAAGAAAATAAAAGTTTCAAAAACAGTTTCTCATCAAATCAGAGTTAAGAAAACAATAATAATATTTGTTCCCTCCGTTTTGAAAACATACATGCCCAACTATATATTAGAAAACCATAACATAAAACATCATAAGAAACAGAAACACTATAAAACGAATATAAAACTCATATCATAAGCATCATGAAAGCGTATCAGAAATCGTGAATATCAAACCATCATTTTACGATCAAACCTGCTGGGTCTATCCGAGTCTTTAAACTCAACCAGGCCTCAATAATATCCGAGTCTTTAAACTCCCGAGTCTTTAAACTCAATAGGCCTACGGGGGTAATATCGTAAATATCCGAGTCTTTAAACTCCCGAGTCTTTAAACTCAATCCGGGCCCGTCCCCCGTGAATCATAATCCGGGTCTTTAAACCCAATATCCAGATCTAGCAAATCCAATCGATATTCAATGTAAACCCATTTCTAAATCCATAACCAAACTCGAATCCGAAATCCCCGGTTCGAAGCCCATCCGGCGTTCAGAACCGCTATTCCGAACCCAAATCCGGAAGTCCACTTTTTAAACCAAAACCACATTTAATCACAAATCATGTTTCACGGTCCATTTATCATCATCAGAAAACACTTATAGATTGAAATCCCATATGGTATCAAAATCCGAAAACCAGCTTTTCTCGAAAAACGTGCAAAATCCCGGAAATGTCTCGAAAAACGTGCAAACATATCAACCACATATAATCATAAACAAGAAGCATAAAAACACATTTAATATCATAAAACATCAATAAAAACAGTTTGGCATGCTCGAAAGAAAGAAAGAGTCCACTCACGAATCAGAACGAGTCAATCGCGCTCCGTGCGCTCCTCGACCGTCTCAGGCGTCTCCTGTCCTATCAATATGCACCAAATAGAGTCACAATTACATCAAGGATACTAACCCTAATTTCCCCAATTTTTTGGGAATTTATTAATATTTTAATCTTAAACCCTAAACCGTCCGGATTTCCGAACTACCTCATAACATCGTCTGATTCACCCGAAAATCATACCAATGGATTCCTTAGGACATTTAGAACCAAAACCATGTTGGAAGTTTGGCCGGAATCCTCCCCACGTGCCTCCACGCGCCTCCACGCGCCGCCCAAAGTGGCTGCGCGTGGGCCTCACGCGCCTGCTACAGTGCTCCTTCAACCTCGAGTCACCCGGTTCAACACAGTTGAACCGGCGTGACCGGTTCTCCGCCGTTCCTCCGCCGTTCTTCCTCCTTTCTTCTCCATTAGCATCGTCCAGTCCCTAGCAACCTTCCCATGTCCTAACAATTGAAATTCACGGCCCAAACCACACGATTTCTCCCTCGAAAAACTGAGCCCGTGGCCTCTGTTTTGGCCGCCGGCCGCCCAGGTCCTCCCCCGGCACGGCACCACAACCAAACGACTCCTGGGACCTCCAGGAGTCTCACCACGACCACCAAATCCCTCGACTCTAGCCCTAGGTCCACGACTTTCGAATTGAAATTCACGGGAAAAACAGAGGAATTAAGCTTACCTTTCGATTCAGTCTCCGCCGTGTGCACTGCCGCGTGCCACGGTGTTCGTTGGGTTCCCTGCAACCATTTGAGCCTCCCACTGTCTTGGTTTGAGCCACCACACGGCACAACCACCGCCACAGTACACCGTCTCTCTGTTTTCTCCAAAAATCCAGCCGTCCGCCGTCGTGTCCCCGTGCACTAATCTTCCACCAAAACACGATCACCAGCTCAGCCTTTTCTCTCTGTCACTCTCTCAATTCACACTTCACTCACTCACACCCTAAATCGATCGCAGTCTCTCCAAGTTTTCCCCTCTGTTTTCTGTGTTCAAAGCCCAATTACACGATTTTGAACGTGCACAAAGTGTGGCCGTGCACACTTAGGCTCTCCCAGAAGCCTCTAGCTTCTGCCCACGTGTCCACTCTCCATGGTCTCAGCACAAAATATCCCAGCCCACTACTGCCACTTGCCCTTATCTGATTGGGCTGAGGGAAAAAAGACTAAAATGCCCCTAGTGTACAAATTACCATTTTGCCCTCACACTTTCTAGACCCATAACTATTTTGTCCGACGTCCGATGACAGCGTGCCGCCTGTCGTTGTACTCAGGACATCGAGACCTATCTAACGGTCCTCGGTCTACGTGAAAATCACAAGTCCACCAAAAAGTCAACATTTTCCTCATTTAGTCAACATTACGGTAACGCCCTCAATCTTCCGAACGTCATAACTTTTCCTCCGATTGTCCGAATCGAACCTGCCACCTGTCTGCGGACTCGTGACGTCCTAAACTACGTCACGGTCAAGGGTCAACACTCATCCAACTGGTAAATCAAAAAGTCAACTTTTGCCGCACTATTTACAGGGGCAAAATCATCCTTTTATACAAATATTTACAAAAATTACATTTATACTGTCAGGACCCACCCCGGTTTCATCCCGAAACCCGAGGTAAATCCCGCTCCCGTCTGACTCCCCGGCACAACACCTAAGTAAAACTTACTCAAACCCAGACAGACGCAGGAGTAATTACAAAATATCCCAACCTTATCGTTTACAGAGCATAGCACTAAATTACAAGGAAAATAAAAACTGATAAAGTACACGCACACAGAAGCCTTTAAACTCTTCTAGGATCTCTCACGTCACTTCTATGCCTCGGACACTGCCTCGACGTCAAGACCCCGCGCTAGCTCCACAACCTGGAGGGCAATTAAAACAAAAATGTGAGTGGACCAGAAAGTACAAAAAGTTCAAAACCACTTTATATGAAAACCAAGTTTAACCCTCCGTTTTGAAACCACATGCATAACCAACAGTTATGAACACAGTTATAAAATAATCATTAATAAACATCATAAGAAACATAAACACTATAAAATATCATAAGAAACCATAGCATGAGTATCAGAAACCATATCAAGTCCTCATTTCCCGATCGAACCTGCTGGACCTATCCGAGTCTTTAAACTCCCGAGTCTTTAAACTCAATCCAGGCCTTAATAATATCCGAGTCTTTAAACTCCCGAGTCTTTAAACTCAAGGCCTACGGGGGAAAATCAGTATATCCGAGTCTTTAAACCCAATCCGGCCGGTCCCCCGTCACATATATCCGGGTCTTTAAACCCAATAACCAGATCCAGCAAATCCAATCCCAAAACTATTTTAAAACCATTTTCCAAATCCTCATCCAAACCCGAATCCGAAATCACTGGTCCGAAGCCCTTCCGGCGTTCCGAACCGTCATTCCGAACCCAAATCCGGAAAATCCATGTTCATACCAAAAACCACATGTAATCACAAATCATATTCCATAACCCATTTATCATTATCAGAAAACCTTTATAGGTGGAAATCCCCAAATGTGGCATCAAAATCCGAAAACCAGCATTTTCTCGAAAAACGTGCAAAATCCTGAAAACGTCTCGAAAAACGTACAAACAATGTAAAACCAACCAAAACATATTTAATAAACATAGAGTCATAGTCAAAATCATAAAACAATTATAGAAAACAGTTATGCATGCTCGAGTTTAGAGAAAGGGGTCCACTCACAGTACTGAGCCCTACTCGCGTCCCGAACGTCCAGCCCGTTCCTCGGCTTCCTCGGGAAATCCCGATCCTGTCAAACACCGTCAAATTATGTCACTAATACGTCTACGACACAACTACCTAATTTCCTTAAAATTCCCCAAACCAAAGACTTAAAACCCCGGGACCCTAAACCTTCACCCTCGCGGAACTACACTCAAACGACATCCGATTGACTCGAAACCAACTCCATTGAACTCACCACAACTCCTAGACCAAAAGTCATGTTGATCGTTTTCCCCATCGCCGCCGCAAGCGCCCCCACGCGCCGCCCAAAGTGGCTGCGCGTGGCCCTCACGCGCCAGCTACAGTGTCACCCCCAACCTCGAGTGCACTGTGCTGAACCGGCCGCTGCAACTGGACCGGCGAGAGGCACTCTCCACCGTCCGGCCACCTTTTCCTTCCCTCTCTTCTCCTGCAGCTTCGTCCAGACACCACGAATCCAATACTCAACTCCTCTAACCTCGACACAGCCCCGTCATCGTCGATTCAAGCTTGAACCAGACGGCCACTATTCCCCTGTTTCACGATCCTCCTACTCCGGTCACCTCCCGTCACGGTGGCGACACCAGACTCACCCCACAACCTCACTGAACCTAGTCCCACACTCCTAACCCTTCGACTCACCCCAGAAGTCCACGACTTTGGGTTCGAAGTTCACGGCCAAACAGAGCACCAGAATGCTCGTCTTCGACTGAGCTCCGCCGTGTACGCCCCCGTCACGGCGACCATCCCAAACCATTCCTAGAACCTCCCTGAACATCACCCTAACCTTCAATCCTCTCAACTCTAAGCCCAGACTCACGACTTTCCAAATGAAAATCACGGGTAAAACAGAGCAGAAAACTTACCCTTCGATTGCGGCTCCGTCGTGCGCACCGCCACGCACCACGGTGGTCGTTGGCCTCCCTGCAGTCTCCTACGGCTTCCCTCGCCTTGGTTTGCCTCACCTCACGGCGTAGCCACCACCTCGAACTCACAGGCTCCCTGTTTCCCCAAAACGTCTCTGCACCACCGCCGTGTCGCCGTGCACGATCACAGCTCCAATTCACCACCACCAGCTCACACTGACCTCCCTGTCTCTCCCTCACTCACCCACACTCAACACCAGCCAAGATCACTCCCCCAACTTCTCCTCACAAGTTCACTCTGTTTCTCTGTGTATCGAAGCACTGCACGGGTTGCACGAGTGCACCCCAATTATTTGGGCTGAGACCACACAGGATTCTCCCAGAATCCTCTAGCCCCCTGCCATGTGTCACCATCCACTCCACTCCTTATCTCACCTGGTGAAATCCCAGCCGTCCATTTCCTTCTTTCTGCACAAATCCCAATGTGCAGAAAGACCAAAATACCCTCCAGTTTACACATTTTTACGGTTTTACCAAAACTTCCTAGACCCGTAACTCTCGCCTCGTAAGTCCGATGAATACGTGCCGCCTGTCATCGAACTCAGGACGACAAGAACTATCTAACCATGCTAGGTCAATCTACCAAAACCCGATTATACAAAAAGTCAACCATTCCCCCTACTTTACCCAAATTACGGTCATGCCCTCAACCTTCCGACCATCACAACTTCCTCCTCGGATGTCGGAATCAGGCGTGCCACTTGCCTATGGATTCATGACGTCCTAAACTACGTCCTAGTCACCGATCAACACGCAAATCGACCTCCCAACTAAAAGTCAACTATTTGCCAGAACTAGGGGCAAAATCGTCATTCTACGCTCATGGACCCATCGAGACCACCTACCCACTGCTTAACCTCAATAATCACACCTTATTCACTCCACTAATCCCGGCTCTCGGGACGGGTTGTTACATATACCCTTCCCGAAGGTACGGGTTGTTACAATGGTTCTTTCAGACATGAAATTCAATTGAATACAACAGAAAACAAATATGAAAACCAAAAATTCACCATGAATATAGATATAGGGTCTTCAGAACCCATATCTGCAAAACAGAGAAAAAAATCTTTAAAACATGTGAAGTTCAATCTTTCTTGTTGATCTCAGAAATTTTAAGACAAAGATTAGCTTCGAAATTTGAAATACCCTGTATTCAAAAGTAGTTTGGGCAATTTCTTCAACCTCGGTTGATTCTCCTTTGGCTTCAACCTTGGGCTGAGAGGAGGCCATGATTGTTGATTGATAGACTTTGAGAGAGAGAGCACACAAACTAGAACCTCAAAAGCTTGGTTTCGAGAGACAAGTTTAAGTTTATTATATTTTTTCAGTGGATAGCAAGCTCTATTCTACAGAAAAGAAGATAGAAAAGTGAGTTTTGCAAACGAGAGTTGAAATGGCAGAAGAGATCCCAGCAGTGGCATATGAGACCTTCACACTCTTCGCCCGATTTGGATCCAGGGCCAAGTCCATGAGCACAATACCGATCCCACCAAGCACGAACATGAAACCGGACGACAGCCCTTCGATTATGTACTGCCCGTTGACCCGGGTTTGGAGGAAGATGACGGGTCGGACCGACTCAATAAGGCGGTCCTAGGTCGATCCAATGCCCAGAGACTCGACGATGACGTCGTAGACGATGCCGGAGACAACCATAAAGTAGGTGAGGAGAACGAGAGCGTAGACAGTCATGGGTGAGGGGAGAGTGAGTGTAGATAAGAATAGAATTCACAGCAAGAGTGACAAAGAGTATATATCCTTCAAACTCCCATCAAATTAAACAACAACAAAAAAAGCCTAGACCATTCTACATAATTAAACAAAAATCTGATAAATTTCAACCCACAAAAATAATAATCAAGACAAAGAATAGAGAAATAGAAAAGATAAAGATGAACTATAGACCTGGAGAAGGATGACAATAAGCGACAACAACCAAAATTTCTTGTTGAGATAGTGTTCGCGATGATGATGAATGGCGAACGATGGAGAAGAGACAACAACCAGAGCAAATATGATGGTGAGTGATGGAGAAGAAGAGGCAACAACCAGAGCAAATATTATGGTGAGCGATGGAGAAGAGAGTAGACGTGCGAGAAAAAAGTTCGAATAAATTATACAGCTGTTTTCTTCCGGATGAAATAAGCTGGTTGAAGGCATATAAGTTCCCTCAACCTGCTTAATTAAAACAGTGGCTATTTAATACATGTATATACCAAACACAGGTTTCGAATTATTTAGCCTATCCAGAGTCTAATACAGCATACCAAACACAGCCTATGTGTTTTGTGATGATTGGATTATGGTATTTAATATGTATGTATTTACATGTATTTCGAGGTTTATGGTTTTATACGGTAAGTATACGTGTTGGTGTTTCGATACTGGGTTTGACGAAATGGTTTTGGATTTGGAAATATGGAATCAGGCATGAGACCTATTTGGTTTATGCACTATCGAACTCGGAGTCCATTTGATTTAATGAAGTATCGGGCTGAGACCCATTTACGGATTTATGATGGATTTATGGAAATTTCAGGCATGGCCCCTTTGAGATGTTTTGAAATGATTTTATAAAATATTTTCCATATACCATCCTTATATGTGGATATGTGGATGGTCTCCTCTAGCTGTCTAGGACACTAGGGTAGTCACGACGCATTACCTGCGAGGGGTCATTACACGGAGCGACCAGACCGTATAGTGACTCAGGAGCAGGATTACTATTATTAGACGTCTAGGATGTCAGACATCTAGGATGTCATTGATAGGCTCGGAGAGACCCCGAGCGGTACGCGTAGTCTTAGACCGTGACATGACGTCTAGGGCGCCAGGCGTGTGGGACGCCAGGCATCTGGGATGCCAAGGATTGGTATAAACATGTTTTATTGGAATTACTAATTTACGAATTTCTGTGTTTACGAATTTGGGCAGTGGCCCACATGATTTGGATTTATGGTTTTGGGATAAGGCCATAATGAGGTATGGGACGTCACGACGCATTACCTGCGAGGGGTCATTACATGGAGCAACCAGACCGTATAGTGACTCAGGAGCAGGATTGCTATTATTTGACGTCTGGGACGTCAGACATCTGGGATGTCATAGATAGGCTAAGAGAGACCCCGAGCGGCACACGTAGTGTCAGGACCCGTCCCAATCCCCCCGGGATTAACTAGGGACACTCCTGATCCCGTCTGACACGAAGTGTCAGAACAGGGAAAATTTGAACCTTTAGCCCGAAGGCTTCCAGAGTACGCCAGGATCCGGATGAGGTATGTGATGTCTCAGTCTCTGCTAGAGTCTGCACCGTAATCAACCTGAAGGGCATTTAAAACAGAAAGACTGTGAGTGGACAAAAAGTAATAGTTTGATAAAAACACATTTCATAAAAGACCTTTATGCCCTTCACTAAAAAGCATGCATGTATAGTAAAACCATTTACCATCCACATATGTTTAAATAACCAAATCCATATGGGTTCTTGCCCAACACCATTTACGGAAATCTAGAACAAAGCAAACATATGTGGGATCTCAGCCCAAATCCATTTATCAACCATAAAACACAATTCCGCAAAACCAAGAAATCATGTTTATCCAATTCATATAACCATTCCTGTCACGGTATTTAGAGCTACGCGCGTGCTACCCGGGGTCTCAAAGCTCAAGTCTCTCAGGGTCCACCCAGGTCAATGTCCGTAGATCAATGACCATCCCTGAGGTTATAATCCAAGCCCTCTTGAGAGTAAGGAACCCAACGGGGGCGACTCCACTCAGTCAGTGCTTCGTGACTACTCCGGGGTCCACCCAGGCCAACGACCCTCCCCGAAGGAGACAATCCATATATAAATGATGGTATACGAAAAACCATTTGAAAACATTCTCAAAACCTTTCAAGGGTTCATGTCGGTCCCCATAAACCGTCATGAACCATGAAAACCTTTCACGGGTTCATGCCGGTCCCCATAAACCGTCATGAACTATAAATCCATTTGAGGGTCCCTGACCCGAAATCACAATCTTAAAACATAACTGGGCCCTAAGCCCGAATCCACATACAAATTGGGCCTCGTGCCCTATTTCGTAAACCAATGGGCCTTGTGCTCGATACATAAATCATGGTCCATTTGGTTCGTAAATCAAATGGGTCTCGTGCCCTATCCATATTTCCAAATCCGAAATCGATTCAAGAACCAATTGGGCCTCTAGCTCGAGAACGTAGCTAAAAGGGACTTCGAGTCCGAGGGTTTCCAAAAAAAATGGGTCTCGAACCCGAGTTTACCTTTTCAAATCCAAAACCATTTCATGAAATCATTTCTAAAACTATAAGTACGAAAAATCAATGTAAAACTGAAAACCTCAATTTACGTGCGAGCACGTAATTCACCTCGAAATGCATGAAATCATATAAATCATAACCATTCAATTCATCATTATAGAATAATATCTATAAACCATATAAAACATTTATGCATGCATCACAGTTTAGAAATCAAGGTCCACTCATAGACCGTCCTAAGCAGCCACCTCGATTTGTGTGCCGTAAGTCTCACCGGGCTAATCGTCATCACCGGGACCTCCAAACCTATCCAAATCGTAATAAAGGGTTACTAACTACTTAAATAACCCCACACTAAAACCCTGTAATTTTCTGGAAATTTTAACTATTTTTAAAGTCGATCCTAAACCTTCGGATACCCCGAAACCTATCGAAACGATATCCGATTGACACGAAACCAGTCCCAAAATGTTCGTTATATTGAATAGATGATTTGACATGTTGAACAAATCCCCAAAAGCTTCACCATGCACCCACATGCGCCCCAAGACTGCCCTGCGCGTGGGCCTCACACGCCACTATTCAGTCACCAGCAAGCTTCGGCTAGGCTGGTTCAAACCGGCTGGCCCGGTTCACCCTGCAACTTGGACCGGCATGACCGGTCCAGCCTCCTACCTGGTTTAATTTTCACCCTTTCTCTTCCTAATCAATCTCATCCTTCCTAATTTGATCTTAGGAACCTGAACCTATGAATCAAAACATCAAAAACCTACAAAAACCCCACGGTCTGATTTTCCTCCTCACGGTTCAACAACCCAGATTTGTTCCCAGGCTTCATAGCCACTTACCAATCTCAATAACGTGGAAAATCAAAAATAGAAGGAATCAGGCAAAAATCGATTACCTTGGTTCGAGTTGGCCTCCGCCGTCCACGGCGGCCCTACCTGGCCAGCCACCACGTCCTCTGGTTCTCACTTCATTCTCTCTGGGTCTCACATCTGATCATGGGGGTGGAAGATTGATCGGGTTTGGTTTGGTTTGGTGAATGATCGAACACAAATTGATGGATATGCATGAATGTATAAGGATAGCCTGTAGATAAGTGACACTTGTCACTCATCCATTGAGCAGGAATTAAATATTTGGGGCCCACATAATGCCAAAAGGCATTCGTCTCGTAATTCGTGCAATAGTACGTTCAACTTCCGTGAACCGTAACTTCTCCGTCGAACCTCTGAATTCGACGTGCCACGTGTCTACCGATTCGTGACGTCCCAAACTACGTCACAATTATCGGCCAAATTCCATTTGACCGCCTGAACGAAAAGTCAACATTTTGCCCATTCTAGGGGCAAAAATCGTCATTTCGCACCGTCCGTCCGAAAGTACCCCATTGATCACCGATTAACCTCACTAATCTTTGATTAGCCACTAATCTAATCCCGAAATTTGGGACGGGTCGTTACACGTAGCCTTAAACTGTGACATGACGTCTGGGACGCCAGGCATCTGGGATGCCAAGGATTGGTATAAACATGTTTTATTGGATTTACTAATTTACGGATTTCTGTGTTTACGAATTTGGGCAGTGGCCCACATGATTTGGATTTATGGTTTTGGGATAAGGCCCTAATGATTAGAGGAAGGAAATGGTTTTGGTTTTATACACAGTTTTATTATATTTGAATTAACTGATTTTCGTATGCATGCATGGTTTTTAAGTGAAGGGCATAAATGACTTTTATGAAATGAGTTTTATTAAATTATTTATTTTCGTCCACTCACAGCTTTTATGGTTTTTAATGCCCTACAAATTGATTGTGGATGCGGGTTGTAGCAGAGACTGAGATATCACATGCCGTCACTGATCCAGACGCACTCTAGAAGCCTCGTTTGGGCTAAGGTATGGGTTATCCCTTGTCTAGCTTCCGTGTCACACGTTCGTGTCACACTTGGGTTAGATTGGGATAAGTCATGTCACCAAATTTCTATATTAAATTCATTTTTTCAAATTTGAATATATTACAACATAATTTCCCAACAACGACTAAATTTTTAATGGCTAATTTTTAACGGTTACTTTTTAACGGCTAGTTTTATAACGGCAAATTTTTTAACGGTTACTTTTTTAAGAGTGGGACGTGCCAGACCAGGGATATTTTCGTCATTTGCCCAACTGGGGCTATCAGAGGGCGCTAGGATCTGAAGAAGGAATGTGATGTCTCGTCTCTGCTACGGCCCGCATCCTCGATTAACCTGAAGGGCATTCAAAATACAAAAGCTGTGAGTGGACAAAACAATTATTTTATAAAACATTTCACAAAAGACCCTTATGCCCTTCATTAAAAACATATGCATGCATTCAAAAACCATTTCTAGGGTTCATGCTTGGTCCCCATAAATCGTCATGAACCATAAAACCATTCGGGTCTTGGCCTGAAATCCATAAATCAATACATGGGACCTCCGCCCAAACCAAAACACGTGGGAACTCGTCACAAACTAGGCCCTCAACTCACTCGGACCTCATCTGCATCTCCGCAAACAATTCAATTCGCCTATCCGTTTATGACCGTTTATGCACATCCAAAAGGATGTTAATTCATCCTAATCCGATGTGCCACCCGACCGAAGAGTCACAACAAGCTCCTGTTGTGATCTGCAAAGAACTCTCTGTGTAATACCAAGTCCGACCCTCCGGTCACTAATCTTCACAACAGTCCTTACGTTGTCCATTCTTTCCGACCAACGACAACTGTCGATAACTATTGTAGTGATCCATTCTATTTCTCACTATCCGATTCTCCTCAAACCAGCGTACCCGAAACTTAAGAGGTATGGTCAACCACAGTCAACCAAACCATCTCCATCACGATTTCCAAGAATCTACACTAGCCGACGAATCCTTCTCGTCGTGTAGTGGTAGAACTCAACCATGAGCACATCACGACTTACCTACCCTCAGCTTGTGGCTCATCATCTCTTCTCACAAACGTCAGCGCATCCCCGCCACGTGGAGTACGAATCAAACCAATCCGATGACCCTGCTCAAACTGAGCAGTCACCACTTCTCTCTATTACCTCACAAAGGTAGCGTGGCACACTAGCCAACGTCTGAAGCACATCATCTTCTGTAATCGCACTCGGTCGTGACCGAACCAACTCCCCAAACCACTGCTCGTGCTGTGCGTCACCCACACACCCTAGTATCCTCCTCACGATAACCTGAGTCTATCCAACTCGATATGACTCGACTACGTCCATTGATAGCGGCATCTGCCACAACCTCGTGCAGACCAATCTCAGGAACACTCTACTATCGAGACTCCAAAACTACACGGTCAACTCACCACCGGTACTAACCACTCAACACACAACATCCACTGATCGTTCCACCTCGGAATCCGATCAACAAACACCGTTCTCCTGGTCACTCGTTCAACCAATCGCCAACTAGGGTCACCACAACCCGGCTGCTCCCTGCAGCATGTCCATCTCGAGTGATTCCTCGCCTCGACTCTGAAGGATCGTTGCACTCCGATACTGGCATCCCAACAACCGGTAACCACAACCTAAGGACCTCGTCTCCTTGTAACCCTACGACGTCCAACCGCTGGCCTCCACAAGAACTTGGCCCAAGTTTGTGCCTAATGCTGCACTACTGCTACACGTCGTAACCGTATCCTGCCACGTTGCATAACAACTACTTCGACATCTCCTGCCAAATAGGATCGACAGTCCTACTCCAATAAGCCTTAACGAAAGTCCTCGCGCGTCTGACTGCTTTAGGCAGCACAATCTCTATCCTTGCAGTTCTATCGTGGACGATCCCAACGTCTGACCTCCATGAATTTCACTGTGCTCCATTCCATGTCCGTCATGACGCCTCGGTGGCCCGACTCTCAGGTCGTCCTACTGCGTCTACTGATCCACTGGATCGTATCCCAATAACTATGCGACTCTAAGCCATCAGATTCGCAAGGATAACGATCCTACTTGGGATCTACCTCCTCGAAACATGCGACAGAGGATGCTGAACGAATCCTAACCCATCGCACCGAGTTTCGTTCAGTATGAAGTGCTTCCTACTCTTACCCTAACTATCAGGTTGATGGCGGCTGTTACTACTAGAGAGACATCACATCCTTGATCTGCGCACTCTGGGAGCAAAACTCGCTCTGATACCACTTTGTCAAGACCCGTCCCCAATTTTTAGGGATTAGCATGGGACGTGCTTGCTCCCGTCTGACACGAAGTGTCAGACTACGGATATTTCCGTCATTTTCCCAACCGGGGCTATCAGAGGGCGCCAGGATCCGAAGGAGGAATGTGATGTCTCGTCTCTGTTATAGCTCGTATCCGTGTTCAACCAGAAAGGCATTTAAAACTCAAAAGATGTGAGTGGAAAAAAATTATTTTATAAAACATTTCACAAAAGACCTTTATGCCCTTCATTAAAAACATATGCATGCATTCGAAAACCATTTCTAGGGTTCATGCCCGGTCTCCATAAATCGTCATGAACCATAAAACCATTTGGGCCTTGGCCCGAAATCTGTAAATCAATACATGGGAGCTCCGCCCAAACCAAAACACGTGGGAACTCATCCCAAATCCAGCTCATATAGGTCTCAGCCCAAAACCAATACGCGTGGGTCTCAGCCCAATGCCGTCTCAGTGAAAACTAGTACATATATACATATATACATATATAACCCATCCTAGGCACTTCCTGAGAAGATGCCAACTCGGGGCACACAGCCTTTAGGGAACACATCCCCGATATATGTCACGATTTCTCTCTCTATATATAAGTATGCATACTACTCAGGGTCTCACTCCGAGTCTTCTCCCAGGAATTCTCCATCTGGGAGGCTCTATCTTCGGACCTAGTCCGATCTTCTCTCCCAAATCTGGTCCGGGACCACATCATAATGCCCACTCCTGGAACGGGATCCCTATGGGGATACCCACTCTAGTCTGTCGATCGTGACTCTCCAGGTCGACGTCTCGAGGAGACCAATCAATAAGCTCGTAAAGAGGGTATATACATACTAGTATGGCAAACCATAAAACGGGACTCGCGCCCGATAACATAAAGCGACTAGGCCTCCCGCCTTAACATAAGACTCTACAGGGCTTCTAGCCAGATTTCACAATAACTGGGCATCGAGCCCGAACTTCGTAAATCTATGGGGCATCGAGCCCGATATCTTAGGGTCAGTCACGATCCCGATCATAGCAATGCGTGCAACCATTAATCTAGAATCGCTCTTAATCCTGGTATGTCACCGTGAACATATCATTGTCGCGACCATCTCGAGACCATGGTGCACACGTCGCCGATCGATCCTCTAAACCGTTAGCACTCTGAAGTCGAGCCTCCAGTGGCTGCTCAACAACGGGACGTGCATCGTGACCTCTCCAGAAAGAACGTATCCTAATTTGGAGGCGAGCGTCACGTCGTCCGTCGTCGCGCACATAGAACCCTTCGTGACCAAGACTCAGACCCGTAGGTCATCATTAGGGTCTCATGCCTGAGTCAAAACCAAATCCAAATGGGTCTCATGCCCGATTTTACCTTTTCAAAACCATTTCATGAAAACTGAAAGAATAAGCACGTATAAGCACGTATAAAACCTAAAAACCTCGAAGTACGTGCCCATACGTAAATACACACCAAAACGCACTCAAGGCATCCCAAAACATATATTAAAACATTTATAAACATTTATGTATGCATCGTGTAATGACCCGTCCCAAACTCCAGGACTATATTAGTGACTAATCACGATTAGTGAGGCTAATCGGTGATTAGTTAGGCGAAATTGGACGAACGATGAAAAAAGACCGTTTTGCCCCTAGGCGTGGGCAAAATGTTGACTTTTCATTCTGGTGGTCAAACGGACTTTGACCGATGACCGTGACGTAGTTTGTGACGTCACGAGTTCATAGACAAGTGGCACGTTCAATTCCGACATTCGAGGAAGAAGTTATGACGTTCGGAAGTTTAGGGGCATTTTGGTAATTATGGTTAAAAAGGGACAAATGTTGACTTTTTGATCAGGAGGTCCGATGGCCGAGGGCCGAGGACCGTTATGTAGATTGGGACGATACGAATTCATAGACAGGCGGCACGCTGAAATCGGACTTCGAACGGGGAAGTTATAGGTCACGGAAGTTCGATTTCACTATGCACGTACTTCGAGAAGGTGATGATTTGGCAAATTCTGATTGGCTAGATATTTTAGGTGGGTCCTATGGATGAGTGACAAGTGTCACTCATCCCATTGGCCAATTTCCGTAAAAAGGGGATCTAACTAATTAAATATTATTATTTCTATTATTATATAATTAATCCACCTATCATTAAATCCTAGCCATCCATTCTATTTTAATCTTTCAATCTTCACCATCCATCTCATTTCTCTCATCTGATCTCATCGCCTTCTTCTGTCTATTCTTCCATGACAACTTCACCATTTTCATTTCATTTTCTTCTTCTTCCTTCAAAAACCGAAACACACACACCTCATCACCTTCATCTGTGCTTGTGTGTGAGCGTGAGAGGACTGAGATGATGAGGACACTACGGCCAGAGCCACGGCGGCTCACGGCGGTACACGGCCAAGGAAACTCGAAAGCTTGGGTAAGCTTTTAAAAATTCAAGTTTGAGATTTATAGGTTTTTAGCTCATTCTAAGGTTTGGGTTATGTTTCTGGGGACTATAGGAAGCTAATAGGATTGATTTTAAGGCTTAGGATGGTTGGGAAAGACGGCGAACGACGGAGGAAGTCGTCGTCGCCATTGTTGAACTTGGAAGGTACGGGTTTTACGGTTTTGCTCCATTTTTAATGTCTAAAATGATAGGAAATGAACGTAGGAAACTTTACGATTGAAAATGGAACGAAATGGATCGAAAATAGGACGGTTTGAACGATGAACCGATCGAGCCGGTCCGGTCCAGTTCGAACCAGTCGAACCCGGTTCGACCAAGGTAGGAGACGCATGAATAGTGGCGCGTGGTCTCACGTGCAAGCAGCTTCCCCTGGGCACGTGGGGGCGCGTGGCCAACCTTTTGGGAAAGTTTTCAACATGTGAAACACTCTATTCAATGTAACGAACATTTTGGGGCTGGTTTCGTGTCGATCGGACACCGTTTCGATAATGTTCCGGGCATCAGAAGGTTTAGGATCGAGTTTAAAAATAGTTAGAAAATCGGGAAAATGATGGGACTTCAATAAGAGGTTAATGAGGCTATTAGTAACCCTCTAAATGAATTTGGACAGGTTTGAGAGTCCCGGTGGCGACGATTTACCCAGGAGACGATTATGACACGCATATCGAGGCGCGGCTTTGGACGGTCTGTGAGTGGACCTTGATTTCTAAAATGTGATGCATGCATAAATGTTTTATATGGTTTATGATTGTGATTATATGATTATGAATTGGATGGTTGTGAATTATATGGTTTCACGTATTTCGAAGCAATTTACGTTCTTGCACGTAAATCGGGGTTTTACGTTTTTACACTGATTTTCCGTACCTATGGTTTTGGATATGATTTCATGAAATGGTTTTAGAATTGAAAAGGTAAACTCGGGTTCGAGACCCCTTTGTTCGGAAACCCTCGGACTCGATGTCCCTTTTAGTTACATTTTCGAGCTGGAGGCCAAATTGATTCTCGAATCGATTTCGGATTTGGAAACATGGATCAGGCACGAGACCCATTTGGCTTACGAACTCTCGGACTTGAGGTCCAGTTGATTTAATGAGGAATCGGGCCGGAGGCCCAGTTGGTTTACGATTCGGACCAGAGGTCCAGTTTGTATGTGGATTCGGGCCTAGGACCCAGCTATGTGTTACAAATGGTTTTTACGGGTCATAACGGTTTATGGGAACCAGCATGAACCCTTGAAAAGGATTTACGGGTCATGACGGTTTATGGGAACCATCATGAACCCTTGAAAGGTTTTATGGTTCATGACGGCTAGTGAGGGCCGGGCATGAATCCTGGAAAAGTTTAAAGAATGATTTCAAAGGTTTTTCATATTCCATCCTTTATATATAATTGTCTCCTCCGGGGAGGGTCGTTGGCCTGGGTGGACCCCGAAGTAGTCACAGAGCACTGGCTGAGTGGAGTTGCCCCCCAGTTGTGTTCCTTACTCTCAGGATGCGCATGGTTCGTTACCTCCAGGGAGGGTCATTGATCTACGGACATTAACCTGAGTGGACCCTGGAGAGACTTGGGTTTGAGACCCCGGTTAGCACGCGTGTAGCTTTATTTTACCGTGACAGGTTCTTGGATATGAAATATAATGGATAAACATGATTTCAAGTGGTTTGGGGAAATTGTGTTTTATGATGATAAATGGATTTGGGCTGAGGTCCCACATATGTTTATTATGTTATGGTTCTCTGTAAATGGTTTTGGGCAGGAGCCCGTGTGACTTGTATTTACGGAACTTGGGGTTGTGACCCTAATTATGGTTGTTTAAACATATGTGATTGGATAAATGGTTTTACTATGCATGCATGCTTTTTAGTGAAGGGTATAAAGGTCTTTTATAAATGTGTTTTACAAAACTCATTACTTTTTGTCCACTCACAGTCTTTCTGTTTTAATACCCTTCAGGTTGACATCGGATATGGACTGTAGCAGAGACCGAGATATCACATGCCTTCTCCGGATCCTGGCGTACTCTGATAGCCCGGGAGGGCAAAGGTCGGAAATTTCCCTTGTCTAACACCCCATGTCAGACGGGATCAGGGGCGTCCCTCGTTAATCCCTGGGGGATTGAGGACGGGTCCTGACAGGTGGTATCAGAGCGAGGTTGTCTGACAGGACCCGCCCCGATCCCACAGGAACCACAAGGGGACGTGCCCTGCTCCCGTCTGACACCCAATAATTCATACCAATTTTAACCTCAAAACATTTAAAAGCATAAATAACCAAATTAAAGTCATACATAAAATCCGAATTAAACGAATGTCAGACAAGGGATATAATCCAAAATTACAAATTTGCGAGCACGACTCTAAAGTAATCCTGCGGGTACACCGCCCAGCAGGGGTTCAGGTACGCAGAAGTAGATCTATGCCTCAGCCTCTGGTTCCTCCTCTACCTCAGTTTCCCGACCTGGAGGGGTTATCAAAACAGTAAGGGTGAGTGGACCGAAACTCAAGTTTATGAAATCGTTTGATAAGTAAAACATATAATTTACCCCTCCGTTTTCCAAACATGCGTGCATCATAATTCCAAAATCATAAACCATATAATATGAACCATAAGGCATATAATAAAACCATAACCATAATTTTAGTTGCTGCACTATACACTCCAATCCTGACATCCCTGATGTCTGACGTCCCTGACGTCCAATAAGGTCACAATCACAAGACTACGCGTGCCACTCGGGTCTCAATTTCCGAGTTCATTCCCCGAACCCCGTTCGGGTACAGCATCCCCGATGCTTAGCGTCATAGACGTTGGACGTTCTAGACGTCCGTGACCTCTCCGGGGTACCTCATCCGGAGGAGACAATACAATATGGAAGGATCTATACAGTGCAGTAACAAATACATTTTATTGATATCCACATGCAAACATATATATATACATAGATAGAATCCGAACCAATCATTCAGTTTCATCGGACGGGTCTCAAGCCCAAATACCGTGAAACGTGCCATAACCATATTTTCCATATCATCAAAACCATCATTGTTTTAGCATGTGAATAAGTATAATAACACCAGAAAAAATTTATGCACACAAGGGTTTAAGAAAATGGCCCACTCACAGTACAATCCTGCTAGAAACCGAACGTATACCCTCGTCCTGGTACAAATGTACAATCCCTGTCAAGTCCAAGTATTCGTAAAGGTCAAATTAAACCCCCAACATTCAACCATGAAGTCCTAGGTCGAAACCGACCCGGGAAAGCCGCCCGAACGCGCTCTCCAAGGCAATAAACCTTATTTTGACCAACTTAAGGATCTCCGATCGACCCGAAACCACCGCCATTGGATCCGGATCGTCGAAACCTAAAGAATGGTGGTGGTCCCACCAGAAACACTGTTCACACGCGCCCCACGCGCCGGTCAACGCGGCGGTCAACGCAGGAACAGTTCCTGCTGACGTCATCGCTGACGTCACTGCTGACGTCAGCATGACGTCATGCTGACGTCATGCTGACGTCATCTGACAGCTGTCAGGTCTGACATGTCAGACTCTGACAGGTGCCACGTGTCAACATCTGATTGGTCCACCTCACTGATCTGTCAGACCACGTGTCAGATCTGACATGTGCCACGTGTCAGTACGGCACTGGTCCACGTCACTGACATGTCAGTGACACGTGGCAGTCCCTGATTGGGCCACGTCACTGACATGTCAGTGCTGACTGTGCACTGATATGTGACACGTGTCGGCTCACGGTTGGTCCACATCATCTGACAGGCTGACAGGGTGCCACGTCATCACATTTGTCCTCAGACGGGTTGACCCGTATTTCTGCAACTCGGGTCGATCAGACCCGCGATCAAGACCCGGTCACCATTTCGCCATTTCTGGATCATTTTCATTCCTTTCAATTCCTAATTACTCGTCTTAGTCCCTAGATTAGTTCCATGTAAAAAGAATTGAGAAACACGGATCGAATCGAGGGCCTACCTTGAAGAACAGCTCTGGCCTCCCGTCGCAGTTTTGCCACCGCCCTGAGCTCCACCGGCCACGAGTTCGATTCCAGAAGGTCCTAGGAGTTCCTAGGGTTGATTAGGAATCACAACGGACCAAATTGAACGTGGGAAAAGGATTTACCAAAAACCTGGGTTGAAACCGTCGCGGTTGTCCCCTGCTTCCTCCCACGCCGCCGTCCTCCGCCGTGCTCACTGCCGTCGCTCAGTCTCACCAGGGAGTCCCCCAACACGTATACACAGTGAGTGGATAGCTGGCTGGGATGCTTTGATCGAAATGGACAGAGTGTTCTGCGGGTGAGAAATATAAAGAATTGGAGGGAAATAATGGACGGCCCAGATTTGATCTCCAGATTAGATCAAGGGCTGAGATTAGATCTGGGGTTTTCAATCCAAAGGCTGAAATTTAAAGCTGATTCAAATGTTTAATAATCCAATAGTGGATCTGATCCAATCTAGCCAATGGGTGAGTGACACTTGTCACTCACCAGGTGTCCTCCAATCAGACTTCCTGAATTTAATATTCGACACGAAAACCGAGACACGAACTTCCCGAATTCACGTTTCTGACCATAACTTCCTCGTACGAAGTCCGATTTCGGCGTGCCGCCTGTCTACGGACTCAGGACGTCGAGGCCTACCCAACGGTCCTTGAGTCAACAGAAAATTAGTTGTCCAAAGAAAAGTCAACATTTTCCCCCGAGAGTCCAAATTACGGTAATGCCCCTGAACTTCCGATAGTCATAACTTTTACCCTGATCGTCCGAATTGGACGTGCCACCTGTCTATGAACTCGTGACGTCCCGAAATACGTCACGGTCATAGGTCAAAGTTCATTTAGTTCATCAATCAAAAAGTCAACAATTTGACCATACCATTCACAGGGGTAAAATCGTCAAATCACACATTAAATTACAATATGGAAATCCTCGAATTTCCGGGGTGTTACATTGTCTCTATTCGAGCAACTGCGGAGCTCTTGGAGTAGTACACAGGTTGAGGATGTGATATCTCAAGGGGCTACAGTTCGTGATCAACCTGATAGTTGGGGTATCGGTACCATAGTTAGTAGGATTGGATCGTGAAATGTCTTTGTTCGGCACTTGATGCCGGGGTTGCCATAGTTTTGTCATGGACGGCAGAGTAGGACCCTACGGAACGATGACGTAAACGGTACTTGAGAGTTTTGATCATGAGACGGTTAGTTGGGATCGCCTTTCACGATGTCGTAGGATCGGTTCCGACGACTAGTGGGGAATTCTGACCATCGATGTTTGGATTTTGTTGAGTTAAATGAATTTACTGCTCCTGGCCGTTAGCAGTCGAGTTCGTGGAACTCTAGTTGAACTTGTGGCAGTTGGCAGTAGGATTCGGGGAATTCTAATTGGATTGACGGTAGGATTGGGTTGACGTCTTTACGATGTCGAGACCGCAGGTTCGGTTAGATTGTGGAACCCTACCTTAGATGTATAGTTCGGAAATGTGAGTTGGCGAGTGGTTAGACTCTGACGACTTCTAGAAGTCAAGACCGACGGTCATGTTCGATCTGGTCATGTCAGGTTTAGTCATGTCAGCTTGAGTGATGGGACTGCACTCTGCAGTCGAGGTTGTGGTAATCAGTTAGACTTAGTTGGTTTCCGTGCTACTTAGTTGTGATGGATTGCTGGTAGAACTAAGGTCGTTGATGACCTGGTAGACGACATTGGTTTAGTCGAGTTACTACTTATTCGAGTTTGGTTGGACAGGTTACCAGGGTTGGTACTTGTCGATGGAATCCTAGAGTGGGGATACAGAGTTGTTGGTACGGGCAATTGATTCCGTTGGGTGTGGAGTCTGGATATCAAGATGTCTAGTAGTTAGGTCTGCACGAGGTTGTGGCAGACGCTACTATCTATGGACGTAGTCGAGTCTTATCATGTCGAGTAGACTCAGGTTGCTGTGACGATTGTGACGATGGGATTATCAGTCGTGATGATGATACATGGTGCGTGAGTAACGCATATATACGAGCAGTGATTCTGAATTCGACTCGGTTACAGTTGAGTGCGATCGTAGAATGAGATGGGGACATTCCAGGGACGTTTCCTTTTCTCGTATGAGTTGGCAGGGTGATTGTACCTAGGGTTGTTGGGTACGAGGGAGGCAGAGTTTCTCCAATTTGAGCAGAGGTACGGGATCGTCGCTCGGTATGAGCGGAGATCCATGGTTGTCAGTTTCGCACATGGTGTGCTGGTGTTATTGCTGATGCTAGTGTGGTTGCTTGTGTGCTGATGCTGACAAATTATAGTGGTGTACTGGTACTAGTGCGGTGCTGGTGCCGGTGATTGTGATGAAGGTGAGTCACGAATCGGGATGTGACTCCGTCAAGATGAGCATATGTTCGGTATCTGTGGTTCGGGAGTGGATCACGGATAGTGATGGATCGGATCGGATCCAGCGGTAAATAAGACTTGAGGAACGAGTATTGTCATGGGGATTAGCGACCAGTTGGTCAGTGTTGGTTACAATTGGTCAGGTATGGTGGTATGCAAAGATTTGACTGCAGATCACAACAGAGGTCTGTTGTGACTCTCTAGTCGAGAGGTACATATACGGTCATAAATGGGCATGTGTCCGTAAATAGTCAAAAAAAGGGACACGTGGATGATGTCCGAGTGTGTTGGTTCCGACATGGATGGAGCTTTGGAATCGCGAAAGGTTGTAATTAAGGTGACACGTGGAATGCAGGTTTTCCGCATTGGCAATGGGGATTTCGAAGTCATTTTGGGTGACTTCTCAGGTTCTACCCTAGTAGATGACGGTAGATGATGGTAGATGAGGTAGACGATTGTTGTTATCACCAATATGTTGTTCATGTATTGGTTAGACCCGGGATTTATCTTGAGTCATCAGGTGGAGTGAGTATATCGAAGTTAGATGACTGAGATTTCTCATTCTCTACTTGGTGGCAGACGATGTCAGGTTACATGACGTGGTGAGTGCAGCGAGTGTTGTTTGCATTCACGTAGGATGGATTTTGATGTCATTGTATTCGATCATCCTTGGTTTTTCCTCGGTGGAATGACAAGGATCGATACGAAGTGATTGTGTAGAACCCACAGTCTCGACGTGTCTCGTCGTTGACTAATCTGTTTAGATGTGGGAATTTGTTAAAGAGTGATGTGATTGACGAAGGATTCAGGAGGGTGTAATACCCTATGATCGGATCTCAAGTGGATTGTTATCTGAGTGAGCGAGCATGTGTGGATCCTAGATGGATTGAGATTTTTGAAGTTGAGGACTTTGGACGTCGTGACGATTGGGGATCGTGACATCTATGGTCGGTAGACGTAATGATGGATCTGGATCGTGATCTTGATGATCCAGATATGTGGAGAGTTTATCGCTCTTACCTGGACGTTTGAGTTGAGGACGTTGGGAATGAACTTATTTTCGAGGTAAATCCCATATGGCTTATTACTCGCCCGAGTAGTTGTCCGACGAGTAGTTGTCCGATGAGTAGGTGTCCGACGAAGTCGGATTTTGTCAGTCTTAGATGTGTTGATGTTGGGATTGGCTTCCCTATGAATTCAATCGAGGGAAATGTGTAAATCAATTGAACAGGTAACCGATAGGTTCGATTTTGGTGCGTCTCGGTAGACGTGACCGAGATTTCAGGTTTTGGAATCAGATTTCTGGATGACGATTCAGGATTTGATTTTGGAACTTGCAAGTGGATTTCTGGATTTGGGTTTTGGAATCGGATTCTGGGTGACGATTCAGGATTTGATTATGGAGCTTGACAGTGGATTTCCTTTTATGGATTTGGGTTCAAAATGGTTATTCCAAATGCTAGCTTACGAAATAATGATCTCGGATTCGGATTTGGACATAGTTATGTATATGAGTTTTGGGTTTGAATTCGGAATTTCTTACGAAATTGCGGATTCGGATTCGGAATTAGAAATGGATGTTGGGTTGGAGTTTCGATTTGTCTAATGCTAGATTGGACAGATGAACTCCATTATAAAAACATGTTTGGCTACGACCTAGGTAGTCATGTTGTCGTGGTTGTTGTGGTTGTAGGCTGATTGATGGGTAGATGTACGTACCTTGTACGTTGTTCGAGGTACAATACCGGGAAGACTTGTCGTGCCTGGTGACAGTATATAGGATACACCAGTAGTAGGTTGGTGAGCGTGTTGGTAGTCAGATTGGTTCCAATACCATCGGACTAGTTGAGGTCGTGGACTGGACATTGGATACTGTGCATTGGGTCATAGTATTTCTGGTGGGTCTAGTTACACACAGGTCGTGTGAGGTGTTGGTAAATGTAAACTCAAGTTGAGTAAGTTGGTGGTTAGTATAACCACGAGAGAGTATAGTGTCAGTTTTCGACTGACGACTGTCAAGTGGTGACAGTTTGTAGGAGGTGTCAGCGTGGATCGTTGTGTGAGGTCTGATGTGACAAGACCCATCTCGATTATCCCTCGATAATCGTGAAAGATCCTGCTCCCGTCTGACAATAACTCGAAAGTACCAAAAGTAGTTTTAAATATATACATATAGAACATAACAAACGATAAACATTGTCAGACAAGGAATAGTCCAGTATTCCGAGACCGTTGACCTAGTCAACAGGTTTACAGAGCATAGGAAATATTTACAAGTAGGGATCAAAATCCTACGCTGCAAAGTGTCTGAGTACGCAACGGTCTGTTTATTCCTCTGCCTCGATATTAACCTCAGTACCTGTGCACTGGCCTGGAGGGCAATTAAAACATCAAAAGTGTGAGTGGACAAAAATAAAGTTTAGAAATACATTTATCAAAATACAGTCTTACTCTCCAGTTTCACAAACATGCATGCATATCATAACTTATAAATCAGATAATCAAGATATGAACATAAATCTCAAACAGAAATAAAAACACAGGATCCAGGTCCAATATGTAGTCACGTTATCCCTGCAACGCGGGCAAATCAATAGGCTCAAGGACCGCTCAAATCCCGAGCATCCGCCGCTGTGAACACATCACCAGCCGGCAATCCAGGTCGTCATGAACATATCACGGACTGACCTCCATATAATACAGCACATCTGGTCTGAGTCGAGCCTCCATTTGGCTGCACGACAACATACCGTGCTACGTGACCTCTCCGGGGTAAACACTTCCATCCCAGAGGCGAGCGTTATCTCCAGGGTCCATTTCGGGGGAAACATATTCCACACCGAAAGCCCTCATATATCATCATCATGAAAACCAGTGAAAACAGTTTCATTTAATATCAAAATCATTTTTGAACTGGGCTTTAAGCCCAAAAACACTTTTCTCAAATCCATAAACCAATTCACGCAAATCTAATACCAGATTCATAATCCGAGTTAAAATCAAGCTCAAACCCCGAGCCTTAGCTCGAAACATCAGTTTTATAGTTTTCTCGAAAATCGTGCTTCAAAGCATATAAAATAATATAATATTCCCAAAAATCCGGAAATCATCATATCGAACTATCAATCATACCAAATCATTTCAAATCATATTATAAGGCATTTAAAACATATGTGCATGCATTTAGGGTAGAAAACAAAAGCCCACTCACACACCGTCCAGATTGTTCAGTTTCCAGCTGTTCGTGTTCCTCCGACGTCCTGGAAGCATTCGGGCCTGTCAAACAAGGAATATAAGATTACTAACTTGTTACATAATCTCCTGTACGAATTTCCCAGTCGTCGGAATAAAATAATATTATTTTAAACGTAACTTATACGCTTCGGGTACACAAAACTACTCTCAGTTCCTATCCGATTGACCCGAAACCAACGCTAATAGGTCCGTATCATCGAGAGCATCAAAAAGTGTGTTGAACCCTTCTTCAGATTCCCGGTCACGCGCCCTCACGTGCCGTGAACAGTGCACTGCTACAGTGCACCTTCCTCGCCCGTTTCTCTGATAAACGGGTCTGAAACCCACGATCAAACCCGGTGCAATCTCCCTCGATTCTAGCTCAATTTCGTCCCTTCTTTCACTCATTAACATCCATTCAATCCAAACTATAGTTCTATAAGTTCAATTTAATCACACAAGCCCTCACAATCCTCGACTCACGATGAACACCCGACGGGTTCGAATTCGGGTTCTACCCAAAACCAGCCTGTTTCCTTCAATTGATCATACCAGAAGCATCATAGGTCCATTATAAACACGAAATCGAAATCAATTCCATGAATTATTACCTCTAAGTAATCAGACTCAAGTTCGAATTTCCGAAACAGTTGCAGGGTCTGTTCATCACTAATTCGCCTCCAATTTTTGTTCCAGTTGATTGGGTTCGAGTCGTCTAGTTCCCAGCGAGCTTAATATCACCTCAAATTCGAACGAAATCGTCTCAAAAATCGAAATCGAATTTAGGTCCTTTAATGGTTGTTTCGGGCATTCCCAGTATGGGTTTCCCTCGAGTTCTTTTGGTTTTCTTTCGGTTTTTCACTCCAACCTACACCAATTAATCACTCTAATTCACTGTATTTCCTTTGTTTTGCTGTTAATTGATCACACGGTTTTAAGGAAAATTTTGTTCTCTGTGTTCTTAGCCAAGTACGGTGCTAACTATATGTTAATATTCATTGAATTGAATTAATTATTCCTAACGGCAATCAAATGCCACTAATCTTTGTTAACAAGTGACACTTGTCACTGGATGAAGTCTATGACTCATATGAGGGGCTGAAGCAGCAACTTAAGATAGATGAATAAATCAGCATACTAAAAGCACTGGCACCGTCTAATCAAATTCACATAAAATTACCATTTTACCCTTGAGGTCACAAATGACCATTTTGCCCCTGAACTTCCCAGACCCATAACTTTTTCATACGAGCTCCGTTTTCGACGTGCCACCTGTCTACGGATTCAGCGTCTCGGGACCTACACAACAGTCCTCGAAAAATGCACAAAAAGTATTTTAAACAAAAAGTCAACTTTTAGCCATATTCCGTCAAGGGTAAAAATGTCATTTTCACATTATTTTAATATTTTACAACTTTTGGATTTTTCGGGGTGTTACAACCTTCCCCCCTTAGGAAATTTCGTCCCCGAAATTTCACGGAAACAAATACGGGTACTGTTCTCGCATCTGAGCTTCGGGTTCCCAAGTAGCTTCTTCTACATTCTGATTTCTCCAGAGCACTTTGACTAGAGGAATTATTTTTCGTTGGAGTACCTTTTCCTTTCGATCCAAGATCTGCACAGGTTGTTCTTCAAAGCTTAGGTCTTCCTTGAGCTCAATAGGCTGCTCTTCTAATACATGTGACTCATCATATACATATTTCTGCAGCATTGACACATGAAAGACATTGTGAACTCGGAAAAGCTCCGATGGTAATGCTAATCGGTAAGCAACTCGGCCAATCCATTCAATAATCTCATAAGGTCCGATGAAACGGGGGCTTAATTTCCCACGTCTGCCAAATCGTACTATGCCCTTCCAAGGGGATAACTTTAGGAAAACGCAATCTCCCACTGCAAATTCAAGATCTCTGATTCGCCGATCTACGTAGCTCTTCTGTCTGTCTTGGGCTGCCTTGAGTCTATCTCAGATGAGTTTAACTTTCTCTGTCGTCAGATCAATCAATTCGGACTTAGACAATCTCCTTTCGCCTACCTCTGTCCAACACAAAGGGGTTCGGCACTGGCGTCCATATAGAGCTTCATAAGGTGCCATCCCAATACTTGCTTGATAACTGTTATTATAGGCGAATTCCATCAATGGCAAGTGTGACTCCCAAGTACCCTGGAATTGCAGAACACATGCTCTCATCATATCTTCCAAGGTCTGGATGGTCCGTTTGTCTGAGGGTGGAATGTTGTACTAAAATGCAATCTTGTTCCAAAAACTTCCTGTAGACCTTGCCAGAATCTAGATGTGAATCGGGGATCTTAGTCTGAAACAATGAAGGCAGGTGTGCCATGTAATCGGATGATCTCATCAATGAACAAGTTAACATACTGGGTCATCTGAAAGTCTTCCTTCACAGGTAAGAAATGTGCTGATTTGGTAAGTCTATCTACAATCACCCAAACTCCGTCGTGGCCTCTAGGCGTTCTCGGAAGTTTGAACACAAAATCCATGGTTATATGATCCCATTTCCACTCGGGGATAGGAAGTGGTTGCAGTGCTCCGTAGGGTCTCTGTCTTTCAGCCTTTACTTGCTGACATATCAAACATTTACTCACATACTCAGCAATTCCTCGTTTCATGCCAGGCCACCAGTAATGTTCTCGGAGCGTACTGTACATTTTTGTTCCTCCTGGATGCATAGCATATGCAGAACTATGGGCTTCGGTCAAAATCTCCTTTTTCAAGGCTTCATCTGTAGGTACACATAATCTCCTTTCCATGGTTAAGGCTCCGTCCTCATTTACTGTATAATCCTGTCGTTCTCCTGCTTCTACTTCAATTCGAAGGATACATAAAGTCGCGTCTTGATATTGAGCATCAATGATCTGATCGATAAGGATTGGTCGCACCTGGAAACTTGCTACCAAACCATCTTGACTATCAAGTTCCAACGCAACACCAGTCTTACGCAGTTCAACTAATAGAGGCAAGTGTATCGTCCGTAAATGGGCTACTTAATGTGCTGATTTCCGACTCAGTGCATCAGCCACCACGTTTGCCTTTCTAGGATGGTATTCGATCGTGCAATCATAATCCTTAAGAAATTCCAACCATCTTCTCTGCCTCACATTTAGCTCCTTCTGGGTGAAAAAGTATTTCAAACTTTTATGGTCCGTAAACAATCGGCAAGTCTCACCATATAGATAATGTCCCCAGATCTTTAGCGCATGCACTACTGCAGCCAGTTCTAAATCATGGGTAGGATAGTTGCGCTCGTGCGGTTTTAACTGTCGCGAGGCATAAGCAATCGCTTTTCCATGCTGCATCAGCACACACCCTAAACCGTGTAAGGATGCATCAGTATAAACTTCAAATTCTCCACTGTCATCTGGAAGGGCCAATACTGGAACGGATGTCAAACGTTTCTTCAATTCCTGAAAACTCTGCTCACAAATCTCATCCCAGATAAACCGAACTCCCTTCCTGGTCAAACGAGTCAAAGGAGCAGCAATCGTAGAGAATCCTTCCACAAAACGTCTGTAGTAACCGGCCAAACCCAAAAAGCTTCTCACTTCGGTTACTGTTGTAGGTTGTTCCCAATTTGCCACTGCTTCAATTTTCTGGGGGTCAACACAAATTCCTTCCGTAAAAATCACATGCCCCAGAAATCCCACACTCGTCAGCCAAAATTGGCATTTACTCAGTTTAGCAAAAAGTTGATTCTCCCTCAGAGTTCCAAGCACAAGCCTCAGGTGTTTCTCGTGCGCCTTCGCAGTCTTTGAATACACTAAAATATCATCAATAAACACAATGACAAACTGATCAAGATATTTCCGGAATACTCGATTCATCAAGTCCATAAATGTTGCCGGAGCATTGGTTAACCCAAAGGGCATTACAAGGAACTCATAATGACCATACCGAGTCCGGAAGGCTGTTTTCGGAATATCCTCTTCTCGAATCCGCAGCTGATGGTAGCCAGAACGAAGATCAATCTTCGAAAAATATGTAGCTCCCCTAAACTGATCAAACAAATCGTCAATTCGAGGCAAAGGATACTTATTCTTGATCGTCATCTTGTTTAGTTGCCTGTAGTCCATACACATTCTCAAACTGCCTCTTTCTTTTTCACAAACAGTACGGGGGCTCCCCACGGTGATACACTCGGTCGAATGAATCCATTATCGACTAAATCTTGCAATTGCACCTTTAATTCCCTTAACTCAGCTGGTATCATACGATAAGGCGGTAAAGAAATAGGTCGTGTACCAAGAATCAAATCAATGGTAAACTCCATTTCCCTATGCGGTGGCACTCCTGGTAAGTCCTCAGGAAACACATCTATGAACTCACATACGATAGGGATGTCCTCGACCCTAACTGGGGTATCCCGTACATCAACCACATATGCTAGATAACTCTGCCAACCCTTTCGCAACAATCTTTATGCTGTAAGAGCTGATATGACTTTGGCGGGTAACATTCGCCGATCTCCCTGGAATATGACTTCCGGTAATCCTGGACTCCGGAGCATCACCCTCTTATCGAAACATTCGATAGAGGCATGCTGGGTTGTCAGCCAATCCATCCCAAGGATAACATCAAAATCGCATAATTCTAACAAGATTAAGTCAGCCACGAGATGCACACCCCCTATCAATACAGGATAATCTCGTATCACTTGGTTGACTACATAAATATCACTAGTCGGCGTACCGACTCCCATATCACAACCAAGTGCAGAAATATCTCTATCAGCTAAGGTTGCATAAGTGCGAGAAACAAATGAATGAGTAGCTCCCGGGTCTATTAAGGTACGAGCATCATGACCAAAAATAGGAAGCATACCTGTCACCACTCCTGGGGTAGATCGAGCCTCCTGTTGAGTAACAGCAAATACTCAAGCCTGTGGTCCCGAAGTCTGACCACGTCCTCGTGAGTTACCACGTCCTCGGCCAGCTCCTCTCCCCCAGTCGTATCAGAAGTCGATGGCGTACTCCGACTCTGCTCTGCAGTGCCCCAACCGGTACCACTACCAACCAAGCGTGGGCAGTCCTTCTTGAAATGGCCCGGCTCCTGACAGTAAAAGAAAACAAGCACACTACCCCGATTGGGCCTGCTGTTCTTTCGGTTGGCTGATCCCACTGAGGCTTCACTAGATTGCACTGTTGCCGAAGATTGAGACCCAAATCTCGGTGCATTCCCATGACCATAACTCGAACGAGTACCACCAGATGATCCAGAACTAGAACCACCCCTTTTTGGCCATCTCTGACTCGGTGCTCCCTGATACTGTCGCTCTCGGCGCCGACTGTAGCCTGAAAACTGTTGTGGTACTGGTAAAGTCACCTCAACTCTGGCGGCTGCATCGGAAAACTTCCTCAAAGAAGCATATGATCCCACTGTCACGGTACCACGGATCTCATTCCTTAACCCCTACTCAAACCTTCTGCACTTGTCCTCCTCGGTAGACACATACAAAGGCGCAAAATTTGCTAAGTTCAAGAACTTTTGCTCATAATCAGCCACAGATAGATCTCCTTGTTTCAGTTGAAGAAACTCCACTTCCTTGGCATTACGGTAAGAATGAGGATAAAACTGATCTAGGAAACGGTGCTTGAAATCCTCCCAACTCAGGGTGTTGGCATCCAATCCCGTCAACTGCAATCCACGCCACCATCGATGCGCCTGACTACTCAGCATAAACGTGGCTAAAGGAACCATGTCTCCTGGTGAACATCGCATGATCTCAAAAATCCGTTCCAACTGTGTAACCCAATCGTAAGCCTCATCTGGGTTAGTCTGACCAGTGAAACTCGTGGCCCCCAAACGTTGAGCTCTCTCTACGTCTGGACCCTCTATTTCTTCGCCAGGCTGTGCACGAGGCTCGCGTCGCGGAGGTATATAAAGGTATCTGTACGTAAAACAGATCAGTTAACTAGACATGCACACAATGTGTAAAACTCAGACCGCAACCTAGTGCTCTGATACCAATTTGACAAGACCCATCCCGATTACCCCTCGATAATCGTGAAAGATCCTGCTCCCGTCTGACAATAACTCGAAAGTACCAAAAGTAGTTTTAAATATATACATATAGAACATAACAAACGATAAACATTGTCAAACAAGGGATAGTCCAGTATTCCGAGACCGTTGACCTAGTCAACAGGTTTACAGAGCATAGGAAATATTTACAAGTAGGGATCAAAATCCTACGCTGCAAAGTGTCTGAGTACGCAACGGTCTGTTTATTCCTCTGCCTCGATATTAGCCTCAGTACCTGTGCATTGGCCTCGAGGGCAATTAAAACATCAAAGGTGTGAGTGGACAAAAATAAAGTTTAGAAATACATTTATCAAAATACAGTCTTACCCTCCAGTTTCACAAACATGCATGCATATCATAACTTATAAATCAGATAATCAAGATATGAACATAAATCTCAAACAGAAATAAAAACATAGGATCCGGGTCTAATATATAGTCAAGTTATCCCTACAACGCGTGCAAATCAATAGGCTCAAGGACCGCTCAAATCCCGAGCATCCGCCGCTGTGAACACATCACCAGCCGGCAATCCAGGTCGTCATGAACATATCACGGACTGACCTCCATATAATCCAACATATCTTGTAACAACCCGTCCCGAGCACCGGGATTAGTAGAGTGATTAAGGTGTGCTTAGGGAGGTTAATTGGTGTTTCGGTGGTCCCGATAGGTCCGGGAGCCTACAATGACGATTTTGCCCCTAGTTTGGGCAAATAGTTGACTTTTTGTCCGGGTGGTCAATTGGGCGTGGACCAGTGACCAGGACGTAGTTTAGGACGTCAGGAATCCATAGCCATGAGGTACGTTTGATTCTGACATCCGAGGAGAAAGTTGTGATGTTCGGAAGGTTGAGGGTATAATCGTAATTTGGGTAAAATTAGGGGGAATAGTTGACTTTTTGCATAATCGGGTTTTGTTATGTTGACCTAGGATGGTTAGGTAGATCTCGTCATCCCGAGTTCGATGACAGGCGGCACGTATTCATCGGACTTACGAGGCGAGAGATATGGGTCAAGAAAGGTTGTGGCAAAACCGTAAATATGAGTTAAGAAAGGAGGGTATTTTGGTCTTTTTGTTTTTGCACCTGGGGATTTGTGCAGAGAGAAGAGAAGATGGAAGGCTGAGATTGAACCAGGTGGGAGAGGAGTTGAGAGATTGGTGATATGTGGCGCAGGACTAGAGGGTTCTGGTTGGATCTCGTGTATGCGGGGTCCCAATTATTTGGGTGCAACTGTGTGTGCCGTGCTTGTCTTCGACACAGACAGAGAGAAACAGAGAGGGGGAGAATAAGAGAAAAGGGGATGGTGATGGTATGTGGTGGTGTGAATTGACGAGTGAGGAGTGACCGGAGAGTGAAGGAGAGCTTGGGAGGAGACAGGGAGGCACGGTGGCCGTGTGTGTGAGAAGAGTGAGCCACGGGAACCAGGGAGGAAACTTAGGGAGGAAAACAGAGAAGTTGGGTGGTGGTGCAGCCGTGAACGATCACTCGAGGTCAGCGGAAGTGCTCAGAGGACGGAGGAAAGCAGGAGGAGCTACTACCTCACGGCTGAGCTCACGACAGTGACAAGAGGACAGGTAAATCCGCAACACCGTTTCTTTGCTCTGTTTTGTCGTTTGGATTCCGAAGCTAAATCGTGGACCTAGGGGGAGAGTCGAGAGAATTGGAGGTTAAAGTGAGACTCCTGGAGGTCCCAAGAGTCGACTGTGTGTGCTGTCGTGATGGGTGGTGCACGGTGGAGGCGAGACGACGAAGGTGCTCTGTTTTGCCGTGAGATTCAAACGGCGAGTCGTGAAGGTTGGGGCTGAGTCGAAGGTCTAGGAGGGTTGGGTTAGGTTCAGTGAGGCCCTAGGAAGAGTCTGGGACAGTCACCGTGACGGGGGGTGATCGGAATGGCTGAATCGTGAAACAGGGGCTATCGGGCCGTCTGGCTCGAGCTTGAGTCGACGATGTAGGGGATGAATCGAGGTGAATGGAGTTGGGGACTGATTAGGGCAGGTCTGGACGAAGATAATGGTGAAGGAAGGAGGTGAGTTGGTGGCCGGGCGGCGGAGAAAGGTTCTCGCCGGTCTGAGTTGCAGCCTGGTGCGAACCGGGTTCGATCGAGGAAGACGGTGGTACTGTAGCAGGCGCGTGAAGGCCACGCGCAGCCACTTTGGGCGGCGCGTGGAGGCGCGTGCGGCGGCGATGGGGAAAGTGGTCAACATGGTTTTTGTTCTAACTGTATTGACGAGTCTAATGGAAATGGTTTCGGGTCCATCGGACGTCGTTAGAGTATAGTTTCGCGAGGGTGACGGTTTAGGGTTCCGGTTCGTTTCGATTAGGAGTCGGGGAATTTTGAGGGAATTTAGGTGAACTTTAGTAGACGTGTTAGTGACGTAATTTGATGGTTGTTGGCAGGATCGGGATTTCCCGAGGAAGCTGAGGAACGTGCAGGACGTTCGGGACGTGAGTAGGGCTCAGTACTGTGAGTGTACCCTTTCCTTAAACTCGAACATGCATAACTGTTTTTCTATAAATGTTTTATATATATCTATATATGATTACATGAATGTTGGATTTATGATGATTTCTACATGGTTGCACGTTTTTCGAGAAATAACGTATTTTGCACGTTTTACGGGAAAAAAGGTGATTTTGGGAAACTAAAGCTATGGTTTTTGAGATTTCAAACGTTAAATGATTTCTAATGATTTTAAGTGGATTTTGGAACATGATTTTGAGAAAGGGTTGGTTTTGAAATCGAATTTGACAATTGGAACTTGGTTAAAGGTTGAAAAGTGGATTTCCAGATTTGGGTTCGGAATGACGATTCTGAACGCCGGAAGGGCTTCAGACCGGGGATTTCGGATTCGGGTTTGGATGTGAATACGGAAATGGTTTTCAACTGGTTTGGATTGGATTTTCTGGATCTGGTTATTGGGTTTAAAGACCCGGATTTATTTGACGGGGGACGGGCCCGGATTGAGTTTAAAGACTCGGGAGTTTAAAGACTTGGATATATTGATATTTCCCCCGTAGGCCTATTGAGTTTAAAAGACTCGGGAGTTTAAAGACTCGGATATTATTGAGGCCTGTTGAGTTTAAAGACTCGGGAGTTTAAAGACTCGGATAGGTCCAGCAGGTTTGATCGAAAAATGATAATTTGAAGTTCATGGTTTCTGTTACGGTTTTATGATTCCTATGCTATGACTTCTATAACTGTCTTATAGTATTGCTGTTTCTTATGATGTTTTCTGAGTATTGCATCCTACTGTTTTGATAACTGGGTTATGCATGTGGTTTCAAAACGGAGGGTTAAACTCGGTTTTCTGATAAATGGTTTTAGAACTTTTCTTTTATTATGGTCCACTCACATCTTCTGTTTTAAATTGCCCTCCAGGTCGTGGAGATAGCGAGGGGTCTTGACGTCGAGGCTGCGTCTGAGGCATAGAGTTCCCGAAGTGTTACATTGTCTTCCGCGTGCGTGTAAAATAATCGGTTTTAGTTTGTTGTACTTGTACTATACTTCGAGATATTGTATTGAGTACTTTCTCCTGCGTCTGACTAGTTACGGTCGGGGTGTCAGACGGGAGCAGGATTTACCTCGGGTTTCAGGGTGAAACCGAGGTGGGTCCTGACACATCTGGTCTGAGTCGAGCCTCCATTTGGCTGCACGACAACATACCGTGCTACGTGACCTCTCCGGGGTAAACACTTCCATCCCGGAGGCGAGCATTATCTCCAGGGTCCATTTCGGGGGAAACATATTCCACACCGAAAGCCCTCATATATCATCATCATGAAAACCAGTGAAAACAGTTGCATTTAATATCAAAATCATTTTTTAACTGGGCTTTAAGCCCAAAAACACTTTTCTCAAATCCATAAACCAATTCACGCAAATCTAATACCAGATTCATAATCCGAGTCAAAATCAAGCTCAAACCCCGAGCCTTAGCTCGAAACATCAGTTTTATAGTTTTCTCGAAAATCGTGCTTCAAAGCATATAAAATAATATAATATTCCCAAAAATCCGGAAATCATCATATCGAAGTATCAATCATACCAAATCATTTCAAATCATATTATAAGGCATTTAAAACATATATGCATGCATTTAGGGTAGAAAACAAAAGCCCACTCACACACCGTCCAGATTGTTCAGTTTCTAGCTGTTCGTGTTCCTCCGACGTCCTGGAAGTATTCGGGCCTGTCAAACAAGGAATATAAGATTACTAACTTGTTACATAATCTCCTGTACGAATTTCCCAGTCGTCGGAATAAAATAATATTATTTTAAACGTAACTTATACGCTTCGTGTACACAAAACTACTCTCAGTTCATATCCGATTGACCCGAAACCAACGCTAATAGGTCCGTATCATCGAGAGCATCAAAAAGTGTGTTGAACCCTCCTTCAGATTCCCGGTCACGCGCCCTCACGCGCCGTGAACAGTGCACTACTACAGTGCACCTTCCTCGCCCGTTTCTCTGATAAACGGGTCTGAACCCCGCAATTAGACCTGGTGCAATCTCCCTCGATTCTAGCTCAATTTTGTCCCTTCTTTCACTCATTAACATCCATTCAATCCAAACTATAGTTCTATAAGTTCAATTTAATCACACAAGCCCTCACAATCCTCGACTCACGATGAACACCCGACGGGTTCGAATTCAGGTTCTACCCAAAACCAGCCTGTTTCCTTCAATTGATCATACCAGAAGCATCATAGGTCCATTATAAACACGAAATCGAAATCAATTTCAGGAATTATTACCTCTAAGTAATCAGACTCAAGCTCGAATTTCCGAAATAGTTGCAGGGCCTGTTCATCACTAATTCGCCTCCAATTTTTGTTCCAGTTGATTGGGTTCGAGTCGTCTAGTTCCCAGCGAGCTTAATATCACCTCAAATTCGAACGAAATCGTCTCAAAAATCGAAATCAAATTTAGGTCCTTTAATGGTTGTTTCAGGCATTCCCAGTATGGGTTTCCCTCGAGTTCTTTTGGTTTTCTTTCGGTTTTTCACTCCAACCTACACCAATTAATCACTCTAATTCACTGTATTTCCTTTATTTTGCTTCTAATTGATGTAACGACCCGTCCCGAATATCGGGATATAATAATATTTAATTGTGATTTACTAATCTGGGATTAGTTGGGCGATTTCGGACGAATTGTGCAAAATGACTGTTTTGCCCCTAGGTGTGGGCAAAACGTTGACTTTTAATTCGGATGGTCAAATGGACTTTGACCGATGACCGTGTCGTAGTTCGGGACGTCACGAGTTCATAGACAGGTGGCACGTTCGATTCCGACGTTCGTGGTGAAAGTTATGATGTACGGAAGTCCAGGGGCATTTTCGTAATTTGGACGATATATGGGCAAATGTTGACTTTTTGACCAGGATGTCCGATGGCCGAGGGCCAAGGACCGTTACGTAGGTTTCGTCGATGCGAATCCAACGACAGGCGGCACGCCGAAATCGGAGATTCGACGACGAAGTTATGAGTCACGGAAGTTTGGTTTCGTTATGCACGCATTACGAGGCGTGGACACGTGGCGTTCTCTGATTGGTCTGAATTTTCTGAGTGGGACACGTGGACCACTAACCTTTAATTATTGGGATCAGATCTGGATTGGTGGGATTGGATTAAAATATTTGGAATTAAATAACTAAAGAATTCTCACTTTGATCAACTTTTGATCTGGGCCTTTCATCTGGTCTGTGCCTTCAATCCAGGCCATCCATCTCCTCCCTCCCCATCTGGACAAATTATCTCCTCTGTTTTATAATTCAACCGATACCCCATTTGCTTCTTCCACATACAGCACACATATTCCTCATCTCATCATCTCTGCTGTGCGTGCACAACCTTGGGAGTGACTGAGGAAGTATGAGAGACGGTGGGAGGCGGCAGGACGACGGCGGGAGCCGGCGGAGATGACGGCGGAAGGACAAAACAGGGGAGGCCGAAAAACTCAAAATTGGGAATGTCGTTGTAGACTGTTTTTGATCGTGTTGATGGGTGGTGGAGGTTCCTGTGATCAGTCCAGGCATTTTGGGTGGCCACGGTGGTGACCACGACGGCGATATGGCCCTAAACCCGTGAGTCCGATTCTCGGGTCTAAAATGGCAGGATGGGCCTTACTGTCTTTCGGTCGATCTAGTAACCAGGAGGATGACTCAGAGGATGAGACGAGTCTATAGGGACCGTTTTCATCGAGAATGGTGGTCGGAGCTGAGAGCAGTCGACGGTGGAGGTTGGCCGTGAACTTCTCGATCGGGGAGGTGAGGATCTTGACGTTGTTCATTGTTTTTGTTTCCACAGAACTCCTAATTTAACCCAGACGATCATGTAGGTGAAAACCCCGTCCAAAATGATCCTGTATCGACGGAGAACCGATCGGGTTGGCCCGCGGGTCACGGCGACCCGTTTACCAGTCGTTCGGGTTGAGCGACGGTGAACAGTACCCGGCGCGTGGGTTTCACGCGCAGGGAGTTCAACCGGCGCTTGGGGGCGCGTGTGAGGTAATTTTGGGAAACTGCCAACATGACTTTTGTCCTATACAATGTAACGAACATTTTAGCGTTGGTTTCGTGTCGATCGGATCCCGTTTCGTTATTATTCGGGATGTCCGAAGGTTTTCAATCCAGTTTAAAAATACTTAAAAATTCGGGAAAATTACGGGACTTGAATAGGATGTTAATGATGAGGTTAGTGATCCTCTAAATTGATTTGAACAGGATTGGGAGTCCCGGTGATAGTGATGTGGCCCGGGAAGGCCTATGGCACGCGTATCGAGGCGCTCGGTTAAACGGTCTGTGAGTGGACATTGGTTTTATAAATTCGATGCATGCATAACTATTTTATGATTGTTATGGTTATGATTAAATGATTTACTTTGGATATCGGTGAATTTAAATGATTTCACGCATTTCGAGGCGATTTACGTATTTGCACGTAAATCGAGGTTTTCTGGATTTGCACCGATTTCCATAAATGTGGTTGGATATGATTTCATGAAACAGTTACGGATTTGATAAATGGAATCGGGCCAGGGGCCCAGTTAATTAATGAATCGGGCCAGGGGCCCAGTTAACTTATGAATCGGGCCAGGGGCCCAGTTGACTTCTACCGGTGATTGCGGGTCGGGGACCCTAAAACGGAATTGAATAAATGTTTTCTGGTTTACATTTTATATATATTCACATGCTAAAAACAATAGTGGTTTTGATGATATGGAAAATATGGTTATGGCACGTTTCACGGTATTTGGGCTTGAGACCCGTCTGATGAAACTTAAAGATTGGTTTGGATTTTATCCATGTATATATATATGCCTTGCATGTGGATATCGATAAAATGTATTTGGTACTGCACTGTATAGATCCTTCCATATTATATTGTCTCCTCCGGCGAGGTACCCCGGAGAGGTCACGGGCGTCTAGTACGTCCAGCGTCTATGACGCTAAGCATCAGGTGATGCTGCATCAGGTGATGCTGTACCCGAACGGGGTTCGGGGATTTAACTCGGAAAATTGAGACCCGAGTGGCACACGTAGCCTTGTGATTGTGACCTTATTGACGTCAGGGACGTCAGACATCAGGGATGTCGGATTGGAGTGTATAGTGCAGTGGCTAAAATAATGGTTATGGTTTATATTATATGCCTTATGGTTCATATTACTGGATTTATGAAATAACTCTTGGATTTACTTTTGGAAATTGAAACTAGGCTTTGGTTTCCGGGCTAAGGCCCTAATGGTTATTTCTAAATAAATATGGGATTATTGGTTTTGGTGCATGCATATGATTTTACTGAGGGGCATAAATGTCTTATAAATGTTTTAAACAGACTTGTTTATTTTCGTCCACTCACAGCTTTTGTTTTCAATGCCCTTCAGGTTGATTCCGGATACGACTGCAGCAGAGACTTGAGCATCGCACACCTCCTCCATCGATCCTTACGCACTCTGGAAGCCCGTCTGGGCAATGGCAATCGGTTATCCCTTGTCTGACGCCTCTTGTCAGACGGGAGCATGATACATTCCATGGTAATCCCGGGGGGATTGGGATGGGTCGTGTTAAGTGGTATCAGAGCAGGTTTTGCTCTTTTGTGCGCGAAGGTCGAGGGTGTGATGTCTCTTTGGGCTGCTGTTCCGTTGTCAACCTGATAGATAGTTTTGGGTTTGTATGGTGGATTGGGCGTGTTTGGCTCGATACGCCGTGCATTGTTGCGATTCAACCCAAGTGGGGTTGTATACGATTAACTGGTAATGTGGGACCGTCGGTTCGGTCATGTGATGATGGATTGTTGTGCCACTAGGCACAGCTAGGTTCAGGGTAATAAGGATTCCCCTTCACTCTAGCCGATCACAGGAGATTGACTAAATCTCCTTGATCTGCTGAGATATGTCAAACGGAATCACCATTGATTCCTCCCTTGTATAGATAGTCAACTGTTTGATTCTTTCCTAAATTGTACATACCTAGTTAGGTCTCTCTACAGCCTATATAAAGATAGCTACTGCTGTAATTTAGAATTAATTCAATACAACAAATATTCAAATCCTTAATATGGTATCAGAGCTTTAACTGCTCCACCGAGTAAACCCTAAGCTCTATGGCTGCCCAGACCACCGTCCCTGCCGCCCCCATCTCTTCACCCTTTGCTGAACCAAATCCTACTCTTCCCACCCTTATCACCATAAACACCGCAGCTCAGCTCCCTGTTAAGCTCACTGCCACGACATTCTTTCCGTGGCGAGCTCAGTTCAATGCTCTTCTTCGAGGGTATGACCTCATGGGCTATGTAGATGGCTCTCGACCCTGCCCCCCCCCAAACAGAGACTGCTCTCCATGATTTCTGGGTCCGACAGGACCAACTGTTGCTTCATGCCATCCTGGCGTCCGTATCCCCTCAGGTGATCCAACTCATTGCTGCCGCCCCCACTTCTGCCGCTGCTTGGGCTCGGCTCACTCATCTCTATGCCAGCAAAGCCAGAGCGTGCGTCCTTGGTCTCAAGGAACGCCTAACTCTTCTTCGCCAGCATTCCCGTCCCATCTCCGAATATCTTCAGGAAGTTCGGACACTTGCTGATGAGCTGGCTTCCATTGACCAACCTTTGTCCGATGATGATCTCCTTCTCCATGTCCTTAATGGAGTCGGACCTGAGTTTAAGGAAATCGCCGCAGCTGTACGATCCAGGGATACTGCTGTTCCCTTTGAGAATCTACATGACCTTCTGGTCCAACATGAGGCTGCTTCCAGCCGTGCAGCCCACACTGCTGTCCCCTCACCCGTCACTGTCCATTTCACTCAGGCCCCTCGCGGCACCTCCTCCCATCGCTCCAGCAGGAGTTCCTCTGGTCAGCGGCACCCCACTCAGTCACCAGACAGCCACCGCCCCTCTGGTCACCGGTCATATCAATACTCCAGCGACGTCTCTCGTCGTCAATACTCTCAGTCCACTGGTTACCGTGGCTACTGTCAATGGTGCGGCACTCAGGGTCACAACGCCAAACGCTGTCCTCATCTCCAGCAGTCCAACCCACCACCACCCGTGGCCAATCCTACAATTCAGGCCCCCTCCCCTGGCTGGCTTCTAGACTCTGGGGCCTCTCATCACGTGGCCACCAGCCCCCAACACCTCTCTGATGCAATCCATTACAGCGGCCCTGATGAGATACTAATTGGCAATGGTACAGGTCTTTCCATCACCCATACAGGCTCTTCCTTTCTCTCTTCTCCCAACTCCCCTCCCTTCAAACTCCACAATGTTTTATGTGCCCCTTCCATGACCAGAAATTTAATTTCAATTTCCCAGTTTAATAAACAAAACAATACCTCTATTGAATTATTTCCTGGTTGCTTTCATGTGAAGGATCTCAGCACGGGGGTGGTTCTCCTTCAAGGCCCGAGTAAGGACGATGTGTACGAGTGGACCCCTGCCCTTCTCCAAAAACCGCAGGCCATGGTGGCCGTGACAGTCTCCCCTAGTCTTTGGCACCGTCGCCTTGGTCACCCTCAATCCAAAACCCTAAAGAATGTCATGTTCGTTTCTCTTCTCAAATTCCAGAACCACTCTGTAATTCCTGCGCATGCAATAAAAGTCATCGCCAACCCTTTGGCATTTCAACTTTAACCAGCCACCGTCCCTTAGACTTAATCTACAGTGATGTCTGGGGACCGGCTCCTTATCTCTCTATTGATGGATTTTCCTACTATGTAATCTTTGTTGATCATTTCACCAAGTACACTTGGCTTTACCCTCTTCGAAAAAAATCAGACGTCTATTCTACCTTCAAAGATTTTAAAACCTTGGTTGAAAAATACTTCAATACTCCCATCATTTCCCTTTACACTGATGGAGGTGGCGAATTCATTAAACTGAAACCTTTTCTTGCTGAGCATGGAATTAATCACCTCCTCACACCTCCACATACTCCCCAACACAATGGTACAGCCGAAAGGCGTCATCGCCACCTTGTTGACACCGGCCTCACCTTACTTCACCAAGCCCAACTCCCTCTCTCCTACTGGTCCTATGCTTTCAAGACCGCTGTCTATCTCATCAACCGCCTTCCTACATCCCTCCTCCAAAACAAATGTCCATACACTGCCCTCTTCCGTGCCACTCCCCATTATGCCAAACTGCGAACCTTTGGCTGTCTCTGCTTTCCTTGGCTACGGCCCTATACCACCAACAAAATGCAGCCTCGTTCTCAGCCCTGCATCTTCCTTGGCTACTCCCTTAGCCAAAGTGCCTACCTCTGTTTTGATCCCACTGCCAACAAACTCTACACCTCTCGCCATGTTCAGTTTGATGAAACCACCTTTCCTTCCGTCTCCTCCCTCCTCCCCACCCTCACCGTCTCTGCAGACACCTTCACAACCTGGTTGTCCACCGTTCCCCCAGTCACCACAGTTCCCTTTTCGCCTACTGTCACGCCACCAGCAGCGCCTGTGCAGTCCTCTACCATCACCGGGGCCTCCCTTGACACACCGTCCTTGCAGGTCCTTGCAGCTGACTCGCCCCCTGCTCAGATTCTGCCGCCAACACCCCTGCCCCCGGTTTCCAGCAGCCTCCCTGCTGCTCCCGCCTCTGCTCCTGCTCCCACAGCTCTTAATCCTCCTCCTGGTGACTCCCAACCTCCACCTCTCCGTACCTACACCAGGCGCCAACCTCCACCACCTCTCCCCCCTTCAGGTCCCCCTCCCCAAAACCCCACAAAAACCCACCCTATGCTCACCCGAACTCAAACGGGTACTGTCAAAACCGTACCCAGCTATGCCCTCACTGCCACCAAACACCAACTACCTTCCTTAGCCGAGCCCACCTGTGTCTCTCAAGCCAAGAAAGACCCTCAATGGTGTGCTGCCATGTCAAGTGAGATCAATGCTCTCATCCGGAATGGAACTTGGGAGTTGGTCCCCCCTCTTCCAAGCCAGAACGTTGTGGGGAACAAGTGGGTGTTCCGAATCAAACGGACACCTACTGGAGCTGTTGACAGATTTAAGGCCCGCCTTGTTGCCAAGGGGTACCATCAGCGTCCCGGGGTGGATTTCACGGATACATTCAGTCCCGTAGTCAAGCCCACCACAATCCGTGTTGTGCTTCACCTGGCTGTAACTAATGGCTGGCCCATTCGCCAGTTGGATGTCAATAATGCCTTCCTTCAAGGCACTCTTCATGAGGACGTGTACATGGCCCAGCCAGCTGGCTTTGTGGATCCACAGAACCCTTCGTATGTTTGCAAGCTCCGCAAGGCTATATATGGACTCAAACAAGCCCCCCGGGCCTGGTACACGGAACTTCAGACCTTCCTCCTATCCCACGGTTTTGTCCAGGCCAATTCTAATGCCTCGCTGTTCCTCCTAAGGCAAGGTTCGACTACTCTGTATTTTCTGGTTTATGTTGATGATTTGATTGTGACAGGGAATACTCCAGCCGTTATCTCCCGCTTCATCCAAACTCTGGCCACCCGCTTCTCGGTTAAGGACCTTGGTTCCCTCAGTTACTTCCTTGGTGTGGAGGTCCTTCCAACCGCAACCGGCATCTTCCTGTCTCAGCACAAATATATCCATGACATGCTCACCTTAGCTCGCATGGATGGTGCCAAGCCTGTGGCCACTCCTCTGGCTGTTTCCCCCTCTCTCCACCTGCACGATGGCTCCCCACCAGCAGATGCCACTAGCTTCTGCCGCCTTGTCGGGAGTCTGCAGTACCTCAGCCTGACCAGACCCGACGTATCCTTTGCTGTCAATAAACTCTCCCAGTTTATGCATGCTCCAACTGACCTCCACTGGCAGGCCCTCAAGCGTCTACTTCGCTATTTGAAAGGTACCTTGTTCTACGGTCTCCATCTCCATCGCCACACTACCTCCACTCTCCATGCTGTCACTCATTCCCTAAATGCATACTCGGATGCGGATTGGGCTGGGGACCGGGATGATCGAAAATCAACCACCGCCTATCTGGTCTACCTTGGCCACAATCTTATATCCTGGAGTTCCCGCAAGCAGCGTGCGGTTTCCAGATCGTCCACTGAAGCTGAATACAGAGCCGTGGCTTCCACCACTGCTGAACTGCTCTGGGTACAGTCCCTAATTCGTGAGCTCGGCCTTCCTCTTTCAGGCACACCCACTATCTCCTGCGACAACATTGGGACTACCTTCTATTGCTCCAACCCGGTCTTTCACACACGCATGAAACATGTGGATATTGACTATCACTTTGTTCGTGATCATGTCACCAAAGGCCACCTCCAGGTGTCTCATGTCTCCACTGACGATCAGCTGGCTGATGCCCTCACCAAACCGCTGCCTCGCCCACGGTTTCAGCTCCTCCGTTCCAAGATCGGTGTCTCCGATGGCTCCACCGTCTTGCGGGGGTGTAATAAGGATTCCCCTTCACTCCAGCCGATCACAGGAGATTGACTAAATCTCCTTGATCTGCTGAGATATGTCAAACGGAATCACCATTGATTCCTCCCTTGTATAGATAGTCAACTGTTTGATTCTTTCCTAAATTGTACATACCTAGTTAGGTCTCTCTACAGCCTATATAAAGATAGCTACTGCTGTAATTTAGAATTAATTCAATACAACAAATATTCAAATCCTTAATACAGGGAACCCCATTTGAATAATGTATTGGAAATGCGAAACTCAGTTGAGTATTGGTCTAAGTTTTGGACCCTGGTAGTGTTGGCTAGTGTATGAGGTGTTGGTGCATCGGAGTTAGCCGATGACCTTCGCGATGGAACCCACGTTGAGTTGACAATTGGATTGGATTGGATTGGACGTCTATACGATGTCAGGACCGCGGGGTCGGTCAGGTTGTGGATTTTACTGCAGAGGGCAGTTGGGTTCGGTGGAACCCTAGGGTGTGATTTTGGAACCCTAACTTGTAATCGATGGACCGAAAGGTGAACCTTAAGTGAGAACTTGTGCTGCGACGAGCGGCTGAGGTCATGGATGACCATGTGGATGACTCTAGTGAGTCTTATGGGTTTCGATCTACGGATACGGTTATGAGGAAATATGGAATCCTGTTTTGGATCGAATGTTAGTATGATGTGTGGATACGGATCTTGACAACGATGACTGTTGGTCGACAGTTGTGTCGAGATAATTGGCTATCGAGTGTATTTAGTGTGGCTTTCACACTTGGGGATCAGGGGATGTTCAGGGAACGTCCATTATCCTAATGTGCCGATGGCGAAAATTGGAGGTACCCATAGTCCTGGGGTACGAGTGCTGTTACGGGATCGTCGTTCGTAATGAACGAAGATCCAGGGTAACAACTTAGCACACAGTATGCTAGCATGGGTGTTCGTGTGCTAGTGTGGATGTTCGTGTGCTATGTATGGATGTTGGTATGTTGGTACTTTTGTGCCAATACTAGTATGGATGCCAGTGTGCTGATACTAGTGTTGATGATGGTGCGTTGGTACTGGTACTAGCACTGGTGCGGGTGTATGTGATTGTGATGACGATGAGCCACCAGTTGGGGTGCGACTCCATCATGATGGACATATGATTGGTATCTGCGACTCAGTGGTGGTTGAGTCATGGACTGGATGGGATCCAGTGGAGGTTGTGTCGTGTTGGGATAAGTCCCAACCGATTTATGATGACAAGTGATGAACGGATAAAATGGTATGATTGAAACTTGGGGAATCTAGGGACGATGTTCCCTATGTCATGAGTGTTGGTGGATTTGTGGAGTTATTGTCAGCTCCGAGATTGGTAAGATTGTGTACTGCTTATATCCCCTGAGAGTACAAGGAAATTGTTGAAATTGGAAAAGTCGGGGAAACCATTCGTGGTATTGACGTGTGATTTTGTGATTGCGAATCACTTGGAACTTGAGGATTGAACCTGTTTAGGTTGTGATGTGAGGCGAAGGCAGTTTGGTATGCACATCCAGGCAGAGTTGTGGATATTCCGTTAGGAATCGGGGTGTGTGCATACATGATTATTGACGGACGTGAGGTCCGAGTAATGAATTGATTTTGGACACGTGGTGGTCCAAGTGAGGTATGGACTTGGGTAGTCCAGTGGTTGGACTTGACATCTCGTTGGGAGCATGTCAGTCTCCAACATGGTTGGAACTCCCGTTTCGGGGAGAGTTGTGACTGGGAGACGAGAGGAGTGCTCGTTTCCGCATCGGTGATTGGTATTCCGAAGTCATTGGGGTTGACTTCATATTTTCCTGCCGTGGCAGATGATGATTGTTGCTACCAGTACGTTGAGCGTGTATTGGTAGGTGGACCCATGTTTGGCCTTGGGTCATTGGACACAAGAAGTTGTGTGTGATTTTGGATTTGGTGGTGAAATGCGAGGTCATCTTTCCACCAAGGGAAATTTGACGAATGATTCAAACTGAGGGTGTAAGACCCTACGATCAGCTTCCAGATGGATTGTTAGCTATGTGAGCATGTGTGGATCCTAGGTGGATCTTATTTGTGATGTTGTCGACTTTGGTCGATGTGACGATCTAGGATCGTGATGTTACTTGTCGGGTGACGTAGCGATGGATATGGATTGTGATCTTGATGATCCAGATGGGTGGAGAGTTTATCACTCTTACCTTGGTATGTGAGTCGTAGATGACGGGACTGAACTTCTTTTCGGAGCGGAGTCCATATGGTTGTTACTCGGTTGAGTAGGTTTCCGAAGTGGTCGGATTTTGTCAAACTTTGACGTGTGAATATTGGGATTGGCTTCCCTATGAAGTCAATCGAGTGTTTTGTACAGGCAACCGATAGATTTGGTTATGTTACATCTTGATGGACGTAAACGAGATTTTGGGTTTTGGAATCGAATTTCTGGGTGACGATTCAGGATTCGATTGCGAAGCTCGAAAATGGATTGCTGGATTTGGGTGCGGAATGATTATTCCAATGCTAGCTTATGGAATAATGATTTCGGATTCGGATTTGGACATGGATTAAAAACATGATGTCTGGGTTCGGATTCGGGATTTCTTACGAAATTGCGAATTCAGATTCGGAATTGGAACTAGATGACGGGTGGAGTTCGTTTTGTCTCATGTTGGTTGGGCAAATGTACTCCATTACTAGAACGTGTTTGGCTATGACCTGGGTGGCTATAGTCAGATTGATGGATTGAGGTACGTACAGGGTACGTTGTACGAGGATTGATACTGGTTAGGCTGAGTGGTGCCTAATGGCGGTACGTGGGATGTACCAGTGGTGTGTAACTAATGTGTTGGTAATCGGCTTGGTTCTGATATCATTTGTTTGGCTGTATTGTGGACTGGACATTGGATACTGTGCGCTGGGCAGATTGATCTTGTCGGGTTCAGTGATTTTATGCGCAGGTGCTCTTGGCCATGGTTGGCTAGTGGAACCCTAGTATTGAGATGTGTGTTCACTGCTGGGCTGGTATTCAATGTGTTCTAGTTACACCACTTGTTTGAGTAAGTTGACGGTATACGTACACTCAGGGTGAGTGAGTTGGTGGTCTGAGTAACCACGAGTAGCCTTGTGTGACTTGATCACACCGTGATTTCCCAGCGTCGTGGTTCGCTGAGGGAGTCGGCGATTATGGACATTGAGATTAATTGGTGTCGCAGGATTGGGCTTGCCCTGCGAATTGAGATCATGTGGTTGATCTTGCGCTACATCGAGAGTGATGTAGTACGTGGTGTTGTCACGGACAGACAGATGGTTGGGGCTTTACTAGGGTGGTAAAGCTTAGTGGTGACAGTTTGACTGATGGTGTCGGCGTGGACTGACAAATGAGATTTGGTGACTCCCAAGGGAGCAAATGTAAGGATATATTGATAATGGAAAGGAACCGTCTAGCTGAAGGAGTCAGCTTAATGGTTAGGCGATTTTATCGCGGATCAGGTGATCATTTCCACTCGAGGTGGTCGAGTGTTGTTGCTATTATGACGTATGACTGTGATGGGATGTCTGGGTACAAACGAGGCTGGTGTTGTCCCAGTATGTGGGTGTACAAGTGTACACAGATGTGTGGTCGAATTGTTTTCCACAAGGTGGTTGTGGAATAAGATTGTTGGTAATTTCGAGGACGAAATTATTTAAGGAGGGAAGGTTGTAACGACCCGTCCCGAATATCGGGATTTAATAATATTTAATTGTGATTTACTAATCTGGGATTAGTTGGGCGATTTCGGACGAATTGTGCAAAATGACCGTTTTGCCCCTAGGCGTGGGCAAAATGTTGACTTTTAATTCGGATGGTCAAATGGACTTTGACCGATGACCGTGACGTAGTTCGGGACGTCACGAGTTCATAGACAGGTGGCACGTTCGATTCCGACGTTCGTGGTGAAAGTTATGATGTACGGAAGTCCAGGGGCATTTTCGTAATTTGGACGATATATGGGCAAATGTTGACTTTTTGACCAGGATGTCCGATGGCCGAGGGCCAAGGACCGTTACGTAGGTTTCGTCGATGCGAATCCAACGACAGGCGGCACGCCGAAATCGGAGATTCGACGACGAAGTTATGAGTCACGGAAGTTTGGTTTCGTTATGCACGCGTTACGAGGCGTGGACACGTGGCGTTCTCTGATTGGTCTGAATTTTCTGAGTGGGACACGTGGACCACTAACCTTTAATTATTGGGATCAGATCTGGATTGGTGGGATTGGATTAAAATATTTGGAATTAAATAACTAAAGAATTCTCACTTTGATCAACTTTTGATCTGGGCCTTTCATCTGGTCTGTGCCTTCAATCCAGGCCATCCATCTCCTCCCTCCCCATCTGGACAAATTATCTCCTCTGTTTTATAATTCAACCGATACCCCATTTGCTTCTTCCACATACAGCACACATATTCCTCATCTCATCATCTCTGCTGTGCGTGCACAACCTTGGGAGTGACTGAGGAAGTATGAGAGACGGTGGGAGGCGGCAGGACGACGGCGGGAGCCGGCAGAGATGACGGCGGAAGGAAAAACAGGGGAGGCCGAAAAACTCAAAATTGGGAATGTCGTTGTAGACTGTTTTTGATCGTGTTGATGGGTGGTGGAGGTTCCTGTGATCAGTCCAGGCATTTTGGGTGGCCACGGTGGTGACCACGACGGCGATATGGCCCTAAACCCGTGAGTCCGATTCTCGGGTCTAAAATGGCAGGATGGGCCTTACTGTCTTTCGGTCGATCTAGTAACCAGGAGGATGACTCAGAGGATGAGACGAGTCTATAGGGACCGTTTTCATCGAGAATGGTGGTCGGAGCTGAGAGCAGTCGACGGTGGAGGTTGGCCGTGAACTTCTCGATCGGGGAGGTGAGGATCTTGACGTTGTTCATTGTTTTTGTTTCCACAGAACTCCTAATTTAACCCAGACGATCATGTAGGTGAAAACCCCGTCCAAAATGATCCTGTATCGACGGAGAACAGATCGGGTTGGCCCGCGGGTCACGGCGACCCGTTTACCAGTCGTTCGGGTTGAGCGACGGTGAACAGTACCCGGCGCGTGGGTTTCACGCGCAGGGAGTTCAACTGGCGCGTGGGGGCGCGTGTGAGGTAATTTTGGGAAACTGCCAACATGACTTTTGTCCTATACAATGTAACGAACATTTTAGCGTTGGTTTCGTGTCGATCGGATCCCGTTTCGTTATTGTTCGGGATGTCCAAAGGTTTTAAATCCAGTTTAAAAATACTTAAAAATTCGGGAAAATTACGGGACTTGAATAGGATGTTAATGATGAGGTTAGTGATCCTCTAAATTGATTTGAACAGGATTGAGAGTCCCGGTGATAGTGATGTGGCCCGGGAAGGCCTATGGCACGCGTATCGAGGCGCTCAGTTAAACGGTCTGTGAGTGGACATTGGTTTTATAAATTCGATGCATGCATAACTGTTTTATGATTGTTATGGTTATGATTAAATGATTTACTTTGGATATCGATGAATTTAAATGATTTCACGCATTTCGAGGCGATTTACGTATTTGCACGTAAATCGAGGTTTTCTGGATTTGCACCGATTTCCATAAATGTGGTTGGATATGATTTCATGAAACAGTTACGGATTTGATAAATGGAATCGGGCCAGGGGCCCAGTTAATTAATGAATCGGGCCAGGGGCCCAGTTAACTTATGAATCGGGCCAGGGGCCCAGTTGACTTCTACCGGTGATTGCGGGTCGGGGACCCTAAAACGGAATTGAATAAATGTTTTCTGGTTTACATTTTATATATATTCACATGCTAAAAACAATAGTGGTTTTGATGATATGGAAAATATGGTTATGGCACGTTTCACGGTATTTGGGCTTGAGACCCGTCTGATGAAACTTAAAGATTGGTTTGGATTTTATCCATGTATATATATATGCCTTGCATGTGGATATCGATAAAATGTATTTGGTACTGCACTGTATAGATCCTTCCATATTATATTGTCTCCTCCGACGAGGTACCCCGGAGAGGTCACGGGCGTCTAGTACGTCCAGCGTCTATGACGCTAAGCATCAGGTGATGCTGCATCAGGTGATGCTGCATCAGGTGATGCTGTACCCGAACGGGGTTCGGGGATTTAACTCGGAAAATTGAGACCCGAGTGGCACGCGTAGCCTTGTGATTGTGACCTTATTGACGTCAGGGACGTCAGACATCAGGGATGTCGGATTGGAGTGTATAGTGCAGTGGCTAAAATAATGGTTATGGTTTATATTATATGCCTTATGGTTCATATTACTGGATTTATGAAATAACTCTTGGATTTACTTTTGGAAATTGAAACTAGGCTTTGGTTTCCGGGCTAAGGCCCTAATGGTTATTTCTAAATAAATATGGGATTATTGGTTTTGGTGCATGCATATGATTTTACTGAGGGGCATAAATGTCTTATAAATATTTTAAACAGACTTGCTTATTTTCGTCCACGCACAGCTTTTGTTTTCAATGCCCTTCAGGTTGATTCCGGATACGACTGCAGCAGAGACTTGAGCATCGCACACCTCCTCCATCGATCCTTACGCACTCTGGAAGCCCGTCTGGGCAATGGCAATCGGTTATCCCTTGTCTGACGCCTCTTGTCAGACGGGAGCATGATACATTCCATGGTAATCCCGGGGGGATTGGGATGGGTCGTGTCAAATTGATCACACGGTTTTGAGGAAATTTTTGTTCTCTGTGTTCTTAGCCAAGTACGGTGCTAACTATATGTTAATATTCATTCAATTGAATTAATTATTCCTAACGACAATCAAATGCCACTAATCTTTGTTAACAAGTGACACTTGTCACTTGATGAAGTCTATGAATCATATAAGGGGCTGAAGCAGTAACTTAAGATAGATGAATAAATCAGCATACTAAAAGCACTGGCACCGTCTAATCAAATTCACATAAAATTACCATTTTACCCTTGAGGTCACAAATGACCATTTTGCCCCTGAACTTCCCAGACTCATAACTTTTTCATACGAGCTCCGTTTTCGACGTGCCACATGTCTACGGATTCAGCGTCTCGGAACCTACACAAAGGTCCTCGAAAAATGCACAAAAAGTATTTTTAACAAAAAGTCAACTTTTAGCCATATTCCGTTAAGGGTAAAAATGTCATTTTCACATTATTTTAATATTTTACAACTTTTGGATTTTTCGGGGCGTTACAACTGATGACTCCTGGTAGGAGTAGACGTCAGGATAGTTAGTGGTTGATCAAGGAACCGTCTAGTTGTTTGTGTCAACGAGATGGTAGATTGACAAGTGGTTAGCTCATAGGATACTTGGGCTACTCTGACACTGACAGGTGGTGTCAGTTCAGAACGTGTGATTACTGTCATTCGACGTGGTCGAATGTAATCGATGCGAGGTAATCGTTAGTGGTATTTCTGGTTGCAAACGAGTAAGTATTGTTTGGTTAGTTAGTGTACGAGTGACACGAGTTGCGAGGCCGAATTAGTTCACGAGGTGGATGTGGAATCAGGATAGTTGGAGTTTTGAGAAAGAAACTAATTAAGGAGGGAATAACGATTGGAATTTCGAGGACGAAATTAATTAAGGGGGGAAAGTTGTAACGACCCTTCCCGAACTCTAGGATTAGATTAGTGACTAATCACGATTAGTGACTAATCACGATTAGTGACTAATCACGATTAGTGACTAATCACGATTAGTGACTAATCATGATTAGTTAGGCGAAATTGGACGAACGATGCGAAATAACCGTTTTGCTCATAGGCGTGGGTAAAACGTTAACTTATCATTATGGCGGTCAAACGGACTTTGACCAATGACCGTGACGTAGTTCGTGACGTCACTAGTTCATAGACAACTGGCACGTTCAATTCCGACATTCGAGGAAGAAGTTATGACGTTCGGAAGTTTAGGGGCATTTTGTTAATTATGGTTAAAAAGGGACAAATGTTGACTTTTTGACCGAGAGGTCCAATGGCCGAGGGCCGAGGACCGTTACGTAGATCAGAACGATACGGATTCATAGACAGGCGGCATGCTGATATCGGACTTCGAACGGGGAAGTTATAGGTCATGGAAATTCGATTTCACTATGCACGTACTTCGAGACGGTGATGATTTGGCAAATTCTGATTGGCTAGATATTTTAGGTGGGTCCCATGGATGAGTGACAAGTGTCACTCATCCCATTGGCCAATTTCCCTAAAAAGGGGATCTAACTAATTAAATATTATTATTTCTATTATTATATAATTAATCCACCTATCATTAAATCCTAGCCATCCATTCTATTTTAATCTTTCAATCATCACCATCCATCTCATCTCTCTCATCTGATCTCATCACCTTCTTCTCTCTACTCTTCCATGACAACTTCACCATATTCATTTCATTTTCTTCTTCTTCCTTCAAAAACTGAAACACACACACACCTCATCACCTTCATCTGTGCTTGTGTGTGAGCGTGAAAGGACTGAGATGATGAGGACACTACGGCCAGAGCCACGGCGGCTCACGACGGTACACGGCCAAAGAAACCCGAAAGCTTGGGTAAGCTTTTAAAAATTCAAGTTTAAGATTTATAGGTTTTTAGCTCATTCTAAGGTTTGGGTTATGTTTCTGGGGACTCTAGGAAGCTAATAGGATTGATTTCAAGGCTTGGGATGGCTGGGAAGGACGAGGAACAGCGGAGGAAGTCGCCGTCGCCATTGTTAAACTTGGAAGGTACGGGTTTTACGGTTTTGCTCCATTTTTAATGTCTAAAATGATAGGAAATGAACGTAGGAAACTTTAGGATTGAAAATGGAACGTAATGGATCGAAAATAAGACGGTTTGAACGATGAACCGATCGAGCCGATCAGGTCCGGTTCGACCAAGGTAGGAGACGCGTGAACCGTTGCTCATGGTCTCACGCGCAGCAGCTTCCATGGGCGCGTGGGGGTGCGTGACCAACCTTTTGGGAAAGTGTTCAACATGTGAAACACTCTATTCGATGTAACGAACATTTTGGGACTGGTTTCATGTCGATCGGACACCATTTCGATAATGTTCGGGGCATCGGGGCATCGGAAGGTTTAGGATCGAGTTTAAAAATAGTTAGAAAATCGGGAAAATTATGGGACTTCAATGAGAGGTTAATGAGGCTATTAGTAACCCTCTAAATGAATTTGGACATGTTTGGGAGTCCCAATGGTGACGATTTACCGGGGAGACGATTATGGCACGAGTATCGATGCGCGGCTATGAACCCTTGAAAATGTGTTTTACGATTCGGACCAGAGGTCCAGTTTGTATGTGGATTCGGGCCTAGGGCCCAGCTATGTATTACAAATGGTTTTTACGGGTCATGACGGTTTATGGGAACCGGCATGAACCCTTGAAAAGGATTTACGGGTCATGACGGTTTATGGGAACCGGCATGAACCCTTGAAATGGTTTATGGTTCATGACGGCTAGTGAGGGCCGGGCATGAATCCTGGAAAAGTTTAAAGAATGATTTCAAAGGTTTTTCATATTCCATCCTTTATATATGATTGTCTACTCCGGGGAGGGTCGTTGGCCTGGGTGGACCCCGGAGTAGTCACGGAGCACTGGCTGAGTGGAGTTGCCCCCCAGTTGGGTTCCTTACTCTCAGGATGGGCATGGTTTGTTACCTTCAGGGAGGGTCATTGATCTACGGACATTGACCTGGGTGGACCCTGGAGAGACTTGGGTTTGAGACCCCGGTTAGCACGCGCGTAACTTTATTTTACCGTGACAGGTTCTTGGATATGAAATATAATGGATAAACATGATTTCAAGTGGTTTGGGGAAATTTTGTTTTATGTTGATAAATGGATTTGGGCTGAGGTCCCATATATGTTTATTATGTTATAGTTTTCTGTAAATGGTTTTGGGCAGGAGCCCGTGTGACTTGTATTTACGAAACTTCGGGCTGTGACCCTAATTATGGTTGTTTAAACATATGTGATTGGATAAATGGTTTTACTATGCATGCATGCTTTTTAGTGAAGGGTATAAAGGTCTTTTATAAATGTGTTTTACGAAACTTATTACTTTTTGTCCACTCACAGCCTTTCTGTTTTAATACCCTTCAGGTTGACATCGGATATGGACTGTAGCAGAGACCGAGATATCACATGCCTCCTCTGGATCCTGGCGTACTCTGATAGCCTGGGAGGGCAAAGGTCGGAAATTTCCCTTGTCTGACACCCCGTGTTAGACGGGATCAGGGGCGTCTCTCGTTAATCCCTGGGGGATTGAGGACGGGTCCTGACACATCGATTCATAAAAGAAAGTCCACTCACAGACCTTCCGCGTTGCCGCCTCGATACGCGTGTCATACGCCTTTCCAGTTCAATCGTCGTCTTCGGGGTTCCCAAACCTGTCCAAAATATTTTAGAGGGTTACTAACTACTTAATTAACCCCTCACTAAAGCCCCCTAATTTTTTGGGATTTTTAACTATTTTTAAACGCACTTCGAAACCTTCGGACAGTCAGAACTATATTGAGACGATGTCCGATCGACTCGAAACCAGCCCCAAAATGTTCTTTACATCGAATAGATGATTTTACATGTTGGAATCACCCCCAAATTCCTCACCACGCGCCCACACGTGTCGCCTGAAACGGTTGCGCGCGGGAGCCACGCGCTAGTGCTACAGTTGTCTTCTTCCTCGGTCAGGCGGTCTGAACCGACTGGCCCGGTTTTCTCTGCAACTTGGACCGGAGTGATCGGTCCAGCCTCCTACCCGGTTCAATTCTCATCCTTTCCCTTACTAATATATCATATTCTTCATGGTTTGATCCTAGGAACCTAAACCTATGAACCAAATCACCTAAAACCTAAAAAATCGAACCGGTCCAATTCTTACTCACGGTTCAAAACCTCCAAGTTTCTCCCAGGGCTTCCTCAGCCTCTAACCATCCTCAAAATCATCCTATTACCTTTCTAATGACTCATTGAGCTCATTACAATTGATTAAAACCATCCATAATGATTGAACCCAAAGAAAATGAAAATTGGAAAAAACTGATACCTCTGTTCGGGTTTTGCCTCCGCCGTCCACGGCGGTGCCGTCCTGGCCAGCCACCGTCATCTTCAAGTCCTCAAATCACTCTCTCGGTCTCACATATGATCATAAGGTTTAAGGGTTTGGATTGGGGTGGATATTTGATCGGGTTTTTTGGTTTGGTGAGGGAAATGGTCGACAAAGAAAAAAGGGAAGGATATGCATGAAGGAAAAATGATGGGGAATGGATGAATGACACCAGTCATTCATCCATTGGGCCTGAGAAAGGTCTGGGGCCCACTAAATGCCAAAAAGACTTCTGTCTAGTAAAACGTGCAATAGTACGTTTGGACTTCCGTGAATTGTAACTTCTCCGTCGAACGTCCGAATTCGACGTGCCGCCTGTCTACAGATTCGTATCGTCCCGATCTACATAACAGTCCTCGGCCCTCGGCCATCGGACCTCCTTGGTCAAAAGTCAACTTGCTGCCCCTATTCAACCAAATTACCAAAATGCCCCCGAACTTCCGATCGTCATAACTTCTTCCTCGAATGTCAAAATCAAACGTACCATGTGTCTATGAACTCGTGACGTCCCGAACTACGTCACAGTCATCGGCCAAAGTCCATTTGACTACCTGAACGAAAAGTCAACGTTTCGCCCATTATATGGGCAAAACCGTCATTTCACCCTGAACTTCCGTTAATCCTCGACTAATCCCCGATTAGTCTCGCTAATCCGTCATTAAGTCTTAATTAATCCCGATAATTCGAGACGGGTCATTACATAAATCCAGTCTGAATTGCTGCCCAAAAATAAAAGAAAAAAAACACATATCAGCACAATGTATTCTTGAGAACTCTACTTTTGAAATTTAAATACGTTTTCATTTCAAACAAGCATATCTAAGGTTGAAAATTACCTCTTGATCATCCCGCTAGGATGCAGAAAGAATGAAATTTTCTAAACAATTTTTAACGATATCAAAATCAGACTCTCTATAAGAAGAAGGTAAGAAGAACTTATACACCTGCATTCCCAAAGGCTGAGTGGAGCCATGAACATAAGACATGAACTCCATACGAGACACAACACCACTTGTGACAGAGACTGTGTCAACTCCAATTAGGTACCCAACAACAGTCACTGCATCTTGGAGTGTAGGCAAATTCCCAAACTCCACAGGTGAAATCCCTTGCCAGAACTCATTATTACTAACAATAAGCATTGTTGAAGCATCACCAACAAAGTTAAAATAAAAATCAAAGATGCAAACTTTAAATAAAACCCAACAAAAAACGACAAATTTTCAATCTATACACACTCGGCTCCATTGGCTAACATAGTGGCCAAGTACTTGGTGAGCTATGTTTCTTGAGTTTGATCTGGGTATGATGATCCACCGAATGCGCATTGGTCAAATGCCTTCTGCCCCCAATCAAAAATCCACTGCTACTAGAGATGTACTGATTCTTCCTCTACCAAGGCAACGAGACATTGGGCGATGTGTGGTCTTCAATCACTAAAACACCTTCACCACCGTGTCCATAGAGGAGACTACTCTTGTCGTACTCTCCCACATCACCACCATCATTGGCGAGTCAAGAACCGCTACCAATTCATGCCCATAATCGCTGTTTTGGTACATAATTTTAGATATGGATATCTTACTCGAGTCGGAGCTATTAGACACAAGTGTAAGAGGGATTAAAACAACATTGATGTATTAGAGTTCATCATAAGAAATAGAAATGGATTTTCAGGCCAATCAGAGAGTCATCAGGGTCCTTCCTTGAAGCTGTGCAGTAAGTAAACGAAAGAGTAAAAGACTAGAAACGAAGAACGATGTGGATGAAGAGGATGAAAGAGTAAAAGAAAGAGAAACACAAATGTAGAAGTAGCAAGAGAGGCCGCTCGATACATAAAAATTTGATTTAGCTAGTATGCTGCAGATGCTCTTACTAAATCTAATTTTTGGACAAATTTAACTCAAAATTTGTCAAAAAATCTCAAAATGGGTATGCAGCAGACTAGCTAAATTTAATTTAGTCTTAACATTTTGAACAGCACTCACTACATGTACCGAGCAGCCTCCTTCGCTACTTCTACATCTATGTTTCTCTTTCCTCTCTTATTTCATCCTATTCATCCCTATCGTTCTTCGTTTCTGGTCTTCTACTCCTATGTTTACTTACAGCTCAGCTTTAAGGAAAGACACCGTTGACTCTTTGGTCGACATGAAAACCCATTTTTGTTTCTTATGACGGCCTTTAATACAGCAATCCCACCAGTGCAGCCGCCATAACCAATGTCATTTCGGTCCTTCCTACACCCAAGTTCAATAGTGCCGACCCGAGCAAGATATTTGCATCCAAAATTGTGGACCAAAACAGCGATTGTGAGCACAAAATGGTTGCAATTTTGGACTCGCCGACGATGGCGGTGATGTAGGAGAGTGATAAGACCTGCTTCAAAAATACTTTGGTAAACGTGTCTGGTCCTTCTCCGATTTGAAAAATGATCCAAAATATTAAAACTACCATCAACACTTGTTAGACAAGGGATACTCGGACTGATTTACTGCTCGTATCTCCACCTTTTGATCCGCCTCGATTTCCATGCTACGACATGTAGGGTCAAAAACCACTAAAAAGTGCGAGTGGACAAAAATAAACATTTTAAAACACATTTTGAAAACTAAACTTTTACACTCCAGTTTCTAAAACATGCATGCACAGAATAAAGGTAATCAATCGAACAATCAGATTTCAAATCGAGCAAATCATAGACCGTGGGACCATAAAATCACGAAATACTAGTAAATTGCCCTTGGCCCACATTTCCCAAAATTCATGTTCATAAAATCATATAAAATCACCTGAACACAAATATGAAAACATATAAACATAAGCAAGAATTAATACCAATCTCAATAAGCAAACCGCATAGGCAACCTCAAGAACTGCATTAAACACCTTCCAAGTCAACTCCAAGAACTTGCCACAACAACAATAAACATAATCCATGGATTAAGTCACACAAGCCTCGTAACCACGCACAACCAATTCTTAAACTCAAGTACCAGTCACAATGAACAAGAACACTACATATAGACTAACTCGGGAACTGCACGAAATACTATTCGAGTCAAGTCTGGGAACTGCACTAATGCACCATACGAACACGTCTGAGAACTGCACGTAACACCATCCAGACTATAATAGTATCCTTGGGAACTGCAGGTAGCATCATCTGTGACACGACCCACCCCCAATCCCCCGGGATTAAGGGACAAGTCACGTCCCGTCTAACCTATATACGACACGAAGACTAAACACCCATTCAACCCCCGTGGAACACGCAAACCAAACAAGGGATATCCAAGCTAACGTACCAAAAATCAACGTCTGGTTCCCAAGAGAGCGCAGAAACCACTGTGGATCGCGTGTGTGATGTCTTCGTCTCACTAACAATAACCCGCACCAAATCAACCTGGAGGGTAACGAAAAACATAAAAGACTGTGAGTGGACAAAATAAATAATAAGTTCATAAAACATTTTACAAGTAAAGACATTTATACCCTCCACATAAAACCAATGCATGCATTCGAAAACCATTTCATTTCCAAGATAATAAAAATCGTTTATGAAAACCGAAATCATTTCTTTTTCTCAAATCAAGGGCCTTAGCCCAAAACCATAAATCAAATCCAAGTACGGGAACTCAGCCCAAAAATCCACAAATCCAAATCATCTGGGCCACACCCCAAAACATCTGTAAACCATGTGAAAAACATGAGGGTACCACAGAAATCCAAACTCAGTTAAAACACATTTCCATCGATCGAACTTGCTGGATATATCTGAGTCTTTAAACTCAATATATATCCGAGTCTTTAAACTCAACATGCCTCAATATCAATCCGAGTCTTTAAACTCCCGAGTCTTTAAACTCAGTAGGCCTACGGGGGAAATCACAATCCGAGTTTTTAAACTCCTGAGTCTTTAAACTCACCGGGCCTTTAAACCCAAAATCAATCATATCCGGGCCCGCCCTCGTCACATATCATATCCGGGCCCGCCCTCGTCACATATCATATCCGAGTCTTTAAACCCAATACCAGATCCAGAAAATCCAATTCAAAACTATTTTATCAAAATCATTTCCAAATCCATAAATCCATTTCCAAATCCGAAATCATTCCGAATAAAGCCAAATCCGGAATCATCATTCCGAATCCAAATTCATAAATCATTCACGTTTATCGAAATCACTTTTCCAAATCCATTTATAAACCATTGAAATCAAATAATAATTCAAATCCCAAAATCATAGTATCGAAAACACTATAAAATCATAGCATAAAACCATAATCTCGTAAAATGTGCAATTTCGTAAAACTCCTCAAAATACGTGCAAATCATAAATCATAGGTTCATCATCATAATCATAGAATCACATAAAGAAAACAGATAAAAACATTTATGCATGCATCATAATTTAGAAAGCAAAGTCCACTCACAGACCATTCCCGCTACTGCCTCGATACGCGTGTAATTACGCTTTCCTGGTTAATCCACTATCATCGGTCTTCCCGAGCTTGTCCAAATCACATTCTAAGGTCGCTAACTACTTCATTATACTTCTACTAAGTCCCCGTAATTTTTATGAATTTTTAACTATTTTTAAATTATCCCTTAAACCTTCGAACATCCCGAATCATACCTAAACGATGTCCAATCGACTCGAAACCAGTCCCAAAATGTTTGTTACATCGATTACATTAAATAACCCCAGCTACACCCAGCAGCACAAACTCCAGTCTGGCCGAATCGTCGATTCAAGTCACGACATCTACAAATCCCAACTCACGTTTTCTAGACTAGCACTAACTGGGGTTTCTCACTAAGGCTATCAACTAGCTCAGGTGCACTCACACGTACCAATTCAACCATCACAACCGGGTTCTGCAGATCATCCTCACCACTAGGGTCGTCAGAATCGACTAACGCGGCTAGGAACATCCACTAACTTAGTATCTGCACAATTGTCAACCAGTAACCATCGCTAGGGGGAATCCCTCAACTCCTAGATATCAGGTTCCTTTACCCCGGCAACTCGAGGCATCCGGCTACTCGTAGCCGCACAAGTCCAATCTCGAACAATCTGACCAAGTGGTCATAATTCCATACTATCGCCATCAGATAGCCATTCGACCCAATAGGACAACCAGCCAACCATCGATCGTATCTCTCACATCTACCTCACCGGTTACCATCCGGGTTAACCACTCTGGCACTCATCCGACTATAGGGTCCAACCAACTATCGATCATATCCAGTGTCAAACACACTATCCTTCCCAGCTTACACGCTATCCTTACCAGCCCTAAGCTGGCACACGTCACACCCACATCACGTATTGGGCAACCAGCACCCTCTCGCTAGTGATCTCACCACTAACTAAGCCACGAACTAACGTACTATCACTCAAGCATCCAGGTTGATGACGGGCTGTTCCGCGCCGAGGCATCACATCCACAGTAACATCACAACACACAAGTCGACGAACCAACTACTCTGGAAACCATAATCTCGTGCAGAGCGCACTAATCCAGCTCTGATACCAATTGACATGACCCACCCCCAATCCCCTTGGGATTAATGGATAAGTCATGCTCCCATCTAACCTGTATACGACACCAAGGCTAAACACCCGTTCAACCCCCGTGGAACACGCAAGCCAAATAAGGGATATCCAAGCCAACGTACCAAAAATCAACTTCTGGTTCCCCAGAGAGCGCAAAAACCACTGTGGATCGCATGTGTGATGTCTCTATCTCACTAAAAATAGCTCGCACCACATCAACCTGGAGGGTAACGAAAAACATAAAAGACTGTGAGTGGACAAAATAAATAATAAGTTCATAAAACATTTTACAAGCAAAGACATTTATACCCTCCACGTAAAACCAATGCATGCATTCGAAAAACATTTCATTTCCGAGATAATAAAAACTATTTATGAAAACCGAAATAATTTCCTTTTCTCAAATCACTGGCCTCAGCCCAAAACCATAAATCAAATCCAAGTACGGGAACTCAGCCCAAAAATCCACAAATCCAAATCATCCAGGCCACAGCCCAAAACATCTGAAAACCATGTGAAAATCATTAGGGTATCACAGAAATCCAAACTCAGTTAAAACACATTTCCATCGATCAAACCTGCTGGATCTATCCGAATCTTTAAACTTAATATATATCCGAGTCTTTAAACTCAACAGGCTTCAATATCAATCCGAGTCTTTAAACTCCCGAGTCTTTAAACTCAATAGGCCTAAGGGGGAAATCACAATATTCAAGTCTTTAAACTCCCGATTCTTTAAACTCACCGGATCTTTATGACAGGACCCATCCCAATCCCCCCGGGGTTAGTGCGGGATGACCCTGCTCCCGTCTGACACGAAGTGTCAGACAAGGGATATTTCCGACCTTTGCCCTCCCGGGCTATCAGAGTACGCCAGGATCCGGAGGAGGCATGTGATATCTCGGTCTCTGCTACAGTCCACATTCGATGTCAACCTGAAGGGCAGTCAAAACATTAAAAACTGTGAGTGGACAAAACAAGAGTTTATAAAAACATTTAATAAGAAAACATTTGTACCCTTCACTAAAAAGCATGCATGCATTGGAAAACCATTTAACCAAAGAAACCATACGTGGGAACTAATCCCAAATCAGATATAAACCAAGGTCGAAAGGACCACAATGAAAACGACCATACGGGCCCCTGCCCAAATCCATAAGGGACTCGGCCCCAAACCATAAAGAAACCAAGTACACGAGCCACTGCTCAAATCATGTGCACACCTGTGCACACCACATATCATATATCATATATACATATAAGTCACACAACCAATCCTGTCACGGTATCCAAAGCTACGAGCGTGCTACCCGGGTCTCAATCCGAGTCATCTCAAAGTCAAGGTCAATGTCCGCAGACCACTGACCCTACCCGAGGTAATAGTAACCATAGCCTTCCTGAGAGTAAGGAACCCAATTGGGGGGTGACTCCACTCAGTCGGTGCTCCGTGACTACTCCGGGGTCCACCCAGGCCAACGACCCTCCCCGGAGGAGATAATAGAAGTAAAGGAAGGTAGATGAACATATATATACATAACATAAACATTCATGACCGGTTCCCCTGAACCGTCATGATACATAATATCCTAAATCAGGTAACATGCCGGTTCCCATAAACCGTCATGTACCGTAATAACATAACCGAGGTAACATGCCGGTTCCCATAAACCGTCATGTACCGTAATAACCAACAAGGGTTCATGCCGGTACCCATAAACCGTCATGAACCACGATACCATAACAAGGGTTCATGCCGGTTCCCATAAACCGTCATGAACCTGGGAATCCATTTAAGGTTCCCTGACCTGAAATCAAAACCGTAAAGTGACTGGGTCTCGTGCCCGAACATAGGACATCAACTGGGCACCGTGCCCGAAATCCGAGGTCATATGCCCGAGACAAAACCAAATGGGTCTCATACCCGAGTTTATCCTTTTGAAATTCAAATCCAGTTCATTTAAATCAATACAGAAATACAGACCCGTACAAGCACCGTATAAAGCCGAAACCTTGAAATACGTGCTTATACGTAACCACATACAAACACACCCATGGCATTACAAACAAGCATTTAAAACATATAACAAACATGTATGCATGCACCAATTTAGAAAACAAGGTCCACTCACAGACCGTCCGAGCTGCCGCCTCGATTTGCGTGCCATACGGCTCCCCGAGCCGATCACCGTCACCGGGACTCCCAAACCTGTCCAAATCGTAATAGAAGGTTACTAACTACTTAATTAACCTCCCACTAAAGCCCCGTAATTTTCCCGTATTTTTAACTATTTTTAATCCCGAACCTAAACCTTCAGATGCCCCGAAACATATCGAGACGGTGTCCGATCGACACGAAACCAGTCCCAAAATGTTTGTTACATCGAATAGAAGATTTCGTATGTTGGAACCTCCCCCAGATTCCCTGCCACGCGCCCTCACGCGCCGCCTGAAGTGGCTGCGCGTGGGCTTCACGCGCCTGCTACAGTACATGCTGACGTCATCCGACAGCTGTCAGGTCTGACATGTCAGACTCTGACAAGTGCCACGTGTCATGCTCCCATTGGTCCACGTCACTGTGCTGTCAGTGCCACGTGGCAGTCTGACATGTGCCATGTGTCATCACGGCACTGGTCCACGTCTGTGCCACGTGTCAGCCCCTGATTGGGCCACGTCACTGACATGTCAGTGCTGACTGTGCACTAACATGTGACACGTGTCGACTGATGAGTGGTCCACGTCACCTGACAATCTGACAGGTGCCACGTCATCATGCCACGTCATCACCTTCAACCACTCGACGGGACGACCCGAACCCTGCAACCGGGTCGTCGTGACCCGCGACTTGACCCGGCCGGTTCTCCGCCGTCCGGCCACCAAAATCGTTCCCGTTTGTCCCATTCTCTTCGTCTCTCCCTAACCTAGAGTTCTAGGACCTTAGAATGGAAGGGAAACATAAAAAACTAACCCTTCAAGATTGGCTATGGCGGGTGAGTTTTCCCCCGCCGTTCACGGCCGTTCCAGGCCACCCCAAGCCCCAAAACCAATCCTACTGAGCTCCTAGGACTACCAGCAACCTAACCCAATCCTTGGAATCAGCTAAAAACCATTAAAACACAATTTCAAATTTTTGAAGTTTTCTTACCTCACGGGTTCGGCTCCGCCGTGTCCTCCGCCGCCTGCCACCGTCCAGCCTCTCAGCCCTCCTCACGATCATAGTATCTCCTAGGGAATGGTGGTATGTGTGTGTGCTGCTTGGAGAAAAATGAAGAAAATGGTAACAGGGGGGGGGGGGGAGGGGGGGTTTCGGGTTTTAGGAAAAACAAAGAAGAATGAAGTGATGATGAAGATGGTGAAGGATGAAGGATGAAGGCTGATCGGATGTGAGGGAGATGGGATGAAGGGTGTGGATTTAAAAATGAATTTGGAATGGATGGTTAGGATTAATGGTTGTTAGGTTTAATTATAAAATAATTAAAATAATAATATTTTATTATATAGATCCACCAATTGGGAGAGTTAGCCAATAGGATGAGTGACACTTGTCACTCATCCATGGGACCCACCAAAATATCTGCCCAATCAGATTTCGCCAAATTGTCCCTGTCTCGAAGTTCGTGCATAGTGAAATCGAACTTCCGTGACCCATAACTCTCCCGTTTGAAGTCCGATTTCAGAGTGCCGCCTGCCTATGGATTCGTATCGTCTTTATCTACGTAACGGTCTTCGGCCCTCGGCCATCGGACCTCCCGGTCAAAAAGTCAACTTTTGACCTCCTATTCACCCAAATTACCAAAATGCCCCTAAACTTCCGAACGTCATAACTTCTTCCTCGAATGTCGGAATTGAACGTGCCACCTGTCTATGAACTCGTGACGTCACGAACTACGTCACGGTCATTGGTCAAAGTCCATTTGACCGCCCGAACGAAAAGTCAACATTTTACCCACGCTAGGGGCAAAACGGTCATTTCGCATCGTTCGTCCAATTTAGCCTAACTAATCACCGATTAACCTCACTATTCGTGATTAGTCACTAATCTAATCATGGAATTTGGGACGGGTCGTTACACTTTAAACCCAAAATCAATCATATCCGGGCCCGCCCCCGTCATATATCATATCCGGGTCTTTAAACCCAATACCAAATCCAGCAAATCCAATTAAAAACCATTTTATCAAAATCATTTCCAAATCCATAAATCCATTTCCAAATCCGAAATCATTCAGAAAAAAGCCAAATCTAGAATCATCATTCCGAATCCAAATCTAGAAATCATTCACGTTTACCGAAATCACTTTTCCAAATCCATTTATAAACCATTGAAATCAAATCATAATTCAAATCCCAAAATCATAGTATCGAAACCACTATCAAATCATAGCATAAAACCATAATCTCGTAAAACGTGCAATGTCGTAAAACTCTTTAAAATACGTGCAAATCATAAATCATAGGTTCATCATCATAAGCATAGAATCACATATAGAAAACAGATAAAAACATTTATGCTGCATCATAATTTAGAAAGCAAAGTCCACTCACAGACTATTCCCACTGCTGCCTTGATACACGTGTAATTACGCTTTCCCGGTTATCACCGATCTTCCCGAACTTGTCCAAATCACATTCTAAGGTCACTAACTACTTCATTATGCTTCTACTAAGTCCCCGTAATTTTCCCGAATTTTTAACTATTTTTAAACTATCCCTTAAACCTTCAGACATCCCGAATCATATCGAAACGATATCCGATCGACTCGAAACCAGTCCCAAAATGTTCGTTACATCAATTATATTAAAAGTCGTGTTGAAAACTTCGTCAAAAGACATGTCACGTGCCCCCACGCGCCACCCAAAGGGGCTACGCGTGGGCCTCACGCGCCTGCACTATTCATCGTCTTCAACCTCTGCAGACCAATCCAGACCGGTTCAGACCGGACTCTGCAACTCGAACCGGTATTCCCGATTTTGTGCCATTTCCAGTCCAATTTCAGTCCTTTTTCTACCACTAGCGTCGTCCCACTATTCCTAATTGATCTAGCTACTTACAACATGAAATTAAGGCTTGTTTATTACCTTCCCAATCAAGAATCCAATCCTATTTTTCCTCCTCTCTGTCCAGCCGTCACAGACCACCATAGGCCATGGTTTTGGTCTTGATTAGCTCCTCTCAACTCCCTGAACACATTTTTTTTCATCAATATCGATCAACACGCACAAAAACCCATAGTTCGATTTTTGCACCCAAAAGAGATGTTTACGGGAATTCTTACATGCCGGAGCCGTCTTGCCCCGCCGTGGCCACTAACATCATCCACTCGACTCCCTTTCCATCCTTCCTTCACGAGTCATAGACAATTGATGACGATTTGAGGATATTGGGTCCAAGGCCACACTTAACTCTCTGTTTTCCACGGTCCTAAGGCCACCGTCCACGACGGTTCTCGTGGTAGCACCACCACCAGGTCCACCTCATCTTTCTCTTTCACATTCATCCACACTTCACGGGTCAGTGTTTGAGGGAAAGGGACTCACGATCACACACACTCACAACCCCTCAGTTCTTCTCTGTTTTGTCTCAGAGCCGTGCAACCCATTGTCATTCCTGTTTTGTTTTTAAACAAACATTCCAAGCTTCCACAACCTTCCAGTAAGGGACAAGTGTCCCAAATCTGGTGGGCACAAATCCCAATGCACCAGGTGTCCCAATCTCACTGGGCACAGATCCCTAGGCAACCAAATGACCAAAATGCCCTTGAGGCTAAATTACCAAAATACACCTCAACTTCCGAGACCCATAACTTCTTCCTCGAACGTCGTAATCAGACGTGCCACCTGTCCATGGACTCGTGACGTTCTGAATTACGTTACAGTCATTGATCAAAGTCCATTTGACCGCCTGAACTAAAAGTCAACATTTCGCCCATTCTAGTGGCAAAACCGTCATTTCGCACTGTCCGTCCGAAATCACCAAACTAATCACCGATTAACTTCACTAATCCGTCATTAGCCACTAATCAAATCTTGAAATCTGAGACGAGTCGTTACAATCCAGGTCATGTCCGAGAACTGCACTCATGTACCATCCGGACACGTCTAAGAACTAATCAATTCTCCAACCTCAGAAAAACATAGTCTTGCTCTGAACGTCTGAGCGCTGACCATATATGAGGATAGTTGACCATGGATAACAGTCCGCAAAATCTAAAAAAAACTCATTTAACACAAATTACTGACACAATCAAGTCAAACACTTTCAAAATCGGGCTTGATCCCAAAACACCATTTCCATAAACAATATTAAAATCGTGTCCATAAACTAATCGATAAATCCAGAAAATCATCAAATAATCATTTCGAAATCAAATTCAAGCCATTGCAACATAAATTCATGCAATAAAGAAATTAAAATATTTAACTATGCATGCATAATAGTTTATAAAATAAAAGTTCACTCGCACCAATCCTCCACACTTTTTGCCAAACTTCAAGCTTATGTTCCTATGCTTCTCACGTCCAAACCTTCCATATTTTTGTCACAAATCAACCTCATGGACTTAACTAAGAGTTTATAACACTTGGTTGCAAGCTTGGAAGTTTCAAATGATTCAAATGATTGATTTACGATTTTTTTTTTCGAGTTCACTGGGTTCCTTCTCTCTCGGTTTCAACCTCTCTTCCCTATATGTTCCTTTCTTTTTCTTTCCTCGGTTCGCTCTTTGGTTTCTTTCTCCCTCCGTTCATGGTTTCCTCACGGGTCCAAAACCAAAACACACACAACACCATAATATATATATATATATATATATATATATATATATATATCACACACAAAACACCCACCACCACACTAAGGCGATGCACACACGGGATAAAAGGATAAGGTCACTTGTCACCATCACAAAATATATCTACTTGTGAAATTATCAAAATACCCCTCATGTCAAATTACCAAAATACCCATTACCAAATTTAGACCCATATCGTACTCATCTGATCTCTGATTTTGACATGCTGTCTATCTAACGACTCAAGATTTTGAGGCCTATGTAACGGTTCTTACGAAAAAATCCAAAAACGATCCTGAGTAAAAAACCAACTTTTAACCTATAAGGGAAAAATCGTCAATTTCTTTTTTAAATTTCCAAAAGTACCTTTTTTGAATTTTCGAGTCGTTACAGAAGTATGGTGAGAGTAGTCTCGTCCATGGACGTGGTGGTGAAGGTGTTTTGCAACCACACATCGCTCGATTCCTCGTTGCCGTAGTAAAGGAAGAAGCAGTACAGCTCTAGTAGTAGTTGGTTAATGATTGGGGGTAGGAGGCTTTTGACCAATGGGCATTCGGTGGACCATCATGCCAAGATCAAGCTCAAGAAACATGGCTCACTAAGTATTTGGCCACTGTGTTAGCCATTGGAGCTGAGTGTGTATAGGTTGCAAATTTGCGCCTTTTTTTGTTCTATTTAACGTTTGCATCTTTGATTTCGATTTTGACTTTATTGGTGATGCTCCAACAATACTTATTGTTAGTAATGATGAGTTATGGCAAGGGATTTCACTTATGGGGTTTGGGGATTTGCCTACGCTCCAAGATGTCGTGACTGTTGTTGGGTACCTAATTGGAGGTGGCACAATCTATGTCACAAGTGGTGTTGTGTCTCGTATGAAGTTCATGTCTTATGTTCATGGCTCCACTGAGCCTCTAGGAATGATGGTGTATAAGTTCTTACCCTCTTCTTATAGAGAGTTTGATTTTGATATAAGTTAGAAATTGTTTTAGAAAATATCATTCTTTCTGCAACCCAGCGGGATGATCAAGAGGTAATTTTCAACCTTATATATGCTTGTTTGAAATGAAAACGTATTTAAACCTCAAAATCAGAGTTCTTCAGAATACATTGTGCTGATATGTGTTTTCTTTCTTTTCTTTTTGGGCAGTAATTCAGTTTGGGCTTGTATCATATCTTCTGCAAAAGTAGATTAAATTGATGAAAATCTGTTTCTCAATAAAGCCACGCCTCCATGAAGTGCTTCTATTGCGAGTTAGTTGTTATTCAACGCTAGTAAGTAAAGTTTCTTCATATTCATCAACATAACTTTCATCGTTGAGCACCATATTACGTAAAAACTGGTGAACCATATGTATTTTAAATTGAAATGAAATTGAGACGTGAGAATAGGATGAAGAAATATGATTTGGAATTGATAGGTGAGAATGAGTGAAATATTATATACATATATATGAGAAATTATTACTTCAAAAAACTAGTCGTAAAAAATTAGCTGTTAAAAAGTAGCCATTAAAAAATTAGTCGTTAAAAAGTAGCCGTTAAAAAGTAGCCATTAAAAAATTAGCCATTAAAGACTAGCCATTGCAAGAAAATTATATTGTCACATATTCAAATTTGAAAAAAATGAATTTAATATGTAAAATTGGTCAAAATATAGAGAGCTTGATTTTAGTAATTGCAAAAATTAGCTACTTATTAATAATTTTTGAGTCATTTTAAGTTAAATTTATTCAAAAAATTTGACTAGTCCTTACTACTCAATTCTTATATTCACAAACACTAAGTAACTTATTATTCAATTATTATCATTGACTTATTAATTTGTTAATACATTAACAATTTAACATGTTATAAGTCCGTTTGATAACCATTTTAGATAAAAAGGAATGGAGGATGTTGAAAAAAATAGGAGAGATGAAAAACAAGTATAGAAGGAAAAGTACATAATGAAAATTAAAAATCAAAACTTGCATTTTTATTTTTTTAATAGTGATCACTTTCTCGATTTTGCTACCATCCTTTCTCGTTTCTTTTCTTTTAGCACAAGAAATCATTCTGCCGCGCTATCGCCTGTCTAAACAGGGCGGCGCAAGCCTTGTTTCAGCAGGAGTCACCGGAATGTTGCTTAAACGTCCATTTTCATGAATCTACTACTTTAAGCAATTTTAAACTCCCATAAAATCATACATTTATTGGGAAAAAATGGTAGTCCACCCATTTTTCGATTTGCACTTTAACCTCCTTTGAAAACTTCATTAATGAATGCAAATGAAGATCAGAAGAGGAAATGACCCACGACTCGTGCAGAAAAGTTTCAGCTTGAAGCGGACCAACAACAATACATGGGTGCTTGAAATTGAAACCACATTCAAAAAATTTACAAAAGTAATTGGCTACTTTAATTCATCCCAAGGTAAACAAAAAACATAAGCAGAGCTTCCAAGTTTCAACAATCAATCAAACAAGTTGATGATAAACAATGGGAGAGTGTTCAAGCACCCGGTTGTTTAACCAGAAAACAGAGTTTTACAGAATCTGTGGCTACTATTATAGCTCCAAAAACGACGGTAATATGCAGAAAGCACAACAAAGGACAGACCCCAAGATCTAAAACTAATAACATGTGAATGCAAAATCTCTCCCTTTACATGGCGCTTAGCCAGGGCAAACTACCCCGGATAGACTTATTTTTTGATAAAGATATAGCCGAAGCTGCTGTCAAACGCAAGGCGAATGGATGCCCTCACTTGGTCCACCAAAGGAGGAAATCCTTGCGCCTGTTGATCTTCTTCTGCAGCTGGAGAAGGCCGTAGAGTAAGGCCTCGGCAGTGGGAGGGCAGCCCGGAACATAGATATCAACTGGGACAATCCTGTCACAGCCCCTAACAACAGAATATGAGTAATGGTAATAACCACCCCCATTTGCACAACTTCCCATAGAGATGACCCATCTAGGCTCAGGCATTTGGTCATAAACCCTGTAACAAAGTTTCAGCATGAAGATCAGGATCACTTATACCCATGTTTAATTGTGCTTGCACAACACAAAGACTAAAAAGCTCGACAGCTTCAAAATCCCAGCAGTAGAAAATCATACACACAAACTAGCTTTTATAATCAAGAGCTAATGTTAATAATTACCTAATCACAAGAACAGATAAACCAAGCCAATTAGAAGACTCACAACATAAAGACCTTACTTGAACAGGATCTGTTCAATAGGACTGCACCTCTGTATCTTTAACTTTTAAAAAGACTCGCATCATACACTAAGATAAATGTTAATAATTATTCACGCCCACTCTACAGGTGCAAAGGTGAATTATCAGAATAGGGAAAATTTTAGCAATACTACCTTAACTTTACTCCTTATGGCACATGACCAACTATGCTATTTGAAATTTCTACATATGAACTTTTATATTATGAATCATAACCACCTATGATCAATCCCATCACACTTTACGTCGAAATGATCAAGTGTCTCCGTCCTCGGTGAGATTATTTTTGTTAGAACATACAAAATATAGTCAAGCATGGGTTATTTCCTCATTCAAAGAAAAATTCCAAACCCTAATTCACCAATCTCTAATGATAATGAACAACTTATGACCCGTGTTTACTATATTTCAGTTAGTTTGGGAAAAACCCCCTTACTATATTTCAGTTAGTTTGGGAAAAACCCGCTTACTATTGGGAAAAACTCAAAAACCCCTCTTAAAACCTAGGTCATGGGACTGTTTTTAAAAGCATAATGTGACGGAATTGAAGATAGGTGGTTACCTATCATGGATAAAAGTCTAGGTGGTGAAATGGTCCCAAAAAAAAAAAAGGATAATCAAGGGTCACACGGTATAAAACATCGGTAGTATTGCTAATCCTATCAGCATAGCTAGAAGTGTGCATTTCTATTTGAAAATTGCATGCAACAAGGTAAAAGAAATTTCTAATCAGGTTCATAGAGCAATGAGCAATCAGTAAAGTCCCCATAGAACCTGAAACTATGAAGAATGATCAATTAAATTAAGCTCTGAAACTGGGATAAGTGTTTTGTCAAATTGAGGTGAAATACAGCACCAAATTTGGACTTTTACTAGGTACATACAATCTAATTTACATTGAAACCCTAAACAATGATTCAAAATAAGAGAGACCAAGGGGTTTACTTACTTGCGGAGAGCGGGGGCCATCTTGTTGGTGAGAGTGCCGGCGACGATCATACAATCAGACTGGCGAGGGCTGGGCCGGAAGATGATCCCAAATCGGTCCAAATCGTATCGGGCACCTCCGGTGTGCATCATCTCGACGGCACAGCAGGCGAGCCCAAAGGTCATGGGCCAGATGGAGCCACGCCGGGCCCAGTTCATGAGATCGTCGACCTTGGAGATCACAAACTCCGCGGCCTTGGAGAGGCCAACTGGGGAAGGAGAGGCCGAGGGGGGAGGAGGGCGGGCATAGGTGGCGGGAGTGGAGCCTGTGGGGGCGGACGACAGCGAGGGGGCGGAGGTGTGGAGATACAGGGCCCGCTGAGCGGAGAGCTGGAGAGGGATTCGAGAGGCTCGGGTCAGCAGAGCCATGACCTTTAGCCTCGAGCTGAGAGAGAGACGGAGAAAAGAGAAGCAGGAGAGGTTTGAGGAAGCTAAAATGGCCTGAAAGCTTTTTCTCCGTGTTATTTTTTTATCTGGCTCAAATGACAATTTCTAAGAATTAGGTTCCTAATTGTGGGTCTTACCCATTTTTGGACTTGGAACCATTTGGGTTCTCCTCATTTACGGTATGCGATTATTAGTCTTTACTTTTTAGAGGTGCTATTTTTTTACCACTCACCTGTACGTATTAGTTATTTTTCTCATTGTATGAAAACACATATTACTTTTTAATTTTCTAAGTAATTTTTTCATTCAATTTTGATATTCATAAAAAGTGAAATCAATATTAATGGCATCCTTTTTTAATACGATCGTATCAAAAAAATAAAAATTCTTCATCACTAATTCAATGTCTAATTATTCTACTTCGTCATATTATACAAGATTACCAGAGTTTAATTTTTCTACTCCACTATTTTTTACAAATTGGTTGTTTTATACGTACGTCTACACCTCAGATTTTCTTGTAATTTCTAGGGTTTAAAACAATATTTCTTATGAGTATAGAAAGAGGATTCGAATGTGACAATTTTTACTATCATGAAGAATGTACCATCAATAACAACTAGTCATAACCGAGATCCTATTCCTAATAATAGAAATATCAAAGATCCTTCATTGCATGAAAGATGATACCAGAATCACTAGAAAATGCATAAAAATTTGGCCCATTAAGTCGGTAGTTCTCTTCTTTAAGCAACCAATGTAGCAATATTGCGACCATCACATAAAAGTGCATCCATTGCCTACTGTAACTATCGAATAACGGAAGCTTTTATGATCCTTCACGTGGAAGCGTGAATCAACTCAAGAAAAGCGAAAAGCTTAGTCCTACAGGCTCAAGCAAGTTGCTACGCCAATTCAAACTTAAGACCTCTTATGGGATTGAAAATTCTACACGAAAATAAGGACCATCATAAAAGAATTCTACGCGAAAATAACGACCAAAAAAAAGATAAAACAAATTCACCGTTGGTAAACATGTGAGCATCATACGCAATCAGTACCGATAGAGACAACACGAGTTTGGAAAAATATAACAAGTTGATCGAACGTGGAATTGGTTTTACCATATACTTCATAAAAAGAGTTGAGAAATTAGATTAAGGTCGTTACAAAGCTACCTACCCCCAAGGGGAACAAAAAACTGCGCAGGAAAATCTAAAGAAAGATAAATACTGAGAGGAGCAAGAACAAGAGCAGATGATCAACAAAAGTAGTCCATGCTACAGAGAAGATCAGTGGGCTAAAACAATAAACACTGGAAAACCAGACGAATTAAGGCCTACAAATCGTGGTTTTCCAGTGAAAGGGATGAAAGAATGTCTTGCATCTTGCTAGAGATCAAAGATAATCAACAGATTCTGAAAGGGAGGGATCTTGCTAGAGATCAAAGATAATCAACAGATTCTGAAAGGGAGGGGGAAAAGAATGGTTAGAATAAAAAGAGTGACAAAATTACACAAACCCTTTCTTTTAAAACTTTAATTCAAATAATACACGGTTGAAGGCCCGGGTATCAATGAGCGTTAATGCAGCACTACAGCCTCTCCCCAGCTTCAGGATAGGACCCGATTAGTTTCCACCGTAGCAGAAAATATTGACCAGGTATTCTTTTCAGTAGGTAGATGAGCTAATATCACATCTCTTCAACTAATAAGACACAATTAGGACAACAGCATTCTCCGTATGATATAGCATAAACAGCAATGTTCGCCGGAATTTGTGTGTTGGGGGTGGTGAGGGAGAGAAAGACTAATTTCTTCTTTAAAATTTTGACATCGGCGTTTCCTGATGTTGCACAGTTAGCTAATGGATTGCAAAGCTTCAAATTAAGGGTGCAGCTTCATATCACTAGCCGGGAAAGAAGGCAAAGCAGCCTTTTGTCAATAACAATCAGAAGAGCTTTGCCTGCCAACACATACAACTTCCCATTCCATCTTTACGCATAATACATGTAAAGGCTGTTTGAAGCAGCACAGGCGAGTGAATTCTCGGTAGGATGCCATGCCAGATGTAGCAACTTTGTCGTGAAATCAAAAGAATTTCCGTTTATATCAGCACCAGTGTTATCTGCACCTTTTATATTATAGTGAAAGAAAAGGAGTACATACACTGGTTAGTCAAAGAGACAATGGAGATGTGAATGAATGCAATAAATTGTCTCATATAAACTACTTTTCTGGGTTTCAACAACCTTGACTATAACCAGACCTCCTTAAATGAAATTAAATAGTGAATATAAGAGAGAATTATTAAACCTAACTGATTCACATTTGAACTTACTAGAGTTGAGAGCAACTGTGCTAAATTGAATTTAAAACTCAAAAGTTTCAGTGTTTGAAATACGTATTGAAAACCATATGGTGCAAACACATACCTCGCCTGAGAACGCGAGGAAGGTTACCCAAAGATCTAGCAGGCCTTGCTGGCGTTTGAACTTGTCTCCTGGAGGCCCAGAAGTACAAATTAAGAGAAAAACAAACAAGAGTTCTTCTCGAACTCAACAACATCACATGCAATACAGCAATTATATGTACTGTTAAAAGATACCTCATGGGGTTTTTGCTGGCCTCCAATGTCGTTGCTTCTGTGCTCCCTTCGGAACAACCAAAGACTCGGAACAAATTGCTGGAATCACAGAAACGTGTTTCTTCATATGTTGAGTTGCACATAACATAGGCCAGGGTTTAAGTTAAAATAGAAACAAAGGATGGTATACTAACCTGTAAGAACCTGTTGCCACTCGACGTCCATCTCCGCTTAGACAGCACTCAAATTTATCAAAGATAGAATCATTTTCATACAGATCGCACAGCTGAGCAAGATAAAGAAATAAAATGAATGGGATTGTTTTGAATACTTAAAACTCTTAACGTCTTCATTTAAGCCATGTGTAATTAAACAAGCTTTCTGGAAGAATAAATCACCTTAGGTCTTAGATATTCATGAACCTGGAAAGTTTCAACTGGTCCAGAATCCATGTTTATGTCCCACAGCTGAGGATAAGAGAATAAAAACTAAGATGTTAAGGGGGGGATGTTACGAGGTGGTTAAGGTGAAATTTTCAAATAAGGTAATCAAGCATGGGTAGTTTTGTAACCTTGTTTGTGTATTAGGATACCTGAAGGTTCTAGGCATGAAACGTGAACTGCTTTTTTTTTTCTTTTTCTTTTTTTGTAAGAGACTGAAAATATGTACTATTTTTTGTTTCTAAGAGAACGAAAATATGAACCTTAAGAGTCATGTAATCACGACTAAGTAAATGTCTTCCATTCTTAGCAAACTTAATATCTGAAACTGAGGCTATTATCTCAGTGAAAAAAGATCTTGACCCAGGTGCTTCTTGTTCTTCAAACCTGCACCATTCGAAATCATAATTTAAATCCTTTTCAAACAAAAAGGTTAGGAAATAGGACTCATAGTGTCAAAAGAATTCAAGCGCTGCTTTATAGTCTCCAATACTAAATCATAAGTGATGGGTGAAAAAATTTAAATAACAAAGGGAGCAAAGGGAGAAAGAATGGCAGAATACTCACAATTTGCTATGAGTGTCACATAAAGCTGACTGCCGCAAATCAATAAGACGAATTGAGCCCTTTGAGCTACTATAAGCCAACATGTTACAATGTGTAGGGTGAAATTCTGCTGAAGTTATAACCTCTGCACACAAAAGTTTGAGCATGCAAAGATAGATGAGTACACATGCGGAGCTGTTTACTACCGAAGCACATAAATAATGCATAATTCAAGTACGCACATAAAGTGGGATAAAGAGGCAATATAAAATAGATGAAATGGCTTCTCATTAAACCATCCGCTCAGAAAAAGAAAATAAAAATCAGAACAAAGCCAATAACCAGGCAAAGCAGAAACATAAACTAGCGCTTTTGTATATCATAGCATTACATTTACACATCTAAATCTTAAAACATTGACGATAGTAAGGAAAGATGCGATTGCATTTCGCTTAATGAAAATGTATAGGATAAGATCAAAAGGAAGACCAGAAGTCTCATAGAAGACCCTGATTGGACAAGGTTCAGTTATTTGTTTATCTTCAAACACAATAGCTCAAAATCAGTTAAGTAAGCAATTGTCATCATGATGCTGTGGGTTCTACCAGTTAGATCCTCCATGTTTGTAGGCTTCACATCAACAATATTAAAGCTTTGATTGCTAATCTCTAAGTTCCAAAGATTAACTCTCAGGTCATCAGCTGATATAAAAGTTTCACCATCGCTACAAAACCAAAAAGAAAGGTAAGTTAGTGTATAGAAAATCGAGATCTTGCTAGATGATACAGGAAAAGGCACCAAAGAGTATATCCCATATAAATAAGTCTCATTAAAAGATCAATCTTTTTCCTTTGAAGCAACGGAGATTGCTCCAGTGACACACTGGAGAACACAACCTGGTTATTTTCATTTCCGAGGGTGGGGGGGTTCCAACAACTATAATCTACTCCTCCATGAACGAATAGGATCAACAGCATCAAGGCAAACACTGAATGTATACAAGGCATGGTTCAAAATTAATTACAGCAAAAAAGCACCTGTTATTTGAAATGGAATTAATATGATAGTCATGGGCATGGGCATAAACTCTTCGACATCTAGCCACAAGGCTCGTCTCATGACTGGTCACCTGGAGGCCACAAATCTCCAAGTGTTAGAGCTGAATAATAGGATAACATTCACCAAGATATCAATAATTCAGGTGCCATTTTTCAAAGCATTACACGAATTTCAAAAAAAATAGCAGAACACCAAGTCCATCAGAAAATAAACAAATAAGATTGATTACAACTACCACAGGCAAGTGCAGAGATGGCAAAACCCCAGATGGAAATGAAGTGACATTGCTTGGAGAACTGATGGGAGTCTCTTTACATACTCCATTTGCAAGAACCGGTTTGGAGCTCGCTGACATAGAACCAACAGAACTGTTCTCGATGGATTTAGAAGCATCCACATTCATCTCACATACTTTCTTTACCTTCTTCTCTTGAATCTGATCAGCATTAGAGTAGTATTTAGAACATTTCGTCCATAATGTTAAGTAAAAAATATTTACATCTAAAGCCATTGTAAGACCTAGTGGAAGCTATAGTAAGTCCTTTGCTCACTCTAAAAAACGAAATGTAAAAGTGAAATGGTTGGAATAATCGCCATCTTTGTTTGGACCAAGATATAAATCAAAAGGGAAATTCAAAAAAAGTTTCTTAAAGTAACTCCAAGCAGATGCGGTATCGGGAGAAAATCATCTATAGGTTAACAATCTAGCGATATAAAAGTTCAGAAGTGGCTAGTGCTACCTTCCAGAACTTGATGGTTTTGTCATTAGTGGAGAGAAGAAACAGGGCACCATTAGCTGTCTGACACCATCTGATCTTGTTGATTTTTTCCTCAATTTCCAAACTCTTAAGATAATCAAACTGAGTTTAGGAAAATCAAGAAGACACAAGTTAGATAAATCCAGATTCCAGCAAGGAAATCATCATAAGCCAGCCTATGATAGTTCCACTCCCAGGTAAGAACAAAGAAAGCAATACCTCAGGTTCATGACTCTGGAACTCGGTTTTATAGCGGAACTCAGGATGCCTACTGATTGAATAATCCATCCTCTCCAGATCTCTCCGTTGTCCACCATGCTACATATTTTAAGTTTACATCATAAAGGTAGAACTAATCACACAAGTGTAACAGAAAATATACAGCAGCGGAAAAAAATATAACAAGATACACTCCCCCACCACCCCCCTAAGAAGAAAATGTGTCAACCAACTTACATCCTTTGTATCAGTTCTTTCAAATAATACCACCCGGCCTCCACGATCTCCAGTGGCAAGGTGGTTCCCAGTTCTATCGAATTCAATAGCGGATATTATGTCAACTGCAAAAACAGTCAGCATGTAAACAAGCTAAGAAGTCTTGTATATGTAATGTATCAATCAAACATCAATGCCCTTAAAAGACCTACTAAATTTTTTCCTTTTTTAATCTCAAAACTATGTCTTCAAGTGAAGCCATTGATCCAAAGAGATACATTCTTCATACATGATTTCCAGTTCACTCCACTCTAAATCTAAGCCCTTTAAGAGTTTAAGACATATACTTTACCTGTCTAAATTGCATCCTATACTTATCAACTAAATGTAGTGTTTAAAAGAGAAACAAACAACTAGACAGCCTCCAAATGTTAATCAATTAATAACCCAATAACCGCCTGCCAATGAACTTCACCAACAAACATCACCTATCAAATATACACGCCACAGGTCCACCAACTACATAGAACTCAAGTGGTTCTGTCAACATAAAACTAAACTCTATTCTCAAACTAAAGCCCACTTTATTCATTATATTTCATTGGCGCCTTACGGTTCTCATTGTTTAAATTTTCAATACATAGATGCTGAAACTAATCATCCGATAAAACATAATCGCAACATTCATATAAATACTATCAAATATAGTGAGAATGACACCAATAGTTAATCCCCAAAAATATATGAATGAAATGAAATATCAATAAGAATACCTTCCTGAACTTCTTCGCCGGCGGTCCTTTCTCCGAAAACCTGCGAAAACTTCCACTCCAGCGGCGATACACCCGCCGCCGACGTCGCCGGAGCCGCACGCCCCTCTCCGCCGCCGTTCATTTATAGATTCCAATAATTTGACAAATAAAACGAGAACACAAATCAATGCAGAGTAAGTCGATCTGAGAAATCGGATTTGCGGGAATCTCACGGATTCGAACCAATCTTCATGGAAAAATCAATGCAGTCTCTTCCTTCTTCATCCATTCCAAGCCTTACGCGTACGGTCCTTACACCGATGAAATTTCCACTCTCTCTCTTTCTACTTCTCTTTCTCTGTCTGATCTATTTTTTTGTTTTTGCTTTTTTTTCCTTTTTTTTTTGGCTGAAAATAGAGGGGAGGAGTATGACGCAGCAGAACACAGTTTTTTAGCTCATTTTGTCCTGGATATCTAAATAATTCAGCGTTGCCGTTTATTATTCTTATTTTTTCAATTTTTTTTATTTTATGGTTTTATGGGATTTTTTGTTTGGGAAAATTTCTGACGGTATTATACCGTGGAATAAATAAATTTCGACTTTAAATCCACTGTTTGTATTTATAAATGTTTGTGGATGATTAAAATCGTTTACATCAAAGTTTAGATACTATCTCTGTAAAGAGTAACTTAATTTGAATATATGGAGGGATTTGATCAAAAGAGTAACTTAGGGGTGTATTCAATTAGAATTTTAATAAATTTTTTTGACCTATAAAAGTTTAGTGGTATTTAATTATGATTTTTAAACAATCAATCAAAATCTGATTGTATTCAATTAGAATTTTAAAATCATCAACGCAAATCTGATGGTATTCAATTAGGACTTTCAAAAGATTAAAAAAATACAGTGGTATTCAAAAACTTACCGATTTTGAGGTATTTCATTAAACAATGTATTTTGTGAGACTTTTCAGTGGGTAATATAAATATCAAACCCCAAAAAAAAAAAAATCACACCATATTACATCTGATTCTCACGTTGGCTTGTTTTGGGAGAAGATGAGCAGACTTGAAAAGTGAGCAAGGTTTTGTAGCGGGCTGCCTATCTTCGAATCACGACATCTTCCTTTCTCTTATTGTTGCGTGGCAAACCAGGTAGGTTCTCTGTGCCTTCTCTTTACTTTTTTTTTTTTAAACACTCACCGTGCCTTCCAAGTGGTGATGAGATTGGGAGCTGGGTTTAATAGGAGGAGTCTATGCTTTGTCAAGTTTGTGCGCTGCTTGTTAATATATATACAGATTTTTGAAGGATAGAGAACTAGTTCTTACTGTTTTAAGACATAGTTCTCCTGATGTATCTATCAGTAATGGAAGCATCCATGAGTTGTGCCCTTGGTCAGCACGATGAAACGGGTAGGAAGGAAAGAGCCATATACTATCTCAGCAAGAAGTTCACTGATTATGAGACAAGGTATACAGTTCTAGAAAAGACCTGTTGTGCTCTTACACGGGCCCCGCAACGCCTACGCCACTACATGTTGAACTATACGACCATGCTGATTGCAAGGATAAACCCACTTCAATCTCTCTTTGAAAAGCCAGACCTCACGGGCCGTACAGCAAGGTGGCAGATGTTACTCTCAGAGTTCGATATTGTGTACGTCACCCAGAAGCCCTAAATGAGAAAGCTAAGGGGCAGGCAATAGCAGACCACCTACGGATCATCCCATCCCGTGCCTGACTATGAGCTTTATTTTTTTAGTAAGGGGACACATTTCTCGGGCGAAGCTCTTATATTTTCGGTAGGCGAATAAGAAGACGAAACTCCTCATGATTGGCAAATGTTCTTTAATGGTGCAGTAAATTAGAACGGAAATGGAGTTGGAAGCAGCCCCTTTCTACACGTTATCTTAAAGCTCGCCAAAAGGAGCCCATATTCTCATAGCCGTCAAGTTGAGATTCTTTTGCACAAACAAACAATATCGCAGAATATTCTGCGTGTATCACAGGCGCTTCGCGCCCTCGGGTTGTGTAACGACCCGTCCCAAATTCTAGGGTTAGATTAGTGACTAATCACGATTAGTGAGGCTAATCGGCGATTAGTTAGGCAAAATCGGACGAACGATGCAAAATGACCGTTTTGCCCTTGGGCGTGGGCAAAATGTTGACTTTTTGTTCGGGCGTTCAAATGGACTTTGACTAATGACCGTGACGTAGTTTAGGACGTCACGAGTTCATAGACATGTGGCACGTTCAATTTCGACGTTCGAGGAGGAAGTTATGACGTTCGGAAGTTTAGGGGCATTTTGGTAATTATGGTTAAAAAGGGGCCAAATGTTGACTTTTTGACCAGGAGGTCCGATGGCCGAGGGGCGATGACTATTACGTAGATCGGGACGATACGAATCCATAGGCAGGCGGCACGCTGAAATCGAACTTCGAACGGGGAAGTTATAGGTCACGGAAGTTTGATTTCACTATGCACGTATTTCGAGGCGAGGCTGAATTGGCAAATTCTGATTGGCCAGATATTTTGAGTGGGTCCCATGGATGAGTGACAAGTGTCACTCATCCCATTGGTCCAAACCCCTAAATTGTGGACCTACATAATTAAATACTATTGTATTAATTATTTTATAATCTAATCTATCTTCATTAAATCCTAGCCATCCATTCCATTTAATCTTTAAATCCCCACCACCCATTCATTTCCCTCTCATCAGATAACATCATTATCTTCTTCATCAAACTTCATTCTTCTATTTTCTTCTACAAACCCGAAACCCCCCTTATGCATCATTTCTCCATTTTCTTCAAAACATACAACCCACACATACCACCATGACCCTATGAGCTGAACATGACCGTGAGGGAATGAGAGGATGGAGTGTGAGATGAAGGGATGGACGGTGGCTCACGGTGGTGGACGGCGGAGCTCGACCGTGAGGTAAGGAATATTCAAAATTCCTAAATTTCGGTTTTGTTAGTTTTTGTTTGATTCTAAGGATTGAGAAATATTTCTGGGGACTCTAGGAAGCTAATAGGATTAGTTTTGGGGCTTGTGATGGCCCGAAATGGCCGTGAACGGAGGGAGAAAATCTGGCCACCATTGATGACGGATGAAGGTACGGTTTTGGGTGTTTTGTTCCGTTTTAATTAGCTAGAAATGTTAGAAATGAGATTAGGAACATATTAGGATTAAATGGAGATGAAATGGACCTAAAATCGGTCCGAAAACCAGAGAAAACCGAGGTTGAAGAATGGTGAACAGTACCATGAACAGTAAAACCTGGTTCAGTCCAAGGTTAGGGACGATGAACAGTGATATGAGCCTTCTAGGGGCGCGTGGGCCATAATTTGGGGAAGTGTTCAACATATAAAATCTTTTATTCGATGTAACGAACATTTTGGGACTGGTTTCGTGTCAATCGGACATCGTTTCGATAGGTTTCGGACTGTCCGAAGATTTAGGGTCGGTTTAAAAATAGTTAAAAGTTCGGGAAAATTACGGGGTTTTGGTAGGAGGTTAATTAAGTAGTTAGTAACCTTCTATTAAAATTTGGACAGGTTTGGGAGTCCCGGTGACAGTGATCGGCTCGGGAGAGCCTATGACACGCAAATCGAGGCGGCAACTCGGACGGTCTGTGAGTGGACCTTGTTTTCTAAATTGGTGCATGCATAAATGTTTATTATATGTTTTAAATACTTGTTTGTGTTGCCATAAGTGCATTTGGATGTGTGGTTACGTATAGGCACGTATTTCGAGGTTTCGGCCCTATACGGTGCCTATACGGGTCTGTATTTCTTTATTGGTCTAAATGAAAAGGTTTTAGATTTCTAAAAGGATAAACTCGGGTATGAGACCCATTTGGTTTTGTCTCGGGCATATGACCCTACTGATGACCTACGGGTCTGAGTCGTGGTCGCGGCAGATGCTTGGTGCACGGCGACGGACGACGTGACGCTCGTCTCCGAATTGGGATGTGTTCCTTCCAGAGAGGTCACGATGCACGATTCGTGGTCGGGCAGCCTGGGGAGGCTCGACTTCGGAGTGCTGACGGTTCAGGATAGCGATCAGTGATGAGTGCACCATGATCTTGTGGTGGTCGCGTCGGTTGATTCGTTCACGGCGACATACCAGGATTGAGGGCGGTCCTGGATGGATGGTTGCACACATCACTATGATCGGAGTCGTGACTGACCCTGAGATATCGGGCAGGATGCCCAGCTGATGTCATATGTTCGGGCACGATACCCAGTTACTTTATAGTTATGATTTCGGATCAGGGACCCTAGACGGATTTCCAAGTTCATGGCGGTTTATGGGAACCGACATGAACCCTGGAAAGGTCATTATGGTACATGACGGTTTATGGGAACCGGGCATGGAGGATATTACCTATATGTATATATATGGATCATGACGGTTCAAGGGAACCGGGCATGCATGTTTATTTCATGTATATATATATATATATGTTCATCTACCTTCCTTTACTTGTTCTATGATCTCCTCCGGGGAGGGTCGTTGGCCTGGGTGGACCCCGGAGTAGTCACGGAGCACCGTGACAGGACTCGTCCCAACTGGACCTCGATAACCGTGCCCGGTCCTGCTCCCATCTGACAAGTCAACTGAAGTCCCGAAACTATCCTTCAGCACTTATCAGACAAGGAATTTTCTCCGCTTATGCCTCCGTCTCTCGGTTAGCCCCAAACGTCGTGTCACGGCCTGGAGGGTCATCAAAACAGAAAAGTGTGAGTGGACAAAAATATATTCGTTAAAAAAACACATTTTAGAAGACATCATTTACCCTCCAGTTTATCAAACCTGCATGCATAGGGAAAACATATGGAACACAATCACTGGCTTTCAGCCAAACCATCTAACAAGTCAAATTCCCAGCTCTCAGGCCAAACACATGAAAACATAGTCACCTGGCCACACAGACCAGAACTCGTACTCAATACCAGTACGCAATCATAATCAACATCAAACAGTACCATGCACAAGGTCACAATCCATTACTCAATCAATCAATCAATCCGTACTATTCACAAGTGCACAAACCATCACACTGTCACGTCTGCACTACGCGTAGGCCATAACCCGTGCCTCGGTCGTCTGGGAAGTCACCCCGAGCTCCGACTGCCCCGGCACGCATCACCCCGAGCGTTAGCCGTCTGGGAACACCCCGAGCTTTGACTACCTGGGAACACATATCTCCCCGAGCAACAGCCGTCTCGAAACGCCCCTAGCCTCGGCTGCCTGGGAACAATCACAATCATATCCCCGAGCTCCGGTCGTCTGGGAACGCCCCTAGCTTCGACCGTATGGGTATTCACAATCACAATCACAATGAAAATCATCCCGGGAGCATATCCCAAAACATGTCAATCAGCTCCATGACTCAATCCAAGTCAAATCATTACCAACCGGGACTCAAGCCCAAATACCCTTTACACGTAAATTCGTAAAATCACAGGGAAAACATTATAATAATCCAGAAATCATTCTTGACTCATCAATTCATCAACATATCCATTTTGAAATCATTTTGACTTCGGGCCTAGCCCAAAATATCATTTACGCATTTCCTCGAAAAGCGTGCCTTAATTACCGATTAATATAATCATTAAATCATAAATAATCATCCAAACATATCATGACAACATTGCAAACCAAATCATGAAATCAATCATGTAAAACATTTAACGATGCATGCATATTAATTTATAAAACAAATGTCCACTCACACACCGTCCAAATCGCTCGCTTCTCGAGCTGCACGCGTTTCCGTAATTTTTGACACTTGCCAGGAACCTCGAATCCTGTCCAAAATCATTATGTAGGGTTACTAACAAGCTAATTTACATCATATCAATTTCCCATAATTTTTCGGGATTTAAATATTATTTTAAAATAGAACATAAACTATCGGACCCGCGAAACATTATCGAGACAGTGTCCGATCGACTCGAAACCAATGTTAAAATGTCCGTATCATCGAAAGCATCAAAAAGTATGTTGGAACCATGACCAGATTCCCGGCCACGCGCCCTCACGCACCGCCGCAAGCGGCTGCGTGTGAGTCCACGCGTCGTGCTACAGTAACCATGAACAGTTTCCTTCCTTACCCGTTTCTCTGATAAACGGAGCCTACGACCCGCGACCAGACCCGGTCCTTTCTCCACTAATTCAAACTCAATTTCATCGTTTCTTTCACTCATTATCATCAATTCCATTTGTATTAGTGATCTACGACTTCAATTTCATAAATTGAACCCTAGAATCCCTCGACTCTAAGTCGATAACCCGACGGGTCCTCACTTGGGTTCTATTCAACATCGGCCCATATCGTTCAATTAATTGCATAGGAAGTATCTTATACACATTCTAAGCACGAAAATGAAATCAATTTCAAGAATTTGTACCTCTAAGTGATCGAACTCAAGCTCCACCTTTTCCAGAGGTCGCAGGTTCTGTTCTCCCTCAATTCACAATCAATTGACGTCACAATTGATTTGGTTCGAGTCATACAGCTCCCAGGAAGCTGAATATCTAATCAATTTCCCTCGAAACAGTTTACAAAATCAAAATCGACATTGGTGTTCTTAAGTGGATTTTCGAGTTTTGTTCTCAGGTTTACAGCTCGGTTTTTCTTCAATTATCCCCTCAGTTTCACTCACAAAATCACCTCTTTTCTCACTGTCCAATCTTAATTCATCAGGATCAATCAATTTGGACGAATTCAAATACACAAGGGGGCGGTTTGTTTGTTGTTCTCTGTTTTCTGTTTAATATGAACAGTGCTAATCATACAACATCTTAATCCATTAATTAATTGTACACAAAGGCATCTAAGTGCCACTAATCCATCTAATGAAAGTGACAGATGTCATATAACCACTAATCCTCATCCAATTAGGCTGAATCAGCCATTTAATTAACCAATTATTCCAGCTGTGGCATTTACCCTTTTACCCCTACTTGGAAAAATTACCAAAATGCCCCTCATCGTTCTAGACCCATAACTTCTTCGTTCAGACTCCGATTGACGCATGCCGCCTGTCTACGGATTCAGCGTTCCGAGACCTATCCAACGGTCTTCCAGGAAAGTCCAAACAATTTCCCGATCAAAAAGTCAACTTTTGGCCCCCTTTGACCAATTTACCAAACTGCCCTTAAACTTCCGAACGTCATAACTTTCTCCTCGAATGTCGGAATTGGGCGTGCCACCTGTCTATGAACTCGTGACGTCCCGAACTACGTCACGGTCATTGGTCAAAGTCCGTTTGACCTTTCACATTAAAAGTCAACTTTTTCGCCCAATTCCAGGGGCAAAATCATCATTTTCCTTCCAAATTTCCAAATTTTCCTTTTTCGAATTTCCGGGGCGTCACACACCGACTGAGTGGAGTCGCCCCAGTTGGGTTCCTTACTCTCAGGAAGGCTGGTTACTATAACCTTGGGTAGGGTCAGTGGTCTAGGACATTGACCTTGTCTTTGAGAAGACTCGGATTGAGACCCGGGTAGCACGCGCATAGCTTTGGAAACCGTGACAGGATTGGTTGTGTGAATTATATGTATATATGATATATATATATATATATGTTATGTGATATGTGTGGTTACACAGGTTTTGGGCAGTGGCCCTTATGGTTGGTTTCTTATGATTTGGGCCGAGTCCCTTATGGATTTGGGCAGTGGCCCGTATGGTCATTTTCATTATGGTTCTTTCAATCTTGGTTTTGGGCTTAGTTCCCACCTATGGTTTTTCTGGATAAATGGTTTTCGAATGCATGCATGCTTTTTAGTGAAGGGTACAAATGTCTTCTTATAAACTGTTTTTATAAACTTTTGTTTTGTCCACTCACATCTTTTAATGTTTTGATTGCCCTACAGGTTGACATCGGATGTGGACTGTAGCAAAGACCGAGATATCACATACCTCCTCCGAATCCTGGTGTACTCTAATAGCCCGGGAGGGCAAAGGTCGGAAGTATCCCTTGTCTGACACTCTGTGTCTGATAGGACCCACCCCGATTATCGCCTCGATAATCGGGAAGCATCCTGCTCCCGTCTGACAATCGAATCCAAAAGACCGGAAAACTAAGTAATATTACAACACACCCATTGTCAGACCAGGGAGATTAAACAAATACAACCGACTGGACGTCAAGTCCACAGTTTCACAGAGCAATAATATTACAAAACAGATTAAGGAACAAATCCTACTCTGTGAACTAACTACTCCGCAACGGAAAACTTTATGCCTCCGCCTCTGCCTCGGCGCTTGCCCCCGCACTTGTACCACGACCTGGAGGGAATTTAAAACAACAAAGTGTGAGTGGACCGAAACATAAGTTTTGCAGGAAAAACAGCTTTTCCGAAATCGGGTTCGCCCTCCAGTTTTGTAATCCGCATGCATAACCAGATATTCAAAACTTGCGTATTAAACTTTTGAAAACTCTTCTTCCGAAACACATGAAAAATGTTACAAGGATCGTCATAACTCATGCAAAACCTTTTAATAATACCAGATTCCAGAAACCGTCATCTTGAAACATTATTTGCACAAATCAAGTAAAACGTAAATCAATAATCACAATTATGCCATTGGATCCATCCGAGTCTTTAAACTCAACATTAGGCCTTCCCGGGATATCAACGAGTCTTTAAACTCAAAACATGATTAATAGGCCTCGGGGGTATCACAATAATCGAGTCTTTAAACTCAATTCGGGTCTTTAAACCCAATTTTCGGGCCCGCCCCCGTCATTAAATAAACCGGGTCTTTAAACCCAAAACCGGATCCAACAATCAACCGGGTCTTTAAACCCCAAACCGTTTTTTAAAACACAATAAATCAGGATTTATCACAAACCGTTTTCCAACATCATTCCGAAATCATATCACATCATAATAGGGCTCATGTCCGAATTCACATGCAAATTCCAACACATGCAATTTCCGAAAATTCACTTCGCAAATGTGATCAAAACATCATAAATCCGTAACATGCATAATCATATCCAGATACTTCATCAAACATCACGCATGCATAAGTGAAAAACTGTAACCTCGAAATGCGTGAAATACGATAAATATCTCGAAAAACGTGAAAACACGTAAAACCGATATATCATGTCACCATCATAAAATCATATGTAAAACCATGAGATAAATAAGCAAAATAGTCATGCATGCCCAATTTAGAAATCAAAAAGTCCACTCACAGTTTTAGGACGCGTCAATCGCGTCCCACGCGCTCCTCTGTAGTTTCGGAAGTGTCCGGGCCTGTAAAAACGTACAAGAGGGTTACAGACATCCTCAAATGGCCCGTATGATTTTTCCCTAATTTCCCCGGATTTTTCGGCGAAAATAAACTTAAAGACTTAAACTTCCGGGCTCCCGAGATTATCCCGAACGACTCCCGAACAACTCGAATCCTAAAGGGAAAATGTTAATTAGACTGAAAGGGACAATTCCCATGTTGACCGTGATCGGAGTTAACATCCCACGCGCCGTCACGCGCCGCCCAAAATGGCTGCGCGTGAAGGCCACGCGCCAAGCTACAGTGCCTTCGTTCTTACCCGGATAGACTGATAAACGGGTCTATTACCCGCGACTCAACCCTACCAGTTCAAGCTCAATTCTCAACCAATTCCTCTCGTTTTCAATCCTATCACCTTCTCTAATCCATTAATTTTAGGTCTGTATTGATGATTAACCTCGACTGACACCAAATCGACCCAACTCAAGCTCGAACAGTCGAACAAGTCGACTTCTGGAACTCACCCTACACGGTTCCATTTCCAAATTAATTTCACCAGTAGCTTAAGGGGACCTATACGAACACAATAGCACACACAATTGAACTCGTCGTTACCTGGAAGTCGTCGTCCTTAAGCTCGAAAATTCTCAGAACCAGGGAGCTCAGTTCTTGGCCAATTCGTGAGTGTCGTCCTTCGAAATCGATGTGGTTGGTTTCCTTTTGCTCCCAGAAGACTAGAACGGCCCTTAGTTTAGCTCGAATGTCCCCACAATTGATCTTCAATTTTTTCCCTCCACTGGTTTTTCCTTCGAACTGGAACTTGGGTTCCTGGGCAAAACGGGCTCCAATCTCAACAACTCTAGCACCGTCGTGTTTCTGTCACTCCCAGAAGTCTCCCTACGTGTTTAGTTTTCCCTCAAAGCCCGTAGGAATTGAACTCTGAGTTTCCCCCCAAAAACCCGAAACTGTTTTCTCACCGCCTCTCTCAACCTCAGCCCACACCTGATGCACCAAATGACCCAAAAGAAACCTCTCCTCACTCTCTTACACGGTTGATCGATCAATGTGGCCAACAACTCGTGGGAGACCAACTGGGGTCTCTGAAAATGGTTTCTCGCACGCACAGAGACCACGGCCATTTTAAAATCCAGCCCGTGCACTGAGCTCAGTTCAGTCTCCCATGGGTGCCTCCACTGCCTCAATTCTCATAAACAAATCGTCTGATCCATCCACTACCACCCTAAACAATTTGCACGCGCAAAACACCACGGCATGGCCGTGTGCTCTGTTTTTCACGGTGGTGCTACAGTAACCGCCGTGAAATGACCAAAATGCCCCTCTGTGCAATAATTACCAAATTGCCCTCCAACTTCCGTGACCCGTATCTCGGTCATCCGACGTCCGTTTCACGCGTGCCGCCTGTCGTTGTACTCAGGGCGTCGAGACGAACATAACGGTCTTCGAGTCAAATGAGTATCAATTGTCAAACAAAAAGTCAACTTTTTCCCTTTATAACGTCCAATTTACGATAATGCCCCTGAACTTCCGAACCTCATAACTTCCACCCTGTTCGTCCGAATCGAACGTGCCACCTGTCTATGAACTCGTGACGTCCCGAACTACGTCACGGTCATCACTCCACGTCCGTTTGACCCCCCAATCAAAAAGTCAACAAATTGACCACACAAATCACAGGGGTAAAAACGTCATTTTATTCAATATTTTACAATATTACATTTTCAGAATGTCCGGGGCGTTACAGTGTCAGACGGGAGCAGGGTCATCCCTCGATAATCCCAGAGGGATATGGGTGGGTCCTGTCAGGTTGAGAATCAAGGATATTGATGCATATGGATATTCGTCACTTATCATCTTTCAGACAACTGGTGATTGGAAAACCAAAGATCAGAAGTTCATTCCCTACCATCAGTATCTGGAAGATATCAGCCTAAAGTTCAGACAGCACAACTCATGGAAGATATCAGACAATTGATGCATATGGAGATTCTTGCTGAGATAGTATATGGCTCTTTCCTTCCTACCCGTTTCATCGTGCTGACCAAGGGCACAACTCATGGATGCTTCCATTACTGACAGATACATCAGGAGAGGTCGAATAGAAGAAATCATACTCACCAAGTTGCTTACTGTTTTAAGACATAGTTCTCTATCCTTCAGAAATCGTACAAACATTCAAACTATATTTATAATTGTCTTTGGATCTTTAGAGAAAATTTGTCTTTGGATCTTTAGAGAAAACTGAAGTGTGAGGTCGCCAATAGAAATAAAGTACACGCCCACAAAATTTTTATTCAAGCATACAAAACACACAACATAAATACCTTTCCCACAGATTAAATGCCCCATCAGCAATAGCAGGAACTTGCTCCATAGGCTTTATTTCTATAGGTCATATTAAAAACAAACAAAAAACCATGAATCACTTAGCAGATATCATCCCAACAATCCAGCATAGACACCTCTTGTTTCAAACCAATTAATCAACCAAACTCGATAGACTTCCAATTCAAAATTTCTAAATTTAAATTTGGTGAAAAGTTTCAAACCAATTCAAACCAATTACAGATTTATATTATTTGTCCTCCATTTTTTTGTTTATACTATTATATAATACTCGAAAGTCTTCCATAATAATATAATATTCGATGGTAAGGATCAACCAATGATTAATTACATAATTAATGTCTTCGCTAAACACTAAATTTAGGATCATATGATAATGATCATGTTTAAATTTAAGATTTTCTTGCTGAAGTTTTGAACTTTGCTTGCTCTATGTGGCAAATATGATGTGATCCCTTTTGTTAGATAATTTTTAGGTTGAGCCTAATATGTTGTAAGTTAACATTTTTGTTGAAGCCTTCTACTTGTAAGTATATTATGACTTAGTGATCCATCAGTTACACTTTAGAACTATTTTGTCAATGCAAGTACTAAAATAATGAATTGCTTATGATTGAGCAGTGGGTTTAGAAAATGGATAGTAATTTTCAAGAGACAATATTAAAGAGTACATGCATGTTCTCATATATACTATCATTGTTGTTTGAGGTATAATTGTGAAAATTATGTGTGATATATGATATAATAGTAAAAAAAATTTCTCTTATGCTGTAGTAAAATGAAGGATTCACAACAAGAAAATGACAAAGGAAAAGGCAAAAATTCTGATAATTATGAACTTTGGACTAAGGAAGAAATCAATTTCTTGTTAGAGCTATTAGTTGATGGTATCGGTCGAAGATGGTGTGATACTAATGGGTCAACAAGTAAGCAAACCATAGAAAAAAGAGTACTTCCTCGCCTAAATGAGAAAACCGTGTCTCCTAAAACATATAACAATTATGTGAGCCGGATGAGATAGTATAAGAAGCAGTTTGAAAAAATGACTACTCTTATGCGTAACAACTCTGGATGTGGGTGGGACCCAATTGCAAAGAAGTTCACGGCTAGTGATGAAGTATGTGAAAATTACTTGAATGTGAATTTCATATTATATGTTATGTCACTTACTAGATTGCTCTAATATTTTATTTATAATATATTAACAATCATCAATTTTTTTCCTTTGCTAGTCCCACCCAAGTCAAAAGAACCTTAAGACATAAAGTGTTGCTAATTATGATGATTTAAAAATTGTGTTTGGGGGTGCAACTGCTACGTATTTTGGTTGTGTTATTTTGGTTGAACTATGTATCTGGTTTAATTTGTTATATTTTAATTTTCATGAATATGCTATTTTTTTTCACTGAATATATTTTAACATCTATATACAATGTCATACCCGAGCATATATGAAGGTCATGACAGAGAGGAAGAAGAAATCAATAATGAAGAAATTTGTGAACAAGAAATAGATGAAGATTTGGACGAAGAATTTGATGAAGGCATTAAGATTTTACTTATGGAAACTCAAACATTAATACATGTGCTACATCAGTTTGAGGGAGCTGAAGGACATATTGAGCATCCGCTAACTTGACAACGAATTACTACCGTTGGATATGATTATATACATCAAGCATTGAACGATGATCCCGCAATTTTCCGACAAGTATATAGGATGTATCCTAATGTGTTCCAAAAGTTATGCACTATCCTTCGATAAAAAACACTCTTAAAGGGGACAAGATATATTTGTGTTGAAGAAATGCTAGCAGCATTTTTGCAAATTGTCGGTCAAAATTCTCGATATTGTGTCATTCGTAAAACATTTGGGCGATCACAATTTGCCACAGGTGAAAATTTTCACAAAGTTTTGAGGGCTTTGAACACAATAGCATCTGAGTTGATGGCTAAACCAAGATCCGGAGTGTCAGCTAAAATAAGAGAAGGTATAAGGTTTTATCCTTATTAAGGCAAGTGACAACCATTCCATAATATTATTATTAATGTTACTATCATATTATTATTATTATTATTATTATTATTATTATTATTATTATTATTATTATACCATTACATTTTTCAATTATTGTAAGATTGCATTGGAGCTATTAATGGAACACATATTCCAACAATAGTGAGGGGACGCGATGTCAGCAATTATCATAATCGACATGGAAATATATCCCAAAATGTATTAGAAACTTGCAATTTTGATTTGGAATTTATGTATGTTCTAAGTGGATGGGAGGGTTCGGCTCATGATTCAAAAGTGTTAAGTAATGCTCTATCAAGGAGAAATGGTCTTAAAGTTCCACAAAGTAAATACTTATCTTTTTGGTTGGAAATATGTTTTTATTTCTATGTTGCATAACAATACATATATATATATATGTACTATATAATTAGGTAAATATTTCTTAGTGGATTAAGGATTTGCCAACTGACGCCAATTTTTAGTTCTGTTTCGAGTTGTATGATACCATCTCCAAGATTTTGCAGTCATGGTCGTGATCCTGAAAATGAAAATGAGTTGTTCAACCTACGCCATGCATCCTTAAGAAATGTGATCGAGAGGATATTTGGTATTTTTAAATCGCGATTCATAATTTTTAAGTCTTCTCCTCCATTTTTATTTAAAACACAAGAAAAGCTAGTGTTAGCATGTGTAGCGTTACATAAATTTCTTCACAAGGAGTGCCGTTCTGATGAATTTCCTATTGAGCCAACTGATGAATCTTCATCAATATCAGTTGATGAAGAATGATATTGATGCAGAAAACAATTTTGAGCAGATTTATCGAACTCAAGACCAACAAAGAGAGGATCTAACACATAGAGAGCTAGCGAAACTTCAACTATGTGGAGAGATGTTATGTAGGTCATATGAGGAGATGACTAGCTGCTACATGACGTTATTGTTATTACGTCTTGAATAACTTATTGTTATTACGTCTTGAATAACTTTTGTTTTCCTTAAGTCATGTCTAGCTGCTACATGACGTTATTGTTATTACATTTATCATTCGGTTATTTATTCATATTTCATCATTAATTCATGTTATTATATAATTTTTATTTCATATGAAATCCTAAAACAAATCTTTTGATTCTTTGGAGAATACAAAAAAATCCAGTGAATCATAAAAAAATAATGTAATTAAAATATATTAAAATTATAAGTAAAATCTTGTAATTGCAAATCATGCTGAAATCCATTACATTAAAATCATTTGATTACAATATATTAAAATCCTAATTGAATACATCCCCTCTTAATTTGAATATATTAAGGGATTTGATTTTTATACGATTATTGTATTTTATGATAAATATAATTTTACATCTAAAGTTTGGGGGTCAACATCAGAGTGGAATAGTGGATTACTAAATTTTAAGTTCATCATTTTACTTCATGTGATTTTAGGATCGAATCAATTTATTTCATCTTCGAGTATATTACAACTGGTTGTAATGTGGAAGCCAACCTTAAAAGGAGTCATACATGCTATTCTTGGGTTGTAGGCAATCTTTGAGACTGTTCAACTCAGATAAACTTTTAGTAATCACAACGTTGCAACACATTGGGTTGTAACTTTTAGTAAGCGGGCTAACCGCTGTTTTAGATGGGAAGGCATTGAGCTCCCGTGTTGACGGCATTGAGCTCCCGTGTTGACTGCATTTCTGCCCTTTGTATACACTACTTGTCGTTACTACTAATTGAATAGTCCGGTGAAATGTTCGAATTGTGGTGGCATGGGTGGTTCACACTTATTTTCTTTAATGTCTAATTTCTTTTTTAAACATAATTATTTTGTGTAAATTGGTAATTATATCGGTCAATTAAAGTTAAAAATGGTTAATTGGTAGGACTCAAAAACTCAGTATCACCATTTAACTAGAGAACAACAAATGTGATGGAAAAATTCAAGGTGTAATGTTTTTTAAGAATATACAGTAATAAAATAAAATATTTTAAAGTATGTATAATCTTTTTTTTTTTTAATCTAAACTTCATGATAATAAATAGAATTGAGAATTGAGATGATCTCTTGGGAAAAACACAGTAAAAAAACGATTGAGATGATCTTCATTAGATAAATGGGCCGAGCCCAACAAAACTCGGTGCAAAATACCCATCTCTACATATTGACCGAAAAGAATTATCTCTCTACTTCTGTACGTCGGCCTGTTTTTCGGTCGAACTGTACGTCGGCTTTAACCAACTTTTGTTTCATTTTCTTGAACGCCGTTATTCATCCAGGTCATCTTCATGATTTTTATTTTTTGGTCAATCAGGTCATCTTCATGATTGACAAGGAATCTTGGGTTTAATTATCCTTAACGAGACCCGTTTCTCAATTGCCAAAATTGGAAGTGGGGCCCTTCTCTACAAGTGTCGGCAATTTACATCTGGCACGTGTATTGTATGGAGTTTGTTCCAAGCTCCAACAGGAACTAGATTCACAAGTCTACCATGTTTGTTGTTCCAGCTTTTCATCCACCAAAGTTTATTTGGGCTTTGCTATAAATTAGCCCAATTTATCTTTAATATATATATATATTATAATTAAAGTTTTATTATACAAGAAAATCAATCGGCCCACGAGGCTCTGTAAAATACTTTAATTCACTGTTAAAATATCTCTATTATTATAAAATTAAGGAAATAAATTTCACTAAAATATTTTAAACGAAAATATCTTTGAGTAATAATATTTTTAGAAAATAAATAACTAGTAAATTATAATAAAATAATAATTTTAAATATTTTAATTTTGAAAATAAACATTTTAGTGGGTGAATGAGTGGTACTTCAACCTTCATTGTTTTTATTTTTCCTTATGTTTATTCTAATACATCCTTAAAACAAAGCCTACAAAAGATATAATAAGAACCAAAATCCAAAAAACAATTACAGTAGTCCAATTCTAATCTTGTATCTTCAAGATTCTTTTTAAGAGAAGTCCAAAATACTCTAAACAAAAATCAAGTGCAAATAATTTCTTTTTTGGTAGAAAGTTTGACGTTGTCAATCATAAAATTTCATGAATTTTGGGGAATATATTTAGGTGACATCTCTTAATTAATGTGTATGTTTTTTAATTTTTTTTTTTATAATTTTATAAATTGAAATTGGTATCAAAACTCTTGTAGCTTTTGAACTAATTTTCTTCCATTTTTGTTGTCGTAATTGAAGTAGATACGAATTATATTAACCAAAAAATTTTAAGGACAATATATTCATTTTTTTTCTCCATAATCCTTCCAATTAAGTCACAATAAGATTAATTTATCGACTTCGAAAAGTAAAAAAAAAAAAAAACTTAAATAATTAATAATCTATAAACATGGTAGTCATCAAAAGCTATGCTTATGCAAAATTGCAAACTTTACAAACGAGTGAATGGACTAGCACAATAAGAAGAGAAAAAACGACACATGTTGAGATAGATGGTGATAGGTTCTGACGTGCGATGGAAACCCCCCCCCCCCCCCGGATTATGAAATCACACCAAACTGTTTCACTTATTACGATTACGATCATCATCCTATATAAATGAATAAAGATACGAAGGGTAATTTAGAAATACTATGCTACAACGGGATAAAGTAATTTATGCATAATGTGGTGGATTAAAATTAGTAAGAGAAATGTGGTTGGTGGGGTTAGTGATGATGGGATATCGGAGCTTATGGTGTACTTATTATATGTAGGCTTCTGAGTCAACGATTCTTGCTTATAACCTTACAAGAGTGTATCACAAGTATGAGTAATTCCAAAATAAATTCTATCATGACCATGAATTTATTAATTTAAATTCGATTTGAGACAAACAGATTACGAAGTTGGTAAGTGCAATACAGACGGTCAGGTTTTTGATGGATAAGAGCTTCTCATATTTTGCCCAATATACATATGTATATATAAGATTGATAAATGCGTACCTATTTCTTGAATTGAGGTCGTTGATGAAAGGAAAATAATTGGATGGATTAGCCTTCATGGTTGATTATCGAAATTTCGATATACACAGAGACTTGACTAAACCATCACCAATTTATTTGATTTTTTTTATTGAAATGATATTTTACATAATATTTTTTTAAAACTAACTAACGGTTTCGATTATCACATTTAAATACGTAACCAACCATGAAGGATGAAGCACAGCCATCCAAGGATGATGCAAATATACCAAGTATTTAAACACTATGAAAATTTTGTTAATTAAACAAAAACATGCACAATGACATCTAGAGAAAATAATTAATTTTGTTTGGTCGGAATGATGAAAGATGAAGTCAATTTAAGAATAATAGGAATTTTGTGCTAATAATGAATGGAAAATATGGAGATACATGGCTTGTTTTTGTTTGGGTGGCTATTTCAGTTGAAAACTCATTATCCATCCAGTATTTAGAAAAACGTTTTAAAGTAAATTGACTGAAAGTTCGTGTGAAAATTGAACATATAATTAAATTGCTTTGAGCTTTGAGGCGAGAGTGGTAATGACAGCTACCAACTCGAATATTACACTACTATTATATTTTCCATGTTTGCAATTTTAAGTTATATCTTAGCCACATGATGTCTCAACTGCACAATCCTGTGGTTGAGATGATGACCTCTTACCCATATCTAATCCTTACTATTTATAAATAAAAAAAATGAAAACATTTTGAAATTCTCACAGGTAGAGTTGCAATTTTCAGCCTAAATTTTCTGTTTTTTGGGTTTATATCCGTTTTATGATGATGATTTCTATAACATGAAGCGGTTAAAAGAATTTACCTTTTTGCTCGAGCCTAGGGTTTTTGACTCGCTTGTAAGTTGTGTCGACCAAAAACAACAACTTATCCTTTACAATTAATATGATTAATTACCTGGTCTAATTAATCCAATAATTAATGGGATTGTAAACAATATCCTTCTCGTCATTTAATAAGGACACGTAAATAATGGCAATGCTTGCACATATGACAACTTTATATGTACCCACAGTTGCCAACTTCATGGCTTTATTTACCATCTCACCCTTTGCTCAAAATACAACTAACACATTATTTTTCTAAATTAAATTTTTACCTGAAAATAGAAAATGCCTTGTAAGAAAATTTCAAAAACATAACCAACTCATTAACAAGAACTTCCCACTCCTCAAAATATATATAGTTATGCACCCATAAAAAAATAAAAAAGAAATTGAAGGAAAGGGCAAAGAGAAAAAGAGAGAAATAATGAGGAAAGCAAGGGCAACTTAGTAAAGTTGTGAAAAGTGTCGACCTCTTCCTCTTAACCCTGGTTAAATCAAAACCCGTATCCGTGGTTGAACTTGAACCCGTTCATACGTACCGACCGCTCGTGAGCCCAGAGGGATCAAGCGTCGGTGACTCGGTTCGCGGCTCGAGCGAGTTCACCGCGAGTCAACATTTAAAAGAGACAGACAGAGACAGGAGCAGAGAGAGAGATTGGCATACAACATTTTTATAGATATAAACCCATGGAAACCAAACCCAATGCTTCAACCATTTGAGAGTTGAGAGAGAAAGAGAGAGAGAGAGAGAGAAGGGAAATGGGGGATTCAAGTGACTCAGTGTCGGTGGATATGGAGGGTGTTTCTCTTTGCGGAAAGGTACCCACCTACATTCCTGCAATTTGTATTGTATTGTATTGTTTTTGCCTTCGATTTTATTTTTACATTTGTCAACACTTTGCTCTACGTTTGGTTGCCGAGAAAATTTCAAACGAAACCATGAAATTTTTACAATGCAATAAACCTATCAGGTTAGTGTTAATGACAAGGGCCTCATTTGGAACTTGTTTAAGTGCTAATATGCATTGATTCTGCAATTCTGAAATGCTTCGTTAGGCATTGAATAGCATGCACTTGTACATCAGGAATTAGTTTGTTTTTCCTTCAATGCAGGCTATTAATATTGCTAAGAGTATCAGTTTTTTTTTTTTTTTTTGAATCTCTTGTTTTCAAGGAAAATACACCTTCGAATTTGTAAGCCAAGTATTTAAGTCAATTCTTAAGCACATTAGTTAGCAGTTTAAATTTCTGTGCGTTGGGAAGTATATTGGGAATGGGCTAATGCGCCCATGGTGAGCAAAAGTCCGTGCTTTGGGAGGTATATTGGGTTCTATTACCTAATTGATGAATGCTAATGTGCCCATGTGACCAAAAGTAGTTATTTTTTACTTTTTTATTTAGGGTGCCACTGTACATGAATCATGAATGCTCTACTTTTCTTCTTGATGGTATGATTTGGAGATAATTAGTATTCCTTCCTCGTTGGAGTAAACTATCCGTAAAGGTGGTTCGATTTTTTAATGTTTGGTTTAACTCTCGAATCTTCATTGCAATCCTAACAATGCTTTGTCACTATTCGTTTTTAGAACTTCATATTTAGTTTTCTCAATTTTCTTTCCTGAAATGTTGTCTAAATTGCATCTTATTGTGGAATCTCTCTACAGGAGCATCTTGTAAAAACCTGTCTTGGTTATGTGTCTGTCTCCGTGTCGGGAGATCCGGACAAGCCAGCTCTCGTCACTTATCCTGATTTAGCCTTAAACCGTAAGTAAAACAAAGTTTAGCTACTCGTAATTAGTTTTTTGATACTTTTTGACTTTTCTTTGTCCTTCATTTCAATTGTATGCTACTCGTGTAATCAGAAAGCTTAGCCAGGGAAGGGGGAAATTCTTGACAATTAATATAGTTGTGGGTTTAAAACTGCAGCTTACAAACTAGTTTGGTTTCTGAATTGGAGATATTCTATTGAAATTTTATCAAGAACAATATAGGCATTTCAAATCTCGAACGTCATAGATTAGCCCAACCAAATATTTGATGTTCCAAGGAAATTTAATGTACAGAGGTTGTGCAAAAATTTAGTTGATTTGCTGAATTTGTACATAAGTGAAAGATCAAGAGATATGAGATCAACAGCATATTTTCTATCAGTGACATTACTTAGAAGCTCCAACCTAACTTTTGTCTTATTATGTGATTTATCAGATATGTCCTGCTTTCAAGGATTACTCTTTTGTCCAGAAGCATGTTCCTTGCTGCTCCACAACTTTTGCATATATCATATTAGTCCTCCTGGCCATGAGGTTTGTAAACCAATAACTTGACTACATAGGGCTCCCACTTGATTTTCATGTTGATAAGAGTGCTATTATTTGCATCGTATCTTATCTCATGCCTTCTTCAAGAACTATTTCAGTTGGGAGCTTCTGCCATCAGCCTTGATGATCCTGTGTATTCTGTTGATGATTTAGTAGATCAGATTGCCGAGGTTCTTGACTTTTTCGGGTAATCAAATTTACATAATTATGTCAATTAGGAACTTGCTTTAGAGGAACTTGAAGGATTTGTCTAATGGTTTTAATTAGTTCCCTTAAATACATAAGTATTCTTTGTATATTTAGATGGATTGGAAAATGAAGGGACTTTAACCTGACCTCTCTTACTTTCTCCATAGACTTGGTGCAGTGATGTGTATGGGGGTTATAGCTGGAGCTTACGTTCTCACCCAATTTGCGGTAAGATCTTACCGGGAGAATGCACGTTAGTGCTTATATACGTTGTGTTTTCCAGTAACTTCTTTATGAATCTTCTAATTTCTCTGTAACTCTTGGTAACAGATGAAATATAGATCACGTGTCATGGGCTTGATACTTGTTTCTCCTATATGCAAAGCAGCCTCATGGACAGAATGGTTGTATAATAAGGTTTTCTATTTCCCCTTCCTGGACCTTTAAATTTGTTGGGTTTGGAAAATCTTGTTCGCACATAAGATTTCGTATCTTTCAGGTGATGTCAAATTTACTTTACTTTTATGGGATGTGTGGGGTGGTAAAGGAACTATTGCTTAAGCGGTACTTCAGCAAGGTCTGCTATTGTTTTAGTATAACTCACATATATTTATTTTTTTCCACATTTATATTGGTTTGGTTGTTTTAAGTTTTAAATCCTGGTGGCAGGAAGTTCGTGGTTGCGTTCAAGTACCAGAGTCAGATATAGTTCAGGCATGCAGAAGAGTAAGTGTTCTAGCCTTCAATTTTTTATTTTACTTTTTTTTTTAAAATATTAAGTTCCTCGTCTGTGTAACCCAACATTGAAGTTGGTTAATTTCTGAGTTTCTGTCTATAATGTATATATGCTCTTACAGTCACTTGATGAGAGGCAGAGTTCAAATGTTTGGCGATTTCTCGAAGCAATGAATGGGTAAATTCCATTTCCTAGGTTTTCGTCTTATATTTTAATTTTAACCTCCACTCTCTTGTAAGAAACTAAAATCACCCTCTTGGGTTGGGGTGTCTCCAGCAGTAAATTATCAGTGTGGTTTTGTAACGTTGACTTGCATTGCAATCGATGTGACAATTTGTCCATCAATGGGTTTGTCCTGCGAACTAGCTTTGGGATCATTCAAGTTTCTAGTTATAACTGCTTCATAATTGGAGTTTGATGCATTAGATGGCATGATATTAACTCTATTTTTATGTCTAGCAGGAGATCTGACATTTCTGAAGGATTGCGAAAGCTACAATGCCGTTCACTAATATTTGTTGGGGATAGCTCTCCGTTTCACTCGGAAGCTCTCTACATGACCTCAAAATTAGATAGACGATATAGTGCCTTGGTTGAGGTATGCAGCCCAGATCCAATTCTTATTGTCATACCAAGTATCAGTTAGTATCTTTCCTTGACATAAACCAATCCTATGATCAAACATATGGGGGGTTGTCGTGCAGGTTCAGGCATGCGGGTCAATGGTGACAGAGGAGCAGCCTCACGCAATGTTGATACCAATAGAATACTTTCTCATGGGATATGGTTTATTCAGGCCTTCTCAGTCAAGTGTCAGCCCTAGAAGCCCCTTGAGTCCATCCTGCATTGCGCCGGAGCTTCTTTCACCAGAAAGCATGGGCTTGAAGTTGAAGCCAATAAGAACTCGGATTCCCTAAAGACACGTTGAAAAAGGGTTTGCGCAAACTTTTTGTTACTTTTCGAGTTGGAAATCATTTCACTTTGATTGGTTGGGGATTAAAAAGAAGAGTGGGAATTATTAGCGGTTCGGTAGATAAAGAAATAAAGAGAGAAAGATACAAGGGAAATGTTTCATAAGGAAATCAGATATCATTCTTTCATTTGTAGTTACATATGCTAGTTGAGGAGGGAGGGCTAGTTGTCTGTATATTTTTCTTAATAAATCATATTACTACACACGTAAATTTTACAATAATGATATAAAATGGAAGATTGTTGTGAACACGATCGAAATTGTTCAATATTCATTCAGTTAAATCCCATTATATAGTGCTAGGGTTAGGATATAATACATGGACAAAAATGTCCTTACATAGAAATAGCCATACAATTTAGTATATTTACAACACTTCCCTTTGGATATTTCATGTAATGGTGTCGTTGGGCTACGCGCTTATGTGTTGTCTCGTTAAAACCTTGTCAGGTGACAAAAACCATATGAGACAAAAATAACCCTGGTCGAAGGAAAAATAGTGCAACGCGCGGGTAAATGATCACATCAGAATCTTCTGATATAGTTGATGTCGACTCTTCTGAAATACGGGTAGGTAGTACGCCTTTGAAATAAAATTCGTTAGTGTTGTTCCACTAAAACCTTGCTCGGTAAACCCAGTGGGAAAAACTCGTGATCGAAGGGAAAACATGTGCAAATGCATATGAGTCAAATCATAGCATTCTTAGGATGCATTACTAGCGGGGTGATCATACCAAAATGTGTGCCTCGTTAAAACCTAGCCAGGTAACAAAACCCAATGAGACAAAATAACTCTGGTCGTAGTACAAAAGAGTACACAATGATCATGTGAATATGCTTCGGGATACTCGGTATGCTTCTGGATACTTGGTATACTTCGGGATACTCCCCCTGAAATTAAGAACTTGATAGATCATCTAGTCTACCTAAACCAATACCATGAGCATGCTTCTGGAATGTTGCATTGGATGATGGCATGTTATTGT